>CM077315.1:35650000-37003104 GCA_039655065.1 Glossophaga mutica | reverse complement strand
CCTTAGCTGAGCACTAATCCCATTCACTGGCAGCCTCAGCTATCTCCTGTCTGAGAAAGAGGCGGACCTTCCCAGGTTTCTCACCTAGAAGGGGCTCTGGGATTCTCCCTCAGCCCCTGCTGGACCCCAGGGACCTGGTAGTGGGGCTGGGACAAGCCAGCCCTCAGCAGGGAAGACATAGGCTGCTTGGTGGCCATGGCATAGATGGTCTGCACCTGGGTGCGCAGATGCTCCCGGAGCTGGGTGAGCAGGGTGTACTCCTCCCAGCTCAGCGAGAAAGGGAGCTGCTGGTTCTGCAGCAGAACGATGTTCTGATGAATGGCCTCAGACATGGTGCGAAGGGAAGTCGCCAGGCTTTTCCGAAGTAGAGGAGGTGTCTGGACTCCTGAGGACCGTGATCTGGGCCTCTTGCTGTGCCCAGTGCGCCTTCTCTGGGCTCTCCTATGACAGGTATTTCCAGTCTCTTTGCTGCCACCACTTTGGTCAGTATCAGAGACCTTTCCTGTCTTTTCCAAAGTCACACTGTACATCTCTTCTAGAGAGGCCCCTGCAAAGGAAGCTCGTGGGTGAGAGACCTGCCAGATTAATTCCCAGGGGATTGTCATTCCCACATCTCATCCAGTGCCCTCAGGGGAACCCCCGAGCTATCCTGCTCCTTTCAAGCCCTTTTATTTCTATGCAACCACACTTATCCTGTGTCCCCAAATGCTCCCTGAATTCCAGAGTCTCCAAAACCACCAGGCAAAACCTCTCCTGCCCACACACTGGATGTTCCCCGCTTTTCCTTCTGTGCACCTCTGGCCCCAAAAGTAACCTCCTACCTGCTGTCTTGCTGAAGCTGTCCTTGGAACTGCTTTTCCTCTTCCTGGAGCTCTCCCAATTGGAGCAGTTTTCTGCTTCTGCAATAAAGTGTGAGTTTCAGTGACTGCTCACTTCCCTGCCATTCCTAGAGTTCAGGATCTGCAAGGTTCTGGCTGCCACAGAGCAGCACCCAGTTCACTGCCCAGAGAGACAGATACCTGTACCCTGTCCCTCTTTCCCCCGCCGAAGTAAAATCTTACCTGATAGATTGCAGCTATTTCTGCCTTCGAGTTTCCTCTTCTTACAATTCTCTTCCTCATTTGTCTTGGCCTCTGACCCTGGACAAAAAGAAGGAGTTTAGGTGACTGGCCTCCTTCAAGGCACACAGAACCCGCTATTTGTGGACAATTCTCTCCATCAACTGGTCAGTATTTGTGGCAACTCTCTTGACTGAGGGTGTTTGGCGAATGTCAAGTGTGACATGAGCGCCAAGGTTCCAGAGGATCATTGTCACACTTCCTCAAGCACCCTGAAGGCTAGGTAACGTTTTCTACCACCTATGTCAAAATAAAAACCCAGCTGGAGACAAAAATGCTGGGTTTCACCCTGAATGGTACGGCTCAGTTGGTGGGAGTGGTATCCCATAAACTGCAAGGTTGTGGGTTTGATTCCTGGTCAGGGCACATGCCTGGGTTGAGGTCTGAATCGGGGCACATAAGAGAGGCAACCAATCAATGGTTTTCTCTCACATCGATGTTTCTCTCCCCCTTCCTTTCCCTCTCTCTAATCAATAAGCATGTCCTCAGGTGAAAATAAGTAAATTAAAAAATCAATCAATCAATCAATCAATCAATCAGTGTTATTTCATCTTTATGCTCTCCCTTTGAGGTATGTATTATTATAAAACAAATAGCCCTGGCTGGTGTAGCTCAGTGGATTGAGCGCGGGCTGCGAACCAAAGGGTCGTCAGTTCGATTCCCAGTCAGGGCACATGACTGGGTTGCAGGCCAAGTCCCCAGTGGGGGCCATGTGAGAGGCAACCACACATTGATGTTTCTCTCTCTCCTTCTCCCTCCCTTCCCCTCTCTCTAAAAGTAAATAAATAAAATCTTTAAAAACAAACAAACAAACAAATAAATAAATAATATGGGTTTCCCTGATCTCAAACCTCTTTCCAGCCTCCACACAGCCCATTTTTTACCTTGTCTTTGGATGCCATTCTCTCTTAACTGGGAAGAATCCTTGCCTTTTTCTTCTAGTAGTTTCTGATCCACATCTGAGTGCCTTTCCTCAAAAAAGTTCTTTTGGAAGGGAGGCTGGTCAGTGGCACTTCGGATGGGAGGGGCTCTGGGAGTCTGAGTTTTCTGTTCCCGAATCCATCTTGGAGCCCAGATGAAAGACCCTCCTGGTGACACATCCAGAACCAGAAGTGAGAGTTGACCTGAGTTGCCTGCCTTTTATGAGCCACCCGCAGGGTGTGGCTCACTCCTATTGGCTGGAAAGTATTCACTTCCTGTTACTCGTTAGAGATTCAGGTAGGCTAAATATAGATAGGAACGTAGCTGATTGCGTTTTGTCAACAAAAGGTCTCTGCCACAAAAATTATGCCAACAGGAGTTTCCAATAAAGCATAGAACGTTATGATAAATGCAGTGTGATTCCTGTAGGGTTCCCACTTGCAGTGTTTTGTCATTTTTAGATAGAGTGTGAGGACTTTCACATGCCCTAGCTCCCCCCAAAGACCCTCCAAACTGATTACGTTTCCTTAAAGTTCCAGTTAGTCTTCATCAAAAAGCTGACTCAGCAATTGATTGAAGTACAATATTAAGAATTCATAAAGGTGGACTCGGATGGCAGGGACACTGTGCAGGGGTCTGGAGGCTCAGTCTGTGGCATTTCCCTCAAATGCATAGTGTGTGAGATGCCTCTGGAAGCAATGGTTGCTAGACTCTGGTTTTAAATGTGTGCCCAGTCAGCTGCTTCTTAAGAGTGCTTCTTAGGAGTGCCATTGCTTCTCAAAGTCCAGGTTGAACTGCAGATCCCCACACAGATAAGGAAAGACTATGGCAGGGTCCTGACATAGACTCAAAAACAGGATAGCAAAGCTGCGAAGCTGAGGGATTGAAAGGCAGAGAATTCCTCCCCATCTTGATTCTGGCCAATAATCCACCCAGAATTATTCAAGACCCCAACCAGAATTCTTCTCCTTCTTCCATCATGAAACGAAAAGTGAGGGCTGCTCAAATGTACCTGGATAACAGGCTAATCAGGAGGATAACTTGTATATCAATAACATACATCTGTTTTCACAATTCTTCTCTATGATAATTTCATCCTATAGAGGACACAGAAGAGGTATATTTCAAGAAATAAGTGTTTACCAGACCCATTATGCAAGTGGCGTATTTCTTTTTCATACTTGCCTTTGTATTTTTAAGGACTAGATTTTACTGTAGGAAAGGTACAAGCCAATTTTATATATGAATATATCTGACAAATATCAGATATTTATATACAAGTGAAACCATCAATAACCTCAAAATAATTATTATAAACATAGTTCCTCAGTAATAATATTTTTAAGCTTTGAAGGTGGATATTTTAAACATTCACACATTGTATAGAATAAAGCATCCCTCTCTTCACTCCTGAGACCACTTCAAAGTGTGCCAGCATTCCGCTGGTCTTGTCTTGTGTCATCCAATCAAATATTTCACCTTGGGGTGGGGGTTGGGTGAGGAATGGAACTGGAAAACTTTAATGCAAATCTTAGAATTATGTATTTCTCTAAAAAAAATAAGTTGGGGGCCATAAAATTTATTTTTAATGAATTATTCTTCAAATATATATATGGAAGACAACAAAGACTTGCAGGCTATTATAACTCAAAATTATTTTTTATTTTTTTATATTATCTAATACCCAGTTCATATTTGCATTCTCTCAAATTAATCAAACACATTTTAAGTTATTTATTGTAGCATTAGAACTGATAGATTCTGTCTGAAAAGATAATTTAAGACCCACTAGAGGCCCATCAGTAAATGAATGGATCAAAAAACTGTGGTACATTATACACAATGGAATTCTATGCAGCAGAAAGAAAGAAGGAGCTCCTACCCTTTGCAACAGCATGGATGGAACTTGAGAGCATCATGCTAAGCGAAATAAGCCAGGCAGTGAAAGACAAATACCAGATGATCTCACCTTTAACAGGAAGCTAATCAACAAAACAAACAAACAAGCATAATATAACCAAAGACATGGAAATTGAGAACAGGCTGAAAGTCACCAGAGGGGAGAAGGGAGGGAATTTCAGGGGAAAAGGGGAAGGCTCTACAGGAACAAGTATAAAGGACACATGGACAAAAAACTATGGGGGGATGGAAATGGGAGGGAGGTGGGGAGGGCTGGGGTGGTGGGTTGGGGTGAGAATAAAAGACAGAAAAACTGTACAAGATCAACAATTAAAATAAAAATTTAAAAAAAAGACCCACTAAACAGCAGAAGCATATAATTGCAATCTTCATTACTCGGAAGGAAATTGTGTCCACGATATATAACAATTAATTAATACTCACTCAAAACAAAAAGTGCACAATTCAAAATAAATTGAAAAATAATTTAAAAGAAATTTTACATGTCAGTAAATTTTTGTGGCGAATAACAATGATAGGGGACTCAAGGGTCGGAAAATTTTAATTTAAATAGTCACTAAGAAGCTTAGTAATCGATGCATGTAAAAGCTATTGTTCTAGGAGCTGAAGGTATGACCCACCCTGACTCCAGGAGACCATAAGCAGTTCCACCTTTGTGCCTCAGGAGGACTGCGAGCAATGAATATGGTATCTGAGTCATTGCACTCCAGGGTGAGAGGACCACCGCCCAGGGTGAGAATGCTGCAGTTTTTAATCCAATTAACATTTCCCTGAATTCCAAACTCTTACCTATACTTTGTTCTCCTTATAAAAAGGGCCATTTTAAAATGGAACATAAAATGGGTCTGTTGGGGTGTGAACCCGCCATCTTCTCAGATTGCCGGCCATCTGAATAAAGCGCCCATAAAGACTCAATCCCTGTCTCTGCTTATTGGGTTTGCGGTATGTGACAGGCAGTACGAATGCTGGTCTTTTCTGGTTTCATATTTTGGTGACTCCACTGGGATAGACTTTGGTACCCTTCGGTAAGTGTGGGTATTTGGCAAGGAGTCCCATTGGCTGCCTGGGCTGAGAGGTCTCAGAGTTTGTGTTTGGGGATTCTCAGGCAGCTGCCAAGTGATTTCACTTGGGGACTCTCCCCCTCACTCCCAGCACCTCTCATCATTTATCATGTTTGACTGAATCATTGCACTTTCCGGTTCAGGTTAAAATCCCAGGTCACGACTTAGGTCACCCGGTTAAGGTACCATTTGGTTTACAGAGCTCTGTCTGGGAAAGAAAAAAAACAAAAGTCTGATTTTGTTAAGGTACCATCTGTTTTACAGAGCTCTGTCTGGTAGAATGGGGGTGGAAAGCCTCCGTTCTGGAAAACAGCCCATTGGGGTGAGTTCTGGCTAATTGGTTGACTTATGCTTATAAACGTATGACTAGAGCGAATGTGGTTTTATTGTAATACTGTTCAGCTTATGTATTGCCTGACCTAGACTCAGGAGAGCGCTGGCCGCTGAATTGGTCTTTAAATTACTGTATTATACTGTAACTAGAGTTGTTTTGTCAAAAATCAGGGAAGTGGGACAAAATGCGCTACCTAGAAGTTTTGTTTTGTTTTGTTTGAGTTTACATGATAAAGATACAGAGTAAAAAAGAAGTTAATGGTTCAGAGAAGAGAGAAGTTATATGTGAAAGGTAGTAGAGGCTCAGAGGACAAGGACCAGGGAGATCTAGATATTACGACTGCTTCAAGCATGATCAGACTTCTCCAGCCCGGGGGACCTACTCAGCTGAGGGAACTGCGGAAAGTGCACCTGAACTGGTATCGCCATCTCGAACCCATCAGGGAACCAAATTTGGTAGAGGAAAAGCCCCTACCAGGGCAGGGCAATATCCTTTGCGGAGACTTCCAGTGGGAGCAGGGCCAAAGGGCCAACCTGCTGGATATTATTGGGCACGTACTCCATTTCTACATCAGATCTGTTAAACTGGGAAAGCTCAAACCCTTCTTATAAGGATGATCCTGCTCAAATGACTGATTTGGTTGCATCGGTTTTGCCACTCATCATCACCATTGGGCAGACATACAAACCTAATTAAATCCTTTGCTTAGTGGCCTCCTTTGATGAGTGGAGGCTGGTGATGGATAAGGCAAATGAAGAGGCTTGGAGCTTGAACCAAGAAAACCCAGATGGGCCTCTTGACCCTACCAGGGTAATACCTTTAACCAAGCCCAACTGGGACCCTCTGGGAGTGGCCTTCCTCTCTTAGAGCATTGTAAGAGATGCCTTCTTGAGGGAATGAGGAAAGGCATCCCTAAGCAGAAAAGTCTGAGTATGGTGCAGACAGTGCAGCAAAAGTCCACAGAGGACCCCTCCCAATACCCCGAAACAGTTAAGAGGATTCCTGGGAATACTGCTGCATTTGTATTCCAAACTTTGGGCTCATTGCTAAACCACTGTATGGAGCTCTGAAGGGACCGGAACATCGTCCTTTAGAGTGGACAAAGAAGTGCAGTCAGGCTTTTGAGTCCCTGAAAGCCCACCTGGCTTCTGCACTGGCCTTGGGGCTTCCAAACCTACTGAAGCCCTTTCAATGATATGTGCATGAGAGACAGGGCGTTGCCCTAGGATTCCTCACCCAAATGCTTAGTGACATTTCACACCCCATCGCATAATTGTCAAGGAAACTAGGTTACACTGTCCAGGGGTGGCCAGCCTGCTTGACAGCTGAGGCAGCCACCTGGGAGCTCTTACAGGAAGCTGACTAGTTTTCCTCCGGACAGGTTTCACAGGACTTTACGAATTCTTTCTTATGTCCGATCACCCCGGGAACCATTCTGGCCGGCACAGGATTGCACCGCTCACCCTCATAGTTTCAGGCTTTAAGCCGATTAGGCTCAGGAAGCAGAAGACATCTCCCAGATGGAAATGGGGACTTGGGCTATGTCAGAAAAACTGTGGGGTGAGGGCCCATCACCCTCTCTTTGCTGCAGTCCCCGAGTCTTTCCATGAGGGCCTCCCAAGTGGTCATGTCTGGCTTAGGTTGCCCCTCCCATGAGGAGTCTTACCCGTCATTGACTAGCCAACTAAGCGTTGGGGCCAGAGATGAATGAGGCAGAAGCCAGGGAGATAAGCTTTGTTTCCTTAGTAGACAGTTTATCTCCTTAGGACGGTTCCCTAGGTGATCGGGCATACGAAAGAATTTGTAAAGTCCTGTGAAACCTGCTTTGCTAAGAGTGCACTCATTTAAATGATAAGGGTCCGAGGAGGAAATGAGTACGTCTCCCAAAGCTTTGCAAGCCCCCTTTCCGGACAGACGCTGACTCAGATTAAGTCCTCAGATTTCTTTGACATGTTAAACCTGTATTCCTGTGTATTGGAACCCAACAAAAGCCTAGTGAGGAAGGGGCTCTGGGTCATTTTCCTCTGAGAGTTTGTCCACCTCTCCTCCCCAAGCAGATCATGTCTTGGTAGTTTTATTTTCATCTGTGACGGAGGGATGGGGCTCTGTGGGCGGAGCCCCCCCACATCTGGCGCCCAGGACAGGGGCCCCCCACAGTCCATGTAACTGCTTCCATCTGCAGAGACAGTCCAGTCTGCTTCTTCTAGAGGATGACCCTGTAAATCAATTCTGCTAGAAGACACTTCATCAGTTATCTCAGCGCAGTCACATATTAGTGCAGCTGAGTCAGGCTCCGGGAGAAGAGAGGCAGGGTTTAACTTACTTACAGTTTTGAGGGAGATGTTGGGATTGTTGGAAGGAATGGCTCGGTACCTGCCCATTCTTCCAGCAGTGAGCCACAAATTTCCCTTTTGCTCCAGCAAGCTCAAGACTTGGTGGGGTGCTTAAATGGTGATAGGCTGTCTGGAGGAAAACTAGTCAGCTTCCTGTAAGAGCTCCCAGGTGGCTGCCTCAGCTGTCAAGCAGGCTGGCCACCCCTGGACAGTGTAACCTAGTTTCCTTGACAATTATGCGATGGGGTGTGAAATGTCACTAAGCATTTGGGTGAGGAATCCTAGGGCAACGCCCTGTCTCTCATGCACATATCATTGAAAGGGCTTCAGTAGGTTTGGAAGCCCCAAGGCCAGTGCAGAAGCCAGGTGGGCTTTCAGGGACTCAAAAGCCTGACTGCACTTCTTTGTCCACTCTAAAGGACGATGTTCCGGTCCCTTCAGAGCTCCATACAGTGGTTTAGCAATGAGCCCAAAGTTTGGAATACAAATGCAGCAGTATTCCCAGGAATCCTCTTAACTGTTTCGGGGTATTGGGAGGGGTCCTCTGTGGACTTTTGCTGCACTGTCTGCACCATACTCAGACTTTTCTGCTTAGGGATGCCTTTCCTCATTCCCTCAAGAAGGCATCTCTTACAATGCTCTAAGAGAGGAAGGCCACTCCCAGAGGGTCCCAGTTGGGCTTGGTTAAAGGTATTACCCTGGTAGGGTCAAGAGGCCCATCTGGGTTTTCTTGGTTCAAGCTCCAAGCCTCTTCATTTGCCTTATCCATCACCAGCCTCCACTCATCAAAGGAGGCCACTAAGCAAAGGATTTAATTAGGTTTGTATGTCTGCCCAATGGTGATGATGAGTGGCAAAACCGATGCAACCAAATCAGTCATTTGAGCAGGATCATCCTTATAAGAAGGGTTTGAGCTTTCCCAGTTTAACAGATCTGATGTAGAAATGGAGTACGTGCCCAATAATATCCAGCAGGTTGGCCCTTTGGCCCTGCTCCCACTGGAAGTCTCCGCAAAGGATATTGCCCTGCCCTGGTAGGGGCTTTTCCTCTACCAAATTTGGTTCCCTGATGGGTTCGAGATGGCGATACCAGTTCAGGTGCACTTTCCGCAGTTCCCTCAGCTGAGTAGGTCCCCCGGGCTGGAGAAGTCTGATCATGCTTGAAGCAGTCGTAATATCTAGATCTCCCTGGTCCTTGTCCTCTGAGCCTCTACTACCTTTCACATATAACTTCTCTCTTCTCTGAACCATTAACTTCTTTTTTACTCTGTATCTTTATCATGTAAACTCAAACAAAACAAAACAAAACTTCTAGGTAGCGCATTTTGTCCCACTTCCCTGATTTTTGACAAAACAACTCTAGTTACAGTATAATACAGTAATTTAAAGACCAATTCAGCGGCCAGCGCTCTCCTGAGTCTAGGTCAGGCAATACATAAGCTGAACAGTATTACAATAAAACCACATTCGCTCTAGTCATACGTTTATAAGCATAAGTCAACCAATTAGCCAGAACTCACCCCAATGGGCTGTTTTCCAGAACGGAGGCTTTCCACCCCCATTCTACCAGACAGAGCTCTGTAAAACAGATGGTACCTTAACAAAATCAGACTTTTGTTTTTTTTCTTTCCCAGACAGAGCTCTGTAAACCAAATGGTACCTTAACCGGGTGACCTAAGTCGTGACCTGGGATTTTAACCTGAACCGGAAAGTGCAATGATTCAGTCAAACATGATAAATGATGAGAGGTGCTGGGAGTGAGGGGGAGAGTCCCCAAGTGAAATCACTTGGCAGCTGCCTGAGAATCCCCAAACACAAACTCTGAGACCTCTCAGCCCAGGCAGCCAATGGGACTCCTTGCCAAATACCCACACTTACCGAAGGGTACCAAAGTCTATCCCAGTGGAGTCACCAAAATATGAAACCAGAAAAGACCAGCATTCGTACTGCCTGTCACATACCGCAAACCCAATAAGCAGAGACAGGGATTGAGTCTTTATGGGCGCTTTATTCAGATGGCCGGCAATCTGAGAAGATGGCGGGTTCACACCCCAACAGACCATTTTATGTTCCATTTTAAAATGGCCCTTTTTATAAGGAGAACAAAGTATAGGTAAGAGTTTGGAATTCAGGGAAATGTTAATTGGATTAAAAACTGCAGCATTCTCACCCTGGGCGGTGGTCCTCTCACCCTGGAGTGCAATGACTCAGATACCATATTCATTGCTCGCAGTCCTCCTGAGGCACAAAGGTGGAACTGCTTATGGTCTCCTGGAGTCAGGGTGGGTCATACCTTCAGCTCCTAGAACAATAGCTTTTACATGCATCGATTACTAAGCTTCTTAGTGACTATTTAAATTAAAATTTTCCGACCCTTGAGTCCCCTATCATTGTTATTCGCCACAAAAATTTACTGACATGTAAAATTTCTTTTAAATTATTTTTCAATTTATTTTGAATTGTGCACTTTTTGTTTTGAGTGAGTATTAATTAATTGTTATATATCGTGGACACAATTTCCTTCCGAGTAATGAAGATTGCAATTATATGCTTCTGCTGTTTAGTGGGTCTTTTTTTTAAATTTTTATTTTAATTGTTGATCTTGTACAGTTTTCTGTCTTTTATTCTCACCCCAACCCACCACCCCAGCCCTCCCCACCTCCCTCCCATTTCCATCCCCCCATAGTTTTTGTCCATGTGTCCTTTATACTTGTTCCTGTAGAGCCTTCCCCTTTTCCCCTGAAATTCCCTCCCTTCTCCCCTCTGGTGACTTTCAGCCTGTTCTCAATTTCCATGTCTTTGGTTATATTATGCTTGTTTGTTTGTTTTGTTGATTAGCTTCCTGTTAAAGGTGAGATCATCTGGTATTTGTCTTTCACTGCCTGGCTTATTTCGCTTAGCATGATGCTCTCAAGTTCCATCCATGCTGTTGCAAAGGGTAGGAGCTCCTTCTTTCTTTCTGCTGCATAGAATTCCATTGTGTAAATGTACCACAGTTTTTTGATCCATTCATTTACTGATGGGCCTCTAGTGGGTCTTAAATTATCTTTTCAGACAGAATCTATCAGTTCTAATGCTACAATAAATAACTTAAAATGTGTTTGATTAATTTGAGAGAATGCAAATATGAACTGGGTATTAGATAATATAAAAAAATAAAAAATAATTTTGAGTTATAATAGCCTGCAAGTCTTTGTTGTCTTCCATATATATATTTGAAGAATAATTCATTAAAAATAAATTTTATGGCCCCCAACTTATTTTTTTAGAGAAATACATAATTCTAAGATTTGCATTAAAGTTTTCCAGTTCCATTCCTCACCCAACCCCCACCCCAAGGTGAATATTTGATTGGATGACACAAGACAAGACCAGCGGAATGCTGGCACACTTTGAAGTGGTCTCAGGAGTGAAGAGAGGGATGCTTTATTCTATACAATGTGTGAATGTTTAAAATATCCACCTTCAAAGCTTAAAAATATTATTACTGAGGAACTATGTTTATAATAATTATTTTGAGGTTATTGATGGTTTCACTTGTATATAAATATCTGATATTTGTCAGATATATTCATATATAAAATTGGCTTGTACCTTTCCTACAGTAAAATCTAGTCCTTAAAAATACAAAGGCAAGTATGAAAAAGAAATACGCCACTTGCATAATGGGTCTGGTAAACACTTATTTCTTGAAATATACCTCTTCTGTGTCCTCTATAGGATGAAATTATCATAGAGAAGAATTGTGAAAACAGATGTATGTTATTGATATACAAGTTATCCTCCTGATTAGCCTGTTATCCAGGTACATTTGAGCAGCCCTCACTTTTCGTTTCATGATGGAAGAAGGAGAAGAATTCTGGTTGGGGTCTTGAATAATTCTGGGTGGATTATTGGCCAGAATCAAGATGGGGAGGAATTCTCTGCCTTTCAATCCCTCAGCTTCGCAGCTTTGCTATCCTGTTTTTGAGTCTATGTCAGGACCCTGCCATAGTCTTTCCTTATCTGTGTGGGGATCTGCAGTTCAACCTGGACTTTGAGAAGCAATGGCACTCCTAAGAAGCACTCTTAAGAAGCAGCTGACTGGGCACACATTTAAAACCAGAGTCTAGCAACCATTGCTTCCAGAGGCATCTCACACACTATGCATTTGAGGGAAATGCCACAGACTGAGCCTCCAGACCCCTGCACAGTGTCCCTGCCATCCGAGTCCACCTTTATGAATTCTTAATATTGTACTTCAATCAATTGCTGAGTCAGCTTTTTGATGAAGACTAACTGGAACTTTAAGGAAACGTAATCAGTTTGGAGGGTCTTTGGGGGGAGCTAGGGCATGTGAAAGTCCTCACACTCTATCTAAAAATGACAAAACACTGCAAGTGGGAACCCTACAGGAATCACACTGCATTTATCATAACGTTCTATGCTTTATTGGAAACTCCTGTTGGCATAATTTTTGTGGCAGAGACCTTTTGTTGACAAAACGCAATCAGCTACGTTCCTATCTATATTTAGCCTACCTGAATCTCTAACGAGTAACAGGAAGTGAATACTTTCCAGCCAATAGGAGTGAGCCACACCCTGCGGGTGGCTCATAAAAGGCAGGCAACTCAGGTCAACTCTCACTTCTGGTTCTGGATGTGTCACCAGGAGGGTCTTTCATCTGGGCTCCAAGATGGATTCGGGAACAGAAAACTCAGACTCCCAGAGCCCCTCCATCCGAAGTGCCACTGACCAGCCTCCCTTCCAAAAGAACTTTTTTGAGGAAAGGCACTCAGATGTGGATCAGAAACTACTAGAAGAAAAAGGCAAGGATTCTTCCCAGTTAAGAGAGAATGGCATCCAAAGACAAGGTAAAAAATGGGCTGTGTGGAGGCTGGAAAGAGGTTTGAGATCAGGGAAACCCATATTATTTATTTATTTGTTTGTTTGTTTGTTTTTAAAGATTTTATTTATTTACTTTTAGAGAGAGGGGAAGGGAGGGAGAAGGAGAGAGAGAAACATCAATGTGTGGTTGCCTCTCACATGGCCCCCACTGGGGACTTGGCCTGCAACCCAGTCATGTGCCCTGACTGGGAATCGAACTGACGACCCTTTGGTTCGCAGCCCGCGCTCAATCCACTGAGCTACACCAGCCAGGGCTATTTGTTTTATAATAATACATACCTCAAAGGGAGAGCATAAAGATGAAATAACACTGATTGATTGATTGATTGATTGATTGATTTTTTAATTTACTTTATTTTCACCTGAGGACATGCTTATTGATTAGAGAGAGGGAAAGGAAGGGGGAGAGAAACATCGATGTGAGAGAAAACCATTGATTGGTTGCCTCTCTTATGTGCCCCGATTCAGACCTCAACCCAGGCATGTGCCCTGACCAGGAATCAAACCCACAACCTTGCAGTTTATGGGATACCACTCCCACCAACTGAGCCGTACCATTCAGGGTGAAACCCAGCATTTTTGTCTCCAGCTGGGTTTTATTTTGACATAGGTGGTAGAAAACGTTACCTAGCCTTCAGGGTGCTTGAGGAAGTGTGACAATGATCCTCTGGAACCTTGGCGCTCATGTCACACTTGACATTCGCCAAACACCCTCAGTCAAGAGAGTTGCCCACAAATACTGACCAGTTGATGGAGAGAATTGTCCACAAATAGCGGGTTCTGTGTGCCTTGAAGGAGGCCAGTCACCTAAACTCCTTCTTTTTGTCCAGGGTCAGAGGCCAAGACAAATGAGGAAGAGAATTGTAAGAAGAGGAAACTCGAAGGCAGAAATAGCTGCAATCTATCAGGTAAGATTTTACTTCGGCGGGGGGAAAGAGGGACAGGGTACAGGTATCTGTCTCTCTGGGCAGTGAACTGGGTGCTGCTCTGTGGCAGCCAGAACCTTGCAGATCCTGAACTCTAGGAATGGCAGGGAAGTGAGCAGTCACTGAAACTCACACTTTATTGCAGAAGCAGAAAACTGCTCCAATTGGGAGAGCTCCAGGAAGAGGAAAAGCAGTTCCAAGGACAGCTTCAGCAAGACAGCAGGTAGGAGGTTACTTTTGGGGCCAGAGGTGCACAGAAGGAAAAGCGGGGAACATCCAGTGTGTGGGCAGGAGAGGTTTTGCCTGGTGGTTTTGGAGACTCTGGAATTCAGGGAGCATTTGGGGACACAGGATAAGTGTGGTTGCATAGAAATAAAAGGGCTTGAAAGGAGCAGGATAGCTCGGGGGTTCCCCTGAGGGCACTGGATGAGATGTGGGAATGACAATCCCCTGGGAATTAATCTGGCAGGTCTCTCACCCACGAGCTTCCTTTGCAGGGGCCTCTCTAGAAGAGATGTACAGTGTGACTTTGGAAAAGACAGGAAAGGTCTCTGATACTGACCAAAGTGGTGGCAGCAAAGAGACTGGAAATACCTGTCATAGGAGAGCCCAGAGAAGGCGCACTGGGCACAGCAAGAGGCCCAGATCACGGTCCTCAGGAGTCCAGACACCTCCTCTACTTCGGAAAAGCCTGGCGACTTCCCTTCGCACCATGTCTGAGGCCATTCATCAGAACATCGTTCTGCTGCAGAACCAGCAGCTCCCTTTCTCGCTGAGCTGGGAGGAGTACACCCTGCTCACCCAGCTCCGGGAGCATCTGCGCACCCAGGTGCAGACCATCTATGCCATGGCCACCCAAGCAGCCTATGTCTTCCCTGCTGAGGGCTGGCTTGTCCCAGCCCCACTACCAGGTCCCTGGGGTCCAGCAGGGGCTGAGGGAGAATCCCAGAGCCCCTTCTAGGTGAGAAACCTGGGAAGGTCCGCCTCTTTCTCAGACAGGAGATAGCTGAGGCTGCCAGTGAATGGGATTAGTGCTCAGCTAAGGGCACTGGATCCCATTCAGCTGATGCAGCTCTGTGGCTACATCAGAGCTCTACTCCTTCCCAGATTCTTCCAGATGACCAGCAGGGCCTCTTTTCAAGGCAATGTGTTACTACCAAGTGGTTAGAATTGTCATTAAAAAATCTTAAAAAGCCCTGGCTGGTGTGGCTCAGTGGATTGAGCGCGGGCCTGTGAACCACAGGATCGCGGTTCGATTCCCAGTCAGGGCACATGCCTGGGTTGCAGGCCGGTTCCCAGCAGGGGACACACAAGAGGCAGCCGTACATTGATGTTTCTCTCCCTCTTCCTCTCTCCTACCCTTCCCCTCTAAAGATAAATTAAAAAAAAAAAAAAAATCTTAAAAAAAAAAAAAAAGAAAAAAATCTTAAAAAAACAAGACTCAGATGGTAAACTCTGGCTTTCCTTGAGGATTAAATTTCCAAACTGTAAATTTTATGTTAGACATTTCATGTATTTTGAGTATCTTAAGAGAGCCAAGCATTATTTGAAAATGAGAACAAAAGTATGGGTGGAATTCTTATGTTTGTGTATTTTCAAGTGCAGCAAAGACAACATATTTTTCTGTCCTCCTTCTCGAATTCTAAAAATGCACAAACTCCTCCCCCTGTAACCTTCACTCCCTGGAAGACTGGTATGACAAGCCTTAAACAGGCTTTACTTCTGTATGGAGAGATGCTTTTACTTTTTACTGTGATAAATTCATGGGGAAATCACCATGTCGCTTTTGGTTCCCCTTTAGTTACTACATTGTAAATGCTTATTGATCATATGTATTTATCCTTCAGCTGGCTTATATATGTCTAATTGTAAATTTTCTTCTATTTAATAGATTTAAACATATCTTATCTTTTACAGGATACCAAATCTAATAATAAGTATTGTCATTTACTTAAGATACCATTTTATTTTATTTTATGTAGCATTTTATTTGCATTTCACATTGGCTCATAAAACAAATACATGTAACTTATATGAGAAAAATGAAATCAAATTTTAAAATATTGTTTTCTCCTTTGTCTTATTTCCGTATTACACAGTGATAAAGAGTTACTATTTTCACATATTACATGTGTTAAATAATTATACATTTACTCATATAAAATTTGTTTTACTGCATGTGTGGGTTGGAAGGGTGTTTTGTTTTGTTATTTTCACTTCTATGGGCTCTCCCCCTTGACTTTCCATACCTAACAGTTCTCCTAAATAAAGAGCGTAGTTTTTTATTCCCATGAATGGGGCCAATTCAATGATAACATATTACACATCAATTTGACTGTAACATGACTTCTTCAACATATACACGTGTCTACAAAAATTACAATAAACACGTGATATGTGGGGAATGGGAATTCAATTACACTAGGATAAGAAAAAAGTACCTGAATTAGGTTTCAGGAGAGAGGGAAGATGGCGGCATGGTAGGAGGGAGCAGATTCCACTTCGCCCTACACACGGGAGAAAAACCTAGCTGATCTACGGAGGAACAGAGCAAACAGCCAACAGTACCACAGTGTAGATGAAAATAGGAGATAAAAAATTGTAGTGGACATTGAAAAACCAGACGGTAAGGAGAGTTTTTCAGGACAATAAGGGCCCAGGTATCAGTGCGGAGACACAGGCGGCTGAAGCCCCAGACCCGGCGCTCACCAGGTCTGCCGCAGGGCTCTAGGGAGGGAACCAGGTCAACCGCTCCCTCCCCAGCCAAACAAGGTTTGAGCAGCCCTGGGAGAGACCTGGCTGCTTGAAGTCGCAGGGAGGGGAGTTAAGGTCTGAGTGGCAAACACACAGGGGCTGTGAACACCCACGCATAGCCCTGGGAGGAGTGTACATCCAAGCCCCTGTGACCAGAGGCGCCTGTACGAACCGGAGGCGCCCACACGACTAGAGGAGGGGGCTTTGTGGAAGACCCAGGGCCCATACCCGTGAACCTAGGGTGAGTGCGCACAATGCAGGAAACCCGCAGAACCCACACCCGTACACTCGGGTCGGTGCGCGTGCCCTGTAGGAGACCTGGAGCTCACACACTCATAAACTCGGGAAATCTCGCATTCTGCAGGAGGCTCAGAAACCACGCCCAAGGCCCTGCGTGGAGAGGCACCCCACTAGCACTGAGGAGAGTAGCGCAAAGCCGACTGAGTGCTGAAAAGGGAGAAAAGCGGTACCAGTCGCCCCTCAGTCTGATGCAGCCCGCAAGGCCAGAAAAACCGATTTGGCCAGTTTGAAACCAGCAAGAGGTTTTTGTTTGTTCGTTTAATTATATTTTTATTACTTTTTATTTTTATTTTTTTATTCCTCAATTCCTTTTGCTTCTCTTTCCTTCTTTCTTGTTTTATTCCTTCTTCCTTTCTTTCCAATTTTATCTCTTCTTCCTTCCTCTTTTTTCTTCTTTCATTTTTTTTTCTTTTCTCTTTTTAAATACCCACGAGTGAGACAAAAAAAAACTGGAACTGTGAAAAAAACAGAGTTGGACCCAAAGAGGGGATATCCCAACAGCTGAGACAGTGGAAGCTGTGAACACCAGGAAATCCGAAGGAGACTGCACCACTGAATCTCACAGGTATGCTACCACAGAAGTTCACCCCATAAACCCAGGGAGCCAGAACAGATCAATTTAAGAAGCTGAGGCTAACAAGAAGAGTCTCACAAACAATGGGAAGACAAAGAAACAATCCCCAAATGAAAGGAAAGGAGGAAGCCCCAGAAAGAATGCTAAATGAAAGCGAGGCAACTCAACTATCAGATACCGAGTTCAAAGCAATGGTTATCAGGAAGCTCCATGAGCTCACCTTGAGCTACCAGAAACTACAGGGAAGGTACAATGAACTCACCGCAAACTATATCAACATGAAAAAGGAAATAGAAACTATCAACAAGGGCCAAGAGGAAATGAAGAATACAATTTCTGAACTGAAAAACACAGTAGAAGGAATCAAAAGCAGAATCGATGAAGCAGAAGATCGGATCAGCGAGTTGGAGGACAAGGTAGAAAAAAGCAGCCAGAAAGAGCAAAGGAAAGCGAAAAGGAAAAGAGGCTCAGACAGAATGAAGAAGGATTAAGAGAAATGCAAGACAATATGAAATGTAATAATATCCATATAATATCCGTAAGAAGGAGAAGAAGAGCAAGGGGTAGAAAACCTATTTGAAAAAGTAATGATGGAAAACTTCCCTAATTTGATGAGAGAAAAAGTCACACAAATCCAGGAAACACGGAGAGTCCCAATCAAGAGGAACTCAAAGAGGCCCACTTCAAGACACATCATCATTAAAATGGCAAAATTCCAAGACAAGGAGAGAATCTTAAAGGCAGCAGGGGAGAAACAGGAAGTAACATACAAAGGAGCCCCGATAAGGTTAGCAGCTGACTTCTCAATGGAAATGCTCCAAGCCAGAAGGGAATGGCCAGAAATATTCCAAGTAATGAGAACCAAAGGCCTGCAACCAAGACTACTTTACCCAGCAAGGCTTTCAATCAAGATAGAAGGCCGAATAAGGAGCTTCCCGGACAAAATAGGTCCAAAAGAATACACCTTCACCAAATCAGTTCTGCAAGAGATGCTAAAGGGACTGCTTTAAGGAACAGAAAGGATGGGAGAGAGGGAGAGAGGGAGAGAGGGAGAGAGAGAGAGACATGGGTACGAAAATGGCAATGAATAAGACCTATCAATAATAACCTTAAACATAAATGGATTAGATGCTCCAATCAAAAGACATAGAATAGCTGAATGGATGAGAAAGCATGACCCACACATATGCTGCCTACAAGAGACCCACCTCAGGATAAAAGACCTACACAGACTGAAAGTGAAGGGCTGGAAACAAAATTTCCCAGCAAACAGACAGGGGAAAAAAAAAAAAAAAAGCCGGGGTAGCAATACTCATATCAGACAAAATAGACTTCAAAAGAAGGGCCATAAAAAGAGACCCGGAAGATCACTTCATAATACTCAAGGGAAGAATCCACCAAGAAGACATAAACATTGTAAATATATATGCACCCAACATAGGAGCACCTCAATACATAAAGAAAATCTTAGAGGAAGATTTTGACAGCAAAGAAAGATATTGACAGCAACAAGAAAGATATTGACAGCAACACAATTATAGTAGGGGATTTTAACACCCCACTGTCAAAAATGGACAGATCTTCCAAACAAAATATCAACAAAGATATTGTGGCATTGAACAATACTCTAGATGAAATGGACTTAACTGATATATACAGAGCCCTTCATCCCAAAGAAACTAAATACACATTTTTTTTTTCAAATGCACATGGAACATTTTCAAAGATAGACCACATGATTGGACACAAAACAAGCCTCAACAAATTCAAAAAAACTGAAATCATACCAAGCATTTTCTCCAACCACAAGGGACTGAAACTAGAAACCAACCCCAAGGGGAAAAGCCCCAAACACTCAAAATCATGGAGATTGAAAAGCATGCTATTAAACAGTGAATGAGTCAAGAATGAAATTAGGGAAGAAATCAAAAAGTTTCTGGAAAACAAACGAAAGTGAACTCACAATGACCCAAAACTTATGGGACACAGCGAAGGCAGTCCTCAGAGGGAAGTTCGTAGCAATACAGGCCTACCTAAAAAAGATAGAAACATTTCAAACCAACAACCCAACCTACGCCTACAAGAACTCAAGGAACAACAACAAAGACAGCCCAGAGCAAGTAGAAGGAAGGAAATGACCAAGATCAGAGCAGAATTAAATGACATAGAGACTGAAAGCACAATCCTAAAGATCAATGAATCCAGGAGCTGGTTCTTTGAAAAGATCAACAAAATCAACAAGCATTTAAGCAGGCTCATCAAGAAAAAAAGAGAGAGGACCCAAATAAACACAATCAGAAATGAAAGAGGAGAGATTACAACTGACACCACGGAAATACAAAGAACTGTAAGAAATTACTGTGGAGAACTGTATGCTAAGAAATTTGAAAACCTAGGTGAAATGGACAAGTTTCTAGAAACATATAATCTTCCAAAACTCAATGAAGAAGAAGCAGAAAACCTGAACAGACCAATAACAGCAGATGAAATTGAAGCAGAAATCAAAAAACTCCTGACACACAAAAGTCCTGGACCAGATGGTTTCACAGGAGAATTCTACAAAGCATCTAAAGAAGAACTAACCCCTATCCTCCACAGACTATTCGAAAAAATCCAAAATGATGGAAGACTCCCAAACTCTTTTTATGAAGCCAGCATCATCCTAATCCCAAAAACAGATAAAGACACAACAAAGAAAGAAAACTTCAGTCCCATATCGCTGGTGAACATAGACGCTAAAATCCTCAACAAAATATTGGCAAACTGCATCCAACAATACATTAAAAAGATCATACACCATGACCAAGTGGGATTCATGCCAGGGATGCAAGGATGGTTCAATATTCACAAATCAGTAAATGTAATACAACACATAAACAAAAGCAAAGGCAAAAATCACATGATCATATCAATAGATGCGGAAAAAGCATTTGATGAGGTATGACACCCATTTATGATAAAAACACTCAGCAAAGTGGGAATAGACGGAGCATTCCTCAACATAATAAAGGCCATATATGAGAGACCTACAGCCAACATCATACTCAACGGGCAAAAACTAAAATCCTTTCCACTAAGATCAGAAACAAGACAAAGTTGTCCACTTTCACCACTTCTATTCTATATAGTATGGAATTCTTAGCCACCGCAATTAGACAAGAAAAGGAAATAAAGGGCATCTGAATCGGAAAGGAAGAAACAAAACTGTCATTGTTTGCAGATGACATGATAGTGTACGTAGAAAATCCTATAGACTCGGCCAAAAAGCTGCTCAACCTAATAAATGGATTTGGCCAAACAGCCGGACACAAAGTCAATATCCAGAAATCAAAGGCATTTTTGTATACCAACAATGAAACAGCAGAAGCAGAAATCAAGGGAAAAAATCCCATTTGATATAGCAAAAAGAAAAATAAAATACTTAGGAATAAACCTAACCAAGGAGGTAAAAGACCCGTATGCAGAAAACTACACAGCACTGAAGAAAGAAATCAAGGAAGACACAAACAAATGGAAACATATACCGTGTTCATGGATCGGAAGAATTAACATCATCAAAATGTCCATACTACCCAAAGCAATTTACAGATTCAGTGCAATACCTATTAAAGTACCAATGGCATATTTCACAGACATAGAACAAACACTTCAAAAATTTATGTGGAACCATAAACAACCCTGAATAGCTGCTGCAGTTTTGAGAAAGAAGAGCAAAGTAGGAGGGATCGCAATACCTGATACCAAACTGTATTACAAGGCCACTGTAATCAAAACAGCCTGGTACTGGCATAAAAACAGGCACATGGACCAGTGGAATAGAACAGAGAGCCCAGAAATAAACCCAAGTCTCTATGGTCAATTAATATTTGACAAAGGGGGCAGCAACATAAAATGGAGTAAAAATAGCCTCTTCAACAAGTGGTGTTGGGAGAACTGGACAGCTACGTGCAAAAAAAAAAAATAATAATAAAATAAAATGAGCACCAATTTACACCATACACAAAAATAAATTCAAGGTGGATAAAAGATTTAAATATAACGGTGACACCATTAAAGTCCTAGAGGAAAACATAGGCAGAAAAAGCTCAGATATTTCACGCAGCAACGTTTTTACTGGTATGTCCCCTAAAGCAAGGGACATGAAGGAAAGAATAAACAAATGGGATCTCATCCAAATAAAAAGCTTCTGCACGGCTAAAGAAAACAGTATTAAAATAAAAAGGAACTGACTGTATGGGAAAACATATTTGCCAATGATACCTCAGACAAGGGTTTAATCTCCAAAATACATGAAGAACTTACATGACTCCACTCTAAGAAGACAAGCAACCCAATTAAAAAATGGGCAAAGGACTTGGGCAGACACTTCTCCAAGGAGGACATACAGAGGATACAGAGACACATGAAAACATGCTCAATATCACTAGCTATCAGAGAGATGCAAATGAAAACCACAATGAGATACCACTTGACACCAGTCAGAATGGCCCTCATAAACAAAGCAACAAACAGCAAGTGTTGGGGAGGTGGTGGAGAAAAGGGGACCCCAGTGCACTGTTGGTGGGATTGCAGACTGGTACGACCACTTTGGAAAACAGTATGGATTTTTCTAAGAAAACTAAAAATGGATCTACCTTTTGACCCAGCAATTCCACTGCTAGGACTATATCCTAAGAACCCTGAAACACCAGTCCAAAAGAACCTATGCACCCCAATGTTCATAGCCGCACAATGTACAATAGCCAAGTGTTGGAAGCAACCTAGGTGCCCATCGGTAAATGAATGAATCAAAAAACCATGGTACATTTACACAATGGAATTCTATGCAGCAGAAACAAAGAAGGAGCTCCTACCCTTTGCGACGGCATGGATGGAACCGGAGAGCATTATGCTAAGCGAAGCAAGCCAGGCGGTGAAAGACAAATACCACATGACCTCAGCATTAACAGGAACCTAATCAACAAAACAAACAAACAAGCATAATATAACCAAAGACACTGAAATTGAGAACAGGCTGACAGTCACCAGAGGGGAGAGGGGAGGGAATTTCAGGGGAAAAGGGGAAGGGTTTATGGGAACAACTGTAAAGGACACCTGGACAAAAACTATGGGGGGTGGAAATGGGAGGAAGGTGGGGAGGGCTGGGGTGGTGGGCTGGGATAGGAGTAAAAGACAGAAAACTGTACAAGAACAACAATTAAAATATAAAAAATTAAAAAAAAAAAAGAGGATCAGTAAAGTGACAAACAAACTCACAACTATCAACAACTGAACCTAAAAAAAAAAAAAAACCCCACAAAATTAAGAACAAAGAAGAACTAAACAAACAACTAGAAGAGGAACAGATTTACAGAAATAGAGCTCACAGGGAGGGTTATCAGTGGGGTGGGGGAGGAGGGAGAATGGGGAAAAGGTACAGGGAATAAGAAGCATAATTGGTAGGTACAAAATAGACAGCGGGAGGTTAAGAATAGTGTAGGAGACCGTTCTGGGTGGTGTGGGCCCAGCTTCCACTTGGAGATGCACAGGACCCATGCCCCCGGATACGTTCTCCCATGGGGAATCAGGCCTGCACTGTGCCTGGACTTCTGTGAGACTTGCTTTTGCTAAAACTCCCTCACCCTGAATTGAGACAGCATGTGCTTACTGTAACTCCCTAAAATCCATGCTAAACCTTGCAAGGACCAGTGTAACCGGTCCAACCACTTTTCCCTTTTCATTTGCAAATATCCTTCTTCTGTGATGTGATTAGTGGCATTATCTTCTTTGTCTGTAAAAAGTAACCACCTAAAGCGAACCTGTGCGTAGTAAATGAGGATCATAATGTAATGTGCCGAGAAACCCAATAAAGGTTGGTCACGGCAAGGGCCGCAGCTTTTTCTCCCCTTGAGAGAAAAGCCATGCTGCCCTTTTCCTCCACCGGACTCGGTAGTCCGTGTGAATGTCTCATTTCATCCATAACGGCGCGGATGCTGCAGGCTGGTGTCTGCATCAGAATAGTATGGGAAATGGAGAAGCCAAAGACCTTATATGTACGACCCACGGACAGGAACTGAGGTGAGGCAATGCTTGGTGGGAGTGGGGGTGCAGGGTGGAGGGGAATAACGCAGAGAAAAAATGGGACAACTGTAATAGTATAATCAAGAAAATACATTAAAAAAAAAACATTATAGGAGTATAGAAACAAACTTAAGGTACCAACACAAACAAGTTAAGCCACAAGACATAGTCTGTTTAACGGTTGAAAGGATGGTTCCAACAGAATAATACTTACTCATTCCCCATAAATATAGCAAAGTAATGAAGTAATGTCCTCCCCTGGGAAAGTAATTATTGTCTCAAACCTGCTAAAATATATTCAAAATGAAATGATTATTAACACTAGTCTACACTATAACAATATGCTACATTTAAATAAGAAAAAGCAAACAAAAACACAATGCAATCATTCTAAAGCTTCTGTGGGATTAAAAACTAGATATAATTTACTATTAGATATTATATGTAAAGTACCTACAGAAGAGAAGAACACTTATTTGGGATTTGATTTAATTGGATTTAAAGTTTAAATATATTAATCAGTATGAAAAACAAAACCAACATCAAAATCATCCTATAGAAAGCATCAGAGATAGGAAAGGAACTGACGGCATAAGTTTAGGTTTTATGCAATTCTTGGAGGAAAAAATTTACATTACCACTAGTATTCATATAAAACTTGTAGTTTATAGGAAATATCTGCATGAGCATCTGTACTGAGCTAGTATTTAAGTTCTTAGGGAAAAGACATCAGGAGAATATATGAAATTATTTCTCATCTTAAATTTATTAAAATTTTTGGCTAGAGAAGGTGACAAGTATACCCGATTGTTTTACTCTTAAAATATCTTTTATTCCCCTATTAAAAACAAAAACAGCCCTGGCTGGTGTAGCTCAGTGGATTGAGCGCGGGCCTGCGAACCAGAGGATCGAGGTTCGATTCCCAGTCAGGGCACATGCCTGGGTTGCAGGCCAGTTCCCGGCAGGGGACACACGAGAGGCAACCATACATTGATATTTCTCTCCCTCTCCTTCTCTCCTACCCTTCCCCTCTAAAAGATAAATAAATAATAAATAAAATCTTTAAAACAAAAACAAAAACAAAAACAAACAAACAATAAAAGGACGGTTCCCATAGTTTTCAACCAGAACCCTTGTAGAAAGGACCCCTCCCTGTTCTTATATCTTCCCCAGTAGCCATCAAGGTCCCTGACATCTCCAGCTGGATACTCTCGAGTCAAATTGCAGAAAGAGCCAACCCCTTCAGGACTTCCAAAACAGCAGGACAGCAAAACACCTACTCCTGTGAGCCAGCAAAGGACTTCAAACTCCACTTCAAAAACCTGTTTCAGATAAGTAACACAACAACTAGGCCTTAATATGTCTTTCTCATATTTCTGACACTCTCTGTCCGGCCTGTCAATATGCTCAGCCTCCTACCCCAGGAAGAAATTTTTCTATCCCTGTTGAATTTAACCCTCATCAAATAAAGTCCCAGATCTTCCACTCCATTAATTTCTTGTCAAATTTGTCACCTCTAGGACACAGCAATTCCAGGTCAAGGTAATGACTCTTTGGGAATCCAGCCCATCCCCACTTAAAAAAAAAAAAAAAAAAAAAAAACACAAAAAAAATCAACCAGCCAACAACCTTCATTCTCTTATTACGGGCCCTTAGAAGGACATCACTCTGGGACACCTCCTCTGGCCCACAGCCAGCAAGTATAGGACCACAACAGCGCCCCCTTCCTGCAAGAAGAAGCCAGGGCTGTCATTGGCCAAAGTCCCCAAAGATTTGGATTCCTAGTACTTGATGGGGGAAATGTTAGGTAGCAGGTAGTAATGAGCAGCCAGAGGGGAAATAAGTCAGGGCCCTCACCACTACAATCTAACAAACAAGTTGATACAGATGGCTAGAAACAAAAGGGAGACATGTCTCACCAATTAATTTAGCAGTCCTGGGCTGGTATGATAAGATTGCCAGGTGTCCAGAACATCACAAGCAAAAATAGCACAGGAGAAGGGGAGTCCTAGAGGCTGTGCTGGGAAGGCGGGTGGGATCTCTGTAACATTCTCACTAAGATTGCCAAGTGTTCTGAATATTACAAGCAGGGATAGCCCAGGGATAGACGGGAGTCCTTGAGACTCTGAGATGGGCACGGGAGCCTCTGTAGCAATTGCAGTAACTAAGCCTTTACTAACTGAGATAGCAAGCTTTTGTAGCTGTACATTATCCCCAAAGGAAAGAAGGAGGGAGAACCTGGAAGCTGATGAAGGTATATAACTCCCTGAACACCAACAGTCAGTGTACTTGGAGTAGCTAAGTATCCACTTGTGGCCTCAGCTCAAGTGTATAGAACAAACTCACTAACTTATTAACAACTGTCTTTCCTCTGTGCGTGGGGCTTTTAGACTAGCTGGGTGCCTGCCTGCAGCATTGTGCTCATATGTGTTTCATAAATAAAATTGCTATCTCATTTCCACTATATGTGCTGTTTCTTGATTGAATTTGTCTCTTGCAAGTGAGACAAAAACAGGTGGGGAAGGGGCCTCCTGACTGAGATCTCTCCGCTCGTAACAGTTGAAACGTGGCAGGCAGGGAAGCAGTAGAGTCTAAATGAGAGTATCGAATGCTGCCACAGTGGAAAATGGGTCTTTTCTCTGAAGTGTGGGCTGTGTATCAGGTAACAGAACGAGCTGCTTTGCCGAGTTCACAGGGTCTTCAACACTTCCCTCAAGCCTAAATTAAGGACTGGGACTGAGGTCCAGGAGGGTGCTTGGTTCTGTCACATTGTAGATAGAAAGGTCATGACCATCCAGATAGTTTTGTTGTTTTATTTGATCTTCAGGCAAAAAGAGCAGCAGGAAAAATAAAATCTATTGCAGAAATTTCCCAAGCAAAAGTGCAGAAGATCTGGCAAAAAATTCCCAGAATCAGGTTTTTCTGTGAGGGTGAGTCTTGCTCCTGATCCCTCATCTGTCTCCCTTCCGTATCCCTGTTTTGCTTCACTTCTATGCTTCTTATGTGGGTGGAGTTATGTTCAAACTCAGACTGGCTTACTGGAGTCCTGATTTACCTGTGGCTTTTCATATTACAGTTTGATTTTTTTTCTTTTTTGTGCAAGTAGGCCAGCAAATGCTAGTGGGGGCATTTCTGTGAACATGTGAAGTGTTTTATCTGGTGCCTTCTATGATATGTGTCAATACATGGCATGTTCTCAATTTTTGTAAATACCCTCAAATTGCCCTTCAAAAAATAGTTGTTACTTATGTTCTCCACACTGCTGGGAGAAATGTTTTTGCCCTTCATGTTAACAGAATTTACGGAAAGTTTGAATTCTCATAAATGATAGGCAATAACACCTGATTGGAATTGTAATGTTGCTCTGACCACCATTGAGGTGGGTATCTCTGCGAGTGTACAATGATTATTTACTTGTGTTTTTTTCTGTGAAATTTAATATTGTGTGTGTGTTGTCTGTTTAAATTGTTTCTTTCTTAATGCAGATATAGGGGAAAATCTCAGTATATATTTGTTTTTTCTTACGATATTAGCCAACCATTTCCCCTTTGTCCCAAGTTGCTTATTATTTCCACATTTTCTGTGATAGGATTTTATTTGTCAGTCTTTCATTGAATGATGTGATAATTATGACTCTTGAGGTATCTAATACAAAGTTCCTTCTACCACTCCATTCAACCAGGTTAATGTCTGTCCAAACAACCATGAAGAGATATGTCCTGGGCCATGACCTCCAAGGGCAAATACTGGACAAGACACCTGATATGAGGTCATCCTGCCCTACACATGGGCAGTCTCTTTAGAAAGCACATGAACTGAGTGTTTGTGAGCCAGACCAAATATGCGAGGTGATTATATTGGCTTACCCACTGAGTTTTAAAGACCTTCAGCCAGGATCACCTCTTATAGTCAAGTACACAGCCAGTAGACTGATGTTTTCTCTCAATGTTTCATAGTCTTCCAAAAAGACTCTAGTCCTGGGTCATGTCTGTAAGCCCCAGGCAGTAGTTAAACAAACTCACATGGGCAGAAAGCTCCACAACAAGCCTGCAACACAAAAAATGTAATCAGAATTATATATGTGGCATCTGGACATGAGGCCAAAGATGTTCCAAGTCTCCAGGCAGACTTTTAAGGACCTTACAAAGAAAATTAAACTCAGCCTCATCTAGACACTCTGCCCATGCAGCTGAGTTTTCAGACACGGTCTGGGGGCTATCTGGGTTTTTCAGCTTCCTCTAGTAACCATAACTTGGATCCAAATAAACAGCCCAAGTGACTAGGAAGACACCAGCCACGGTGGCCACCTCCAGACTTCAGCCACCTCTCCTCATCTATGAGAGTACTTTCCAGACCTGCACTCTCTCCAGCCCACCCCATACAGAAACTTTTCATTCCAGCTGGAGAGAACTGTCTTCAAAAGATTGGACAAGGGATGGCAGAGATCAGAAGCTCAACCACCCCCAACCCCCACCTTTTAGAGAAGACTACACCTGCTGGTCAGAGCCCTCAGGCTTCAGAAAATTTCAGAGGACACGTGTCCCGTTGGCAGTCTACGAGAACTTTCTGGCCTCTCTATTCTCTGATAAGAGTGACTGTGCATGCACCCCGCACTGGAGAGAAGAGAAGGCCTCAAGCCTCCCGTGACTGAGCAGTGGCAGAGACTAAGGAGGGGAAAAGGGAAGGAGCGGCTCTGGCCTGTGGACCAGAGCTTTCCCAGGTGGAGCCTGTGTGAATGCTGGACTCCAAATAATATTGTGGATTAAGGGACAGACACTGCCTTTACACTTTGTAAAACTTAGTTATATTTATAATGAAACTTATTAAATTGTTTTTTGTATATAAGATGTAATTATATATAAGAAACATATTAAACTTGAGAAAACCATGCTGTACTATGTCGATAGAAACTGATGAAATTCATCAGTGTGGGTGGGGAAATGAGGAAAATTTGGATCATTGGGCAAGAGGCCTGGTTGGAGTTCGGAAAAGGTCTGCACCTTTGAAGCAGCGTCCTCTTCTGAATGTAAAAAGTTTGAATCTTAGGGAGAGGTTCAGGGGAAACACATTGTGCTGGAAAATAAGGAATATTTTGTTACCTTTGCGTATTTTGTTACTAAAAACTATTGTAATGCTTTACTAAACTAATGTTTAGTTTTATTCAAAATTAATAAATTCTCTGAAATATAACATATATTAAAGATGTTTTCATTTTCCTTGTAACCTCAAGTCAATTTCTGTATTTCTATAAAACTATTGTATTCTGTATTTCTGTAAAACTATTCTGTATTTCTGTAAACTATTCTGTATTTCTGTAAAACTATTGTAATGCTTTAACTAAACTAATGTTTAGTTTTATTCAAAATTAATAAATTCTCTGAAACATAACATATTAAAGATGTTTTCATTTTTCCTGGTAACCTCAAGTCAATTTCTGTATTTCTCTTCATCAAAAATACGTTTTGTTCAGAAAGTGAAAAGGCCCCTATCTCTGACGGGGAAGTGGCTGGTCTGGGTATGTTCCCTTACCCACCAGGAGGCTCTCCTATTTCAACCAGGAACAGCGCCGGTGTCATCAGAGCCTACATGGAACGCCATTAGCTTGTCTCTCTCTCAGTGGCTTTTGGCCAATTGACCAATTGCACACATGTTGAGCAGGCCTCTTTGTCAGCTTATTTTTAATTACTATTTATTTATTTATTTATTTATTTATTTATTTATTTATTTATTCTTACCCTTATGATCCTCTCCTTTGGCAACTAGGAACTTGTTCTGTATATCTAGGTGCCTGATTCTCTTTTGTTTGGTCATTTATTTTGTGTATTTATATTTCACATATAAGTGGATTGTATAGTGTTTGTCATTCTGTGTGTGACATACTTCACTTGGCATAATACCCTCTAGGACCAACCAAATTATTGCAAATGACAAGATTTTATTACTTTTTTTTAAAAAAATTTCATTTATTTATTTTTTTAGAGAGAGGAGAAGGGAAGGAGAAAGAGAGGGAGAGAAACATCAACGTGTGGTTGCCTCTCACGCGTCCCCCATTGGGGACCTGGCCTGCAACCCAGGTATGTCCCCTGACTGGGAATTGAACCAGTGATCCTTTGGTTCACAGCCCGTGCTCAAAAGCCTGAGCTACACCAGCCAGGCTTCTATTGCTTTTTATTGTTGAAAAATATTCCTCTCTGTGTCTGTGTGTGAGTGAGATATCCCATCTTCTTTATTGATTAATCTAATGATGGACATATGGGTGGCATCTCATCCTGGCAATTATTAGTATTGCTGCAATGAATTTAGGGGTATGTACATCTTTCACATTTAGTGTATTTGTTTTCATTGGACAAATACCTAGAAGTAAAATTACTAGATCATGGTTAATTTATAATTTTTAAAGGACTATTTAGACTATTTTCCATTAGTGGCTATATTAATTTACAATTCTACCAACAATGTATGAAGGTTCCCTATTCTCTACATCCTCACCAGGACTTATCCTATGGTGTTAACATTTTGAAAAACAAAAGGATTAGCTTTAATAAATGATGTGAAACATACTCCAAAATAAAACAGAGAACAATGTTTTTAAATCCCACTTTTTACTTTAATGTACCACAAAGCAGATCACAAACAGGATATTTGTGCAGACATATATGCACTTGTTTTTATGAATGTATGAGGTCTGTCCAGAAGGTATCCAGCCATGTAATATGAAAAAGAGACATACAAGAAACATTGTATATAGGACAATGATACCTCAGTCCCCTTCAAAGTAGACACCTTGAAACCTCACGCAGTTCTCCTAATTGCCATCAGCTGACTCATCATATTTTCCTGAATCTCACTGACGGTCTGAAATCATTTCCCTTTGAAAGGTGATTTTAGTTTTGGGAAAAGCTGGAATTTGCAGGGCACCCAGTCTGGGCTGTAGGGGACTGAGTCACTTGGGTGATTTAATGTTTTGCCAAAAAACTCCGCACAAGATGTGATGCACGAGCAGGTGCTTGTCCTGATGAAACTGCCAATCGCCAATTGTCCATAGTTGTGGCCTTCTAAATCATTTGAATAATTTCCATGGATGAATGTTCAAGCTTAACTCAAAATTTGATGCAGATTCGTTGCTCTCCTCACTCAGTCATTTTGAATGCAATGGCCACACAGTACACACGCTCACTCAATAGTGTCTACCACCCCCACTGATTAATGGTGAGGGCATCGTTGTTCACGCACGTGCATTCCAGTCCACTCTCCTTGGCTGCCAGGTTACACTGATGTCATGCAAGCCATTATATTAACAATATATGAACTCATTATATTAACCTCATTATATTAACAATGGCTGGACTCTTTCAGGACAGACCTTGTATATACAGACAAATAAGTACACCATATGTGTATCAGTACTTGTGTGTACAAAATAAGTAAATTGTGTTTGTTTTTCATCAATTTAAATAATGGAAAAGTGTAAGTTATCTGATATGTACACTGCCGTGGTAGTTGTCTAATTGGTTGTAATTGTTTATTTGATTTTTACTATTCTAATCCTTATGTTTTCACTATAGTTCTTAAAAAACAGACAAAAAGATAGAGTAACAATTGTTTGATTTTTGTCAGAACTAGTTTTTGATGATTAATGTGAAACGAACATGTTTTTGGACCGAATCACCCACTTTGTGTTCTTAATGGCACTTGTTCCATTTTCTTCTCTTTCTAACTCCTGTATCAATTTTTGCAAGTAGCTATACTTATTTTAACAGATCAGTCATGGAAACATTTTAATAAAAACAAGTCAAACATCCACTCTATGATGAATGGATAAATAAACTATTGAATAGTGCTCAGCAATAAAAAGATATGAGGTATTGATAAATGTTATAAAATAATCTTTGAAATCATTAACTGAAAGGAGACATAAAACTGCATATTGTATAACTTAATTTATACAAAGTGCGCAGGATAAATACATTCATCAACACAAAATGTAGCTTAATGCTTGCATGTGGATGGGGGTTGGCATTGGAAATAACTCCTGTAAGGGTGTAAGCTTTTTGGGGAGGGTGATGAATAATAAATATATTTTGTTTGGAACACATTGTGAGTACACTAAATCCCACTGCTTTGTATACTTAAATGCGTAAATTTTGTTGCATGTAAATCTTTTTGCATGTAAATTATATCTCATAAAATCAAACATAATCTAATATCTCAATGTTGAATTCAGAAAATAGTTTTAAAAAATAGTTTTGATCTACTGACCATGGCCTACAAGGTGTCGAAGATACTAGTTCCAGTTTCCATTGTAGTAATAAAAGAAAGACACAATGATAATACCAATGGTAACAGCAAGAAGACAGAATTAGGAGAGGTACCTTTTTAGGTCACGCTTAAAGGTCTTCATATATTTGTATGGTTTCCATCCTATATAATTTGTCATGACCACAAAGTTGTACATTTTTGATAAAGCTGATCACACTCAATATATTTGTAAGTTTTCTTACTAGTAAAAATACTGTTATGTTGCATGAGGCTTAAACTTTAGATAAGCCTTGCCATCCAGCTGGATGATTTCTCTCAAAGATGTATATTCTGATACCAAGTGACATGTGCGCCCTGCCTGGTTATGAGCTTTGCCACTGTAGGGTAAGTGGAGGCAACCTGGCTTCCTCACCCAGGTGTCTGAATAGCTAAGGGAAGCAGTGTTTCCATAGCCTTGGAGGCATCTGATGACTAGTGTTCTCACAGCCTTGAGACTGGGTCCGATAAACTGTTCCCGTAACGTGAAGTGGGCTCACATGCGCAGAATTATGTTATGTTATGCAATGTTCTGGCAGTTTTCCAGCTTTGTTCCCCTCTAGTATTTAAATAGGTAGGGACTCCCTGCTGTAGGGGGTGATGATGATCAGATACACGCAAGGGGACAGGTGTCACGATGGGTGCCACGCTGGGGAGCAAGGGCGATGACATGAGACATGCAGACAGACACACAGCTTGCAGTGTGAGTGGCTCACCCACCCATGAATAAAGGCATGCCCGACATCCCAATGGCTCTGTGAATATTTTTCCATCTACATGAATACCATGGACCTGCCCCGCCTTGAAGGGTGGCAACACAGCCACGTACATGCGTTTTACATGGTTTCTCTCCATAAGAGAAGAAACCATGGAGTCTCTGATATTGAGTAAGACTTGGACATTTGCATAAGTTTTATCTCAGTCATATTTGTGAGTCTTTTCCACTTGAACTCTGTTGATCTACAAAGCTTGAGCTCTGAATAAAAGCATTGCCACATAAGTTAGGTTTATAATGTTTTTATTCAGTATGTATTTTCTGATTCTCAGTTAGACTCACAAATATTCTATAATAAAAGCTTTGTCACATACACTACAATTGGGAAATTTCTCTTCAGTATGGATTTTCTTACCTTTAGTAATATTGGAACTCCATCTAAATGTTTTACCACACTCACTATATTTTGAAGTTTTTTCTGCTGTACGGATTCTCCTGTGACTCCAAAGTTGTAAATGTCTGAAAAAAGCCTTATGTAATTTCTTACATTTATAAGGTTTTTTACCTGTATGAATTTCCTGATGGTTCATAAGGCATTCGTGTTCAGTAAAAGCCTTACCATACACATAACACTTGTGTGAATTCTCTCCAGTATATATTTTCTGATGCCTAGTAAGGTTTGCAAATTAGATAAAAGTCTAGCCACATTCATTACATTTGTAAGGTTTCTCTCCAGCATAGATTCTCAATGAAAAACTTGAATCCACCACACACTGCCACACCATTACATCTGTATGGTATCGCTCCATAGTGGACTTTCTGATGTAAGGCGCGAGCAGATAAAAGGCTTTGCCAAGCACTCATTATGTTTGCAAGATCTCTGTCTAGAATGAATTGTCTCATGATTCTGAGTATTGAGTGTTTGCTAAAAGCCATCCCATGGTCATTACATCTGTAAGATTTTCTTCTGGCATGTCTTCCCTTATACTGTGCAGGTACCAAAAAATATTTTTTAAATTTTCCTATATTTACCAAAAATGGCTTTGATGTCAGGAGGAACATTCTGAAGGGGTGAAACCAAGGAACCATTAATGCTAGGCTTCTCAGTGTGATTGCAGTCATTAATTCTCTCCTCGTTTTAAAATATCTGCAGTTCAATAAGGTGTTCCTCCACTCTGTATCCATATCTATTTTTAAACACTTTATATACTTGTTTCCTGCATCCACTAGGCTATTTTTTGGTTTTAACCAATTCCTCGTAAATGGCTTGAGGTGCATAAATATTGATATGTATTATTTTTTGCCAAAACACTCTATTTTTGAAAAAAATAATTGAAGATTTATTATGTTGATCTTTTGTAAAACTGAAATTATTGCTATATAACTACCCAGGAGTTCAAAGTCACTCCTGGGTAACTTCTTGCACCGTATTGCCACACACTCTCGAACTAATGCATATTTATCCCAGCCTTAAGATCAAAATCCTTGGTGCGATGTCTTTAATTTCTTTTCAAAATCAAAATCAATGGGTCGTATAATTCTTCTTCATTAATGTCCACTCTAGGTAAATAGTTTTTATTTTACTTTCTTTATTTGTCATGATATTTTATTATTTCCTCTTTTTAAATTGTTGTTCAAGTACAGTTGACTCCATTTTCACCCCACAACTCCCTGACCCACCCCAGCCATCCCTACCTCCACCTTTGATCCTATCCCCCTTTGGCTTTCTCTATGGGTCCTTTGTACACGTTCCTTGACGACCCTTTCCCCTTTTTCCCCCTTATCCCCTCCCACCACTCTCCGGTTACTGTGAGTTTGTTCTTTTTTCTTCCTAACATTTTTTTTTTTAAATTTTAATTGTTGTTCAAGTACAGTTTTCTGCCTTTTTACTCCCATCCCAGCCCACGCCCCCGGCCCTCCCCACCGCCCTCCCATTTCCACCCCCCATAGTTTTTGTCCATGTGTCCTTTATACCTGTTCCTGTAAACCCTTCCCCTTTTCCCCTGAAATTCCCTCCCCTCTCCCCTCTGGTGACTGTCAGCCTGTTCTCTATTTCAGTGTCTTTGGCTATATTTTGCTTGCTCGTTTGTTTTGTTGATTAGGTTCCTGTTAAAGATGAGATCATATGGTATTTTTCTTTCACTGCCCGGCTTATTTCTCTTAGCATAATGCTTTCCAGTTTGTTCTTTATTTCCATGCCTCTGATCATATTTTGTTTGATTGTTTCTTTTGCAGATTAGGTTCCACTTGTAGGTGAGATCATACGGTATTTCTCTTTTACCACCTGGCTTATCTCACTTAGCACAATACTATCCAGTTCCATCCATGCTGTTGCAAAGGGGAGGAACTCTTTCTTTACTTATGTGATGTAGCATTCCATTGTATAAATATACCACAGTTTTTTGACCCACTCACTTACTGATGGGCACTTAGGTTGCTTCCAATACTTACTGTAAATAGTGCTGCAATGACATTGGGGTGCATAGGTTCTTTGGGATTGTTGTTTCAGGATTCATAGGGAATAATCCCAGCAGTGGAAATGCTGGGTCAAAAGGCAGTCCCATTTTTAGTTTTCTAAGGAAATTCCATACTGTTTTCCACAGTGGCTGCACCAGTCTGCATTCCCACCAACAGTGTATGAGGGTTCCTTTTTTCTCCACAGACTCACCAGCACTTGTTCTTTGTTGATTAGTTTATGATAGCCATACTGACTGGTGTGAAGTGGTATCTCATTGTGGTTTTAATTTGCATCTCTCTGATGGCTAGTGATGCTGATCATCCTTTCATTCGTCTCTGGGCCCCCTGTATGTCCTCATTGGAGAAGTGTCAGTTCAGGTCCTTTGCCCATTTTATGATTGGGTTGTTTGTCTTCCTGGTGTGGAGTCGTGCGAGTTCTTTACATATTTTGGAGATCAAATCCTTGTCCAAGGTATTATTGGCAAATATATTTTCCCATATGGTTGGATCCCTTTTCATTTTGCTGATGTTTTCTTTAGGCGTGCAGAAGCCTTTAATTTTGGTGAAGTCCCTTTTTCAACTTTTTCCTTTACGTCCCTTACTCTAGGGCACATATCGGTGAAAATATTACTGTTGGAGATTTTCCTACCTATGTTCTCCTCCAGGACTTTTATGGCATTGTGACTTATAGTTAAGTCTTTCATCCATCTTGACTTATTTTTGTATATGGTGTAAGTTGGTGATCAAGTTTCATTTTTTTTGCATGTAGCTGTCCAGATCTCCCAACACCATTTGTTGAAGAGGCTATTTTTGCTCCATTTTATGCTTCTGCTCCCTTTGTTGAATATTAATTGACCGTAGAGACTTGGGTTTGTTTCTGGACGCTCTGTTCTGTTCCCTTGATCTGTATGTCTGTTCTTATGTCAGTACTAGACTGTTTTGATTAGAGTGGCCTTGTAATATACTTTGATGCCAGGCATTTTGATCCCTCCTATTTTGTTCTTCATACTCAAAATTTCTACAGCTCTTCAGGGTCGACTATGGTTACATATAAAGTTTTCAAATGTTTGTTCTATATCTGTGAAATATGTCATTGGTACTTTAATATGGATTGTGATGAATCTATAAATTGCTTTGGGCAGTATGGACATTTTGATGATGTTAATTCTTCCAATCCATAAACATGGTACCTGCTTCCATTTATTTGCGTCTTCCTTAAGTTCTTTCTTCAGTGTTGTGTAGTTTTCTCAGTACAGGTCTCTTACCTCCTTGGTTAGGTTTATTCCTAGATACTTGATTTCTCTTTTGCTATAGCAAATGGGATTCCCCACCCCCCCGGTTTCTGTTTCTGATATTTCATTGTTGGAAGTAAAAAATGCCTTTGATTTCTGAATATTGACTTTGTATCCCACTGCTTTGCCAAATTCGCATATTAGGTTGAATAGATTATTGGTGGAGTCTATAGGGCTTTCTATGTACACTATCATGTCATCTGCAAACAATGTCAGATTCCCTACTTCCTTTCCAGTTTGGGTGCCTTTTATTCTCTTTCCTGTCTGATTGCTGTGGCTAGGACTTCCTTGTCTTGTTCCTGATTTTAGTGGGAAAGCTTTTAGTTTTTGCCCATTGAGTATGATGTTGGCCGTAGGTTTCTTGTGTACGGCCTTTATTATGTTGAGGAATGTTCCCTGTCGTCCCACTTTGCTGAGTGTTTTTATCATAAATGGGTTCTGTACCTTACCAAATTCTTTTCCACATCTATTGATATGATCATGTGATTTTTGTCTTTCCTTTTGTTTATGTGATGTATGATGTTTAATGATTTACAAATATTTTACCATCCTTGCATTCCTAGGGTGAATCCCACTTGATCATGATGTATGGTCTTTTTAATGTATTGCTGGATGTGGTTTCCCAACATTTCATTGAGGATTTTAGCATCTATGTTTATCAATGATATTGGCCTGAGGTTTTCTTCCTTTGTTGTGCTTTATCTGATTTTGGGATTGGGATGAAGTGGTGATGTCAGCTTCATGTAAAGAGATTGGCAAACTTTCCTTTCTTGAATGTTTTGGAATAATCTGGGAAGCAAAGGGGTTAGTGCTTCTTTAAATGTTTTGTAAAATCCCTGGGGAAACCATCTGGCCCAGAGCTTCTGGGATCCGTGAGATTTGGGTTACTGCTTCAATTTCGGTCTGTTCAGGCTTTCTGCTTCTTCTTCATTCAGTTTTGGAACATTATATTTTTCTAGAAATTCATCCATTTCACTTAGGTTTTCAAATTTCTTGGTGTATAGTTCTTCATAATAATGTCTTACAATCCTTTGTATGTCTGTGGTATCAGTTGTAATCTCTGCTCTTTCATTTCTGATTGTGTTTATTTGGGTCCTCTCTCTCTCTCTCTTTTTTTTTTTTTTCCCTGATGAGTCTGCTTAAAGGCTTGTCAATTTTGTTTACCTTTCCAAAGAACCAGCTCCTGGATGTATTGATCCTTTGAATTGTTCTTTTAGTCTCTATGTCATTTAATTCTGCTCTGATCTTGGTTATTTCCTCCCTTCTAGTCGCTCTGGGCTTTGATTGTTGCTGTTACTCCAGTTCTTGTAGATGTAGGGTTGGGTTGTTTATTTGAAATATTTCTGTCTTTTTTAGGTAGGCCTGTATCACTATGAACTTCCCTCTGAGGACTGCCTTCGCTGTGTCCCTTAAGTTTTAGACTGTTGTGTGTTCATTTTCATGTGTTTCCAGAAACTTTCTGATTTCTTTCTTGATCTCATTATCAACCCATTTATTATTTAACAGTATGCTATTCAGTCTCCATGAATTCGAGTGTTTGGGTTTTCTTTTTTTTCCTTGAGATTGGTTTCTGGTTTCAGGCCCTAGTGGTCTGGGAAAATGCTTGATATGATTTCAGTTTTCTTGAATTTGTTGAGGCTTGTTGTGTGTACTATAATGTGGCCCATATTTGAAAATATTTTATGTGCATTTGAAAAGAACGTGTATTTTGCTTTTTTGTGATGAAAGGTCTTATATATCATATATATATATATATATATATATGTTAAGTCCATTTAATCTAAGGTGTCCTACAGTTCCACAATATCCTTGTTGATATTTTGTTTGGAAGGTTTATCCATTGTTGACAATAGGGTATTAAAATCCCCTACTATAATTGTGTTGCTGTCAATATCTTTCTTGAAGTCCTCCAAGATTTTTCTTATATATTTTGGTGCTCCTATGTTGGGTGCATATATGTTTACAATATTTATGTCTTCTTGATGGGTTCTTCTCTTGAATACTCTGAAGTGTCCTTCTGTGTCTCTTTTTATAACCTTTGTTTTGAAGTCTATTTGGCCTGATATAAATATTGCTACCCTGGCCTTTGTTCCTGTCTGTTTGCTTGGAATATTTTTTCCCAACCCTTCTCTTTCAGTTTGTATAAGTCTTTTATTCTGAGGTGGGTCTCTTGTAGGCAGCATATATGCAGATCATGTTTTCTTATCCATTCAGCTATCCGATGTCTTTTGATTGGAACATTTAATCTATTTACATTTAAGATCATTATTGATAGGTACTTATCCATTGCCATTTTACTTCCTTTGTACCTGTGTTCCTCTCTCTGTCTCATGGCTGTTCTTCCTTTTCTTAAAGCAGTCCCTTTAGCATATCTTGCAATTCTGGTTTGGTGGTGGTATATTCTGTTAGCCTTCTTTTGTCTGGGAAACTCCTTATTTGGCCTTCCATTTTAATTGAGAGCCTTGCTGGATATAGTTGTCTCAGTTGCAGGCCTTTGATTTTCATTACTTGGAATATTTCTTGCCATTCCCTCTGGCTTGGAGCATTTCCATTGAGAAGTCAGCTACTAGTCTTATTGGGGTTCCCTTTTATGTTACTTCCTGTTTTTCCCTTCCTGCCTTTAAGATTCTCTCCTTGTCCTAGAATTTTGCCATTTTAATTATGATGTGTCTTGAAATGGGCCTCTTTGGGTTCCTCTTGATTGGGACTCTGTGTTTCCTGGATTTGTGTGACTTTTTCTCTCATCAAATTAGGGAAATTTTCCATCATTACTTTTTCAAACAGTTTTTCTATCCCTTGCCCTTCTTCTTCTCCTTCTGCCATCCCTATTATATGGATATTACTAAGTTTCATGTTGTCCTGCATTTCCCTTATCCCATCTTCATTCTTTCTGAGCCGCTTTTCCTTTGCTTGCTCTTTCTGGGTGTTTCTTTCTACCTTGTCCTCCAGCTCTCTGATCCTCTGCTTCATCTAGCCTGCTTTTGATCCTTTCTACTGTGGTCTTCAATTCAGAAATTGTATTCTTCATTTCCTCTTGGCCCTTGTTGATAGTTTCTATTTCCTTTTTTATGTTAATATAGTTTGCAGTGAGTTCATTATAGTTCCCCAGTAGTTTTTGGTAATTCTCTGTGAGCTTATTGAGCTTCCCGATAACCGTTGCTTTGAACTGAATATCTGATATTTGATCTGCCTCTATTTCATTTAGCAATCTTTCTGAGGCTTCCTCCTTTCCTTTCATTTGGGGATTGTTGCTTTGTCTTCCCATTGTTCGTGTGACTCTTCTTGTTAGCCTCTGCTTTTTAAATTGATCTATTCTGACTCTCTGGGTTTCTGGTGTGACTATACGGTAGAAGAACTGTGAGATTCAGTGGTTCAGTCTCCTTGGTCTCCTGAGCTCACTGGTCTTGGGCTGTCGTTTATGGGAAGATAGTGAAATGGGCTAAGATCAGGGAGTGGCACTGTGTAGTATTCACAATTATATGGAACAATAATTATTTACAATAGTACTGGAACAACAATCATACAACAAGAAATATATGTTCTGAATAACAAGAATAGAAAGTACAGGACCAAGAATAGTGTGATATTAGAATATACGTGAAGCGAAAGAAGGAAAATTAAAATATGCTATGAAAGAGGGAACGAGGAAACCAGTCAAACAATGCAATTAAACAAACAAAGATAATGAAGAAAACTAAACAGAACAAATAGAAATAAAACAATACTAATAAAATAAAAGAAGTAAAAATAATGAAAAAAATAATGCAAATAAACAATAATATGCAAGTTCTCTAAAATAGCAAATTGAAATTTGTCTGTTTCTCAGTCGTTGGGGTTAGCCTTGTGATCCCTCTTTGCAAACTATATTAACATAAGGCCTGTCTCTGGACCTTTCATAGCTATAGGTCTTATTATCTCACTTGGGGGAAAAAAAGAAGAAAAATGAATTAAAAAGAAAGAAAGAAAGAAAGAAAGAAGGAAGGAAGGAAGGAAGGAAGGAAGGAAGGAAGGAAAGAAAGAAAGAAAGAAAGAAAGAAAGAAAGAAAGAAAGAAAGAAAGAAAGAAAGAAAGAAAGGAAGAAAGCCTCCTGCTGACTTTAAACCAGCCAAATGAATTCTGCTGGTCTTCCTGGATGCCACAGTCTGAGAGGGGTTGGGTTTCGCTTTTGTCTCTTCCTACGGTTTTGTGAGGATGAGGGCCAGGTCTGGGCTGCACTCTTCACAGTTGCCTAGCTTCCAGCCCAGTTCCTCAGTTCACTGCAGGGCCCCCACTGCCCATCTGTGCCAGGATGGCACCTTCTATCCACCAGTTGTGCCATCCTTGAGGTGCACTAATTTGGGACAACTCACACACCACCTTCTCGCTCTTTGCTGTCATAGGTACTAGGCACTCTCAAAGTCTCTTCAGGGCAGTTCTGCTTCCCCACTGAGTTAAGTCTTCCTGGGGACTGCTAGCTCCCTGAGCCCTGCTGCTCTCCTCTGTGGAGGGCTCTCCTCTGTGGAGGACCCTCCTCCTTCCTCTTAGCAAGCCAGCCCTGCCACGTGGGAGCGGGGGCGCTGCCTTGGCTGCGGTGGCAGTGGCGGGGGTACAGCCTCCACTGCTGAGCAGCAGTTGTCACTGTGGAAGTGGGGGTGCTGCAGCTGCAGAGGCAGGGGTGTAGCCATGGTGGCTGCAGAGGTGCAGCCAGGGCAGTGTCAGGTGGCCGCTTTAGGAGGGTTTCCTATACAGCAACTGAGAACTTTTTATTTATTTATTTATTTTTAAACAAATTTGAGTGCCCGGCTTCTCACACAGCCCAACTTTCCAACCAGATCAGAGACTATCCAGGTCAGGGTCTGTCATGACCCAACTCTTCTCCCTTCTCCAGGTGCCACCTGTCCCCCCAGTTTCTCTGATAATGACCCAGCCGGTGTCCACAGTCTCAGTGGGTGAACACCACCCCTATGCGTCTCCCACTTCATCTTTATTCCCCCCATCAACTTCAAGCATCCAGGTGCATCCTGGTGCTGCTCTACCCTCCCTGTTTGGCAGGGGAGGGAGTTGTTGATTTGGCTCTCACCCAAGGATCCTGCAGCATGCTCCAGCAGGTGCCTGGCCAAGGGCTGCAGCAGCCCTGGCCCCTTCACTGGTCTCAGGGACCTTACCATCCCAAAGCAACCTCCTTATTGTCTGTTTTTCAATGTCCTTTACAGTTTTGGCCTCCAGCCTTCATATATGCTGGGATTCTGTTGGCTGTTCACTTTGCTCCTCAGAAGATCGGCTAGGTGTTCCACCTGTGTGCAGGGGGAAGTGGGCTCCGTTCCCACCTGCCTTGCCACCATCTTCCAACTAAAAAAATGCTATGTGTTTTTATTGGAGCATTTAAGTCATTTACATTTAAGTTGATTATTGATAGTTATGCATTTATTGCCACTTTATTATTTTACCTAATTTCTTTTAGTATTTTTTCTCTTAAAGTAGGTCCTTTAACATTTTTTGTAATGCTGGTTTGGAGGCAACAACTCCATTACTTTTTTCTTATCTGGGAAGCTCCTTATTTCTCCTTCAGTTTCAAATGGTAGCCTTGCTATGTAAACTAGTCTTAGTTGTAGGTCCTTGCTTTTCATCATCTTGAATATTTCATGCCAAGCCTTTCTGGTCTAAAAAGTTCTGTTGAAAAATCTGCTGACAATATTATGGAAGCTTTTTGTAGGTAGGTAACTGTCTTTTTCTTCAGCTTTTAAAATTCACTCTTTGTCTTTAAACTTTGCCGCTTTAATTATAATCCATCTTGATTTGGGTCTTCTTGAGTTCATCTTGTTTGGGACTATTTGTTTCCTAGATATGGTGTGTCTTTTTCTTTCACTAGAATAAAAGAGTTGTTGGTCATTATTTTTTCAAACATTTTTCGATCCCTTGCACTATCTCTTCTTATTCTGGTATCCCCATAATGTGAATGTTGTTGCACTTCATGTTGACTTAAATGTCCCTTAAACTATCCTCATTTTTAATATTTTTCGTTTTGCTGCTATGATTACGTATTTTTCCGTTATCTTTAAAACCCCGCGTTCGATACGCTGCTTCATCCTACCTACTGATTATTCCTCACAGAGTATTCTTTATTTCAGATATTGTATTACTTGTTTCTAACTGTTTTTTGATGGTTTGTATGTTTTCTTATGTGGTTGAGCTTCTTAATAATTATTACTTTGTACCCTATATTTGATAAATTGCTTGCCTCTGTTTTATTTAGCATTTTATCCCTTGCCTCTTTATCTGGAGCCTGTTCTATTGTCTCCCCATTTGGGTGGCTTCCTTGTGTTTGTGTCTAAGTAATACATTGATCTGGTATAACTCCCAGTGTTTATGTGGTAACCTTAGGTAGTAGATATCCTTTCGGGTCCAGTGGTGCAGTTTTTTTTTATCTGAGTGCGTCTGGAATATCCTGTGTGTAGGTTATGTGGGCTCTCCTGTTGTAATTGAGTCTTGATTGCTATTTGCTTTTTTCTGCTTGTGAGTGACACTCAGGCTGGCTGACCACATGTGAGGCTCAATTCCAACCCCAAGATGAGAAATGCCGTGCAAGTGCTGATGTCACAAAGCAGAATTTGCCTCAGCTGGGTTTGGTGCCTGCCTAGATCTCTCTTTGGATATCCCACTTGTGAATCTTATTGGATCCTGTGCTGATACTGTCTGAAGCTGTCCACTGATGTTAGTTCTGGGTTTTTTGTTTTTGTTTTTTTTTTTTTGACTCTGGTGCAGTCCAGTGTCAGACATTGCAATATGACTGGTCCTGGGCAACTTGTTTAAAGCTACAGGCAATCCACAATTTGTGGCTTTCTCTGGTGGGCCTGGGTGCGCATGGAAAAAACCAAGTTGGGCACCAAAGCCATCTTACACTAGCACCAGGCCTTGGTGTATGTCAGCAAAACTCCAAGGCAACCTGAGATTTGTCTCTATCTGCTTTTACTTGCTGGTTGCCTGTTAGGCTCAGTTGCTGAAAGAGCCTTTGGCAGTACACAAGTTGCATGAGGTATGCTCACAGTATGTCATTACTTAAGGGCAGGAGGTTGCCCTGTAAGTGAGAAGTGCAGGTCAGGTGTTAAGAAGGATGGAATGTGTGGCTACCACCCCAATGCCACTCAACTCAGTCTGTCCTGGATTTCGCTCCAACATTTGCAAGGCAGAGCCATTAGGAGTCAGGAAGGTAAGGCTTTTGGCGACCAAAGAACAGTTTTACTGGTTCTCTTATGAGGTGGAAGCACCAGTCAGGTTCACAGGAAAGTGGGGAAAATGGCCACTGTTACAAGGCCACTCTACTTGGTCACTGACACCCCCTGAGTATGTCTAGACCTCTACACCTTGACCAAGGCAGCTGACTCCTTTGCAAGCCATCAGCTAAGCAGGGTGGGGCAAAAGAAAATCTAGATGTCAGGGCTATTGCTTTCCTTCAGGTTGATACTACATGGAGAAAAGTGCTCCACCCAAAAAAGTTGGTGTTGGCACTTTGGAGGCATGAATCCTGGCAGCTGCCTTTTCAGATATCTCCATATGACCAAAAACTTTAGAACCTCCTAAAGCAGGTCTAGTCAGCTCTGTTCTCACTCTGACAATGTCCAGTGTGAGTGGCTGCAAGAAATATTTCATACATTGGCCCTTTAAGAGGGCACATGTATCTCTAGCAGACTCTTATCTCTCCCTAAGGAACAGAAGCCCTGCTACTTTTTACAGCCAGATGTTATGTGGGCATCTTTTCCCAGCACTGAGGAGCCAGGATTGGGGTTGAGTCCCCAAAGTTTTCAGAAGAAACCCCCACAGCTGAGCTATTCCTCTAAAACCTCACCCACAGCCTATGAGAGCGGTGCCAGCCTTTTGTGCATCTCCACCCTTCCCACCAGTCATGAAGTGGCTTCTTCTCTAAATATTTGGTTATATACTTTTCTTCAACTAGTCATCAATTGGTTATTCAGATTGAGTGCTCTATACTTCAGTTGTAATTCCAGTTTAGTTCTGTAAAAAGGTGAGTGTAGCTTCCACCTACTCCACTGCTATTTTGGATTTTTTTAAATATTAATTGTAAAATGCATGAGATTTCATGTGTTACAAGTGCTATTGTGGGTATACCATATTTTGGTGCTGTTCACAAATGTTGCCTTATTGTGAATAACTTAGCTTATGTATTAATAAATACATATAGGACCTGAAGTGAATAATAATGTAGTTTCTTACCTACTCTGTTTTATAATGTTTTGGTGTTTTATGTCCAAATTTTAAGGCATGATGCAATTATTCCATAATTTCTGTGATAGAGATCATTATGTTCTTGATATACAAGCAAAATGTTTTTTGTTGATAACCCAATACCAAGTTATTCTTGATTTTATTACATCTTAATTGTCATAGGGCTGGTTGCTTCAGTATTCAACAGTCTAATAAAAGTATTAGAGCATCTGCTTTTATTAAGATGTCTAAAGCTTTATTTATAACTGATATTGGCCACCATAATAAGCCAATTACAAGCAAATAAAAACTTGTTATAATCGAAATTGTACAGTAAGGAATATCTAAGGTCAAATGACAAGGTGTAAAATCAAAACTATGGTAAATACAGAACCAGGTTATTTCATGAACAAAGGTAACTGGCATTTTAGTACAGCATGGTGGTTCAATGACCCACCTTTGTTATCAGCATTTAAAATTAAGTACAAAACAAAAATGACACTTAAAATTTGCCTGAGTAGACAAAACCATTTAAGACCTATTAGCTTATTTCATGAGAATAAGTGAAACAAGATATTTCTTCTGTCTCTGATAATAAAAAGAAAGTTAGGTCATCCTCCTCAAAATAGCATTTGAATCAATTCCCTGAGGTCTGGATACCCTCAATGTAATAACTAAACATTGTGAAGGTTAAACAGGTTCCTCGTCTTTATTTTATTTGCCATCCTGAAAAATCATGCTAGCGCTTCATCAGTCTTTAAATTTAAAAGCTCTTAGTTTGTGAACTAATTTTATATGCATTGTAAGCTTTTACTCAATATTATTTCTTTATTTGGCATTTTTAATTTGCTATTTTTGGATTTCAGACACAGCCAGGCCCACTTCAAATCTTCCTATTGTCCTAAACAGCAGAAAGGTATTGGTTTCTCTGGCATGTCTCAAAATGTTGATGGAACCTGGCATCCTCTAGGTGCCGCAGGTCAGTGAGGACAAAGATTGAGGTTTAAATGAGCAAAAAAAAATTCATCATACCTTCAACCCTAGCTCAGGACAGTGGGAGGAAAAAAAAATACCCTAAATTGCAGCTGCTACCTAGGAAAGAAAAGAGTTCATCACATGTCCAAAGTACCAACTGTTCTGGGAGATGCCTGAAGAAACTGGTTTCTGTTTCACCTCCTCAGTTTGATAGGAGCTATTACACTTTAGATACCTGGGGCCACAAAAACAACAGTGGTAGTTTGGGATATTATATGGATTTGAGAAGCTTTCAGAATCTCTAGACAGGTGAGTCTTCTGAACATGACCAGTATGTGATGACTGGTACACATAGTGTTTTGTTCTAACGCAAATAAATATATCAACATAAAAAGTCAAGAAAAATAATCAAGCTTGGAAATATGACTCAAACTAAGAAACAAGATAAAATCTTCAGAAACAAACTTTAATGAAATAAAGATACGTGATTTATCAAAAATAATTTAAAACAACTGTCATAAGGATACTAAATGAGGTAAGGAGAATGAGGCAGGAACAAAATAAGAGTTTAAACAAAGTGACAGAAAATATTAGAAAGTACCCAACATAAATATTGGATTTGAAGAATCAAATAAGTCAGTTGCCAACTTTTTACAGGAGTTGTACAGCAAAATGCAGCAGAAGGAAGGACACACATAAGCTGAAAGTGAAGAGGTTGAAAAAGATATTTCATTAAAAAATAAAGGGTGTTACATAGATGTGATAGGGTCACCAAAAGACAGCAGAAGGGGTTACGCTTAGATAAGGTAGACTTATAGTGAGTATTATTCACAAGGGGACAATGTCACTATTCATCAAAAGGATTAATAATACCTAATATACATGATCCCATCATTAAAGCACCTAAATATTTAAAGCAAATATTACCAGATCTGAAGGGGAGAGTGGAAAGTAATACAGTAAGAGTAAGGCAATTTAATACCACTTTAAACATTGATAAACGTCTAGACAGAAAATCAATGAAAAAACAGCAGACTTGAAAAACATCACAGACCAGATGTACCTAATACACATATGTAAAAACCTCACATCCATAAGTACTAGAATACATCATTCTCAATTGTACATGAAACTTTCTACAGCATAGTAATAGGTTTACCCCCCAAAAGTCAATAAATTTTAAAAGATTGAAGTAATATCAGGAGTTTTTTTACTATAATGGTATGAAACTAAAAATCAAAAGAAATATCAAAAGAAAACTGAAAATTTTACAAAAATGTGGATGTTAACACACTTCTGAACAACTAATAAATCAAAGAAGAAATTAAAATATAAATATGAAAGTATATGGAAACAAATGAAGATATAGACAGAATATACCAAAACTCATGTGATTCAGCAAAGGGAGTTCTAAGAGGCAGTTCATAGTAATAAATACCAACATTGAAAGAAAAGAAATACCTCTTATGTGCAACTTAACTGTATATATCAAAAAATGAGAAAAAAAAAACTCCTAAGCCCCAAATTAACAAAACAGAAAAACCATATAATTGAAGAATAAATAAAGATAAGAAGTACAACAAAAATCAATGAAACTATGGGTTGTTTTTTCAAAGATGAACAAAATTGCAAACGAAAAAGAACCATTACAAGTGATATCACAGAAATGCAAAAAATTATAAGAGAATACTATTAACTTTATGTTAATAAATTTAATAATATTAAAAAATGAATAAATTCCTAGATACACACAACCGACCAAGACTGAATCATGCAAAAACAGAAAATATGAATACAGCAATAATGAGTAAGGAGACAATAAGTAATTAATAACCTCCCAACAAAGATCGGCCCAGGTCCAAATGTTTTCAAGGTAAATTCTACAAAACATTTCAGGTAGAATTAAGACCGGTTCTTCTAAAACTTGTTCAAGACATTACAGAAAAAGAAACACTTTCAAGCTCATTTTACAAAGTCAGAATTACCCTGATACCATGGACAGATAAGGAAATTATAAGAAAACTAGACGTCAGTATACTTGATGAATATAGTTGCAAAACCTCAACAAGTTACTAGAAAATCAAATTAAACAACACATTAGAATGTTATATGTTATAATCAAGTAGGTTTTATCATGTAATGAAAACATGGTTCAACATATGCAAATCAACAAATTTGACAGGCCATATTAATAAAACAATGTATAAAAACGATATGATTATCTGAATTAATACCGAAAGCATTTACGAAATTCAACATTTTTTCCAGATAAAAATACCCAAATTTGGTATAAAAGAAATACACCTCACATAATGAAGACCTTATGTGATAAACCCACAAGCCAACATTTTACTCAAGAGTGAATGTTTAAAAGCTTTTTCTCTAAGATTAGAGACAAGGCAAGAATGTCCACTTTCACCACTTCTACTCATCTTTTTCCACCACTTCTGTTCAACACAGTACTGCAAGTCCTAAGTAGAGCAAGTATGCAAAATGAAGAAGGCCTCCTGATTGAGAAAGAAACAGGAAATTTATCTCTGTAGGTGACAATCTTGTATTTAGAAAAGCCTAAAGATTCTAAAATAAAAGTATTAGAATAAACGAGTTCAACAAAGTGGCACCACAACAAGCCAATAGAACAATCCATTGCATGTTTATACTAACAATAAACGACCTGAAAAGAAAATTTCAAAAAATTCATTTACAAATTATCCAAAAGAATAAAATGTTCAGGAATTAACTTAACCAAAAAGGTGAAAGACTTCTACAATGGAAACTAGTAACATTTCTGAGAGAAATTGAAGAAGACATAAATGGGACCACATCCCATGTTTGTGGGTTGAAAAACTTACTATTATTAAAGTGCCAGTAGCACCCAAAGCAAACTACAGATTCAATGCAATCCCTATCAAAATACCAATGATGTTTTGCACAAATAGAAAAGCCCATTCTGAACTTGATATAAAATTTCAAAAAACAAACAATTATGATAAATAAAAAAGCTAGAGGACTCACACTTTCTGATTTTAAAACTTCCTACAAAACTAGAGTAACCAAAGCAGTGCAGTACTGACAAAAGGACAGACATACAGTCCAATAAAACAGCAAACAGTTGAGGAATAAAGCCTTACATATGATCAAATAATTCTTGACGTAAGTGCCAAGCTTATTCAGGGGGAAAAATATCTTTTCAACAAATTGTGCTGGGATAACTGGATATAAATATAAAGTTAGAACCTGACCTGGTGTCATAAAAATTAACACAAAATGAATCAAAAACCTATGTGTAAAACATGACACTATAAAAATCTTAGCAGAAAACACAGGGCATAATTTCATGACATTAGATTTGTCAATGATTTCTTGGATATGACACTAAAGGCACAGGTAACAAAAGAGAAATATGTTACAGGTGACATCATATGGTATTTGTCTTTCATTGCCTGGCTTATTTCACTTAGCATAATGCTCTCCAGTTCCATCCATGCTGTTGCGAAGGGTAGGAGCTCCTTCTTTCTTTCTGCTGCATAGAATTCCATTGTGTAAATGTACCATAGTTTTTTGCAATGAAAGACAAATACCATATGCTCTCACCTTTAACAGGAATCTAATCAAATAAACAAACAAGCAAAATATAACCAAAGATATTGACATTGAGGACAGGCTGACAGTCATCAGAGGGGAGAGGGGAGGGGAGGGAATTTCAGGGGAAAAGGGGAAGGGTTTAGAGCAACAAGTATAAAAGACACGTGGACAAAAACTAGGGGGGTAGAAATGGGAGGGAGGTGGGGAGGGCTGGGGCGGTGGGCCGGGATGGGAGTAAAAGACAGAAAACTGTGCAAGAAGAACAATTAAAATAAAAAATAATAAAAAAATAAAAAAGAGAAATATGGAAAATGGATTTCAGACAATTTAAAAGCTTTTGTGCATCAAAAAACATGCACAGTATGGGATAAACATTTGTAAATCATATCCTCCCAAATAGATTAATATCCATCATACATAGAGAGCACTTAAAACTCAACAACAACAACAAAAAACCAGAAACAACCAAATTCAATAATTGGCAAAGAAAAAAAAAAAGAATAACAACAGAAACTTCAATAGGCATTATCCCAAATGAGATATATGATGTCTATCCAGAAAGTATACAGCCATGTGCTATGAAAACTGGAGACATTTATTGAAGAACATACAAGATACAAGAAACATGGTACATAGAACAATGAACCTCAGTCCCCTTCAAAGTAGGCACCTTGGGACCTCACACAGTTCTCCCACTCACCATCAGCTGCCTCGTTATATTTTCCTGAATCTCATCGATGGTCTGAAATCTCTTCCTTTTCAAAGGTGATTCTAGTTTTGGGAAAAGCCAGAAGTCACAGACACTAAATATGGGTTGTAGGGGGGCTGAGTCACCTGGGTGATTTGACGTTTTACCAAAAAACTCTGCGCAAGATGTGGTGCATGAGAGGGCACATTGTCATGGTGAAGCTGCCACTCATCAGTTGCCCATACCTGCAGACTCCTGAATCATCTGAATAGTTTCCGTGGAGGAATGTTCAAGCTTAATGCAAAATCTGATGCAGATTTGTTGCTCTCCTTGCTCATGTTTTTAAAAAAAATAAATAAAATTTATTTATTTATTTTTAGACAGAGGGGAAAGGAGGGAAAAAGAGAGGGAGAGAAACATCAATGTGTTGTTGCTTCTTGTGGGCCCCACACTGGGGAACCTGGCCCACAACCCAGGCATGTGCTCTGACTGGGAATTGAACCAGTGACCCTGTGGTCTGCAGGTCAGTGCTCAATCCACTGAGCCACACCTGCCAGGGCTCCTTGCTCATTTTGAATGCAACAGCCATAGAGTACAACATGCTCACTCAACAACATCTATCAACCCACTTGACTAGTACAGTGAAGTCATCATTGTTCATGCCTGTGCATTCCAGTGTACTCTCCTTGGATGCCAGGTTACAATCATGTTGTGCAAATCATGATTGTTGTATTAACAATGGTTGTACTTTTTCCTGATAGATCTTGTACAAATGATGAATAATAACATGAAAAGAGGCTCAGCATCTGTAATCATTAGAACAATGCTAATCAAAACTGCAATGAGATACCACCTCATACTCACTAGATAGCTACTATCAAAAAAATAGAAAAAAGGGCCCTGGCCAGGTAGCTCAGTTAGAGCACTGTCTCAACATGCCAAGACTGCTGTTCATTCCCTCATCGGGGCACATGCAAGAATCAACCAATGAATGCAAAAATAAATGGAACAATATATCGATATTTCTCTTTTCTCATTTCTCTTTCTTTCTCTCTCTCTCTTCCCTTTTCTCTCACAAATTAATTTAAGAAAACCCCAAAACTTCCAGCCAAGATGGTGACATAGGTAAAGAGGGAACTTGCATCCTTCTACAACCACATCAAAACTACAACTAAACTACAAAATGACCATCACTGAAAGCAACCTGAAATATGGCTGAATAGAAGTCCTCAAACTAGAGAATTAAAGAAGCTAGATCGAAAAGGTAGGAGGATTGAAGATGTAATACATGCTGGTCTTAAATGCATGTGTGGCAGAGAAAACTGCAGGGGAATATCTCAGCTGCACAGGTCTCCCCTGAAAAGCAAAGGGTTTCAGCCCCACAGCTATCCCAAAAGCCCAGGGTTTCAGTGCCAGGAAAAGAAGTCCCCATAGCTTCTGGCTATAAAACACTCCAGAAATGGTGGCTGAGTGAGAAGGAAGCCTACTGCAATCCCAGGAAGTTCCTCTTAGAGACCCCCCATACACATTCACATTGAGCTTCAGAGCTGGGGCAGCAGTTTTAAAGGGCCCAAAGACATACAGGGAGGAAAAGAATTGTTTGGCATCAAGACAATGGCTGGGGGTAGGGCAGCTTTCTCCCAGGTGGAGGTGTTGGCAGAGGACATTGCTTCATTAATGAGTCCTCAACATAGCAGGCAGGCTGGCACCATATCTGAGACTCCTTCAACTTGGCTTCCACTGTTTGCTTTATTCTGGTGATTCTCTGAGGCCTTACCCTACTCAAATTTTAGTCCCAACCAAGTTGTTTCCAGAGGCTTTTCTATACAAAGGGCCTGTCTTGGCTCATGCTTTACATTTTCAAAAAATCTCTCAACCAAGCAGCATTTACCCTCAGCATGCCCCCTACCCCTCAGTAAGTGGCCCCAGGACTGGTACTTGCAGCAGCCAGACTTCGTTTGCAGCTGGGACTTGCCTGGCACCTCTAAGCTCAGCATAAGCGGCAGCCATCTGTAGTTTGCTTTGTGGCTCATATTAGGTAGCACTAAGAAGAACACAGGCAATGCCTGACCTTGGTTTGCCCCTACCGGGAGGATGCAGACCCAGCAAGCCAAGAAAACAGCTGTAGAACTTACCAAAGCACTGCTACCCAACCACCTCTACAAGTGACACATGGAAGGGGCAAACTCACCAGGCACCAGAGCCCTGCTTCTGAAGTAAGTTCGGCTCTGTGCACAGCTGAAATGAGAAAACAAAGAAACATGCCCCAAACGAAAGAACAGAACCAGACTCCAGAAGAGAAACTAAGTAAAATGGAGACAAGCAATCAACCAGATGCAGGGTTCAAAACACTTGTTATAAGGACGCTGAATGAACTTAGGGAAAGAGTAGATGAACTTAGTGAGAACTTCAACAGACAGAAAACAAAAATGGAGATAGAAAGCACCGGTAAGAAAGAACTGGTAAGAAAAGAACAATACATTTACCGAAATTACTATATTACAGGGAATCAACAGTAGAGAAGATGAATCCAGGAATCAGGTTGGTAATTTGACATATAAGAAAGCAAACAACATCCAATTAGAACAACAACAAAAAAGAACTACTATAAAGGACACATGGACAAAACCAAGGGGGAGGGTGGAAGCAAGGGAGGGAGGTGGGTTTGGCTGGGGTGGGGAGGGGGGAATGCAGACAACTGTAATTGAACAACAATAAAGTAATTTAAAAAAGAAAAAGAAATTCAAAAGTATCGAGAATAGTGTAAGGAGCCTCAGGGACAACTTCAAGCATACCGACATTTGCATCATGGGGGTACTAGAAGGAGAAGAGAGCTAAAAACTGAAAACCTATTTGAAAAAAAAAATCACAGAACACTTCTTTAACTTGCTGAAGAAAATAGACATACAGCCTTGGCTGGTGTGGCTCAGTGGATTGAGTGCCGGCCTGCGAACTAAGAGGCTGCCAGTTTGATTCCTGGTCAGAGCACATGCCTGGGTTGTGGGCTGGGTCCCTGGTTGGGGACATGCAAGGGGCAACTGATTGATGTTTCTCTCACACATTGATGTTTCTCTCCCTCTCTTTCTCCCTCCCTTCCCCTCTCTCTAAGAATAAATAAATAGAATCTTAAAAAAAAAAAAAAAAAAAAAAAAGGAAAAGGAAAATAGACATACAAGTCCAGGAAGCCCAGAGGGTTTCATACAAGGAGAACCCAAAGAGGCCCACACCAAGACACACAATAATTAAAATGTCAAAAGTTAAAAACAAAGAGAGAATCTTGAAAGCAGCAAAACAAAAGCTGTTTCTGACCAACAGGGGAGCTTTCATAAGACTAACAGCTGACTTCTCAACAGAAAATTTTCATGTTAGAAGGGATTAGCAAAGATATTCAAAGTGATAAAATGGAAGGATCTACATCCAACACTTCTCTATCAAGCAAAGCTATTATTTAGAATCAAAGGACAGATGAAGTTCTTCTCTTAAAAAAAAAAAAAAAAACCTGAAGGAGTTAATCACCACCACACCAGTTTTACATGAAATGTTAAAGGGTCTTCATTAAAAAGAAGAAAAAGACCAAAATTATGAATAATAAGTTAAAATAATAAATTTAAAATAATAATAAATATCAATCAACAATTGAAACTAAAAAACAAAATAAATTACGAAGCAGAAGGGAAACAGATTGATAGATACAGAGAACATGTTGACAGTTGTCAAATGGAAGGGGTTTGGTGGGATAGGTGAAAAAAGTGAGGAAATTAAAAAGTATAAATTGGTCGTTACAAAATAGTCACAGACATGTAAAATACAGCATAGGGAATACTGTCGACAATGTTCTAATAACTATGTATGGTGTCAGATGGGTGCGAATTTTATCGGGATGATCAGTTAGTGAGTTATATAATGTCTAATCACTGGACTGTATACCTGAAACTAATATAATAATGTATGTCAACTATAAGTAATTTTTTTTAAATGATTAAAAAATAGAAAATAAGTGTTGGTGATAATGTTGAGCAACCAAAAACTTTGTGCACTGTTGGTGAGAATGTGAAATTGTCCAGTCACTGGAGAACAGAATGGTGGTTTCTCAGAACGTTCAAAATAGAATTACTCTATTATCAAGCATTTCCAAATCTGGGTATACATGCAGAAGATCTGAAAACAAGGTTTTAAAATGATACATGTACACCCAAAGAAGCATTATTCACAATAGCTAACATAGAAGCAAGTAAACTATCCATTGAGAGATGAGATGGTAAGTAAAATGTGGCATATATATACAATGAAATATTATTCAGCCTTAAAAGGAAGGAAATTCTGCAATCTAATGCAAGATGTGTAAAATTTGAGGACGGTATACTGAATGAAATAAGCCTATCACAAAATGAGAAATACTATATGATTTAACTTATATTAGATACTTTGTCAAAATCATACAAACTAGAGTAACAGTATCCAGGGTTATGGAGTGCAGTAGCATGAGAATTTATTGTTATTGTTTGAGGGGTATAAAGTTTCAGTTTTACAAGGTATAATGAGTGAAGGTGATGGATGGTGAGGGTGATTGCGCACCATTATAGATGTATTTCATACCATTGACCTGTACACTTAAAAATGATTAAAATGGTAAAATATGTTTCTTTTATTACAGTAAAACATTGAAAATAACAAAATTTCAGATATTTGTCCAAGTTAGAAAGTCCAATTAAGATTCAACCCCAGGACTTGGCTAAAGCAGTCCTTCCCTTCGTCCCATTAATGCCTCAAACTTTACATACTTCTGGGGGAATGAAGTTACAGACCTCTTAAAGAAATTTTTCCACTGACCTTCCAGCAAAAGAAAGCAAAACAAAAAGTAGCTCCATGTGTCATACTATTAGGAATTAGAATTTTGGTTTGACTAGACTCTGACATCAGAGGGGAGGCCAGAAACCTGTGACCCTAAAAGTCTTCATGGGGAATAGCTGTCCCCACCTTCAAAAGCATCTTACTTTTTCAGTGAAATCAGCTCCCAACCTAGCAACTTAGCCTTGATGACAAGGTGTAGCAACTCCCATGCTGCTGTTCCTTCACCCTGTGTGTACTCTGTAGTACTAGGGGAAGATGGCTCTTCCAGGTCCAAGTGCAGGGAAACAGCACAGCTATTAGGAAAAAATACTCCCGTGGGCCCTTTTCAAATTCTCTGCCCCCAAACAAAAGCATTCAGAGGTGACTTTCCTTCTCTTTCTATTGCAACGTAGAGACTTGGTAAATGGCTTATCAAGAAAGGCAATGCGCACAACTATGTCTGGAGAAACCTGAGCTATTTGACTGTTAAAAACTCTGGACAAGGAAAGAATGAGAAGAAGGCAGGCCTCACAAAGCTGGAAGGGAAGAGAGGACATGCTATTTGCAGGTCTGGAAAAATCTCTATATTTTCAGGAAGCTGCTGGGTGGAAAAGGCTTCCAACCTGAGGACATGGAAATTGACCCTGGGCCTGTGCAGGCTCTGCCCACTCACTTTTTCAACAAGGCAGTACCACTCAAGAGAGGTTCAGAAACAAAGACAAAAACATTTTCTGGAAAACACTGTTTTTTGTTCTTGCTGTTGATATTACAATGTAGAAAACATAATCAGAGCCCAGGAGAAGTAGAACTGGCAGTATATTGGGGTCAAGTTAAATACATATTTTGCCATGTATAATGCACACTTTTTTTGCCCACGTTTTTGAGAGAAAAATAAGGATGCACATTGTATACGGGTATAATGATTACATACCATGGGTATAATAATCTGGTGTATAATGCACACAAAACCGTGGGTGTACATTATACATGGCAAAATACACTGTATGGCTTTGTGTGGGTGCTGGGTAAACAAGGCGAGGACTAAAAAGATGTCAGAATCCATCCTATGGTATTTCTTTGTCTGAAAATAAAATGAACTTGACACTGCTATGTCCCTCACCCTCCAGTACGGTGCCATGGAAAAGAGGAGTCTTTGTATAAAGTCTCTACATGGGGCCTGGCTTGATGACTTCACTGCAGTGCAAAGGAAGCTCCAGTAATGATGGGGATTTTCATGATGAAAAGGTTTATGCTGTTTTAGAAAATATGAGTCAGAGAGTGAGAAAGAGATTGAAGTAGAGTGAATGGGGAATGAAGGAAAAACCAATATCCAGCCAGGAGGAAATAAATAAAAATACTTTATCACTACCCTGACTGGTATGGCTCAGTTGTTTGAGTGTAGTCCCACAATGCAAAGTCACCAGTTTGATTCCTGGTCACCGCACATGCCTGGGTTGCAGGCCCTGGTTGGTATGTAAGAGGCAATCAATCAATGTTTCTTGCCGCGGTCCAGCCGCAGCGATTCTTAGGGTCCCCTCGAGGTGAAGGTAGGAGTCGGCGCGGAAATCAGGCAACTACACAGCTCAAGGCAGGTGATGCTCTGAAGACGTTTATTGAAAGTAAGGCTGAAGCTTTTATACTATTACTGTTGCTATGCTTCTTGGTCTGAACAGGAACTTGGCTGTCTGCCTGTTGCCTTGGTTAGGCTAAACAGAAAATCATAGTTTAACATACAATGACTTTATAAATTGAAAATAAGTATTTGACTTGCCAAACAGAGTCTCAGTGAATTCTTTTGCCTGTGGTTAATGATTGATCCGTGATCTATGTCTATATCCTGATTCTATTCTACTAAAATGTTATGAAAGACTAAGTGCCCTTTCTATTATTATGTGTTCCTGTAAGATTATTTTGTTCTACTTACTTACAATGGGTGAACTGATTCAAGTCTTTCTGATTAATTTTCTTCAGCCAACCATCCTTCATTGCCTTTAAACAAATACGGACAGTCACCAAGGGGGACTTTGGCATGTTAGTCATTTCATAAAAGGCAGACTTTGCCAAGGAACATGTTTTCTATCCTTATTGACTATTCTTATGCCCTCGAAATAGGCTCCTGTAAAGGACAATGGGTGAAACAGTTTTTCTTTATTTTCCTTAATGACCAAGCGACTATGGGAGGGGGAATTCTTTGCTAACTTAACTAGTAAATTGTTAGTACGATCTGGACATGCAGTTACAGATGATTCAGGAGTGGTGGTGACTGCGTCTAGTTCTGTGGAAGCTGGAATCACATCTGAGGTTTGCCTATCGGTTTCATTCTCATGTGTCTTATTCATCTTTCCCAGGTTAATCATATATACAATGAAAATTATGACTCCTAGAAATATAATTCCCATACTACCAATTATCCCTATGCCGCATCCTCTTCCCGGAGGACGCCTTCCTTGAAGCTTCTCTCCCCATATCCGGACCTTGTCAGACAATATGGCTGGAAGAGGATGCGGCAGTTTCTCTCACATATTGATGTTTCTCTCCCTTTTATCCCTACTTTTCCCTCTCTCTATAAAAATAAATAAATAAAATCTTTTAAAATTATTTATTTATTGATTGATTGATTTTTAGAGAGAGGAGAAGGGAGGGAGGGAGAGGGGAAGGGAGGGAAGAAGAGAGGGAGAGAAACACCAATGTGTGGTTGCCTCTCACATGCCCCCAACTGGGGACCTGGCCTGCAACCCAGGCATGTGCCCTGACTGACGACCCTTTGGTTCGCAGGCTGACACTCAATCCACTGAGCTACACCAGCCAGGGCTAAATAAATAGAATCTTAAAAAATACCCTATCACCTTCACTTTGACTACCTTGTACCCCACCCCCGCCTCCCCCCTCACACGCACACAGATCCAGGACCCATTTTTGTATGGCTCAGCAGGAAACTCCAAACCACTCTGATGCATTTCTACAGAAGTGTGTATGGAACTCCCCTTTGATCATGAGGATATGTGCCAGTTTTTTTTTTCAGGCCTATGACAACTTGTTTGGGGAGAAAAACCTGGTGCTGGTCTTTCATCCATACATGAGAACCATATGCAGAATCTTGTCCTCAGTGTGAACATTTTGTTCATCAGAGATAAGGTGCTCAGAAAGCCATGGTAATTCTCCTTCTGTTCAGGGCAGAGTGAGTCTAGAGTGAGCAGAGTCAAGCAGAGTGAGGCTCTGCTTGAACCTCTACTTAGACAATTGATGATAAAGCAACCAAAGGCACCAAGTGGCTCCTCAAACTTGCCCACATTCAGGTCTTCTTGGTCGAAGCATTTGAAGGGCTGAGTGGAGAAGCCGATGGTCATAATAATAATGATGATACCAAAACTCAGCCAAAGTGGAGTGATCCAAAAGAGAGGCAATGTTAGTGTGTGTTTCTCATGAATTGTGCTGGAAAACAAGTTACTAAAGATAACTGATGCACTGCTGCTGGCTTAGGCTAGAGGAGAAGAGAAATTAGGGCAACATGGCTCACCCTGGCTCTACACCTGGGCTTTGCCCTGACCTAGCTCCAGGATCAAAGACCAGGATCAGCAAATTTCAGCTCTTACTGAAAAAGTCAGGCTTACAGAGCAAGTAAGGTCCATAGCTGGCAGTGATTAGTAACTGCTCCTGTCAAGAAAATGAACAGTAATGCGCAGTCATCGTTTGATTTGTTTCTTCCCACTGCAAGTTTACAGAAGCTGAGTTACCCTCGAGGTGGAAAAGCCAAAAGTGGAGAACTCAGGGATGGCATCCCAAGGCTGGGGCTCCGTTTCGTGTACCCTGTGACTGAAGAACTTCTGAACAAGTGGGAGCTGGTGATGTGAAAGGGCTGTGTGGCTGGCCTCAGGTCACACCATAGAAAATTCCTTCAAAGCACAGTTAAGAAACATTATGCTATGGTTAGCAGACTAAATATTAGTAAATATGTTAATCATTTTAGATTATTATGAATATTTTTTGTTTTCCTGATGTATACAATGTGTAATTACATAATACATTCTATTGATGTGATACATTTTATATAACTATATTTAACAAATATTTTTCTAATGTCCTAAAATACTGTGATAAATATAATTATATACATATGCAAATAAATGTCAATACCATTAAAAACTAGAGTTTCAGCATAAGAAGTGAAAGAAGTACATATATAAAATCAAACAAGTCTGGGTTTCAGTCAGACATTCTGCATTTCTAAGCAGAACCCAGAGAATGCTGAGGCAGCTGGTACAATGTCTGCACTGTGAGTATCAAGATTTGAAGGTTCTTATACTAGGCACAAGGAAGTTAGATGTTTTGATTATTGCTAGACTTTGAAAAGTTGGCTATGCATGCTGTAATCTCTAGGGCTGTTTTTTTCAGCTGAAATGGATTTTGCCTGCACATGCATATGTGCAATGTCTTGAGACATTTCTGGTCATTAAGAGAGGGGGGTGGTGTTATTGCTGTATCATGAGTGGAAGCTGAGAATGCTGACAAACTTTCTACAGCACAGCTTGTCCAAGGAATTACCCAGCTAAAAATATCAACAGTGTTGAAGTTAAGAAACACTTCTCTGGAGAACCACTAAAACAATAAAAAACAGAGTCTGTGATTCAAACTAGAAAAAGTGGATAAAATTAGTTGATTAATTAAGTCCTAAGTCAATTCACAAAGAGGCAATGAGTAAAAGAAGCACAGATGGGTAGGAGAAGTAGAAAGCATAAAGGAGCTGGTACATTTAAGCCCAACTATATCAGTTAGCACATTGAAGACAATTGCAACGGAATATGAGTTAAAAACAAAAACTGCTGATGTGAGGTTGTGGTTGGCAGCTGCTTGGTGTGTCTCTCTCACCTCAGTCTTTCTCTCCCTTTCTGTGTTTCTTTCCCTTTCTGTCTCTAAACATATCCTTGAGTGAGGATGAAAAACAAAAACAAAATAAAAATAATTTTAAAATAAAATAGATTAAGTTCACCATTATATAAAACCTTCATTTTATGTCTCTGTAAATATTATTTCCAAATATATAAAGCACAAATTTACAGAATGAAAACTGTACTGGCTGAGGCTTTAAATTGGCAGTTGCAGGAAGCCCCACTTCATCTCCAAGGCACTTTCTGTAACACAAGAACACAGAAACACCTCAGGAACTCATTTTTTTACTTTAAGGGAAGGTGTTTAAAGGGATTTTTTAAAGTGCTCTTAGCTCTAATTATCCCACCCCTAGACCCACACATCTTTTCCACTAATGCTAAATGCTTACCTGTCCATAGCGCACAAATAAAGAAAAGTAAAATCACTTTGGAACTGTGCAGTTGACTCTCCTGAGGAGTTTATGACAGGTTTAACACTGTTCCACTTCCAGCTAAGCAAATACCAGGAAAAGCAGACAGAAATTCCTTACATACAAGCCTCAAAGAGCCTATACCGAGACTGAGAGTAGAGAGGCTCCGGTAAAATGTGCTGTGCCCATACCTCTTTTTTTAGCCCTTGCCAGGGGAATCCTAATACGCTAGATGATTTTCTCATCTTAGTGTCTACATCACACAAAATAGCTAATCCAGAGGGACACAAAAGCCAGGGATCAGGCCTTGCCACTGGAACAACCCCTTCAAAAAACTTCTATGCAGCCTATAAGACCCCCTACAAAGCCTCCTCCTTAGGCAACACTGAATCCTTTACTACCAATGGAGACTATAGTCCGATCCCACAAGACAACCAGGAATGGAACCTCTTATCACTCAGGCAGAACCAAGTTATGTCCTGTAAGAGAAGTTGAAAATAAAGATGTGGGAACAATATGACTGACTCTGCCTAATAAAAAACAAAGATAAGCCAGTTCTCTGAAGACCCCAGTCTGTTTGTAGATAAATTTTAAGCTTTGATAATATCTTTTGATCTGAGTTGGAGAGACATCCATATTGTCCTGTCTACCTGCTGTAATAAAAAAAATTTTTTTTAAAGCAAAACCAAACTGGATCTCATTAGCAGCTCAAGTGCACGTGGATGGCATGGCAGGAGCCCAGCCAAATAGATACCTGTGGGTGTGACTGCAGTTGCAGCTCTAGATCCAGCCTGGAGCCGCCAGGCTGCGGGGGAAAGGTAGACCTCATTAGGAGGGATTGTATGATATGCTGCCTTATGATGGGTGTGAAAAAATGTGTCATGAAGCCTGTAACTTATAAAAAAGTAAAAGATGTAATGCAAGAAAAGGAAAAAAATTCAGCCCTATTTTAGAACAGACTAATTAAAGCTTTTAGAAAATATACCAACATTGATCCTTCTACCCTTAAAGGACAAAACCTACTCAGTGTACATTTTATTAGTCAATCCACCCTAGATATCAGGTGAAAGTTACAAAAACTTCAATTTGGCCCTCAAACCCTAATAGTTCAGTTACTGGAAACGACCTTTGGAGTCTTCAATAATCAAGACCAAACCAGGAGGGACGAAAGAACCCAATGTGAGACCAGACAGATCAAGCAGCATGTTCATTGGTAGCAGTTGCCATTGTTGGCACCTTGCAGACTCAAGGGTACCCAAAGAAAATATAGGGACACTGAACAGGGCACCCTCTGAGTCCTTCAAGAAAACTTGCTTTATGTTTGATGATCTGGGTCACTGGAGCAGAAAATGTCTCTAGGAAAGATTTCCCTCAGCCTTGGCCCTTTTTGCAACCTGGTAGGAAATTGAAAAAGGACTGTCCCAAGCTCTGAAAAGAGAGGGGGACTCCTGTATGCATAATAACCTTATCTGAAGAGAAATGAAGGGGTTCAGGGTTCCTAGTGGCTCCACAAGAAAAACAGCTCATGACTACAAAAGAACTCTGGATATTCTCTGATGTGGCAGGTAAAGCACAGGTGGCAAACACAAGGCCTGAGGGCCGAACCCAGCCCTCCACCTTGTTTTATCTGGTCTGGTTTTATCATTTCTACCTGGAGGCAGCGCTGAGCTCTTGCTTAACTGTTAAGGAATAGTTACTGTAGGGAACCATTTCACATGTCATGGAAATGTAGCTCAGCCCTCATGTGCAAAACCAATGGGGCGTGAGTCAGCACACAGGACCAGGCCTGTGGATAGGTTTTCCCATGGGGAATCAGGCCTGCATTGTACCTAGGCTGCTATGAGGCTTGCTTTTGCTAAAACTCCCTCAACCCTGAATTGAGGCAGCAAGGGCTTATTTCAACTTCCTAAAATCTGAGCTAGACCTCCCAAATATGGAGTGTGACTGGTTCAACCACTTTTCCCCTTGGTCTGCAACATCTTTCTCTTTGAAGTAATTAGCAACATTCTTTCCTTTGTTATCTGTAAAAGGTAATCCCCTGCAGTGAACCTGTGCATAGGAAATGAGGACTACCCTCCATGTAACCCAGAGAAGCAATAAAAGCCTGCCCGGGCAGAGACTGAGGGCTCTGGCCCTCTTACCCTCTCTCTCTCTCTCAGAGAGTGTCCATGCCACCCCTTTTCCTCCATAGGACTTCTGTTGTCCATGTGCATTTGTTCACAAGTAGCCACAATGTACATGGATCCTGCAGGCCAGGATCCACCACAAGTTACACTTATACAGTCCTAAAATTACATTCAGCTCTTTGAAGGCAACCGTGAGGCTGATATGGCCCCCTGTGAAAATGAGTTTGACATCCCTTTACCTGGTAAAGAATTTAAATTTTTAATTGACATCAGAACCACTTCATTGGTCTTAATGAAACAAGGGAGACATTTGATATCTGAGGATTGTACCCTTATAAAGGTTGACAGGCAGCCTAAAAGAAAATATTTTACCCTATTTCTTAGCTGCCACTTTCAAGATTGTTTATTTTCTCAATTTCCAGCAATGCCAGAATGTCCTTCTCCCTATATAGGAAGGGATTTAACGATGGCCCTAGATACTAATATCCACCTTCTTAGTTTAGCCCAGAAGGAATGCCACTTCATATTTCTCTTGGTCTCTAACCAAGACTCAGGTCATCTTCAACTAGACTCCATCCCAAGCCATATACTGTACCATCTGTTGTCAACCCAATAGTCTGGGACAAGGGACTACCCAGGTACCCTTTGTACAAATTAAGCTAAAATAAATGTCTGGATACCTCTGTAAATTGCAGTACCCTCTGAGAACAGAGGCCCATAAGGGACTAAAATTTCTTGTTAACAAGTTCCTTCAGCAGGAACTCATGGTTTTCTTGTCATTCCCTTTACCACATTCTCATATACTTTTACAAAAAGTAATGGATAGTGTGATGTGATTCAGGACTTGTAAGCCATTAACAAGCCTGATTCTCATTCACCCCATTATACCCAATCCATATACTCTCTTATCTCAAGTTCTCTATGAGGCCAAGTGGTTTATGGTGCTAGATCTCAAGGATACATTTTAATTTTTTTTGCATCCCACTTCACCTGGATAGTCAGCATCTATTTGACTTTGAATGAACAAATCTACCTGTTTTGTGGGTATCAGGATTTGTCCAGTTTTTCTTAAAGTGTTCTAAGATAGTCCTCATATTTTTGGACAAGCACTTGAAAAAAGTCTCCAGGAAACAGAACTACTACATGGGACCCTAGTTCAATATGTTGATAATATTCTAATTGGTAGCCCCACCAAACAAGACTGAGCACAGCACTGTATTAGTCCTTCATTGTCTATGAAAAAAGTCAGTTGAGTGTCTCCCAGTAAGACCCAAATTTCCTTCTAAATGTCAAATTTTAGGCTTCCATTTAACCCAGAAATCTTGTTTTCTCTCTAAGAAACAAAAAAGGTTATTTTAAATCTTTCAGTGCCCCAAACAAAGAAACAATTAAGATCTGTCCAATGGTCCTGGATGATGTAGCTCAGTGGATTGAGCTTGAGCCTGTGAAATAAAGGGTCACCCGTTTGATTCCCAGTCAGGGCACATGCCTGGGTTGTGGGCCAGGTCCCCTATGGTGGGGTGTGAGAGGCAACCACACATTGATGTTTCTCTCCCTCTCTTTCTCTTTCCCTCTAAAAATAAATAAATAAAATCTTTTAAAAATATTTTAAAAAAGAACTGTCCAATGGAGGGTTCTGTGAAAACTTTTAGGAGTGGAGAGTTTCTGTGAAAACTGGGTCCTGGGGTTTAGGCCAATCCCTAAGCTTCTTTAGCAGGTACTTGAAGAACCTGATTCTGATACATTAGAGTAAAATCAGGGTTCAAATAAAATCTTCAAGCCCTCAAATCAGTCCTAACTGAAGCACCCACATTAGATCTTCCTGACCTAGAAGGCCTGTTTACTCTATATGAAGCAAAAGCACAAGGAAATCACATTAGGAATCCTAAATCAAAAGCTAAGCAATATCTTTAGGTCAGTAATTTACTTTTCATAACATTAAGACCCTGTGGCACCTGGATATCCAGGCTGCCTATGGGCAGTAGCAACACTGCCTTGTTAACTGATGAAGCTGCTAAGCTGATTCCAGGCCAAAGTTTAATAGCCCAAACGTCACATCAGATTTAAACCGTCTTTGAGACAAAAGGACACCATTGGCTAAAAAAAGGCAATAAACACCAGGAGCTTCCCTTAGGTTCCCAATAACTTACTCTAAAAGTACACTAAATGTTAAACCATACCTTACTCAAATGGGCCCTGAGTCACATCTTACATTCCTCTGTTGAAACTGTTCAACAGGTATTCTCCAGCAGACCTGACTTAAAGGACACAGCCCATGACAACCTGGATATTAGAATGGTTGACCGATGACAGCAGTTCCACTGACTGTGGAAGAGTAGGGTAGATTATGCAATTGTGCATTTCCAGGAGACCATTAAAGCCAAGCCCCTTTCTGTGGGAACTTTGGCCCTAAACATGAATCTCATAGCTCTGACTCAAGTTCTTGAATTAGGAAAAAACAGAGTCATGATTTACACAAACTCTAAATATGCCTTTCTTGTTATACATGCTCATTCTGCCATCTGGAAAGAGGGGATCATTTACAGCAAAAACTCATCTATTAAACATGACACAGAGATTCTAAGGTTACTAGAGGCATAAACAGTCCATGAGAAGTAGCCATGCTCCACTGTAAGAAACCTAAAGGGACACAACAGAAATATCTGAAATCAAACAAACTCCCTTGCCAACAGGCCTGCAAAAAGGCTGGCAGGTCAGACACCTGTCACAGCTCTAATTCCATATGCTCTTCCTTTGCACATCACACCCTATTATGTCCCTAATAAAAATACTTGGGCAGAAAGACAATGTTTTCCCTTAAACAATGAAGGATGGTAGATGAGAGATCAAAGACTGCTGCTTAAACTAAAAAATCAATGGAATATTACAAAATTCTTACATGAGTTTCTCCAACTAGGTCAAGATGCCAGCTATCTTTTAATATCAAAAATCTTTACTGGGAGAGGTCTATATTGAGACATAAAAGAATCACTGAGGCCTGAACTCCCTGTTCAGGTAATGAATCTGGGGGAAAATAAAGGCTTTCCCCTTCTTGAGTTCATCCAGAGAAGCCTTACCTTTTCAGGGGAATGCATTTTCAGGGGAATATTGGCAAAGAGATTTTATACAAATGCCTCCCTTACAAGGTTTCTGCCATTTTTTGGTATTCATAGACACTTTTTTCTGAATGGGTAGAGACCTTTTCTATACCAACTGAAAAGGCAGGTGAGGTAACCAAAGCCCTTCTAAGGTCTATTATTCCAAGGTTTGCACTGCCTTAAACCTCCAAAGGGACAATGGCTTTTTCCTCATGGCCAGACTTACCCAGCAATTAGCCCAAGCCCTAGGTGTTAACTATCATTTACATAATTAATGGATGCCCTAGACTTCATGGAAGATAGAAAAGACTAATCATACATTTAAAAAATTAGTAAAATGCCAGAATAACTCAGAGACATGGGTCCAGTTTCACCCACAGTCTTCCTAAAATACAGAGAGGCTCCCAAATAAATTTTAAACTTAGCTCTTTTGAGATGTTATACAAGAGTCCCTCTATAAACTCTGACATATATATTGATTCAGAGGTCCAGGAAAAACTTAAATGTATGTCTAGGACAGGTGTTAACAGGCTCTCCAAAACTAAGGCAATCAAATCCATTCTTTCCCAGCACATTTTCTCGCAGGGCCAGGGTATCTCGCATGGACTGGGTCTTCCTCCAGAATGGGAAGAAAGGGTCTACAGAGGACCAATTAACGCTAAAATGGAAAGGACCCTGCCAAGTTTTGCTTGGAATCCCCATGGCAGTCAAGCTACCTGGTATACAACCCTGGATACACTTATCTAGAATAAAATCTTTCTCTCTTGAGCCTTTGCTGGAATGCCAGGAGAATAACTATACATGTAAATTCCTAAAAGACTTAAATTTACTCTATGAGAAACAACCCCAAAGGACTCCTTGATCTTTAAGTAGATGACCCACCACCTGGCTGCTGACATTTTCAAGTTTTTCTATGATTATGATTTCTTGTAGCCATCATTCAACTCCTTACTTGTGCACTGCTAGGCAACCCACTTTAAAACTGTCTCCCTTGCTCCTAAATTTTTACTTGTTTAACTTCTCCCCACCATCTAGGGGATGGAAGACAAAACTCTCTTGTCAACCTTTAAAATATTATCACTTTAAGAAACAATTTTTCTGTCTATTGGATCTGCCATAACACCCACTCTGGTAAAAAGTATAAGTTTCAAGAAAATTCCCATCATGACAAGCCCAGATCCTCTTCTCTTTTCCAGCTCTTTGAAAGCACTTCAGGAAGCCACATCTTCATAAGGTTCACCTTATGAAGTTCATCTTATTTCAGTAACAGAAATAACTTTTTAAAAATCTCACTGTACCCTACATTAATACTCAGGATAAATGGACATAAACTTTTTTTTGTTCTCCCCTCAACAACACTTGCATCCCCTACAATATACGCACCAATAAACTTACAACAAATCAAACATTTACTGATGGTTTTACTGCCCCTATCTCTTTCCAAGACCTTTGATACCTTACAATCCAGTCACCCTAAAGTTACCCATTGATGTTCTTCCCCCACAAAGTTTTTTAAAAATATATTTTATTGATTATGCTATTAAAGTTGTCCCATTTTCTCTCCTTTATTCCCCTATGCCTTATACCACCCCTCAAACCGCACCATCATTCCCCCACCTTAGTTCATGTCCATGGGTCATACATGTAGGTTCTTTGGCTTCTCCATTTCCTGTACTAGTCTTAATCTCCCCCTATCTATTTTGTACCTACCATTTATGCTTCTCATTCTTTCTAGATTTTCCCCATTCTCCCCCCAACCCCTCGCTGCTGATAACCCTCCATGAGATCTCCATTTCTCTGGTTCTGTTCCTGTTCTAGATGTTTGCTTAGTTGTTTTTTTTTTTTTAGGTTTGGTTGTTGATAGTTGTGAGTTTGTTGTCATTTTACTATTCATATTTTTGGTAGTATTATTTTCTTAGATGAGTCCCTTTAACATTTCATATAATAAGGGCGTGATATTGATGAACTCCTTTAACTTAACCTTACCTGGAAGGTGCTTTATCTGCCCTTCCATGATAAATGATAGCTTTGTTGCAGAGAGTAATCTTGGATATAGGTCCTTGACTTTCAATGACTTTGAATACTTCTATCCAGCCCCTTCTTGCCTGCAAGGTTTCTTTTGAGAAATCAGCTTATCGTCTTGTGGGAACTCATTTGTAGGTAACTGTCTCCTTTTCTCTTACTGCTTTTAAGATTCTCTCCTTATCTTTCATCTTTGGTAATGTAATTATGATGTGGCTTGGTGTGTGCTTCCTTAGGTCCAACTCCTTTGGGATTCTCTGAGCTTCCTGGACTTGTATGTCTATTTCTTTCAGCAGATTTGGAAAGTTTTCTTTCATTATGTTTTCAATTTCTTGCTCTTCCTTTTCTCCATCTGGCATCCTTATGATTTGGATGTTGGAACATTTAAAGTTGTCCTGGAAGTTCCTACACTTCTCATTTTTTTTTTTAATTTTTGTTTCTTCATTCTGTTTTGGTTGAATGTCTATTTCTTCCTTCTCATCCAAACCATTGATTTCTGTCCTAGTTTCCTTTGCTTCACTGTTGGTTCCCTGTGTATTTTTCTTTATTTTACTTTGCATGGCCTTCACTTCTTCCTCTATTTTGCAACCATACTCAACCCTTTCTGTGAGCATCCCGATTACCAGTGTTTTGAACTGTGCATCTGATAGGTTGACTATCTCTTCATTGCTTAGTTCTATTTTTGTAGTTTTGATCTATTCTTTCATTAGGACCATATTTCTTTGTCTTGATGCACCTGTTAGGCTGTAAGGGGCATAGCCTTAGGTATTCACCAGGGTGGGGCAACCCCTATCACTGCATTGTGGCTCTGTGTGTGGTAGAGGGGTCATAGAGGGAACAATGCCACTCGCTCAGCTCTCATCTGTCTTTCAGTCACTTCCCCCAATAGCCACAAGCAAATTGGGCCCCTCTGGTGCTGATTCCTGGGTGTGTGGGTTTGTGTACATTTTAGGACCCTGTGGGTCTCTCTAACATTAAACTCTCCTGTGAGGCTGGGAGTTTCTCCCACTGCTGCAACTCCCATAGGTTTTTACAGCCAGAAGTTCTGAGGCTTTCATTTCCCATGCTGACACCTTGGGTTACATGGTCTGTCTCACTTCCCAGTTATTCCTCCTGGTTTATCTGCATACAAATGTGGGACTTCCTGGTCCTCCAGCTGCCACCTTGCTATGCATCCTCTCCACCCCAGCTGTCCATCTGTGCCACTTCTAGCAGTCTAGATGAATGTTTCTTCTTTATCTCCTTGGTTGTTGGCCTCCCATACAGTTACATTTTCTGTCAGTTCTGGTAATTTTTGCTTTAAAAGTAATTGTTATCCTTCTTTTTGTTATGCAAGGAGTCAAAGTGTGTCTACCTTCACCTCCATCTTGGGCAGAAGTCTGGTGTTCAGTTTTGAAAGTACTTTATAAATATTGGATATTAACCCCTTATCACATGTATTGGCAAATATGTTCTCCCATTTGCAACACCATGCATGGACCTGGAGATCATTATGCTAAGTGAAACAAGTCAGTAAAAAAGACAAATACCATATTATTTCACTCATATGTGGAATCTAATGAGCAAACTAAACTAACAAGCAAAACAGAGACAAGACTCATAGATGCAGAGCAGGTGAGAGCTAATTGGGGGGGCAGGTTAGAGGGTGGAGGGGTTGAGCTAAAAGGAAAAAGAACTCAATGACATGGACAATGGTGTGGTGATTGCTGGGGGTAGGGGGGCATAAGGTGACTAAATGTTAATGAGAAAAATGCACTAAAGATTAAATGTTAAAAAAAGAAAATTTATGTGGCATTAAAGTCAAAATAAGGAACAATGTTCTCAACCTCTACACCTGCTTTTTTCCGTGCTGGCTGGAAAATCATGGCTGTGTGAACCTGTTCCTCTGCTTTTCCTCCTCAATTTTTTGTAGTTGAAATAAAGAACAGCCTCTACCAGATTCAGCAGCCATAATGACCTAAAAATAGTCAGCAGGGCAATATAATAACAAAGGAGTTCCCATAAGACTATCAGCTGATTTCTCAAAGTTATTAAATTTATAATAACTATGTAATAAATTTGTATAGAAATTTCAAGACTACTTTGTTCACTTCCCCACCCCACAATTGTGGGGGACTGGTTTGTTTTAGTCTGGCAAATGTGACTCAGCTCTGCATGGAAAACCTACAGAAGCGAAGTGGTGGGCAGGAACCAGACCTTCAAACCGAGTTTTCCCCTGGGAATCAGGCCTAGAAAATGCATACAGACTGTTATGGCTTGCTCTTGCTAAAACTCCATCACCCTGGTCTAAAACAACAAATGTGTATTGTCTATCTTCAAAGTAATTTCCGAAGCCTGTATGAATTGTCCCAAGGACAGAGCTAATCAACTCATCACCATTGCCCTCTGCATGTTATTTTCATTTCCTTGATTGTACCTAAAATGTAGGCAATAATATTCTATGTAATCCTTCGCTGATGTAAGACCTGAGAGAAACAATAAAAGCCTATCTAGTCAGGGGTCGGGGTGCTCTCCTCTTGAGAGAGTGGCTGAGACACTCACAGGTGCTCTCCCCTTGAGAGAGTAACCATGCCATCCCCTTTTTCTCCACAGGATTGCTGTCGCCTGTGCATTTATTCTCATCTTCGGTCACAACAGGCAGACTCTGCTGGCTGGAGTCCACCATACACAATCACCATAAAAATTCCAAGAGAACCAAAAATACTATCCATTTAACAGGAATATTAGGTTCCCCCCAAATGGGGAAGTTCCCCCACTAACCTGGCTGGGGGAAAGTGAAGCAGAGTAGGGACGTTAAGAGTTACTTTGTGTATCTGAAGAAATTAGCCAGTGTATTAGCAATGGTAAATAACTGTAAATAACCATAAGCCCGGCCCCTAGCCAGGGAGATGGACGCAATGTAACTGGTGGGGCTTGCTGCGCCTGCATGAAAGCGGCTGGTCATCACTGGGCCACACCTGCCTGGACTAACAATGGCGTCCAAGAAAGGCAGAAGAAACCAGACTATTGGCAGGTGTAACCCTTTCTAGGAGGAGTTTGAAATGAAGTTATGGAGGAAGACCCATGCCAGGATTTAAACCCCAGTGCAGGTAGGCATTCTCACCCTTAGCCATGCAAGAGCTCTGGACCAGGTGTGAAGGAGAGTAGGAGAGACATGAGAGGCTCTCTTTCTCTCACACTCTTAACCATGTGGCTGGGGAAGGAGAAGCCTCTTGACCACATAGCAGCAGTGCAGGGTCTTGGCCACGCAGTCTGAGGGGATGCAAAAGGACCCCCACCAGCCCACCATAAGCATGCGGTTTTGGATTAAGAGCAGGAGCCTAGGTGAGCACAGACAACTGGGAGAAGCCAGAATACAGATGACAATCTGCCCAGCTAAGCTACAGACTTCTATTTCTTTTCCTGAGAGATGGTGCCTCTGACTGGCCAGGTTTAGCAAGGGGAGGACTGTGTGATTATGGGTGCTTTTTTTTTGTTTCTAAAGAGCATGGGATTTAACAGCAGAATTCTGCCATTGTTCTAAACCTGCATAACTTTTGAATAAATAGTTCCTTTCCTTTTCATAAGACTCTGGCATTGGGAGTCACAGTTCTTGTTGGTGGTGGGCAGTAGAATCCAGTGGTTATGTTACATCTGCAGAGATGAAAATGGGCTTTATATTCAATCACTCCACAAGTGACAAAAGCCAATAACCACCTTATTTCTCCCCCATTTGTGTTACATAAAAACCTACTAAAACTCCATTGAGACATTTCATTCTCTGAGGTCACCTTTACTCACTTTTTAAGTGTGTACTTTCACTTTAATAAATCGACTGTGCTTTGTTAAATCCTATGGTCCTGCTCTAGAAGCCTGTCTTGTGTGGTAAACCTAAAACATGGACCTTGGTATCATTATCAAATTGAGGCCTGGTTTGGCCTTTTGGGTGCCACCTGGCATCAGCTTAAGGAAGCTCTTAATCTCATATTAACTGATTAAACTGAGCTAAGTTCATGAGGAAAAAATATTCAGTATCTGAGACATAGCAGGAAGTTTGGGCCACCCAAACCCTCCTACTCTCATCTGTTGTGTGCAACTTGTCACCAGCTAAACTTCAGAAAGACATAGGGTTGCTGATCTTGTAACTGTTCTCTATTTGTTCATTTATGTAAACGGTGTAATCCTAGGTCTTATTTAAAATCGCTTGAACTAAAAATGAGTAATTACTTTCATTAACAAAGACTTCAGTAGCATGGATAATTACACCTTTGTACTGTTATGTAGCTCTCTATTCTGTATCTTACTGTAGGGAACCGCTCTTCGAGATGTGGAAATGTAGCTCAGCACCCACGTGGAAAACCAGTGGGGAGTGAGTTGGCATGCAGGGCCACACCCATGACGCAGTCCTCCCATGGGGAATCAGGCCTGCATTGTACCTAGGCAGCTTTGTGACTTGCTCTTGCTAAAACTCTCTCACCCTGAGTTTAGGCAGCAAACACTTGCTGGATATCTTTAAAGTACCTTCCTGAAGTCTGTGCTAATTCTCCCAAGGACTGAAGTGTAACCAGACCTATTACTCATTATTCCCTTGCATTCGCAACATTTTTTTCCTTGTTAATCTGTAAGAAGTAATCAGTAACATCCCTGCCATTGCTATCTGTAAAAAGTAATTACCTAAAGCAAACATAAGTATAATGAATGAAAACCTTCGTTGATGCACGCTATTAGAAAGCCAATAAATCCTATCAAGGCAAGGGACAGGGTGCTCTCCCCTTGATAGAGTAGCCGTGCCATCCCTTTTCCTCCATAGGACTCGGTAGTCCCTGTGAATTTATCTTGTCTCATCCATAACGCTGCAGACACTGCGGGCCAGTGTCTGCGTCACTTACAAAACTGGAATACATTTAGCTATAAAACTTTTAAAAATGGCAACAATCTTACTAAAAGGCAACATAAAACTTTGTGTTCTAAGAGCTGAGCTTGGTAACTGAGGTAAAAAGACCCAAAATATGGCCAGATAGACATGTGGGCTGGTCCCAAGTTACAAACTAAAAAATAATTACAACCTAAAATTACAGTGTCTATTATAAGGAATATGTACTGCTGTTTCTCCAAATGAGTTTTCTTCTTGCTGGAGTTCTTGGCTCTGAATTCTCTTTGTCAATCTCAAAAATGGAGACCAAATATCACCATTAAAAGTTTTGTTAATGGCAAACAGCATTAAAAAATGTTATCCGGGAACAGACCTTGGTTCAGCATCTTTAGTTCTTAAATTTGGCTAAGAGAATTCAAGCTAAGAATTCAAATCATAGCAAAAATTTATTTAGAAATTCACGGATGTAGAGAAAGTGAGCCAGCTAGGCTACATCAGCTAAAGAAACAAGTTACAGAAGCAAAATAGGGCCTTTGGAGTTTACAAGACACAAAGCAAAAGACACACATAAAGGAAGTATGTGTAGACAGCTCTAAATAGAGCACCCTGGGTCCTTTGTCTTGAGGGTATTTTTAAAGATGGGAATTTCAAACTTTGGCGAGGTAGCTCAATTTCTTTGAGCTTCATCCTGATGTATCAAGGTTTTAGGTTTGATATCCAAGTCAAGGCACATACGAAATGCAACCAATGAATGCACAGATAAATGGAAGAAGTCATTTATCTTCTCTAAAATAATTTTTTTTAAAAAGATGGGAAATCCAGAGGAGGATTTCAATAGATTATTCATCAGCTTTTCCACATGTGTTCTTTCATGGTTATGGTTTCCACTGATTGCTCAGGCCAGAGAAAAGTGCATTAGTTGTGGCAACTGGTTTTGACGTCTGCCATGGTTTCACTCCCTCTGGCTTTGTTGCTTCTTTGGGCCTGGAGCAGAAACACCACTGTCTAAATGTCACCTATAGTTGACTAAAACTTTGTGTTCGTGGTCAACAGACTTGAGGCTTTGTTCCTAAGACTATTTGATGTGGGACTTCACCTCATTATCTTTTTTTAAAATATATTTTATTGATTATGCTACTACAGTTGTCCCATCTCCCTCTTTATTCTCCTCTGTCCTGCATACTTCCTTCCACTAGCATTCCTCCACCTTAGTTCATGTCCATGGGTCATACATATAAGTTCTTTGGCTTCTCCATTTCCCATACTAGTCTTAACCTCCCCTTGTCTATTTTGTACCTACCATTTATGCTTCTCATTCTTTCTAGCTCTTCCCCATTCTCCCCCAAACCCCTCCCTGCTAACCCTCCATGAGATCTCCATTTCTCTGGTTCTGTTCCTGTTCTATCTGTTTGCTTATTTTTTGTTTTCATTTTTTTTAGGTTCAGTTGTTGTTAGTTGTGAGTTTGTTGTCATTTTACTGTTCATATTTTTGATCTTTTTGTTTAGATAAGTCCCTTTAACATTTCATATAATAAGGGCTTGGTGATGATGAACTCCTTGAACTTGACCTTATCTGGGAGGCACTTTATCTGCCCTTCCATTCTAAATGATACCTTTGCTGGAGAGAGTAATCTTGGATGTAGGTCCTTGCCTTTCACGACTTCGAACATTTCTTTCCAGTCCCTTCTTGCCTGGAAGGTCTCTTTTGAGAAATCAGCTGACAGTCTGATGGGAACTCCTTTGTAGGTGACTGTGCCCTTATCCCTTGCTGCTTCTAGAATTCTCTCCTTCATTTGAATCTTGGCTAATGGAATTATGATGTGCGTTGGTGTGTGCTTCCTTGGGTCCAACTTCTTTGGGACTCTCTGAGCTTCCTGGACTTCCTGGAAGTCTATTTCCTTTGACAGATTGGGGAAGTTCCCCTTCATTATTTGTTCAAATAGGTTTTCAATTTTCTGCTCTTCCTCTTCCTTCTGGTACCCCTATGATTCAGATGCTGGAATGTTTAAAGTTGTTCCAGAGGTTCCTAAGCCTCTCCTCATTTTTTCTGAATTCTTCTTTCTTCATTCTGTTCTGGTTGAATGTTTATTTCTTTCTTTTGTTCCAAATCATTGCTTTGAGTCCTGGTTTCCTTCCTGTCACTGTTGGTTCCCAGAATATTTGGCTTTATTTCACTTTGGGTATCCTTCTTTTTTTTTTTTTTTTTTCCATTTTTCAACCAAGCTCAATCAGTTCTGTGAGCATTTTGATTACCAGGGCTTTAAATTCTCCACCAGATAGGTTGGTGATCTCCTCTCTTAATTCTCTTTCTGAGGCTTTGCTGTGTTCTTTCATTTCGGCCATATTTCTTTGTCTTGGTGCAGCTGATATGTTTTAAGGGCGAGGGGCCTTAGGTGTTCACCAGGGCAGGGCAAAGCTCCTTGCTGTGTGCTGCCTGTGGGGGAGGGGCCAGAGAGGGAAAAATGCAACTCACCTGCTCTTCTCTGGTGCTCTTTTCAATGGACTCTCCTGTGAGATTGGGAGTTTCTCCCACCGTGGCAACTGCCGTAGTCCACAGCCAACTCTGAGTCTCAGTTTCCCCTTAAGTCAGCCCCTCCCGTGCAGCCTGCCTCCTCACCGCAGCCAGCCCCACCCCCACGGTCCACTGACCCCCTACGGCTTCTCTCTGTCTGCTGCCTTTCCAGTCTGTTTGTTCTGGTTCACTGTTTCTTTAATTCCTTGGTTGTCGGAGTTCCATGCAGTTTGATTTTCTGGTGCTTTTGGTTGTTTATTGATTTTAGATTGGTTGTTATCCTCCTTTTGGTTGTGAAAGGAAGCAAAGGGTTTCTACCTATGCCTCCATCTTGGCTGGAACTCTAATATCATACTTTCAAAGGACCTACATTTCTATCAATACAGAATTAATTTAAAATTGTGATATAGTCATGTAACAGAATGCTACAGTTATGAAAATGAATTATAGCTGTTATTGCAAAATCTCAGGATCATATGTAGACAAAAAAAGCAAGTCACAGAATATATAAAATATTTACATGAAACTAAAATATGCAGTTACAAAATGGAAACTATAAAGAAAAGCAACAGACTTATAAACACAAAATTCAGCATAATTGTTATGTGTGAGGGGGAAGAACGGGAAAAAGAAATATGCTTAAATAATCTTTAAAAAAAGAAGAATGGATATAGATATCTAGGGATTGTCCAAGTTAACAGTCATATTCTTTTCTTAAAATAGGTAGTTGGTACACAGGTTTTTACTGTATTATGATTTTTTATATTTTACATATTTTCCATAAATATTCTTGTAGATACTTAATGTTTAACAGAACCATTTTTAATTTTAGTTTTTAAAGATTTTATTCATTTATTTTTTTAGAGAGAGGTGAAGGGAGGGACAAAGAGAGGGAGAGAAACTTCAGTGTGTGATTGCTTCTCACTTGCCCCTCACTGGGGGCCTGGCCTGCAACCCAGGAATGTGCCCTGACTCTTTGGTTCATAGGCCAGCACTCGATCCACTAAGCCACACCAGCTAGGGCATGATTACTTCTTGATTAACAATGAATAAAGGTAACTTTTACCATGGAGTAATCAGGTGCGCACGTTACTTGAACCAAAGTGAACAAATTTAATATCATTAGTAATGGATCAAACCTAAATTATGTGCTTCTTGATGTGATACAATAAGAACACACCACCACCCACACATAGTATTCTTGCCAAATACATTTGAAGTTAACCTAGTCAGGACACAACAAATGAATCCAGAATGTTAGACATTTTACACGATAAACATTCTAGACTTCTCAACTAATCAAAACTGACATTATGAAACACAAGTGAGGGGAAACTCGCTCTACAATCAAGGATGTCCAACCTTTTGGCATCTCTGAGCCACATGGGATGAAGAAGAGTTGTCTTGGGCCACACATTAAATACACAAACACTAACAAAAACTGATGAGCAAAAAAAGGTTTTTGGTAAGTTTATGATTTTGCGTTGGACAGCATTCATAGCCATTGGCCCGTTGGACATCCCTGCTACATTAAAGAAACTAAAAATATGTGCCCTCTCTCCACCACGTGAGAAAACAGCAAGAAGTGGTCATCTACAAATCAGGAAGGGGCTCTCACCAAGCATCAAATCTGCATGTATCAAATCAATCTTGGACTTTCCAGCCTCCAGAACTGTGAGAAACAGATGTTTGTTTTTGATGGTTATTGTTGTTTTTTTAAAAGACAAGTCCATCCAATGTAATATGTGACTTTGATTTGACTTTTGGATTTTTTAAAACTGACATATAGGACCTTTGGGGAACAATCAAGGCAATTTAAATATGGATTACATAGCAGATGACACTACAAATCAATGCTAAATTTCTTATGTGTATTCAAGATATTAAGGTTATATAGGAGAACTACCTTGTTCTTAAGAGATGCAAATGAAAATATTTAGTGGTAAAGTATATGATGTCTGCTCATATATGTTTACTCATAAATGTTGAGCAAAAAACAAAAATACATAAAGAGTTATAGACAGTGATTAATCAAATGGTGTAAAATGTTAAAAACTGGTGACGCTAAGTGAGGGACCTACAGTACACATCAGTACACTATGCTTTTAGTTTTCCTGTAGCTTTTTAAAATTGTTGTTCAGTTATAGTAGTCCCCATTTTTCTTCCATTACTCTTCCCTGCCCTATCCAACCCCCACCTTCCCCATTCAATCCCCCCACACACCGAATTGTCTTTGTCCATGGGTCCTTTTTCCTGTAGTTTTAAAATTTTTCAAAATAAAAACTTAGGAAAAAATAACTACAAAAATGCCAGAGTACCTCCAATACTTTCCCAGAATCACTAACTGAATGCCTGACTCATATGTACTGATGTAAATTCAGTCTTTTAGAAGACAGTGAAAAGCATTTGCCAGTATCGATAAAGTCTCAAAGAAAATGATCTAGTGCTGGGAAAGAGAACATACTTACCAATACTCTTCACAGGCAGCCACTACCACAGGGCTGGATCCAGTTGATGGGCTAAAAAGATAACTCATCCTTCAAGGTTTGCAAGGTCAAAAATGGGTCATAAAGACATAAATCTGCAATTGCCAGTTGATAAAAATGGTACCTGAGATCTACCTGAAAAACTGTCCCCTGAATATTCCTTTTTCTCTGCACTCTGTGTAAGGGGCATGTTTTTCTGGCTTTTGCTGCTTCTTACAGAGCTTAGGTCCCTTGCCTCCCTTTCTTCCTCCAATACCTTAAAAGTCTCCATTTTCTTTTGAATTTTTAAAATTTAAATTTAAATAAATGAGTAATTTATTTTCCCCGTAAAGAAAGAAAAAGAGATTATCAGTAATGCTTAAAGTTCCCTTTGACACTTCTCCCTCCTCTCTTCTCACCACCAAAAATACCATTGACAGAAGTTTGGTATGTCTCCTTCCATAAAATATATACTGTATTTTTATATTAAATATATCACACGATATACTAAAAAAAGGTCTTCAGCCCCTGCAGTCCATATTTCTAATGGTCTTAACCTTTTTGGGAATCTGATAAAATTGCCTATACTTTTGCTACAAAAAATTCACATTATATCTACACATACAAATATCACAAGTTTAATATACAATAAGAAGCCCATCCAAATGGAATCTGTTCATCTCAGGTTAACAATTCCTGTTTTTCACTTTTAAACAATTGCCTCCTTTTTCTTCCAAGCTTTCATCACAACTCTTCAAAAAGGCAAGAGATGAACCGAGATCAAATAGATGTGTCTTCAAATCAGAACCGAGATCAAATAGATGTGTCTTCAAATCAATGCATGCTGTCTAATTTGAAACCAGAATCTATCACCTCTAAAATAAAATATCCCATATCTAAATCTCTCATGCATACTCTAACAAAAGCCTTACTTCCGTGACACTATGACCTACTCTAAGTCAGTGCAATTTGACCATCCTTATTTCACATAGCTATACTGAATCATGCACACAGGTTCATTTATTCAACAATCCTGCTGAACTTGCTATTTCAGTCACATTAATGTGAAGAGATCAAAGTATTTGGTATAGGGCCCTGCAAGCCAGAGTAAGTTTTATTAATTTTTTTCCTCCTGAAGGATGGTAGAATTATAACTCTATATTCTCTGTATTGGAATTTCAAAAAGTTTGTGATTATTTATGTTTTTAAAAAAGACCACGAAGTCTTAAAGTGAAAAAAGTTCAGACTTACCAACAAAACATACATCCTTAAGTTCCTTTCTCTTTGTGAGCCAAGCTTTGCCCATCACAAAATGGGGACAAGGGTTTGACCTGAAATTCGGGATACCTGACTAATGCTGGCCTCTGCTAAAATTCACTCTTTTCAGGTATAAACTTACATTATTATTACATTAGTCGATGGCCTCTCAACCTTACCAAAGAATATCCCCTAATAGTAGAAAAGAATGGATGCCTACTTAGGGGGGCTGTGTTGGAGGAAAAAGTAGTTGGCCTAGAACTGGCTTTGAAATAATCTTTCTTTAAAAAAATGTTTATTTTGTAGTCTTCCCCACAACACAATGTATTTGCTCTGACATAAAAATCATTTATGTGCCAGATAAATTGATAACCTTTCCTAGATCATCAAATTAGTGTTCAAGGAATAAATAACTTGACCACCCATCATTTTCTCACAGTCACACATTGCTCTTTTGTTAGCGGAACTCCTACAGACACTATGAAATACAAGCACAAGCAAAGCACATTTACCTAAACAATCACCAGTCACGCAACCACACTCAATTATGGTCACAAAACAAACTACAATAGCAGATGTCCTTATTCTATCAGACAATCCCACGCACGGGTAGAATCACACACGTGTTAACAACCTGCCTCTGCCCTGCAACATCTCGCGTTGTTTCACACTCATTCACACACTAAAGTGCCAGGAGAGGCACAAAAAGGGTCTCAAGCTAGTCGCAGCCTCTGGCAAGTCGTTGCCTAGCTCCAGCTCCTTCCCCGCACCTGCCCCGCAGGGCAGCCCCACTTTCTCTTGATCCGGTAAGACCCTGGGACTACTCAAGACTCCAGGTCTCAGGCCTCAACCGCCCCCGCAGCGCGCCCCGGACGCCTGCGCACTGCGCGCCGGAGGGCCCTCCCAGAAATCTCCGGTGCGGGCCTTGGCGCGAGTAGGTTGTGGCGCGGGGTCCAGGAGACCCCTGTTAGACGGACTGTGTCCCCCAGCATCTTGGCTGGCCCACTACCGCCTCCCTGCCTTGGACTACATTTCCCAGAGCCACCGGGTTCCAACGCGACTTCATTTCCGTTTGTGCGCTACTGGGGGTCTCGCGTGGGGAGAGAGCTGTATCCATGGAGGAGTTTGGGCCAGCTCTGGTGAGGCCCGTGAAACCGAAATCTACCTGGAACCCGAGCGTTAGACTCTGGACCCCGAACGGTACCTTCTGGCGAGGTGGGCGGAAAAGCTCGAAGGAAGCGTCACTGGAAGTGCTCGTGTAGCGGTGTCTCCTGCGGATTTGTATTGTGCGACGAGCTTGACTGATTTTGGTGACTGTATAGGTTAAGGGGTGTGTGCGACTGTGGTTTTGTGTTTAAGTGTTTGTGTGAATGTGAGTTACTTGTGACTATGAGGGTTTGATAATACTACTCTGAGGTGTGCGACAGTGCTGTTGTGACAGGGTGCTCTTTGAGGTTGTGTAGGTGACTATCGTGTGTTTCACTGGATTTTACCTGAGACTTTGGGGTGTTATAAGTGTCTCTGTGACAGTGTTCGTGTTGGCTTGTTTCTTCTACCTGATAGTAGTTTGTGTTTGACTATCTGGGTGACTCAGTGTGCTATGCTGTGGGAATGTATGTCCCTGTGCCGTTTTCGTGACTATGAAGAAAATAAAAGTGCTGCAATTAAAAGGTGTTTTGGACCGTTGTGTGTTCCTGACAGGGTGGTTGTGTGTGCTTGCGTAGGGTTGTGTGTGTGCTCTGTGTGTGATTGGATTTTGTTTAAGACTAGGTGGTCTGACAGTAGCATTAACGTGGTAAATGTGACTGGTGGTGTGACTATGGAAATGTTATTGTGTCCCTTTGTGTTGTCATTTGTATATTTTATAGTCTGTGCCCTTACGAGAGTTTTGTGGAGTACAGAGGTAAAATTGTTTTGGTATTAATGGGGTTCATTCCGGGGTAGAATCTGCCTATGGATCATGAGACCCATCTGGCGGTGTCCTCTACTGAGGGAGGACTCGACTTCTTTACCTTCTTGTCACAGCGACTACCCTCCCTCTTTCCCCCATGTATTGATTGCTTTATGTCTCTATCCATAAAGAGGTTAATTCACCCTAGGGTTGTAGTTGAAGGTTCCCTGCTGTTTTCCGGTGCCCTCTTAAGGATATGGGATGCAGGAGGTGACAGAAAGGAAGTCAGAAATTTGAGCCCATGAATGAAGAATACATGAGTTGTTTCTAAGCCACAGGCCTGGTTTTGAGATGAAAATGTTAGAGCTGATAGCATCTTCAAGAAAGACCACTTGTAAATGTAATAGGATTTCGGGACTGGGAACGCTTTCGCAGAGTGGAAAGCACTATGTTTTCGCTATAAGAGGCAAGCTGCACACTTAAGAACCTGTAACACACCCCTGTAGGGGTCTGTGTGTAGTGGTCAACTTTATATCCAGAAGTAAATTCTAGCCCAAGACAGCTGTGATTTTCTTTCTGAAACAAAAAGTGAAGAACTGTTCTAGCCTCCTTCTGACCTCCCTCTATGTTAAATGAGTGGTAGATTGGGGGGTGGGAGACAGAAGAGAGTGTGTTCTAATTTAGAATATACCTTAAGAAAGGCCTAATAATTCCAATTTCTTTTCCTGACAGTAGAGCCCAGAGGAGTTAAAAATGGCTGTTATGCATTTTAAAGCAAACCAAGGTGAGTAGATGTTTCCTCTTTGTTTGCTAAACTGCTTTTGTTTGTTTCAGGACATAGGAATCTTTGTTTGCTTTTTGAAATTTCCTAGCCAAGCCTTTGCAAATAATGGAGGGGAGGGGCAGTTTTCTGTAGATTGGGAGCAAGGATCACGTGCAGTTAATTGTGATAGATGCTTCCCAATAGTGGTTAAATTGAGGAAGAGTGGATTTGAGATTCATAAATTTAAAAAGGATTCAGTATTATTTCTTACATAGTATTTTTTCACCATATAAATTCACTATGGGATTTTTTTATTCACTATATAAATACAGAAAAACAATCTTCCTAGAGTTTAGTAGTATATAATTTACTAGGGATCTGTAATCAAATTACTGTGTTTTTAAATTCACCTAAAATAACACCTTTCATATAGTTAAGCCACCCACCTGAGGGACAGAGCTAGGCTTATTTGTTTCATATTTCTTTTACTTTTAGAAATTGTTCCGTACCCCTTGATTGAATTTTATTGTAAAAGTACCTAGAATATTTACATATTTCCAAAATCTAAACTACAGAACAAGAAGAATTCAGAGAAGTCTGGTATCCATTTCTGTCCTATCAACCCTGTTTCCTTCTTCCACATATAGATACCTGTAATTATCTTTGGTTTATTCTTCAATTTGGTTTATGTGTTCGTATGTATATGTATATATATTTTAATGTCTCATTCTTAATTAAAAGGGAGGATCCTATGTACACTGTTCTGCACCTGCCTTTTTTTCCCTCACACATCAATGTATCCCAGAAATCATTCAATAACAGCCTGTAGAAATCTTCCACATTCTTTTTTATAGGGATATTTTGTGTGGGTGTGATAGTTTATTTTGCCAGTCTCCTATGGGTAGGCATTTGGATTTTTTTCCCAGTATTTTGTCATTACATATTGCAGCAATCAATAACTGTCTATACGGTTTCTATTTATTTAGGTTTCTCTTTTGGACAAATGTCTAGAAATAGCCTACTTTTAGTTTATTTTAATGATTTTGACATAAATTCTACCTGGATTGCTAATAATTGGTGCATTTCCTCATTTTCTCCCTTCTTTATCTTTTTCTCCATACCCAACTTTAGAAAAAACTCTTAAGTGTTTATACTGTTAAATATTATTATTAGTTTTTTTTTCAGGCTTAGTTAAATCTTTCAGGCTTCTAGGCCCAGGCTGGGGAATCTGGGCTGTTACCTACTCTGTTTTGCCCAGGGTATCATCAGGGAGCATGAAGGACCCTCCAGGTGATGCAAATGAGGCCAGTTCTAGATAGAGGCAGATGCTTGGCTGGAAAGGGAGCTTGGGCAACTGTTTTTGGTGCTGATGGTCCAGGCCTCTTTTATTTGTTTTTTGTTTTTTATAATAATTTTTTATTTTTCTATTACACTTGACATACAATATAAGTCTCTTTTGTCTTATATTAATACAGGTGCACAAGCTTTCTTATACTTAGTATTTGTGTAATGTATCTTTCTCCCCTATTTTACTTTCAACTTATCGGTGCCTGTATATTTAAAGTCTGTTTCTTGTAAAGAGCATATAGCTAGACTTGCTTACCTTGTTTTGATGTTGTTTCTGTATTGGAATGGTTGGACTATTAATCTTTAAGGTAATTGCAGTATAGTTGAAACCCTGTGAGGGATGACAGCATCCATATATGTCTCTTCAGAAGAGCTTGGTGCTTTTTAGGTTTTTATTATAATTTCAGTTAAGTTTCTTTGTGCTTATAATTTTCAGTTAAAAATCTGTGATGAATTTAAAAGGAATTATGATTTTTAATCTTAATCTGAATTATTTTTGGTTGTTAGAATAGATGCAATTATCTATTGCACCCTCCTAATATATAGAGGAAGTGGAATTTCTAATTAAATATCTATTCAGCACCTATATCAATGATTCTCTGTAAGAGCAGTGACTTTTCCTAGGGAATGTTTTAAAAATATACCTAGTGCTTTTAAGTATTATAATAACTGGGTGAAGGCTTCTAGCTTTTGAAAAACTAAAGCAAGACATCAATCTAGATCACAGGTTAGACAGGTTTTCAATAAGTTAATAAACAGTAAATAATTTAGGCTTTTTGAGCCATTCAGTCTTTCTTGCCACTATTCAGCTATACCACTGTAGTGTGAAAGTAGCCAAAGACAGTATATAAACAAATGACTGTAGATGTGTTCCAATAAAGCTTCATTTACAAAAATAGTCAGTGGGCCAACTTCTAATCTAGATGTCCTGCAGTGCACAACAAAGAATTGTTCTATGACTTGCAAAATGAGGATCATAACTGAGAAAAAAAAATGTGTTTCTAATTATGAGGGTCTAGAACCGTTTACATAAAGCATTTTTTGCATGATTTATTTCAAATTTCTATGTTTATTTTAGTATTATTGCATGGTTTTACAGTTAGTTAAATCTTTTAAGAATGCTGGTTTGTTTGAGAAAGATGGATTTTGTTTTATTCAGAAATTCACTGAGACTTTTTAAAACAATAAAAAGTTTTGGCACTAATGGCAACACTGCTTATGACATTTGACTTGTGAATACCACATACTTGTGGAAACCTCCATTTGTAGATAATGAATTTCATTTATTCTACAACACGTATTTGTATATACACACACACATACATACATATATAAATATAGCCTTGCTTTCAAAATGTCAAATATAAGTAAAAATATGTCAACAATACTTAGTTGAATATTGTCACCTTATAAATCTAAATTTGTCCATTTTAAGTAGTTGTAAGCATTTAATTACTTATGCCTTTTACTGTAGTGGTTTATTTGTGACTTCATGGATGGAATTGGAGAGCATTATGCTAAGTGAAATAAGCCAGGAAATGAAAGACAAATACCATATGATCGCACCATTAACAGGAACCTAATCAACAAAACGAACAAGCAAGCAAGGTATAGCCAAAGACATTGAAATTGAGAACAGGCAGACAGTGACCAGAAGGGAGAGGGGAGGGGATAATTGGGAAAAGGGTGAAGGGTTTACAGGAACAATAATAAAGGACATATGGACAATAACAAGGTGGGGGTGGAAACAGGGGAGGGAGGTGGGGAGAGATGGAGTGGTGAGGAGGGGTGGGGGGAAAATCAGAAAACTACTTGAACAACAATTTAAAAAATTAAATAAACATTAAAAAGTTAATATTTAAAGAAATATATATTGAAATATAATAATTGGTCATTATCAATTTTGGGTATAATATATAAATGGATAATTATAAGTTTTATTTTAGAAGTGGTAGAGAAGATTTTGTAAATATTTTCTTTTTGACTACAGAGAACACTGAGTTTGACAGGGATAAAAACCACCACCTATATCCCCCCTACTCAGTGTGTATTTTGGGAATGGGAGCAAGAGACAGGAAGAAGAGGGCAACAAAGGTAATTCTAATTTAATTCTTTTGGTGCTTTGTGAAAAGCATGATCTCATGGTTCTGTTTTCTTCCTTCCAGCACTGCCTTTTCCAGACACTGGGCTTCTCCAAGATAGGAATCCAGGAGAGGATCGATCATTTCTTACAGATATAAAAATCATGGCTCAGGTAAATGGAGTTTTCTCCTGTCCTCTTTAAATAGCCACTTCTTTACAGGGTATGTGCATGTTTACATTTCTTATTCCTGAAACTTCTTTCCTAGCTGACCCTAGTCAGGAATGAGCTCTTCAGTTTATTCCATTCTTTTAACTGATAGTGTCTTCTCTAACTATGTCTTTCTAATCAACCTATATTCACATACAAAGCTGTTGAAAAATCAGCTGACAGTCTTATGGGAGCTCCCTTGTAGGTAATTAACTGCTTTTCTCTTGCTGCCTTTAAGATTCTCTCTTTGTCTTTTACCTTTGGCATTTCAATTACAATGTATCTTGCTGTGGGCCTCTTTGGATTCATCTTCTTTGGGACTCTTCTGTGCTTTCTGGACTTGTGTGTCTTTTTTGCCCTTTCTACCAGGTTAGGGAAGTTTGCAGTCATTGTTTTTTCAAGTAGGTTTTCAATCCCTTGCTCTCTCTTCTCCTTGTATGCCTATGGTACAAATGTTGGTATGCCTGATGTTATCCCAGAGGTCCCTTAAACTGTCCTCATTTTTTGGATTATTTTTAGCTACTCTAATTGGATATTTTCTCCTATCTTTTTTTCCAAATTGCTAATTTGATACTCTGCTTCATCTAATCTGCTGTTGATTTCTTCTAGTATATTCCTCATTTCAGTTATTGTATTCTTCATTTCTAACTGGTTCTTTCTTATGGATTCTATATTTTTTTTATGCTGTTGAATTTCTCACTAAGTTCCTTGAGCATCCTTTAACCGTGGTTTTGAACTGTGTATCTGGTAGTTTGATTTCCTTCATTTCATTTAGTTCTGTTTCTAGAGATTTCTCCTGTTCTTTCATTTGGGACATGTTTCTTTTTCTCCCCATTTTGGCTGCCTCTCTGTATTTGTTTCTACATGTTAGGTAGGTCTGCTATATCTCCCAGTCTTGGTAGGATAGCCTTATGTTGGAGGGGCCCTGTTGCATCCAGTGAAGCAGGCTGTCCTGTGACTTGAGCTGGGCACTCCTTATGTGCCCCCTGTGTGGGCTGTGTGCACCCTCCTATTGTACTTGAGCTTGGATTGCTATTGGTACATCAGTGGGAAGGGTTGACTGGGCACAACTACAGTGGAGGAACTGCAGTGTCGAGGTTGACCCCACGGTGCAGAACTCACTTCAGTGAGGCTCCGGTGCCCTCCAAGTCTGCCCCTTGAGTGTGTTGCTTGTAGAGGTGGTTGGGCGGTACTTTGGTATAGTCTGAAGATGGCCACTGGGGGTGTGGGCTCTGGGGCCTTCTGGATGGTGCAGACCAAGGTCAGCTACCTGTGTCTTTTCTGGGACCACTGGGAATAAACTACAAAGTGATCTGCAGATGGCTGTTATTTGGCCTGTGCTTGGAGGTACCCAGGAGAAGCCAAGTTGTAGACCAATTCTAGCTACTGCTAGTGCCAGGTCTGGGACCACTTAGAAGAGATACATGGCATTCAGAGGCCAGATGCTGCTCATTTGGGGTTGTGAACCTTTGAGAGAATTTAGGAAAGTACAGCTTGAGCCAAGACAGGCCATATGTATGGAAAAACCAGTGAAAGTAGCTGGGGTAGCCCTGCAAGTTGGGTGGGGCAGGGGTCTCAGGGACTCTTATTTCTTAAGTAGTGAATAAGAAAGGGAAACTTTCATTTATTGAGAATGTGTAATGTATAAGACACATATTATACAAGGTACTTCTGTATTCTCTTTTTATTGGAATACTGTATTTTAAAATTAACTTTATTAATTCCCAGGCTCTGTGTGTAATGAGATAGTCTATATTCAGGAAATGTCTACAGCAACAGGATAAAAAGGCACATGTTGTCACTTCAGAAGTACCCATTTTTGTAGTGTCTTGTCCATGTAAGAGGCTTCTTAGCATGTTTGCTCTGTTACCTCCATGGTTAAGAGCTCCCCATCATCTTCCCCTCCATTGAAAATACATTTTTTTTATTTGTACTACTAGTATTATGTTTGTTGTTTCAGAAATTGGTGATGTTCAGGGATGTTGTCATTGACTTCTCTCAAGAAGAGTGGGAATGCCTGGACTTTGCTCAAAGGCATTTGTACAGAGATGTGATGTTGGAGAACTATAGTAACTTGGTGTCACTAGGTAAGGATATCTACTTTGTAGTATTTTAGGTTCTCTCTTTGGAATAGCTGCCTTAACATGTTATTTCAAGGTTGTTTTTAAGTAATTAACTGAATTTCTTCTCAAAGTAATGGTTTTAAATTACTAGGAGTAGACATAGTTTCTCCATAAGGTACATTATCTTGTCCACCCTTCATATATAATTACCTGTCTTCCTATCTTCTTTGATGGTCGAGGGGCTAGGTTTTAACTCTGGGACACTTATAATATTGTAAGAAAAAGCAGAGTATGCATTGTTAAAATTTAGGTCTGCTAAAGGAGCTTACATTTTTTAAAAATGTAGATATAGCTGGGCACTTAGGTTGTTTCCAGCACTTTTGAGTTGGTGTTTCCAGATTCTTAGGATATAATCTTAGCAGTGGGATCACTGGATTAAAAGGCAGTTCCATCTTTAGTTTTATAGCTTTTCTGATGACTGGTGATGTTGAGCATCTTTTCATATGTCTATATGCCCACTGTATGTCCTCCTTGGAGAAGTGTCTGTTCAGGTCCTTTGCCCATTTTCTAATTGGGTTGTTTTGTCTTCCTGGTGTTGAGTCGTATGAGTTCTTTATATATTTTGGAGACTAAACCCTTGTCCAAGGTATATTGGCAAATATGCTTTCTTATATAGTTGGTTCCCTCTTCATTTTGATGATGTTTTCTTTAGCCATGCAGAAGCTTTTTAATTTGATACAGTCCCATAAATGAGTGGATAAAAAACTGTGGTACATTTACACAATGGAATACTACACAGCAGAAAGAAAGAAGGCGCTCTTACCCTTTGCGACAGTGTGGATGGAACTGGAGAGTATTATGCTAAGTGAAATAAGCCAGGTGGCAAAAGGCAAATACCATATGATCTCACCTGTAGGTGGAAACTAGTGAACAAATGAAACAAATGAGCAAAATAGAACCAGAGATACGGGAATAAGGAACAAACTGACAGTGACCAGAGGAAAGAGGGATAACAAGTGAAAGAAGGGGAAGGGTCTAGTTAAGGAACATGTGTAAAGGACCCATGGTAATGGACAACAGGGTGGGGACTAACTGAAGGAGTAGGCGGTGGGTGGGGCAGGGAAGAGCAATGGAGAAACATTGGGACAACTGTAATGGAACAATTAAAAAAAAAACCAGATACAGAAATTATGTTTTTAATGACAACAGAAGAGCTTATATTATCTGTATAGCAATAGGCTGGATCAGTGCATTTCACTAACAATTCAAGTGAACGCAATCAATTGCGATGAGCGCCTTCTCTTATCTATGTTTCTTTTTATGGTTATCTTTGATGTATAAAAACTTTCAATTTGATGTAATCTCATTTATTTATTTTTTCATTTGTATCCCTTGCCCAAGGAGGCATATACAAAAAATATTGCTGAGAGAAATATCAAAGTTTACTGTCGATATTTTCTTCTAGGAGTTTTATGGTTTTAGGTTTTACATTTAAGTCTTTAGTCCATTTTGAGCTTATTTTTTGGTGTAAGAAGGTCTAGTTTGATATTTTGCATGTTTTTGTCCAGGTTTTCCAATACCATTTATTAAATAGACTGTCTTTTACCATTCATTGTGTATTTTTGCAACCTTTGCCATAGATTAATTTGTCATTTAGCTGTGGGTTTATTTCTGGGCTCTATTCTGTTCCATTGATCTATGTGTCAGTTTTTATACTAGTGCCATGTTTTAAATGCTATCATCTGGTGGTGTAGTTTGATATGAGGTGGTGCAATACCTCCAATTTTGTTTTTCTTTCTCAGTATTTCTTTGGCTATTCCTGGTCGTTTGTGGTTCCATATACATTTTAGGACCATTTATTCTCTTCTGTGAAAAATGCCATTGGTATTTTGATAGGGATTGCATTGACTCTATAGATTGCTTTGGGTGGTATAGACATTTTATTGATATTAATTTTTTTTATTCATGAGCACCAGGTATGCTTCCATTTATTTATACCTTCTTAAATTTCTTTCTTTAGTGTATTATAATTTTCTAAGTACAGTTCTTTTACCTTCTTGGTTAAAGTTATTCATAGATTTTTTGATGCAGTAATAAATGGAATTGCTTTTATAGTTTCCCTTTCTGATAGTTCATTATTGGCGTATAAAAATGCAACTGATTTTTGAGTATTTATTTTGTATTCTGCAACTTTACTGCATTCACTTATCAGTTCTAATCCGGGTGTTTTTTTTTTTTTTTTTTTTTTTTGTGGTGGACCCTGTGACCTTCTCTATATAGTATCATTTCATATGCAAATAATGACAATTTAATTCTTTTCATATTTGGACGCTTTTATTTCTTTTTCTTCCATGATTGCTGTGGCTAGGACTTACAATACTGTGTTGAATAGAAGTGGTGAAAGTGGAACAAGACAAGGATGTCTTGTTCCTGATCATCAGGAAAATACTTTTAACCTTTCACCATTGACTGTGATGTTAGCTGTGTGTTTGTCCTGTACGGCTTTTATTATGTTGAGGTGTGGAGGTATGTTCCTTCTATTCCCACTTTGCTAAGAGTTTTTATCAATATTGGTTGCTGGCTTTTGTGAAATGCTTCTTTTTTTGGACCTTTTGATATCATATGATTTTTAGTTTTCATTTTGTTAATGTGCTCTACACATTAATTGATTTGCAAATATTGAACCAACCTTGCATCCCAGGAATAAATCCCACTTGATCATGGCGTAAGATCTTTTTAATGTTTTGTGGAATTTGGTTTGCTAATATTTTGTTGAGGATTTTTGCATCTGTGTTCATCGGGGACATTGGCTTATAATTTCCTCTTTTCTGTAATGTTTTTTTCTGGTTTTGGGATTAGGATAATACTAGCCTCATAAAATCAGCTTGGAGGCCTTCCCTCTTCATCAGTTTTTTTGGAATAGTTGAAGGAGGATGGGTATTAATGTTCTTTTAATATTTCGTAAAATTTGCCTGTGAAGCCATCTGGTATAAGACTTTTGTTTATTGGGGTTTTTTCATCATCAATTTGATTTTGTTAGTAATTATTAGTTTGTTCAGATTTTCTGTCTCTTCCTGATTCACCCTTGGAAGATTACATGTATCTAGGAATTTATCCATTTCTCCCTGCTTGTCCAATTTGTTGGTATATAATAGTTCATAGTATTTCCTTTATAATCCTTTTTATTTCCATGGTGTCGGTTTTCACTTCTCTTTCATTCCTGATTTTATTTATTGGGGCCCGCTCTATTTTTTTTTTTTTTTTTTTTTTGATGAGTCTGGTTAAAGGTTTATCAATTTTGTTTCTCTTTTCATTGAACCAGCTCTTGGTGTCATTGATCTTTTCTATTGTTGTTTTTAACTCTATTTTATTTCTACTTTGAATTTTTTTAAAATTTCTATTTTAATTGTTGATGTTGTACAGTTTTCTGTCTTTTACTCCCACCCCAGCCCTCCCCACCTCCCTCCTATTTCCAACCTCCCCCCATAGATTTTGTCCATGAGTCCTTTATACTTGTTCCTGTAAACCCTTCCCCTTTTCCCCTGAAATTCCCTCCCCTCTCCCCTCTGGTCACTGTCAGACTATTCCCAATTTCAGTGTCTTTGGTTATATAATGCTTGTTTGTTTGTTTTGTTGATTAGGTTCCTATTAAAGGTGAGATCGTATAGTATTTGTCTTTCACTGCCTGGCTTATTTCACTTAGCATGATGCTCTCCAGTTCCATCCATGCTGTTGCAAAGGGTAGGAGCTCTTTCTTTCTTTCTGCTGCATAGAATTCCATTGTTCAAATGTACCACAGTTTTTTGATCCATTCATTTCCTGATGGGCATCTAGGTTACTTCCAACACTTGGCTATTGTAAATTGTGCTGCTATGAACATAGGGGTGCATAGGTTCTTTTGGACTGGTGTTTCAGGGTTCTTAGGATATAATCCTAACAGTGGAATTGCTGGATCAAAGGGTAGATCCATTTTTAGTTTTCTTAGAAAAATCCATACTGTTTTCCAAAGTGGTCGTACCAGTCTGCAATCCCACCAACAGTGCACTGGGGTCCCCTTTTCTCCACCACCTCTCCAACACTTGCTGTTTGTTGCTTTGTTTATGAGGGCAATTCTGACTGGTGTGAAGTGGTATCTCATTGTGGTTTTCATTTGCATCTCTCTGATAGCTAGTGATATTGAGCATGTTTTCATGTGTCTCTGTATCCTCTGTATGTCCTCCTTGGAGAAGTGTCTGCCCAAGTCCTTTGCCCATTTTTTAATTGGGTTACTTGTCTTCTAAGAGTGGAGTCATGTAAGTTCTTTATGTATTTTGAAGATTAAACCCTTGTCTGAGGTATCATTGTCAAATATGTTTTCCCATACAGTCAGTTCTCTTTTTATTTTAATACTGTTTTCTTTAGCTGTGCAGAAGCTTTATATTTTGATGAGATCCCACTTGTTTATTCTTTCCTTTATGTCCCTTGCTTTAGGGGATATATCTGTAAAAATGTTGCTGCATGAAATATCTGAGATTTTCTTGCCTATGTTCTCCTCTAGGATTTTAAAGGTGTCACGGCTTATATTGAAATCTTTTATCCACCTTGAATTTATTTTTCCGTATGGTGTAAATTGGTGCTCGAGTTTCATTTTTTTGCATGTAGGTGTCCATTTCTCCCAACACCACTTGTTGAAGAGGATATTTTTGCTCCATTTTATGTTGCTGCCCCCTTTGTCAAATATTAATTGACCATAGAGACTTGGGTTTATTTCTGGGCTCTCTATTCTGTTCCACTGGTCCACGTGCCTGTTTTTATGCCAATACCAGGCTGTTTTGATTACAGTGGCCTTGTAATACATTTTGGTATCAGGTATCGTGATCTCTCCTGCTTTACTCTTCTTTCTCAAGATTGCTGCAGCTATTCTAGGTCGTTTATGGTTCCACATAAATTTTTGAAGTGTTTGTTCTATGTCTGTAAAATATGCCATTGGTATTTTAATAGGTATTGCATTGAATCTGTAAATTGCTTTGGGAAGTATGGACATTTTGATGATGTTAATTCTTCCGATCCATGAACACGGTATATGTTTCCATTTGTTTGTGTCTTCCTTGATTTCTTTCTTCAGTGCTGTGTAGTTTTCTGCATACGGGTTTTTACCTCCTTGGTTAGGTTTATTCCTAAGTATTTTATTTTTCTTTTTGCTATATCAAAGGGGATTTTTGTCCTTGATTTCTGCTTCTGCTGTTTCATTGTTGGTATACAAAAATGCCTTTGATTTCTGGATATTGACTTTGTATCTGGCTGTTTGGCCAAATCTATTTATTAGGTTGGGCAGCTTTTTGGCCGAGTCTATAGGATTTTCTACGTACACTATCATGTCATCTGCAAACAATGACAGTTTTGTTTCTTCCTTTCCGATTCGGATGCCTTTTATTTCCTTTTCTTGTCTAATTGCTGTGGCTAAAACTTCCATACTATATAGAATAGAAGTGGTGAAAGTGGACAACCTTGTCTTGTTTCTGATCTTAGTGGAAAGGATTTTAGTTTTTGCCCGTTGAGTATGATGTTGGCTGTAGGTCTCTCATATATGGCCTTTATTATGTTGAGGAATGCTCCGTCTATTCCCACTTTGCTGAGTGTTTTTATCATAAATGGGTGTCATACCTCATCAAATGCTTTTTCCGCATCTATTGATATGATCATGTGATTTTTGCCTTTGCTTTTGTTTATGTGTTGTATTACATTTACTGATTTGTGAATATTGAACCATCCTTGCATCCCTGGGATGAATCCCACTTGGTCATGGTGTATGATCTTTTTAATGTATTGTTGGATACAGTTTACCAATATTTTGTTGAGGATTTTAGTGTCTATGTTCACCAGCGATATGGGACTGAAATTTTCTTTCTTTGTTGTGTCTTTATCTGGTTTTGGGATTAGGATGATGCTGGCTTCATAAAAAGAGTTTGGGAGTCTTCCATCATTTTGGATTTTTTCGAATAGTCTGTGGAGGATAGGGGTTAGTTCTTCTTTAGATGCTTTGTAGAATTCTCCTGTGAAACCATCTGGTCCAGGACTTTTGTGTGTCAGGAGTTTTTTGATTTCTGCTTCAATTTCATCTGCTGTTATTGGTCTGTTCAGGTTTTCTGCTTCTTCTTCATTGAGTTTTGGAAGATTATATGTTTCTAGAAACTTGTCTATTTCACCTAGGTTTTCAAATTTCTTAGCATACAGTTCTCCACAGTAATTTCTTACAGTTCTTTGTATTTCCGTGGTGTCAGTTGTAATCTCTCCTCTTTCATTTCTGATTGTGTTTATTTGGGTCTTCTCTCTTTTTTTCTTGATGAGCCTGCTTAAATGCTTGTCAATTTTGTTCATCTTTTCAAAGAACCAGCTCCTGGATTCATTGATCCTTAGAATTGTGCTTTCAGTCTCTATGTCATTTAATTCTGCTTTGATCTTTGTTATTTCCTTCCTTCTACTTGCTCTGGGCTGTCTTTGTTGTTGTTCCTTGAGTTCTTGTAAGCGTAGGTTGGGTTGTTGGTTTGAAATGTTTCTATCTTTTTTAGGTAGGCCTGTATTGCTACGAACTTCCCTCTGAGGACTGCCTTCGCTGTGTCCCATAAGTTTTGGGTCATTGTGAGTTCACTTTCGTTTGTTTTCCAGAAACTTTTTGATTTCTTCCCTAATTTCATTCTTGACTCATTCACTGTTTAATAGCATGCTTTTCAATCTCCATGATTTTGAGTGTTTGGGGGTTTTTCCCCTTGGGGTTGGTTTCTAGTTTCAGTCCCTTGTGGTTGGAGAAAATGCTTGGTATGATTTCAATTTTCTTGAATTTGTTGAGGCTTGTTTTGTGTCCAATCATGTGGTCTATCTTTGAAAATGTTCCATGTGCATTTGAAAAAAAAAATGTGTATTTAGTTTCTTTGGGATGAAGGGCTCTGTATATATCAGTTAAGTCCATTTCATCTAGAGTATTGTTCAATGCCACAATATCTTTGTTGATATTTTGTTTGGAAGATCTGTCCATTTTTGACAGTGGGGTGTTAAAATCCCCTACTATAATTGTGTTGCTGTCAATATCTTTCTTGAAGTCCTCTAAGATTTTCTTGATGTATTTAGGTGCTCCTCCGTTGGGTGCATATATATTTACAATGTTTATGTCTTCTTGGTGGATTCTTCCCTTGAGTATTATGAAGTGACCTTCTGGGTCTCTCTTTATGACTCTTCTTTCGAAGTCTATTTTGTCTGATATGAGTATTGCTACCCTGGCTTTTTTTTCCTGTCCATTTGCTTGGAAAATTTGTTTCCAGCCCTTCACTTTGAGCCTGTATATGTCTTTTGTCCTGAGGTGGGTCTCTTGTAGGCAGCATATATGTGAGTCATGTTTTCTTATTCATTCAGCTATTCTATGTCTTTTGATTGGAGCATTTAATCCGTTTACATTTAAGGTTATTATTGATAGGTATGTATTCATTGCCATTTTCTTACCTTTGTTCCCCCCCCCTCTCTCTTTCTCTCTCTCAGTCTGTCTGTCTGTCTTTTCCTTCCTTTCCTTAAAGCAGTCTCTTTAGTATCTCTTGCATAATTGGTTTGGTAGAGATGTATTTTTAGACTTCTTTTGTCTGGAAAATTTCTTATTTGTCCTTCTATCTTGATTGAAAGCCTTGCTTGATAAAGTAGTCTTGGTTGTAGGCCTTTGGTTCTCATTGCTTGGAATATTTCTTGCCATTCTCTTCTGGCTTGGAGCGTTTCCATTGAGAAGTCAGCTGCTAACCTTTTTGGGGCCCCCTTGTATGTTACTTCCTTTTTCTCCCTTGCTGCTTTTAAGATTCTCTCTTTGTCTTGGAATTTTGCCATTTTAATTATGATGTGTCTTGAAGTGAGCCTGTTTGGGTTCCTTTTGATTGGGACTCTCTGTGTTTCCTGGATTTGTGTGGCTTTTTCTCTCACCAAATGAGGGAAGTTTTCCATCATTACTTTCTCAAATAGGTTTTCTATTCCTTGCTCTTCTTCTCCTCTTTCTGGTATCCCTATTATACGGATATTATTACGTTTCATATTGTCTTGCATTTCTCTTAATCCCTCTTCATTCTTTCTGAGCCTCTTTTCCTTTTCTTGCTTTTTCTGGCTGCTTTTTTCTACTTTGTCCTCCAACTTGCTGATCCGGTCCTCTGCTTCATCGATTCTGCTTTTCATTCCTTCTGTTGTGTTCTTGAGTTCAGAAATTGTATTCTTCATTACCTCTTGGCCCTTGTTGATAGTTTCTATTTCCTTTTTCATGTAGATATACTTTGCAGTGAGTTCATCATAGCTTCTCTGTAGTTTCTGGTAGCTCATTGAGAGCTCATGGAGCTTCCTGACAACCATTTCTTTGAACTCAATATCTGATAGTTGAATTGTCTCTGTTTCATTTAGCATTCTTTCTGGGGCTTCCTCCTTTCCTTTCATTTGGGGATTGTTTTTTTTGTCTTTCCATTGTTTGTCTTCTTGTTAGCCTCAGCTTCTTAAGTTGATCTGTTCTGGCTCCCTGGGTTTATGGTGTGACCTTTTGTGGTAGAATACCTGTGAGATTCAGTGGTGGAGTCTCCTTCAGATATCCTGTGTTCACAGCTTCCACTGTCTTGGCTACTGGGATACCCTCTTTTTGGGACCAACTCTGTTTTGTTTTGTTTTTTTCACAGTTACAGGTTTGTTTGCTTTTTTGTCTCACTTGTGGGTATTTAAAAAGAGAAAAGAGGGATAAAAATGCAAAAAGAAGAAGGAAAAAAAGAGGAAAGTAGAAGAGATAAAATTGGAAAGAAAGGAAGAGGGAATAAAATAAGAAAGAAGGAAAGAGAGGCAAAAGGAGTTGAGTAAAAAAGAAGATAAAAATAATAAAGAAATAATGATTAAGAGCAATTATATAAACAGATACACACACAAACAAAAAACAAAACAAGCAAACAAAAACAAAAAACAAACTAAACACCAACTCCCCCCCCCCAAAAAAAAAAAAAACCCAAAACACCAAACAAAAAACTCTTGCTGTTTTCAAACTTGCCGAGCCTTTTTTCTGGTCTTGCTGGCTTCAATGGCTGAGGGGTGACGGTACTGGTTTTCTCTGTGTTCAGCACTCAGTCATTATTGTGCTACAGTCCCCAGATTTAAACTGGTGCCTCTCCGCACAGGACTTCAGGTGTATTTTCTGAGCTTCCTGGAGTGCTCTCACTTTCCCGAGTTTATGGGTGTGAGCTCTGGTCTGCGGTCCCAGGTAGCTGTCTGCGTTGGCCCCGGCGCAGCTTTCTGTGGTGTCCTGGGGCCTACGATCCCGCAGCCATCTCTTGCGCCTGCGCACCTATGGCCCTCACCTGTCTGCGTTCACACGCACGCGACTATGGTCCCACAGATGTCTTCAGTGGTAAGCACCTATGATCTCGCTCGTGTCTATGATCCCCTGACTGTCTGCAGTCATGTGTGGGTGCCTATTTTCATGCAGCTGTCTCTGTTCACACGCACAGCTGTTTGCAGTTACGCGCGACCTGGATTGCTCAGCCCGCAGTCGCGGGCACCAGGGTCGCTCAGTCTGCAGTCACGCAGGGGCGACCAGGATTGCTCAGACCATTTCTGCGGTTGACCCAGCTCCCTCCCTAGATCTCTGGGGCAGGCCTGGCCGGGCCGGGCCTGAGGCCTCACCCGCCCCAGTCTCCCGGTTGATCCCTGGGCTCCTATTGTTCTGAAGTGCTCTCCTTACCAACTGGTTTTTCAATGTGCACTACAATTTTCAATCTGCTATTCTCAAATATGCTGTTTTACTGTTCCTTGTCTGCTCTCTTCTTCCGTATATAGGCCAGGTTTTTCTCCCATGTGTAGGGGGAAATGGAATCTGCTCCCTCCTACCATGCCGCCATCTTCCTTCCCCTCTACTTTGATCTTTATTATTTTCATTTTTCTACTCACTTGGGCCTTTGTTTATTCTTCCTTTTCTAGTTCTTGTAGGTGTTAGGTTACATTGTTTATTTGAAATTTTTTCTTTCTTGAGGTATGCCTGTTTTGCTATAAATTTTTCTCTTAGAAATGCATTGGCTGTGTCCCACATATTTGTGGTGATCATGTTTTTATTTTTATTTTCCTCAAGCTATCTTTGAATTTCTTCCTTGATGTTGTTGTTAACTTGTTCATTGTTCAGTAGTATGTCATTTAGCCTCCATGTGTTTGTTTTTCAGTTTTTTTTCTTGTAATTAATTTCTAGTTTCTTACCATTGTCTTTGGGAAAGATACATGATATGATCAAATCTTCTAATTTTAGTGAGTATTGCTTTGTGGCCTAACGTGATCTATCCTGGAGAATGTCCCATGTGTACTTTAAAGTAATGTATATTCTGATACTTTTGGGTGAAATGTTTTAAAATTATCAATTAAATTCATCTGGACTAATGTGTCATTTAAGACCACTGTTTCCTTTTTTATTTTCTTCTGTCTGGATGATCCATTCATTAATGTCATTGGGGGTATTAAAGTCCCTAGTATGACTGTATTACTGTTTATCTCTCCATTTATATCCATCGACATTTACTTTATATATTTAGGTATTCCTATGTTGGGTGACTACATATTTACAAGGGTTATATCCTTTTCTTGGATTGATCCCTTTATCATTATGAAATGCCCTACTAATCAGTAGTGTCCAATCTTTTGGCATCTCTGGGCCACACTGGAAGGATTGTCTTGGGCCACACGTTAAATACATAAACACTAAGGAAAACTGATGAGCAAAAAAAGGTTTTAAGTAAATTTATGATTCTGTGTTGGGCTGCATTTATAGCCATCCTGGGCTGCATGTGGCCCATGGGCTGTGGGTTGGACACCCCTCCAGGCCTACTTTGCCTCTTTACAGCTTTTGTTTTAAAGTCTATTTTATCCAATATAAGTATGGCCACCCCAGCCTTTTTCAATTTCCATTTGCATGAAGTTTTTTTTCCTGACCATTTACTTACAGTCTATGTTTGTGTTTCAGTGTGGATTGTGTCTATTATAGGCCAACTAAGAATAGATGTTGTTTTTTATCCATTAAGCCACCCTGTTCACTAGAACATTTAGTCCTTTTATATTTAAAGTCATTATTGATAGATATGCAATTATTGCCATTTTAAAAATTGTATTCTGCTTGTTTTGTACTTCTCTGTTCCTTTTTTTCCCTCTTCTTTTGTATGTTGATGATTTTCTGTAGTGTGATGTTTGGATTTCTTTCTCTTTATTTTTTGTATATCCCTCATATATTTTTGGTTTATGGTTACCATATGTTTCACATGTATACTAAACTGTGTTTATAGCAGTCTGCTATAAGCTGTTGTTCAGGTAAGTCTGAACATATTCCATAATCACTACAATGTTTATTGATGCATTCCTTGTTATGTTTTTGTAATTTTCTTTTTACTTCTTTTTTTTGTGTGTTTGTGTTCATCCTTTAATTTATCGTTGAAATCCCTTTCACATTTCTTGTAATACTGGTTCATTGTTGATCTTCCTTAGCTTTTTCTTGTATGGGAAACTCTTTCTCTCTTCTTCAATTTAAATGATAGCTTTGTTGGTTAGAGTACTCTTGGTTGTAGGTCCTTGCTTTTCATCACTTTCAATATTTCATTCCATTCCATTATGGCTTGCAAAGTTTTTGTTGAGAAATCAGCTGACAGTTTTATAGGAGCTTTCTTGTAGGTAACTAACTGCTTTCCTTTTGCTGCTTGAAGGATTCTTTCTTTGTACCTTTGGCATTTTAATTATGATGTGCCTTGGTGTGGGCCTTTTTGGGTTCATCCTGTTTATGCTTGCCTATAGTTCCTGAAATTGTATGTCCATTTTCTTAGCCAGGTAGGAATGTTTTCACTTATTTTTCCTATAAATAGATTTTTAATCCCTTTTTCTCTACTTTTCTCTTTCTGGTACCCTTATGATGTTGGTACTCTTTATGTTGTTCCTGGGGTCTCTTAAACTATTTTCATTTTTAAAAATTACTTTTTCCTTTTCCTGTTTGTTCCAATTGGGTGTTTTCTCCTACCCTGTGTGTAAGAGTTCTGCTTCATTCTTCTGCTTCCTCTCTTTGACCATTGATATTTTCTAATGTAGTCTTCATTTTAGTTGTTATATTCTTCATACTGACTCATTCTTTTGTTTCATATTTTCTATCCTCTTTTTAATGTTTCTGTCTCTTTGTTGAAGTTCTCACTGAGTTCATCTGTTCTTTTCTTAAGTTCATTGAGCATCCTTATATCCGTTTGAATTATGTACCTGATAGATTTCTTGTCTCATTTCATTTAGTTCTTTTGTAGAGCTTTGTTCTGTTCTTTCATTTGGGACAAGTTTCTTTGTCCCCACATTTTGGCTGAAACTTTGTGTTTGTTTCTGTATATTAAGTGCATGTATTGCCTCCCCATCTTGACAAAGTGACCTTATGTAGACAGTGTCCTGTGGCATCCAGTGGCTCAGTCTCCCTCTTCAGCCGAGCCAGGCACTCCATGGGTGTCCCTTGTGAGGGTTGTGTGTTCCTTCCTGTTGTGGTTGGGTATCTTCTGTGAGGGTTGTGTGTGCCCTTCTGTTATCATTGAGCCTCAGTTGCTGTTACATCAATGGTTAGGGTTGACCTTCAGTCTGTCTGGCTGTGAGGGCTTGTTGTGAATGTAGCTGACTAGTTGTTGTGTGGGAGCTGATTCCACATAGTGGTAGTTGCTTTATTGGGTCTATGGTGACAGCTGAGTTTGCTTTTTGGGTGTGTCATTTGTGCAACTGGTTGGGCAGTGCTCAGGTATGGTTTGAAGTAGGCTTCTGTGTGTGTTCATTTTGGAGCCTTTTTGGGAGGGACTGCTGCGCAGGCCATCAGCCACCACTTTGTGTTGCTTCCTGGTAGGAACTAAAAAGTGAACTGAGGCTGGTTGCTTCTTGTGCTGGGCTTCGGACTATTTGGTAGAAACTACAAGGTGAACTGAGGCCAGCCACCACTTGTGCCTGATTTGTGGCTGCTTATTTGAAACTGCTTTCCATGCCAATACTGGCCACCACTGATGACAGGCTTGGGGGACCACCTAATGGGAGTTACAGTGCAAGTTCTGACCAGTTGCTGCTTCTGATAGTCTAGAGCCACTTAGCAAGAACTACAAGGCATGCTGAGGTTAGCTGCCCCTTCTTTGGGGTTGGTGGACCTTTATGAGATTTTGGGAAAGTTTGCAGTATAATTTGAGGTAGGCTGATTATGTGGAGAGCCCCTTGAATAGAAGAGGCTCAGGTTAGGAGAGTGAGTTGGGTGTAGTTGGGTCTCAGGAAATCACCAGGATGGGGCAAATGGTTTTAGGCAGGTTAATGGAGAGCACAGATTTGGCCCCCACCTGCCTGCACTGGGCTGACTGGGTGGAGGAAGGATCAGCAAAGGAACAGTGGTGCTTGCCAGTGCTTGTCCACAGACACAGTTGCCCCAACCCTTGCCCCTCCAGCCCTCTTCCTGAAATTTGTGAAGTTTGATCCTCCCTGCGTGTCTCTGGAGCTTTCTGAGCTGCTTTCCTTGCCCTCAAGTGAGTCTGTGCGTGGTCCCTTTTAGACCTGTGCCTTGTTCTCTTGCAGCCCTCATTCATTCTATGATGCAATGCACACTGGTTTCCACAGCTAAAAGTTATAGGGACTTCTCTTCCCTGCATAGGTTCCCTAGGCTGGAGAGCTAGGTATAGGTCTGGGACTCCTCCCTCCTCAGGGTGGACCTTCACAACTCAGAGACCCTTCCTGATTTTAAATGATTTTGTTTATTTATTTTTAGACAGAAGGGAAGGGAGGGAGAAAAAGAAGGAGAGAAATACTAATGTGTGGTTGCCTACTGCACCCCTACTGGGGACCAGGCCCGCAACCTAGGCATGTGCCCTGACTGGGAATCCAACCGGTGACCCTTTGATTCTCAGGCTAGCACTCGATCCACTGAGCCACACCAGCCAGGGCTCTTTCTGATTTTAAATTGACCCACTATAGGTGTGGATCCTTGTTCCACATCTCTGTCCCTCCTATCAGCCTCAGCTTGGCTTTTTCTTTATTATTTTAGTTATATGAATTCTGTCCAACTAATCTTCAGGTGGTTCTCATTGATGGTTGTTCTATAATTTAGTTGTAATTTGATATGGTCATGGGAGGAGGGAGCATAGTTTACCTATTCTGCCATCTTGACTGGCAGTCTCTAGGGTTACAGCTTTATGATATATGATATCTGTATATTCCATTATATGCACAGGAAGCAAAATCAGGTTTTTTCCAGTTACCATGTATTTGACCCTCTTTACAATCTTTATTCTCCTCCCATCCCTCTTCCCAGACATGATCACCATTCTGTTATCTGTGTATATGAGTTTTGTTTTTTTATTTGTTGCTTTTCTGTATATCCCATATATGAGTGAAATCATATGGTTATTGTCCATTTACATCTGACTTATTTCACTTAGCATAATACTTTCAATATCCATTCATATTGTCACAAATGGCAGTATTTCTTTTTTTAATATATTTTATTGATTATGCTATTACAGTTCTCATTTCTCCCCCATCATTCTCCTCCACCATGCACACCCCCTCCCACCCACATTCCCCCCTTTAGTTTATGTCCATGTGTCATAAATTCTTTAGCTTCTACATTTCCCATACTATTCTTGCCCTCCCCCTGTCTATTTTCTACCCACCATCTATGCTACTTATTCTCTGTACCTATTCCCCCTCTCTCCTCCTCCCACGCCCCTGTTCCTAACCTTCCATGTGATCTCCATTTCTGTGGTTCTGTTCCTGTTCTAGTTGTTTGTTTAGTTTGCTTTTGTTTTAGGTGTGGTTGTTAATAGCTGTGAGTTTGCTGTCTTTTCACTGTCATATTTTTATCTTCCTTGTCTTAGATAAGTCCCTTTAATATTTCATATAATAAGGGCTTGGTGATGATGAACTCCTTGAACTTGACCTTCTGTGAGAAGCACTTTATCTGCCCTTCCATTCTAAATGACAGCTTTGCTGGATAGAGCAATTTTGGATGTAGGTCCCTGTCTTTCAAGACTTCAAATACTTCTTTCCAGCCCCTTCTTGCCTGGAAGGTCTCTTTTGAGAAATCAGCTGACAGTCTGATGGGAACTCCTTTGTAGGTGACTGTCCCCTTATCCCTTGCTGCTTCTAGAATTCTCTCCTTCATTTGAATCTTGGGTACTGTAATTATGATGTGCCTTGGTGTGTTCCTCCTTGGGCCCAACTTCTTTGGGACTCTCTGAGCTTCCTGGACTTCCTGGTAGTCTATTTCCTTTGCCAAATTGGGGAAGTTCTCCTTGATTATTTGTTCCAATAAGTTTTCCACTTGTTACTCTTCCTCTTCCCCTTCAGGTACTCCTATAATTCGGATGTTGGGATGTTTCAAGATGTCCTGGAGGTTCCTAAGCCTCTCATTTTTTTTTGAATTCTTGTTTCTTTCTTGTTTTCTGTTTGGTTGTTTCTTTATTCCTTCTGGTTCACTCCATTGATTTGAGTCCCAGTTTTCCTCCCATCTCTATTTGTTCTCTTTGCATTTTCCTTCATTTCACTTATTGAAAAAAGCCTTCAATTCACTTATTGAACAAAGCCTTCATTTGTTCATGTAATTTGTGAGCAAAATCAGTCAATTCTGTGAGCATCCTGATCACCAGGGCTTTGAACTGTGCATCTGATAGGTTGGCTATCTCTTGGTTGCTTAGATGAATTGGCTCCGGGGCTCTGATTTGTTCTCCCGTTTGAGCCGTTTTTGGTTGTTGTTGGTTTTTTTTTTTTTGTCTGGTCACAGCTGTTATGTAGTGATGTATCGCGGACCGTTCAGCCTGGTTTCAGGAGTTGTAACCCTCACTCCATGGTGTGCTGAGTAAGAGCCTAGGGACCCACTTCATCTGAGTCTGCTCTGTCAAGAAGACGTGACCTACTAAGGAGACAAAGCTTATCTCCCTGGCAGGAGCACTGCTTCTGCCTCATCCATCTCTGTCCCCAATGCTTAGTTGGCTGGTCAATGACAGGTAAGACTCCTCACGGTAAGGGCAACCTAAGCCAGACACGACCACTTGGGAGGCCCTCATGGAAGGACTCAGGGGGCTGCAGCAAAGAGGGGGTGATGGGCCCTCAACCCCCGGCTATTCTAACATAGCTCGAGTCCCCATTTCCGTCTAGAAGATGTCTTCTGCTTCCTGAGCCTAATCAGCTTAAAGCCTGAAACTGTGACGGTGAGTGGTGCAGCCCTGTGCTGGCCAGAATGGTTTCCCGGGTGATCGGGCATAAGAAAGAATTTGTAAAGTCCTGTGAAACCTGCTTTGCCAAGAGTGCTCTCATTTAAATGATAGGGGTCCAAGGAGGAAATGAGTACGTCTCCCAATGTTTTTGCAACCCTCTTTTCTGACAGACACTGACTCAGATTAAGCCCTCAGATTTCTTTGAAATGTTAAACCTATATTCCTGTGTATTTGAACCCAATAAAAGCCTAGTGAGGAAGGGGCTCTGGGTCACCCTCCTCTGACAGTTTGACCACCTTTCCTCCCCAAGCAGATCATGTCTTGGTAGTTTTATTTTCATCTGTGATGGAGGGATGGGGTTTTGTGGGCAGAGCCCCCCACAGTGAGGGGTGAAGCTTTAGGTGCTCCCCAGGGTGGGGCAACCCAGTTGCTGGGTAGTTACACTGTATGTGGGGGTGGGATCCGAGAGGGAACAATGGCGCTTGCTCTGCTCTCTCTCGGATTCCAGTCCCTTCTGCTGCTTCCCCTTCATCTGAATTATCTGCGTGTGAATGTGGAACCACCTGGTCAGCCTGCTGCCTTGTGCGGCTTCACTGTGTCTGCACAGTTGCCACCCTGTGCCTGGGGTCCACTAGCCACCGCCTGTGGGCTTGGGGTCTGCTAGCTCCCACCTGCGCGCCTGTGATCTGCCAGGTGCTGCTGCCTGCGTGCCTGGGTCCACACCTCCATTTTTTTTTCTGCCAGGACTCCACCCCTCTTACTGGTCTGGATGAATGGTTGTTAGACTTTCATACAGTTTAATTTTCTATCAGTTCTGGTTGTTTTCTTGTTTCTAAATCTTTGTTGTCCTTAATTTTGTTTGTGAGAGGAGGCACAGTGTGTCCACCTACGTCTCCATCTTGGCCCGAAGTCTCCACTATGGACATTTTGATGATGTTAATTCTTCAGATCCATGAACATGATACAAGCTTCTATTTGTTTGTGTCTTCCATAATTTCTTTCTTCATTGTTGTATAGTTTTCTGATTACAAATCTTTTACCTCCTTGGTTACATTATTCCTTGGTGCTTCATTTTCCTTTTTGCTATATATCAAATGGAATGTTTTTCCTGATTTCTGTTTTTGGTATTTTATTGATAGTGTAGAAAAATACCTTTGATTTCTGAATATTGATTTTGTATCCTGCTGTTTTGCCAAATTCACTTATTAGGTCAAGTATTTTTTTGGTGGAGTGCATAGGATTTTCTATGTGCACTATCAATGGCAATTTTGCTTCCTCCTACCCAGTTTGGATGCCTTTTCTTTTTCTTGTTTGATTGCTGTAGCTAGGACTTCCAATACTACGTTGAACAGGAATGGTGAAAGCGGACATCGTTGTCTTGTTCCTGATCTTAGTGTGAAAGTTCTAAGTTTTTGACCAGTATGATATTGACTGTAGGTCTCTAATATATGGCCTTATTAGGTTGAGGAATGCTCACTCTATTCCCACTTTGCTAAGTGTTTTTATCATAAATGTGTGCTATACCTTATCAAATGCTTTTCCTGCATCTATTGATATGTTCATGTGATTTTTGTCTTTGCTTTTGTTTATGTGGTGTATTATGTTTTCTTGATTTGTGAATAGTGTGCCATCCTTGCATCCCTGGGATGAATCCCACTTGGTTATGGTGTATGATCTTTTTAATGTATTGCTGGTTGTGGTTTGCCAATATTTTGTTGAGGATTTTAGCATCTATGTTCATCAGCAATATTGGCCTATAGTTTTCTTTCTTTGTTGTGTCTTTACCTGGTTTTGGGATTAGGATGATGCTGGCTTCATAAAAAGAGTTTTGGAGTCTTCCGTCTTCTTCAGTATGTTGGAATAGTCTGTGAAGGGTAGGGGTTAGCTCTTCCTTAAATGCTTAGTAAAAATCTCCTGTGGAACTTTCCTGTCCCAGCTTTTCTGTGCAGGGAGTTATTTGATTACTACTTTGATTTTGTCTGCTGTTATCAGTGTATTCAGGCTTTGTGCTTCTTCTTCATTCAGTTTTGGAAGATTATTTTTTTCTAGAAATTTGTCCATTTCACCTAGGTTTTCAAATTTCTTGGCATACAGTTCTTCATAGGAATTTTTTACAATCCTTTGTATTTCTGTGGTATCAGTTGTAATCTCTCCTCTTTCATTTCTGACTATGTTTATTTGGGTACCCTCTCTTTTTTTCTTGATGATTCTGCTTAAAGGCTTGTTGATTTTGTTTATCTTTTCAGAGAACCAGCTCCTGGATTTATTAATCATTTGAATTGTGCTTTTAGTCTGTATGTTGTTTAATTCTACTTTGATCTTGGTTATTTCCTCCCTTCTAGTTGCTCTAGTCTGCCTTTGTTGTTTTTCCTCTAGTTCTTGTGGGCGCAGGGTTAAAATGTTTCTCTCTTCTTTAGGTAGGCCTGTATCGCTATGAACTTCCCTCTCAGGACCGCCTCCGCTGTGTCCCATGAGGTTTAGATTGTTGTGAGTTCATTTTCATTAGTTTCCAGAAATTTTTTGATTTCTTCCTTCATCTCATTATTAACCCATTCATTGTTTAATAGCATGCTATCCAATCTCCACGAGTTTGATGTTTTTGAGTTTTTTCCTTGAAATTGGTTTCTAGCTTTAGTCCCTTGTGGTAAGAGAAAATGTTTGTTATGATTTCAATTTTATTGATTTTGTTGAGGCTTGTTTTGTGCCCTAACATATGGTCTGTCTTTTGAAATGTTCCTGGTGAACTATTATAAAGGACACATGGACAAAACCAAGGGATGGGTAGAAGCAAGGGAGGGAGGTGGGTTTGTCTGTGGTGTGGGGGATTGGTGGGAGGAAAATGCAGACAACTGTAATTGAACAAAAATAAAATAATTTAAAAAAATGTTGTATGTACATTTGAAAAGAATGTACATTTTGCTTCTTTGGGATGAAAGGTTCTACGTATACCAGTTAAGTCCATTTGATCTAGGATATTGTTTAATGCCGCAATATCATTGTTGATATTTTGTTTGGAAGATCTGTCCAGTTTTGACAGTGGAGTCTTAAATCCCTTACTATAGTTATATTGCTATCAATATCTTTCTTGAAGTCCTCCAAGATTTTCTTTATGTATTTGGGTGCTCCTATGTTGGGTGCATATATTTACAATGTTTATGTCTTCTTGGTGGATTCTACCCTTGAGTATTATGAAGTGACCTTCTGGGTCTCTCTTTATGGCTCTTCTTTTGAAGTCTGTTTTGTCTGATATGAGTATTGCTTCCCTGGCTTTCTTTTCCTGTCCATTTGCTTGGAAAATTTGTTTCCAGCCCTTCAGTTTGTGTCTGTGTATGTCTTTTGTCCTGAGGTGGGTCTCTTGTAGGCACCATATGTGTGGGTCATGTTTTCTTATCCATTCAGCTATTCTATGTCTTTTGATTGGAGCATTTACCAGTAATTCATTTACATTTAAGGTTATTATTGATAGGTACTTATTCATTGCCATTTTACTTCCTTCATACCTGTGTTCCTCTGTCTCTCACTTTTTCTTCCTGTTTTTAAAGTACACCTTTTAGCATCTCTTGCAGTGCTGGTTTGGTGGAGGTGTATTCTTTGAGGTTTCTTTTGTCTGGGAAACTCCTTGTTTGGTCTTCCATTTTAATTGAGAGCCTTGCTGGATAGAGTAGTCTCGGTTGCAGGCCTTTGGTTTTCATTACTTGGAATATTTCTTGCCATTGCCTTCTGACTTACAGAGCTTCCATTGAAAAGTCAGCTGCTAGCCTTATTGGGACCGCCTTGTATATTACTTCCTGTTTCTCCCTTACTGCCTTTAAGATTCTTTCTTTGTCTTGCAATTTTGCCATATTAATTATGATGTGTCTTGAGTGGGCCTCTTTGGGTTCCTCTTGTTGGGACCCTGTGAGCTTCCTGCATTTGTGAGACTTTTTCTCTTATCAAATTAGGGAAGTTTTCCATCATTACTTCTTCAAACAGGTTTTCTTCTGTCTCTTGCTCTTCTTCTCCTCCTGGTATCCCTATTATACAGATATTATTATGTTTCATGTTGTCATTCAGTTCCCTTAACACCTCTTCATTCTTTCTGAGTCTTCTTTCATTTTCTTGCCTTTCCTGGGTGTTTTTTTCTGCCTTGCCCTACAGCTTGCTATTTGATCCTGTGCTTCTTGTGTCCTGCTTTTGATTCCTTTTACTGTGTTCAATTCAGAAATTGTATTCTTGTTTGGCTGTTGGCTCTTGTTGATAGTTTCTATTTCCTTTTTCTTGTTGATATAGTTTGCAGTGAGTTCATTGTAGTTTCCCTGTAGTTTTTGGTAATCCTCTGTGATCTCATTGATCTTCCTTATAACCATTGCTTTGAAGTCAATATCTGATAGTAGCCTTGCCTCTCTTTCATTTAGCATTCTTCGTGAGACTTCCTGCTTTCGTTTTGTTTGGGGTTTGTTTCTTTGTCTTCCCATTGTTTGTGAGATTCTTCTTGTTAGTCTCTGCTTCTTAAATTCATCTGTGCTGACTCCCTGCATTTGTGGTGTAAACTTCTATGGTAGGAGACCTGTTAGATTCAGTGGTGCAGTCTCTATAATCTCCCGATCTTGCTACTCTTCGGTTGTCATTTATGTTGGCTCTCTGGATATAACTGGGTTTGATTGTCGTTGGGACTTTCTGTGGTGGGTCCTTCCCTCCAGCTGGTTAACTGAGGGTCACTCTTCCCACCATGTCTTGTATGTTGTTGTCAGCACCATTTACTGAAGATAATTTTTTTTCCATTGTACATCTTTGGCTCCTTATTCAGCATTTATTTGCCTATTTACATGTGGGGTTATTGGCTCTCAGTTTTATTCTATTGGTCCATAGTCTATTTTTTCTGCCAATATTATAGTGTTTTGATACTATAGCTTTGTAGTATAGTTTGAAATCAGTGAGTGTGATACCTCCGGCTTTGTTCTTTATCTCAGGATTGCTTTGGCTTATCCGAATCTTTTGTGGTTCCATATAAATTTGAGGATATTTTAAAAATTTGAGGATAAAAATTTGAGGATATTTTTATCCTCAAAATCACAGCTATTAAGAACCACACCTAAAACAAAAGCAAACTAAGCAAACAGCTAGAACAGGAACAGAACCACAGAAATGGAGATCATATGGAGGGTTAGCAACAGGGGCATGGAAGGAGGAGGGGGGGGAGGGTACAGAGAATGAGTAGCATAGATAGTGGGTAGAAAATAGGGGCAGGGCAAGAATAGTATGGGAAATGTAGAAGCTAAAGAACTTATGACACATGGACATGAACTAAAGGGGAGAATGTGGGTGGGAGAGGGTGTGCAGGGTGGGGGGAATGATGAGGGAGAAACGGGACAACTGTAACAGCATAATCAATAAAATATATTTAAAAAAAGAAAAAAAAGAATATCACGGAGGAAAGAGAATATAAAAGGTAAAGACAACCTAAAATATATTATTGAAAAAATGAAATTAGAAAACAAGAAAAAAAATAAATAAATTTGAGGATATTTTGTTCTGTTTCTGTGAAAAATGCCATTGGGATTGCATTAAATCTGTATATTGCTTTAGGTAACAATGCCATTCTAACTGTTACAATCCATGAACACAGAATATCTTTCCATTTGTGTGTGTGTTTTAAGTTTCTTTCAGCAATATCTTGTAGTTTTGAGTGTACTGGTCCTTCATTTCCTTTGTTAACATTTTTTTCTGAGGCATTTTATTCTTTTTGTTGCAATTTTAAATGGAACAGTTTCTTTATTTCTTTTTCTGGTATTGTATTCTTAGTATACAGGAACAGAAGAGATTTTGTACATTGATTTTGTAATTTGAAACTCTTACTGTGTTCGCTTATTGTTTCTAAGTTTTTTGGTGGAGACTTTAGTGCTGTCTATACATAGAATCATATTGTCTGCACATAGTGGCAGTTTTATGTTTTGTTCACAATTTGGATGCCTTTTATTGTTTTCTTTTGCCCAGTTGCTCTGGATAGGCCTCCCATTACTATGCTGAATAACACTGGTGAGAGTGGGCATCCTTGTCTTGTTTGTGATCTTAAAGGAAATGCTTTTAGTTTCTTACCATTGAGTATATTAGCTGAGGGTTTGTCATAAATGACCTTTGTAATATGACAGTAACTTTTATACTCATTTTATTGAGAGTTTTAATCATAAATGGATGCAATATCTTATCAAATGCTTTTTCTGTTCTTAAGATTTTATTTCTTTTTAAAGAGAGAGGAAGGGAGGGAGAGAGGGAGAGAAACATTGCTGTGTCAGAGAAACATTGATCCGTTGCCTCTTGCAAACCCCAGCAGGGGACCTGGCCCACAACTGAGGCAGGCGCCCTTACCAGGAATAGAAATGGTTTTGTGGGGCAACACCCAAAGCTCTGAACCTCATGGGTCAGGGCCAAATGCTTTTTCTTCCTCTATTGATATGATGATATCATTTTCATCTTTTATTTTGCTAATGCAATGTATCACATTGATTGGAGGATCGTGAACCAACTGTCTATACATCTGGAATGACCTCCTCCTGAATGTGATATATGATCTTTTTAATGTATTGTTCTTTTCCATTTGTTTAAGATTTTTGCATTTATGTTCATCAGTGATATTGGCATGCAGTTTATTTTTGTATTTATGGTTGTTGTCTGGTTTTGGTATCAGGGTAATGTTGGCCTTGTAAAATATATTAGGAAGTATTCCCTCTTCAATTTTTTGGAAGATATTAGGAAGGATTATTAAATATTCTTTGAGTTTGATAGGATTCACCAGTAAAGTCATGTGGTCCTGGACTTTTGGTTTTGAGGGAGGTTTTTGATTATCATTTCCGTTTCCTTGCTAGTAGTTGATCTATTTAGGTTTTCACATTCTTCATGATTTAGTCTCAGGAGGTTGTATATTTCTAAGAATGTGTCACTTCTTCAAGGTTGTGGAATTTGGTGGTGTATTGCCTTTCATACTGTTCTTGTGTAGTCCTTTGTATTTCAGTGGTGTTTGTTGTAACTTATCTATCACTTCTGATTTTAGTTTTGTTTTTGGTAGAAGTGAGCTCTCTTGTAATGCAGGTCTTATGGTGATAAATTCTCTCAGCTTTTGCTTATCTGGGAAATCTTTTATTTCTCCTTCATTTGTAAAGGATGACTTTGCTGGATGTATTATCTTTGCATGATGGTTTCTCTTTTGCAATACTTTGAATATTTCTTTTTATTCTCTCTTGACTTGCAATGTTAGAAGTAGAAAATCTGATGATACTCTAATGGACTTCCCTTGGTAAGTTACAGTCTTTCTTCCCCTGGCTACTTTGAGAATTCTTTGTCATTAATTTCTGACAATTTGAATAATATGTGTCTTGGAGAAGGACCTTTTGTGTTGAAATAATTAGGTGGTTTGTTAGCTTCCCTTATTTTAAAGTCCAGTACTTTCCATAGGTTTGGGAATTTCTCATCAATATTGTTTTTTGGAGTAGGCTCTCTGTTCTTTTCCCCCTCTCTTTTCTTCTTATACCCATTATTCTTGTATTGTGCTTTTAATACAGTCAGGTAGTTGTCACAGAGTTTTTAAAATTTTTTAAAACTCGTTGTCTCTCTTCTTTCTTGGTCATTTCTAGGTTTCCATCTTTGAGCTTGCTAATTCTCACTTCTTGTTTTCTCTATTTCTAATACTCTCTAATGTATTCCTCATCTCATTTATTGATTTATTAGCTCCAGAATTTGTTTCTTTTTTTATAGTTTCAATATCTTTGGTAAAGTACTCTTTTTGTTTATTAATAATATTCCTGAGCTCATTGAACAGCTTTTCTGAGTTTTCTTGTATATCACTGAGTTTCTTCATAGCTGCCATCTTGAATTCTCTGTCATTTAAATCACATTCTTCCATGGCTGAGTTTGATTACTGAAGACTTTTTATTTTGTTTTTGATGCTTACAGGTTACTTTGGTTTTTCATGATACTTAGTGGATTGTGTCTCTGCCTGCACATCTGAGGTAGTTTAAATATTGTTTTACTCTGCCTATTTTAGCAGGTTGATAGGTAGGGTACTTCATCTTGTTTTCCAATAGATGGTGCTGTAGCACAGATTTTTGTTTTCTGTCACCAGCACTTTTTGCACCTCTGGAATTATGGTGGAGTGATGCTGCTTTGGTTAAGGAAAATGCCATGTAACCACCAGTTTGGTGGGAGTCCCCTCTTTTACAGGCTTGCCTCGGTTACAGGACACCATTATGTGGAGGAATGTGGTGAATGGTAGAGAGTTGGTTTTGTGAGCTCACAGCACTACTTCCTTTTTAATAATGGCCACTGACCCCACTGTGTTTTTGGAGATGTCTAACACTGTCTGTAGTGGCTCTGCCAGGATTGGTTGTAGCAGCTCTGCTATGGTTGTCTTGTCCTTCCTCCCATTCCACCTCCTCTCATCATTCCAATGTGCCCATGTTCAGAGGTACTGATATATGGATCTTTCAGGTGTGTGGGTTTGTTGAGCAGGGGATCCTTTGTTAAGCTATAGTTGTCTAATTTGTAAATTTAAGGGGAGTAACCAAATAACATTTTTTGTTTTGAAAAATAAATGTAAAGCAACCTTTTCTTTCCTTCTCTTCTTTTCTTATCTGTATCCAAAGACTCCCTCAACCTCATCAAATCCCATAGCTTTAAATGCCATCTATATGTTGCTGACTCCCAAATTTACATATCTAATCCAAATATCTTTTCAAAACTCCATGTTTGTACATATACCTGTCTACTCAACATCTTTTTTATATCAGATAATTCAAAACCAAACTTTTGATACTCTCTCCAAAACCTGCTTCTCTATAAATGGGTTAAGGGAGGTCTGTAAGGGAGTTAAGTTCACAAGTTAGGGCTCTTCCTCTGCCAGCAATGGCTGTTGGCAGTGCTATACTCTTCTGGGTGTATCAGCTTTCTACCAGCTCTACTATGAGGGGTGGAACAAGGGAGGCAAATTAATCATTTTGTGGCTCCCCCCTCCTGCCAGCAATGGTTATTGCCCTGCCACCACCACTGTGCTGTTTAAGCTTCTCAGCCACCTCTACTGGGCTCTGCAGTGATGGGGGCAGGACAGGAAATGTCTTTTTCCTAAAGGTGACTGCATTTGCCCCTCTTATGTTCCAGGCCATAGTTTGAGGGCCACAGGTAACTTCTCCACTGCTCCCACACTCGGAGCTGTGGTGGATGCCAAACTGCATCTGTGGCCACTGTTTTGTCCTTCCTCCCATTCCACCTCCTCTAATCATTTCAGTACACTCACCTTCAGAGGTACTGATATGTGGGTCTTTCACTTGTGTGGGTGTGTTGAGCAGGGATCCTTTGTTAAGCTATAGTTGTCTGATTTGTAAATTTAAGGGGAGTAACAAAGGAATCTCCTCACTCAGCCATGATGCTGCTATCTGTCTTCTTTGCTACTTTTTATAACAAAACCTTTCAAAAGCATTTATCATACTCCCTACCTTCAACTCTTCCTCCATGCTCTCTTAAGTCTGCTTTAATCATAACTTGCCCCCATTACTCCACGTAAACTATCTTATGAAGATCATTAATAAGCTTTGTTAAGTTAGAAATCACCATTTTACTTCTTCTACTATTTGACACAATTGATCATTCCTCAGAACCAAAATATTTCTTCACTTGGCTTCTGAGATTCCACACTTTCCTCATTTTTCTCTTTCCTCATTGGCTGGTCCTTCTTTGTCTCCTTTGCACGTTCTTCTCATCTACCTGACCTCTAAATTTTGAAGTGCCTCAGGGATCAATCCTCAAACTTCCCTTTTCTTTCCTTCTTTTCTTATCTGTATCCAAAGACTCCCTCAACCTCATCAAATCCCATAGCTTTAACTGTCATCTATATGTTGCTGACTCCCAAATTTACATATCTAATCCAAATATTTTTTCAGAACTCCATATTTGTACATATACCTGTCTACTCAACATCTTTTTTATATCAGATAATTCAAAACCAAACTTTTGATACTCTCTCCCAAATCTGCTTCTCTGTAAGCAGCATATTCATTGCTCTCGGTGTTCAGGTAAAACACTTGATTTCCTCGACTTGTCTTTGTCATATTATATGTTCAATCCAATGATATCTCACATCTCACTTTCTCCACCTCTTTCTTTGTAATCATCTTGTCTGAGCCATGTGAATTATTTCTGTAGCCTCCTAACTTCTATCTACCCAGCTTTTGTACTTTCCCATTATCTGTTATGTTTTAATTTTAATTAAAATCCAAGTGATTCATTTTTAAACAAAAATCAAATTTTGTCATGCTGCTTTTTATATCCTCCAATGGCTACTCATCTCAGAGTAAAAGTCAGTTTTTTTAAAATGGCCAAAACTAAGATTTCTCTTGTCATTTATCTTTGAGACCAGAGGATTTTTTTTTTCATTCATGTAAACTATAGGCCCAATTTGTGAAGTTTTTTTCTTAATCCCTGACCTATTATTGATCCAAAGACTTGTCTCTTGGATTTTTTTTAAGTATTGTACTTTTTTCATTACCATTTAATCCCTTTGTACCCCCATCCCCCTGAAATCACCACACTGTTATACATACTCATGAGTCCTTTTTTCCTTCTTGCTCAATCTCTTCACCGCCTAATCTCCCCTGCTCCAATAGCTCTCATCCTGCTTTTTATGAGTCTGTCTCTGTTTTGCTTGTTATTTCAGTTTGTTCATCAGATTTCACATATAAGTGAATCATACTGTATTGCCTTTCTCTGACTGGCTTATTTCACTTTTTTAGATCATTTAAGGTAAGCAGTTGAAGATTGTAAATGTTCTGAGGTTAGCTATGGTTTTATTTTTTTCTTTTTTAAATTATATTTTATTGATTATGTTACTACAGTTGTCCTGATTTTTTCCTCTTTTACCCTGCGCCTCCCACTCCCTCAGGCAATCCCCCCACCATTTTTCACGTCCATTGGTCATCTGTATAAGTCCTTGGGGTACTCCATTTCCTATGCTGTACTTGACATCCCCATGGCTATTCTGTAACTACCTGTTTGTACTTCTTGATCCCCTCACATCTTCATCCATCCCCCCATACCTCCCTCCCACCTGGCAACCATCAAAATGCTCTCTGTATCCTTGATTCTGTCTGTGTTCTTCTTGTTTGCTTAGCTTGTTCTTTAGATTTAGTTTGTTGATATATATGTATTTTTTTTGCCATTTTATTGTTTCAAAGCATGTTTACCATTTTAGTTTTTGATTCTTATTTTATTGTGAATCTTCTTCACTTTCTTTTAAGCTTTGCGTGCTTTAGAATGTTGTTTGTCATGTTTTATTCAACATTTATTGGTGTTCTTCAGGAAATCTGATGCACTATCTACATATAAAGTGTATCCATTGTCACAGTCATAATATGCAACAGTTCCATTATACCCTCAAATTCCTTCATGCTGTCCTTTTGTTGTCAACTTCTCCCCCCTCACCAGCCTATGAAAAATTAATATATTCTCTATCCCCATTGTTTTGTCTTTTCCAGAATGTCATGTAAATGGAATCAAAATACACATTTCTTGAGTCTGGTATTTTTCACTTAATAAAATATATTTGATTTATCTATATTGTGGCATGAATCAATAGTTTGTTTCTGTTTATTGCTGAATAATGTTCCGTTGTATGGAAACCAAAGTTTATTGATTCATTTGCCTTTTGAGTAACATCTGGGTTTTTACTTCTGGGCCATTATGAATAAAGCTGCTGGAATCTGTGTTGTATAGATGTTTGGACATGAGTATAAATACCTCTGATTGTGACTGCTAGATTTATGTGAAGTGTGTGGTTAACTTTATTTTTTAAAAAAGCCTACCAAACTGTTTTTCATCATGGGTCCAGTTTTTCATTCCCATTAGCAGTGTATGAGACTTTTTTTTTATTTTTTTTTATATTTCCACCCAACATCTTCTTTTTTAACATAGAATTTCTTGAACTTTATTACTCCAGACTCCTTCCATTACTATCAATAATTGCTTTTTTTGTTTTCTCCTTCATCCCAAACATTATATAAGATTATAGAAACTTTTATTTATGTCTTTGACCTATATCAGTGCCTCAGAAATTATAAAGATATTCTTCTTGGATGAACAAGTAAATTGGCCTTGGATAAGAAAGTAAATAGGAGAAGATATGAGTCAGGGTATAAAGAAACAAAAGAGATTGTGAAGTAACCATAAATAAACGAAAGCAACTTGCTATGTTGGTTGAAAAGAATAGGGAGAACTAAAGAAGATAACCAAGGCTAGTATCTAAGAAGCATTATGCAAGAGGGAAAGCAATTGGTGAGGTATTATACTCTTTTTTTTCCATTTTTACTTTAGATTTACTATGGATGTACTTTTATTTCCCTTTGTTAGGAAGTATTGAGGAAACAACAGATGAATGGTTTCTAATTTATTTACCATGAGGGTGAGGAGAGGTTTACTACAGAGGGACAACACAAGAGTATGTAGGAGTAATAGACTATTCGGTATCATTACTGTGGTGGTAGGTACATGACTTCAGCCCTTATAGGGCTGTTTCTTTTATCTGTATTCTTTTATTTTCAATTATTTTGTACCTTCATATAGTTATTTGTTGAGTGCTACACAGTATAAGTAAAAATTACAAAATTATTTAGAAGACTTGGATGATTTCATACATCTTCATGAAGATTTAGGTTTGCTTATGGCAAGTGATTTTGAATTATTTTAATTCCAATTTCTTGGTTTGAGATCATTCAAATCTGATTTAACTTCAGGCTCTGTCCAGAATGGTCTACTGTTCCTCTCTTATTTTCATGGTAACCCTGAGAGTTCCCATCCCAATGTATGGAGAATTAATGTTGGGTCCCATGCTACAGTTATTGTTGCCCAAGCTCTATGAAATAAATGGTCTAAAACACTGCCTAGTTTCTCCACTTCTCAGTTGCCTTTTCCAGATTGTAAGACTTTCCTCAGGGGACAAGTAGCCACCAAACGTTTAGGTTTTTTTTCTGAGTTTTCATATTTTTCAACTTTTAGCCCATTAATTTTTTATTTCAATATTAACTTTTTAATGCTTTCAGTCAGGTGCCTTTTATATTTTGTCCAATTTGTGTAATTACTCTCATCTGGAAGGTTAAGTCTAAATTACTTAGCCTTCTGTTACCAGAAATGGGTGTTTAAGATTCAGGAACTTATATTTAAATTGAAACCTGAAGGATGAGAGTAATTTTGTATAGAGTGTCTCATACAGAGCAGTTCAAAGATGTGGAACCATCTCCAACTAGTTGTAAGTTCAGATTGGATGTGTGACTCCTTTGGAACTAAAAGAAATCAAGTATGTTTGGAAAATGGCAAAGTAGAAAAGATTCATGGGGAAATCAGATACGTAAGTAGGGACCAGACTGTGAAGGGCTTTTAAGGGCTTTGTCAAAATCATGAAAACCATTTGGATTTTATTCTAAATTTAATTTGAAAGTCATTTAGAAGTTTCAGTCAGAGATAGCAAATCACAATCTAAATCTGAATCAGAATCAGTTGGTGAACTGTATTAAAACTAAAGATTTCCATGATCTTTTTCTGATTCACTAGATTCAGATCCAGTCAGTCTGGTGTGTTATCTGGGTATCTTTGTTTTTAACAGATTTCCCAGGTGATTTTGATTCCCACCAAAGTTTGAGACCCACTGACTTAAAAAAAAATTTCTTAATCTCTCCCCTTATCTTCTCAGTAGATTTTTCGTTATTCTCTCATCTCTTATGTACCTTTTTTACATGTTAATATATGAAGTCATTCTTAGCTAATTTTTTTTTCAAATTATAGGTAGCAACATATTACCGCAACATGAAATTAGTGAATTTTGATTATGCATGTGTATGTGAGAGAGAGAGAGAAAACTAGAATAGAAAGCAGGGTAGTTATTGCTTTATGAAACTATAAATGTTGCAGACTGTGATGTGAAAATTAACTAGTATTACTACAGGTCATAGTAAACAATATTTTATAAACATAATGTAGGCCATATATTTTTCATGGGTATAATTTCCCTTTTTGTATTTTTTCCTATGTAGTCCTTTTTACTATTGAAGTTCTACTTCTGAAATGACAACCAACATTTCTTATTTTTTTTTTTATCTTTCAGATTTGCCTTCAAGGTGTGCAAATAAATACTTACCTCCAAGAAAGGACACTTATGAAACAGAATTATCCCAATTGGAAATGAGTAACGGGCTTGAAAACTATGATCTTAAGGAGTCCAGTTCTAGAGATTATTTGAAAGCCAGAGGCACATTGGAAAATCAAAAGGAATATTTCAGCCAAGTAATGATCATATATGAAAAAATGTCCATTTTCAATCAGCATACTTACTTATCTCAGTATCCCACATGTCATTTTGAGAAACCCTATAAATGTAAGGAATGTGGGAAGGCCTTTAGACGAGCTTCCCACTTAACTCAACATCAGAGTACTCATACAGGTGAAAAACCCTATGAATGTAAGCAGTGTGGGAAAGCCTTTAGTCGTGATTCACAGCTCAGTCTTCATCAGAGACTTCATACTGGTGAGAAACCCTATGCATGCAAGGAATGTGGGAAAGCCTTTACTCAGAGTTCACAACTTATTTTACATTATAGAATTCATACTGGTGAAAAACCGTACAAGTGTGAACAATGTGGGAAAGCCTTTATTCGTAGTTCACAACTAACCCGACATCAAAAAGTCCATACTGGTGAGAAACCTTATGAATGTAAAGAATGTGGGAAGGCCTTTACTCAGAACTCACAACTTACTCTACACCAGAGACTTCATACTGGTGAAAAACTCTATGAATGTAAAGAATGTAGTAAGGTCTTTACTCAGCTTTCACAGCTTATTCTGCATAAGAGAATTCATACTGGTGAAAAACCCTATCAATGTAAGGAATGTGGGAAAGCTTTTATTTGTGGCTCACAGCTTTCTCAACATCAGAAAATTCATAATGGGGAAAAGCCATATGAATGTAAAGAATGTGGGAAGGCCTTTATTCGTGGCTCATTACTTATGCAACATCAGAGGATTCATACTGGTGAAAAACCCTACAAATGTGAACAGTGTGGGAAGGCCTTTATCCGTGGTTCACAACTTACTCAACACCAGAGAATTCATACCAATGAGAAGCCCTATGAATGTAAGGAATGTGGAAAGACCTTTAGTCATGGTTCACAACTTACACAACATCAGAGAATTCATACTGGTGAAAAACCCTATCAATGTAAAGAATGTGGAAAGGCCTTTAATAGAGGCTCACTCCTTACCCGGCATCAGAGAATTCATACTGGTGAGAAACCCTATGAATGTAAAGAATGTGGAAAGACCTTTAGTCGTGGCTCAGAACTTACTCAACATGAGAGAATTCACACTGGTGAGAAACCCTATGAATGTAAGGAATGTGGAAAGTCCTTTATTCGTGGCTCACAGCTTACTCAACATCACAGAATTCACACTGGTGAGAAACCTTATGAATGTAAAGAATGTAGAATGGCCTTTACTCAGAGTTCACATCTTTCTCAACATCAAAGACTGCATACTGGTGAGAAACCCTATGTATGCAATGAATGTGGGAAGGCCTTTGCTCGTGGCTTACTGCTTATACAGCATCAGAGAATTCATACAGGTGAAAAACCTTATCAGTGTAAGGAATGTGGGAAGGCCTTTATCCGTGGTTCACAGCTTACTCAACATCAGCGAATTCACACTGGAGAAAAACCCTATGAATGCAAGGAATGTGGGAAGGCTTTTAGTCATGGTTCTCAACTTACTCTACATCAAAGAATCCATACTGGTGAGAAGCCCTATGAATGCAAAGAATGTAGAAAAGCCTTTACTCAGAGCTCACACCTTTCTCGACATCAGAGAATTCACACTGGTGAGAAACCATATCAGTGTAAGGAATGTGGGAAGGCCTTTACTCGTGGTTCACAACTAACTCAACATCAGAGAATTCATATCAGTGAGAAATCTTTTAAATATAAGGAAAGTGGGATAGACTTTACTCCTGGTTCACAAGTTTATATATGAATTTTTTGATTCTTTGTGATTAATACAGGCAGACTTCTGTGGTCATTAATCCATTATCATCAAAGAATTCTTAAAATTTGAATATGGGGGGCTTTCCTCATAAAGCTCAGCATCACTGAATTTATGTAGGGAAAGATAATGATAATGTAATCGATGTAGAAAAATCTGTGATTACTGAAAACCAATTAAACTTTAGCAAATTTTAATAGACAGTAATTTGTTAGTGTAGTAAATATAGGAAGGACTTTAGCCATAGCATGTCTTGACTATCAGTTACTTTCCTTTGTGACATTAATAATTAACCTCCACTTTTGTTTAATCATTTGTAAGAAAATATACCTTCCTTACCAGATTCTTGAAAGTATTGTGTGAGTTATTACAGGTAAAGCTTTTAGAACAGTGCCTTAAACATAGCATATCACAAATATTAGCTCTCATTATAGTGTTAGATAATTTGCATGAGAGGAGACTTATAAGTATAATTAATATTGAGAAATCTTTCATTTAACACTTAACCTTAATTATTTGAGTGAGGACACTGTATGCTATAATAAATGTGAGAAAGCTTTCATTCAGATTTCATCCAATATACTATAAAAGGAAATTCATACTATACAAAAAAGCACTGTACATTCAATAAGTGGATGGTTGAAGGTGTTAAGTGAATTGTAACAAAGTCCCAAAACCCATAATTTCTTCTGTTTCTGACCACAATTTAAGAATATTATTTAGAAATTTTAAAAAATGGATAGCCAAAATAAATCTTTCTACTTGGAACTTTTTTAAAACTTAGATTTATAGCTTTTGATTAAACTAAAAATAAAAACTGACATTACAGACTATTTTGCAATGAAGAAATAAGTCTGTGTCAGAGACTGCTGTTTTTCTGTCCAATATCCATTTTCCTTCTTTAGTAACAGAATTCTTGGTTGAAAAACTGTGTCAGACTCCCTTGCAGATCAACAAAGTGGAAGTGGTATTTCTATGAGTATGACATTTAAGAAATCTTTGTTTTTCCTCTCTACTTCATTTTTACCCCTTTGTTTACAAATGTGGACATTTAATCTGCAGCTCTGGCAGTTTTATGGGAATTTTGAGAATGGTATTAAGGATGGTGAAACAGAAGCACAGAACAAATATACACCTCTGCCAATTTAATGGAACAGCCATAACAACTCTGGTCCTCTTGCTTCCTGTATTTCTTTATATAAAAATGAAAATAAACTTATTTGTTGATGCAGTTGTCATTTTCTTATTATGGTTATAAAATTTTGTATCTGGATGTGGAGTGCTGTGGGCAAAGAAATCTCAAATGTGGCATTGCCTTAGGGCTATGGAGAAAGTATCTGTCTATCTCAGATTAGAAAACTGAAGATTGTTTTTATACACAGATATTTGGTCAGATTCCTACTCTCTCTCACAAGGCATATCTTGTGCCAATCAAGACTGTTATCTTAGAAGAAATGATGGGAGTGATTCAGAATGCTTCTTGTTTCAATCGGTAATGTTTTGTGAAAAACTCCAAGTAGGGTTAACTACAAGGACTGCTAACAAATTTAAGACAATATTGTTTTGTTAAGAGATGCAGGTGCTCAATCCAGGTTGATGGTAAATTTCAGAACCTTGATCCTTGTTGGATTCAAAAGCCAAACTGATTGTCTTTAACTGAAGCCACTTAACAATGATTTCAAGTGGCAACCTAAACAAGAAATGAGACCACTGCCCATCCTTGCAAAGGCAGTGAGTCTATTAGCAAAAAAAAAAAAAAAAAAGCTTCCCCCAAACCTACTGTTCTTATTATTACATGTTTACTGTATTTCAGGCACTGTCTTAGGTGTTTGGGATATATCAATGAGCAATTCTAGCAGGAGTTGATAGAATAATACATTGTAGAGTATGTTAGAACATGTTATGGGGAAAAACTCAAAAGAATTTGAGGGGGATATGACATTTTTAAAATGTATTTTATTGTTTATTGATTATACTATTACAGTTGTCCCATTTCTCCCCCATCATTCCCTTCCACCCTGCTCACCCCCTTCCACCCACATTCCCCCCGCTTTAGTTCATGTCCATGTGTCATAAATTCTTTAGCTTCTACATTTCCTACACTATTCCTGCCCTACCCCTGTCTATTTTCTACCCACTATCTCTGCTACTTATTCTCTGTACCTTCCCCCCCTCCTCCCACTCCCCTGTTGCTAAACCTCCATGTGATCTCCATTTCTGTGTTTCTGTTCCTGTTCTAGTTGTTTGCTTTTGTTTTAGGTGTGGTTAATATTTGTGAGTTTGCTGTCTTTTTACTGTCATATTTTTTATCTTCTTTCTCTTAGATAAGTCCCTTTAACATTCCATATAATAAGGGCTTGGTGATGATGAACTCCTTTAACTTGACCTTATCTGAGAAGTGCTTTATCTGCCCTTCCATTCTAAGTGGCAGCTTTGCTGGATAAACAATCTTGGATGTAGGTCCTTGACTTTTGTGACTTGGAATACTTCTTTCTAGCCCCTTCTTGCCTGGAAGGTCTCTTTGGAGAAATCAGCTGACAGTCTGATGGGAACTCCTTTGTAGGTGATGGTCCCCTTATGCCTTGCTGCTGCTAGAATTCTCTCCTTCATTTGAATCTTGGCTAATGTAATTATGGTGTGCCTTGGTGTGTTCCTCCTTGGGTCCAACTTCTTTGGGACTCTCTGAGCTTCCTGAACTTCCTGGAAGTATATTTCCTTAGCCAGATTGGTGAAGTTCTCCTTTATTATTTGTTCAAATAAGTTTTCCACTTATTGCTCTTCCTCTTCCCCTTCTGGTACCCCTATAATTCAGATGTTGGGATGTTTAAAGATGTCTTGGAGATTCCTAAGCCTTTCCTCATTTTTTTGAATCCTTGATTCTTCATTCTTTTCTGTTTGTTTGTTTGTTTGTTTCTTCCTTCTGGTCCACTCCATTGATTTGAGTTCCAGTTTTCCTCCCATCACTATTGGTTCCCTGTGTGTTTTCCTTCACTTCATTTATCATAGCCTTCATTTTTTTCATCTAATTTGTGAGCAAAATCAACCAATTCTGTGAGTACCCTGATCACCAGTGCTTTCAACTGTGTGTCTGGTAGGTTGGCTATCTCTTCATTGCTTAGATGAATTGGCTCTGGGGATTTGATCTGTTCTCCATTTGAGCCATTTTTTTTGTTGTTTTTGGGGTTTTTTTTTGGTCTGGTTGGGGCTGTTGTGTAGTTAGGGGCGGAGCCTTAGGTGTTCCCCAGGGCGGGGCAGCCCAGTTGCTGGGTTGTGACCCTGTATGTGGGGGCAGGGTCTGAGAGGGAACAATAGCACTTGCTCCATGCTCTCTTGCATTCCAGTCCCTTCTGCCACTTTCCCCAAGCAAATTGGGCCCTTCTGGTGCTGATTTTCGTGTGGATGGGCTTGTGTACATTCTAGGACCCTGTAGGTCTCTCCAACTAACTCTCCTGTGAGGCTGGAGTCTTTCCTAGCACTTCAACCCCTGTGAGTGTTTTCAATCAGTGTTTTTAGGTTTTGTTTCCTGGCACCGGGGCCCTGGGTTGCGAGGTCTGTCTCACTCCCCATTTTATCCTGGATTATTTGCATGAGAATGTGGGACCATCTGGTCAGCCAGCTGTCTTGCATAGCCTCACTGGGTCTGCCCGTTGCCACCCCATACCTGGGGTCTTCCAGCCACTGCCTGTGCACCCAGGTCTGCCAAACTCCACTTTTTTCTGCCGCGACTTGGCCCCTCTTACAGGTCTGGATGAATGGTTGTTGGACTTCGGTACAGTTCAATTTTCTATCAGTTCTGGGTGTTTTCTTGTTTCTAAATCTTTGTTGTTCTTAATTTTGGTTGTGTGAGGAGGCACAGTGTGTCCACCTATGTCTCCATCTTGGCTGGAAGTCCGGGATATGACATTTTAGCCTGCTATATGAAATAGAATCATCAAAGTAAACCATGGAGAAGGAAAGGTCTGAGTCAAGATTTGAAGGGGTGAAGGAATAAATCAGTGGTTATCTAAGGGAAGAGCATTCCAGGCAAAGAAAAGGCCCTATAATGAGACAGTGGTAGTGTATTTGAGCAACATCATTGAAGCTATTGTAAAGGCCTATGCTAGTGGGTGATTGATAAAGGAGGTCAGAGAGATAATGACCACATCCTGTAAGTTATTGTAAGCATTTTGTATTTCATTGAAGTAAATGCAGCTATTGGAGAGTGTTGAATAGAGGACATGATCTGACATGCTGCTATTGTGTTTAAAAACACACAAATAAAACCTAAGGCAATGAGCAGGAGGCTTTGGCATTAATACAGACAGATGATGGTAGTGGCTCAGACCAGAGTGGTAACAATGGTGAGAAGTGGTTGGAGTCTACAGATACATGGTAGCTATGATGGAGCAAGCAGTATTTGTGTAGGGGGTAGATGTCAGGTGTGAGAAAAATGCCCAGGGTGAGTTTGACCCAAAAGTTCAGGTATCAAGTAACTGGAAAGATGTTGCTCTCATCAGCTGAGGTGGGGAAAGCTGCAGTGCCATCAGGTTTGTAGGGAAGACTGGAAGTTCAATTCTGGACATACTGGATTTGATGTGTCTTTTAGACACAAAATCACAATATTGAGTAAGCACTTGGATGATCTAGCTTGTACAGTCAAACCTTGGTTCTTGAATGTCTCTCATCTCCAACAGTTCGGTTCCACCAAGTTGTTTGTGGAAAGAAATATCACCTGTTGAACACAACTTTGGTTCTTGACCCAACAATCCTTTCATGCTGATACCTGTGGGAAGATGATTCTGTTTTTTAAAAAATTGCTTCTCAAACTATATTCTGAAATAGATTAAATTTGAGAGCCAAGGTTCCACTGTACTATTTATTATAGAGATTATATTAATTTGGTAGTTATTACCTATACTTATTTAAAATCACGAGGCAGGATATGATCATCAAGGACCTTTCAAATGTAGAGAGAGAAAGGACTGACCCCACCCCCCCCTTAAGAGTTCAAGGATGATATCTAGCAAAGGAGAATTAGTGAAATGGAAGAAAGTCCAACAGTGTAGTATCACAGAAGCCAAATGAAAGTGAGGCAAAGGAAGGAAGATCAGTGGCATCAAATACCATTTGCAGATTATCTAATAGATTTTTGAAAAGGCTATTGGATTTAGTAATATGGGTGCTATTGTTGACCTTGAGAAAAGCAAGACATTTTTCTTTGGAGATAAGAGAATGAAAACTAGTAACTGAGATAGAGACAACTACTTAGAGGCATTTTGCTGCTAAAGGGAGAGATGTTAATAATTTGGAGTAATAGGAATAGGAGTAATAATTTGGAGCAATAGGAATAGGAGTATGGTGTAAGGATTGGAGAATAGCGATTCTGTATGCTGATGGGAATAATCCAGTAGAAGAGGGAAATTATTCTAGACAAAGAAGGAAGAATCACTGGAGCAATGACCTCACACAGCTAAGATTTAACAGATGAAGTATTAGCTTTAAATGATATGGAAAGGTAATTTTTGATAATAAGATAACAATATGTGGTGCAGATTCTGAGAAACGGGTACATGAGGCGGAAGAAATCTTGGAAGGTGGTTTTTTGATTCCTTTAGGGCTTTCATGAAGTATTGAGCAAAGATATTCATGAAGGTGAATTTATAAAGGTGAAATTTGTGGGAGTTGAGAGGATTGGGGTTTTAAATGAAAGATATGAAATAGTCATTAAAGTAAATTATTGATTTATTTAAAATTATTATTTTTATTGTATTTTTTCATTACCATTTATCTCCCCCATATCCTCTTTCACCTCCATACCATCCCTTCCCCCACAGTCACCACAGTTTCTGTCCATGAGTTCTTTCTTTTTGGCTTGATCCCTCCACCTCCCAAGCCTTCCAAAACTGTCATTGTCCACTTTATGTCTCTCTCTATTTTGCTTGTTCAGTTCATTAAATTCCATATGAGTGAAATCACTGACTGGCTTATTTTACTTAACAGAATATTCTCCAGGACCATCCATGCTTTCACAGAGTAAACTTTTCTTTTTTATAGCAGAGTAGTATTCCATTGTTTAAATGTACCATAGCTGTTTTTACTTGCTCATCTACTGGTGGACATGGGCTGCTTCCAAATCTTGGCTATTGTAAATAATGCCACAGTGAACGTAATGGAATATATATTCATTCAAATTAGTGTTTGGGGTTTCTTTGGATAAATTCCTAGAAGTGGAATCACTAGGTTCTGTGTTTAATTTTGAGGTAACTCTTACTGCTTTCCACAACGGCTACAATGATCTGCATTCCCACCAGCAGTGCAGAAGGGCTCCCCTTTCTTCACATCCTTGGCAGTGCTTGCTTCTCGATTTATTGATAATAGCCATTCTCACAGGTGTGAGGTGATATTGTGAATTTAATGTGCATTTCTCTGATGATTAGCGATGTTGACATCTTTTCATATGTCTATTGACCATCAGTATGTCCTCTATGGAGGAGTGTCTGTCCAGGTCCTTTGCCCATTTTTTTAAAAAGGTGTGTGTGTGTGTGTGTGTGTGTGTGTGTGTGTGTGTGTGTGTGTGTGGTTTTAAAAGGTCTTTATACATTTTGGATATTAATCCCTTACTAGATATATCAGCAAATATGTTTTCCCATTCAGTGGGTTGTTTTTTCATTTTGTTGATGGTTGCCTTTGCTGTGCAAACTTTTTAGTCAGTCTCATTTATATTTTCTTTTTATTTCCTTGCCTGAGGAGATAGATCAGAAAAATTGTTGCTATTAAAAATTTCTGAGATTTTACTGCCTTTGTTTTATTTCTAGGACATTTTTGCTTTCAAGTCTAACATTTAAGTCTTTAATCCATTTTGAGTTTTTCTGTATTGTGTGAGAAGGTGACCTAGTTTGTTTGCTTCTTTCTTTCTCTTTCTTCCTTTCTTTCCTTCTTTCTTTTTCCTTTTTTTTTGGGGGGGGGGTGGGTATCTGTCCAGTTTTCCCAACACTTTATTAAATAAACTATCTTTATCCTATTGTATGTTTCGGCCTCCTTTGTCAAATATTAACTGACTATAAAGGTATGTGTTTACTTCTGGGGTCTCTATTCTGTTCCATTGATCTATATGCCAGTGCCATGCTGTTTTGTTTACTATGGCCTTGTATGAGAGTTTGATGTAAGGTAGCATTATTCCTCCAATTTTGTTCTTATTCTCAAGATTGCTGTTGCTATTTAGGGTGTTTTGTGGTTCCACCTAAATTTTGGAATATTCTAGTTCTGTGAAATACACCATTGGTATCTTAATAGGAATTACATTGAATCTGTAGATCACTTTGGGTAGTATGGACATTTTCATGATCTTAATTCTTCCAAGCCATGAACACAGTATATGCTTCCACTTATTTGTATCTTCTTGAATTTTCTATAGTGTCTTTTCATTTTTCTGAGTACAGGTGTTTTCCATTCTTGGTTAAATTTATTCCTAGGTATTTTATTTTTGGAGCAATTATAAATGGGATTGTTTTCTTAATTTCCCTTTCTGAGAGCTCATTATTGGCACATAAAAATGCAACTGGTTTTCTGGATATGAAACTACTATATCCTACTACTTTATATCCTACTACTTTACTGAATTCATTTATCAGTTCTAGTAGTTTTTTGTGTGTGAAATCTTTAGAGTTCTCTCTATACAGTGTTGTGTCACCTGCAAATAATGAGTTTTACTTCTTTCTTTCTGACTTGGATATCTTTTATTTCTTCTTGTTTGATTACTGTGGCTAGGATTTCCAGTACTATGTCGAATAAGAGTGTTGAAAATAGACATCGCTCTCTTGTTCCCAGTCATAAGGGAAACATTTGTAGTTTTTGTCCATTGAATTTAATGTTGGCCAGGAGTTTGTGGCCTTTATTACATTAGTATGGCCTTTATTACATTGTGGTATGTTCCTTCCGTTTCCACTTTGCTGAGCATTTTTATCTATGCATATGATCATGCATTTTGTTTTTATGGTGTATCAGGTTTATTGATTTGCAGATATTGTACCAAACTTGCATCCCTGGAATAAATCTGACTCGATCATGGTATATGGTCCTTTCAATGTATTGCTGTATTCAGTTTGCTATTATTTTTTTAAGGATTTAGGCATCTATGTTCATCAGGGATATTGGCCTATACTTTTCTTCATTTGTATTGTTTTTGATCTGATTTGGAATTAGGATAATGCTGGCCTTGTAAAATGAGCTGGGAAGTCTTCCCTCTTGAATTTTTTGGAATAGTTTGAGGAGGAGAGGTATTAGATCTACTCAGAATGCTTGATAAAATTCACTTGTGAAGTGATCTGGTCCAGATATTTTGTTTTTTGGAGTTTTAAAAAACATATTCTTTCAATTTCAGTAGTTGTAATCTGTCCATTTAGATTCTCTGATTCTTCTTGATTTAGTTTTGGAAGATTGTGTGTGTCTAGGAATATATCCATTTTATCCAGGTTGTCCAATTTATAGGCATATAGTTGTTTGCAATATTTTCTTGAGGTTATTTCTATTCTTTGGTGTCAGTTGTTACTTCTCTTTCGTTTTGGGTTTTATTTATTTAGGTTCTCCTCTTCGCTTCTCTTCTCTCCTCTGTGTCTTGGAGTCTGGTTAAAGCTTTCACAATCTTGTTTTCTTTTTGTAGAACCTGCTCTTGGATTCATTGATCTTTCATATTGCTTTTTTAGACTCTTTTGTTTATTTCTGCTCTTATCTTTCTTATTTTCTTCCATCTACTCACTTTGGCCTTTGTTGTTCTTTTTTCAAGTTCCTTTAAGTGTAAAGTTACATTGTTTATTTGAGCTTCTTGTTTCTTGAGATAGATCTGCAATGCTATGAATTTCTTAGAACTGCTTTTTCTGTGTCCCATAGATTTTGGGTTGTGTTCTCATTTTCATTTGTCTCAAGGTATCTTTTTATTTCTTCTTTGCTCTCATTGTTAACCCATTCGTTGTTTAGTAGTAACATGTTAGTTTCTATGTCTTCGTGTGTTTTTCAGTTTTCTTTTTGTGAATGATTTCTATAGTTTCATAGCATTGTGATGAGAGAAGATACTAGATATGATTTTAATCTTCTTAAATGTATTTAGACTTGTTTTGAGTCCTATCATGTGGTCTATTCTAGAAAATGTTCCATGTGCACTTGAAAGGAATTTATAATCTGGTGCTTTGGGATGAAATGCTGTGAAGACATCAGTTAAATCCATTTGCTCTTGTGTGTCATTTAAGGCTATGACAGCCTTGTTGGTTTTCTGTCTGGAAGATCAATTCAGTGATGTCAATGGTGTTTAAATCCCCTACTCTGTATTTCTGTCAATATCTCCCTTTATGTTTATCGAGATTTACTTCACATACTTAGGTACTTGTATGTGGGTTTCCCAAATGTTTACTAAGTTTATAACCACTCGTTGGTTGTTCCCTTTATCATTTTGTGGTTCTCTTCTTTGTCTCTTATGATAGCCTTAGTTTCAAAGTCTACCCCATTTCATTTAGCTGTTCTTCTGGAGAATGCTCTTGTCCCTTCATTTTGGGCCTGTGTCTTTGTCTCCCCATTTTGGCTGCCTATTTGTGTTTGTTTCTATGTATTAGGTAGATCTACAAAGACTGGTGCAGAATTATATCATACGCTACTTGTGATTAGCCCTGGGCAACGTGTATGGAGCTATCAGTGATCTAAAGCTTGTGGTTCCCTCTGCTGAGCCTGGGTGTGTGCTGAAAGGACCAAGCTACACACCAAGGCTGTCTTTTACCATTCTGTTCCTGGGGGCTAGACCAGTCTTCAAAAGTCTCAAAGTACCCAGAGATCTGCCTCCTACTGCAGGCTGCCTGTTAGGCTTAGTCTTGAAAACTGCCTCTGGCAGTACTCTGCAACAAGCCTTAAGCTCCACAGGGTGTGGCAAGAGGGATTCCTGTGGGTGGTGCTATTGCTTGTCCCCAGGCTGATGCCATATGGAGGGGAGTGCTCTACCCAAGAAAAATATTTTCTGCAGTGTGAGGGGAAGACTGAACATAGGGATCCTGCTGGCTTACCCTTCAACTTTCTTCCCAGAGCCACCAACCCCAGACTCTCCTCACATAGATCTAGTCCACTCTGCCCTCCACCCAGCAGAGCCCAGGTTAAGTGGCTGCAAACAGAATGTTGTGCATTGGTCCTTCTAAGAAGGTGGTTGCATCTCTAGTTTTCTCTTTGGCAGACCGAAACCCCGTGGCTCTTCATAGCTGGATGTATCTTCAGCATCTTTCCTGGTTTGGTGCTCTAGGCTGGGGTGTCCAGCTTGAGGTTTAGACCCCTTACTCCTAAGCAGGGAACTCCTCACAGCTGAGATATGCCCCTGGAACTTCAGCTGCCACCCATGGGGGCTCAGTTAGCCCTCTCACACCTCTGCACTTCTACTGGTATTGTTGTGGCTTCTCTCCTTGGTTTTAGGCTTTTCTCCAGCTAGTTTTCAGGTGGTTATTCAGAATGATTTTTCTATAATGTAGTTGTAATTCCATTTTGGTCCTGGAAAGAACTTGGTGTAGCTTCCCCTCTATTCTACCACCATCCTGGATACCATGAGATATTTAATGGTTTAGGGATGTACAATATGATTCCCTGGAAACAATAAAGGGCTAGAAAAATGAAAGAATAAAAGTGCTAGGTAAGCAAAAGGAATTAGCAGGCTTAAAACTATATACAAGATCTTCAGAATTGTAATTAAACAGTATCAAATAATTTGAAAGCTTGTTGAGTTTGAGGGAAATGTACTGCTAATGAAACTTTGCAGCAACCTATTTCCCAAGTCCCCCAAGCAATTCTCAGAGTATAGTACAAATCCGTCAAGAAAACACCCATTTATATAATTTTCTCAGGAAATATATACAGAACAATATGTGTTATGCAAGTATACATATCTAGGAAGTAGTCTTTCCATTTGATTTTTAAAACATATGTAAGTTGTATATTCCATTTTTTAAATGTTCCTTACTTTTTCACTTATGTATTTTGGCAATCTTCCCAGTTTCTATTGATGCATAACAGTCACCTCAAACTTGTCTTAAAATACAGTGATCATTTATATAGCTCACATCTACAAATATTTGGGCAGGGCTTTCCAGCAGCATGTCATCCCTGATTCATACAGCATAAGATGAGGTGACTTGAAAGTTGGGTGTTAACTTAATAGCTAAAGGATGGAATTATCTGAAGACTCATTTGTCTCATAATTGATTATGGCTGTCAACTGAACCTCAAATAGAGCCATTAGACAAAATACCTACATGTGATATTTTCATGTGATTCCAGTGTGTCCCAAAGGACAAAGTGGAAGTTCAGGTCCTTTTTATGGTTTAGTCTCAAAAATCATATAATCACTTGTGCTGTACTCTATTAGTTGAGGCAGTCAGAGCTCAATGAAAGAAGTGTCCACATTGTAATAGAGCTTGTAGGGTAAGATATGTTATGGCCATCTTTGTAAAATACAGTATTCCATAAAGTTGCTTCCATATATATACTTAAAGTCACACAATCTCACTCCAGACATTCCTTACTGATTTAGACAATTCCTTCTTGGGAGAGTGTCACATAGTAAGAGAATACGAAGTGGGACATATTTTGGTGGAAAATTTAGAAAATACATTCTGTCCCAGAGAGCATTTCATACATAAAGATTCCTCAATTTTATGGCAATAGTTCTATAGCTGTGTATTGTTTTTATTGATGTCCCGTAATTTTGGCAAAGTGCCAAAACTCGTATTTTTCTCTGGGTTCCATATTTTCCATTCTTCGCTGCTAGTTGTGGGTCTATGACTCCTGAAGGGCATTTGGTCCTGTACAAAACATCAGTGGAAATACTTGGTACAAGCCAAAAGGTACTTGATATTTGGTCATAGTTTGGCAATACAGCCACAATTCAACTATTGGATCAATAAAACAATATTTTTATGTATTAATCCTGTAAACCAATAGTATAAATGAAAATTATGGGATGTTTCTTCAGCATGGACATTTTGGACAGGACCAAATATCAAGGATCTCTGGGTGTGGATCAAATTTCTCTATAGACATTTTTGTACAGGACAAAATGTTCACTGACCCTGTGACTACGTAAAACATTAGAAGTGATATGCAATTTCTCTTCCATTTGCTAAAAAAGTAATTTCCATAAGAATGTAGAAATAAATACTGGTACATCATTAATTACAATTAATGTAAATAATGTTGCTATTAAAGGATATATATACTTCCAGTTTGGAACCAAGATGTGATGCGGACACCGGCTAGCCATGTCCGCATCATTATGGATGAAATAAAACATACACATGGATTACCGAGTCCAGTGGAGGAAAAAGGACGACAGTGTGGCTTTTCTCTCAAGGGAAGCAAAAGCCATGGCCTCTGCCATGACAGGCCTTTATTCTATATCTCTCCTCACAAGATGGTCCTCACTTACTATCCCCAGTTACAACAAAAGAACCAATTCCCCTAATCACATCACAGAAGAAGGATATTAGCAAATCAAAAGGCAAAAGTGGTTGAGCTGGTTACACTGGTCCCTGCAAGGTTTAGCATGGATTATAGGAAGTCACAGTAAGCATTTGCAGGCTGAGGGAGTTTTCAGTAAAAAGCAGCTTAGGTATATTGCAAATCTGATTACCCACAAGAGAACCTATCTGTGGGCATGGGTCCTGTGCATCTCCGAGTGGGAGCTGGGCCCATGCCACACTGAAGGGTCTGCCACAAAGATGGAATATAAAGAAATATTAGACTAAGGTGAAAGAGTAATTACAAGATACAAAAGAACTCTGAAGAGTATCCAAGCTAAGGGAGAGTATTCAAGGAAGGACAAATTTGAAGGTGGGTCCTATCTCTAAGTTGAATCAGGCTTCATAGAAGGTGTGGTTTTAGCCCACTTGATGAAGAATTTTGGTGGGTTGTTAGGGCCAGAGCTAATATACCATTATTTAGCAACCAGAAAACAAATCTTTGGGACACGATTTACCTGCATGTGGTAGAGTTGACGTGCAGGTGCAGGGCTTAGAGAACAGTATCTGCATTAAGAGGACCATGGGAACCACAGGGCATGGGGAAGCCACAGCTGGTGGGCAGGCAGCTAGGCAGACTCAGAGGCCTCTGCAAGCCATGGACTACAGTTCACATTGTGTCGGGAAGGTAGTCAGTTGGCCTTGGCTGGGTTGTATAAGTTGTCAAGAGATTACAATATACTCTCTAGAGTATATGGATGGGGCAGAGTGCCACTGAATGTTATATACCTATACTACCAGACAGCCAGAAGGAAGAAGAAAATTCAAAACATCACACCAGGACCAGTAAGAAAAGCCTATTGAAAAAATTGACAGTATCCTCACTGAAAAGAACAAAATGCTTAGAAGTCAGCCCATTATAGCAGGGCATGTACTGAAAGTTTAATCTGGAGTTGTGAGGCAATAATTGGTAACTGGCAAAACGGTGAAAAATATCTTGAAAATATAAGCTCCTTTCAGTCAGAAAAACAATGGAAAAACAGTGAAATGCCTGTGTAGGTAGTTCACAGGATAGAAAGCATAAATTACCAATAAACACAAGTAGTTCATCCTTATTAGTATTCAGGAAAATGTGAACCTGAGCTACATTGTTATACAATCCCACAGTATTAGGAAAATAAAGTTAGCAAGTATCAAGAATTAGTGAGGAGAGAGAATTTGGAGAAAGGAGAATTTCATCTGATGGTAAAAGTGAAGATCATGACTAATGTAAAGAAACAGGCAGTACTGCCCTGGTGGCTCAGGTGGTTGGAGCATTGCCCTGTACACGAAAAAAGGTTTGACCCCCCAGTCAGGGCGTGTAGGGGAGGCAACTGGTCTCTCTGTCTTCTTCCTCTCTCTCCTTCCTTTCCTCTCTCTTTAAAAGGCCAATAAAAACATCCTTGTGTGAATATTAAAAAAAAGGAATAGGCAGTACTTACTAATTTTAAAGACCTACATGCCAAATGACCGTATATTCATAATATAAAGATATAATAGATATATTCCCTGTAACATACACAAGTATACCAGGACATTAAAACAAATATGCTTCAAGTAACATTGTTTGTTGTATCTTTTAGTCATATCTATAACTAAATTTATTATTTATAGAACACTCTACTCCCTACCAGAATAAAGTGAGTACATTTTTAAAGTACTCATAGAACATTTACCATGATAGGCTACATGCTGGGTCATAAATATCAACAAATTGAAAGAATCTAAATACAGAGTATGTTCTCTGACTATAATGTAATCAAATTAGAATCAATAAAAACAATAACAAGAAAAACATCAGACACTTGGACATTAACAAGAATAAACAATTTATGGGTCAAATAGGAATTCTCAAAGGAAACAAAAAATATTGAACTGAATAAAATACAAGCTACACAGATATTCATAGCAGCTTTATTTAAAATAGTTGAAAGCTGAAAACCATCCAGATGTCCTTCAGCAGGTAAATGATTAAATAACAGTGGTGCATCCATACCATAGACTGATAGCAATTAAATTTTTTTTTCAGTAGCATGAACTACTGATACAACAACTTGGATGAATCCCCAGAAAATTATGCTGAGTGAAAAAATAGCCAACCTCAATAGGTTCCATAACATATGATTCCATTTATATAATATACTTAAAATGTTAAAATTATAGAAATATAGAAAACAGTGGGTATCATTGCTTAATGATGGGGGCGGGGGGAGATGGGCCCTGCCTGGTGTAGCTCAGTGCATTGAGTGTAGGCCTGCAAACCAAAGGGTCGCTGGTTCAATTCCCAGTCAGGACACATGCCTGGGTTGCAGTCCAGGTCCCCACCAGGGATCCATGAGAGGCAGCCACACGTTGCTATTTCTCTCCCTCTCTTTATCCTTCCCTCCCTGTCTTTCTACAAATAAGTTTTAAAAATCTTTTAAAAAAAGATGGATGTGTGTTTGTGGTTATAAATGGGAGACACAAGTGAGTGTTTTTTATATTTTATTTATTTATTTTTATTATTTATTTATTTATCTTTAGAGGGGAAGGGAAGGAGAGAGGAAGAGAAACATCAATGTGCGGTTGCCTCTTGTATGTCCCCTGCCGGGAACTGGCCTGGCAACCCAGGCATGTGCCCTGACTGGGAATCGAACCGCGATCCTTTGGTTCGCAGGCCCGCGCTCAATCCACTGAGCTACACCAGCCAGGGCACAAGTGAGTGTTGTGATAGAATTCTGTATATAAATTGGTCAATACACAAACCTAAACATGATAAAGTTTTATAGCACTAAACACAGACACACACGAGTACAAGTAAAACTAAGAAAATATAAATAATACCAATGGATTGCATCAATGTCAATATCCTGGTTGATTGTGCATTACAGTTTTGTAAGATGTTATTTTTTAGAAATCTGGCTAAAGTGTACACAAGATCTATATAATTAAATATGTTAAATGCTAACTACTCATTTTCTTTGCTTTCAAGTTTTCCCAGTAAACTCTTGATTGGATAAAGCTTGCCTTCTAATAGATTCCTAATGAAAGACTATGGGTATTCACACATATTGAAAACTATTTGTGTATATCCTTGTAATGGAAGAAAAATGGCTGGAAATAAAATATTTGACTCATGTTATCACTTGAGGTGTAGAAAATGCTGTTCCAACTCTTCATTTCTTTTTAGTTTTTGAAAAGTATAATGTCATTGCCCTCTCCTCCCAGATGAATGGAGAAACAAATGACAACCAAGACTATATTAGAATTTTGAAAATATTTGCTTCACATTTCTAACTAGCTTCATTGTTTTATATTTTAGAATTTTCTAATATATTAATTAAACTATGATATACTTTCAAAATAAGTCATATCTTTTATCTCTCTTTCCCTAGTGCTTATCATTTTCTAAAATGCAGCCAATGTTGTTTTACTCAATTGAACAAGTAAAAAACTTTATAAAAACATACAAATTAATAGTGTTTAATCTGTACAAATACTTCCTATGACATTAATTTTTGAAATTTAAATATATATATCCTTATAATTAAAGAAATACAATAAAGCAATGTCAATTGGTAAGTAGAAATTTACAATATAAACACATCGAATCTTTTATAAATTTGACCCTTGTAACCATTTTCACTTAAAGGCTATTTCCTCTGACAATAATATAGAAAACCCGACTTTTTTGTTGACAATTTCCATAAACTATATTTATCCATCATCTTAATTTCAATATATTTACGTCTTTGTATATAAAACAAGTCTTTTGTAAAAAAAAAAAAAAAAAACATTTAAATGAACCATGTTTTTATCCATTCTGCCAATCTGCAAATTAATTGGAGAGTTTAATGAGTTTACATTAAAAGTAACTAAGAACCACACCTAAAACAAAAGCAAACTAAGCAAACAGCTAGAACAGGAACAGAACCACAGAAATGGAGATCATATGGAGGGTTAGCAACAGGGGCGTGGGAGGAGGAGAGGGGGAAAAGGTACAGAGAATGAGTAGCATAGATAGTGGGTAGAAAATAGACAGGGGGAGGGCAAGAATAGTATGGGAAATGTAGAAGCTAAAGAACTTATGACACATGGACATGAACTAAAGGGGGGAATGTGGGTGGGAGAGGGTGTGCAGGGTAGGGGGAATGATGGGGGAGAAATGGGACAACTGTAATAGCATAATCAATAAAATATATTTAAAAAAGTAACTAAGGGAGAACTTCTGATATTTACCTATTTATTTTTTGTGTTTTATATATTTTTAAATTGCTATACTCTTTCATTCCTGCTGTACTTATTTGATTTTTTGTGGAAGTATAATGATTATAATTCCTTTATTGTATATTTTTAGTTACTTTTGTAGTATTTTCCTTGGGAGTTATCATAAACATTTTAATGTTTGGATAATGACAATCAAGTCTCAACAATATGCAATCTGATCTTGTATATCTCTGTGCACCCTCTTTTGTATTGTTATTGTCACAGACTGCATCTTTATACATTGTGGGCCCATTAACCTAGATTCATAATTTTCTATTTTGATTTTATTTTTTTTTCCTAGTTACTTTTCCATTTTCTTTTTTAATTATACTTTATTGATTATGCTATTATAGTTGTCCTGATTTTCACCCTTTGCCTCCTTCCAACCAGCACCCCCCACTCCCTCAGGAATCCCCCCACCACTGTTCTTGTCCATGGGTCTTGCATATAAGTTCATTGGCTACTCCATTTCCTATACTGCACTTTATATCCCTATGGCTATTCTGTAACTTATTTGTACTTCTTAATTGCCTCACCTCTTCATTCTAACCACACCTCCTTCCCATCTGGCAACCATCAAAATGCTCCATGATTTGTCCATGATTTTGTCTCTGTTCTTGTTGTTTAATTTATTTTTTAGATTCAATTGTTGATGGATATGTATTTTTGCCATTTTATTCTTCATAGTTTTGATCTTTTTCTTAAATAAGTCCCTTTAACATTTCATATATGGTGATGATGAACTCCTTTAGTTTTATCTTGTCTGGGGAGCTCTTTATCTGCCCTTCCATTCTAAATGATACCTTTGCTGGATAGAGTAATCTTGGATGTAGGTCCTTGCTTTTTATGTTTCCAAAGCTATTCATGCTTTGAATACTTCTTTCCAGCCCCTTCTTGCCTGTAAGTTTTTGTTGTTGTCGTTGTTGTTTTGAGAAATCAGCTGATAGTGTCATGGGAACTCCTTTGTAGATAACTCTCCTTTTCTCTCTGCTTTTAAGATTATCTCCTTATCTTTAATCTTTGGGAATTTAATTATGATGTTTCTTGGTGTGTTCCTCTTTGGGTCAAACTTGTTTGGGACTCTCTGACTTCTATGTTTATTTCCTGCAACACATTGGGGAAGTTTTCTTTCATTATTTTTTTCAAATAAGTTTTCACCTTCTTGCTCTTTCCCTTCTCCTTCTGGCACCTCTAAGATTTGGGTGTTGGAACATTTTAAAGTTGTCCCAGAGGTTCCTAAGCCTCTCCTCATTTTTCTTGAAACCTTGTTTCTTCATGCTGTTCTGGCTGAATATTTACTTCTTCTTTTTGCTCCTAATCATTGATTTCAGTACTGGTTTCTTTCCCTTCACTGGTAGTTTTTGGTATATTTTTCTTTATTTCTATTTGTATAGTCTCCATGTCTTTTGTTTTGTGCCTGTACTCAATCATTTCTGTGAGCATTCTGATTATCAGTGTTTTATTTTTTTAAATGAAAACAACCATTTACTTGGAAATTTGAGAAATCCAGTTAACATGGTAAACTAAGCATTTTACTACAAAAATTCCCGTTTTCATTGCAAACAATAAAATAGCTACAGATTCAACAAATGTGACAATTTTCTTTCCAAGAAATATAGAGAAAAGCCGTCTTGGAGATATTAAAATAAGTGTGCTTAAAGTTTTCAAATAGATGAATTAAATAATAGAAATCATCTAATAACAGGATTACACAAAAAATAGGTGGATTTTTTTTTATTAAGTTACATTTGTCCAGCCTTTTTCCCGATTGCTCACCCCTACCACATTGCCCCCCACAGTCAATACCCACATTGACCATGCCCATGAGTCTTCTATTTGTGTTCCTTTACTTGTCCCTTCCCCTTCTTTCCTCTGTTAACTCCGTCTACTCACCCTCTGGGCACTGTTTATTTGTTCTTTATTACCAACTCTGATTCTATTTTGTTCATTTGTTTGTTGATTAGGTTCTATTTACAGGTGGGATCATATGGTATTTGTCTTTCACTGCCTGGTTTGTTTCACTTAGCATAATGCTCCCCACTGCCATACATGCTGTTGTGAAAAGTAGGAGCTCCTTTCTTTCTGCTGTGCAGTGTTCCACTGTATAAATGTACCACAGGTTTTTGATCTACTCATTTACTAATGGGCACTTAGGCTGTTTCCAGCTCTTGGCTATTGTGAATTGTGCTGCTATGAACATTGGGGTGCATATGTTCTTTTGGATTGGTGTTTCAGGGTTTTTAGGATATAATCCCATTAAAAGGAAGTGCCATTTTAGTTTTCTGAGGAAATTCCATACTGTTTTCTGTAGTGGTTGCACCAGTCTGCAATCTCACCAACAGTGCACTAGGGTTCCCTTTTCTCTACAACCTCTCCAACACTTGCTGTTTGTTGCTTTGTTTATGATGGCCATTCTGACCAGTGTGAAGTAGTATCTCATTGTGGTTTTAATATGCATCTCTCTGATGGCTACTGATGCTAAGCATCCTTTCATATGTCTCTGGGCCCTCTATACGTCCTCCTTGGAGTAGTATCTGTTCAGACCCTTTGCATATTTTTACATTGGACTGTTTGTCTTTCTGGTGTTAAGTTGGATGAGTTCTTTATATTTTGAAGATCAGACTCTTGTCTGAGATATCATTGGCAAATATATTTTCCCATATGGCTGGTTCCCTTCTCATTTTGTTGATGTTTTCTTTAGCCATGAAAGAGATTTTTAATTTGATCAAGTCCCATTTGTTTATTCTTTCCTTTGTGTCCCTTGTTCTACCAGACATATCAGTGAAAATATTGCTGCGTGGAATATCTGAGATTTTCCTGCCTATGTTCTCCTGGATTTTTATGGTGCTGAGACTTATTTTTAACTCTTTTATCTATCTTGAGTTTATTTTTGTGTATGATGTAAAATGGTGGTCGAGTTTCATTTTTTTTTTTTGCATGTTCTTGTCCAGATCTTCCAACACCATTTATTGAAGAGACTATTATTATTCCATTTTATGTTCCTACCCCCTTTGTCAAATATTAATTGACCATAGAGACTTAGGTTTTATTTCTGGGCTCTCTATTCTGTTCCATTGATTTATGTATCTGTTCTTATGCCAGTACCAGACTGTTCTGATTACAGTGGACTTGTAATTCACTTATTGATTCCTCCTACTTTGTTCTTCTTTCTCAAAATTGTTGCAGCTATTCAGCGTCATTTATGGTCTGATATAAATTTTTGAACTATTTGTTATAGATGTGTGAAATATGTCATTGGTATTTTGATAGGGATTGTATTGAATTGATAGATTGCTTTGGGTAGTATGGACATTTTAATGATGTTGATTCTTCATTTCATTAAGATGGTATATGCTTCCCATTATTTGTGTCTTCTTTAATTTCTTTCTTCAGTGGTATGTAGTTTTCTGAGTACAGGTCATTTACCTCCTTGGTTAAGTTTATTCCTAAGTATTTCATTTTTCTTGTTGCTATACTAAATGGATTTTTTTTTCATAAATTCCATTTCTGCTATTTTGTTGTTGGTGTAAAAAAATGCCATTGATTTATGAATGTTGGCTTTGTATCCTGCTGTTTTCCCAAATTCACTTATTAGGTTGAGTAGTTATATAGGGTTTTCTATATACACTAATATGCCATCTGCAAACAGTGACAGCTTTACTTCCTCCTTTCCAATTTGGATCCTTTTTTTTTCTTTTTCTGATCTGATCACTGTGGCTAAAACTTCCAATAATATGTTGAACAAAAGTGGTGAAAGCAAACATCCTTGTCTTGTTCCTGATGCTAGTGGGAAAGCTTTTAATTTTTGCCTGTTGAGTATATTGGCTGTAGGCTTCTCATGTCTGGTCTTTATTTTTTTAATATATTTTATTGATTATGCTATTACACTTGTGCCATTTCTCCCCCATCATTCCCCTCCACCCTGCACACCCTCTCCCACCCACATTCCGCCCCCCCTTAGTTCATGTCCAGGTGTCATAAGTGTCTACAAATCCCACATATTCTTGCCCTCCCCCTGTCTATTTTCTACCCACTGTCTATGCTACTTATTCTCTGTACCTTTTCCCCCTCTCTCCTCCTCCCATGCCCCTGTTGCTAACCCTCCATATGATCTCCATTTCTGTGGTTCTGTTCCTATTCTAGTTGTTTGCTTAGTTTGCTTTTGTTTTAGGTGTGGTTGTTAATACCTGTGAGTTTGCTGTCTTTTCACTGTCATATTTTTATCTTCTTTTTCTTAGCTAAGTCCCTTTAACATTTCATATAGGAAGGGCTTGGTGATGATGAACTCCTTGAACTTGACCTTATCTGAGAAGCACTTTATCTGCCCTTCCATTCTAAATGACAGCTTTGCTGGATAGAGCAATTTTGGATGTAGGTTCCTGCCTTTCAAGACTTCAAATATTTCTTTCCAGCCCCTTCTTGCCTGGAAGGTCTCTTTTGAGAAATCAGCTGACAGTCCGATGGGGACTTCTTTGTAGGTGACTGTCCCCTTATCCCTTGCTGCTTCTAGAATTCTCTCCTTCATTTGAATCTTGGCTAATGTAGTTATGATGTGCCTTGGTGTGTTCCTCCTTGGGCCCAACTTCTTTGGGACTCTCTGAGCTTCCTGGACTTCCTGGTAGTCTATTTCCTTTAAGTTCTCCTTTATTATTTTTTCCAATAAGTTTTCCACTTGTTGCTCTTCTTCTTCCCCTTCTGGTACCCCTATAATTTGGATGTTGGGATGTTTAATGATGTCCCGGAGGTTCCTAAGCCTCTCCTCATTATTTTTGAATTCTTATTTCTTCCTTGTTTTCTGTTTGGTTGTTTCTTTCTTCCTTCTGGTCCACTCCATTGATTTGAGTCCCAGTTTTCCTCCCATCTCTATTTGTTCTCTGTGCATTTTCCTTCATTTCACGTATTTTAGCCTGCATTTTTTCATCTAATTTGTGAGCAAAATCAACCAATTCTGTTAGCATCCTGATCACCAGTGCTTTGAACTGTGCATCTGAGAGGTTGGCTATCTCTTCATTGCTTAGATGAATTGGCTCTGGGGCTTTGATCTGTTCTCCCATTTGAGCCATTTTTTGTTTGTTTTTGTTTTTTTTTTTATTTGGTCTGGTCGCAACTGTTACATAGTGAGGGGTGGAGCCTTAGGTGTTCCCCAGGGCAGGGCAGCCCAGTCACTGGGTATTGACGCTGTTTGTGGGGGCGGGGTACGAGAGGGAAAAATGGTGCCTGCTCCACTCGCTCCTGGATTCCAGTCCCTTCTGCCACATCCCCTTCACCTGGCCTGTGTGTGCGTGAATGTGGGACCACCTGGTCAGCCAGCCACCTTGTGCAGCCTCATTGGGTCTGCACAGTTGCCACTCTGTGCCCGGGGTACGCCAGCTGCCGCCTGTGGGCCCAGGGTCCACCAGCTGCTGCCGCCTGTGTTCCCGGGTCTGCACCTCCACTTTTTCCTGCCATGACTCCGCCCTTCTTACCAGTCTGGATGAATGGTTGTTGGACTTCCGTGCAGTTCAATTTTCTATCAGTTCTGGTTGTTTTCTTGTTTCTAAATATTTGTTGTCCTTAATTTTGGTTGTAAGAGGAGGCACAGTGTGTCCACCTACACCTCCATCTTGTCCAGAAGTCCTCATGTCTGGTTTTTATTATGTGGAGGTATGCTCCTTCTACTCCCACTTTGCTGAGTACTCTTATCATAAATGGGTGCTGTACCTCATCACATGATTTTTCCGAATCTATTGATATGATCATGTAATGTTTTTCTTTCCTTTTGTTTATGTGATATAATACATTTATTGATTTGTGAATATTGTACCATCCTTGCATCCCTGGGATGAATCCCATTTGATCATGGTGTATGATCTTTTTAATGTATTGCTAGATGCAGATTGCCAATATTTTGTTGAGTATTTTAGCATTTATGTTCATTAGCCATATTGGCCTGTAGTTTTATTTCTTTGTTTTGTCTTTATCTCCTTTTGGAATTAGGGTAGTAGTGGCTTCAAAAAGATTTTTGGAGTCTTCCTTTTCTTGAATTTTTTGGAGTAGTTTGAGAATAATCAGGGATACCTCTTCTCTTAATTTTTGTTAAGATTCTCCTGTGAATCCACCCTGTCCAGGGCTTTTGTTTGCTGGGTGTTTTTTGGTTACTGCTTCAATACTACTAGCTGATATTGGTCTATTCAGGCTTTCTGCTTCTTCTTGAATCAGTTTTGCAGGATTATATTTTTCTAGAAATTTGTCCATTTCTCCCAGGTTTTCTAATTTATGGCATATAACTTTTCATAGTAATTTCTTATGATTCTTTGTATTTCTGTTGTATTGGTTTAATTTCGCCTCTTTTGTTTCTCATTTTATTTATTTGGGTCTTCTCTCTTTTCTTTTTTCCTTGATGAGTCTGGATAAAGTTTTATTGATTTTGTTTATGTTTTCAAAGAAGCACCTTCTGGATTTATTGATCCTTTGGATTGTTCTTTTAGTCTGTATGTCATATAATTCTGCTCTGATCTTGATTATTTCCTTCCTTGTACTTGCTCTGGGCTTTGTTTATTGTTGTTCCTCAGTTTTTTGTAGATGTAGGGTTAAGCTGTTTATTTGAAATGTTTCTATTTTTTTTCTAGGTAGGCCTGTATTGCTATGAATTTCCTTTTCAGGACTGCCTTTGCTGTGTCCTGTAGGTTTTGGGTTGTTGTGTGTTCATATTGATTTGTTTCTAAAAACTTTTTGATTTCTTGCTTGATCTCCTTGTTTACCTATTGTTTAATAACATGTTATTTAGTGTCCATAGATTTGATTGTTTTGAGTTTTTTCCTTGTGATTGGTTTTAAGTTTCAAGGCATTTTGCTGCAAGAAAATGTGTGATATGGTTTCAATATTCTTGAATTTGTTGAGTTTTGATTTGTGTCCTATCATGTGGTCTGTCTTTGGGAATGTTCCATGTGCATTTGACAAGAATGTATATTTTGTTTCATTGGGAAGAAAGGTTCTGTATATATCAGTTAAGCCAATTTGATCTCACATGTTGTTTAGTGCCATAATGTCCTTGTTGATTCTTTGTTTAGAAGATCTGTCCATTATTGACAGTGGAGTGTTAAAATCCCCTACTATGAGTGTGTTTTTGTTTATACCTTTCTTGAAGTCCTCCACAATTTTCCTTATAAATTTGTGTGCTGCTATGTTGGGTGCATATGATTACATGTTTTTATCTGCTGGACGGATTCTTAAATATTATAAAGTAATGTTCTTTGTCTCTTTGTATGGGCTTGTTTTGAATTCTATTTTGTCTGAAGTATCACTACTCCAGCTTTTTTTTTTTCCTGTCCATTTCATTGGAAGATTTTTTTCCCCAACCCTTCATTTTCAGTCTGTGTAGGTCTTTGAACTGAAGTGGGTCTCTTGAAAGAGCATATATGCGGGTCATGTTTTCTTCTTCATTCAACTACGTTATGTGTTGTGATTGGAACATTTAATCCATTTCCATATAATGTTACAACTGAAAGGTATGTATTCACTGTCATTTTTTCCCCTTTTGTACCTGTGTTCTTCTCTCTCACTCTATACCTTCATCTTCTTAAAGCTTTCATTTTAGAATATCTTGCAATACTGATTTGGTAGAGGTGTATTCTTTTACATTCTTTTGTCTGGGAAACTCTTTATTTGGCCTTCCATTTTAAATGACAACCTTGCTGGGTAGAGTAGTCTTGGTTGCAGGCCTTTGCTTTTCATTACTTGGAATATCTCTTGCCATGCCCTTCTGGCTTGTAGTGGTTCCATTGAGAAATCAACTACTAGCCTTAATGGAGCTCCCTTTTATGTTATTAGCCATTTCTTCCTTGCTACTTTTAAGATTCTCTCTTTGTCTTTAAACTTTGGCATTTTATCTATGTGTATTAGAGTGGGCTTCTTTGGATTCATATGATTGGAACCCTATGGGTTTATGAATTTGCTTGGCTTTTCCTCCCTCCACATTGTGGAATTTTTCTGTCATTATTTTTTCAAACAGGTTTTTTATCCCTTATTCCTTTTTTTCTCCTTCCAGTGTTCCCATGATTCAAGTGTTGTTGTGTTTCATGTTGTCTTGAGGTTCCCTTAAGCTATCCTCATACTTTTGAGTCTTTTTTCATGTTTCTGCTCTGCCTTGGCATTTCTGTCTTGTCTCCCAGCTCACTAATTCAGTCCTCTGTTTCATCCAGCCTGCTTGTAATTCCTTCTAGTGTGTTTTTATTTCAGATATTGTATTCTTCATATCTTCCTGGTTCTTGTTCATAGTTTCTATTTCCTTTTGATACTGTTGTAGTTCCCACTCAGTCCCTTGTAGTTGTCAATGAGTTTCTTGAGCATCCTTATAAACATTCTTTCGAATTCTATATCAATAGTTTGCTTGCCTCCATTTCATTTAGTTCTTTCACTGGGGAGGCTTCCATTGCTTTTTATTGTGGGTTGTTTGTCTCCCTATTTTAGGTGGCACTGTTTGTTTGTTTGTCTCATGGTCCTCTGCTTTGCTGGCTGTTTTTGTGGAGTTGATTTCTGTGGTAGGAGTTGTGTGGGACTAAGTGGTGCAGTCTCTTTGATTTCCTTGTCTGGATGCTCTAAGGTTGCCCTTTCTTCTGTTCATGTGGGCTCTCTAATTGTACTTGGGCTTTAGTTGTTGGTGGCTTCTTTGTTGATGGGTTCTCACCTCCAGTGGTTTACTGGTATTCACAACTCCCACCCTTGTCTTGTATGCTTTGTACAGGTGTTTGTTAAGAAAGCAGTATTACCAGACAACCAAACCTATGTAAGAAAAAAGAACCCCCTTACTGCATCAGCAATCTCAACCACAATTGAGCTAAGATTAATAAATGTGAAGAGAGATTATGGGTATTATAAGATAGGACCAAGGGAATATGAAATGACTAAAATAGGATATAATGTTATTGAATGGCATGAGGGAGGAAAATTGTTAAGAGTAAGAATACAACCAAGGTGAAGAAAAGGAGAGAACAAAATTTAAAATGTAAGTAAAACATAAAAGGACAAAGAAATAAGAAAAGGAAAGAGTATCCTATGAGGTTTCAAGTAAAACTGAAGATGTATTGGACCAATGGGAGCAAATTGGAGAAAACCCACAGTAAGGCTGATAGTAACAACAGCCGAATGAAGTTTAATAAAGGTGTTACAGGAATAAGAATATTGTGGAAAAGCAAAAAGTGAATATGAAATGTCTACCATAAAGAAAAATGATTTTGAGGATTGGGAAAAGCGCAGGTTGAGCAAGAGGGAAAATGAAATAAAATTGCTCACTCAACTGATCAGAGGCATGGGGAAGGTGAAATGCAGTAAGGCAGGGGATGAGTATTCTATGGGATAAAGTACAAACAAATAGTCAATAAATAGGAGTTCCATTGGCAAACTACAACAATAACTGTGGCATTTCACCCAACTAGCCACTGTTTATAAAAGGCGGAAAAGAAATAACACTTATGAGAGGGAAAACAAAGGTGAGCTGACTTAAGAAAGAAGAGCACTTACGCGAGGTTAGCTAGAGAAGAAATAGTGTAGGGGATAAGGACATGCTGTAGTGTGAGAGAAAATAAAATTTACAAGAGCAGTAATAAAGCTCATGAAGATAACACAATTGACTAAGGTCAAGGTAGGATGCTGTGGGGTTTGGAATAACAATAATATGAAAAATATATAATCTGAATAAAAAGAATAAAAAGTAAAAGACCAAGAGTAGTGGGTTATTTGGAATAAAAGTGAAGTTAAAGAAAAATTAAAATGCAATATGAAAGGGAGAAGGAAAAAACAAAATGAAAAAAATTAAACATGCAAGTTCTGATGAAGAGCAAGGTGAAATTTGTCTTCATTGTTGGTGCTCACCTTCTGACTTCTTTCTGGAACTGTCTGGTTTTGTCTTAGCTCCAGGTCTTACTCTTGGGGAAAAAAAAAGAAGAAGAAGAAGCCACCTGCTGGTTGTTAAGTCTGCACTGAGGGTTTTATAGATCTTCCCGGTTCCTGCAGGCAGTGAGGCACTGGGCTTGTTTTTTCCTTTTCTGTGGTTCAACAAGTATGAGGGCTCAGTCTGGGCTATGGTAAGCCACTTCACTTTGCATCCCTTTGATCAATTCTGAGGTGCACTGAATGAGAGTAAATTGTGCCCACACTCATCTCTCTTTGTTGGCTGGGCTGCAGCATGAGTGAGGCCCCTGCACAGTGGGCCTCAGTCCCCCTTTGGAATAAAGTCTCTTTGGGCACTGCTACCACTCTGAGCCACTGCACAGCTTTCCACACACTCCGAATTCTCTGGTAGGTCCATAGTCTATCTCAGTTCGGCCATTTGCAGCCCACCTTTTCTCCCAGCTTCAGGTGCCTCCAGGATCCCCACACCCTCTGGCCTTGTCCTGTCTGGAGACCACTGTGACAGCTTGGGTGTTTACCAGCTGTGTGTGTGCCTCCATGCCTTCCTCCATGTCTCCCCTCATCGACTTTTCACAGTTCAAATCTCTCCTGGTGCCAGTCTGTGATCCCTGCCCTGGAAGCGGGGGGAGCCTCTAGATGCTATCACAGACCTGGTTCTCCTCAGATGTTGCCCCTGCAGCAGCTGTGGTTTCTGGCACCATGCCCTGGGACTTTCCCAGTCTGCCTATAAAACCTCCTTATCGCCCCTTTTGAAGTGTCCTATCCACACTTTGGCTTCCAAACTTCATATTAGCTAAGATTCTGTTGGCTGTTCACTTTGTCCTTCAGAGGATCAGCTAAGTGCCCCAGTTGGGCGCATGAGCAAGTGGGCTCAGCTCCCACCTATTTCGCTACCATCCTCTCTCTGGATTTATTTTAAAAATTATTAAAATCTTCCCTGACTGGTGTGGCTAAGTTGATTTAATGCCAGCCTGCGAACTGAAAGGTCATTGGTTCGATTCCTGGTCAGGGCATATCTGATTACCAGTGATTTGAACTCTGCATATGACAGGTTGGCTGTCTCCTCCTCGCTCTGCTCTTTTTCTGGAGTTCTGATCTGTTCTTTCATTTGGGCCATAGTTCTTTGTTTCTGCATATCTGTTACATTGTAAGGGGTTGAGCCTTAGGTACTCACCAGGGTGGGACAACCCACTCCTCAGCATTGTGGTGCTGTATGTGGCGGAGGGATCAGAGAGGGAACAATGCTGCTTGCTTGGCTCTTGCCCTGTTTTCAAGAGACTGGTAGTTTATCCTGCTGCCACAACCCCCACAGATTTTTACAGCCAGAGGTTGAGTCATTATTTCGCTGGAAACCTGGGTTGCACAGTCTGTCTCACTCTTTGGTTGTTCCTCCTGGTTTATCTGCACTTGAATGTGGGACCACCAGCTCCCACCTTGCCACATGTCTTCTCCACCCTGGCTGCCTCTCTGTGCCCCTCTTACCAGTGTGGATGAATGTTTCTCCTTTAACTCCTTGGTTGAAAGACTTCCATACAGTTCAATTTTCTGGAATTCTGGTTGTTTTTGTTTTTTAATTGGTTGTTTCCTTCTTTTGGTTGTGCAAGGAGGGAAGTGTATCTCCCTACACCTCCATCATAGCCAGAACCTCTTTGTTCCACTTCCTTTTAGCTCTAGAGTTTCTGTTGAGAATCTAATGATAACCAAATGGTCTTTCCTTTATGGGTTACTTTCTTCTTTTCCCCAGTACCTTGAGAAATTTTCATCATTAATTTTTGACAGTTTAAGTACAATGTCCTTTGAAGATGGTCTATTAAATGTTCTTTTTGCCTCTAATTCAAGGATCAAGCTTTTAAAAATAGGTTTGGAAAGTTCTCAACTATTTTTTTAATATATTTTATTGATTATGCTATTACAGTTGTCTCATTTCTCCCTCATCATTCCCCTCCACCCTGCACACCCCCTTCCACCCACATTCCCCCCTTTAGTTCATGTCCATGTGTCATAAGTTCTTTAACTTCTACATTTCCCACATTATCCTTGCCCTCCCCCTGTCTATTTTCTACCCACCGTCTATGCTATTTATTCTCTGTACTTTTCCCCTCTCTCCTCCTCCCACTCCCTTGTTGCTAACCCTCCATGCAATCTCCATTTCTGTGGTTCTGTTCCTGTTCTAGTTATTTGCTTTTGTTTCAGGTGTGGTTGTTAGTATCTGTGAGTTTGCTGTCTTTTTACTGTCATATTTTTAATCATTGTTTTCTTAGATAAGTCCCTTTAACATTTCATATAATAAGGGCTTGGTGATGATGAACTCCTTGAACTTGACCTTATCTGAGAAGCACTTTATCTGCCCTTCCATTTTAAATGACAGCTTTGCTGGATAGAGCAATTTTGGAGGTAGGTCCTTGCCTTTCAAGACTTCAGATACTTCTTTCCAGCCCCTTCTTGCCTGTAAGGTCTCTTTTGAGAAATCAGCTGATAGTCTGATGGGAACTCCTTTGTAGGTGACTGTCCCCTTATCCCTTGCTGCTTCTAGAATTCTCTCCTTCATTTGAATCTTGGCTAAAATGTAATTATGATGTGCCTTGGTGTGTTCCTCCTTGGGCCCAACTTCTTTGGGACTCTCTGAGCTTCCTGGACTTCCTGGTAGTCTATTTCCTTTGCCAGATTGGGAAAGTTCCCCTTTATTATTTGTTCCAATAAGTTTTCCACTTGTTGCTCTTCTTCTTCCCCTTCTGGTATCCCTATAATTCGGATGTTGGGATGTTTAAAGATGTCCCGGAGGTTCCTAAGCCTCTCCTCATTTTTTTGAATTCTTGTTTCTTCCTTGTTTTCTGTTTTGTTTTTTGTTTCTTCCTTCTGGTCCACTTCATTGATTTGAGTTCCAGTTTTCCTCCCATGTCTATTGGTTCCCCATGTGTCTTCCTTCATTTCATGTATTGTAGCCTGCATTTTTTCATCTAATTTATGAGCAAAATTAACCAATCCTGTGAGCATCCTGATCACCAGTGCTTTGAACTGTGCATCTGATAGGTTGGCTATCTCTTCATTGCTTAGAGGAATTGGCTCTGGGGCTTTCATTTGTACTTTGGTTTGAGCCATTTTTGTTGTTTTTTTTTGGGGGGGTGGAGGTGGTCTGGTCACGGCTGTTATGTCATGAAGGGTGGAGCCTCAGGTGTTCCCCAGGGTGGGGCAGCCCAGTCACTGAGTTGTGATGCTGTATGTGGGGGCGGGGTCCGAGAGGGAACATTGGCACTTGCTCTGCTCTCTCCTGGATTCCAGTCCCTTCTGCCGCTTCCCCTTTGCCTGGATTATTTGTGCGTGAATGTGGGACCGCCTGGTGAGCCAGCTGCCTTGCGCGGCCTCACTGGGTCTGCACCATTGCCATCCTGTGCCCAGGGTCTGCTAGCCACTGCCTGTGCACCTGGGAACAGCCGCTGCTGCCTGCATGCCCGGGTCCACACCTCCACTTTTTCCTGCTGCAAGTCTGCCCCTCTTACCAGTCTGGATGAATGGTTGTTGGACTTCCGTACAGGTCAATTTTCTATCAGTTCTGATTGATTTCTTGTTTCTAAATATTTGTTGTCCTTAATTTTGGTTGTGAGAGGAGGCACGGTATGTCCACCTATGCCTCCACCTTGGCCGAAGTCCCAACTATTTTTTTTTAATAGGATCTCAATTACCTTTTCCCATATATTTTTTGGTATGTCTATTATTGTTATATGGCTCTTTCTCTTTGTGTCAGATAGTTCTCGTATGTTGTTTCACTTTTTTCTCTCAATTCTTTCTCTTCTTTCCTCTATGTCATTTCTAGATTTCTACCTTTAATATAACTAATTCCCACATCCGGTCAGGCTCTATTTCTTATACTCACTAGTTCATTCTTTATCTTTTATTGAGGTCTCTATGTCCAGAATTTATATTTGGTTCTTCTTCTTCTTTTTTTTTTTTACAGTGTAAATCTCTTTGGTAAACTCTCATTTAGTTCTTTGAATTTGTTTCTGAGTTCATTAAACTGCCTATCTGTGTTTTCTGGCATCTCACTGAGTTCTTCCAAAACTGCAATCTTGAATTCTGTGGCATTAAATCACATATTTCCATGTGTTTATGTTTGTTTTCTGGAGATTTTCCATTTTCTTTTTGAGCTGCCTTGCTACCTTGGTTACTGATGGTATTTGATAGATTCCTTCCCTGTCTAGGCATCTATGTTTGATTGGCTCTTCTCAGATTAATACAAAGAAGTGTGTTTTTTTTTTTTTTTTTTAAAAACTTGCTTCTATTTTCCAGTAAGTGGCCCTGAATCATAGGATTTTTAGCTCTCATGAACTTCTCTGTGGGGTGGTGGAAAATGCCCTGTGTTCCATCAGGAGGTATGTGCCTTTCTTGTGATCCTGTTTCCCTGGTCCCAGGGAACCAACCCTGCAGGGAAACACAGTGGGCAATGAGGATCCAAATGCATGAAATTCCAGTGCTGTCCTTCACAGCCAGAATCCTCAGGTAGTGCAGCCACAATGTGTGGGTGTAGGGTGAACTGGGGGTATCCAACTCCCTCCTTTTGATTTGCTGTCCCAGCAATAGTGACCAGTGGACCTCCACAGAATTTCCCCTGCAACTCCGCCCAACCCTGTGATGGGTAGAAGTGCATGCCCTTCACTAAGGGAAAAAGCTCTTCTGTAGTGCCAGTTCATGGGTTTGTAGATATGCTCTGCAAACTGATATGAAGGGTGAGGGAAGGTGAACTCTGAAAAACTGGGAGAAAGCAGCCTGGCTCCATTTCTTTGTCTCTCTGAAATGCTAATTGTCAGCATCTCTATGCTTTGTCCCTGCCCAGGTAACTGGGTTTAGCTGCTGCTACTACTGCTCATTCCTGCAACTACTGCTCACTCCTGCATGAATTCTCACTAAATCTTTCCTCCTGGCTCAAGAAAGTGCAAGATTCTTCCCCTTTCTAGGCTGAGCCCTACAGTGAGCTCTGGGCTACAGGGCTTGTCTAATCTCTTCTTCCCTGTCACCTCCGTTTGTTCCCACTTGTCCACCTTCAGATGTTTCAATGTGCAAATCTCTCAGAGATGTTTGTGCATCGAGCAGAAAACCCTTTGTTGAATTATAGTTGCACAAAGAATTAAAATTTCAAGGGGAGAGACCAGGGGAATTTCTCATGCCATCACCCTTCTGATGTCACTCCAGTTGGTTGAATGTTTTTGACTAATTATTCCAATGTTTGGGTTTCCTCTGTGATAGTTTCTGTCAAATTCATATATACATATGAGTGGGACATACTTCCCTATTTTTTTGTATACTGTATACTTTTATGTTGATATCTGGACATTTTAAGTAATATAAAGCTGTAATTCTGAAAATCAGAATCTTTTCTTCCCAACATATTGCTGAGTTTAACTTGTTGAGGACTGTAGCCACCATTTGTTTAGTGATTTCTGATAACTATTCTTGCAAATTGTGTATTCTTTTTGCATGTGATCACTGCAGTTTTTGTTCCATTATCTCTGCAGTCAGGCACAGATATTAATTAAACCTTCAAGTAGATATAAAAATTTATAAACATATATGTACTATTTTACTCAGATGGGGGTGCCATAATAAAATATCATAGAGTGAACAGTTTCAAGAGAGAAATTACTTTCTTACACTTTTAAAGTTCAGAATTTAGAGATCAGGGTGCCAGTCTGTTTCCAACAAGTGCTCTCCTCTTGAGCTGTAGATGGCTGCCTCCTTGCTGTGTGCTCATATGACCTCTTCTTTGTCTAAACATGAAAAAAGAGAAGGAACAAGCTTTCTGATGTCCCTTCTTATAAAAGAGCTAACCCCATCATGAGTTCTCCACCCTCCTGATGTCAACTAACCCTAATTACCATCCAAGGCCCCAACACCAAATATTGAATTGGCCAAAAAGTTCCTTTGTTTTTCTCTCTAAAATGGCTCTAGGAGCATTTAGTTGTCTTTAACTCCTTTGAAACAGTTTTGTTAGACTGTATTATGACAGCTGTCATCTCAGCATACATTAAAAAATTATCAAAACTAGTGAATTTATACATAACCATTTTAATATTAACGATGGAAGAAAATACACAGTTTTTGCAAATTACACTTTACTATTGGAATTACACTTTACTAAAAATGCAACTGAAATGCAAAAAAAGGAAAAGATTTGTGCAGTGTATGGAGAAGGTGCTATGACTGATCAAATGTGTCAAAAGTGGTTTGCAAAGTTTCATGCTGGAGATTTCTTACTGGACAATGCTCCACAGTCAGGTAGACCAGTTGAAGCAGATAGCGATCAATTCAAGACATTGAGAACAATCAATGTTATACCAAACAGGAGATAGCTGACATACTCCAAGTATCCAAATCAATAAAGTTACTGGTAAAAATGAAAAATGTGTCTTGTATTTTATAGAAAAAAAACTAAACAGATTTTTTTTTGCCAACCCAATTCTATCACATTGGGGCTTAAGGCTTGAGCATGTGAATTTGGGAAGCAAACAAACATTTAGTCTGTAACATGACCAAACACAGCCCCCAAATATATGAAGTAAAAAAGACATGATTGTAGGTCGAAATAGTTATACAATAGTAGTTGAAGACTTTAATACTCAACTTTTAATAATTAACAAAACAATAAAACAGAATATCACTAAGAATATAGAGGATTAACACTATAAACCCACTGGGCCTAATAGACACTCTACCTGATAACAGCAGAGTACTGATTTTTTCTCAAATGTACATAGAATATGCTCCAAGATAGATTATATAATAAATCATACAGCAAGTCTTAATACATTTTAAAAGACTAAAGATATATTAAGTTTCTTTATGAATCAAAATAAAATGAAACTAGAAATAATATTAGGTAAACAAGACATTTCACATACATATGGAAATTAACACACCTTTAGAAATCAATGCATTACAAAAGATACCAAAAATAAAATGAGAAAAGTCCTGAAAGTGAAAATACAACATACAAAGAATTATAAAGTACAGTTGAGCCCAGTGAATAAAACTAGAAATCAACAGAAGTGGAAAGTCTACAAACACGTAGATATGAAACATACTCATAAACAATACAAAAAATAATAAATCATAAGAAAAATTAGAAAATATCTTGCAACAAATGAAATAAGAACATGATGTACCAAAATTTATAGAATGCATCAAAATAAGTGCGAAGAGGGAAGTTCATTATTGTAAACATTTACATTAAAAAAAGAAGAGCGATGTTATGGGAGATGGAGCTGCTGGTGAGCACGACCTGGTCTGGAGAACAAAGGAGATTAATTCTGATCAAGATGACAACCTCTAAAAAGCACCAAGACTTTGTAACAGAGCCCAAGGGAGAACAGCCAATGGAGAACCTGGTTGGGATTGGTGAAATCATGGGCAAGAAGCTGGAGAAAAGGGGCTTTGACAAGGCCTGTGTGGTCCTTGGCCAGTTTCTGGTGCTAAAAAAAGATGAAGACCTCTTCTGGAAATGGCTAAAGGACACATGTGGCATCAATGCAAAGTAGTCTTGGGACTGGTTTGCATGCCTTTGAGAGTGGTGTGATGCCTTCTTGTGACACTCTCTGAGGAGCCCCCAATCCCTAACCCTAGTCTTGAGTCTCTAGAGTTTGTATGTGAGTTGGGACTCTACCCTTGTCCTCTACAAAGGAAATGATCACTGTCTACTCACCTCTGGTCCTCTGGGTCCTCGGGAGCAGGTCCTCTGGGTTTTTGGGGAAATTCTCTCTTCTCACCATTTCAATTTTTTGGAATTCTTGCTCTTACATGAATCTTCCTTCTCCTCCTGCCAGTTTCAGGTCAATAATTATCAACTTTTTTGAGTAGATTCCTGGCCCTTTCCCTCATTCCCACTTTCACCTCTGGTTCATTTTATACTATTTGGCTTCTCTTTTGCCAAAAAACTGTCTGCATAGTTTTTTTGAATCAAAATCAATGGCCTTCAAAAAAACAGAAGACCTTAAATCAATACTTTAACTTTATATCATATGAAACTAGAAAAAGAACAAATTCAACCCAAAGCTATCAAAGCTATTGATGGAAATAATTAAGAGCATTTTAAAACAAAATTGAGAATAAAAAAGTAAAACTCAACAAATGAAGAAATTGGTTCTTTGAAAATATTGGCAAAATTAATAAAACTTTAGGTAGAGTGACAACTCAAAAGAGAGAGACAGAGAATTCTGGGTGGGTGGCTTAGGTGGTTGGAGCACTGTCCTGTGCACCAAAAAGTTGTGGGTTTGATCCTCACTCAAGGCATATACCTAGGTTGTGGGTTCAATCCTCTATTAGGGCACATACAAGAGGCAACCAATATTTCTCTATTACATTTATGTTTTTTCCTCTTTCTCTCCCTTCTCTCTCTAAAATCAATAAAAGCATATCCTTGGGTGAATATTTTATTTTATTTTTTTAAGATTTTATTTATTTATCTTTAGAGAGTGGGGAAGGGAAGTAGAAAGAGAGAAACATCGATGTGTGGTTGCTTCTTGCACACCCCCTACTGGGGACCTGGCCTGCAACCCAGGCATGTGCCCTGAATGGGAATTGAACCAGCAACCCTTTGGTTCACAGGCTGGCACTCAATCCACTGAGCCACACCACCCAGGGCTACTTGGGTGAATATTTTAAAAAATAAATAAATAAGAGAGACAGAGAGAGAAAACTCAATTTACTGAAAGCAGAAGTGAAATTAGCAACTTTACTATCAATTTTATAGAAACAAAAAATATTATTAGAGAATACTACAAACAATTTAGGCCAATCAAATTGATAACCTTGATAAACGAACAAACTTCTATAAATACACAAACTACAAAAACCAACTCAAGAAGAAACAGAAACTATGAATAGACTAGTAACAACAAAAATTAAATCAGTAATCAATAAAATCCAAATGAAGAAAAGTCCAAAACCAGATGGTTTCCCTGGTGAATTGCACCAAACATTAAAAAAAAAAAATTAACACCATCACTCCTCAAACTCTTTCCAAAAACAAAATGGAAAGAATACTTCCAATCTCATTTAATGAGGTCAGCATTAACCTGATATCAAAGCAAAATAAAGACACTACAAGAAAAAAACCTATAGGCCAATACCCATTATGAATATAAATTCACGTTTCTTGAACACAATATTATCAATAATAATATGCTAATAAGCTCAGCAACCTATTAAAAGGATTGTATACCATAAGAAGTGGAATTTACCTGCCTTGTGGAGGTTAAATAAAAGTATTATTCTACATTATTAGAAGGAAGAGCAAAATTATATGTTTATATCAATTGTTGAAGAAGTATGTTAGAGCTAAAACTATAAATCTCTTAGAACAAAACATAAATCTTTGTAACCCTGGGTTAATGGTTTCTTAACATAGCCAAAGCAAAAGCAACATAAAATAAATGAACATCAAAAATAAAAACTGTTTGGAAGCAGACCATTAAGAAAGTAGAAAACCTACAAAATGGGAGAAACTGTTTTCAAATAACATCTGATAAAAAATTTGTCTTAATCTTTTTTCTTTTATAAAAAATATATTGTATTAATTATGCTATTACAATTGTCCCATTTTCCCCCCATCATTCACCTCCACTCTGCACACCCTCTCCCACCCACATTCTCCACTTTAGTTCATGTCCATGTATCATAAGTTCTTTAGCTTCTACATTTCCCACACTATTCTTGCCCTCCCCCTGTCTATTTTCTACCCACTGTTTATGCTACTTGTTCTCTGTACCTTTTCCCCCTCTCTCCTCCTCCCACTCCCCTGTTGCTAACCCTCCATGTGATCTCCATTTCTGTGGTTCTGTTCCTGTTCTAGCTGTTTGCTTAGTTTGCTTTTGTTTTAGGTGTGGATATTAATAGCTGTGAGTTTGCTGTCTTCTTAATGTCCTATCTTTTATCTTCTTTTTCTTAGATAAGTTCCTTTTTAAAAAATATTTTTTATTGATTATGCTATTACAGTTGTCCCATTTCTCCCTCATCATTCCCCTCCACCCTGCACACCCTCTCCCACCCACATTCCCCCCTTTAGTTCATGTCCATGTGTCATAAGTTCTTTAGCTTCTACATTTCCCACTATTCTTGCCCTCCCCCTGTCTATTTTCTACCCACTATGCTACTCATTCTCTGTACCTTTCCCCCCTCTCTCCTCCTCCCACACCCCTGTTGCTGACCCTCCATATGATCTCCATTTCTGTGGTTCTGTTCCTGTTCTAGCTGTTTGCTTAGTTTGCTTTTGTTTTAGGTGTGGTTATTAATAGCTGTGAGCATGCTGTCTTTTCACTGTCATATTTTTGATCTTCTTTCTCTTAGATAAGTCCCTTTAACATTTCATATAATAAGGGCTTGGTGATGATGAACTCCTTTAACTTGACCTTATCTGAGAAGCGCTTTATCCTGCCTTCCATTCTAAATGACAGCTTTGCTGGATAGAGCAATCTTGGATGTAAGTCCTTGACTTTCATGAGTTGGAATACTTCTATGCAGCCCCTTCTTGCCTGGAAGGTCTCTTTGGAGAAATCAGCTGACAGTCTGATGGGAACTCCTTTGTAGGTGATTGTCCCCTTATCCCTTGCTGCTTCTAGAATTCTCTCCTTCATTTGAATCTTGGCTAATGTAATTATGATGTGCCTTGGTGTGTTCCTCCTTGGGTCCAACTTCTTCGGGACTCTCTGAGCTTCCTGGACTTCTTGCAAGTCTATTTCCTTTGCCAGATTGGTGAAGTTCTCCTTGATTATTTGTTCCAATAAGTTTTCCACTTGTTGCTCTTCTTCTTCCCCTTCTGGTACCCCTATAATTTGGATGTTGGGACATTTAAAGATGTCCTGGAAGTTCCTAAGCCTCTCCTCATTTTTTTGAATTCTGGTTTCTTCTTTGTTTTCTGTTTGGTTGTTTGTTTCTTCCTTCTGGTCCACTCCACTGATTTGAGTCCCAGTTTTCCTCCCATCTCTATTGGCTCCCTGCACATTTTCCTTCATTTCACTTAGTGGTGCCTTCATTTGTTCATCTAATTTGCAACCAAAATCAACCAATTCTGTGAGCATCATGATCACCAGGGCTTTGAACTATGCATCTGACAGGCTGGCTATCTCTTGGTCGTTTGGATGAATTGGCTCTGGGGCTTTGATTTGTTCTCCCATCTCAGCCTTTTTTTGTTTTGTTTTGTTTTGTTTTTCTGGTCAGGCTGTTACTTATGAGGGGCAGAGCCTTAGGTGTTCCTTAGGGCGGGGCAGCCCAGTTGCTGGGTTGTGACACTGTGTGTGGGGTTGGGATCCAAAAGGGAACAATGGCATTTGCTCTGATTCCAGTCCCTTCTGCCACTTCCCCTTTGCCTGGATTATCTGTGTGCGAATGTGGTACTGCCTGGTCAGCCATTCGCCTTGCATGGCCTCACTGTGTCTGCCTGTTGCCACTCCATACCCAGGGTCTACTATGTGCCACCTGTACACCTGGGGTCTGCTAGCCATTGCTGCCTGCGTGCCCAGGTCCACCAACCTCTACTTTTTCCTGCTGTGACTCCACCCCTCTTATTGGTCTGGATAAATGGTTGTTGGACTTCGGTACAGTTCAATTTTCTATAAGTTCCGGTTGTTTTCTTGTTTCTAAATCTTTTTGTCCTTAATTTTGGTTGTGTAAGGAGGCACAATGTGTCTACCTACGCCTCCATCTTGGCTGGAAGTGTAGAACTTGTCTTAATCTTGTTGAGCTGCTATAACAGAATATCATTGCTGATGGCTTATAAACAACACAAATTTATTTCTCTCTTCTGGAGAATAAAAAGTCCATCAAGTTCCTAGTAGATCTGGTGTTATGAGGGCCCGCTTTCAGATTCATAGATGCACATCTTTTCACTGTGTCCCCACATAGTGAAAAAGATAAGGGAGCTTTCTGGTGCTTCTTTTACAACATCATGTCATTAAGGAAATGGAAATCAAAACCACAAGTAGTACCACTTTGCATCCACTGGGATGTTTATAATCTAAATGATATATAATAACAAGCATCGGAGAGGATGTAGGGAGATGGAAACCCTTATACACTGGTGTTTTGAATGACATGGTCACTTTGGAAAACATCTTGGCAGTTACTCAAAAAGTTAGGCATACCATAACCTATGATATAGCAATTCCTCTCATATACCTAAAAAAATGAAAACATATGTCCACACAAAAGTTTTATAAAAATGTTTATACCAGTGGCCTGTGCTGGCAAGCCACACAGAGCTGGGTTTTTGTAACTGTGTCTTCCAGGCGGGCTTCTGTTCAGGATTCAGACAAGCATGTGCTGGGCTCTGTAATTGCATTACAAAGAAGCTGAGCCAAGAAGAGGAAGAACCCCACCCCCTATAGGGTGCCAGCACCACACCAGAGGCTTTTTGAACCACTCCTGCTAGGTCATGGATACCCCCAGTGAGTGCAGTTCTGTGGGGGAAGGAAGCGCAACTCGGAGCAGAAACATTCAAAGAGACTCAAGGCAGACCAAAATTCTGGGATTCAGAGGCCTCACCCACTGCTCTACTAGAAGCTTTTCTCTCACCAGTTTGCCACGGACTGGGTGGGGACAGCATCTGACATTGGTTTACAGCAAAGAAACTCTCAAGAGGCCTAGGACTGGCACAAGTGGCCAGCTTTGGACAACACCAAAGCAAAATCCAACAGGCTTCACAAACAGCAATATCCAAAGAGCGACTGCAGAGCACAACAATCTGCTGAGGCTAATGCCACTTATTTTTAATCTTTATTCTTTTCTATTTCATTTTTTCTTTTCTTCTGTTTCTCATAACTCTTATGCTCTTTTCTTACTCTATTTCTCTATTTTTTTTCTTTTAAAATTCTTTGTTTTTCTTTTCCTAAGCTTTTTTTTATTATTTAGGTAGAGTTGTCTCCATTCTCCAATTACCCCTCTACCCCACCCCACCAACCCCAACCTTGTACCCTGAAACCTATCCCTGTTGGTTTGTCCATGGGTTCTTTACACACGTTCCCTGAGGACCCTTCACCTTCTATCCTCCATTATCCCCCTCCCCGCACCCCTCTGGCCACTGTCAATTTGTTCTTTATTTCAATGTCTGTGGTTATATTTTGCTCCTTTGTTCTATTAGTAGTAGTAGTAGTATTAAAGTACAGTTGTCTCCATTTCCCCCCCACCACTACCTTCTGACCCACCACCCATCACCACAACACATCCTTGATCCTACCCACTTTGGCTTTGTCCATGTATACTTTATATATGTTCCTTGACAACCCTTCCCCTTTTTTCCCTGTTATCCTTTTCCCCTTGCCTCTGGTTACTGTTAGTTTCTTCTTTATTTCAATGTCTTTGGTTGTATTTTGCTTGATTGTTTGTTTTGTTGATTAGATTACAATTATACCTGAGATCATATGTTATTTCTCTTTCACTGCCTGACTTATTTCACTTAGTGTAATGCTGTCCAGATCCATCCATGCTGTTGTGAAGAGTAGGAGCTCCTTCTTTCTTTCTGCTGCATAGTATTCCATTGTGTAAATACACCACTGCTTTTTGGTCCACTCATTTACTGTGGGGCACTTAGGTTGCTCCCAGCATTTGGCTATTGTAAATTGTGCTACTATGAAAATTGGTGTGCACAGATTCTTATGAATTGGTATTTTAGGATGCCATCAATCCCTTTGGAACTGCTGGATCAAAAGGCAGTTCCATTTTTAGTTTTTTGAAGAAATTCCATACTGTTTTCTACAGTGTCTGCACCCATCTGTATTCCCAATAACAGTGCACTAGGGTTCCCTTTTCTCTACATGCTAGCCAGCACTTGTTGTTTGCTGCTTTGTTTATGAGGGCCATTCTCAATGGTGTGAAGTGGTGTCTATTGCAGTTTTAATCTGCATCTCTCTGATATTTAGTGATGCTGAGCATCCTTTCATGTGTCTCTGGGACCTCTGTATGTCTTCCTTGGAGAAGTATCTGTTGAAGCCTTTGGCCCATTTTTTAATTAGGTTGTTTGTCTTCCTGGAGTGGACTTGTGTGAGTTCTTTATATATTTTGGAGATCAAACCCTTGTCCGAAGTATCACTGGCAAAGATGTTTTCCCATACAGTTGGTTCTCTTTTCATTTTAATGCTGTTTTCTTTAGCTGTGCAGCTTTTTATTTTGATGAGATCCCATTTGTTTATTCTTTCCTTTATGTCCCTTGCTCTAGGGGACATATCAGTGAAAATATTGCTGTGTGAAATATCTGAGATTTTCCTGCCTATGTTCTCCTGTAGGATTTTATAGTGTGACTTACATTTGTCTTTTTTTCCATCTTAAGTTTATTTTTCTGTATGGTGTAAGACCTCCCAAAACCATTTGTTAAAGAGGCTATTTTGAATCCATTTTATGCTTCTAATCCCATCAAATTATAACTGACCATACAGACATGGGTTTTTCCCCTGAATTGTTTCATTGATCTGTGTGTTGATCTATGTGTCTCTGCCAGTACCAGACAGTTTTTTTAAAATTAATTTTTACAGACAGGGGAAGGGAGGTAGAAAGAAAGGAGAGAAACATCAATGTTTGGTTGCCCTTCATGCACCCCCTTCTGAGGACCTGGCTCACACCCAGGTATGTGCCCTGACTGGGAATTGAACCTGTGATCCTTTGGTTCCCAGACTGGCCCTCAATCCACTGAGCTACACCAGCCAGGGCCAGACTGTTTGGATTACAGTGGCCTTTTACTATGGATTCATATCAGGTATTGTGATGCCTCCTACTTTGTTCTTCTTTCTCAAAATTGCTGTAGCTATTCAGGGTTGTTTATGGTTCCATATAAAGTTTTGAAATGTGTGTTCTATATCTGTGAAATATATCATTGGTATTTTAACAGGGATTGTGTTGAATCTATAAATTGCTTTGGGTACTATAGACATTATATTAATTGATGATGTTAATTATTCCAATCTGTGAACATGGTATAAACTTCCATTTATTTGTATCTGCCTTAATTTGTATTCAGTGTTGTGTAGTTTTCTGAGTACAGGTCTTCTACCTTCTTGGTAGGTTTATTCCTAGGTACTTCATTCTTCTTGTTGCTATAGCATATGGGATATTTTCCTAATTTCTGTTTCTGATGTTTTATTGTTGGTGTACAAAATGTCTTAGGTTTCTGAATATTGACTTTGTATACCAGTGTTTCTCAAATTCACTTCTTAGGTCAAGTAGTTTCTTGGTGGAATCTATAGAGTTTTATACATACACTATCATGTCATCTGCAAAAAAATGACAATTTTAATCCCTCATTTCCTATTTGCATACCTTTTGTTTCTCTTTCTGGTCTAACTGCTGTGGCTAGGACTTCCAATACTATGTTGAATAAAAGTGGTAAAAGCTAACATCCTTGTCTTGTTCCTGATCCTAGTGGGAAAGCTTTTAGTTTTTGCCTGTTGAGTATGATATTGGCTGTAGGCTACTCATGTCTGGCCTTTATTATGTGGAGGTATGCTCCTTCTACTCCCACCTTGCTGAGTGTTTTTATCATAAATGGGTGCTGTACCTCATCAAGTGCTTTTTCTGAATCCACTGATATGATCATGAATGTTTTTTGGAACAAAAGAAAATGTCTTTCTTTTTGTTTATGTGATATATTACGTTTATTGGTTTGTGAATATTGTACCATCCTTGCATCCTTGGGATGAATCCCACTTGGTCACAGTGTATGATCTTATTTGATGTATTGCTGAATGTGGTTTGCCAGTACTTTCTTGAGGATTTTAGCATCAATGTCCATCAGTGATATTGCCCTATAGTTTTCTTTCTCTGTTTTGTCTTTGTCTGGTTTGGGGATTAGGGTGATGCTGCCCTCATCCTAATCCCCAGAGTTTGGGAGTTTCCACCTCTTGGATTATTTGGAACAGTCTGAAAAGGATAGGGGTTAGCTCTTCCTCAAATGTTTTGTAAAATTGTCCTCTGAAACCTCCCGGTCCAGGGCTTTGTGTGCTGGAAGGTTTTGATTACTGCTTCAATTTCATGAGCTGTTATTGGTCCCTTCAGGCTTTCTGCTTCTTCATTCAATTTTGGAAAATTGTGTTTCTAGAAATTTGTCCATTTCACCCAGGTTTTCAAATTTCTTGGCATATAGATGTTCACAGGAATTTCTTACAATCCTTTTCATTTCTGTGGTATCAGGTGTAATCTTTCCTCTTTCATTTCTGATTTTATTTATTTGGTTCCTCTTTTGTTTTTCTTGATGAGTTTGCTTAAAGTCTTGTCGATTTTGTTTATGTTTCAAAGAACCAGCTCCTGGATTTATTGACCCTTTGAATTTTTCTTTTCATGTCATTAATTCTACTCTGTACTTGGTTGTTTCCTTTCTTCTACTCGCTCTGGGCTGTCTTTGTTGTTGTTCCTCCAGTTCATGTAGATGTAGCATTAGGTTGTTTATTTAAAATGTTTCTATCTTTTTTAGGTAGGCCTGTATGGCTGTGAACTTCCCTCTCAGGACTGCCTTCGCTGTGTCCATTAGGTTTTGAACTGTTATGAGTTCATTTTCATTTGTTTCCAGAAACTATTTGATTTCTTTTGTGATCTCATTCTTAACTCATTCATTGTTTAATAGCATGCTATTCAATCTCCATGAGTTTGAGTGTTTTTTTTTTCCTTGAGGTTGGTTTCCAGTTTCAGTCCCTTGTGGTCAGAGAAAATGCTTGTGTGATTTCACTTTCCTTGAATTTTTTTGAGGCTTGTTTTGTGTCCTATCATGTGGTCTATCTTTGAAAATGTTCCATGTACATTTGAAAAGAATGTGTATTTTGCTTCTTGGGGATGAAAGTTTCTATATGTATCAGTTAAGTGCATTTGATGCAGTGCATTGTTAAATGCCACAATATCTTTGTTGATATTTTGTTTGGCAGGTCTATCCATTGGTGACAGTGGGGTGTTCATATCCCCTATTATAAGTGTGTTGCTGTCTATATATTTCCTGAAGTCCCCAAAATTTTCCTTATATATTTGGGTGCTCCTCTGTTGGGTGCATATATGTTTACAATGTTTATGTCTTCTTGATGGATTCTTACCTTGAGTGTTGTGAAGTATCCTTCTGTGTCTCTTCTTATGGCCTTTCTTATGAAATCTATTTTGTCTGATACAAGTATTGCTACTACAGCTTTTTTCCCATCAATTTGCTTGGAATATTTTTTTTTCCAACCCTTCACATTCAATCTGTATAGGTCTTTTATTGAGGTGGGTTTTTTGCAGGCAGCATGTGTGTGGGTCACATTTTGTTATCTATTCAGCTGCCCTATGTCTTTTGATTAGAGCATTTAATCCATTTACATTTAAGGTTAGTATTGACAGGTACTTATTCATTGCCACATTATTACCTTTGTACCTGTGTTCCTCTCTCTTTCACCCTTTCTCTTCAGCTTTTCAAATCAGTCCATTTATCATATCTTGCAGTGATAGTTTTATGGAGGTGTACTCTTTTAGCCTTCTTCTGATTGGGAAACTCCTTATTTCACCTTCAATTTTAATTGAGAGGCTTGCTGGGTACAGTTGTCTTGGTGGCAGGCCTTTGCTTTTCAGTACTTGGAATATTTGTTGTCATTCCCTTCTGGCTTGTAGTATTTCTGTTGAGAAATCAGCTTCTAGCCTTATCAGAGCTCCCTTGTATGTTACTTCCTGTCTTTAAGATTCTGTCTTTAAAATTTGGCATTTTATGTATGATGCGTTTTGCACTGGGCCTCTTTGGGTTCATCTTGATTGGGACCTTCTGTGCTTCTTGAACTTGCATGGCTTTTCCCTTCTCCCAGTTAGGGAAATTTTCTGTCATCATTTTTTCAAACAGATTTTCCATCCATTGGTCCTTTTTTTCCCCTTCTGGTATTCCTGTGATTCAAATGTTGTTGTGTTTCATGTGGTCATGCTTCCTTTAGGCTATCTTCATACGTTTTTAGTCTTTTTTCATGTAGCTACTCTCTCTGGGTGTTTCCTTCTACCTTGTCTTCCAGCTCACTAATTCAGTCCTCTGCTTAATCCAGCCTGCTTGTAATTTTTTGGTATGTTTTTGATTTCAGACAATTTATTCTTTATTTCTTCCTGGTTATTGTTTATAGCTTCTATTTCCTTTATCATACCATTGTAGCTCTCATTCAGTTCCTTGTAGTTGTTCCTAATGCAACTTGTAGGGAGAGTTGCATTAGGTACTGGAAAGTTTACACTTGGAAAGTCTCTCCTTCCTATCCACTTGTCAGTCTAAAATCTATGCAGTACATTCCCATTTAATACCTGGCAGTTTGGAGAATACAGCTTACTTCAAAGCTATTTATGAGCATGAGATTTAAGCAGTACAGTGATATTCCAGATCCTAGGGACCTATGACAAAAGTATTTAAATTCAGCATTTATTTCTTTAACTACTAAAGGCACTAAAACTACTACTAAAAGCACTCAAAAATAAAAATTCTGCTGGATATTAATTATAACCATAGTAACTAAATTAACATAGGCAAACATTTTTAAACCCAGAGGTATAGTGTATCTTTGCTCCTATATGCTACATACCTTAAGTAAATTTCAGTCTCCACCCCATTTATACTGCAACAGTCTTACATCATTTCCCTTTTTGTTTCCTTTTCCCTACTCCATACATTCTATAAATACTAATAGCTACCATTAAGACTGCTAGGCATTTAATATGGGTTATGATAAATTCATGTAACAGATCTATGACAAAGGCGGAATTATCTCCCTTTAACATCTAAGAAAACTGACTTCTGAAAGGCTAGTAATTGGTCCATGACAACTCTAGACATTTAGGTTAAAAAAAAAAAAACCCAGAGGATTAATAATTTATGCTGCATAAAAAATGATGCCCTGGAAATATTAAGAATGAATGATGATGGATAAATTTCCACATATATAGTCAACTAATTTTTGACAAAGGCACCAAGAATACACAATGGTGAAAGGAGAGTCTTTTGAATAAATGGTGTTGGGAAAACTGGACATCCACACACAAAAGAATAAAATTAGACACTTACTATACATGAAAAATAATGCAAAATATATTAAAGACTTAAAGACCTGAAACCATAAAACTCCTATAAGAACACACAGGGAAAATATTCCCTGATATTGGTCTTCACAATGATTTGTTTGGTTTTGACACCCAAAACACACATCAAAAGCAAAAATAAACAATTAGAACTAAATCAAACTACAAAGCTGCTGCACAGCAAAGGAATCTGTCAACAAAATGAAAAGGCAACCTATGAAGTGGAAGAAAATAGTGGAAAGTTGTGTCTGATGAGGGTTTATTATCCAAAATATATAAGAAATACCACTCAATACCCAAAAATCCTAATTTAAAATGGGCAAAGGGCCTGAACATATATTTTACAAAAGAAGAATACAAATGGCCAACAGGTATGTAAATAGATGTTCAACATCATTAATTATCAGGAAAATTCAAATCAAAACCACAAAGAAGTCAAAGAATTATTACTTCACACTTGTTAGAGTGGTTGCTAAAAAATGTCAAAAGATAACAAGCATTGAAGAGGATGTGAAAAAAGTAAACCTTTACACTCTTGGTAAAAAAAAGTAAATTGTTACATCCATTATGAAGAACAGTATAAAGATTTCTCAGAAAGTTAAAAACAGAGCTGCCATATGACCTAGCAATCCTATTTCTGAGTATACATCCAAAGGAAATGAAACAACTTTAGTGTCTATAGAGAGATCGATTAAGAAAATTGTGTGTATGTACACACAATGTGGAATATTATTCAGCCTTTAAAAGGAGGAAATCCTGCCATTTTCAACAACATAAATGAACCTGGAGGACATTAAGCTAAGTGAAAAAACCAGACACAGAAAGACAGATACCACATAATCTCACTTACATGTAGACCCTTCAAAAAAAGAAGTTGAACTCAGTAACAGAGAATAGAGAAGAGTAGTTACCAACAGGGTGGAGGTGGATAAAAGGGAGAGACTGATCAAAGGGTACAAACTTTCAGATGTAAGATGAGTAAGTTCTGATTACATAATATATAGCATGGTAACTATAGTTAATAATAATGTACTGTATACTTGTAACTTGCTAAAAGAGTATATTTCCAGTGTTCTCACCACATACACACAAAATGGCAATTATGTGACATAATAGACATGTTTGTCTGCTTGACTGTGGTAATCATTTCACAATGTATAAATAAATCAAAACATCACGATGTACACCTGAATAATGTATCCAATTTTGTCAATCATACCTCAAGAAAGACAGGGGTAAAATGATGGGAAAAAAACATGTAATAAGTAGGCTATAAAATGTTCAGTGTAAAAACATAATCACTCTAAGAATTCTGAAAACTGGAAGGACAGTCACCAAATTGTTAACAGTAATTGCACCTGGAAGTTGATTATATGTGAGCTATGTCCTAAAGAGAATGGTGAATATGAATGGCAACATAGGTAGCACACTTGGGTAGTAATAATTGACAAAAACAAACATCATTTAAATATTTTTATTATAAAATAGTTTAAATATACAAAAGATACAGAGATTAAGAACCTATTTATAAACCCATGACCAGCTTTATCAAATTAGAATTTACCATACTTGTTTCTGTTTTGAAGAAATAAATGATTATTTGCATTCTTTGATTAATCTCATTATTCATTCTCCGCAGGTTACCACTGTTCTGAATTTGATGATTATTTTTATGAATGTTATTACACTATTTCTATATGATATTTAGCAACAGAAAAAAGTATTGATTTGCATGTTTTCAAGCATTATATTAACAAGTGGTACCATGTCATACAAAATTCTTTAATTCAATTTCATAATTTCTGAGAGTTGTTCATGCTGATAGAAGTATAAATAGTTCATTCATTTTAACTACCTTCACTTTAATGGTTATTTCGATTGATTTCAACTTTCAATCTCACAAACAATTCTGAAGTGGATCATCAAGTACATGTCCCTGAAAACATGAGAAGACTGTAGTAGGGGTGTGCAACCTTTTGGTGTCTCTGCACCACACTGGAAGAGTTTTCTGGGCCACATATTACATTGTGACACGTAATCACAAGAAAATGTCATAATGTTTTAAATAAATTTACAATTTAGTGTTGTGATGCACTCACAGCAACACTGGGCTGCAGTTTGGACACCGCTGCTAGAGGTTTAAGTGTGGATGATGTGTCAAAGAGTATCAACATCTTCAAATTTACTAGATATTGCCTAATTATCCTAAACACAACTACTGCCAAATAGCACTGTATGAACATTCCTATCACTGTATATCTTTTTAATCATTGGCAAAGTAATGCTTTTGCCAATGTGATGATCTTGAAATAGTTCATTGTGGTTTTATTTACATTTCCCTTACTACGAGTGACGCACATAATGAATTATTCTAATATTCCCAAATCCATTCTTTCCTTACTAATATTTTTATCATATGCACAATTTCTACAGATAGCTCATACTCAAGAATTTTCTTGCCATTCTTAAGAATTCATACTTCATAGATGAATTTCAGAACTTGTGAAAATGAACGGCAAAAGGTCCCATTCAGAAATTATAGTTCAAAATGCAGTAAATTGCGAATTAGGAATAACTAGTAACTTTGTTATCTTGAGTTTCTTCAGTGTAGACTATATAATACTCTTGAGTTTACTTCATTATTCTTCAGATAAGCATGAAATTTAAGCATGAATGTGAAAACTTATGCTTAAATGTAAGTATAATACTCTTAGCTTCTGGAATTTAACTCCATGAGAAGATTGTCTTTGTATTGATCATCATTGTCTCCTCATGCCTGAAACAGTGACAGTACCTGTCACTCAAATAGTGGCTACTCAATATTCACTGAATGAAAATATACATATATTGTGTGTGTGTGTGTGTGTGTGTGTATAATTACAGGATATATATACACAATGTATATATTCAGAATACATATATTCTGTAGTCATATATATATATGATTTCAATTTTACAATCACTAGATAAAAACATTTATAAACATTGTACTTTCTACAGCATGGAAGAGTTTAGATGTTTTGAAATTACCGAGATTCAATCATACAACTACCTATTGTTTCTTGGCCTTTTGGCTTAAGATCAAGTGCAATCATACAACTACCTGGGCCTGGGCCTAGTGCCTTTTTGTGGTGCAGTATGAATTTCTAGGTTTATGGGGTTTTTTTGTTTTGTTTTGTTTTGTAGTTCATTGCGATACTCTATTCTTTATCTAAATGGAAGCTTTTTATTTTCAGTAAATCCTCATATTTTAATTGGTTTACTCAATTCATTCTCTCTAGAAGCCTTCTAAAACTGGCTATAAGTGTTCATTTTTATTTTCTGTGTCTATTGATTTCTTACCTAGAGTACAAAGACTCCACTTATATTCTAAACTTTTTAGTTTTCCTAATTCTGACTTGTGGCTTCCCAGGGATGTTTGACTACTTTGTCCACTAAGGAATCTTGTTTTAGCTATGAAGGGTGAGTTAACATACGTTGAGTGTTTGGAAGAATTTGCTATATGTAATGCACTACATGAAGTACTTTACAATCAAAATTTTTACTTAATATGCATCAATTTACAACATACATTATTTAATTTAATATTTTCTAAAATACAGTATCCTTGCCCTGGATGGGTATCTCGGTTGGAGCATCATCCTGTACACCAAATGGTTGTGGGTTCCATTCCCAGTCAGGGCACATATCTAGGTTGTGGGTTTGATTCCCAGTTCAGGTACGTACAGGAGGCAACCAATCTTTCTCTCTTACATCAATTTCTCTCTCTCTCTCTCTCTCCTCCCCTTTCCTCTCTCTAAAATCAATAAACATAAAACATATCCTTAGGTGTGGATTAAAAATATAAGATACTGTATCTTATATTTAAAATAGGGATACATTATACTTATTTTAAGAATTCAAGAAAACCCTGAGGTTTAGATAAATTAAGAAAATTACTCAAAGTCACACAACCCCAAAGCAGTGGTAGAGTATAATTTTCTAGAATCTAAGGTTTTCATCCCAGGAAGTGCTTAGTGTCCAGAGAGGGAAAATAAATAGAATAAGGCTAAGAGGTACAAAAGAACCAGCTAATAAAGCAACTCATAGACAATGTTAAAGACTGTGGATGTTAGATTAAGAACAACAGCAGGCCAAAAAGTTTTAACTGGAAGTGGTGATGTATGTATTCTTATACTTCAAAAAGATCATTTTGGGCGCAAGGTGAGAAATAAGTTTAAGGAAACCAAAAGTTGATAAAGGAAGTTCTGTTAGAAAATCTATAGCAGTGATCCAGGTGAGATGGACAATAGACTAGAGTGATATTAAAGATGGAAAAAGAGTATACATCCAAGAAATATTCATAATAGTGTCTATAGGGCTTGGTGATTGACTGAATTAGGTGGTGAGAATGATACCCCAAGATGGATTCTCTGATGATGAGCAAGGTGTGCATGCTGCCTGAAGGTTTTCTTGCATTCTTTACATTCATAGGGTCTCTCTCCAGTATGAATTCTCTGATGTTGGGCAAGGGATCCACAGTAACTAAAAGCCTTTCCACAAACATTACATTCATAAGGCTTCTCTCCAGTATGAACTCTCTGATGTTGGGTAAGAGATGAGTCATTGCTAAAAGCCTTTCCACATTTAATACACTCATAGGGTTTCTCTCCAGTATGAACTCTTTGATGTTGCGCGAGGTAGGCAATCTGGCTGAAGGCTTTCCTACATTCCTGACATTTATAAGGTTTTTCCCCAGTATGAATTCTCTGATGTTGAGCAAGGTGTGAATTCTGGCTGAAGGCCTTCCCACATTCCTTACATTCATACGGTCTCTCTCCAGTATGTATCCTCTGATGTACAGTTAGATAAGCACGAAGACTAAATGCTTTCCCACACACATTACATTCATAAGGTTTCTCACCAGTATGAACTCTCTGGTGTTGAGCGATTGATGATCTATTACTAAATGCTTTCCCACATTCAACACATTCATAGGGTTTCTCTCCAGTATGAACTCTCTGATGTTGAGCAAGATAGGCAAACTGGCTGAAGGCTTTCCTACACATCTTACATTCATAAGGTTTTTCTCCAGTATGAACTCTAAGATGCTGAACTAGGTGTGCATTCTGACTAAATGCTTTCCTACATTCCTTACATTCATAAGGTTTCTCTCCAGTATGAATCCTCTGATGTTGAACAAGATTTGATCTCTGGCTGAAGGCCTTCCCACATTCTACACATTTATAGGGTTTCTCTCCAGTATGAATTCTCTGATGAAGAATAAGAGATGAGCTCTGGCTGAAAACTTTTTCACAGTCATTACATTTCAAAAGTTTCTTGTCTGTATAGATATTCTTGGGCTTAATAGCCATTAAATTTTTTTTTAATCTTTTATTTCGTATATCATGTTTATGTATTTTTTGCTCTTTTGAAACAATCTGTTCTGTATGAAGTAGTGTGTTCACATGGAAACTTTGCCAAGATTTCTTATATTCCTGTCCTCTCTCATTAATAAGGGCTTCTTCATGAGTGATTGTCTCTTCTTTAAAATATGCATTCTGATTCACTGTTTCCCTCTCAAAATGGCCCTCACATTTCCATTTCCCTCTCAAATTGGAGTACTCAAGGCCACAGCTTGTAAGTTTTTCTATTATCTTCTGAGATGACTGTGCTTCATAAATGTCCTGTTTTGGGGTTAATTCTTCACTCTCATACACAGATTCCCAGCCTGAAAAATAATAAGAAAAAATGTCTCCTCTATTATGTACCAGGTGGTACATTATGAAAGTACATAAAGTGAAGTGAGTTTAATAGCAAATGAAACCAAAAAGAACACTGGCTTTCATAGTTCTGAAGTGTGTAAAAAACAAAACAAAATAAAATAAGTTATACAGAAACTTGGTGGGGAATGGTTAGAATTATAAAAAAAATCAGTAAGGTAAATCTCAGGTCAAGAATAAATTATGGAATAAACACTCTCAGTAAAGTAGGAACAAAGAGAACATACCTCAACATAAACACCACATGTGAAAAACCCACAACTAACATCATACTCATGATGAACATCATACTCATCATAACAGTGAAAAGCAAGTTTTTTTTCTTTAAGGTAAAAAAATCAACAAGATCTCCACTCTTGCCACATTTACTAAGCATAGGATTGGAAGTTCTAGCCACAGCAATCAGACAAGAAAAAAAAAGCAAATGGCATACAAATTGGAAAGAAGTAAAGCTGTCATCATTTACAGATGTCATATTATTATATAGAGAGAACCGTAAAGCATTCCACACACACAAAAAAAAACTTTTAGAACTAATGTATTCAGTTAAGTAGCAGGATGCAAAATTAATATTCAGAAATTGATTGCATTTTTATATGACACTTATGAGCTATCAGAAAGAAAAATTAAGAAAATAATCCAATTTAAATTGTATAAAAAAGAATAAAATACCTATGAATAAAATTTAAACAAGAAAATAAAAGACCTATACTTGAAAAAGTGTAAGAAATTGAAGGTACAAGCAAAGAAAAGGATATACATGCCCATGGATAAAAATAATAACATTGTTGCTACCCAAAGTAATCCACAGACTCAATGCAATACCTATCAAAATACCAATGGCATTTTTCACAGAACTAGAACAAATATTCCTAAAATTTATACTAAAAAACAAAAGACCCTAAATTGGCATAGCAATCTTGAGAAAGAACAAAGTTGAAGGTATGATGCTACTTGACTTCAAACTATAGTACAAGGTGATAGTAATTAGAACAGCATGATATGTGGCATAAAAACAGCCACAGAGATCAATGGAACAGAATAGAACCCAGAAATAAATCCATGCCTAGTTGGTCAATTATTCTATAACAAAAGAGGCAAGGATATACAGTGGGATGAAGACAGTCTTTTCAATTGATGGTGTTGGGAAAACTGGACAGATACATGAAGAAAGATACTAGAACACCTTCTTATGTGGGATCTAAAAAAAGACTCGAATGGAGTAAAGAGTTAACTATAAGACTTGAAACCATAAAACTAGAAAAAAAACAAAGGCAGTAAACTTTTTGACATTGTTCCTAGTAACATTGTTTTTGTATATGTCTCCTCAAGTAAGGGAAATAAAAGAAAAAAGAAAAAAGAAAAGTAGTTATACTGATATCAAGTATAGCATAAGAAATATAGTCAATAATTTTGTGATAACCACATATGGTATCAGATAGGTAATAGACTTATTGGGGCAATCATTTCTTGAGGTCTATAAATGTCTAATCACTTTGTCACACACCTAAAGGTAATATAATTTTGTATGTTGACTATTATGGAAAATTAATTTTTAAAAAGGAGAAATTAAGAAGATGGCTGGACTCGGTTATAACTTTATGCATGTATGAATAATACAGGCACTGAAATAACCCCCATTCACATAGTTGCTTCTTTTAAGAACAGTCACTTCACATTGTGAAAGGTGCTATTCTAGAAGCTTTCAATATCACAGTAAACAAAGATCTTTACCCTGATGGATCTTATTTTCTTTGGGAGACAGAAAATAGGTGCTAATTAAGTAAATTTTATTGTATGTTAGAAGGTACTAAGTGCTACAGAAAAAAAAAGCAGGTAACACTCTCATATGGATATCTCCCTCTCTCTCTCTTGCTCCTTCCTTCTTTGATTCCCTCCCTCCCTTCCTCTCTCTCTAAAATTAATTTTAAAAAATCCTTCAAGGAGAAATTTTTAAAAATCAGGTAAGAGATGAATGAGGAATGTTGATGAAGTCAAAGACAGGAATCATTAATAAGTTAATATTTATTAATGGCCATAATAAACAAATCAACAGACAACAAATGCTGGTGAGGTCATGGAGAAAAGAGAGCCCTAGTGCACTGCTGGTGGGAATGCAGACTGGTATAGTCACTGTGGAAAACAGTATGGAGTTTCCTCAAAAACCTAAAACTGCCCTTTGACCTGGCAATCACACTGCTGGGAGTATACCCTAAGAATCCTGAAACACCAATCCAAAAGAACCTATGCACCCCAATGTTCATAGCAGTGCAATTTAAAATAGCCAAGTGCTGGAAATAGCTTAAGTGCCCATCAGTAAATGCATGGATCAAAAAATGGTGGTACGCTTATACAATAGAATACTACACAGCAGAAAAAAAGAAGGAGGTCCTACCCTTTGTGAGAGCATGGATGGAACTGGAGAGCATTTTGCTATGTGAAATAAGCCAGGAAGCGAAAGGCAAATACCATATGATTTCACCTATAAGTGGAGCCTAATCAACAAAATGAACAAATGACCAAAACAGAACCAGAGACATAAAAATAAAGAACAAACTGACAGTAACCAGGGGGAGGGAAGGGGGAGGAAAGGGGGAAAGAAGGGTAAGGGTCGTTAATGAACATGTATAAAGGACTCATGGACAAAGACAACAGTGGAGGGGAGGGTTGAATGTGGCAGGTGGGGGTGGGCAGCACAGGGGGAGAGTAATGGGGGAAAAATGGGGACAACTATAATTGAACAAAAAAAAATAATGTTAAAATTTAAGCAAAGATTTGAAGGAAGCGATTAGTTGCTTAGACATTTGGAGAAAGTTACTTAGATATTTAAAGTAGAAGCATATTTGGTACATTTGAGGAATAACAAGAAAGCCAGTGTGGCTGGGGAGAAGGGAGTAGTAGAAGATATGAGATAAAGGATAGCAAGATTACTTAAGCATTAGAGGTGTCCTAAGCAATTTGACTTTTACTCAGTGGATGGAGAGCCACAAGTGTGAGTAGAGGAGTGATATCTAATTACTAATTAATGAACATAGTGGAAGTTGGGAGGCAAGAGGAGAAGGAAGGGGACCTATTTCAGTAATAATCAAGAGATTCTGGCCTCCAGGGAGAGACAGTGGTCTTCTAGAAACCCAAGCACCCTCTTAAAGAACCAGCACACAAAATCTTGTTCAAGCCACATACCCTGGGCTGGCAGAGGGAGAGCAGACTAGAGCAGACTGGAGTAGTGTGAGTACAGACTGGGTTTTGTGGCTCCAAGGAGAGAGCTCAAGGGACAGTTGCCATGATCCCTGTGCTGAATGTATTTCCCACAGTGTACAGAAATGCCATATTTCCTAAGTTAAGCACTCACCTCTATACTGCATTGACCTGGAGGAATGCACTAGATGTACCCTGTTAATTCCCTGTCGCCTGGCCCTGCTGAGTTCATGCCCTGCAGAGAAGACAGCTGCCTGGGCACATGGTGTAGAGGTCCAGGAAGATTCAGGGTGTGTCGGAGTCTAAGTATGTGGTTCTGGGGCTCCTGTGCCATGCACCAGAGAGACCCTCCCACCCGCCGACAAGAGATCCACTAGCACCACCCTCCCAACTCTCAATGGCCCTCACCTGCCTAGCTTATGCTCTTTGGCCAGACTAGACCTGCTATACATACTCTCTTGGAAGACTTTTGAGGAGTTCCAGGCAGATTCAAGGACAGACTGAGTTGTGTGGCTTTAGGCTAAGGGCTATTTTTCTCTTGCATGTCTGATGAGTGCCACCATTCCAGTAGAGAGCCCTCCCTTCACAAAGCAAAATCTTCTGTTTGGGCTTGATGAATGAATGCTAGTGGTCCGACCCTGATGAATCCCTGAGATCCTGCCTTGCCACAAAGGCCCATGGACACCCTGCAGGTGGCACCTGGGTATGGTGTACCTGGAGAATTTTGCCTCAGACCCAGCACTGGTCCTGAGTTTAAATCTGTGTAAATCTGGTGATCACCACTTGCTCCTATCAGGATATCCATAGAAACCTCCCTCATGTAACTTGCATACTTCCAGAGGCTCTTTCAGTAACTGAGAGTAGCAGTCAGCCAGCAGGCAAAGGCAAATCTCGGGGTGCCTTGGGCCTTTTGCTGGCCTGCACCAAGACTTGGTCCTGGAGACAACCAACTATAGTGTACAGCTTGGCCTCTCCCACACACACCCAGGCCCAGCAGAGGCAGTCACAAACTGCGAATCACTTTGTATTTCCAAACAGGTAGCTGAGGGCCAGTCACAGGCAATGCCTGATACTTAGCTGAACCAGAGTCCCTTGCTAGACAGACTCATAAAACATCAAGGCACAATCCAATTCGTTCCAAAAATAGCTGACACAAAATCTCATCAGGCACCAGACTCTGCTGTGGCAAATTTTGTTTTATGGTTTCAGCCATTGCATAACATCTCATAAACTATGGTTGTAGTCAATACTCATTGTCAGCCAACTGGAAGGTCAACCCTACCCACTAAAGATCAACAGCAATAAAAACTCATATACAACAGGAGGGTAACATAACCCACACAAGGGACATTCCTGGGTCATCTAGTTCAGGTGATGAAGGAGACTGCAACTGAGCCTCACCAGACACCTACTATATAATGACACCAAACCAAGACTGGGAGGCATAACAGCTATACTAATAACAGAAACAAATACAGAGAGGTAGTCAAAATGAGGAGACAAAGGAACATGCCCAGAATGAAAGAACAGGGGAAATCCCCAGAAAAAGAACTAAATAAAGTGGAAGTAAGCAATCTACTAGATACAGAGTTCAAAACAATGGTTATAAAATATCTCATGGTGTGTAGAGTAAGAATGGATTAACTCAGTGTGAACTTTAAAAATAGGTAGCAGGCATAAAACAGAACATAGAAACCATAAGAAAGAACCAGGCAAAAATGAAGAATACAATATCTGAAATGAAGAATACACTAGAAAGATGCAACAGCAGGCTAGATGAAGCAGAGAATCCAAATCAGCAATTTACAAGACAAAGTACCAGAAAATATCCAATTAGAGCAGCAAAAAGAAAAAAAAAAACTATTTTTAAAATAAGGATCATTTAAGGGATCTCTGGAACAACATGAAGTATAACAAGAAGAACTGCATCATAGGAATACCAGAAGGAGGAGAGAATAAAAGGATTGAGAATCGATTTGAAGAAATTATAATGACTGAAAACTTCCCTAATTTGGTGAAGTAAAAAGGCACACCTGTCCAGAAAGAACAAAGAGTCCCAAAAAGATGAAACTAAAGAGGCCCACACCAAGAAATGTTGTAATTAAAATGGCAAATGTTAAAGACAGAGAGCAAAATCTTCAAAACAACAAGGGAAGGACAATTTGTTACCTCAAAGGAAACTCTCAATAAACTGACAGCTGATTTCTCATCAGAAACATTTCGGGGCAGAAGGCTTGGCAGGAAACAGTCAAAGTGATGAAAAGCAAGGACCAAGGGGAAAAAAAAGAAAATAAAAGAAAAAATGATGACTATACTCAGCAAGATCATTTAAAATTGAAGAACTATAGAGCTTCTAAGATAAGAAAGCACTAAATGAATTCATTACCAACAAACAAGTATTACAAAAACTGTTAAAATACATCTTTAAGAAGAAAGAAAAAAGAGGAACAGGTTACCAAGAATAAAGTGGCAATAAATAGGTACCTATCGATAATCACTTTAAATGTAAATAGCTTAAATTCTCCAATCAAAAGGTACAAGATAACTGAATGGATTAGAAAACAAGACCCTTGTATATGCTATCTACAAGAGACCCAATTCAAAAAGAAAGATACACACAAACTAAAAGTAAAAAGATGGAAGAAAATATTTCATGCAATGGAAAATTAAAAAACAAGCTGGGATAGCAGTACTTATATCAGACAAAATTGACTTTAAAACGAAGATTATAATAAGACACAAAGAAGAACATGATGATAAAGGGATCTATCCAACAAGAAAATATAACCCTTATAAGCATTTATGCTGCCTACCTAGGAGGACTTAAATCTAAACGATAAATCTTCATGAACATACAGTGAGAGACTGACTATACAATACAGTCATAGTAGGGGATTTTAACACCTAATTGACATCAGTGGATAGATCTTTCAGATAAAAATCAACAAGGGATCAGCAGCCTTAAATGACACACTAGACTAAATGGATTTCATTGATATTTTCAGAAGATTTTACCCCAAAACAGCAGAATATACACTCCTTTCAAGTACACACAGAACATTTTCAAGGATAGACTACACGTTGGGCCACAAAACAAGGCTCAATAATTTTCAGTATATTGAAATCATATCAAGCATCTTCTCCAACCACAATGGTATGAAACAAGAAATCAATTACAAAAAAATTTCTGAAAAACACAAACATATGGTGGCTGAATAACATGTTACTAAAGAATGAATGGGTTAACAATGAGATGAAGGAAGAAATCAAAAGCTACCTTGAAATAAATGAAAATGAAATATCAATCCCAAAGATATGGACACAACAAAAGCAGCCCTAAGAGGAAAATTCATAGCATTGCAGGGCAACCTCAAAAACAAGAAAAATCTCAAGTAAATAATCTAACCTTGCACCTTAAAAAAAAAAAAACTAAAAAAGGGATAACAAAGCCCACAGTGAGTAGAAGCAATAAAATAATAAAGATCACAACAGAAATTTAAATAGTAGAGTCTAAAAAAGCAAAACAAACTTCAATGAAGCTAAGGTATGTTTATTTGAAAAATAAACCAAATTGATAAACCTTTATCCAGATCCATCAAAAAACATGTCAGAGGGCCCAAATAAGCTAAATTAGAAATTAAAGGGAAGTAAAAACAGAGACCAGAGAAATTCAAAAGATTATAAGAAAATATTACAACTATACACCAACCAACTGGACAATCTGGGAAAAATGGATAAATTCCTAAAAACATACTAGATTCCACAACTGCATCCAGAAGAAATAAAATAAATAAACAGATCATTTACAAGGAACAGAATTGAAACAGTAATTTAAAAAAAAACTAACCCCCCCCGAAAAAAATGTCCTGGACTGAATGGCTTCAGATGAATTTTACCAACCTTTCAAAGAAGAACTAACAGCTACCTTCTTAAACTATTCTAAGAAATTCAAGGGGAAGAAAGACTCTGAAGTTCATTTTACAAGGACAGCATTACCCTAATTCCAAAGCAGATAAAAACACCACAATGAAAGAAAATTAAAGGCTAATATCCATAATGAACATACAAGCAAAAATCTTCAAAAAAATATTAGCAAACCAAATCCAGCAATACATTAAAAGGATCAGACTTCCGGCCAAGATGGAGGCATAGGCGGACACACTGTGCCTCCTCTCACAACCAAAATTAAGGACAACAAATATTTAGAAATAAGAAAACAACCTGAACTGATAGAAAATTGAACTGTATGGAAGTCCAACAACCATTCATCCAGACCGGTAAGAGGGGCGGAGTCGCGGCAAGAGAAAGTGGAGGTGGGGGCCCTGAAACGCAAGCAGCAGCAGTGGGCAGTTCCCAGGTGCACAGGCGGCGGCTGGCGGTCCCCGGGCCCACAGGCAGCAGCTGGTGGACCCCAGGCACAGGGTGGCAACTGTGCAGACCCAGTGAGGCCGCGCAAGGCAGCTGGCTGACCAGGTGGTTCCACATTCTTGTGCAGATAATCCAGGCGAAGGGAAAGCAGCAGAAGGGAGTGGAATCCGAGAGAGAGTGGAGCAAGTGCCATTGTTCCCTCTGGGACCCCGCCCCCACATACAGCGTCAATACCCACTGACTGGGCTGCCCCTCCCGGGGGAACACCTAAGGCTCCACCCCTAACTAGGTATAACAGCTGCGACCAGACCAAAACAAACAAACAAACAAACAAACAAAAATGGCTCAAACTGGAGAACAAATGAAAGCTCCAGAGCCAATTCATCTAAGCGACCAAGAGATAGCCAACCTATCAGATGCACAGTTCAAAGCCCTGGTGATCAGGATGCTCATGGAATTGCTTGATTTTGCTCACAAATTAGATGAAAAAATGAAGGCTACAATAAGTGAAATGAAGGAAAATGCATAGGGAACCAATAGTGATGGGAAGAAAACTGGAACTCAAATCAATGGAGTGGACCAGAAGGAAGAAACTAACAACCAAACAGAAAACAAGGAAGAAACAGGAATTCAAAAAAATGAGGAGAGGCTTAGGAACCTCCGGGACATCTTTAAACGTCCTAACATCCAAATTATAGGGGTACCAGAGGGGAAGAAGAAGAGCAACAAGTGGAAAAGTTATTTGAACAAATAATAAAGGGGAACTTCCCCAATCTGGCAAAGGAAATAGACTTGCAAGAAGTCCAGGAAGCTCAGAGAGTCCCAAGAAGTTGGACCCAAGGAGGAACACACCAAGGCACATCATAATTACATTACCCAAGATTAAAATGAAGGAGACAATTCTAGCAGAAGCAAGGGATAAGGGGACAGTCACCTACAAAGGAGTTCCCATAAGACTGTCAGCTGATTTCTCAGAATAGACCTTCCAGGCAAGAAGGGGCTGGAAAGAAGTATACCAAGTCATGAAAGTCAAGGACCTACATCCAAGATTGCTCTACCCAGCAAAGCTGTCATTTAGAATGGAAGGGAAGATAAAGCGCTTCTCAGATAAGGTCAAGTTCAAGGAGTTCATCATCACCAAGCCCTTTGTACATGAAATGTTAAAGTGACTTCTGTAAGAAAAAGAAGATTAAAAATATGAGAGTAAAAAGACAGAAAACTCACAGCTATTAAGAACTACACCTAAAACAAAAGCAAACTAAGCAAACAACTAGAACAGGAACACAACCACAGAAATGGAGATCACATAGAAGGTTAGCAACAGGGGAGTGGGAGGAGGAGAGAGGGGGAAAAGGTACAGGGAATGAGTAGCATAGACAGTAGGTAGAAAATAGGGGGAGGGCAAGAATAGTGTGGGGAATGTAGAAGCTAAAGAACTTATGACACATGGACATGAACTAAAGGGGGGGAATGTGGGTGGGAGGGGGTGTGCAGGGTGGAGGGGAATGATGGGGGAGAAATGGGACAACTGTAATGGCATAATCAATAAAATATATTAAAACAAAAAAAAGTGTAGCTGAGTAGCCTGGAGTCAGATTATCTGGGTCCACATCTTGCTTCTGCCACTTCCTAATTTGATATCCTTGAGGCCCAGTTTAACTGTGAAGAATTAACTGAATTAATGCATGTAAAGGGCTTAGAAAAGTGGCTGCCTCTTATTAAACATGTATACATGTTATGTAATAAGAATATGCTAATAGATAATAATTTTAGCTATTATTGCTTGAAAGGGAAACTTGTTTTCCTCATGTTTCAATTCAATTCATCAAATATTGGTTTAGTTCTCCCTAGGTGCCTAAACCTGCTCTTGGCTGGAGGAAACTCGGTTGTGGATAACATCAGGCTACACAGCGTGCTTGGGGGAAAAAAAAATTAATGTTATACATCACATAAACAAAATGAAAGATAAAAGCCATAGGATCATATCAACAGATGGCAAAAAAGCATTTGACCATACCCAGCACCCAATTATGATAAAAACTTTCAGCAAAGTGGAAATAGAGGTAACATAACTCACAATAGTAAAGGCCATATGTGGCAAGCCCACAGGTAACATCATATTCAATAAGAAAAAATGTAAAAAGTTTCCCTTGAGATAAGAACAAAGACAGGGATGTACACTTTCACCACTCTTATTCTACATAGTACTGGAAGTCCTAGCCACAGCAATCAGGTACAATGAAGAAATAAAAGGCAGCCAAACTGAAAAGGAAGAAGTAAAACTATTATTATTTGCAGGAGACATAATACTGTATATAGTGAACACTAAGAATTCCACCAAAAACTACTAGAACTGATACAAAATTCAGTTAAGTAGCAGGATACAAAATTAATTTTCAGAAATAGGTTTTATTTTGATACACCAATAATTTGATATACCAATTATTCCCTTTCATAAGGAAATAATCCCATTTTCAATTGTGTGAACTAAAAATTACCTACAAATACATGTAACAAAAGGATTTGTATTCAAAGATGATGGCAAGGTAGGTGGGAGCTAAACCCACTTGCTCTTGTGTACCCAACTGGGACACCTAGCCGATTTTCCAAGAAACAGAACAAACAGCCAACAGAATTCCAGCTGATACGAAGTTCGGAAGCCAAAGGATGCAGAGGATATATAAAAACGGATGGTAAAGAAATCTGGAGGCTGACGGGAGGGTCCGTGGGCCCTGCACTGGAGACTGTGGCTGCTGCAGTAGTTTTGAAGGAGAGCCGGGTCAGCGATTGTAACTTGGCAGCTCCCTCCCCTCCCACAGGGACGAGTTTACAGACCAGCACCAGGAGAGACCTGGATGTTTCAAGTCGCTGAGGGGATAAAGATGTAGTAAGACACACACAGCTGGCAGTGTACACTGGCTGGGACTGTGGTTGCTGGCTGGTACAGCACCAGAGAAACTGAGAAGCCGGGTCACACATGGAGATGGGAGAAGAGATGGGCCACTACTGGCCGAGAACCAGGTAGTCTCTGGACTGGTTAGAGTTGGTCTGTGTGGAAAGCCGGGTGCCTGTTAGAAGTGGCCTGCTGCAAACAAGGGGAATTCATTCAAACAAGGCTCTCAGACACTGTGCAAGGAGCTTGCATGAAGCAGCCAGGCCTGAGAAGAGGGGGGACATGATCTCCTATCACTTGGGGCACCTCACAGACTGATCAAAGGGTGGCAGCAGGGGCTCAGAGAGGTAGCAGCACCCAGAGAGACTTAATTTAATAGGGGAACTAAATGGCCCTGAAGGGACTTGGGGTTCACACAGACCCAGGCCAATAAAGAGGGAGAAGGAGAGGTACGATTTGCTCCACTCAGTGCACCTCATGTACTAATCAAAGGGCTGCACAACTAAGTGAACAATGGGCACCAGTCTCGTATATACAAGCAGTGGACAGTGTGGGCCGCACATTGCTCTGAGGGTGTGGAATGGAAACTGGGTATCTGTGAATATTGTAGCCCAGGCTGAGCTCCCATCCCCATGGAACCACAGCAAAGGAAAAAAAAAAAAAAGGAACCCAGCCTCCTCTGCCTGCAGCATCCAGGAAAACCAGCAAAACCCACTGGGCAGGTTTAAAGCCAGCAGGAGGCATATTTTTTCCCCCTCAACTATAAGACAATAATACCTGGAGCTGAGAGAAGACCAAAGACAGTTCCAAAAAGAAGTTGCAAGGCTAACACCAACACCTGAGACAAGTTTCACCTTACTGTTCTTCAGAACTTGCATTTTACTTTTTTTGTTTTTATTTATTTTTTATTATTATTATTTTACTTCTCTTCTTTCCATTTAGTTTTTTTCTGGTTTGTTTGTTAGATTTCATTGTTTGGTTTTCTTTACTCTCCCTTTCATATTGCATTCTAATTTTTCCTCTTTCACTTCACTTGTATTCCAATAACATACTACTCTTGATCTTTTACTCTTTATTCTCTTCATTCAGATTGTATATTTCTTATCATATTATTGTTATTCCAAATCCCACAGCAACCTTCCCTGGTCTTAGTCCATTTCATCATCTTACTGAGTTTTATTACTGTTGTGGTTAACTTTATTCTCTCATACACTACACCAAGATTCTGCCCCTTACTCTTGCTATAGCTTACGATCTACCCTTGCATAAATATGCTGCTTTCTAGAATCAGCACACATTCTTTTACCCTTCTAATAAGGGTCTTACCCCTTTTTCATCTTTTATAAAAAGTGGCTAGTTGGGTGAAATACCATAGACATTGCTGTACTTCTCCAAAGGACCTCCTATCTGTCTCAACACCTTAGTGCTTTAAATCTCACAGAATACTCCCCTACTGCCTTACTCCACTGCACCTTCGCCCTACCCCTGATCACACACAAGATGAGGTGGGAGTTGTGAATACCAGTAAACCCACTGAAGGGGAGAACCCACCAACAAAGGAACCACCAACAGGTAAAGCCCAAGTGCAACAAGAGAGTCCACAGAAATGGAAGAAATGGCAACCCTAGAGCATCCACACAAGAAGATCAAAGAGACCGTGCTACTGAGTCCCACAGAACTCCTACCACAGAAGCTCACCTTATGAAAACAGCTGGAAAAGCAGAGCATCGGGAGTCAGAAAAAAAAGAAAAAGAAAAAGAGTCACCTAAAATGAGGAGACAAAGTAAAGAACCTGCAATAGAAAGGAATGTAGGACTTGATAGTAAAAACACTAAGTGAAATGCAGGTAAGCAGACTATCAGATATAGAATTCAAAATAATGGTGATAAGGATGCTCAAGGAACACACAGACAACTACAAGGAACTGAGTGAGAACTAAAAGAATATGAAAAAGGAAATAGAAAATATAAACAAGAACCAGGAAGAAATGAATAATACAATTTCTGACATAAAAAAATATATTAGAAGGAAATACAAACAAGGTGGATGAAGCAGAGGACTGAATAAGTTGAGCTGGAAGATGAGAAAGAAAGAAACACCCAGGTAGAGCAGTAGCACAAAAAAATACAAAGAAATATGAAGATAGCTTAAGGGAACTGCAAGACCACAACATTCAATATTTGAATCACAACAACATTTGAATCATAGGAATATCAGAGGAGAAGAAAAGGAACAAGGGATAAAAAACCTGTTTGAAAAAATATTACAGAAAAATTCCCAAATCTGTGGAATGGAAAAGCAACACAACTTCAGGAAGCACAGAGGGTCCCAATCAAGATGAACCCAAAGAGTCCTACTCCAAGAATGTCATAATTAATATGCCAAGTTTTAAAGAAAAAGAGAGAATCTTAAAAGCAGCACAGGCGAAATAGGAAGTAACATGCAAGGGAACTCCAATAAGGCTAGAGGCTGATTTCTCAACAGAAACACTACAAGCCAGAAGGGAATGGCAAGAATATTCTAAGTGAAAAACAAAGGCTTGCAACCCAGACTACTCTACCCAGCAAGGCTCCCAATTAAATTGGAAGGTGAAATAAGGAGTTTCCCAGACAAAAGAAGGCTGAAAAAAATACACCTACACTAAACCAGAACTGCAAGATATGCTAAAGGGATTGCTCTAAGAAGAGGAAGAAAAAGAGCAAGAGAGAGGGGAACACAGGTACAAAGGGGGAAAGTGGGTAACTACCTATCAATAGTAACCTTAAATGTAAGTGGATTAAATGCTCCAATTAAAAGACATAAAATAGCTGAATAGATAGCAAAACATGACCCACACATATGCTGCTTACAAGAGACACCTCAGAAAAAAGACCTACACAGATTAAAAGTGAAGGGTTGAAAAAATATTCCAAGCAAATAGGCAGGAAAAAAACTCCTGTTTTTTTTTTTATATCAATACTCATATGAGACAAAATAAACTTCAAAACAAAGGCCAGAAAAGAGACACAGATGGACACTTCATAATACTCAAATGAAGAATCCATCAAGAAGACATAAACATTATAAACATATATATATACTCAAAATAGGAGCACCCAAACATATAAGGACAATCTTGGAGGACTTTAAGTAAGATACAGACAGCAACACACTTACACTAGATTTTAACACCCCACTTTCAAAAATGGATAGTCTTCTGTACAAAATATCAACAAGGATATTGCGGTACTGAACAATGCCCCAGACCAAAAGGACTTAACTGATATCTATATCTATATGTATATCTATCTCTATATCTATAGAGATAGATATACATATAGATATAGATATATATGGGAAGAAACTTTAATCCAAAAGAAGTAAAATACACCTTCTTTTCAAATGCACATGGAACATTTTAAAAGATAGACCACATGATAGAACACAAAAGAAGCCTCAACAAATTCAAGAAAATGGAAATCACAGCAAGCACTTTCTTGGACTACAAGCACCTGAAACTAGACACTAACCTCAAGAAAAAAACTCAAAAACACTCAAATTCATGGAGATTGAATAGCATGCTATTAAACAATGAATAGGTTAAGAATGAGATCAAGGAAGAAATAAAAAAGTTTCTGGAAACAAATGAAAACAAACACACCACATTCCAAAATTTTTGGGACACAGCAAAGGCAGTCATAAGTTGGAAGTTCATAGTGATCAGGACTACCTAAAAAAGAGAGAAACATTTCAAGTAAACAGGCTAATCCTAGTTGTACAAGAACTGGAGGATCAATAACAAACAAAGCCCAGTGGGAGTCGAAGGAAGGAAATAACCAAGTTGAGAGGAGAATTAAGTGACATAGAGACTAAAAGAACAATTCAGAGGGTTTATAAATCCAGGAGCTGGTTCTTTGAAAAGATAAACAAAATAGACAAATCTTTAATGAGACTCATCAAGAGAAAGGACCGAAGTAAATAAAATCAGAAACGAAAGAGGAGAGATTACAACTGATACAACAGAAATACAAAGGATTGTAAGAAATACTACAAACAACTATATACCAAGAAATTTGAAAACATGGGGAAAATGGACAAATTTCTAGAAAAATATAATCTTTCAAAACTGAATAAAGAAGCAGAAAGCCTAAAGAGACAAATAACAGCTGATGAAATTGAAGCAGTAATCAAAAAGCTTGCGGCAAACAAAAGCCCTACACTGGACGGTTTCACAGGAGAATTTTAGAAAACATCTAAGGAAGAGCTAACCCCTATCCTTCACAGACTATTCCAAAAAATCCAAGAAGAGGGATGACTCTGTAACTCTTTTTATGAAGCCAGCATCATCCCAATCTCCAAACCAGATAAAGACATAACAAAAAAAACTTCAGGCCAATATCACTGATGAACATAGACATTAAAATCCTCAACAAAATATTGCAAACCGCACCCAGCAATACACTAAAAAGATCATACGATATGATCAAGTGAGATGCATCCCTGGGATGTAAGGATGGTTTAATATTCGCAAATTAATAAATGTAATACATCACATAAACAAAAGGAAATACAAAAATCACACGAACATATCAATAAATGTGGAAAAAGCATTTGATAAGGTACAGCACCCATTAATGATAAAAACACTCTGCAAAGCAGGAGTAGAGGGAGCATACTTAAACATAATAAAGGCCATATATGAGAGACCTACAGCCAACATCATACTCAATGGGCAAAAACTAAAACCTTTCCCACTAAGGTCAGAAAGCAGCCAAGGATGTCTGCTTTCACCACTTCTATTCAACATAGTATTGGAAGTCCTAGGCACAGCAATCAGACAAGAAAAAGAAATAAAAGGCATCCAAGTTGGAAAGGAGGAAGCAAAACTGTCGCTGTTTGCAGATGACATTATAGTGTACATAAAAAACCTCATAGACTTCACCAAAATACTACTCAACCTAATAAGTGAATTTGGCAAAACAGGGAGATACAAAGTCAATATTCAGAAATTGAGGGCATTTTTGTAAAACAATGAAATATCAGAAACAGAAATCAGTGGGAGAAATCCCATTTGCTATAGCAGCAAGAAAAATAAACTACCTAGGGTTAAGTCATACTGAAGAGATAAAAGACCTATACTCAGAAAGCTATACAACATTGAAGCAAGAAATTAAGGAAGGCACAAAAAAAATGGAAGCATGTATCATGTTCATGGACTGCAAGAGTTAATATGATCAAAATGTCCATACCACCCAAAGCAATTTATAGATTCAATGTAATCCTTATTAAAATATCAATGATATATTTCACAGATATAGAACAAACATTTGAAAAATTTATGGAAGCACAAGCAATCCCAAATAGCCATGGCAAATTTCAGAAAGAAGAACAAAGTTGGAGGGATCACAGTACCTGATGTCAGACTATATTACAAGGACACGATAATCAAAACAGTCTGGTACTGGCATAAGAACAGACACATAGATCAATGGAACAGAATAGAGACCCCAGAAATAAACCCAATTGTCTATGGTTAATTAATATTTGACAAAGGGAACAGAAGAATAAAATGGAGTAAAAATAGCCTCTTCAATGAATGGTATTGGGAGATCTGAACAGCTACATGTAAAAAAATGAAACTCGCTGACCAATTTACACCATACACAAAAATAAACTCAAGATGGATAAATGACTTCAACATAAGTCATGCCACCATCAAATTTCTAGAGGAGAACATAAGCAGGAAAATCTCCAATATTCTACACAGCAATATTTTTACCGATATGTCCCCTACAGCAAGGAACATAAAGGAAGGAATATATAAATGGGACTTCACCAAAATAAAAAGCTTCTGCACAACTAAAGAAACATCAGCAAAATGAATAGGGAACCAAATGTATGGGAAAATATATTTGCCAATGATACCTTAGGCAAGGGTTTGATCTCCAAAGTATATAAAGAACTCACACAACTCCACACCAGAAGACAAACAACCCAATTAAAAAATGGGCAAAGAGCTCAGTGGATTGAGTGCAGGCCTGCAAAACAAAGGATTGCGGTTTCATTCCCAGTCAAGGCACATGCCTGGGTTGCAGGCCAGTTCCCAGCGGGGGACACACGAGAGGCAACCATACATTGATATTTCTCTCCCTCTCCCTCTCTCCTACCCTTCCCCTCTAAAGATAAATAAATAAAAATCTTTAAAAAAATAATAAATAAATAAATAATGGGCAAAGGATCTGAACAAACACTTCTCCAAGGAAAACTTACAGAGGGTCCAGAGACATGAGAAGATACTCAGCATCACTAACCATGAGAGAGATGTAAATTAAAACCTCAATAAGATATAACTTCATACAGGTCAGTATGGTCATCATAACCAAATCAACAAACAAGTGCTAGGGATGATATGGAGAAAAGGGAACCCTAGAACACTGTTAGTGGGAATGCAGACTGGTGCAGCCACTGTGGAAAACAGTATGGAATATCCTCAGAAAACTAAAAAGGAACTGACTTTTGGCCCAGCAATTCCACTGCTGGGATTATACCCTAAAATCTTGAAACACCAATTCAAAAGAATGTATGCACCCCAATGTTCATAGCAGCACAATTTACAATAGCCAAGTGCTGGAAGCAACCTAAGTGCCCATCAGTAAATGAGTGGATCAAAAAACTATGGTGTATTTACACAATGGAATACTACATAGCAGAAAGAAAGAAGGAGCTCTTACCTTTTACAATAGTGTGTATGGATCTGAAGAGCATTATGCTAAGTGAAATGAGCCAGGTGGTAAAAGAAAAATACTATATGATCTTACCTATAAGTGGAACCTAATCAATAAAATAAAGAAGCAAGCAAAGCATAACCAGAGACATTTAAATAAAGAACAAGCTGACAGTAACCATAGGGGAGAGGCTTAGGGATAATGGGGGTAAATAGGGGAAGAATTGTCAAGGAACATATATAAAGCACACATGGACAAAGTCAAAAGGGGTAGGATTGAGGGTAGAAGGCAGGAATGGGTGACGCAGGGGAGAAGTGGGGGTGAAAAAGAGACAATTATACTTAAACAATAATAAAAAAAGACTTGTACTCAGAAAATTATGAGATACTAAAGAATGACGTTGAGGAAGATAAAAAATGAAAGCATATACTGTGCTCATGGATAGGAAAAATTAATATTATTAATATATCCATACTACTTAAATAATCTCTAGATTCAACACAATACTTATCAAAATATCAAAGGTTTATTTCACAAAACCAGAGAAAATTATCGAAAAATTTATATGGAACCAAAAAATACCCTAACAGCCACAGCAATCTGGAGAAAAAAAGAATAATGTTGGTGGTATTACACTAGCTGATAACAAACCGTACTATAAGCCCACAGTAATCAAAACAGCATGGTACTGGCATAAAAACAGACATATAGATCAACAGAACCAAACAGAAAGCCCAGAAATATACCTATACCTATATAATCAATTAACATTTGACAAAGGAAATAAGAATATAAAATGATGTAAAAACAGTCTAATGGATAAATGGTGTTGAGAATATTGAACAGATAAGTACCAAAAATTAAAACTAGACCATCTTCTAATGCCATATATAAGAATAAACTAAAAAATGCATTAAAGACCTGAATGTTAGATGCAAAACCACAAAAATCCTAGCAGAAAACATAGCCAGTGAAATCTATGACATTTCTTTTAGCAATATTTTTTCTGAAATATCTTGTAATATCAAGAAAAAATAAAAATAAACAAATGGAACTACATCAAACTAAAATGTTTCTGCATAGCAAAGGAAACTAACAAAATAAAAAGACAACCTACTGAATGAAAAGTAACCGATAAAACAAAAAGATGCCTTGGCCAGATAACTCAGGTGGTTGGAGCATCATTCGGTACAGCAAAAAGTTGCGGGTTCAGCCAGAGACGTGGAAATAAAGAACAAACTGACAGTGACCATAGGAGAGGGGGAAGGGGGAAAGAAGGAGAGGGGTCATGTCAAGGAACATGTATAATGAATCTATGGACAAAGACAACCGAGAGGAGAGGACTGAATGTGGAAGGTGGGGAGTGCATATGGCAGGGGAGAGTAATGAGGGAAAAATGGAAACTATAATTGAACAATAATAAATTTTTTTTAAAGTTGCAGGTTCAATTTTCTCGTCAAGGCACACATAAGAGGCAACTGATTGATGATGATTTTTTGTCATAGTGATGTTTCTCTCTCTCTTTCTTCCTTCCTGTCTATATAAAACATATCCGTGGGTGATAAAAAAGGTGGAAAAAATTTTTTCAACATTCACCAAAGGTTCATCTGATAAGGGATTAATATCCAAAATTCATAAACAACTGATAGAAATCAACACTAAAGAGACAACAATCCAATTTAAAAATGGGCATAGGACCTGAACAGTCACTTCTCCAAAGAGGACATACAGATGGCCAATAGACGTATGAAATGATGTTCAACATCAGTAATCATCAGAGAAATGCAAATTAAAACTGCAATGAGATATCACTTCACATTTGTCAAAATAGCTATCAACAAGTAACAAGTTCTCACAAGAATTGGAGAAAAGGGAACCCTAGTGCACTATTGGTGGAAATGCATACTGATGCAGCCACTGTGGAAAACAGTATGGAGAGCCCTCAAAAATTAAAAATGGAACTGCCTTATGACCCAGTGATTCCACTTCTGGGAATATATCTGAAGAAATCCAAAACACTCATTTGAAAGAATATATGCACCCCTATATTCATTGTAGCATTATTTACAATAGTCAAGATACAGCAGCAACCCAAGTGCAGATCAATAGATGGGTAGTTAAAAAACTGTGGTACATATGTACAATGCAATAATACTCAAAAAATAAGAAGGAATGAAATCTTATCATTTACAACAGCACGAATGACACTAGAGTGTACTATATTAAGTGAAATAAGTGAGTCAGACAAATAAAAATACTATGATTTCATTAATATGTGAAATCTAACAAAATAAGTAAATAAAATTGAAATAGACTCATAGAACAGACTGATGGTTGTCAGAGGGGAGGGAGGTTGAGGGACTGGCTGAAAAAAGTGAACAAATTTAAAAGTACAAATTGGTAGTTACAAAATAGCCATGGTGCTGCAAAGTACAGCATAGAGAATATAGTCAATAATATTATAATAACTATGTATGGTTAGGAGGGTACTGTAAATATTGGGGGGTACTTTGTAATGTGTATGATTGTCTAACCAGTATGATGTACACCTGACACTGATACAAAATATTTGTAAGTGTAAATTGTAATTGAAAATAAAACTTGAAGTCCTTTTAAAAAATCACAAATTAGTAATAACAACATCTAATAACCATTAAAAATTATGTATATGTTAACTTGTAAAACACCTTAAATGAATCATTAGATAAATATAAGGTACAGAATATAGAAACTATAGAAAGATTACTGTACTGCATATATTTCTTTATTTTTTCCAAAAATGTATTATTTTGCAATTTTAGAATCATTTTAAAAAGGCAATGGATGTATAAAGAAAATACTTAACTTCAGAAGATACCTTTAACATTGACAACAACAATGAAGACAGAAAATACCCTAGAAATAAACTTTGAAAGAAATAAGCAAAAGCTTTACAATTCCAATGAGTGTTCCACCACTCCCCCCAAAAAAATCTGGATAAAGGGAGGAGATGCACACTTTGCTCTTATATAAAAGGAATCAACAATTTATAGCCAAAAATCTCACTATATCTATTCCTTTCATTCAATTATAATCAGAGCCTCATTGTGATGTTTTTTTTTTTAATCTTCATTCAAGGATATTTTTTCATTGCTTTTAGAGAGAAATGGGGGAGAGACAAAAAGAGAGAAGCATCAGTGTGAGAGAGAAAGATCAATTGGTTGCCTTTCATAGGCTCCCTGACAGGGGATTGAACCCACAACTCAAGTATATGCCCTAATGGGAATGGAACCCACAATCTTTTGGTGTACAGGACAACATTCTAATCAAGCCACACTGGCTAGGGCTCTTATGATTTTTTTAAAGACCTGTGTAATAAATAATTTGACATGCCTTTGTTCATTTCCCAGGAGGCAACCTCAAAACCCTCTAAACTCCTAGAGAGTATTTATTATTCATGGTGAGTCTCTTGGACTACACCTGATATTTTACACTAATAAGGTGGCTCATGATTGGCCCATAGATAATTTTTGCTAATGTGATGACTCAGGATAAAGGCTAGCAATGAAAGAAAGACCAACCACGTGATGACAGGATTGGTGCTTTGGGCTACCATGATATCAACCTGGCTTTTGGGAAGGGAAGGAATGCTGGAGATTGAACCATGTTGGACAATGATTCACTCAATCAGCCTACATAATGAAACTAAAAAACAAAAACAAAAATCTCTGGGCACTAAAGCTTGAGATATTTTTCCTGGTTGGCAATACTCCTTTGAATACTGAGATGCAGAAGTTTCTTGTTTGCAATTCTCCCATATCTAAACCTTGGTGTACTGGCCAGTTCTTTTTTTTTTAATCCTTTGTTATAATTAAATAAATCATCATATAACTTTTTCCTAAGTGCTATGAGTCACGCTAGTGAATTATCAAAACTTAAACACCTCTAAATTTGTATCCAGGTGGTTGGCAATGAGGGTGGCCCTGAAAACACCCCAACTTTCAGTTGGTGTCTGAAATTAGTGCAGCCTTCTGGAGCACTGTTAAATCAGATATTGCAGTTTGGCATAATCACTGACAGGTTGTTGTTTTTTTTCTTTTAATTCTAAATGTCATTAAAGAAATAAACATGGAACCAGGGGAGACTATATGTTAGCCCATAAAACAAGTCTTAATACATTCTAAAAGACTGAACTCTTACAAAATATCTTCTCCAATCATAATTTAATTAAACTGAAATCAATAGCAAAATAAATACTGGAAAATCCACAAATACATAAATTTCAACAACATGCACTTAAAAAAAACTAGTGAATTGAAGAAATCACAAGAGGAGTTTAAAATATCTTGAGACGAATGAGTATAAAAACACAACATACCAAAATTTATGCGATGCATCAAAAGCAGTGATAAGAGTGTAATTTATGTCTCAAATGCTTACATTAAAAAAGATCTCAGATCAGACTTCTGACCAAGATGGAGGCACAGGTAGATATGCTTTGCTTTCTTGTACAACCAATAGAAGGACAGCAACCAGCTTAAAAACAAACAAACAAAAAAACCCTCCAGAACTGCCAGAAAATTGAACTGTATGGAAGTTTGACAACCAAGGAATTAAAACAGAAACATTTATCCAGAATGGTAGGAGGGGTGGAGATGCGTAGCTGGGACAGAGAGGATGTGCAGCAAGGTGGACCAGGCAGGCAAAGCAGTGTCTGGTGAACCCAGGGTCCCACATTCATGTGCAGATAAACAGGAGAAAAAACTGGGGAACAAGACCATGGAACATAGGGTTCTAGTGCAGGGAAATAAAGCCTTGAAACCTCTGGCTATAAGAACTTGTGGGGGTTGCTGTGGCAGGAGAAACTCCTAGTCTCATAGGACAGTCCATTGGAGGGACACATGGGTCCTAGAACATATACAAACCCACCTGGGAAACAACACAAGAAAGGCCCAGTTCGCTTGTGGATAGACGTGGAAATGACTGAAAGTGGGGTGAGAGCCAAGCAAGTGGCATTGTTCATTCTCTGACACTCCCACACATACAGTGCCACAATGCAGTGAAGTGCATTGCCCTGCCCTGGCAAATACATAAGGCTCTTCCCCTTATAACGTAACAAGTGCACCCTGACAAAAAAAATTATGGCCCAAATGAAAAAAAACAGATCAAAGCTCCAAAAAGAGACTAAGCGATGAAGAGATAGCCAACCTATCAGATGCACAGTTCAAAACACTGATGATCAGGGTGTTGAGAGAAATGGTTCAGTATAGTCACAAAATAGAAGAAAAAGTGAAAGCTATACAAAGTGAAATAAAGAAAAACATATAGGGAACCAACAGTGAAGGGAAGGAAATATGGACTCAAATCAACAATTTGGAGCAGAAGGAAGAAATAAACATTCAACCAGAACAGAGTGAAAAAACAAGAATTCACAAAAAGTAAGGGGAGGCTTAGGAACTTGGGGACAATTTAAAATATTTCAACATTCAAATCATAGGGGTACTAGAAGGGGAAGAAGAAGGGCAATGAATTGAAAACTTATTTGAACAAATAATGAAGGAGAACTTCCCCAAGCTGGCAAAATAAATGGGTTTCTAGTAAGTTCAGGAAGCTCAGAGAGTCCCAAAGAAGTGGGACCCAAGGAAGCATACACCAAGGCACATCATAATTACATTAGCCAAGATTAAAATAAGGAGAGAATTTTATTTTTTTTTAAATATTTTATTTATTTATTTTTATTATTTATTTACTTACTTACTTATCTTTAGAGGGGAAGGGAAGGAGAGAGGGAGAGAAACATCAATGTGCGGTTGCCTCTCCTGTGTCCCCTGCCGGGAACTGGCCTGGCAACCCAGGCATGTGCCCTGACTGGGAATCGAACCGCGATCCTTTGGTTCGCAGGCCCGCGCTCAATCCACTGAGCTACACCAGCCAGGGCAAAATAAGGAGAGAATTTTAAAACCAGGAAAAGGAGACAGCTACCTACAAAGGAATTCCCGTTAGACTATCACCGGATTTCTCAAAAGAGACCTTACAGGCAAGAAGGGGCTGGAAAGAAGTACTTGAAATCTTGAAAGGCAAGGACCTACATCCAAGATTGCTCTATCCAGCAAAGCTGTCATTTAGAATGGGAGGGAAGATAAAGTGCTTCCCAGATAAGGACAAGTTAAAGGAGTTCATCACCATCAAGCCCTTATTATATGAAATGTTAAAAGGATTTATCTAAGAAAAAGAAGATCAAAACTATGAACAGTAAAATGACAACAATCTCACAACTACCAACAACTGAACAACAAAAAAAAAAACTAGAATAGGAACAGAACCACAGAAATGGAGATCACGTGGAGGGTTATCAGAGTTGGTGGGAGGAGATAAGGTACAGGGAATGAGAAGCATAAATGGTAGGTACAAAATAGACAGGGGTAGGTTAAGCATAGTATGGGAAATGGAGAAACCAAAGAACTTATATGTATGGTCTATGGACATGAACTAAGCAAGGGAGGAATGGTGGAGGGAGAAGGGGTACAGGTGAAGAGGATAAAGGGGAGAAAAATGGGACAAGTATAATAGCATAATTAATAAAATATACCTTAAAAAATCTCAAATCATTGATTGACCTTTACATCATAACAAACTAGAAAAAGAGCAAACTAAGTCCAAATCTAGACGAAGAAAATAAAGATTCAAGCAGATAAACAAAATAGAAAAGAGAAAAATAATAGGGGGAATCAACAAAACCAAGAGTTGTTTCTTTAAAAGGATCACAAAAGTGACAGACCATTAGTTAGATTGACTAAGAAAACAAATACTCAAATAACTAAAATCAGAAATAAGAGAAGGAACATTAGTACCAATTTTATAGAAATAAAAAGGATTATAAGAAAATACAGCTGACCCTTGAACATGAGTTTAAACTGTGTGGGTCCACTTATACATAATTTTTTTTCAATAAATACTGTAAATGTATTTTCTCTCCCTTATTATTTTCTTAACATTGTCTTTTCTTTAGCTTACTTTATTGTAAAAATATAGTATATAATACATATCACATGTAAAATATGTGTTAATCAACTGTTTATGTTATTAGTAAGGCTTCTAGTCAACAGAAGCCTATTGGTATCAGAGTAATACTATTATTTGTTAAGTTTTGAAGAAGTCAAAAGTTATACATGGATTTCTGATTGTGTGAAGGGTCAATACCCTTAATGCCCATATTGTTCAAGAGTCAATTGTACTCTAAACATTGATACCAACAAACCGAATAAACTAGTAAAATGGACAAATTCTAAGAAACATATAACCTACCAAGAGTGAATCATATAGAAATAGAAAATGTTAACAGACCCATAACTAGTAAGGTGATTGAATCAGTAATTAAAAACCTCCCGATAAAGAGAAGCCTAGGATCAGATAGTGTCAGTGGTGACTTATATCACCCATTTAAAGAATTAACACATATCCTTCTCAAACTCTTTTCAAAATTGAAGAAGAAGAAAGACTTCCAAACTCATTCTGAGGTCAGTATTACTCTGATACCAAAACTATACTAAGACAATACAAGAAAACTATAGGCTAATATCTTTCATGAATACTGACGAAAATATTCACAACAAAATACTAGCAAACTGACTTCAACAGCATATTATAAAGATTATACACCATGACAGAGTGGAATTTATTTCTGGAATTCAAGGATGATTCAACAAAAAACAATGTAGTACAACACATTAACAGAATGAAGGGAAAAAAATTACATGGTCATTTAACTGATGCAGAAACAGGATTTGACAAAATTTAATACCCTTTCATGATTTAAAAAAAAGCACACTTTACAAACTAGGAATAGAGGAAAACTACAACATAATAAAAGCTATATATAAAAAGCCCACAGCTAACATCATACTCATCCAATGGTAAAGGACCGAAAACTTTCTTCTAAAATAGGGACAAGACAATGACACATGCTGTCACTACTTCTAGTCCATGTAGTATTGGATGCTCTAGCCATGACAATTAGGCAAGAAAAACATATTTATAACATCCAAATTAGAAAGAAAAAAGTAAAATTATCTGTTTGTAGATGATACAATCTACACGGAAACCCTAAAGACTCCACCGAAAAAACCTTGTTAGAATCAATAAACAAATTTAGCAAAGTAGCAGGATATAAAGTAAATGCACATAAATCAGCTGTACTTCTATAGACTAACAATCAACAATCTAAAAAGAAAATTAAAATTCAGAAAACATTTCCATTTTGCAATAGCATCAAAATGAAAATACTTACAGATTAACCAAAGAGGTGAAAGACATAAAATGAAAACTACAAAACATTGCTGAGAGAAATTAAAGAAGACATAAATAAATGGAGACATCTGTGATCATGAATTAGAAGAGTTAACATTGTTCAGCTGTCCCTACTACCTAAAGCTAAGAAAAAGAAGATAAAAATACGACAGCAGAAAGACAGCAAACTCACAGCTATTAAGAACCATACCTAAAACAAAAGCAAACTAAGCAAACAGCTAGAACAGGAACAGAACCACAGAAATGGAGATCACATGGAGGGTTAGCAACAGGGGCGTGGGAGGAGGAGAGAGGGGGAAAAGGTACAGAGAATAAGTAGCATAGACGGTGGGTAGAAAATAGACAGGGGGAGGGCAAGAATAGTGTGGAAAATGTAGAAGCTAAAGAACTTATGACACATGGACATGAACTAAAGGGGGGAATGTGGGTGGGAGAGGGTGTGCAGGGTGGAGCGGAGTGATGGGGGAGAAATGGGACAACAGTAATAGCATAGTCAATAAAATATATTTAAAAAAACAAAATAAAGAGTTCTGTGGAAGGATGCTGGTGATGGCAGCACAATTATATGAATGCTGCTGAACTATGCACTTAAAAATGGTTAAAAGAGTACATTTTGCCATATGCATTTTACCATAAATTTTTAACAAATTAAATCTGTTTTTAACCAATACAAAAGAATAAAGTCCTTACTAAGAAATAGACCTTGCAAATAAACAAAAACTACAAATAGTCCATTAAAAATAGGTATGTAGCCCTGGCTGGGTTCAGTAGATTGAGCACCAGATTGCAAAGCAAAGGGTCACTGGTTGGATTCCTAGTCAGGGAACATGCCTGGGTGGCAGGCCAGGTCAGGTCCCCAATAGGGGGCATGCAAGAAACAACCACATATTTATGTTTCTCTCCCTCTCCGTCCCCCTCTGTTCCCCGCTGTCTAAAATAAATAAATAAAATCTTTTTAAAAAATAAAAGGAAAGAAAGAAATACAACTATAAAGTGTTATGAGTTATTTTTTTAAAATAGGTAAGTAATATGAAGAGACCACTTAAAAAAATAACTGGCAATAAATGCATGTAACAATGTCAACATCATATACTCAGAGATACGTAAACTGGGAAATACATAGTGACATTATATTTAATCTATCATATTATCAAAAAGTGTAGCCCTGGCTGTCATGGCTCAGTGGATTGAGCACCAGATTGTGAAGGAAAGGGTTGCTGGTTTGATTCCCAGTCCGGGTACATGCCTGGTTTGCGGGCCAAGTCCCCAGTAGGAGGCACACAAAAGGTAACCACACAATGATGTTTCTCTCCCTCTCTTTCTCCCTCCCTGCCCCTCTCTCTAAAATTAAATAAATAAAATAAAATACACTTCTGGCCAAGATGGAGGTGTAGGTGGACACACTGTGCATTCTCGCACAACCAAAATTAAGGACAACAAAGATTTAGAAACAAGAAAACATCCATAACTGATAGAAAATTGAACTGTATGGAAGTCGGACAACCATTCATCAAGACCAGTAAGAGGGGCGGAGTCACGGCAGGAAAACATGGAGGTTGGCAGACCTGGTCACCCAGGCAACAGCTGGCATATCCCAGGCGTACAGGCGGTGGCTAGCAGACCCCGGGCACAGGGTGGCAACGGGCAGACCCAGTGAGGATGCACAAGGGGGCTGGCTGACCAGGTGGTCCCACTTTCGCGCGCAGATACTGCAGGTGAAAATGGGGAGCGAGACAGACCTCGCAATCCAGGGCCCCAATGCTAGGAAATAAAAACACCAATTGAAAACACTGTGGGGGTCGAGGTGCCAGGAGAGACTCCCAGCCTCACAGGAGCATTCAATGGAGAGATCCACAGGGTTGTACTATGCAGACATGCCCACCCACACATAAATCAGCACCAGATGGGCCCAATTTGCTTGGGGGAAGCAGTGGAAGGGACTGGAATCTGAGAGAGAGTGGAGCAAGTGCCATTGTTCCCTCTGGGACCCCGCCCCCACATACAACGTCACAACCTAACAACTGGGCTGCCCAGCCCCGGGGAACACCTAAGACTCCACCCTTGACTACATAACAGCCACCACCAGGCCAAAACAACAACAACAACAACAACAAACCGCTCAAATGAAAGAACAAATGAAAGCCCCAAAGCCAATTCATCTAAGCGACCAAGAGATAGCCAACCTATCAGATGCACAGTTCAAAGCCCTGGTTATCAGGATGCTCATGGAATTGGTTGATTTTGCTCACAAATTAGATGAACAAATGAAGGCTACAATAAGTGAAATGAAGGAAAACGCACAGGAAACCAATTGAGATGGGAGAAAAACTGGGATTCAAATCAATGGAGTGGACTAGAAGGAAGAAACAAAAAACGAAACAGAAAACAAGGAACAAACAAGAATTCAAAAAAATGGGGAGAGGCTTAGGAACCTCCAGGACATCTTTAAACATCCCAACATCCGAATTATAGGGGTACCAGAGAGGGAAGAAGAAGAAGAGCAACAAGTGGAAAACTTATTTGAACAAATAATAAAGGAGTACTTCCCCAATCTGGCAAAGGAAATAGACTTCCAGGAAGTCCAGGAAGCTCAGAGAGTCCCAAAGAAGTTGGATCCAAGGAGGAACATACCAAGGCACATCATCATTACATTACCCAAGATTCAAATGAAGAGAATTCTAGAATTGGCAAGAGATAAGGGGACAGTCACCTGTAAAGGAGTTCCCATCAGACTGTCAGCTGATTTCTCAAAAGAGACCTTCCAGGCAAGAAGGGGCTGGAAAGAAGTAATTGAAGGCTTGAAAGGCAAGGACCTACATCCAAGATTGCTCTATCCAGCAAAGCTGTCATTTAGAATGGCAGGGAAGATAAAGTGCTTCTCAGAGAAGGTCAAGTTCAAGGAGTTCATCATCACCAGGCCCTTATTATATGAAATGTTAAAGGGACTTATTTAAGAAAAAGAAGATCAAAAATATGACAGTAAAAAGACAGCAAACTCACAGCTATTAAGAACCACACCTAAAACAAAAGCAAACTAAGCAAACAGCTAGAAGAGGAACAGAACCACAGAAATGGATATCATATGGAGGGTTAGTAACAGGGGAGTGGGAGGAGGAGAGAGGGGGAAAGGTACAGAGAATAAGGAGCATAGACGGTGGATAGAAAATAGACAGGGGGAGGGCAAGAATAGTGTGGGAAATGTAGAAGCTGGACGTGAACTAAAGGGGGGGAATGTGGGTGGGAGGGGGTGTGCATGGTGGAGGGGAATGATGGGGGAGAAATGGGATAACTGTAATAGCATAATCAATAAAGTATATTTTAAAAATAAAATAAAATAAAATAAAGAAAAAAGTTGTACTGTGTAACTTTCACATAAGCAGATAGATAAAAAATGGAAAAAGCAGAATTCATGGAGAAAAGTAAGATTGTGGAAATAAATTTAATTCTGTTAGTATTACAAAAAATGTAAATGACTGCTGTCATTGAGTTAAAAGATGAAGATTATCAAACTGTAGCTATATAGTATTTATAAGAGAAACAGTATACAGAATAGAGAGAGTAGACTTCCGGCCAAGATGGAAGCATAGGCGGACACACTGTGCCTCCTCTTACAATCAAAATTAAGGACAACAAATATTTAGAAACAAGAAAACAACCAGAACTGATAGAAAATTGAACTATACGGAAGTCCAACAACCATTCATCCAGACCGGTAAGAGGGGCGGAGTCGCGACAGGAAAAAGTGGAGGTGCGGGCCCTGGAACGCAAGCAGCAGCGGCTGGCAGTTCCCAGGTGCACAGGCAGCAGCTGATGGACCCCAGGCACAGGGGGGCAACTGTGAAGACCCAGTGAGGACGCACAAGGCAGCTGGCTGACCAGGTGGTCCCACATTCGCGCGTGCAGACGGTCCAGGCAGAGGGGAAGTGGCGGAAGGGACTGAATCCAGGAGAGAGCGGAGCAGGCACCATTGTTCCCTCTCAGACCCCGCCCCCACATACAGCCTCACAACCCAGCGACTGGGCTGCCCCACCCTGAGGAACACTTAAGGCTCTATCCCTCACTACTTAATAGCCGCGACCAGACTAAAACCAAACCAAAACAAAACAAAACAAAAACATCAAAAATGGCTCAAACCGGAGAACAAATGAAATCCCCAAAGCCAATTCCTCTAAACCGTGAAGAGATAGCCAACCTATCAGATGCACAGTTGAAAGCACTGGTCATCAAAATGCTCACAGAATTGGTTGATTTTGCTCACAAATTAAATGAAAAAATGCAGGCTACAATACGTGAAATGAAGGAAGACGCATGGGGAACCGATAGAGATAGAAGAAAAACTGGGACTCAAATCAATGGAGTGGACCAGAAGGAAGAAACTAACAGCCAAACAGAAAACGAGGAAGAAAGAAGAATTCAAAAAAATGAGGAGAGGCTTAGGAACCTCTGGGACATCTTTAAACGTCCCAACATCCGAATTATAGGAGTCCCAGAAGGGGAAGAAGAGCAACAAGTGGAAAACTTATTTGAACAACTAATAAAGGAGAACTTCCCCAATCTGGCAAAGGAAATAGACTTCCAGGACCTCCAGGAAGCTCAGAGAGTCCCAAAGAAGTTGGACCCAAGGAGGAACACACCAAGGCCCATCATAATTACATTAGCCAAGATTCAAATTAAGCAGAGAATTCTAGAAGCAGCAAGGGATAAGGGCACAGTCACCTACAAAGGAGTTCCCATCAGACTGTAAGCTGATTTCTGAAAAGAGACCTTACAGGCAAGAAGGGGCTGGAAAGAAATATTTGAAATCTTGAAAAGCAGGGACCTACATCCAAAATTGCTCTATCCAGCAAAGCTGTCATTTAGAATGGAAGGGCAGATAAAGTGCTTCTCAGATAAGGTCAAGTTCAAAGAGTTCATCATCACCAAGCCCTTATTATATGAAATGTTAAAGGGACTTATCTAAGAAAAAGAAGATCAAAAATAGGATAGTGAAAAGACAACAAACTCACAGCTATTAAGAACCACACCTAAAACAAAAGCAAACTAAGCCAACAGCTAGAACAGGAACAGAACCATAGAAATGGAGATCATATGGAGGGTTAGCAACAGGGGCGTGGAAGGAGGAGAGAGGGGGGAAAGGTACAGAGAATGAGTAGCATAGATAGTGGGTAGAAAATAGACAGGGGGAGGGCAAGAATAGTGTGGGAAATGTAGAAGCTAAAGAACTTATGACACATGGACATGAACTAAAGGAGGGAATGTGGGTGGGAGAGGGTGTGCAGGGTGGAGGGGAATGATGGGGGAGAAATGGGACAAATGTAATAGCATAATCAATAAAATATATTTTAAAAAAAGAATAGAGAGAGTAAAAGGATGAAAAAACTATACCAAGTAAATATTAACAAAAGTAGGTTAAAATAGCTATATCAATATCAAACAAAATAGTTAAGGGAAAATTCATACTAGATTTAAAGAAGGTAACAATAGTACAAGGAAGAATTCATTAGAAAGATCAAACAATTCCAAAACCATAAAACCTAATAAACTGCTTTCAAAATACATAGAACCAGTTGTAAGAATTACAAAGAAAATTTATGTATTCACCGTCAGTGTAGAAGTTTGTAACATATGTCTCCCCATAGTTGTTTACTGAAAGAGATTTAAAAAAAAAAATCAATAAGGATTTAGAAGATTTGCCAGCAAAATGAATAAGTTAATCCAATGAATGTATATCAAATGCTGTAATCAACCAACAGGAAATAGACATTATTTTTCAAGGAAACACAAAATATTTACAAAATCCCTAGGACATACAGCAAGTGTCAAAAAATTTCAGTGAAGGCATATTAAACAACACACTTTGTAACTACAATGCAATTAAACCAAATAAAAATCTTAAATTTTGAATTTAAAACTCCCAAATAATTCACTGGTTAAGAAGAAGAAATCAGTGAAAATTAGAAAATGCTTAGATATACACATAAAAGCTACATGTGAAAACATGCAGAATATGTTGCTAATATAGCCTGAAACACTTCAAATAGAAAAAAAAAGTCTCAAAACAATGAATTATCAACTTAAAAGTTTAAAAAATAGGATAAATAAATGTAAGAGGAATAAAATAATAAGATAAATTTATGAAATTTTAAGAAAGCTATGTTAGAGAGGATTAGTAAAATAAAAAAATGTCTGAAAACACTAAAAAACTGATAACACCCCTGTAAAGATTTGTCTCTCCCTTTTGGTAAGGAAAAAAAGAAGCCGTAATTGGTATTGGAAGAAGTTGGTAGCTACCAACTTTAGAAAATAATGGATACCTTTAATAAATTTGAAAATTTACGTAAGTAATATTCTTAGATAAAAATCCCATAACTCCATGACTACATGAGAATAAAAAATATAAAATCTAAGAACATATCAATTTAAATTCTTTTCACACACTCACAAATTCCAGGCCACGGTAAACAAAGTTCTACAAAATATTCAAAAAACAAATAATTTTGATTTACACAAATTCTTCTAAGGAAGAAAAAGGGGAATACTCATTGACAGATTTTATGAGAGTAAGACAATACTGATTCCAAAATATGATAAGAGTATGTGAAGGAGAAACAGAAAAATAATGCCACCAATAAACACAGATGTAAAAAAACCTTTAAAAATTGCTGTATAGCGATAACAATGAACAGAAAACATATAAAGATGGGTTTGTATCAGGAATATAAGATTGGTTGAACATTGAAAATGTAATATGTAATTCACCACATTAATACATGAAAAACTAAAAACTATTTAATCATCTATAGATACAGAAAAACATGTCTTAAAACCCAAATGCTTTCCATAATCAAAACTCTAGTAAATGGAACTGAAAGGGTGTCTGCTAAAAACTTTCAAACATCAGAATTATTAATAAGAAAATATTAAAGCATGTTCATTGAGACCAGAAGTTGACAAGAATGCTTGCTATCATTATTTCAGTTTATACCATACTGAAGCCTGGAGGCAGGGCAACAGAAAAAAGAAATTAATGGCATAAGAATTTGAAGTGAAGAAACTGCCATTATTCACAGAGTTACCTGCTCACAGAAAAAAATCCAAAGAAATTAAAAAAGTTTTTGAAGATTTTATTTATTTATTTTTAGATGCAGGTGATGGGAGGGAGGAGGAGAGGGAAAGAAACATTTGTGTGTGGTTGCCTCTCATGTGCCCCCCACTGCTGAGAACACGGCATGCAACCCAGGCATGTGCTCTGACTGGGAATTGAACCATTGACCCTTTTGTTCACAGGCCGGCACTCAATCCACCGAGCCACACCAGCCAGGGCAGAAATCTAAAATTTATTATCATTAGTAGGACATCTTATTAATGTAGCTGGCTATAAGGTCAATGTATAAAACCTGACTTCATTTTTGCATATGAATAACAAACAAAAAATATAAACAACATTTAATATAGCAACCAAACCAATATGCCTAGAAATTGATCTAATAGAAGATGTGCATGGTCTGTTTGCAGAAATTTATAAAACATATTGAAGGAAATTTAAAAACCTAAATAAATGGAAAGATAAACCATATTTACAAATAGAAAACAATTTAATGGATATATAAAATAAATCAATCAATAAATCAAAAAGCCCATAGCTTTATTGTTTTCTGATAGAAATTGACAAGCTGACCCAAAACTTTACTTAGATGGCCAAAGAGCAAACGAAAGATTCTAAAGAACATGAACAAGGTACATGGACTTGCCCTAACAGATATTCAGCCTTATAATAAAGTATTTCATTTAAGACAGGCTGAGCATAAGGAAACAGAGATAAATGGAGTAGAGCTCAAAGTCAGACCCATAAATATACTATAACCTGATATAGTAAGAAGTAACATTCGGAACAATGAGCAAAAAGGGCTTATTTATTCAATACCACATTTTTTGGACCATAAAACACACCTAGGTTTTAGAGGAAAATAGGGGGAAAATGTGGTAAAATATTTAATAACATAAAATAACATAATATTTCACCAATATAAATGTAAACAGAACTCAACAGCATCATTAACCACTATTCCTCTCAAATTTTGGGGGGAAAGTGTGTCTTATAGTCCAAAAATACATAACTATCTAGGACATTTTGTTTCCCATAAGGCACTAAAATTAAGTTTACTTCAATTTCAAAAATTAAATTCAATTGTATTATGGCCCTAAATATAAAAGGAAAATCTTTAGAAGATAATTTGAAAGTATATGTAACTTTGGAATACAGAATGGTACCTTAAAATAAAATATTAAAAATATAAACTAAAATGTATGTATAAAAGACAGCCTTCTTAAAAACAGGCAAAAGACTTGAACAGGTACCCCACAATGGAGGAAATGCAAATAGCCATTATAAATATGAAAACATGCTTGCCATGACTGGTGTGGCTCAGTTGGCTGGGCATCATCCCACAAAGCAAAAGGTCACCGGTTCGATTCCCAGTCAGGGCACATGCCTGAGTTGCAGGTTCAGTCGCCAGTTGGGGTATGAGAGGTAACCAACTGACTGATGTTTCTCATGTTGATGTTTCTCTCACTCTCTTTCTCCTTCCTTTCCCCACTCTCTAAAAATAAATATTTAAAAACAATTTTAAAAAAGAAAATATGTTCAATGTCTTTAGTAATCAAGGGAATTCAGGTTATAATTATAAGAAGATAATATTTCATATCCAGCCAGTTAGCAAAATTTTTTTTTAATTTTTCTATTCCAAGTGTGGTGCAATGACCAATCTCACACACAGCTGTTAAGAAATGTAAATTAGGAACCTAATCAACAAAACAAACAAGCATAATATAACCAAAGACACTGAAATTGGGAACAGGCTGACAATCACCAGAGGGGAGAAGGGAGGGAATTTCAGGGGAAAAGGGGAAGGGTTTACAGGAACAAGTATAAAGGACACATGGACAAAAACTGTGGGGGGTGGGAATAAAAGATAGAAAACTGTACAAGATCAACAATTAAAATAAAAATTAAAAAAAATAAAAATATATGTAAATTAGTACAAGCACTTTGGAAAATAAAATAGCATTGTCTAGTAAATTCCTGGCTGTATTCTCTAAATGAACTCCATCCAGCCTATGTGCAGCAGCAGTCACATATAGTAAAGTTCATAGCAGTAACATTTATAATAGTACAAAATTAAGACAATTCAAGTGACCTTCAATGGATAAAGCATGGTTTACATAGTGGAATACATTACATTTCAGCAGAAAAAAATATTCAATGAACCACAGCTATTAAAATCAACATGAATGAATCTCAGAAATACAATTTTGAGTTTAAAAAAGTCACAATTACATACACAATATATTTCCATGCATAAAAAATTTAAAATATGGATATATGATACAACTATAGAGAAAAACCAAGCAAAACTATAGGATAATGGTTACCCCGCTGAGGGGTGGGGATGGACCATGGGTAGTAAATGGTATATCATTAGGCAGGGGCCCTCAAGGGCCTAAAATGGCATTGACGATTTTCTACCTCTTACACTAAGAAGTAGGTATATGGGGTTTTGTTCTGTTACTATTTAAACTACACATTTATGCTACCATACTTGTAAGTTATTTAACAATAATTAGCAAAAATTTAATCATACATATTTGACATATATTTGTGTCAAATAATATTTGACATATTATGATTGTATATCAATTTTATTTCCTCACAAAACTGAACAAGGACATAAAAGATTAGGAAGAGGTAGCAGTAGTTGAGTTGCGGAGTGGTACTGACAGAGATGTTTACAAAGATCTTGATTTTCTTCTAAACTTCAGTCCTCCATTTTACCTCAATGATTCATTCCTATGTATATATGAAAGTCCTTCCTGTGCCACAAAGAGCAACTCTTATTATCTTCTCCCTCAAATGTTTTCTAGTTTCTGACCTGTGTTTTTGCTAAAGACAATCATCTTCCCAGTTATCAAACTCCTCTGCATCTCACCTTTTTCTGTGAGTTTTCCATTTACGGCAACTTTCTCTTCATATATTCCATCTATACCTATATCACAACTCTACAGCTAGCCTACTAATTGTTTATTTATATAAGTGTATAATACCCTAGCATCTTGCAAGTACCTTGGCTAAAGTAAAATCTCAAAAAATGTAGATTAAGAGAAAAATGACCATTAAGAGAAAAACGAGGCATTTAGAGATGCACTAGTACTACTAATAGCAGCTAATAGCTATTGCATTCATAGTATGAGATAAGGACTGTTCAAAGCACTTTAAAAGTAATTACCCCATTTTACATATGACAAAACGGAAGTACAGAGAGCTTAGTAACTTGCCCCAAATGTCACTGCATGTGTCAGGATTTGAACCTGGTACATTAGGTAGAGCTGTCTGTCAAGATCAAAAGTTTATCAGATTAGGGAAAGATTTTTTTTTTTTAAAATACTGAAAGGAGCTTATGAAACTGGTAAGAAATGGGACTCGGAGAATAGATAAGTGAGTTATTAAAAAGGAGGCAAAGTGTTAAAGGAGAGACAGTTATGAATAACAAATTTGAGAGAACACCCCAAAAGGTCCCAAGTTTGTACTAAGACCAAGGGCATTTGAGAACATGCCAAAGAAAGAAAAATGAAAGAGGTGACACCTTTGAGTCATGCTGACCTGCCCCCTGCAAAGTTTTTTACCTGCCTATTTCTTCTTTACCTACCTGAGCACAAACCTTTTGCCAACTCTCTCTTTACCATCCATGGCTCTTTCCCTTGTTCCAACAATAATATTATGCTTGGCTTAGAAAAGCAAAGTCCTGCATACATAAAAAGAAACAGAATTTGATCATACTGTGGATATCCCAGAACACACATCTAATCCTTTCATCACCAGGGGAGAGGGACTTAATAGTAAACCAGAGAATAATATGTTAATGACATGTATTCAAAAGAGGGAAGCTGAACCTTCTGGCACAGACTAGTCCACTGTCAACTCCACAAATATGAAACTATTATTTGGTACAGGAAACACATTTGGCCAAGCACTGCAGACACTACCCAAAAAGTCACAATGGTAGTAGCAAAGAGCCCCTTATGAACAGAAGTTCGATTCTGCAAGATTTTCTTACCCAATGATACCAAGATCCTATAGTTCTCCAACATCACGTTACTGTACAGATGCCTTTGAGAAGAATTCAGACAATCCCACTCCTCTTGGGAGAAGTCTATGGCCACATCCCTGAAGGTCACCAATTCCTGAAATGAAATGAATTAAGTAAAATAACCTCATCTTTTACCATACTTGCCTCATTCATTTCGCCCCCAGCCACAGTGGGCTCTCACTAATATATCCTCAAACACATCAAGCATGTTCCCCCTCAGGGCTTTTGTACTTCTTGGATCACTCCGCATAAAAATAGCCATTCTCCTGCCCCAGTTTTCTATTCCCCTAACTGTGGTGATTTTTCTCTATGGCACTTAATTTTTTCGTTATTTATTGTCTCACCCTGGACCCACACTAAAATATAAGCTCCATGAGGGCAAAGTACTGTATGTTTTGTTTTGGTTACTGTGCTATGCCACTTACAGAACAGTATCTAGCACACATACAGTATTCAAACATTCACTGAATAAACTGAATTAATAAATGAGTTGTTCGAAAAGTTCAAGAGGCTATAAGAGGATTAAAAGTGAGACCAGAAATTGTTTACTATATCTCTAAAAAATGTGCTAGACCAAGCCAGTCATGAATTCCATTAAAATTCAAATACTTCAATCCAGAGTACCTGGATTAAATGGGTATTCCCCTCATAATGGCACTCCTGCCTAAGTGGGCCCGGAAAAGTTCTTAAAAACGTGCGAACCATGCTGTGATTCAATTGAATTCCAGATTTCTATAATGTGACCACTTGCTGATGAAACTAACACACGTTGTCTGTGTGTGCATGTGTATAGAATGTGGTTTTTGGTTTTTTTTACAAAACTGAAAAAGGTAAAGCTGTCATGGCAAGAAAAGACTTCATTATTGGTCATTTGATACAATTTTGTCATGGTTTAAAAAGAAGCTGCTTATACCAAATAAAAATTCTTCAAGTGCTTTGCAACACTCAGTAATCTTTTTTATTTAATTACATGAAGTGGTTTGTGAATTTCTTCCTCTCTGTTCTTGCAATAACATACCTCATATGTTGCAGAAATGTTCCTGGTAAGCGTTTGGTTCATACGGTAGATATGCTTTCAAAAAAATTTTTAGCTTATATAAACACATATAATAAATGTATAAATATTTTTATATATGACATACACATTTTTCACTTATCCTTTGACCTTATACAGTTAGTGAAAATAATTACAATGTCAATACAAGAAGTTCAAACTCTAACTGTAAAATATTTATAGTTAGACCTCTAACACATGAACATAATACTAGGTTTCAAAATCCAGTCGTACTTATAATCAAACCAGTCTGAAGCATAACCACAGTTCTCTTCACCACTGATGCCCTTACAGAAACATGGCTCCAAGCTGAGAAGCCTACTTCCCCTTAAGTCCCACCATGTGGTGACTCTCATTTCCCACAGCCCTTGTACAGTACCTGAAAGTGAGATGGGTGACCTCTTTGAGCCTTATCCTTGTTTCCAGACTATTCCCTTCTTCCCTTCTCCCCAAAAGACACCTGGTTTTATATCTCATGAAATCATACTGTTATCAGTCACACTACCCCTCATTGTTTTCATTATCTACCAATTCCTGGCAGATACCAATTCTGTGTCATTCTTTGAACATGTAGCTCACTGTCATTCTCTCCAATGCTATTCCTGTTATAATCTTTGGTCATTTCAATATTCGTATAAGTAATCCTCCCAACAACCTGGACTCTCAGTTCTCCAACTCCCCTTGCCTCCAATAATGTCCTTCATACTTGTACAGTCATTCACTTCCATTGTAATGCCAGAGACCTTGTCATTACCAATAAGGACCAAACCCTCCATAATCTCAACTCTCCTACTCTGACTTCCACCTCCTATATTCCAACTTTTGCCCCATGATTTCCCATTAGGATAATTATTTCACCCCAAAGAACCTACAGATCATAAATCTTGCCATGGTTTCACTGCTCCTCACCTCTTCGTTCCCTCACTTCCTAGCACAACCATTTGTTATAATCACCCTATGCATACACCTTCAACTTTCCTGCTCTTCTCTCACTTAACTGCATTCACTTGGTTAAATCACAGCCATGTCTCGGCATATACTCAATTTCTGTACTCTACAGAGCTGAACTTTACCAGCGTGATCCTATTAAAATGTGAATCAGATCATGTGATTCCCATGCCATAAAACTTCCATAGGCTCATTTCCCTTATGTTGAGATGTCTGAATTTGAGGTTTCTATTACATAATCAAACACAGGCAGTTGAATATACAAGCCTGGATTATACGACAGAGGTCTGAGCTGTATGTATATAGTTGGGTAATTGTTGGCATATAGATGGTATTTAAAGCTGTGAGACAGGATAAGGTCACCAAAAGAGTGATTATAGACATAGCACAGAAGAGGACCAAGGACTAAACCCTTTGAGTTAAAAGGTGCTTAATAAAAATAAGTTGAATGAATGAATAAGTGTTTGGGCAGAGACTAGAATGAAGTTGGTCTGTGTCTGTAGAAACAGCATTCCAGGCAGAGGAAACAGCAAGGGTAAGGCCATGATTAAGAATATATCCAACTCATTACAAGGAAGCTGGTGTGGCTAAAACCTAGTAAGTCACCGACAGGGTGAGAAAAATTAGATGAGGTCAGAGGGATGATAGTCAAGGAACAGATTATGTAGGACCTTGCAGGCAAAGGCATTTATCCAGAATAGGTGGGAATTCATTGGAGAGTTTTAAGAAGTAACATAATTGGTTCCTCAGAAAAAGTTTCAGAAAAAGGAAAATTAATGTCTGCTTGTTTTAAAAAGCAGGAAAATATTTCAGGAAAGAGAAAACACCAACTCACCCGGTACATGGCTTTAAGAAGTCCCACAGCCATTGGTTCCTCCTCCTGCCTCTTCTCTTGGGAAACGGCTGTGTCCTTAGATGAGTGAGATGGGAAACAGAACATGAGAAACTAGGTTTTCCCTGCTGTATCCAGAATCACCAGCCTAGAAGTTCCCAGCTTCTCTTCTCTTGATAAGAGAGCAGCATCTTCTCTAATAAAGAGAAAGCATAATGGAAACCTGGGAATTTGCATACAATTTAATCCATGCCTAAATCACTCCCTAATTTATTATTTTAACAATAGATTTTCTTGGTTTTACAAATAAAAAATCCGAGTAATGTATATAGCCGTTTATATTAAGACAACACAACTAATAAGTAACAGCACCAAGATCAAATAAAGGGTCTTCTTGACGCCACAGTCCTCTTCAAGAAATCAGTGGTAGCACGCAGTCTCACTCAATCTTAAAAACTATAGATACAGATTCTTAAAAACTACAGCGTCAACCACCATTTTACACACATCACAGTCAGTGGCCATGGGTATGAACACAGCCTCCACAGTCACCCTCTCCAATACTCCAAAGCCTCAAATACTGGGGTATTACAAGCGATGGTCTCACTCACAGCCCCGTCACAAAGAATCTGAGGGTACAAGAAAAAGGGGACAGAACATACTCTTCCACCCCTACTCGCAAGGCCATGACACCAACCACTGACTTGCACCCACAGTCACACAAATACGAGGTGTACAAGCATATCGAGTGCCAGTCTTACACGGCACCATATCAATGACCACGTCACACACAGGGCCCCGGGAACTGGCGGCCTGATGACTCACAGGCCACTCCTCAGCCCACCCCCTACCTGTAGAACTGAACTGCGGGAAAATCCCGTCCTCGCCTCCAAGGCTCGGCCAATTCTACAAAGGCCCACCTCCACACCTTAATAATCTGATGGAACCCAGCCCCCGAAGGCTCAGAAAGAAGGGACAGGTCTCCTCTTGAGGACACAAAAGAGCTCAACTAATGAGCGCAGTGTCCACTGGGAAATGTAGTCCAAACCAAGAAGAAAAAAAAAAAAAAAACAAAACCTAGGCGCTGCAGAGTCCAAGTGCGCTGGCGCTGTGGGCTCCAAACGCCACTTCCTCTGCTCCAGGTCCTCCCACGCCTGCCTCTCCCAGGTCTTCCGGAAGGAGCCCAGAAGTCCCTATTCCTCTGAGCTTTGGACCTGGGTCCGCACGGGGGATTGAGCCCAGTTAAGCACGAGACGGTCTAGGTCTAAAGTTCGCAGGCACAAGTGCTCGGTCCACAGCCCATAGCGACCTGGGCTGAAAAATTTAGAGCCCGGGACTAGCTGCAGGGGGCGGGGTCTGTGTGTGGCGCTAGTGAGTGCATCCTGCGCAAAGTGAGAGGAGGGATAGTTCCTAGAATTTTGTAAAGGTCCAGGAATAAAGTAGGTGGGTGGGAAGTGGTGGGCAGGGGTGGGGAACAAGGGCTACGGTGTACAGGCGCGTTATACTTTTTTAAGTACACGGGTCCTCTAGGGCAATGTTGTTGAGGGAACAGCTTACCTTGTAGACCGGAGGATAGGGTCAAAGTAGAAGGTGTAACCATTCTAGTATTTGTGATTTGGTAATGGTGGGTGTGAATGTGTCCCCTCTTCGTAAAATGGCCCTTTTGCCAGGTATCTTCAAATTTCGCTTACTCCCTACATCCAGATACAAATGTCACATTTCCAAAGAAGATTTTCCTAATCTCACCTCTCCCCTGGCACTTCATGGCTCCTTAATGTATAGCAATTCTGTACTCACTTAGGACAATAGTGTTAATGTTTTAAGTTTTTTATTTGTTTATTGTCTACCCACAAGTTTCTGTCATGAGACTGTGATTTACTGAGTTGGTGCATGACCCTTTGATTCTGTCATTGTGTGTGTGTGTATGTCTGTGAGAGTAACTATGTAAAAACTGTTGTGGTAGGCATGCTGCATTTCTGTGACCGTGTGTAATTGTATGTGTGAGATTTGTCAGGTTACTTCTGAGAATGTGCTATAATAGAAAGGGTCAGACTGGTAGAGAGTGGAGTAAGAGTATGATATGATAGCATGTGTGGCACCCTTGAGGATCAGATTAATGGATGTGGATTTGTGCGTGGAAGTCTTCCCTGTGCTATCTGATTAGAAAACATCGACTGTATGCCAGATGCTTTTTGAAACAGAGAAAATATACTTTAAAAATTTGCAAGTAGAGTATTAGCGAGTGGAAGTTCAACCTCAAGAGGCTTGATATATGTGTAATTGGATAACAAATGGAAATCTGGATCCACAAAAGGGAATGAAGAGCACCAGAGACAATGACGACAGTGTACACATGTACAACTTTTTTTATTTAAATTTCACCAAAGACGCATTACTATTAAAACGAAAATAAAAACAATGTAGTTTAGGACATATATCATATAGAAGCAAATTGTATGACAACAATAGCACAAAGGCCAGGAGAGGAGAAGTATATGAAAATAGACTACTGTAAGTTTCTTCTATGTAAAGTAATATCATTTGAACAGACACTGTGATAAATGAAATATACAAACTCTAAGTCATAAAACAACTACTAAACTAACAATAGGTTATATATAGTTAACAATCTAACAAGGGAGATAAAATGGAATAATAAAAATAGTTGGAAAGAGGAGAAGGGAACAAATAACACATGAGAAACCAATCACGGGATAATTGACGTAGGTTTATGTCAATCATCACATTAAGTATAAATGATCTAAACAACACAATTAAGAGGCACTGAGTGTCAGATTGGATTTTTTAAAAAATGTACAACTTAATCATATACTGCCGAGGAGAAATTCACCTCAAATATGACTCAAAAGGTTAAAAGGACAAGGATGGAAAAAGATAAACCACAATAATGCTGTGCAAAGAAAGCTGGAATGGGAGTTCCAAGAACTGCAGAGTAGCTGGAAGCTGGGTCCACTTGCTCCCAGCCTTGGACTGGACTTGTAGCTAAATGTGAAAAACCAGTTGAAGTATAGTTGATCTAAAAGGAGCATAGAAGTTAGCCAGGAGGAGATTGGTAAGAGGGGCAAAGACACAGAGGGTGAGCCCCTTTACCGAGTTGCAGCCAAAGTGGGAGTAATATTGCGGCTGCAAAACTCCCTCTAGGAGTGTGGGGTCTCAACCCCATGAAGGGATCCCCAACCCAGAGCAGCAGAGATGGAACTGGGAACCCACGTAGCATTGAGCTGTGGGAATCAGTGGGCATTCTGTCAAACTGGGCGACTCAGACGGCACGATCCCAGGGAAGGAAGGTACCTGTTGTCATAACACCAGCCTGGAAAGTTCAATTCAGTGTATCACTGCTGGCAAGGTCATGCTGCGTGAACAGACCATGCAGAGGGGTCTGCTCAGTAACACCCAGAAGTGATTGCTCTGGAAAAGCTTTGGGCAGAGAGCTGGTCAGTGACTGAACTGTGTGGCTTGGGAAAGAGGTTTGGTCTCACACACCTCAAGTGCATGGGCAGTGCCCCTTCCCCACCTGCTGAACTGTTTCATCTGTAATGTCCTGCTGGATTCCTAGGCACAGGGAAACGGCACCATGCTGGGATTTTCAGCCTGCCCTGCTTGGTTTGACAGCATGGGGGAGCCAAACTTTTGGCCCATTTAGAGCCTGGGTGGAGCTAAGAAGTTTGACCCCACTCTGCTGTGACCAGCCATGCAAAGAGGTAAGAATGACAAAAGAGACTGATTTTTGGCTCTCTTCTGCTTTGTTTGGCAGTGTGGGGGTACTGGGGAGCCACACAGTTGGATTTGGGGGACTGTTTCTCCTGGAGAGGCTCCTGTCTGGGAGCTAGATGTGCAAGTGTTGGGCTCTGCGGCTAAATTATGGGAAGGCAGATCCAAATGTTACCGAACAGAAGCGGGGGTGGGGCACAATATACTATTACCAAAAGGACCCCCCAGGTTCATTATGTCCATCGCCAGAGGAAAGACGTCTCTCAATGCCACAGATTTGTGAAAAGGAAATGTTTATTTAAAGCTATACAGACTTAAAGTAGTGACCTAATGTCTTCATTAAAATATCAAAGTCCTTTTGGATACCCACAGATGCCCACAGTGCTTCCTTCTCCCTCTGCCCTAATTTGGGGTACCATATCTCAGGAAAAGAAGTAGAAGTCCGTGATTCAGGCTACCGGCAGCCATGTGGTCCTCTCTTCACCAAGGCTTCGGGGAGGTCTCCACTCTGCCAAAACCACGTGGTTCTCCTGGGCAAAGCTATGAAGGGGTCTGCACTCTGCCAAAGCTTCGTGGCTGTCTCCCAGCAAAGCTGCAGGGGGGTGGGGGGGGGAGCTGCCACTCTGCCAAAGCTGAGTGGCAGTTCTCTGCTAAAGCTGCATGTGATCCTCCCTCACGTGGCTATGGGAGTCCCCACTCTGGCCAAAGCCACATGGCTCTCCCCTTAATGGCTGCCATGTCTTGGTTTAAATCCCCGCATCAATCCTCCTCTGCAGTCCCATTTCCGACTCCTCCCGCAGTCGGCTACACTTGCCAGCACTTCTGTATTTTCCAGCTTTACTGGGCTGCCATAAGTCTCAGCAGGCGTGGCCCCATGATGTGGAGCCAATCATCTCCAAGCTCTCATGCAGGTGCTGTAACCAGGGGGAGTTGCCTCCCACTTACATCTTGGGTGGAAGTCACTCCCTTCTCCCTGGCTCAAAGCATGGCCACAGCTATTTAACTTATCCATGAAACCAGTTAAAGGTTATAGATACGTTAAATGACCATGCCAGAGGTCAGCTGCAAAGCTGTTGCTGTACAAAACAGCTCTCGATGGCCCTGCTCCATTCATCCCTTTCTTCCAACTCACACCTGTTGTGGGGGAAGGAGTAAGGATATCCTATATATCTTTCTAATATATCTTGGACACCTTGAGTTCTGGACCCCATTCCAAATCGCTATTTGGGCCCCGCCCTTGACTGCACCCTGTTATACAAGTTCACCTGCAAGTTCAGTCCATGCCACCCCAGGAAGGAGAAGAAGTACCCGCTACCTCTGCTACAGGTTGCAGGCACCACCCCCAATGGGAGACCCTTTGAATCAGCCCTGCCAAGTTCCCCATATCCCTGCTGAGTACACATCTGTGGGGGAAAAGTGCGGCTCAGAGGGTGATGTTCAAAGTGAGAGACCTGAGACAGACCCAACTTCTGGGTTCTTGAGGCCCCACCTGCCACACTACTAGGGACTTCCCCCTGCTAAGGTCAGGGGGAAAATCTGGGATAGACTCAAATGTGTGGCTCGGAGATGGAGGAATATACCCACCATATTCCCTGATATTTGAAAGGCAACTTCCCCTCATGGGAGATCCAATTGTAAGAGAAGGATTTGTAATGGGGTCCAGAACTCAGGGTCCCCAAGAAATATTAAAAGTATGGGATGTCCTCACCCCCACAAGTCTGAGCTGGGGGATGGGACACCTGGAGCAGGGCCATTGAGTTGTTTTGCATAGCAACAGCTTTGCAGCTAACCTCTGGCATGGTCATTTAACATATCTATAACCTTTAACTGGTTTCATGGATAAGTTAAATAGCTGTGGTCATGCTTTGAGCTAGGGAGAAGGGAGTGACTTCCACCCAAGATGTAAGTAGGAGGCAACTCCCTCCAGTTACAGAGCCTACGTGAGAGCTTGGAGATGATTGGCTCCACGCCACAGAGCCACGCCTGCTGAGACTTATGGCAGCCCAGAAAAGCTGGAAAATACACAAGTGCTGGCAAGTGTAGCCGATTGTGGGAGGAGTCAGAAATGGGGCTGCAGAGGAAGATTGGCGCTGTGATTTAAACCCAGACATGGCAGCATGACAAGAATCACCACACAACTTTGGTTCTCCCTTTGCCACACAGCTTAGGAAGCTGGAAAGCAAGATACAGCAACAATGCAGAGGTCTCTCTTAGCAATTCGGAAGAATGCAGGAGAGACACTGCAGGAAGGAAAGGGGTGAAAGGACTCTTGCTGGTGGGCCTGGAGAAGGTGCCATGTGGTTTTGGAATAAGAACTGGAGATCCCAGCAACACAGCTGATGGTGCCGGGAACTGAGGGAGGCCTACCAGCTGAGCATGGGATACTGGGAAAAACCGGGGGCTGCCTGAGCCATGGACTTCTTTTTCTTTTCCTGAGATATGGTACCCCGGACTGAGCAAAAGGGGGAAGGAAGGACTGTGTGTTTGTGGGTGTTTTAAGGGACTTTGGGATTTTGATGAAGACATTAAGTCATTACTCTTAAGTCTGTATAACTTGAAGGAATAATTCCTTTCCTTTTCACCAATCTCTAACATGGAGAGCTATAATTCTCTGGCGATGGGCAAAGCAAACCTAGCACAGGGGGACCCCAGGAGAAGAGGGGGTCAATTCAATAACCTTGTGGGACCCCCTTCCCTGGTGGCCAATCAGGGAAAATCATGGGAGACCACATGTGCAGTAGCTTTGAAGTAATAGAACTACTTGCACATGCGCAGTAAAAGCCCACCAAAACTAGCCTGGAAGGATCCGCCCTATAAGAATAGAGTCCCTCTAGCCCATGAGGTCAGTCTCTGCTTGGAGTTGGCCTGCTCCCATGTTCTCTGCTATAAACTCTGGGTGTTCGGTTCAATTCTTAGTCTCAATCACCAAGAACTTCATTATCTGTGCCCACCTGTGACACAATGGCCCCACCATCCTTATTCCATTTGAGGCTCTTGCAGAGACTGAGCCTTTTCAATAATTAAGTGTGGTAGCTGGCTGGCAAGTGGAGACAGGCAAAGGTGGATCATTTTGGCTTGGGACATTTGCTGACCCACCCTTGGGTCCCATGTTGGTAAAAGCTGGCCTTGGAATAATGCTTGGTCCTTCCCCTGAACACAAGAGCCCAGCAGAGGCAGCCACCAATGGTGGATCATTTGTAGATTCAAACAGGGGATCAAGGGCCAGATGTATACAGCATCTAACATTGGCTAGCACCAGAGAAACTCCTAGGAGGCCAGGAACAAGCACACCAAGTGGCCCGCTTCAGAAAACATCAAAGCAGGACACAACAAGCTTCATGCATGGTATATACAAAGGGAAATTGCAGCAAGCACTGAAATTGGCTGAGGCAAACTACAACTCTTTCCTTTTTATTCTTATTTTTATTTTTACTTTTGTATTTCATTTTTTCTTCTCTTCTTTCATATTGATCTCATTCGTTTTCTTATTTTATCTTGTTCTTAATTTCAGTGTCTCTAGTTACATGTTGTTTGCTTGTTTGTTTTGTTAATTAGGTTCCACTTACAGGTGAGATCATAAAGTATTTGTCTTTCACCGCCTGGATTATTCACTTAGCTTAATGCTCTCCAGTTCAATCCAAGTTGGTGCAAAGGGGAGGGGCTCCTTTAATCCTTCTGCTGTGTCATATTCCATTGTGTAGATGTACGATAGTTTTTTGATCCATTCATTTACTGAAGGGCACTTAGGTTGCTTCCAGAACTTGGCTATTGTGCTTCTATGAACATTGGGATGCATAGGTTCTTTTGGATTGGTATTTTAGGGTTCTTAGGATATACTACCAACAGGGGAATTTCTGGATCAAGAGATAGTTCCATTTCTAATTTTCTGAGAAAATTCCATAGGATTTTCCACAGTGGCTGCAGCAGTCTGCATTCCCACCAACAGTGCACTATGGTCCCCTTTTCTCTACATCCTACCCAACACTTGTTTGTTGATTTATTTATGATGGCCATTGCCACCAGTGTGAAGTGGTATATCATTGAGGTTTTAATTTGCATATTTCTCATGGGTAAGGGTGCTGAGCATCTTTTCATATGTCTCTGGGCCCTCCGTATGTCCTCCTTGGAGATGTGTCTGTTCAAGTCCTTTGCCCATTTTTTAACTGGGTTGTTTATCTTCCTAGAGTGGAGTCATGTGAGTTTCTTTTATAATTTGGAGATCAAACCCTTGTCCAAGGTATCATTGGCAAATGTATTTTCCCTTACAGTAGGTTCTCTTTTCATTTTAATGCTGTTTTCTTTAGCCATGCAGAAGCTTTTTATTTTGATGAGGTCCCAGTTGTTTATTCTTTTTTTTTTTTTTATGTCCCTTGGGCTAGGGGACATAGGGGTGAAAATATTGTTGTGTAGAATATCTGAGATTTTGCTGTGTATGTTCTCCTCTAGGACTTTTATGGTGTCAAGACCTATGTTTAAGTCTTTTATCCACCTTGAATGTATTTTTGTGTATGGCGTAAGTTGGTGATTGAGTTTCATTTTTTTTTTTAGCATGTAGTTGTCCAGATCTCCCAACACCATTTGTTGAAGAGGATATTTTTACTCCATTTTACACTTCTCCCTTGGTCAAATATTAATTGACCATAGAGACTTGGGTTTATTTCTGGGCTCTCTATTCTGTTCCATTGATCTATGTGTCTGTTCTTATGCCAGTACCAGACTTTTTTTTAATTACTGTGGCCTTGTAATATAGTTTGGTGTCAGGTTTTGTGATCCATCCTACTTTATTCTTCATTCTTAAAATAGCTGTGGCTATTTAGAGTCATTTATGGTTCAATATAAATTTTTGAAATGTTTGTTCTATATCTTGAAATATGTCATTGGTATTTTAATAGGTATTGCATTGAATCTATAAATTGCTTTGGGTAGTATGGACATTTTGATATGTCAATTTTACCAATCCATAAACATGATACAAGCTTCCATTTGTTTGTGTCTTCCTTAATTTCTTTCTTCAGTGTTGTATAGTTTTCTGAATACAGGTCTTTTACCTTCTTGGTTAGGTTTATTCCTACGTACTTTATTTTTCTTGTTGCTATAGCAAATGGGATTTTTTTCTGACTTCTGCTTCTGATATTGCATTGTTGGTGTACAAAAATGCCTCTGAATATTGACTTTGAATCCTGCTGTTTTGCAAAATTCATTTATCAGATTGAGCAGTTTTTTGGTGGAGTCTATAGTATTTTCTCTGTACACTATCATGTCATATGCAAACAATGATAGTTTTGCTTCCTCCTTTCCAGTTTGGATGCCTTTTATTTCTTTTTTTGTCTAATTGCTGTGGCTAGAACCTCCAATACTATATTGAATAGAAGTGGTGAAAGCAGACATTCTTGTTTTGTTCCTGAGATTAGTGGGAAAAGTTTTAGTTTTTGCCCATTAAGTATGATGTTGGCTGTAGGTCTCTTGTATATGGCCTTTATTATGTTGAGGAATGCTCCCTCTCTTCCCACTTTGCTGAGTGTTTTTATCATAAATGGGTGCTGTACCTTATCAAATAATTTTTCCGCATCTATTGATATATTCGTGTGATTTTTGTTTTTCATTGTATTTATGCAATGTATTATGTTTATTGATTTGTGAATAGTGTACCATCCTTCATCTGTGGGATGAATCCCACTTGATCATGGTATATGATCTTTTCTTTTTTTAGATATTAGACTTCTATTTTTTTCATTTTAGAATAATAGCATTTTTTTGTGTTTCTTTTTAAAAAAATTATTTAAATTGCTGTTCAAGTACAGTTTTCTTTTACTCCCTTCCCAGCCCCCCACTCATCCCTCCCCACCTCCCTCCTATTTCCACCCCCGCTAGTTTTTGTCCACATGTTCTTTATATTTGTTTCTGTAAACCCTTCCCATTTTCCCCTGGAATTCCCCTGAAATTCCCTCCCCTCTCTCCTCAGGTCACTGTCAGCCTGTTCTCTATTTCAGTGTCTTTGGTTATATTTTGCTTGTTTGTTTGTTTTGTCATTTAGGTTACTATTAAAGCTGAGACCATATGGTATTTGTCTTTCACCGCCTGGCTTATTTCACTTAGCATAATGCTTTCCAGTTCCATCCATGCTGTTGCAAAGGGTAGGAGCTCCTTCTTTCTTTCTGCTGCATAGAATTCCATTGTGTAAATGTACCATAATTTTTTGATCCATTTATTTATTGATGGGCACTCAGGTTGCTTCCAGCACTTGGCTGTTGTAAATTGTGCTGGTATGAACATTGGGGTGTATAGGTTCTTTTGGATTGGTGTTCCAGGGTTCTTAGGATATAATCTGAGCAGTGGAATTGCTGGGTCAAAAGGTAGATCCATATATAGTTTTCTGAGGAAATTCCATACTGTTTTCTAAAGTGGTTGCACCAGTCTGCAATCCCACCAACAGTGTACCAGGGTGCCCTTTTCTGCACAACCTTTCCAACACTTGTTTGTTGCTTTGTTTATGAGGGCCATTCTGACTGGTGTGAAGTGGTATCTCATTGTGGTTTTAATTTGCATCTCTCTGATAGCTAGCGTGGATCATGATTTGTTATGCATTCAGCTCTTCCGTGTCTTTTAATTGGAGCATTTAAGCCAGTTACATTTAAGGTTATTATCAATAGGTACTTATTCATTGCCATTTCCCTTCTTTTGTATGTGTGCTCCCCCCACTCACTTTTTTTCTTAATTCAGTCCCTTTAGCATATCTTGCAGTGTGGGTTTTGTGGAGGTGTATTATTTGAGCCTTCTGTTGTCTGGGAGACTCCTTATTTTACCTTACATTTTAATTGAGAGCCTTGCTGGGTAGAGTAGTCTTGGTTCCAGGCCTTTACTTTTCATTACTTCGAATATTTCTTGCCCTTCCCTTTTGTTTTGCAGTGTTTACACTGAGAAGTCAGCTGATAGCCTTATCAGTGCTCCCTTGTATGTACTTTTTATTCCTCCCTTATTGCCTTTAAGATTCTCTCTTTGTCTTAGAATTTTCCATTTTAATTATAATGTGTCTTGAAGTAAGCCTCTTTGGGTCTACTCCTCCTTAGGAGGGATACCCTCTTGATTGGGAACCTCTGTGTATCCTAGATTTGTGAGACTTTTTCTCTCATCAAATTGGGGAAGTTTTCTATCATTACTTTATCAAAGAGATTTTCTATCCTTTGCTCTTTTTGTCTCCTCCTGGTATCCATTTTATAGAGATATTATTATGTTTCATGTTGTCCTGCAGTTCCCTTAACACCTCTTCATTCTTTCCCAGTCTTTTTTTCCTTTTCTTGCTCTTTTTCTGGATTTTTTTTTACCTTGTCCTCCAACCCGTTGATTTGATCCTCTTTTTCATCGAACCTGCTTTTTTTTTTTCCCTTCCACTATGTTCTTTACTTCAGAAATTGTATTCTTCATTTCCTCTTGGCCCTTGTTGATTGTTTCTGTGTCCTTTTCAATGCTGATGTAGTTTACATTAAGTTACTCATAGTTTCCCTGTAGTGTTTGGTATTTTGTTCTGAGCTCGTTGAGCTTCCTGATAACCATTGCTTTAAACTCAATATCTGAGAGTTGATGTGCCTCTATTTCATTTAGCACTCTGAGGATTCCTCCTTTCCTTTTGATTGGGGGTTGTTTCTTTGTCTTCCCATTATTTGTCAGACTCTTCTTGTTTGCTTCTGTTTCTTAAATTGATCTGTTCTGACTCCCTGAGTTTGTGGTGTGAACTTCTATGGTTGAGGCCTGTGAGATTCAGTGGTGCAGTCTCCTTGATCACCTGAACTTAATGGTCTTAAAATACTGTTTATGCCTTTTATGCTGGCTCTCTGCATATAATTGGGTTTTGATTGTTGTTGGGTCATTCTTTGGTCATTCCTTCCCTGTTGCTGGTTGAGTTAGAGTCACTGCGTACCATGGCTTATATGCTGTTGTGCAGGTGCTGTCAGAACAAAACCACGAAACCCAGGGAACAAACCTACATCCACAAAAATTACTCCCTCCCCTGCAATCCCACTATCAACAGCATATGAATGAGTATTGATAAGGGTGTAAAAAGATTAAGACTATAATGAGAAAGGAGAGAAACTACAGTATAGAATCTAGTGACTAAATATGTACAAACTTGCTGGACATGAAATGAATTTTAAGAAGCTATGCAGGAAAGAAAATATCGCAATCATGAAGAAGAAGACCACAGTGGATGTCATCTCAGTAGCCTCTAGTATTTACCATTGTATTTCCTTTCTTGATATGCCTCTGATGATGCCAGATGTTGACCCCATCTGACCTTAGGCAACCTGCTCTGAGACTGCCAGGGATCTACTGTCTGTGGCTGTGTCCTTCAGTTGTTAATCTAGTCACTCTGCACTCATCTGTCAGACTTAAGCCCCATAGGGTGGGGTAGAATCCCTACTTGTGTTGGGGCTATTGTTTCTCCTCAGTCTGCTTCTACTGGAAGGGGAGTGGTCTGCCTGAGCAGAATGGCTGCTGCCATAGGGGTGATGACTCAGCTCCAGGATCCTAGGGCTACTCTCTCAGTTCTCTCTCCAAAGCCTCTGTCACCAGTGTCTCATCAAGCATCTCCAGCCCACTCTGCCTCTGCCATTGCCAGAGCCCCAGGTAAATGGGTATAAATTAAAATTTGTATGTTGGCCCTTTAAACAGCTCTTTGTGCCTCCATCCATCCATCTCTGGGAGAGAACAACTCTGCCACTTTTCACCACCAGTTGTTATCTGTGTACTTTTGGGGGCTCTGGTGCTTGAAGGGTTAAAGGGACTTCGAGAATCCTCCCTGTTCATGCCTGAGCTGTGACCTTCATTGGAATAGCAAAATATAGTGCTGTCTCCCAGGGAGAATTGGTCCTTCTCCTTAGGAGATTAGTACCTTTCAATGTTTAGCTGTTCCCTTGGGAAAATTGGCCCTTCCCCCAGAGGAAAGGGTTAGTTAGTCAAAATCACAAAAGGCCCTTGGTGCATAGCCACTTTTGTCTAAAACATATTTAATCATAGACCCCAAAGTGAGACTTTGGGATCTCATCCAAGGGAAGGACACTTTGCTTGGAACTGTCCCCAGACAGACTCTGAATGCTGCCCCAGTCTATGGGTGTTTGTGATTTCCCATCTGGTGATGTATGCTCTTGATTCTTGCTTTTCTCTTTGCTCTCACTTAATAAAGTGCTTAATTATTTACCTTTTACTTGGGGTTTTTATTGTCTGTGAATCCAAACCTCCAAATTAAGGGGCCACAATCTCATATGTGCCCCTTAATGGCACAGTGCTCTAGGCTGGGGATCTCAGCTTAGGGTTTAGACCCCACACTTCTCAAAGGTATCCAACCACTTGCTTAATTATCCCTCTGGTGCTGCTGCCTATGGATATCCAGCCAGCTCTCTCAAATCTCTACCTCACTCCTTACCAGTCTATTAGTGCTGAAGATGATTCTTCTGTCAGTTTGAGGTTATAAGGCTTCTTTTGCTATTGTTCAGTTGTTTGTTCCAGGTGATTTCTCCACAATTTACTTGTAATTCCAGATTGGTCATGGGAGGAGGTTAGTGTGGCTTCCATTTACTCCTTCACTTTCTTGCCTCCTCCAGGAAAATCTTGGAGGACTTTGAGAAAGAAATAGACAGCAACATACTTTTATACTAGGGCTTTCAACCCCACTGTCAATGGTGGACAGATCTTCCAAGCAAAGAATCAACAAAGACACTGTGGCACTGAATGATACACTAGATCGATGGGCTTAACTGATATATATAGAACCTTTCATCTCAATGAAGCAAAATATACAATCTTTTAAAATGGACATGGAAAATTCTTAAAGATAGATGACATGACAGGACATGAAATGAGCCCCAATAAATTCAAAAAAATTGATATCATATCAAGAATTTTCTCAGACCACAGGGGCTTGACACTAGAAACCAACCTCAAGGAAAAAGCTCAAAAACATTCAAGTTCATGGAGAACGATATTAAAGAATGAATGTGTTAACAATGAGATCAAGAAAGAAATAAAAAACTTTCTGGAAACTAATGGAAATGAACACACAACAGCCCAAAACCTAGAGACAGAGTGAAGGCAGTCCTGAGAGGGCAGTTCCTAGTGAGACAGGCCTACCTGAAAAAGAAACACTTCAAATTTCAAATATATAACATAAACATACAACTATAAGAACTGGAGGAACAACAACAAACAAAGCCCAGAGCGAGTAAAAGGAAGGAAATAATCAAGATTAGAGCAGAATTAAATGACATAGAGACTAATAGAATAATTCTAAGGATTAATAAATCCAGGAGCTGGTTATATGAAAAGATAAATAAAATAAAAAAGCCTTTTACCAGACCCATTAAGAAAATAAGTGAGAGGACCCAAATAAATTAAATCAAAAATGAAAGAGGAGAAATTACAACCATTACCACGGAAATACAAATGATTGTAGGAAATTACTGTGAACAACTGTATACCCAGAAATTTGAAAACCTGGGCAAAATAGACAATTTCTAGAAACACATAATCTTCCAAAACTTAAACAGGAAGCTGGAATAGATGGACAATAGCTAGTGACATTGAAGCAGTAATCAAAAAACTTCCAACACACAAAAGCCCTGGACTGGATGTCCTCATGCAAAAAAAAATTTAAAGCATTTAGGGAAGAGCTAAACCCTTATCCTGCTTGAACATTTCCAAAATATCCAAGAAGAGGGAAACTCTAATACCCAAACTCTTTTTATGACAGCATCTTCCTAATTCCAAAACCAGGTAAAGACACAACAAAGAAAGAAAACTACAGGCCAATATTGATGATGAACATAGATGCAAAATCCTCAACAAATATTTACAAACTGGTAGGCGCTCCTTCTTTCTTTGTGCTGCATAGTATTGTATCATATAAATGTACTGTAGGTTTTTTTGATGCATTCATTACTAATGGGCACATAGGTTGCTCCTACCTGTTGCAACAGCATGGATGGAACTGGAGAGCTTTATGCTAAGTGAAATAAGCCAGGCAGTGAAAGATAAGTACCATATGATCTCACCTTCAAGTGGAACCTAATCAACAAAACAAATAAGCAAGCAAAATATAATCAGAGGCATGGAAATAAAGAACAATCTGACAGTAACCAGAGGGGAGGTGGGAAGGGAAAATGGGCGGAAAGGGGAGAAGGATTTTCAAGAACAAGTATAAACAACACATAGATAAAACCAAGGCAAGGGTGGAATTAGGGGAGAGAGGTGGGGATGGCTGGGGTGTGGGGGGAAATGCAGACAACTGTACTTGAACAACAATAATATAATTTTTTAATCTGCTGACAGAAAGATTTATGATATAGAAAAAAATACTGGCAAACTGGATCCAACAATACATTATAAAGATCATACACCATGGTCAAGTGGGGTTCATCCTAGGTATGCAAGGATGGCTCAATATTCACAAATCAATAAACGTAATGCTGAAAAACCATATACTAAGGTATAGCACACATTCAGCAAAGTGGCAGTAGAAGGAGCATACTTGACACAATAAAGGCCATATACAAGAAACCTACAGCCAACATCATACTCAAAAAACAAAAACTAAAATCTTTTCCCTTAAGATCAGGAAGAAGAAAAGAGTGTCTGCTTTCACCAGTTCTATTCAACATAGTACTAGAATTTCTAGCCACAGAGATAAGACAAGAAAAAGAAATAAAAGGAACCAGGTTGGAAATGAGGGAATTAAAATGTCATTCTTTGCCAATGACATGATAGTGTACAGAGAAAATACTATATACTCCAGCAAAAAACTAGTTGACCTAATGAGTGAATTTGGCAAAGCAGCAAGGATACAAAGTCAATATCCAGACATTGAGGGCATTTCTGTACACCGACAATGAAATATGAAAAACAGAAATCAGGAAAAAAAATCACATTTGACATAGCAACAAGAAAAATAAAGTACCTAGGAATAAACCTAACCAGGGAGGTAAAAGACCTGTAATCAGAAAACTACACAACACTGAAGAAAGAAATTAAGGAAGACACAAATAAATGGAAGCATGTACCATGTTCATCAACTAGAAGAATTAGCATCATCAAAATGTCCATGCTACCTAAAGAGATTGATAGATGCAATGCAATCCCTATTAAATACCAATGACATATTTCACAGATATAGAACAAACATTTCAGAAATTTATATTGAACCATAAGTGACTCTAAATAGCCGCAGCTATTTTGAGAATGAAGAATAAAGTAGGATGGATCACAATACCTGACATCAAACTATATTACAAGGCCACAGTAATAAAAAAAAAAAAGTCTGGTACTGGCATAAGAACAGACACATAGACCAATGGAACAGAACAGAGAGACTAGAAATAAATGCAAGTCTCTATGTTCAACTGATATTTGACTAAGAAGGCAGAAACATAAAATGGAGTAAAAATAGCCTCTTCAGTAATGGTGTTGGGAGAGCTAGACAGCTACATGCAAAAAGATTAAAGTTGACCACTAACTTACACTATATACAAAAATAAACTAAAGATGGATTAGAGACTTAAATACAAATCATGACATCATAAAAGTCATAGAGGAGAACATAGGCAGGGAAATCTCAGATATTCCATGTAGCAATATTTTCACTGATATGTCCCCTAAAATAAGGTATATAAAGAAAACAATAAACAGATGCAACCTCGTCAAAACAAAAAGCTCCTGCATGGCTAAAGAAACATCAGTAAAATGAATAGGGAGTCAGCTTCATGGGAAAATATATCTGCAAATGATACCTCGAACAAAGGTTTGATCTCCAAAATACATGAAGAACTCACAGGACTCCATACCAGGAAGACAAATAATCCAATTAAAAAATGAGCAAAGGACCTGAACAGACACTTCTTCAAGGAAGACTTATAGAGGGTCCAGAGACATATGAGAGGATGCTCAGCATCACTAGCCATCAGAGAGATGCAAATTAAAACTGAAATGATATGCCACTTCACACTGGTCAGAATGGCATCATAACCAAATCAACAAAGAACAAGTGCTGGTGAGGTTGTGGACCAATGGGAATCCTAATACACTGCTGGTGAGAATGCAGACTGGTGTGGCCACTGTGGAAAACAGTATGGAATTTCCTCAAAAAACTACAAATGGATATACCTTTTAACCCAGCAATTCCAGCACTGGAATTATATCCTAAGAACCCTGAAACACCAATCCAAAAGAACCTATGCACTCCAATGTTCATAACAGCACAGTTTACAATAGCCAAGTGCTGGAAGCAATCTAAGTGCCCATCAGTAAATGAATGAATTAAAAAACCATTGTATACCTACACGATGGAATACTACATAGCAGAAAAAAGAAGGAGCTCCTACCTTTTGCAACAGCATGGGTGGATCTGGGGAGCATTATGCTAAGTGAAATAAGACAAGTGGTGAAAGACACATACCATATGATCTCACCTTCAAGCAGAACCTAATCAGTAAAGCAAACAAGCAAGCAAAAGATAATCAGAGACATTGAAATAAACAATAAACTGACTAATCATAGGGGTGTTGGAAAGGGATAACTGGGGAGAAGGGGGGAAGCACCCTCAAAGAACATGTGTAAAAGACACATGCACAAATTTAAAGGGGGGTAGGATAAAGGGTGGAGGTGGGCATGGCTGGGGTGAGTGTCAGTGGTGGTGGGGGGGAATGGAAACAACTGTACTTGAAGAACAGTAAAAAAAGAAAGAGATAAAAACTTTTCCTGTTATATTTGGGTTCTCCTATGTTGGGTACATATGTTATAATGTTTATGTCTTCTCAATGAATTCTTCCATTCAATATTATGAATTGACCCTGTCTGTCCCTTTTTATATCCTTTGTTTTGAAATCTATTTTGTCTGATGTAAGTAGTGCTACACTGGCTTCTCTCTCCTGTCCATTTGCTTAGAATATTTTTTTTACAAACTGTCACTGTCAGTCTAAGTGTTTTGTTTTGTGGTGGGTCTCTTAGGCAGTATATGTATGGATCATGTTTTTTTATCTATTCAGTTACTCTATGTGTTTGTATCGGAGCATTGAATCCATTTATATTTTAAGTTATTATTAATAAGCACTTTATTCATTGCCATTTTTGCACTCTGTTCCTCTCTCTCTTACACTCTTTTTCTTCACTTTCTTATAGCAGTTCCTTTAGCATGTCTTGCAGTTTTGGTTTGGTGGTCCTGTATGCATTTGGCCTTCTTTTGTCTAGGAAACTCCTTATTTTGCTTTCCATTTTCACTGAGAGCCTTGCTGAATAGAGTAGTCTCAGTTGCAGGCCTTTGCTTTTCATTTTTTGGAATATTTCTTGCCAGTCTCTTCTGGCTTGTAGTGTTTCTGTTGAGAAGTCAGCTGGTAGCCTTATTGGGGCTCCCTTGTATGTTACTTCCTGTTTTTCCCTTGCTGCCTTTAAGATTCTCTTTGTCTTTGAATTTTGCCATTTTAATTATGATGTGTCTTGGGTGGTCCTCTTTGGGTTTATTGATTGGGCTCTTTGTGATTCATGGACCTATGTGACATTTTTCTCTCATCAAGTTAGGGAATTTTTCTATCATACTTTTTTAAACAGATACCTTCTCCTTCAGCTATCCTTGTTATACAGATATTATTATGTTTCATGTTGTCCTGAAGCTCCCTTTACCCCTCTTCATTGTTTTTGAGTCTTTTTTCATTATTTTGGTCTGTCTGGGACTTTTTTTCTTCCTTGTCCTCCAGTCTCACTGATTCAATCCTCTCCTTCATCTACCCTGCTTTTAATTCCTTTAGGCTTGGGCCACCCTATTCTCACTATGCTGTTTCTGAAGCCCATAACTCCTAAGACTGCTCTTGCCATCCTGGTAGCTCAGAGATCCTGAGCCAATCTCTAGTCAACCTGACTCTGTGCAGCCAGCAGTGCTTGACTGGGTAACAGTCATGGGCTGCCTAGAAAGCCCAGGTCATTGGCTTTTAGTCCATCTAGAAAGTCCAGGCCATCAGCCCCTGGGCACCCCACAGGCAGGCTGGTTCCTGCATACCCTGCACACTCCCCATGCTCTCCTCCACATATGCTGTCACTCACACATGTTTTCACTTGCTCTCCACTCTGAGTTCTGACTTCAAATCCAGACTGTGTCTGACAGCAGATGGACTGAGCTGCCTGCTACTCAGCTGCCATCTTGTATTCCCTCTTGTTTTATTTTATTCTTTTTGGGGAATCATTTTTGTTGTTATTGTTTTTCTTTTTTTATCTTGTTTTGCCTTGTTTTGTTCTGTCGTCACCTGTACAACAGTTTGTACAATGTGCTCCAGGCCAAGTTTCATAGTTAGCCAGCCTGCAGGTTGATCCCACACACAAAAGAGCACACAGGAATCAAGGCCCAATTACAACAGAAGGGCCCATATAATTCACACAAAGGACATTCCTAGAGCATCCAGCTTAGGAGAACAAAAAGACTGTATGACTAGGTTCCACAGGACACTTATTACACTAGGCAATAGCATTAAGACTGGAAGACATAGTAGTTCAATTTAATACATACATATAAACACAAAGAAAGAGCCAAAATGGGAAGGTAAAGAAACAAACCCCAAATGAAACAACAAGCGCAATCTTCAGAAAAGGAGCTAAGTGAAATAGAAGTAAGCAATTTATCACATATGGAGTTCAAATCAATGCTTATCAACGATGCTCAGAAAAACTACTGAGTATTTACAATGGGAACTACAACAGCAAGATAAAAGACATAGAAACCACAAATAAGTACCAAGCTGAAAAGAATAATACTACATCTAATATCAAGAATACACTGGAAAGAGACTTCCAGCCAAGATGGAGGTGTAGGTGGACACACTGTGTCTCCTCACACAACCAAAATTAAAGACAACAAATATTTAGAAACAAGAAAACAACCAGAACTGATAGAATTGAACTGTAGGGAAGTCCAACAACCATTCATCCAGACCGGTAAGAGGGGTGGACTCGTGGCAGGAAAAAGTGGAGGTTGGAGGACCCAGGTACACAGGCAGCAGTGGCTGGCAGATCCCAGGCATGGGGTGGCAACGGTGCAGACCCAGTGAGGCCACACAAGGTGGCTGGCTGACCAGGTGGTCCCACATTCATGCACAGATAATCCAGGCGAAGGGGAGGTGGCGGAAGGGACTGGAATCAGAGAGAGAGCAGAGCAAGTGCCATTGTTCTCTCTCAGACCCCAGCCCCACATACAGCATCACTACCCAGCGACTGGGCTGCCCCACTCTGGGGAACACCTAAGGCTCCGTCCCTCAATACATAACAGCTATGACCAGACCCCCCCCCCAAAAAAAAACAAACAAAAAAAATGGCTCAGACAGGAGAACAAGTCAAAGCCCCAGAGACAATTCATCTAAGCGACCAAGAGATAGCCAACCTATCAGATGCACAGTTCAAAGGTACAGTTCAGGATGCTCACAGAATTGGTTGATCTTGCTCACAAATTAGATGAAAAAATGAAGGTTACTATAAGTGAAATGAAGGAAAACGCACAGGGAACCAATAGTGATGGGAAGAAAACTGGAACTCAAATCAATGGAGCAGACCAGAAGGAAGAAACAAACAACCAAACAGAAAACAAGGAAGAAACAAGAATTCAAAAAAATGAGGAGAGGCTTAGGAACCTCTGGGACATCTTTAAACGTGCCAACATCCAAATTATAGGGGTACCAGAAGGGGAAGAAGAAGAGCAACAAGTGGAAAAGTTATTTGAACAAACAATAAAGGAGAACTTCCCCAATCTGGCAAAGGAAATAGACTTCCAGGAAGTCCAGGAAGCTCAGAGAGTCCCAAAGAAGTTGGACCCAAGGAGGAACACACCAAGGCACACCATAATTACATTAGCCAGGATTCAAATGAAGGAGAGAATTCTAGAAGCAGCAAGGGATAAGAGGACAGTCACCTACAAAGGAGTTCCCATCAGACTGTCAGCTGATTTCTCAAAAGAGACCCTACAGACAAGAAGGGGCGGGAAAGAAGTACTCCAAGTCATGAAAGTCAAAGACCTACATCCAAGATTTCTCTATCCAGTGAAGCTTTCATTTAGAATGGAAAGACAGATAAAGCACTTCTCAGATAAGGTCAAGTTAAAGGAGTTCATCATCACTAAGCCCTTACTATATGAAATGTTAAAGGGACTTATCTAAGAAAAAGAAGATAAAAAATATGACAGTGAAAAGACAGCAAACTCACAGCTATTAAGAACCACATCTAAAACAAAAGCAAACTAAGCAAACAACTAGAACAGGAAAAGAACCACAGAAATGGAGATCACGTGGAGGGTTAGCAACAGGGGAGTGGGAGGAGGAGAGAGGGGGAAAAGGTACAGAGAATAAGTAGCATAGATGGTGGGTAGAAAATAGACAGGGGGAGGGCAAGAATAGTGTGGGGAATGTAGAAGCTAAAGAACTTATGACACATGGACATGAACTAAAGGGGGGGATGTGGATGGGCAGGGGTGTGCAGGGTTGGGGGGAATGATGGGGGAGAAATGGGACAACTGTAGTAGCATAATCAATAAAACATTTTAAAAATTGAAAGGAAATTAGAAAGTATTTTGAACTGAAAGAAAATGAAAATATATTACATAAAAATTATAGTATGCTGATGAATCAGAATTCGGGGCTAAATTTTAAGAACTAAATACTATTAAAAAAACAAATTCTTGTAAATAAAAGGAGTCAACATTATAATTTCTGAAGCCACTACTGACACACTACATCAAACCTTCAAAAACACCTGTAAGAAGGAATAAGATGATGATGTGAAAAATGCTTAAAATAAAAAGTTAATTACAATAAAAGAGAACTAAATACTACAAAACAACCATAGATCCAAGATGGAAGAGTGAGAGAAAACTACACTAACCTCCTCCCAGGACCAATCTGGAATTACAACTAAATTGTAGAGAAATCATCTTGAATAACCAACTCAACACTAGCTGGAGAGAAGACTTACAACCATAGACAGAAGAAAACAATTGCGCACAACGCGACTGATAGGGAATGCTATGTAAGAGGACTGGCTGGTCTCCCACAGGCAGCAGCCTGAAGTTCCAGAGAGATATTTCAGCAGCTGGCGGGTGGTTTCTTCTGAGAAGTGTGGGGTCTAAACCCCAAGTTGTTTTCCCCAGCCTCCAGCACCAGAGCTGGAAAAGAACCCAAATAACATCCAGCTGTTAAAATTCAGCAGATGTTCTGCCTGCCAGGGAGAGATGGCAGGAGACGTAGAGAGCCTTTTAAAGGGCCAAAGCACAAAATTTCATTTGCAGCCACTTACTCTGGGTGCCAGCAAAGGGAGGGCAGAGTGGATTAGAGATGCTTGGACTAGAGTCTGGGGTTGGTGGCTCTGGGGAGAGAACTGAGGGAACATCTGTCAAGATCCATGTGCTGAGTCATTCCCCATAGTGCAGGAGCCATCGCTCTCAGGCAGAGTACTCATCTCTAAATGGCATCAGCTTGAGGATAAGCAATAGTACCATCCACTGAAATTACTCTGCACCACTCTGGTGCTTAAGCCTGAACTGCCAATCACAAACTGATAAGATCAAAAAGTGCTCAGCTTAATGGCTGATTAGTTTAACATCTAAGATGGAAAATACCAAATGGGAAGACAAAGATATATACCCCAAACAAAAGAACAAGGGAATTTTCCAAAGAACTAGATGAAATGCAAGTAAGCAATTTATCAGATAGAGAGTTTGAGTGACGATTATAAGGATACTCAACAGCATGAAAGAAAACATAGGGACCATAAGAAGGATCAGTCAGAAATAAAGAATGCAATATCTGAGATAAGTAATACACTGGAAGGAATAAACACTAGATTAAGCAGAGAATCAATTCAGTGTTTTTTGAAGACAAGGTAGAAAAAACAAGGCAGAGCAGCAAAAAGAAAAAATAATTTAAAAAAATGAGGAAAGCTTGTACAACATGAAGTGTAAAAAACATCTGTACCATGGGAATACCAGAAGGAGAAGAGAGGGAGCCAGGGATTGAGAACCTACTTAAAGACATAATAACTGGGGGGTTCAAGATGGCGGCATGGTAGGAGGATGCAGATTGCCCTTCCTCCTGCACATGGGAGAAAAACCTAACTGATCTACAGAGGAACAGAGCAGATAGCCAACAATACCACAGTATATCTGAAAATAGGAGATCAAAATCTGTAGCAGACATTGGAAAAATAGATGTGGCAGCCAAGCGACCGGAGGCGGCCCTGAGACCGGGACAGAGGCGACCCGGCTACCAGAGGCGGCTCTGCAACCGACCGGAGGTAGCCCTGTGACCTGAGGTGGCTCTGCGACCTGGACGGAAGCGGCTCTGTGACCGGAGCGGGCTCTGCGACCCACCGCAGGTGGCCCTGGGTCCTGAGAGAGCTCTGCAACCAACCGGAGGCGGCCCCTCGACCTAAGGCGGCTCTGCGACCAGGTTAGAAGCGGCCCTGCGGCCAGAGGCAACCCTGCAACTAGAGAAGGGGGCTCTGTGGAAGACCCGGAGCTCACATCTGTGATCCTGGGGTGAGTGTGTGCAACTCAGGAAACTCGCGGAGCCCACGCCCGTAGTCTCGGGCGGGCACCTGCGCCCTGTAGGAGACCCGAGGCTCACAGCAATAGGCTCGGGGAGGGATGGATCTGTAAGAGATCCCAGCTGAAACCCATAAACTTGGGAAAGCGCGCCCTCTGCAGGAGGCTCAGAAATCACATCCAAGGCCCTGCATGGAGAGTGCACCATTAGCCCTGGGGTCAGGGGGCTCCGCTGGCACTGAGGACAATAACCCAAAGCTGACTGAGTGAGGAACAGGAAGAAAAGCGATACGAGTCGCCTCGCAGCATGCTGCAGCCAACAAGTCCAGAAAATCCAATTTGGCCTGTGTGAAAATAGCAAGAGATTTTTCTTCTTCTTCTTTTCTTTTTTGGGGGGGGGATGTTTTGTTTCATTTTGTTTTGTGGGTTTTTTGATAGTTGTTTCTTGTCTGTTTAGTTGGGTTTTTGTTTATTTGTTTTGGTTTGTTTTTCATTTTTGTGGGGTTCTTTTTGTTTTGTTTTGATTATATATTTTTTATTTTTTTATTACTTCTACCTTTTTTATCCCTCAATTCCTTTTACTTCTCTTTACTTCTTTCTGGCTTTATTCCTTCTTCCTTTTTTTCCAATTCTATCTCTCCTTCCTTCCTCTTTTTTCCCCTCTCTTCTTTTTTCACTTTATTCTTTTCTCTTTTTAAATACCCACGAGTGAGGCAAAAAAATCCTAAAACTGTGAAAAAACCAGAGTTGGACCAAAAGAGGGGGTATTCCAACAGCTGAGACAGTGGAAGCTGTGAACACCAGGATACCTGAAGAAGATTATAACACTGAATCTCACAGGTATTCCACCACAGAAGTTCACACCATAAACCCAGGGAGCCAGAACAGATCAACTTAAGAAGCTGAGGTTTACAAGAAGACTCTCACCAACAATGAGAAGACAAAGAAACAGTCCCCAAATGAAAGAAAAGGTGGAAGCCCCGGAAAGAATGCTAAATGAAACAGAGGCAACTCAACTATCAGATAAGGAGTTCAAAGAAATGGTTGTCAGGAAGCTTCATGAGCTCTCAATGAGCTACCAGAAACTACAGGGAAGCTACAATGAACTCACTGCAAACTATATCAACATGAAAAAGGAAATAGAAACTATCAAAAAGGGCCAAGAGGAAATGAAGAATACAATTTCTGAACTGAATAACACAGTAGAAGGAATGAAAAGCAGAATCGATGAAGCAGAAGATCAGATCAGTGAGTTGGAGGACAAAGTAGAAAGAAGCAGCCAGATAGAGCAAGAAAAGGAAAAGAGGCTCAGAAAGAATGAAGAGGGTTTAAGAGAAATGCAAGACAACATGAAACAGAATAATATTCGTATAATAGGAATACCAGAAGGAGAAGAAGAAGAGCAAGGGATAGAAAACCTATTTGAAAAAGTAATGATGGAAAACTTCCCTAATTTGATGAGAGAAAAAGTCACACAAATCCAGGAAATACAGAGAGTCCCTATCAAGAGGAACCCAAACAGGCCCACTTCAAGACACATCATCATTAAAATGGCAAACTTCCAAGACAAAGAGAAAATCTTAAAGGCAGCAAGGGAGAAAAAGGAAGTAACATACAAGGGAGCCCGATAAGGTTAGCAACTGACTTCTCAATGGAAACGCTCCAAGCCAGAAGACAATGGCAAGAAATGTTCCAAGTAATGAGAACCAAAGGCCTGCAACCAAGACTACTTTATCCAGCAAGGCTTTCAATCAAGATAGAAGGACAAATAAGGAGCTTCCCAGACAAAAGAAGTCTAAAAGAATACACCTCTACCAAACCAGTACTACAAGAGATACTAAAGGGACTGCTTTAAGGGAAGAAAGGAAAAGAGAGAGTGAGGAACACAGATACGAAAATGGCAATGAATCAGTACCTATCAATAGTAACCTTAAATGTAAATGGATTAAATGCTCCAATCAAAAGACATAGAGTAGCTGACTGAATAAGAAAGCATGACCCACACATATACTGCCTACAAGAGACCCACCTCAGGACAAAAGACCTACACAGACTCAAAGTGAAAGGCTGGAAACAAATTTTCCAAGCAAATGGATAGGAAAAAAAAGGCCGGGGTAGCAATACTCATATCAGACAAAATAGACTTCAAAAGAAGAGCTATAAAGAGAGACCCAGAAGGTCACTTCATAATACTCAAGGGAAGAATCCACCAAGAACACATAAACATTGTAAATATATGTGCACCCAACATAGGAGCACCTAAATACATCAAGATAATCTTAGAGGACTTCAAAAAAGATATTGACAGCAACACAATTATAGTAGGAGATTTTAACACCCCACTGTCAAAAATGGACAGATCTTCCAAACAAAATATCAACAAAGATATTGTGGCATTGAACAGTACTCTAGACGAATTGGACTTAGCTGATATATATAGGGCCCTTCATCCCAAAGAAACTAAATACACATTTTTTTCAAATGCACATGGAACATTTTCAAAGATAGACCACATGATAGGACACAAAACAAGCCTCAACGAATTGAAGAAAATTGACATCAGACCAAGCATTTTCTCCGACCACAAGGGACTAAAACTAGAAACCGACTTGATGGGGAAAATCCCCAAATCATCAAAATCATGGAGATTGAATAGCATGCTATTAAACAATGAATGGGTAAAGAATGAAATTAAGGAGGAAATCAAAAAGTTTCTGGAAACAAATGAAAATGAACTCACAACAACCCAAAACTTATGGGACACAATGAAGGCAGTGCTCAGAGGGAAGTTCATAGCAATACAGGCCTACCTAAAGAAGACAGAAACATTTTTAACAAACAACTTAACCCTATGTCTACAAGAACTTGAGGAACAACAACAAAGACAGCCCAGGGCAAGTAGAAGGAAGGAAATAACCAAGATCAGAGCAGAATTAAATGACATAGAGACTAAAAGCACAATCCTAAGGATCAATGAATCCAGGAGCTGGTTTTTTGAAAAGATAAACAATTCGACAAGCCTTTAAGCAGGCTCATCAAGAAAAAAAGAGAGAGGACTCAAATAAACACAATCAGAAATGAAAGAGGAGAGATTACAACTGACACCTCAGAAATACAAAGGATTGTAAGAAATTACTATGAAGAACTGTATGCCAAGAAATTTGAAAACCTAGGTGAAATGGACAAGTTTCTAGAAAAATATAACCTTCCAAAACTCGATGAAAAAGAAACAGAAAGCCTGAACAGACCAATAACCGCTGGTGAAATTGAATGAGTAATCAAAACACTCCCGGCACACTAAAGCCCTGGACCAGATGGTTTCACAGGAGAATTCTACAAAGCATTTAAGGAAGAGCTAACCCCTATCCTCCACAGACTATTCGAAAAAATCCAAAATGATGGAAGACTCCCAAACTCTTTTTATGAAGCCAGCATCATCCTAATCCCAAAACCAGATAAAGACATAACAAAGAAAGAAAACTTCAGGCCAATATCACTGATGAACATAGATGCTAAAATCCTCAACAAAATATTGGCAAACCACATCCAACAATACATTAAAAAGATCATACACCATGACCAAGTGGGATTCATCCCAGGGATGCAAGGATGGTTCAACATTCGCAAATCAGTAAATGTAATACATCACATAAACAAAAGCAAAGACAAAAATCACATGATCAGTAGATGCAGAAAAAGCTTTTGATAAAGTACAACACCCATTTATGATAAAAACACTCAGCAAAGTGGGAATAGAGGGACCATTCCTCAACATAATAAAGGCCATATATGAGAGACCTACAGCCAACATCATACTCAACGGGCAAAAACTAAAATCCTTTCCACTAAGATCAGAAACAAGACAAGGTTGTCCATTTTCACCACTTCTATTCTATATAGTATGGAAGTCAGCCACCGCAATTAGACAAGAAAAGGAAATAAAAGGCATCCGAATCGGAAAGGAAGAAACAAAACTGTCATTGTTTGCAGATGACATGATAGTGTACATAGAAAATCCTATAGACTCGGCCAAAAAGCTGCTCGATGTAATAAATGAATTTGGCCAAACAGCCGGATACAAAGTCAATATCCAAAAATCAAAGGCATTTTTGTATGCCAACAGTGAAACAGCAGAAGCAGAAATCAAGGACAAAAATCCCATTCGATATAGCAAAAAGAAAAATAAAATACCTAGGAATAAACCTAACCAAGGAGGTAAAAGACCTGTATGCAGAAAACTACACAACACTGAAGAAAGAAATCAAGGAAGACACAAACAAATGGAAGCATATACCATGTTCATGGATCGGAAGAATTAATATCATCAAAATGTCCATATTACCCAAAGCAATTTACAGATTCAATGCAATACCTATTAAAGTTCCAATGGCATATTTCCCAGACATAGAACAAACACATCAAAAATTTATATGGAATCATAAACAACCCCGGATAGTGGCAGTAATTTTGAGAAAGAAGAGCAAAGTAGGAGGGATCACAATACCTGATACCAAACTGTATTACAAAGCCACTGTAATCAAAACAGCCTGGTACTGGCACAAGAACAGACACATGGACCAGTGGAATAGAACAGAGAGCCCAGAAATAAACCCAAGTCTCTACGGTCAATTAATATTTGACAAAGGGGGCAGCAACATAAAATGGAGCAAAAATAGCCTCTTCAACAAGTGGTGCTGGGAGAACTGAACAGCTACATGCAAAACAATGAAACTCGAGCACCAACTTACACCATACACAAAAATAAATTCAAGGTGGATAAAAGATTTAAATATAAGCCATGACACCATTAAAATTCTAGAGGATAACATAGGCAGGAAAATCTCAGATATTTCACGCAGCAATATTTTCACTGATACGTCCCCTAGAGCAAGGACATAAAGGAAAGAATAAACAAGTGGGATCTCATCAAAATAAAAAGCTTCTGCACAGCTAAAGAAAACAGTATTAAAATAAAAAGAGAACCAACTGTATGGGAAAACATATTTGCCAATGATACCTCAGACAAGGGATTAATCTCCAAAATATATAAAGAACTTACAAGACTCTACTCTAAGAAGACAAGCAACCCAATTAAAAAATGGGCAAAGGATTTGAACAGACACTTCTCCAAGGAGGACATACAGAGGATCCAGAGACACATGAAAAGATGCTCGATATGTCTAGCTATCAGAGAGATGCAACTTAAAACTACAATGAGATACCACTTGACACCAGTCAGAATGGCCTTCATAAACAAAGCAACAAACAGCAAGTGTTGGAGAGGTTGTGGAGAAAAGGGGACTCTAGTGCACTGCTGGTGGGATTGCAGATTGGTACAACCACTATGGAAAACAGTATGGAACTTTCTAGGAAAACTAAAAATGGACATACCTTTTGACCCAGCAATTCCACTGCTTGGATTATATCCTAAGAACCCTGGAACACCAATCCAAAAGAATCTATGCACCCCTATGTTCATAGCAGCACAATTTACAATAGCCAAGTGCTGGAAGCAACCTAGGTGCCCATCAGTTAATGGATGGATCAAAAAACTGTGGTACATTTACACAATGGAATTCTATGCAGCAGAAAGAAAGAAGGAGATCCTACCCTTTACAACAGCATGGAAGGAATTGGAGAGTATCATGCTAAGCAAAATAAGCCAGGCAGTGAAAGACAAATACCATATGATCTCACCTTTAACAGGAAGCTAATCAACAAAACAAACAAACAAGCATAATATAAACAAAGACACTGAATTTGAGAACAGCCTGACAGTGTCCAGAGGGGGAGGGGAGGGAATTTCAGGGGAAAAGGGAAACAGTTTAGAGCAACAAGTATAAAGGACTCATGGACAAAAACTATGGGGGGTGGAAATGGGAGGAAGGTGGGGAGGGCTGGGGTGGTGGGCTGGGGCGGGGTAAAAGACAGAAAACTGTAAAATATCAACAATTAAAAAATACTGATTAAAAAATAAAATAAAATAAATAAAAAAATAAAACTTAGAACAACTAAAAAAAAAAAAAAAAAGACATAATAACTGAAAACTTCCCTAATGTGGTGAAGGAAAAAGTTGCACAAGTCCAGGAAGCTCAGAAAGTCCCAAACAACTTGGACCTAAAGAGGCCTATACTGAGACACATCATAATTAAATGACCAGAAGAGAATTCTAACAACCACAAGAGAAAAGCAGGTAGTAATCTACAAGGGAGCACCAATTACTGTCATCCGATTAACCATCAGAAACATTTCAGACCAGAAGGGAATGGCCTGAAATATTCAAGGTAATAATAAGCAAGGAACTACAGACAAGGCTACTTTACCCAGCAAGGCTGTCATTTAAAATTGAAGGAGAAATAAGGAAATTATCAGACAAGAAAAAGCTAAAGAAGTTTTTGTTCACATCAAACAAATATGGCAACAAATGTTAAAGGGCTTGCTTTAAGAAGAAGAGAAAGAAAAAGGGAAAGGGAAAAAATAACAGAGGAAAACAGTCTAACAATTAAATGGCACTACATACGTATCTATGAATAATCGCCATAAATACAGATGGATTAAATGTTCCAACAAAACACAGAGGATAGCTGAATGGATAAGAAAACAAGAGCCATACATATGCTTCCTCCAAAACTCCCATCTCAGATCAAAAGGTACACAAAGATTAAAAGTAAAGGGCTGGGGGCTCCTGTAGTTTGGGGGATGACTCAGCACATGCATCCTGGTGGCTGTTCCTTCGGTTCTCTCCCCAGAGCCACCTACCTCAGATTCTCTTCAAGCATCTCTAGCCCTCTCTTTGCTGGCATCCAGGAGAGAGGAAGAGGGAAGATGGCAGCATGGTAGGAGGGAGCAGAATCCACTTCCTCCTACACATGGGAGAAAAGCCTAGCTGATCTATGGAGGAACAGAGCAAACAGCCAACAGTATCACAGTATATATGAAAATAGGAGAACAAAAATTGTACCGGATGTTGAAAAACCAGATGGTGGAAGCTGTGAACACCAGGATATCCAAAGGAGACTGCATCACTGAATCTCACAGGTATTCTACCACAGAAATTCACACCATAAACCCAGGGAGCCAGAACAGATCAATTTGAGAAGCTGAAGCTAACAAGAAGAGTCTCACAAACAATTGGAAGACAAAGAAACAATCCCCAAATGAAAGGAAAGGAGGAAGCCTCAGAAAGAATGCTAAATGAAATAGAGGCAACTCAACTATCAGATATTGGGTTCAAATCGATGATTATCAGGAAGCTCAATGAACTCACAATGAGCTACCAGAAACTACAGGGAAACTACAATGAACTCACTGCAAACTATATCAACATGAAAAAGGAAATAGAAACTATCAAAAAGGGAAAAAGGAAATGAAGAATACAATTTCTGAACTGAAGGACACAGTAGAAGATATCAAAAGCAGGCTAGATGAAGCAGAAGATTCGATCAGCAACTTGGAGGATAAAGTAAAAAAAATTAAAAAAAAAACACCCAGAAAGAGCAAGAAAAGAAAAGGAGGCTCAGACAGAATGAAGAGGGATTAAGAGAAATGCAAGACAATATGAAACATAATAATGTCCATACAGTAGGGATACCAGAAGGAGAAGATGAAGAGCAAGGGATAGAAAACCCATGTGAAAAAGTAATGATATAAAACTTCCCTAATTTGATGAGAGAAAAAGTCACACAAATCCAGGAAACACAGAGAGTCTCAATTAAGAGGAACCCAAAGAGGCCCACTTAAAGACACATCATAATTAAAATGGCAAAATTCCAAAATAAAGAGAGAATCTTAAAGGCAGCAAGGGAGAAACAGGAAGTAACATACAAGGGAACCCAGATAAGATTAACAACTGATTTCTCAATGGAAACACTCCAATCCAGAATAGAATGGCAAGAAATATTCCAAGTAATGAGAATCAGAGGCCTGCAACCAAGGCTACTTTACCCAGCAAGGCTCTCATTAAAATGGAAGGCCAAATAAGCAGCTTCCCAGACAAAAGAAGTCTGAAAGAATACACCTCCACCAAACCAGTTCTGCAAGAGATGCTAAAGGGACTGCTTTAAGGAAGGGAAGAGAGGGAGAGAGAGAGAGAGAAAGAGAGAAGAACACAGGTAAGAAAATGGCAATGAATCAGTATCAATAATAACCTTAAATGTAAATGGACTAAATTCTTCAATCAAAAGACATAGAATAGCTGAATGGATAAGAAAGCAGGACCCACATATATGCTGTCTACAAGAGACCCACCTCAGGACAAAAGACCTACACAGACTCAAAGTGAAGGGCTGGAAACAAATTTTCCCAGCAAATGGACAGGGAAAAAAAAAAAAACCTGTAGTAGCCTAGAGGAGAACATAGGCAGGAAAATCTGAGATATTTCATGCAGCAACATTTTTACTGATATGTCCCCTAGAGCAAGGGACATAAAGGAAAGAGTAAACAAATGAGATCTCATCAAAATAAAATGCTTCTGCATGGCCAAAGAAGACAGTATTAAAATAAAAAGAGAACTGACTGTATGGGAAAACATGTTTACCAATGATACCTCAGACAAGGGTTTAATCTCCAAAATATATACAGAACTAACATGACTCCATTCTAAGGAGACAAGCAATCCAATTAAAAAATGGCAAGGGACTTGAACAGACACTTCTCCAAGGAGGACATACAGAGGATACAGAGACACATGAAAAGATGCTCAATATCACTAGCTATCAGAGAGATGCAAATTAAAACCACAGTGAGATACCACCTCACACCAGTCAGAATGGCCCTCATAAACAAAGCAACAAACAGCAAGTGTTGGAGAGGTTGTGGAGAAAAGGGGACCCTAGTGCACTGTTGGTGGGAGTGCAGACTGGCACAACCACTACGGAAAATAGTATGGAATTTTCTAAGAAAACTAAAAATGGGATCTACCTTTTGACCCAGCAATTCCACTGCTTGGATTATATCCTAAGAACCCTGGAACACCAATCCAAAAGAACCTATACACCGCAAGGTTCATACCAGCATAATTTACAACAGCCAAGTGCTGGAAGCAACCTGAGTGCCCATCAATAAATAAATGGATCAAAAAATTATGGTACATTTACACAATGGAATTCTATGCAGCAGAAAGAAAGAAGGAGCTCCTACCCTTTGCAACAGCATGGATGGAACTGGAAAGCATTATGCTAAGTGACATAAGCCAGGCAGTGAAAGACAAATACCATATGGTCTCACCTTTAACAGGAACCTAAACAACAAAACAAACATACAAGCAAAATATAACTAATGACATTGAAACGGAGAACAGGCTGACAGTGACCAGAGGGGAGTGGGGAGGGAATTTGAGGGGAAAGGGGGAAGGGCTTACAGGAACAAATATAAAGGACACATGGGAAAAAACTATTGGGGGTGGAAATGGGAGGGAGGTGGGGAGGGATGGGTGGGGGGTGCTGGGAAGGGAGTGAAGGACAGAAAACTGTACTTGAACAACAATTTAAATAAAATTAAAAAAGTAAAGGGTTAGAAAAAGATACTTCATATAAATAGAAAGGAAAAAAGCTGGGGTAGCAGTACTTATATCTGTCAAAATAGACTTTAAAACCAAAGATATAGTAAGAGACTAAGAAGGATACTACAGGATGTCAAAGGGAACGATCCAACAGGAGGATGTAGCCCTAGTAAATATTTATGTACCCAACATAGGGACACCGAAATACATAAAGAAAATCTTGATGGACATAAAAGGAGAGATCAACAGAAATAAAGTCCTAGTTGGGGATTTTAACAACCCACTGACCTCAATGGATAGATCTTTCAGGCAGAAAATCAACATGGAGACAGTGGCCTTAAATGACACACTAGATCAAATGGATTTAATTGATGTCTTCAGAGCACTTCACTCCAAAGCAGCAGAACATACATACTTTTCAAGTGCACATGGAATGTTTTCTAGGGTAGAGCACATATTAGGACACAAAACAAGTCTCAATAAATTTATGAAGATTGAAATCATACCAGGCATCTTCTCTGATCATAATGCTATGAAACTAGAAGTCAATCACAAAAAGAACACTGAAAAATACACAATGACATGGAAGCTAAATAACATGTTATTAAACAATGAATGGGTCAACCATGCAATCAAGGAAGAAATCAAAAGATACCTTGAAACAAAAGAAAATGAGGACACAATGTTCTAATATCTGTGGGACACTGGGAAAGCAATCCGAAGAGGGAAATTCATACCATTACAGGCTTATCTTAAAGAAAAAGAAAAAGAAAAGAAAAAGCTCAAATAAACAATCTAACTTCACACTTAAAGGGACTTGAAAAGGAATAACAAACAAAGCTCAATGTGAGTAGAAGGAAGGAAATAATTAAGATCAGAGCAGAAATAAATGAAATAGAATCTAAAAAAATGACACAAAATCTCTGGCTGGTATAGCTCAGTGGATTAAGCACAGGCCTGCGAACCAGAGTGTCGCTGGTCAGGGCACATGCCTGGCTTGTGGGCCAGGTCCCCAGTAGGGGGGCATGAGAGGCAACCACACATTGATAATTTTCTCTCTCTTTCACCTTCCATTCCCCTCTTTCTAAAAATAAATAAATAAAATCTTTTAAAAAATAATTCAAAAGATTAATGAATCCATGAGCTGGTTCTTTGAAAAGATAAACAAGATTGACAAACGTTTAACCAGATTCATCAAGAAAAAAAGAGAGAGGACCCAAATAAATAAAATCAGAAATGAAAGAGGAGAAATAACAACTGACACCAAAGAAATACAAAGGATTGTAAGAAAACATTGTGAACAACTATATGCCAGCAAATTGGACAACCTGGATGACATGGATACATTCCTAGAAACATACACTCTTCCAAAACTAAATCAGAAAGAATCAAGATTACAGAATAGACAGATTACACCTAGTGAAATTGAAGTAGTAATAAAAAAACTCCCAACAAACAAAAGCCCACAATCAGATGGCTTTGCATGTTAATTTTACCAAACATCTAAGAAGAAATAACACCTCTCCTTCTCAAACTATTTCACAAAATTCAAGAGGAGGGAAGGCTCCCAAACTCTTTCTATGAGGCCAGCATTATCCCAATTCCAAAACCAGATAAAGACTCTACAAAAAAAGAAAATTATAGGCCAATATCACTGATGAATATAGACACTAAAATCCTCAACAAAATATTAACAAACTAAATACAGCAGTGGCGTCAAAAAGACCATACACCATGATCAAGGGGGGTTTATTCCAGGAATGCAGGGGTGGTACAGCATTCGCAAATCAATAAATGTGATTCACCACATAAATAAAATGAGAATAAAACCACATGATTATATCAATAGATGCAGAAAAAGTTTTTGATAAAATCCAGCACCCACTTACAATAAAAACTCTCAGCAAAGTGGAAAGAGAGTGAACATACCTAAACACAATAAAGGCCATATTTGACAACCCCCCTACCAGCATCATACTCAATAGGCAAAAACTTCAAGCATTCTCCTTTAGATCAGGAACAAGATAGGGAACACCGGTTTTACCACTCTTATTCAACATAGTACTGGAAGTCCTAGCCACAGCAATTGGACAAGAAGAGGAAATAAAAGGCATGCAAATTGGAAAGGAAGTAGTAAAACTTTCTTTATTTGTAGATGACATGACACTGTACATAGAGAACCCCAAAGATTCCACCAAGAAACTACTAGAACTGATAGATGAATTCAGCAAAGTGGCAGGATAAAAAATTAATATTCAGAAATCAGTTGCATTTTTAGAAGCCAACACTGAACTAACAGAAAGGGAAATTAAGGATATAATCCCATTCACAATTGCTTTAAAAATAATAAAATACCTAGGAATAAACCTAACTAAGCATGTGAAAGACCTGTACTCAGAAAATTATAAGACGCTGAAGAAAGAAATTGAAGATATAAATAAGTGGAAACACATATCATGTTCATGGATAGGAAGAATTAACATCATGAAAATGTCCATACTACCCAAAGCTATTTATAGATTTAACACAATCCCTAACAAGATTCCAGTGATGTATTTCACAGAACTTGATCAAATATTTCAAAAATGTATATGGAACCACAAAAGGCCTGCATAGCAACAGTGATCCTGAAGAAGAAGAACAAAGTTGGAGGAATCATGCTGCCTAATACCAAACTATAGTACTAGGCCATAGTAATCAAAATAGTCTGGTACTGGCATAAAAACAGACACATAGATCAATGCAATATAATAGAGCGCCCAGAAATAAACTTATACCTTTATAGTCAATTAATATTTGACAGAAGGAGCAAGCACATACAATGGGCTAAAGATAGTTTATTCAATAAACAGTGATGGGAAAACTGGACAGATACATGCAGAAAAATGAAAGTAGATGACAACTTTACACCACACACAGGAATAAATTCAAAATGGATCAAAGACTTAAATGTTAGACCTGGAACCTTAAAAATAATAGAAGAAAACATAGGCAGCAAAATCTCAGACATTACTCATAGAAATTGTTTAGCAGATATATCTCCCCAGGCTAGGGAAACAAAAGAAAAAATAAACAAATGGTACTTCAAACTAAAAAAGCTTTCTGGATATTAAGGTGTTAATATCCAAAATTTATAAAATACTTACAAAACTCAACACCAAAAAAACAAATGACCCAGTTAAAAATTGGGTGAAGGACCTGAAGAGACACTTCTCCAGAGAGGACATATGGCTGATGAATAAATACATGAAAAGAGGACATACAGATGGCCAGTGAATATATGAAAAATGCTCAACATCAATAATCATCAGAGAAATGTAAATTAAACCATAATGAGATACTATCTCACATCTTTCAGAATGGCTATCATCCATAAATCAAAAACCAACAAATGCAGGCAAGGATGTGGAGAAAGGGGAACCCTTTTGCATTGTTGGTGGGAATACAGACTGGCGCAGCCACTGTGGAAAGCAGTATGGAGATACTTCAAAAAATTAAAAATGATCTGCCTTTTGACCCACCAACCCCACTTCTGGTAATATATTCAAAGGAACCCAAAACACTAATTCGAAAGAACAGGAGCACCCCTGTTCATTGCAGCATTAATTTACAGTCGCCAGGATATGGAAGCAGTCCTATCCATCATTAGATGAGTGGATAACACAATTATGGGACATTTATACAATGGAATTTTACTTGGCCAAGGGGTAAAAAAAAGAAAATTTTACCCTTTGCAACAGTATGGATGGGCCTGGAGAACATTATGCTAAGTGAAATAAGCCAGTCAGAGAAAGAAAAATACCATGTGATTTTACTCACGTGTGGAATCTAACAAACGAATTGGACTAACAAGCTAAACAGCGACATTCATAGATGGAGAACAGATAACAGCTAATACAGAGTGACAGGAGGTTAGGGGTTGGAGGGATTGAGAAAAAGGAGAAAGGACTCTTGGACATGGACCACAGTGTGGTGATTGCTGGGGGGCACAAGGGGATTAAATGGTAATTGAAAAAATATAATAAAGATGATACGTTTAAAAAAAACTAAATACTAATATTAGCAAAGAAGAGAGGTTTCAAATCAATGACTTCACCTTTCACATTAAGGAATTAAAAAAGGAAGAGCCAATTAAAAATAATGTAAACAAAACAAAAAATTATAAAGATCAGAGCATGAATCAAGTGAAACAAAACGGAATAATTTAAAAAACTGGAATCAAATGTGGTTCTTTCAGATTAGTAAAAATGATGGAACTATAGCCAGATCAACTGATCAGGAAAGAAAAGGAAATAACAAACCATCCATATCAGGAATTAGATGACATCACTGCAGATTCTACAAATATTAAAATGACAAAGTATATCATAGTAACTTAATATAACACACTAAACAACTTAGATGAAATAAAAAATACTTCTTGACACAAACTATCAAACCTTACTAAAGAACTAGTTAATCTGAATAGGCTTATATCTATAAAAATACATTGAATTTGCAATTTAATACCATCCTATCAAAAATCCCACCAGACTCAGATGGCTTCACGGGGAAATTCTTTAAATATTTCTATTTAATTTTAACTTCTGTTAACATTTAAAATTCTTTTAAGCATTTGAGGAAGAAATGATAACAATTTTATACAAATTCTTCCAGAATACTAAAAAGTGGATATTCACTACTCAGTCTATGAGTTATTTAGATAAAATATTATTCTCCCCCAAACTGCAGACCAATATCCCTCATTAATCTACTTACAAGAAATTCTTAATAAAATTTTAGAAAATTGAATCTAACAATAATGAAAATCATAATGCACAATGGCCAAGTGGTGTTAATCCCAAGAATGTAAGATTTGAAGCCCAGTGTAATTTACCATATTAACAAACTAAAAGAGAAAGATAATATTATCATCTCAATAGATGCAAAAAAATTGACAAAATTTAACATCTATTCTTGATAAATACACTAATCAGAAAAAGTATTCCTCAAACCAATGAGGGCCATCTACCAAAAGCCTTCAGCTACCATTTTACTTAATAAAACAAAATGGAATACTCTTTCTCTAAGATCCCATACCTGGCAACAGTATCTACTCTCTCCTCTTCTCTTCAATCTTGTATTGAAGATGTAGCCAGTGATATAAAAAAAGAAAAGGAAATAAACAGCATACAGATAGTGTGATACAGAGTCCAATTCCATTCTTTGATATTTGACTGCTCATAGTTTTTTAATGTTTAAACAAGAAGTTTATTTAAACAACAAGATGCTTAGCTTGATGGGAAAAACTATCTAGGATTCACATATTTTACTGTAATTTATCCCTACTGAAAGATAAATTGCCCTACATGTAGGAGCTACATATAAAAGTAAAAAAATCATCTTTGGTTTAATAATAATGAATGAAAAATGTTAAAATTATCTAATTAAATAAGATCTGCAAGAGTTTTTGTTCTTTTTTGTTAAACAGTGAGAGCAAAATAACTGGAATATGAAGGTAAGAACTGAATGAGCATGTTATTTATGGAGAAAGTGAGTATTTTCACAGAACCATTATTTTTCCATATCTTATCTCCATTTGATATTGATCAGAACATGCCATTAGCCATTTAGATTTTTTTAATAAAATATGCTGTGCACATACACCAGTTACTTTATGTACAGTAAAGGAATGGTAAAGTGGAAAATGAAAGAATAGAGAAACTGTGCTGTAATAATTAGGATATGGTGGAACCAAATGGCGGTTTTCTAATTGAGAATGTTTTCTTGATCTGGAGGAACAGAGTTCTGGAGTAAATAGTGAATTCCCTTTTTTGGTTGCTGGAACACACCAATTGTATCTTCATCCTCCATTTCCAACAGTGCAGGTGTGTCTGTTTCACTGGTTGGCTGCTCATCAAATTGAAATCTGATCTGTCTCCTTGACAAACCCTGCAGTTCACAATACACTTTCCTTAGTTTACTAAGTGGTGCAAACCTCTTCATTTTAAACTGCACCATAGAAGCATCCTGCCCAACTACCTTGATTGCTGTTCTCAATCTTGACTCCTTTGGGTTTTTCATCTGCCATGGCAAGCTCCAGGGACTCCTCAGCTGCCACTTTGCAAAGGAGGTACCAGGTCCGCATCCCTATGGAGCATACAAACAGCATCAGATGCAGTAGCTGCTTCTGGCTTTTAAGCTTCACTCCTCCTTCCTTTTGTGCCCCACATCTGAACAAACTCAGGTGCTCCCTCCTTTGGCACTTGAAGGAAGTTTAAATAACTGTAAGCCTCTGCCATAAAAACTCCATGCCAATTTCTTGTCTTTCCCCTTGCAAACCATTTGCAGACTTTCCTGGGAAGCCTGCCCCATTTTCCCTACAAAGATTCATTGTGTGAACAATTAAACTTTTCATACTTTTCTTGGTGTGCATGTTTGTATGTGGCAGGGGTCAAAAATTTCAACATTCCAAACAAATTTTGGGTTGGGGGTCCATCTTGTACCTGCAGATTGGCAACCATAGGTAGGGATAAGTACCACTGTCTTTTCTCACAAATGATATGATCATCTATGTAGAATATTCAATGAAACTTCAAAAGCTCTAGTAGAAATAACAATAGTGATTAGCAAGTTAATAGGCTGAAGGATCAAAATACAAAAAACAATTTTATTTTTATATACTCATAATGAACAATTGAAAATTGAAATAAAAAATACCATTTATAATAGCATTGAACTCTGAAATACATTGGGCTAAATCTGGCAAAAGATTTTATTACCTGTACATTAAAAACTATAAAATACTGCTGAGAGAAATAAAAAATCTAAATAAATGGACATATATAGTGTTCATGGGTCATGATTCACCATTTAAAAGATGTTAGTTCTCCCCAAATTGATTTATATACTCAATCAAAACACCAGGTAAATGTTTGTTTTTGGGGAGGTGTTAAAATTGATAAATTCCTTCTAAAATTTCTCTATGTGTTTATCCAAAGGGAATTGAAATTTGGTTCATGCAAAAAACTGTACATGAATGTGTATAGTAGCTTTAATTATAATAGCCAAAAGTTGGAAACTTGCCCATGTGTTCTTTAATGAGTGAATGGCTAAACAAACTGTAATATATTCATGTGAAATAAAAAGGACTTAATTAGCTTGGCTGGTGTAGCTCAAGTGGATTGATCGAGGACTGCTAAACCAAAGGGTCACCAGTTTGATTTCAAATCAGGGCACATGCCTGGGTTGCGGGGCCAGGTCCCCAGTGGGGCCCACGTGAGAGGCAACCACACATTGATATTTCTCTCCCTCTCCTTCTCCTTCCCTCCCCATCTCTCTAAAAATAAATAAAGGAAATCTTTAGAAAAATGAATTAATTATGTATACACAATATGTATGAATCTTCAGGGAATTATGCTGAGTGAAAAAATAATAATAAAATTAAATACTCTTTGATTTGATTTATATAATATTCTTGAAAGGTAAAATTATAGAGGTGAAGAACAGATTAGAATTACCAGGCCTTATGGAGAGTGTTGTGGGGGAGTGAGGAGAGAAGCGTGTGTGCCTCTAAAAGAACAACATAAAGAATCCTTGTGATAATAGAAATATTCTAAATCTTGACTGTATTAATGTTAATACCCAGGTTGTGATACTGTATATAGTTTTGTAAAATGTTACCATTGGGGGGAAAATGGATAAAGTGTACATGGGATCTCTGAATTATTTCTTAAAACTGCATGAAAATCTAGTATTACCTCAAAATAAAAAGTTAAAGTAAATTAAAAAAAGCTAGGCCAAAAAGAAAACAAATTCTAAAATGGTAAACCAAAAACCCAACTACATTAAATGTAAATTCACAAAATACATCAGATTAAAAAAGGATGCCATTATTTTAAAAAATTATGCATTTAATAAGAGACACTTCATAAAATAAAACAGTGCCTGGCTGTTGTGGCTTAGTGGACTGAGCGCCTGCCTGTGAACCGAAATGCCACTGGTTTAGTTCCCAGTCAGGGCCCATGCCTGAGATGCGGGGCAGGTCCCTGGTTGGGAGTGAGTGAAAGGCAGCTGATTGATGTTTCTCTCACACACTGATGCTGCTCTCTCTCTATTTCTCCCTCCCTTCCCCACTTTCTAGAAATAAATAAATAGAATATTTTTTAAAATAAAAATAAATAATAAAACAGAAAGATTAAAATTAAAAGGTAGAAAGAGATAAAACATGCACTAGCCAAAATAAAGGAATGGGAAGCTATAGTATCAAACTAGACTAAGAATAAAAGTGGTATTATAAATAAAATGTAGATTCCACAATTTCCTGTTGGATCAATCCAATGGGAAGCTATTACAACTCTAAAAATTTAGATTCTTAGAGAGCTTCAAAACATATAAGGCAAAGCTTAACAGAAATAAATGGAGAAAGACAATTTTACAAGTATAAAAAATGAAATCAGGAAGCTGAAGGGACATAGAACTAACTCTGCTCTTTTCTCATCTGTTAACTAAACATTAGAAAAAAAAACAATTCTAATAGTAAACAGAAAAAAATTGATAGAGGACTCAAGAGTTGGAAAATTTTAGTTTAAGGTAAATAGCTAATAAGCCTAGTATGTAATGTGTATTGTTTCAGGAACTGCAGGCATGGCTCACCACTCTCAGGAGAGACAGCCAACCTTCTGAGGCATAGCTAAACACCACTGCCTGGGTCACAGCTGGAGATGTCCCAGCAAATGGGTTCCAGAGAGAGACAGACAGCACCTGCCTGCCTGGGGACAGCTAACTGCCCAGAGTGAGAATACTGCAATTTTTAATCTAATTTTCCCTGAATTTCCAACCCCCTCACCGCATTTTGTATATTTCTTATAATAAAGGACACATGGACAAAAACAAAGTGGGTAGGTTTGAGGGTGGAAGGAGGGGATAGGTGGGGCATGTTGGGGTGAAAATGGAGACAACTGTATTGAACGACAATTTGAAAAAAACAATAACTAAAACAAACAAAAAACTGGCTTGAAAGAAAATGTAAGATGGTCCATTAGGGTATGAGCCCACCTTCTTCTCAGATTGCCGGTCATCTGATAAAGCACCCATAAAGATTCAATCCCTGTCTCTGCTTATTGGGTTTGGAATGTGACAAGCAGCACAAACACCAGCTTTTCTGATTTCAAAATTACTGTTGATAAAGATATGGGACAAATAAGCAAAACTTATTTGGAGGACTGTTCTCTCTACACAGTGTTTGACTGGGAATCCCTTGTCCCTTCCCAGACATAGTTTCACACTGAAACAGTGCTGTTTATCATCCACTGAAAGGAAGGCTATCTGCTACTGCATCATAGGGATAACATAGTCCTTTGGGCTTGGCGTAGCTGAGAGCTAAGTTTGTGGGCCAGAAGCCCCTGATGCCTTCAAGGACTATAAGTTCCTGATATTTAGTACACTGTAGTTTCCAGTATTTTGTTCTCCTTGTCAACATATCATGATACAAAAAGGTGGGCTAATGTTTTCATAGATATTCTCTCCATTTTAGTGTCTACTTCAACATTATTCCAGTGAGACTTCAACTTTCATTGTCAATTATTTGTTGAGTCTTCTGAAGTCAGAGTGGGACCCATACAAAATGCTGAGAAAAGAATCAGGTTGTTTGGGCAGGAGAGACATCAATAACATAGTGTCAAAAAGCAAGGATGCTTCATTAACACAGACTCACAAGTCTCTATAATCTGTCCCATTTAATATTTTGGTGATTCTGGTTTATCGACTTACCCTTATTGGTAATATTGTAACAGAAGCCAGTCAGAGGCACAAAAAATTTGTTCACCTGCTAGCACTCTGCAGTGTTCAGCCTTTCTGGCCTGCCATAGTAAGTCCCTGGCAGGTGCAACCAACTCGAAGCTCTCAGGGCAGGTGCTGTAACCAGCCAGAGTAGCCCCCCAGTCACATCATGGGTCAAAGTTATGCATACCTTCTGACTCCATTTTGGCTGAAAGAGCAGTCTGTTGTTACTAATATACAAAATAGCTGTTTTTGCATATCAGGTATAAAGCTGGACTGCAAAATAGCTCTCAATCGTCCTGCTGCATGTTTCCCTTCTCCCGGCTAGGCCTATTACCCTGTATTCCTAGACACCCCAGGTTCTGGACCCTGTTGTAAAGTGACAACACCCTGTCTCTCAACAAAACTTCAGGATCAGAATCAAATAAATGGTCACAATATAAGATGCGACCATAATCACACAAATGGGTGTAAATTCGCACGACCCCAAAAGTCTGTGGCCCTCAGAATCTCTCGACCCCATAGACTCCCTACCACAGAATTCACTGCTAGAATTTTCAACACACAATCATACAAGGTAACTCCTCCCTTTTCTGACTGCCTCCAGGAGCTCGAGGCTCAGGCTGGCTAGTCTGGACCCGCCAGCGGGCCTGAGTTTCTCAACACCTTCATCCCGCTGAAGTCCAGTCCTAGGTGGAGCCCACGCCAGACGGAACTAAACCGACTGAACTGTGCTCCCTTATTGAACCAGGCACCGTAACCCCAGGAACCCGAAGATTCAGCTAAAGTGCTTTTTTGCAGATACGGATTTGTGCCGCTAAGGCTTCTGGGAAATGTAGTCCGGTGCTGGAAAGCTGCGGACCTTTTCAGATTCTTTTCAGCACAAAGTGGCACTCCCACGGACTCCGAGTGCCGGGATCAAGGGAGGCTGCTTCCGTAAAACTTAAACCGAGCTTCCTCTGCAGATCTGGGCGCCCTTAAACGCCGCGGTTGGTATTTGACAGTATTTGCAAACGGGAAAAGCAGTCCAGCCTGGGTGAGCCGCGGAGGGGTGTGGGAAGTGTCGTCCAGCTTCTAACGGCCCGAGGCTCCTGCTGCCCCCAGCCGCAGCCCGCACTGACCCCCGTGGCGTCCCTGCCGCACCAGTTGTGCCACTTGGACGGCGTTGAGATGTGGAATTGGGGCCTTTGTCTGCGGACCCGGTGGTGAGTTCTCGGGCAGCTGCGAGCTCGGAGGCCGGGACTTTGTGCTGGGTGGGAGTAGGGGCCTGCGGGCCGTTGCCTGAGTCGTTGGAGCAGGATGCCCGGCAGGGCAGGGCTTTGCCCGTGCGTGTGGTTCCCTGAGGCCGCGTCAGTGGCGTGTTGAAGACAGCGCGTGGCACGATGTTACTGTATTCGCCAGATACTTGTCTGTGACAAAATGTGGCCGTGGGATGGTGTGTATAAGTGATTTTGGAGAATGGGCTTTTCCTTTTATGTTTCAGTATGAACGTGCATATTGAGCAAGCGTGCTTGACTATGCTGGGGTCGGTGAGTGAATGAGAAACTCCGTGGATGGAAGGTAGAGTACGGTTGTGTGTGTAGATTTGGGAGATTGTATCAGTGTGTTATTTCTTCGGTTCTGGTAATAAGAAATATATTTTTATATGAGACGTCAATAGCCCTAATACTTTGTTTTAATATTTATTTTAAATTGTATTTTTGTGTATTAGTCACGTTGTTTTATGGCATACTAACTTCACGCTCCTTTTCCCTGACTCTCTGCCCTAAATTTGCAATATACAGAGAGTGGCCGATAAACACCAGTGCGTAAAGTGCACTTTACTAATTTTGGGGTCGTGGGTGGTACAGGCTCCTAGAGGTGGAACTGGTGGGTCAAAATGTATGCTCTTACTAAAGGCTCCCTAAATCTATCCAGTTATTCTCGTATAAGGTTCCAATAACCTGCAGTATTATTGACATAATATAAGATTGCATATATTCATACACCCTTGATAGCAATGGATAGATAACATTAATACTAGTAATCTTTGTAAAAATTGAATAAATACTGGAGGCATGATACAGTAAATTCTGGGTAAAGAGTTCCCTGGAGTCTGGTTTGGGTTTTGAGTTCTCAAAAGTGGTTGCCACAGACAGACAGTTGTTGTGTGCTGGTCACTCAGATACTGAATGCATTTTTCACTGAAGACATTCCATGTGAACGGCATTTCGGAGAACACTGGGGATGTATTAGAGAACAAGGTAGAAAGTGCTCCTGCTGTCACAGCTTAGAGTGTAGTGTGGTGCAGAGGTCCTGCAGTGGTAAGAGGGCCATGAAATACTTGCAGTATCCCTAAGTTTTAAGGATCAAAGTTCAGCTCTAACGAATGACAAAACCATGTTGAATTGATCCAGACAATGTCCTCAGAAGCACGTTAGAACTGCCGTGTCATTAGGCTTAATTGACACATTAGACCCACATGCCTATTTTCCATTTAATAGTCTTAGTAATAAATGGAAAAATCACTGAAGTTTCAGGTACCCATTTGAGTATGGAGGAAGCTTCCTGGACTGAAGAATCAGGAGGGAGACTCTGAGAGAACAGGCTTCTCACAAACACTTCTTGCTCAAACTTGTTTCACACTGAACATTTTACAAGAACAGGTGTCTTATTATATTCTTCTTAGCTTCCTGGAGTAAAATCAGCTGGCTGAGAATCAGAAAAGTACTAAGCCTTTTCAAACCTAAAGTAAAAAGGTTTATTGAAACTTTAAAAAAATTCTATCCATGTATCTGTAACTATCTTTCCACATAACAAGTTAATGCATAGTTCAGATGCTTTATAATTTTACAGTCTCTAAAAATATGGATAAGTTAAACCAAATGTCAAATTCTAACACCTGTTACAAATAATCACACACAAAATATTCGTTTGTTAACCTCATAGATGTAAAATAATTTCTTTAATTTGCAGTTATTTGATTACTACTGAAGGCAAAATTAAAAATATTTTTATGAATTTTGTTTTCTAAAATGATGTTCTATTTTCAAATTTATTTTTTCCGAGTTCTTAATGTATTAAGGATTCATTCATTCATTTACTCCACCATTTATTGAATGCTGTATGTGGGTCAGGAACAATTCTAGATGCTTGGGATGTAGCATTGAACAAAAGAGACAAACTGCCTGCTGTTACAGTACTTACATGGTCCTGGCCAGATAATAAGTGAGGTAAATTAAATATAACATACCTTAAATAGTGACAAATACTAACATAAAATATAAAGCAGAAAGATAAATAGAATTAGGAATGGGAGTTGGAGTTTTAGGGTGGGGTAGGAATCTTAAAATGTATAAATAAAAATATGAAGGAAGTAAAGGAACTAGGTATGTGTGTAGTCCAGGGTAGGTGATTCCAGGCAGAGATAACAACAGTGATACAGCCCCGAGATGGTAACATGCCAGTTAAAATGAAGAGGCTGGTGTGACTGAAATAGAATAAATGAGAGGGTGAGTGGTGAGAGATGAGAGAAAAATGATAAGTGGAAGGAAGTAGGGCAGATCAGGTTGGTCCTTATGGGCCATATTAATGATTTTGGCTTTTAATTTAAATGAGATGGGAAGCTGTTGGAGAGTTTTGAACATGGGAGTGATATTACCTGCAAATAATTTAAGATGATTTCTTTGGCTGCTCTGATAAGAGGACTATGGGAAGAAGGATGGAGAAAGGGCAGAAGCAGAGAGACCAATTCAGAAACGATTGCAATAACTAGGGAAAAGATGTTGGTGACCTGGACCAGAGAAGTAAAAATGGTGAGAAGTGATCATGTACTACATATAACCTGAAGACAAAGCTGATACAATTGCTGACAGAACTGATGTGGAATGTAAGTGTGACAACATGACACAATATTTTTTTAGCTGAACAACTTGAAGAATAGAGTTATCATTAACTGAGAAAGGAAAGAAAGAAGGAAAAACTGGCTTGGGGCTTACGGAGATAGTGAGATTTTAGTTTATTATGTGAAGTGTGAGATACCTATTAGACATTCAGCTGGAAGGTATTAAGTTTGCAGTGGGATACACAGTCTGAATTGTAAAAGAAAGATCTAAGATCTAGGTTGGAGACATACATTTGGGAATGATTAGCATATAGATGATGTTTATTTATTTTAATTTTTATTGTTTTTCAGTTACAGCTGTCCCAGTTTTCCCCCCAGTTCTCTCCCCTGCCCTGACTCTCTCCTCAGTCAGTCCGTACGCTGTTCTCCCATTACCATGGGTCCTTTATACATGTTCCTTGACTAGATCCTTTCCTTTCTTTCCCCTGTTACTCCTTTATCCCCTCCCCTCTTTTCTCTGTCAGTTTGTTCTTTATTTCCAAGTCTCTGGTTCTGTTTTGCTCTTTCCTTTGTTTTGTTCATTACATTCCATTTATAGGTAAGATCATATGGTATTTGTCTTTCACCACCTGGCTTATTTTACTTACCATAATACCTCCCAGTTCCATCCATGCTGTCGCAAAGGGTAGGATTCCTTCATTCTTTTTACTGCATAGTATTCCATTGTGTAAATGTACCACAGTTTTTTGATCCACGGATTTACTGATGGGCAGTTAGATTGCTTCTAGCACTTGGCTTAAATTAAAATTAAATTAAAATTGCGCTGCTATGAAATTTGGGGTGCATAGGTTCTTTTGGATTGGTGTTTCAGGGTTCTTAGGGTATAATCCCAGCAGAAGGATCACTGGATCGAAAGGCACTTCCATTTGTAGTTTTCTGAGGAAATTTCATACTGTTTTCCACAGTGGTTGTACCAGTCTGCATTCCCACGAACAGTGCACTAGGGGTCCCTTTTCTCCACAACCTCACCAGCACTTGTTCTTTGTTGATTTATTAATGATGGCCATCTGACGGGATGAAGGGGTATCTCATTGTGGTTTTAATTTACATCTTTGTGAAGGCTAGTGATGTTGCACATACTTTCATATGTCTTTGTCCCCACTATATGTTCTCCTCCAGGTCTTTTGCACATTTTTTAAAAAGGTTTTATTTATTTAATTTTAGAGAGAGGGGAAAGGAGGCAGGAAGAGAAGGAGAGAAATACCAATATGTGGTTGCCTCTCGTGGGGCCCCCACTGGGGACCTGGCCTACAACCCAGGCATGTACCCTGACTGGGAATCGAACTGGTGACCCTTTGGTCCTCAGCCCATGCTCAGTCCACTGAGCTACACCAGCCAGGACCCTTTGTGAATTTTTTAATTGAATTGTTTGTCTTCCTGCTTTGAGTCACATGAGTTCTTCATATATTTTGGAGATCAAACCCTTGTCTGAGGTATCATTGGCAAATATGTTTCCTCATACAATTGGTTCCCTTTTCATTTTGCTCATGTTTTCTTTAACTGTGCAGAAGCTTTTTAATTTGTTGCAGTCCCATTTGTTTATTCTTTCCTTTATGTCCCTTGCCCTAGGGGACATATCAGTGAAGATATTGTGGTGTGGGATATCTGATATTTTATTGACTATGTTTTCTTCTAGGACTTTCATGGTGTCACAGCTTATATTTAAGTCTTTTCTCCATCTTGAATTTATTTTTGTGTATGCTGTAAGTTGGAGGTCTAGTTTCATCTTTTTGCATGTACCCATCCAGCTCTCCCAGCACAGTTTGTTGAAGAGGCTATTTTTACTCCATTTTATGCTCCTGCCCCCTTTGGTCAAACATTAGTTGACCATAGAGACTTGGGTTTATTTCTGGGGTCTCTATTCCGTTAGAACAGACACATCTGTTCCGTTGATCTATGTGTCTGTTCTTACACCAGTACCAGACTGTTTTGATTATAGTGGCCTTGTAATATTGTTTGATATCAGGTATTGTGATCACTCCTATTTTGTACTTCTTTCTCAAAATTGCTGAGCCTATTTGAGGTCATTTATGGTTCCATATGAATTTTTGAAATATTTGTTCTGGGAACAAATATTTGTTCTGTGACAGAACATATCTGTCAAATAGGTCAGTCATATTTTAATAGACTTTGAATTTGAATCTAGAAATTGCTTTGGATAGTATGGACATTATGACGATGTTAATTCTTCCAGTCCATGACCACAGTATATACTTCCATTTATTTGTGTCTTCCTTAATTTCTTTCTTCAGTGCTGTGTAGTTTTCTGAGTACAGGTCTTTTACCTTCTTGGTTAGGTTTATTCCTAAGTGGTTTATTTTCTTGTTGCTATAGCAAATGGGATATTTTTCCTAGTTTCTGTTTCTGGTATTCGATTGTTGGCGTACAAAAATGCTTTCGATTTCTGAATATTGACTTTGTATCCCACTGTTTTGTCAAGTTCACTTATTAGGTTGAGTAGAGTTTATAGTGTTTTCTAGGTGCACTATCATGTCATCTACAAACAATGACAGTTTTGCTTCCTCCTTTCCTGTCTCAATGCCTTTTATTTCTTTTTCTGTCTGATTGCTTTGACTAGAACTTCCAATACTATATTGAATAGAAGTGATGAAAGCAGACACCCTTGTCTTGTTCCTAATCTTAGTGGGAAAGCTTTTAGTTTTTGTCTGTTAAATATGATGTTGGCTGTAGGTCTCTCATATATTGCTTTTATTATGTTGAGGAATGCTACCTCTATTCCCACTTTGTTGAGTGTTTTTATTGTAAAGGGTGCTATACCTTATCAAATGATTTTTTTCACATCTATTGATATGATCATGTGATTTTTGTTTTTCCTTTCATTTATGTGATGTATTACATTTATTGATTTGCGAATATTGAACCATCCTTTCATCCCTGGGATAAATCCCACTTGGTCATGGTGTATGATTCTTTTAATATATTGCTGGATGCAATTTCCCAATATTTTGTTGAGGAATTCAGCATCTATGTTCATCAGCGATATTGGCCCATAGTTTTCTTTCTTTGTTGTGTCTTTATCTAATTTTGGAATTAGGATGATGGTGGCCTCATAACAAGAGTTAGGGAGTCTTTTCTATTCTTGGATTTTTTGGAATAGTTTGTGAAGGATAGAGGTTAGCTCTTCTTTAAATGTTTTATAAAATTCTGTGCACAGGGCTTTTGTATGACAGAAGTTTTTTTATTACTGCTTCAATTTCATCAGCTGTTACCAGTCTGTTAATGCTTTCTGCTTCTGCTTCCATCAGTTTTAGAAGATTATATGTTTTTAGAAATTTGTCCATTTCACCCAGGTTTTCAAATTTCTTGGCATATAGTTTGTAGTAATTTCTTACATTCCTTTGTATTTCTGTGGTATCAGTTATAATCTCTTCTCTTTCATTTTTTATTTTATTTATTTGGGTCCTCTCTCTTTTTTCTTGATGAGTCTGGTTAGAGATTTGTCTATTTTGTTTATATTTTCAAAGAACCAGCTTTGGATTTATTGATCCTTTGAATTGTTCTTTTAGTCTCTGTGTCATTTAATTCCACTCTAATCTTGGTTATTTTCTTCCTCCTACTTGCTCTGAAGTTTTTTTCTTGTTGTTCCTCCAGTTCTTGTAGATCTAGGGTTAGGTTGTTTATTTGAAAGGTTTCTATCTTTTTTAAGTAGGCCTGTATTGCTATGATCTTCCCCCTCTGGGCTGCTTTTGTTGTATCGTATAGGTTTTTGACTGTTTGTGTTCATTTTCATATGTTTCCAGAACATTTTTTATTTCCTCCTTTATCTCATTAATCCATTCATTGTTTAATAACATGCTATTCATTCTCCATGAATTTGAATGTTTTCGAATTTTTTTCCTTGAGGTTGGTTTCTAGTTTCAGTCACTTGTGGTCAGAGAAAATGCTTGGTATGATTTCAATATTTTTTAATTTGTTGAGGCTTGTTTTGTGTCCTGTCATGTGGTCTGTCTTTGAAAATGTTGCATGTGCATTTGAAAACAATGTATATTTTGCTTTTTGGGGATGAAAGGTTCTATATATATCGGTTAAGTCCATTTGATGTAATGTGTCTGTTCAGCATCACAGTATCTTTGTTGATACTTTGTTTGGAAGATATATCCATTTTTGACAGGTGTTAAAATGCCGTACTATAAGTGTGTTGCTCTCTGTCTCTTTCTTGAAGTCCTCCAAGGTTTTCCTTATATATTTGGGTGCTCCTCTGTTGGATACATATATGTTTACAATGTTTATGTCTTCTTGATGGATTCTTCCTTTGAGTATTATGAAGTGTCCTTCTGTGTCTCTTTCTGTGGTAGACCCTTCTGCGTGGCGTGGGCACAGCTCCCACTTGGAGAAGCACAGGATAGGTTCTCTCGTGGGAAATCAGGTTTGCAATGTGCCTAAGCTGCTTTGAGTTTTGCTTTTGCTAAAACTCCCTCACCCTGAATTGAGATAGCAAGTGCTTACTGTAACTTCCTAAAATCCATGCTAAAACTCCCCAGTATGGAGTGTAACCAGCTTAACCACTTTTCCCTCTTTCATTTGCAAATATCCTTCTGTGATGTCATTAGCAGCATCATCTCCTTTGTTGTCTGTAAAAGGTAACCCCCTAAAGCGAACCTGTGCATAGTAAATGAGGACCATCATGTAATGTGACCAGAAACAAAATAAAGGCCTGTCATGGCGGAGGCCACGGCTTTTGCTTCCCTTGAGAGAAAAGCCATGCTGTCCTTTTTCCTCCACCAGACTCGGTAGTCGGTGTGAATGTTTTATTTCATCCATGATGATGCGGACACTGCCCGCAGTGTCCGCATCATCTTTCTATAGCCTTTGTTTTGAGTCTGTTTTGTCTGAAATAGGTATTGCTACCCCAGGTTTTTTTTTTTCCTGTCCATTTGCTTGGAATATTTTTTTTCCAACTCTTCATTTTCAGTCTTTACTGTAGGTCTTTTTTCCTGAGGTGTGTCTCTTGTAGGCAGCATATGTATGGGGCATGTTTTTTTATCTAGTCAGTTACCCTATGTCTTTTGATTGGGGTATTTAATCCATTTATATATTTTTTTTATTTTTTATTTTAATTTTTGTTCAAGTACAGTTTTCTGTCTTGTACTCCCATTCCAGCCCACCCCCCAGCTCTCCCCACCTCTCTCCCATTTCCACCCCCCCCCCCGAGTTTTTGTCCATGTGTCCTTTATACTTGTTCCTATAAACCCTTCCCCCTTTCCCCTGAAATTCCCTCCCATCTACCCTCTGGTCATAATCCATTTATATTTAAGGTAGTTATTAATAGGTACTTATTCATTGCCATTTTACCCCTTTGTATCTGCATTCCTCTCTCTCTCTCTCTCTCTCTCTCTCTCTCTCTCTTCCTTTTTTTAAAGTAGTCCCTTTATTGTATCTTGAAATTCTGGTTTGGTGGAGGTGTATTCTTTTAGACTTCTTTTGTCTGGGAAACGCCTTATTTGGCCTTCCATTTTTATTGAGAGCTTCGCTCGGTAGAGTAGCCTTGGTGGCAGGCTTTTTTTTTTTTCATTACTTGGAATATTTCTTGCCATTCCCTTCTGCATTGTAGTATTCCTGTTGAGAAGTCAGCTGCTAGCCTTATTGGCACTTACTTGTATGTTACTATCTGTTTCTCCCTTGCTGTTTTTAAGATTGTTTCTTTGTTCTTAAAATTTGGCATTTTAATTAGGATGTGTCTTGGAAAAGGCCTCTTTGGGTTCCTCTTGACTGGGGCCCTCTGTGCTTCCTGAGGCTACATGGCTGTTCCCCTCTCCAGGTTGAGGAATTTTTCTGTCATTATTTTTTCAAACAGGTTTTCTTTCTTTTTTTCCCATTTTTTAAGATTGTATTGTTGTTCTTCAAGTATAGTTGTCTGCATTTTCCCCCACCTCTCCTGCTACCCCAGCCATCCCCACCTGCCTCCCCCAGTTCCAACCTGCCCCCTGTTGGTTTGTCCATGTGTCCTTTATAGTTGTTCCTGAAAACCCTTCACCCTTTTTCTCCTATTATCCCCTCCCATCTCCCCTCTGGTTACTGTCTGTTTGTTCTTAATTTCAATGTCTCTGGTTATATTTTGCTTGCTTGTTGGTTTTGTTGATTAGGTTCCACTTAAAGGTGAGGTAGCAGCACAATTTACAATAGCCAAGTGCTAGAAGCAACCTAAGTGCCCATCAGTAAATGCATGGATCAAAAAACTGTGGTACATTTACACAGTAGAATTCTATGCTGCAGAAGAAAGAAGGAGCTCCTACCCTTTGCAACAGGATGGATGGAACTGGAGAGCAGTATGCTGAGTGAAATAAGCCAGGCGGTCAAACAGGTTTTCTATCCTTTGCTCCTTTTCTTCTTCTTCTGGTATTCCTGTGATTTGAATTTGCTGTGTTTCATGTTGTCCTGAGGTTCCCTTAAGCTCTCCTCAAACTTTTTGGGTCTTTTTTCATGCTACTGCTCTACATGGGAATTTCTTTCTACCTTGTCTTCCAGCTCATTATTTGGTTCTCTGCTTCATCCAACTTACTTGTAGTTTTTTCTCGTGTATTTTTATTTCAGGTATTGTATTCTTCGTTTCTTCCTTGTTTTTGTTTATTGTTTCTATTTCCTTTTGCATGCTGTTATAGTTTCTGCTTAATTCCATGTAGTTGTCATTGAGTTCCTGGAGCATCATTATAAACACCTTTTTGAATTCTGTGTCTATAGTTTGCTTGCTTCTATTTCACTTTTATAGGGGGTCTTCCATTCCTTTTGATTGTGGTTTCATTCTTTGTCTTCCCATTTTATGTGACTCTTTTGTTTTGTTTTGTTTTGTTTCTGCATCTCAGGATACTCTGCTTTGCCAATCATTGTGAGGTGAGCTTCTATAGTAGGAGTTCTGTGGGACTCAGTGGTGCAGTCTCTTTGATCTCCTTGTCTGGATGCTCTTGGGTTGCCCTTTCTTCCATTTGTGTGGGCTCTCTTATTGTACTTGGTGTTTACTTGTTTGTGGCTATTTTATTGGTGTTTTCTCCCCTCCAGTGGGCTTACGGGTAGTCACAACTCTCACCTTGTCTTGTATGCTGTTGTACAAGTACTGGTTAACAAATCAGTATTACCTGACAACCAAACCTATGTCAGCAAAAAGAATCCCCCTTCCACGTCAGCAATCTGAACTTCTATTGAGCAAAGATTAATAAAATTGAAGAGAGATTATGGATATTATGAGACATGACAAAGGGAGTGTTATATGAGATGACTAAAAGAGGGGCAAATGTTATTGTGTGGTAATATAGAGGAGAATTGATAAGAGTAGGGATAGAACCAAGGTGAGGAAAGGGAGAGAACAAAATTTAAAATGTACCTAAAACACAAAAGGCAATGGGAACAATGGGGTAAGGTAAGGAAAGGGAAGAGTATACTATGTGGTTTGAAGCAAAATTGAAAGGTATTGGCTCAATGAGAACAAAACTGCAGAAAACCCACAGCAGTGTTGAGCAATGACAGCTGAATGAAATTTAATAAAGGTGGAACAGGAATAAGAATATTTATTGTAGCAAAGTGAAAAGTGAATATAAGATGTCTACTGTAAAGAAAAATGATTTTAAGAGGATGGGGGAAGCAAACTAATAAGAATAAGGAGTAAAGCCCACGTTGAGAGGAGAAAAAAGAAAATAAATGAAATAAAATTCCTCACTCAACTGATCAGGGGCAGAGGGAAGGCAAAATGGAGTAAGACAGGGGGCGACTATTCTGTGGGATTTAAAGTACAAATAGTGAACAAGGAGGAGATCTGTTGGAGAAGTACAGCAATGACCATGGTATTTGCCCAACTAGCCACTGTTTATAAAAGGTGGAAAAGAAATAAGACTCTTACAAAAGGGGGAAAAATTTGTGAACTGACTTAAGAAAGAAAAGCACTTATGCTAGGTTAGATGGAGACGTGGTGAGAGTAAGAGATGGGAACACAGTGTAGTGTGAAAAAAACAGTAGTTTACCACGACAGTAATAAAGCTTAGGAAGATGGCGAAATGGTTTAAGACCAGAGAAGGGTGCTATGTGGGATTCGGGATGGAAATAATATGATTAAAAAAATACATCTTCCTGACTTACTCTTGTGGGAATAAAAAGACCCCTGCTGGTTGTTGTTAAGCCTGCAGGGGCAGTTTTGCAGATCTTCCTGGCTTTTACAGGCAGTGGGGGGTTGGGCTTGGTTTTTTCTCTTTGGTGGTTGGTCAAGGAAAGGGGCTCGGCCTGGACTACAGTAATCACAGGTGCCGAGTTTCCAGTCCATGCCCTCAGAGCACTGTTTGACATGTATTCCTCGCTTTGCACCCCTCTGATCAATCTGTGAGGGGCACTGAGTGGGAGCAAACTGCACCCACAATCCCCCCTCTCTGATGACTGGCAGATACACGTCTGTGGTCCTTTCCCAGTGTGCCCTAGTTCCCCTTTTGACAAAAGTCTCTTTAGGTGCTGCTGCTGTTCCAAGCCACTGCCCAACTTTCCTTACACTTCAACTCTCAGGCAAGCCCAGGGTCTATCTCAGTCATGGCCATTCGCCATGCCAGTTCTTCTGCCACCTCCAGTTGCCGCCAGGATTCTCCCCACTCTCTGGCACTGTCCTGGCAACCGCTGCCCCAGCTTGGGTGTGCCACCAGCTGTGTGTGTGCCTGTCTGCATTGCCTCCCTCATCCCCCTCATGAGAGAGTGTTCATGTCTCTCCTGGAGCAGGTCTGTGATTTGCCCATCCTGGAAGGGGAGGGAGTTGCTAGGCAGCTCTTACTGACCTGGCTCTCCTCCGATATTTATCCGTGGCAGCCGTGATTTCTGGTGCCATGTCCCAGACTTTCCACATCTGCCTATGAAACCTCTTTACTGCCTCTTTTGAAGCTTCCTCTGCACACCTTGGCTTCCAAACTTCTTATCGGCTAAGATTCTGTTGGATGTTCACTGTGTCCTTTGGAAGATCAGCTAAGTGTCCCAGTTGCCATGCATGAGCAAGTCTTCTGTCTCAAGTTTCACATCATATTTAAACTGCTGAAAAACAAAGATAAGGATAAAAATTTTGAAGGCAACAAGAGAAGTAGAAACAGTAGCTACTGAAGAACAAGGATAAGAATCACATACAGCTGACAAGTTTTCAGAGTGCTCTGAAAGATAAAAAGCTATCAATCCACAATTCTATATCAACCAAAAATATTCTTCAAAAATGAAGAATAAAGACTTTTTCAGTTAAACAAAAACCTGCAACAGCAGACTTCTCTACAGGAAATGCTAAAGGAAGTTCTTTAGGTGGAAGTTGTTCAAACCTGAATATGTACAAAGAATTGAAGAACATTAGAATTGGAGTAAATAAGGCCAAAATAAAATGCATTTTATTTTTATTTGCTCTAAAAGCTAAATGATTATCTGAAATAAATATTATATGTGTATAGCATAGGTAAAACTAAAATATATCATAACTATAGTAGAAAGGATGGGAGGGAGGAATTTGGAGTATATTGTTGTAAGTTTCTATACAACAAGATATACTATTTGAAGGTAGGCTCAGATTAATTAGAAATAGATATTCTAAAAACCTAGAGAAACCACTAATTTTTTTTTTTTTGGAGATAAAAGGAATAACAAAAATTGCTTAATTACCCAAGCCAAGGCAGAAAAGTAGGGATGGGTAAAGAAGCAGAACAAATGGAGCAAATAGAAAACAGCTAAGAAGATGGTAGAAATTTATCCAACTGTATCAATAATTATTTTAAATGTCATTGGTTTAAAAATACCAGTTAAAAGACAAAAATGGAGTTTATCACACTGGGTAAAAGATTCCCTAAATGCTGTTTACAAGAAGCCCATTTTAAATATAAAGAATAATACATTAGCCCTGGCTGGTGTGGCTCAGTTGTTTGGAGAGGTGTCCAGTCACCCAAACATTGCAGATTCAGTTTCTGGGCAGAGCACATACTTAGTTTGCAGGTTTGATCCTTGGTCCAGACACGTACAGGCATGTACGGGAGAAAACCAATTGATGCTTCTCTCTTGCATTGAGGTTTCTGTCTCTTCCTTTCTCTCCCCCTTCTTGTCTCTCTAATAGGCAATGAAAAAAATGTCCTCAGGTAAGGATTAAAAATAGATTATAAGAAATAAAATTACATTTCTTGGGCTCCCATCAAATTTAACATCCCAAGTTAGGAAAAAGACATTTACACATATGTTTATCCTCTAGGGTGGCAGTGTGGACTTCTATTTTTTTAAAAAAAGAATGATACATTAAAAATAAATGATAGAGAAAAATATAGCATAGAAATATTAAAACAAATACAAAGTTGCAATGTTAATATTAAACATGTAGACTTTAGAACAAGGAATATTATTAGGGATGAAGAGAGACATTACACAATGGTAAAGGAGCTGGTTCTCTAAGAAGACATAAGTATTCCTAAATGTGTGCAGCTAAACATGAACTTCAAAATATATGAGGCAAAAACTGATGAAGTTAAAATGAGAAGTAGACAAATACACAACTATACCTGGAGGCTTCAAAGCTCCTCTCAGTAATCAAAAAAGGGGGCAGAATATAAGAAAGGTTATAGAGGACTTGAAAAACATTTATTAACCAGAATTTATGACTTAAATGGGGGACTTCCGGCCAAGATGGAGGTGTAGGTTGAAACCCTTCGCTTCCTTGCACAACCAAAAGGAAGAGAGCAACTAATCTAAAAACAGTAAACAACCAGAAGTGCCAGAAAATCAAACTGCGTGGAACTCTGACAACCAAGGAATTAAAGAAACAGACATCCAGCCAAGATGGAGGCGTAGGTGGACACACTGTGCCTCCTCGCACAACCAAAATTAAGGACAACAAATATTTAGAAACAAGAAAACATCCAGAACTGATAGAAAATTGAACTGTACGGAAGTCCAACAACCATTCATCCAGACCTGTGAGAGGGGCGGAGTTGCGGCAGGAAAAAGTGGAGGTGTGGACCTGGGAATGCAGGCAGCAGTGGCTGGCGGTTCCCAGGTGTGCAGGCGGTGGCTGGCAGACCTCAGGCCCACAGGCAGTGGCTGGTGGACCCCGGGCACGGGGCAGCAACTGTGCAGATTCAGTGACGCTGCACAAGGCAGCTGGATGACCAGGTGGTCCCACATTCGCGCACAGATAATCCAGGTAAAGGGGAAGCGGTGGAAGGGACTGGAATCCCTGAGACAGCTGAGCAAGCGCCATTGTTCCCTCTCAGACCCCGCCCCCATGTACAGCATCACAACTCAGTGACTGGGCTGCCCCGCCCTGGGGGACACCTAAGGCTCCACCCCTCACTATGTAACAGCCGCGACCAGACCAAAACAAAAACAGAAACAAACAAACAAACAAATAAAAACCACCAAAAATGGCTCAAAGAGGACAACAGATCAATGCCACAGAGCCAATTCATCTAAGTGACAAAGAGATAGCCAACCTATTAGACACACAGTTCAAAGCCCTGGTGATCATGATGATCACAGAATTGGTTGATTTTGCTCACAAATTAGATGAAAAAAATGCAGGCTACAATATGTAAAATGAAGGAAGGCACATGGGGAACCAATAGAGGTGGGAGGAAAACTGGGACTCAAATCAATGGAGTGGACCAGAAGGAAGAAAGAAACAACCAAACAGGAAACAAGGAAGAAATAAGAATTCAAAAAAATGAGGAGAGGCTTAGGAACCTCTGGGACATCTTTAAACGTGCCAACATCCAAATTATAGGGATACTAGAAGGGGAAGAAGAAGAGCAACAAGTGGAAAACTTATTTGAAGAAATAATCAAGGAGAACTTCCCCAATCTGGCAAAGGAAATAGACTACCAGGAAGTCCAGGAAGCTCAGAGAGTCCCAAAGAAGTTGGACCCAAGGAGGAACACACCAAGGCACATGGTAATTACATTAGCCAAGATTAAAATGAGGGAGAGAATTCTAGAAGCAGCAAGGGATAAGGGGACAGTGACCTACAAAGGAGTTCCCATCAGACTATCAGCTGATTTCTCAAAAGAGACCTTCCAGGAAAGAAGGATCTGGAAAGAAGTATTTGAAATCTTGAAAAGCAGGGACCTACATCCAAGATTGCTCTATCCAGCAAAGCTGTCATTTAGAATGGAAGGGCAAATAAAGTGCTTCTCAGATAAGGTCAAGTTCAAGGAGTTCATCATCACCAAGCCCTTATTATATGAAATGTTAAAGGGACTTATCTAAGAAAAAGAAGATCAAAAATATGACAGTGAAAAGACAGCAAACTCACAGTTATTAACAACCACACCTAAAACAAAAGCAAACAACTAGAAGAGGAACAGAACCACAGAAATGGAGATCATATGGAGGGTTAGCAACAGGGGCATGGGAGAAGGAGAGAGGGGGAAAGGTACAGAGAATAAGTAGCATAGAAGGTGGGTAGAAAATAGACAGTGGGAGGGCAAGAATAGTGTGGGAAATGTAGAAGCTAAAGAACTTATGACACATGGACATGAACTAAAGTGGGGGAATGTGGGTGGGGGGGCAGGGTGGAGAGGAATGATGGGGAAGAAATGGGACAACTGTAATAGCATAATCAATAAAATATATTAAAGAAAAGAAACAGACAGGTGAATTGAGAGCACCGGGGGCAAGGTGGTGGACTGCATGGGCAGGGCTGGCTGAATGGGAAACTGAGACTCAGAGCTGACTGAACTACGGCAGGGGTTGCCACGGTGGGAAACACTCCAAGTCTCATGTGAGAGTTCACTGGGAAGTGGGGCTAGAGTCCATCAAGCAAGTTGCACTGTTCCGTCTCTGTCCTCTCCCACACAGCACCACAATGCAGCAAACAGGGTTGCTCTGGTGAATACATAAGGCCCTGCCCCCTTACAACTTCACAGGTGTGCAGAGACAAAGAAATATGGCCTAAATGGAAGAACAGAGCAAAACTCCAGAGAAAGAGCTAAGCGATGAGGGGATCGCCAACCTAACTGATGTGGAATTCAAAACACTGGTAGTCTTGATGCTCGTAGAACTGATTGAGCTTGGTTGCAAAATGAAAGAACAAACGTAGGATACCCAAAGTGAAATAAAGCAAAATATTCTGGAACCAGCAGTGACAGGATGGAAACCAAGACTCAGATCAATGATTTGGAACAAAAGGAAGAAATAAACATTCAACTGGAACAGAATGAAGACACGAGAATTCAGAAAATGAAGAGAGGCTTAGGAACCTCTGGGACAACCTGGAATATTCCAATATACAAATTATAGGGGTACCAGAAGGAGAAGAACAACAGGAAGAAATTGAAAACTTATTTGAACAAATAATGAAGGAAAACTTCCCTAATCTGGCAAAGGAAATAGACTTCTAGGAAGTCCAGGAAACCCAGAGAGTCTCAAAGAAGTTGGACCCAAGGAGGAACACGCCAAGGCACATCATTGTTAAATTACCCAAGATTAAAGATAAAAAGAATCTTAAAAGCAGAAAGAGGAAAGGAGACAGTTAACTATAAAGGAGTGCCCATAAGGCTATCAGATGTTTCCTCAAAAGAAACCTTACAGGCAAGAAGGGGCTGGAAAGAAGTATTCCAAGCCATGAAAGGCAAGGGCCTACATCTAGGATGACTCTATCCAGCAAAGCTATCATTTGGAATAGAAGGGCAGATAAAGTGCTTCCCAGATAAGGTCAGGTTAAAGGAGTTCGTCATCACCAAGCCCTTATTATATGAAATGTTAAAGGGACTTATCTAAGAAATTGAAGAAGATCAAAAACTATGAACAGTAAAATGACAACAAACTCACAACTCTCAACAACTGAACCTAAAAACAACAAAAACTAAGCAAACAACTGGAACAGGAACAGAATCAGAGAAATGGACATGGAGGATTTTCAGTGGGAAGGGGGAAGGGAGAAATGCGAGGAAAGATACAGGGAAGAAGAAGCATAATTGGTAGGCATAAAATAGATGGGGAGAGGTTCAGAGTGGTACAGGAAACAGAAGTCAAAGAACTTATATGGACAATGCATGGACATGAACTAAGGGGTGGGGGAATGCTGGAGGGTTGGGGGGTGCAGGGCGGAGGGGGGTCAAGGGAGAAAGTTGGGAAAACTGTAATATCACAATCAATAAAATATGCTTAAAAAAGACTTAAATGGAGTGTCCACCCTGTGGGCCATGGACCGCCTGTGGCCCCAGATGACTATAAATGTAGCCCAACACAAAACCATAAATTTATTTAAAACATGATGAGATTTTTTGTGATTATGTGTCGCAATGTCAGGTAAAATAAACATACATGCACTCTTGCTATTTGTATGCATGTGTGGCTTCAGTTTTAGAGTCCTGTGCGGCTTCCAGTGTGTTATCTTCCAAGCGCAGACAGTAAGATTGACACCAGCAGACATTACATGTGCTTGTGGTGACTTAGTGAGGCAGTGATTATAAATAATATTCCAGCCTACAATTGCAACATTAGGCATTTGATATCATTTAGAAGTCAGGTAAGCATTCTTATTTGATTATGAAAGGTGCTTCCATGCCTCACACATAGCCTGCCACACTTCACAATCAGCCCTCTGCCTCACCCCGGCAACCAAGAGAACTGTGAAAGGGCCCAAACCTTGCTTTGTCTTTTCCTGTCAATTAATTTTCATAAAGCCCCTTATCTATTATTATTTTTTTAATCCCAGCATGGCTTCTACAACATCTCAAAAGAAAACAGAACCCCCAAAAAGTACAGTTACAGGTGAAGGAAGATGGTTCAACAAAAATTGGACATATGACTACTTTTTTGTCAAGGCAAATAGTAAGGTACTCTGCTTAATTTGTAGGGAATTTGTGCAAGTTTTCAAAGACTATGATTTGAAAAGGCATTATATGCAAAAACATGCTGCCAAATTCAATGCATAGGAAGGATTCTGTGTGTCATAAGGACAAAGTAGCAGAACTGAAAAAAGTCTCTTCTCAACAAATTTTTTTTCAGAACATTACAGCTCAAGAGGATTCCACTGTAGAAACCAGTTGTGTGGTAGCATGTTTAATAACAAAAAATCAAAACCATTTACTGATGTTGAGTATATTAAGCAATGTGTAGAAAGCATGGCAGGTATAATTTGCCCTGAAAAAAGGGGGGATATTTGTAAAATCAGTTTGTCTCACCTGACTATAGCCAGGCAAATTGAAGAAATTTTAAAGTCTACTGAAAGAAATTTGGGGAGTAAAACTGCTCTAATTTTAAATTTTATGCTTTGGTGATGGATGATAGCACCGATGCTACAGATATGGCTCAACTTGACAATTTTATTAGAGGCATTAATGACTAACATAATGTCACTGAAGCAATGACTTCTTTAGTGCTATTAAACAACACAACTAAATCAAGGGATTTATATGAAGTAAAAACTATGTTAAAGCGATTTTCTTTGTCTGTTGTCAACATATCTGGTATATTTACTGATGGTGCCCTGACGATGGGACTTGTAAAATTAATAGGAGACAATGCAATTGCTGCCCAAAACTCACATTTGACAAAGTATTATTGCATAGTACATCATGGAAATTTATGCATAAAGCTTTAAAAATGGATAATATTAGGCAAACCATCATCAAGACTGAATTTCATAAGAGCCAAGGGATTGAATCATCACCAACTCCAGGAATTCCTTAAAAGTATTGATGCTGACTTTGGCGACATCATTTATTTTTTGGAAGTAAGATGGCTAAGTAGAGGTCAAATGTTGAAAAGATTTTATCATTTGCAATATGTTATCAAGTCATTTTTGGTATCAAAAAACAAATTTGTGGACTTCCGGCCAAGATAGAGGCATAGGTAGACACACTGTGCCTCCTCACACAACCAAAAGAAGGACAACAACAATTTAAAAACAAAACAAAACCAATCAGAACTGACAGAAAAATTGAACTATATGGGAGTCTGACAACCAAGGAGTTAGAGAAGACACACTCATCTAGACCTGTAGGAGGGGCAGAGATGGATGTGTGGACAGGACTCATGGCAAAGAGGCAGAGGAGGACAGGAGTGGGCAAGGCAGCAGCTGGTGGACCAGCGCCAGATTGTGGAGTGAGGCACGCAAGGCTGCAGCTGGCCAGCAAGACTGTGGCAGTGGCTGTGGAGCAGGCAGTCCCACATTTGTGTGCAGATAAACCAGGAGGAAGAATTGGGGAGCAAGACAGACCAAGCCACCCGGGGTCCCAGCATGTGGCAATAAAACCTCAAACGACTGACTGAAAACACCTGTGGGGGTTGAGGCAGTGGGAGAAACTCCCAGCCTCACAGGAGACTTTGTTGAGAGACCACAGGGTCCTAGAACGTACATAAGCCAACCCACCCGGGGATTAAGCACCAGAAGGGCCTAATTTGATTGTAGGAAGTGGGGGAAGTAACTGAAGGCCAGCAGAGAGCAGAGCAAGTGCCATTGTTCCCTTTCAGACTCCTTCCCCACATACAGGGTCACAACGCAGTAACATGGGTTACCCCGCCCTGGTGAATACCTAAGGCTCCACCCCTTACTACGTAACAGGAGCATCAAGACAAAAAAAAAAAAAAATGGCGCAAATGAAAGAACAGATCAAAGCTCCCGAAAAAATACAACTAAGTGATGAAGAGATAGCCAACCTATCAGATGCACAGTTCAAAAAACTGGTAATCAGGTTGCTTGCAGAATTGGTTGAATTTGGTAGCAAATTAGATGAAAAAATGAAGGCTAAGCTAAGTGAGATGTAAGAAAATGTACAGGTAACCAATAGTGATGGGAAGGAAACTGGGACTCAAGTCAACAGTGTGGACCAGAAGGAAGAAAGAAACATCCAACCAGAGAGAAGGAAGAAACAAGAATTCAAAAAAAAAAAAAAAAAAAATGAGGAGAGGCTTAGGAACCTCTGGGACATCTTTAAATGTCCCAATATCCAAATTATAGGGGTACCAAAAGGAGAAGAGGAAGAGCAACAAGTGGAAAAGTTATTTGAACAAATAATAAAGGAGAACTTCCCCAGTCTGGCAAAGGAAATAGACTTCCAGGAAGTCCAGGAAGCTCAGAGAGTCCCAAAGAAGTTGGACCCAAGGAGGAACAAGCCAAGGCACATTGTAATTACATTAGCCAAGATTCAAATGAAGGAGAGAATTCTAGAAGCAGCAAGGGATAAGGGCACAGTCACCTACAAAGGAGTTCCCATCAGACTGTCAGCTGATTTCTCAAAAGAGACCTTCCAGGCAAGAAGGGGCTGGAAAGAAATATTTGAAGTCTTGAAAGGCGGGGACCTACATCCAAGATTGCTCTATCCAGCAAAGCTGTCATTTAGAATGGAAGGGCAGATAAAGTGCTTCTCAGATAAGGTCAAGTTCAAGGAGTTCATCATCACCAAGCCCTTATTACATGAAATGTTAAAGGGATTTATCTAAGGAAAAGAAGATAAAAAAATGAACAGTAAAATGACTGAAAACTCACAATTATTAACAACCATGCCTAAAACAAAAACAAAAGCACACTAAGCCAACAACTAGAACGGGAACAGAACCACAGAAATGGAGATAACATGGAGAGTTAGCAGCAGAGGAGTGGGAGAGGGGGAAAAGGTACAGAGAATAAGTAGCATAGATAGTACATAGAAAATAGACGGGGGAGGGTAAGAATAGTATAGGAAATGTAAAAGCGAAATAATTTATATGTATGACACATGGACATGAACTAAAGGGGGGGAATTTGGGTGGGAGGGGGTGTGGAGGATGGAGGGGAGTAAAGGGGGGAAATGGGACAACTGTAATAGTGTGATCAATAAAATATATTAAAAAAAGAAAAAGAAAAAACAACTATGCACTGGAAATTAACAGTGAAAACTGGCTTACAGATTTAGTATTTTTAGTGCATTTAACTGCTCATTTAAATGAGTTAAACATGCATCCTCAAGGTGAAAACCAACTCATCAATACCATATTTCAAACCATAACAGCCTTCCAAATGAAACTGAAATTATGACAAGATCAAATTAAGGCAAACAATTTTATGTACTTTGACATGTTGGCTAAACACAATCTTATGAACAGCAAAAAATATACAGCCTTGCTTTTCAATTTGATACAAGAATTTGAAAACATTTCAAGATTTCTGGGAAAATAATAAATATTTTGCTGTATTTGTTATTCCATGTTCAGTCAACATAAATGTTACCTGTCAATTTTCAAATGCAATGCTTAGAGCTGCAATCTGATGTTCAACTTAAAGAAAAATTTGATCATGTGTCCTTACTGGACTTTTATAGGTCCTGTCTTCCCAGAGACAAATATCCCTTGCTTCACAATCATGCATGCCTTATTCATGTCATTGCTATTTGGCAGTACCTACATTTGCAAGCAATTATCTACAAGAATGAAACACATTAAGAATAAAATTAGAACCAAAATATCTGATGAGCACCTTGAGAACTCTGATGAGTTTCTCAAATACAGTGTCAACCATCCCACTAGTTTTATGTTGCCCTCTTTTACTTTTGTAATGAAAATATTTTAAAAATCAATAACATTTTATTACTTAGATATGTGCATTTTCTATATTAGTGCTAACAAACTTGGGACCTGCTCAACTATTTTAAGATTATCAAAAGGGCTGCTGCATAATTAGGGTTACTAGGTGGAGAATTTTTTGCTTATCTCTGGTGGCGGATATCACAATAACTATGCACAGACCTTTCTTTTGCTCATCAGTTTTTGTTAGTGTCTGTGTATTTAGTGTGTGGCCCAAGACAACTCTTCCTCTTCCAGTGTAGACCAAAGACGCCAAAAGTTTGGAAACCCTGATTTAAGTGTTCAAGGTCAACTTTTCAGAGTTCAAATGTTAATGTCAATTAAGAACAGTCTACCCAAGAACACTAGAATACTTGTCTTCCTTAAGTACCAGTGGATATTCACCTAGATAGATCATATTCTGGAGCATAAAATAAACTTTAGTAATTTCAAAGCATATAATTCATTTGAGGTATGTTTTCAGGTGATAGCAGAAAAAAATTAGAAACCAAGAACAGAAATGTATCTGTATAATTGCCGCAGCCTGCTGCGGCAAGGGTGGTCGTGAGGCTGGGCGAGGGACTGAATATAGGAGAGGACCAAATGCTCTGCTGGCATAAGGCAAGTTTATTGCGCGGTCTTCAGGCTTAAGTACAATCATGAGTGCATAGCAAACAAAGGAGAAGCTTTCTGGCACGAGATTATCTACTCCCTCAAGGTTGGGAAGTTCTCAGGCTAACATTGCTACCGGGTACGTGATGCGCAGGCCAATGTTATGAGAACAGTCAGAGCCCAAGATAGCCCCAAGGCCGGAAACCAGGCCCAGTCACCACACCTGCGGTGCAGGACCCTATCCTCGACCCCTCACAGGCCTCTTGGTCTCCAACATATAATCTTGATATACTTGGAAATAAAACAACATACTCCTAAAGCCCTTGGGTCAAAGAGGAAATTTCATAGGAAATTTAAAAATACTTTGCGTGAAAATGCAACCTATCACAATGCGTGGGACACAGCTAAACACCATAAATAGAAAAGAAAAAAAACTTGAATTAGTTCTAACTTCCACTTTAAGAAACTTGAGAAAAAAATAAAATTAAACCCAAAGGTTAAAAAAAAAGAGGACATTAAAGATTAGAGCAGAATTCAATAAAGTTGAATATCATAAAAAAAATAGAGAAAATTAGTTAACCAAAAACTGTTTTCTTTGTAAAGATCTATAAATTTTAAGCCTCTAGATAGACTATGAAAAAACAACATAAGATACAAATCGCCAAAATTAGGATTGAAATTTGGAGCATGACACTCACCCCACAGATCTTGAAAGGATAATAAAAGAATACTACAAACAACTCTATACCCATGAATTCTTCAAACTTATATGAGTGGATAATTTTTTTTTGAGAGACACAAACTACCAAAGTTTACTCAATAAGAAATAACCTGAATAGTTGTATATCTCTTAATGAAATCAAATTTATAGTTAAAAACCTATGACACCAAAGAAAAATAAAAAATAAACAAGTGGGACTATATCAAATTTAAAAATCTTCTGCATAACAAAGGAAACCATCAACAAAATGAAAAGGCAACCCTCTAAATGGAAGAAAATATTTGTAAATCATATGTCTGATAAATCATATATTTGTAAATCATATATCTGATAAAAATAAAAAATAAACAAGTGGGACTATATCAAATTAAAAAATCTTCTGCATAGCAAAGGAAACCATCAACAAAATGAAAAGGCAGCCCTCTAAATGGAAGAAAATATTTGTAAATCATATATCTGATAAATATTTGTAAATCATATATCTGGTTAATAATGACATATATAAAGAACTCATAGACTTCAATAGCAAAAACCAAACAATCTAATTTAAAAGTTTTTCTGATATGAATAGACATTTTTCTGAGGAAGACATGGCAGATGGCAATGAAAAGGTATTCACCATCATTATCAGGGAAATGCAAGTCAAACCACAGTGAGATATCACCTTACACCTGTTCGAATGGATGTCAAAAAAAATACAAATAATAAGTATGAGCGAGAATGTGGAGAGAGGGGAACCCTTGTGCACTGTTGGTAGAAATATAAATTGGTACAGCCACTATGGAAAATAGTATGGCGAACTACTACAAGATCCAGCCCCCCCATTTGGCTATTTATCCAAAGGAAATGAAAACAGTAATTTAAAAAGATATCTGCAGCCCATGTTTATTGCAGCAATAGCCAAGATATGAAAACAATCTAAGTGTCCATTGATGGATGAGTGGATTTTAAAAATGTAATATGTATACCAAATGTGATATTCATCCATAAGAAGGAATTAAATCTTGCCAGTTGCAACAACATGGATAGACCTTGAGGGCATTATGCTAAGTGAAATAACTCAGAGAAAGACACATACCACATGATCTGACTTACACGTGAAATCTTAAAAACAAAACAAACAAACAAAAAAACAAGCAAAAATGCCCCACCGAAATACCAAGCTCATTGATACAGAGAACAGATTGGTGGTTGCCAGAGGTGGGGCGGGGGGCAGTGCTGCAGGGAGGGTGGGAGAAATGGATGAAGAAGGTCAGAAGGTACAAATTTTCAGTTATAAAATAAGTAAGTTATTTTAATGGATTATTTTCCCATGCACATAAATATTGAATCATTGTTTTTATACCTAAACTAATATAATGTTATATGTCAATTATACCTCATTTTTTAAAAAGTCTTCTGAAAAGGAAACTCCATGCCTAGATAATTTCACTGTTGAAATAGCAGCATCAAAAGAAGATATCATAGCAATTCCATGTAAGCTTTTCCTGAAAATAGAAAAGATGATTTGGAACTCATTCCAAATCATTTTATGAGGTCAGCCTTACCCTGATACCAAAACCAGACAAAGACATAAGAAAAGAAAACTGCAGACCAATATTTCTCACAGACTTAGAAATGAAAATTCTCAATATTGAATTGAAAATTGAATCTGGGAATATACAAAAGGGATAATATATCATGACCAAATGGATTTATCTTGGGAATGCAAGATGAATTTCAAGTTCATTTTTTAAAAATCAGTTACTGTAATTTACCATAATAAGAGAGTAAAGAATAATCATATTATCATCTCAATAGATGCAGAAAAATCACTTGAACACATTTAACATTTATTCATAAAAAAATAATTTTTGCCCAACTGGGACTGGAAGGGAACATACTTTAATAAAGTGTATCTTCAAAACAAAACAAAACAAAAAATGTAGAGCTTACATTGTAGTTAATGGTAAGATAATGAATACTTTACCCCTAAGATTGTGAACAAGGCAAGGATGTCCTCTGTCACCACCATTATTCACCATCACATTGTAAGTACTAGCCATTGCAATAAAGCAAGAGAAGAACATAAAGGACATATAAATTAGAAAAAAATGTCTTTTTCTAGATAACACAATTAAAGAACACTCCAAAGAATCTACCAAAAGCTCCTAAAACAATAAATCATTTTTATAGTCCAGAAATTAAGAGTTGGAATTTGAAATAAAATTTAAAATGCCATTTTATTAGCATCTCCCCAAATTAAATGCTTAAAAGTAAATTTCACAAAATATATGTAAGTGCTGTATGCTGAAAATGGAAAAAATGATGAAATAAATAAAAATAAATAGAGAAATATACTATGTTTATGGATTGGAGAACCTGTCTTCATTTTTCCTCAATTTGACGTATAGCTTAAACACAATTCTAATCAAATTCCTAGCAATGTTTTTATGTAGTTATCAATGATGATGGGGTGGAACCAAAATGGAATGCAGAATATGAGAATTGTATTTATTGTACAACAAATGTATAACATAACCTCACTGAAAGTGATGTGGAAAAAAGCAACTAACCTAAGTAATTTTGTAAAACAGTGTCCACCTCCCTCCACTCCCACAGAGGATTTTTATTGCATCTTAAAACTAGCACAAACAGATCTTAGGAATTACCCACACCTTGTTTCTGTAGTTGGATAGTCTTACATCTTTTTTTAAACTAGAAAACAGAAAAATTTCCATTACCCCCGCAACCAAGCATAATTAAATCCTGTTAGCCAATACTTTGTCACATGGTAACTCTTAGTTGTGAAGTGTTGCTGGGAAAGCGAGTAACTTGCAAAAAGGAACAGGTTTACCATCATTGATCTAGGCCAATCATGATTCATCCTTCCTGTAAGATGTTGCCACTGTGATAAAATTAGGGTCTAGTTTTCAAGGAATAAGGTGGGGGCAATGGTTATTTTTTAAAAAATCTTTTTAAAATTGTTATTCTATTACAGTTGTCCCAATTTTCCCCCTTCCCCGCTTTGCCTTCCTCTGCCCATCCTACCCCCTTCCACCCCTCCTCCTACATTTAATTCCCACACTGTTGTCCATGTCCGTGGTCATTAGTACATGTTCTTTGTCTAGTCCCTTCACCTTCTTTCTACCATTATACTCCTCCCCACTCCTCTCTAGTCACTTTCATTCTGTTTCATCTTTCCATGCTTGTGGTTCTATTTTATTCTTTAGTTTATTTTGTTCAATGGATTCCTCTCATAGGTGAGATCATATGGTATTTGTCTTTCACGGACTGGCTTACTTCACTTAGAATAATATTCTCCAGTTCCATCCATGCTGTGGCAAAAGGTACAAGTTCCTTCTTTCTTCCTGCTGCATAGTATTCGATTGTGTAAATGTACCACAGTTTTGGGGCAATGGCTATTTTTAGGTAGCAACATTGTGTGCCACATCTAGCCATCTAAGGAGGATATTCTCATCACAGCATGGAGAATATGCTGATTGTTCATCCTTAATTAGGTATGAAATTTTCTTTACAGAATTTCACAATGCTGAAATTTTCTTTACAGAATTTCACAATGCTGATGTCCTCTTAAAAGATGATTGAATATGGGCAGTGGGGGGGGTGGTGTAGGGGGAGAGTAATGGGGGGAAAATGGGGACAACTCTAACTGAAAACAATAAAAAAAGAAAAAAATGTTGATTATAATGGTTCTAAGAAAATGGGGTTCCCAGAGTTACAGGGCTTATTAGTAGCATAGAGGACTAGGAAGCAAATCTCTTTGCTCCCAGGTCATTGTTCTTTCCCACTATGATTCATCTGGCTGAAAGTTTCTTTTAAAAGATCCTTTAGGAATAAAACCCCAATGAGTAACAAAAATCATTTAAAACAAGCCAAAAACAACTAAAGAAAAAATAAAAGGAAAGAAAGAAGGATAGTAAAATAACAGTAAATTTTCCTCAATCAAATTAAAACTGGGAAAGGGGCTGTGCATGTGGGCAGGAAAGGATATCCATGTTATTCCTTATACACTATGGTATTGCTTGATTCTATAGCATAGGTGTAAGTATCTTGATTAAATTTGTTTTTTGGGGAAATGACATGTAAATTTGTTTTAAAAAATCGTGCTGCCAGATTTGTAATAATAATGAGAACTATACAGTGGAACCTTGGTTGTAGAACTTAATTCATTGTGGAATACTGTTCGAGAAGGAATTTGTTTGAAAACTGAATCTTCTTTGTCTCCTGAGAGATGCATTACTGATCACACAGGTATCAGCATAGAGAATTGAGACTTGAGATTTTGTTAGTCAACCAAGACATTTTTTCTATGAACAACTTGGTTGAGACCTGAACTATTTGAGAACCAAGATGTTTGAGAATTGAGGTTTGACTATACTCTGTCCTTTTCTCCCCATTCCTAATTCCTATTCCCAAGAGAACCACTTTCTAATCGTTAATTTCTTGTTTTTACTCTATTTTTCTAAATCATATGTTTATTCTGCTATTATTTGACACTTTTAAAATTAGTGTTTTTTTTTTACTACGGAAAATAAGAATTTAACTCAGCACTGCCAATGTCTCTGATATACTTCACTCTCACACACAAACTTTCTACTCCTCCCTTAAAATATAACTGTCACCATTTTGGTTAAATGCCCATTTAGTTGCCATTTTGGTTAAAGTCTCATTTAGTTGGTACTTAAATGTTTCAGTACACTAAAATACCCTAGGTTTTTGCTAATTTTATAATTTTCTTGGTTATATGCTTTCATGAAGGTAGCTGGCTCCATGTGAACTGTTCGTTCTCTGTGACAGAGCTGTGGATAAATTCATGAGACGTCTCCTATTCCTTTCCATTCCTTTGCATCTCCTCTTTCACATTTGCTCTCCTATTCATTTTCACTTTACGCTTAAGCTCCACATGATCAGTCCAGTTATCCTTGTACTTATTAACACCTCTATGTTATGAATATTCTTGGTCTTTCTTTCTTTCTTTTTTTTTTAAAGATTTATTTATTTATTTATTTATTTATCTTTAGAGGGGAAGGGTAGAAGAGAGGGAGAGGGAGAGAAATATCAATGTACAGTTGCCTCTCATGCGTCCCCTGCTGGGAACTGGCCTGCAACCCAGGCATGTGCCCTGACTGGGAATCGAACCGCGATCCTCTGGTTCGCAGGCCCGCGCTCAATCCACTGAGCTACACCAGCCAGGGTCTTGGTCTTTCTGATGGACCCAAATATTATTTTGTTATAGTGTTACCTTAATCTGTTGTGAGTGCATGTTTCTGAAATCACAAAGCAAGCCTGGCCTAATGGCTTTTATTTTCTTCTCCAGCTCTTCCTTCTCAGGCTCTGCCCATTCCCAGAAAGAAGAGGAAATGACTGAGTCCCAGGTAAATTTTAAATACTGTATTTTTTCCTTGCCTTATTCTACAGTGTAGTTTAAGAGGATTGCAGTAATCCATGCAGTAAATTGGAAAATATTATATAAACTATAATATTTTACATATTTTCAGAGGAAACAGAGTTGGAAGATTAAAACCAGGAAAGAGTTAATATGTAGTTACGCAGAGAACTAGTCATTCAGAGACATTAAAGTTGGGCTTCAATTTTGAGTTTCATTATTATAGGTAAAGCAAACCAGAGCAGAAATTCATTACATAATTTTCATTGTACATAAGGATGACAATGAACATTTCTTAGCAGAAGTAAATTTTTCATTGGCACCTAGGTCAATGAAGACATTATTGTATGACTTCTTGTAGTTGATAAATACAACTTTTTTGATGGTTTGTTTTGATCAATGATAAAATGAAGAATATGTTAAAATAGCTTAGCATTGGAAAGAACATAAATTATCAGAAAAAGGGATAAATTATAGTATTGCGTGTAATAGAAGATTACACAACAATAAAACAAATAGCAGATTATGACTTCTCAGAAAAACATGGATAAATCTCACAAAAATATGGAGTAGGAGAAGCCAAAAATAAAAGCATGTGTGTATAATATATACCTGAATTCAGTTTATTTTTGTTCTTTCAAAAAAATTACAGATAATAACGACCTTTGAAAAATGTAATTGGAAGAAGTAGCCCTCAGTTTCACACAAATATTGCTACTATTTCCTTTACCTGGTGATGTTAAATTACGTAACATTGAATTAGGATGCATGTTTATTTTTTTCCCATTTCAATATGGACTAAATGATTCCTATGATAATTAAGGACTGCTTTTGGAGTAGTGCCAAAAATTTTTCCACAAATCTAATTTTTGCCAATAATGTCCTCTAACTTTCTGAATTTAAACTCTCCACTGACTTAGTTGATTAAATAATTCATCCTCTGAACATAACTGGAAACCTTTCCATCTCCCCTACTCAATGTGTGCTTTCCATCCTCCCCTTCAATTTCCACACTTAATGCAACCAAATTGAATTTTTGGTATCTATCTAGAGGAAGTAGCAAAGATGTGTGGCCTGAAGTACATTGAGCTTGAGGTACAGTCCTAAAATATTCCTGATGCCCTTCAAACATAGATTCTTCCATCTTTAAGAAGCCAATGATATTTAGAAAATCCCTAAGTGAGTGAAGATCACAAAGAGAGATAACTGAAAGCTATTATTAAACTTGATCTTTTTAAAAACATTTCATATATACTTACTGTGTAGGGAGTAAGACTTACAGATTGTGCCTGTATTCTACTTTTATTTTTATTAGTGTGTATAAAACTCCTTATGTAGCTAACTCTATCTACCATCTTTTGTCCTGTGGCTCATGGCCTCAATTGAATTTGAACATCCCATCTTCACCTCAGATACAACATGGGTACAGCTTAAACAGCCATTTTTCTCTCTCTCAAATTCATGATCCTGGACCTACCGAACTAAAATCTTCAACTTTAACGCACAGGCGCCTCCCTTTTCAAGGAGATTGTAAACTTTGTGGGAAGAGACCATAATTTAGACATTTAAAAATCCCTAATACTTTACAAGAAAATACTCAGTAAATATTTATCAATGGAAAAATAAAAAATAGTTAAATATGTAATTTAACAATATAGAAAATTGACAGAATTTGCACAATTTGATTTTCTGGGTGTTTTAAAACACTCTGATTTCTGTAATACAGATGACATGTTTTGTAAATCTTAACCACAGCTAACAAAATTTTCTTCTGTTTCCCCTGGCCAAGGAGATATATCAGGAAAAATATTGCTACTAGAAATTTCCAAGAATTTACTTACGGCTTGTTTTCTCCTAGGATTTTTATGGTTTTGAGTCTAACATTTGTTTTTAATCCATTTTTAGTTTTCTTTTGTGGTGTATGGTATAGGAAGGTGGTCTAGTTTTTTTTTTTTCTTTCTCATGTATCTGTCCAATTTACCCAACCCTGTTTGTTGAATAGAATATCTTTACCCTGTTGTGTGTTTGCCTTTTCTTTTTGCTAAATATTAACTGATCATAAAGGCATGTGTTTATTTATGGGCTCTCAATACTGTTCCATCTATATGTCCTTTTTCATGCCTGTACCATGCTGTTTTGATTACTTTAGTTTGATTTCAGGTACTGTGATTGAAAAGGTTAAAGTTAAACTTTTAGTTTGATTTTAGTGTTATTCCTCCAACTTTCTTCTTCTTTCTCAAGGTTGCCCTTATTATTTGGGGTCCTTTGTGGTACCATATAGAATTTTGGAATATTTGTTCTAATTTTGTGAAACATGCCATTGGTATCTTCATAGTAATTGTGATGAATCTATACATTGCTTTGGATAGTATGGACATTTTAATAATATTAATACTTTCCATTCATGAACATGGTGTATGCCTCCACTTGTATATTCTTTTATTTCTCTTCTTCAGTATCTTATAATTTTCCAATTACAGGTCTTTTATGTCCATTGTTAAATTTACCTTATTCCTAGGCATATTATTTGTTATGAAGCAATTGTGAATGGGATTGTTTTCTTAATTTCCCTTTATGAGAGTTCATTGTTGGTATATAAAAGTGCAACTGATTTCTGCATATTAATTTTGTATTTTGCTACTTTGCCAAATTCATTAGTCAAATCTAGTAGTTTTGTTGTGGGTTTTTATCTTTGGGTTCTCTATATACAATATCATGTCATCTGCAAAGAATGAGAGTTTTACTTTTTTCTTCCCAATTTGAAATGCCTTTTATTTCTTCTTCTAGAATGATTTCTGTGTCTAGGACTTCCAGTACTACGTGGAGTAAGGGTGGTGAAAGGGGACATCACATTTCATTCCTGATCTTAAGAGGAACACTTTTAGTTTTTGCCCATTGAGTATGCTCTTGGCTGTGGGTTTGTCATATATGACCTTTATTACATTGAGATATGTTCCATCTTCTCACTTTGTTGAGAGTTTTTGTCGTAAATGAATGCTGGATTTTATTAAATGCTTTTTATGCATCTATTGATATGACCATGTGGTTTTTATCCTTCATTTTGTTTATGTGGTGTATAATGTTTAGTGATTTGCAAATATTGCACCTATCTGGAATCCCTGGAATAAATCTCACTTGATCATGGTGTACAACTTTTTAATGTATTTGGTTAAAACATTTAGTTTGCTAATATTTTGTTGTGGATTTTAGTATCTATGTTCATCAGGGATGTTGCCCTATCATTTTCTTTCTTTGTAGTGTTTTACCTGGTTTTGCAATTAGGATCATGTTGGCCTAGTAAAATAAGCTTAGGAGTCTTCCTTCTTCTTTAATTTTTTGAAATAGTTTTTGAAGGATAGGTGTTAGTTCTTTGAATATTTGGTAAAATTCACCTATGAAGCTATCCAGTCAGGGCTTTTGTTTCCTGAAAATTTTAAATTGCTGCTTCAAATTCTCTAGTTGTAGTCAGGGCACATGCCTGGGTTGCAGGCCAGTTCCCGGCAGGGGACACATGAGAGGCAACCATACATTGATGTTTCTCTCCCTCTCCCTCTCTCCTACCCTTCCCCTCTAAAGATAAATAAATAAATTCTTAAAAAAAAATTCTCTAGTTGTAATCTGTCTGTTGAGATTCTCTGATTATTCCTGATTCAGTTTTGGAATATTGTATGTCTAGGAATTTATCCATTTCTTCCAGATTGCCAAATATGTTGGCATGTAGTCATTCATAATATTTTCTTACAATTCTTTCTATTTCTTTGGTGTAAGTTGTTACTGCTCCTCATTCATTTCTGATTTTTTTAAATATATTTTATTGATTATGCTGTTATGGTTCTCCCATTTCTCCCCCATCATCCCCTCCACTCTGCACACCAACTCCCACACACATTCCCCCCCTTTAGTTCATGTCCATGTGTCATAAGTTCTTTAGCTTCTACATTTCCCACACTATTCTTGCCCTCCCCTTGTCTATTCTCTACCCACCTTCTATGCTACTTATTCTCTGTGCCTTTTCCCCCTCTTTCCTCCTCCCACTCCCCTGTTGCTAACCCTCCATGTGATCTCCATTTCTGTGGTTCTGTTCCTGTTCTAGTTGTTGGCTTAGTTTGCTTTTGTTTTAGGTGTGGTTGTTGATATCTGTGAGTTTGCTGTCTTTTTACTGTCATATTTTTTATCTTCTTTTTCTTAGATAAGTCCCTTTAACATTTCATAGAATAAGGGCTTGGTGATGATGAGCTCCTTGAACTTGACCTTATCTGAGAAGCACTTTATCTGCCCTTCCATTCTAAATGATAGCTTTGCTGGATAGAGCAATTTTGGATGAAGGTCCTTGCCTTTCAAGACTTCAAATACTTCTTTCCAGCCCCTTCTTGCCTGGAAGGTCTCTTTTGAGAAATCAGCTGACAGTCTGATGGGACCTCCTTTGTAGGTGACTGTCCTCTTATCCCTTGTTGCCTCTAGAATTCTCTCCTTCATTTGAATCTTGGGTAATGTAATTACGATGTGCCTTGGTGTGTTCCTCCTTGGGTCCAACTTCTTTGGGACTCTCTGAGCTTCCTGGACTTCCTGGAAGTCTATTTCCTTTGCCAGATTGGGGAAGTTCTCCTTTATTATTTGTTCAAATAAGTTTTCCACTTGTTGCTCTTCTTCTTCCCCTTCTGGTACCCCTATAAATCCGATGTTGGGATGTTTAAAGATGTCCCAGAGGTTCCTAAGCCTCTCCTCATTTTTTTGAATTCTGGTTTCTTCCTTGTTTTCTTTTTGGTTGGTTGTTTCTTCCTTCTGGTCCACTCCATTGATTTAAGTCCCAGTTTTCCTTCCATCTCTATTGGTTCCCCATGCATTTTCCTTCATTTCACATATTATAGCCTGCATTTTTTTTCATCTAATTTGTGAGCAAAATCAACCAATTCTGTGATCATCCTGATCACCAGGGCTTTGAACTGTGCATCGGATAGGTTGGCTATCTCTTGGTCGCTTAGATGAATTGGCTCTGGAGCTTTGATTTGTTCTCCAGTTGGAGCCATTTTTGGTGTTTTGTGTGTGTGTGTGTGTTTTTTTTTTTTTTTTGGTCTGGTTGCGGCTGTTATGTAGTGAGGGGTGGAGCCTTAGGTGTTCCCCAGGGCGGGGCATTACAGTCACTGAGTTGTGACGCTGTATGTGGTGAGAGGGAACAATGGCACTTGCTCTGCTCTCTCTTGGATTCCAGTCCCTTTCGCCACTTCCCTTTCACCTGGATTATCTGTGCACGAATGTGAGACCACCTGGTTAGCCAGCCGCCTTGCACAGCCTCACTGGGTCTGCACAGTTGCCACCCCGTGCCCAGGGTCCCCTAGCCGCCTCCTGTGTGCCTGGGGTCTGCTAGCCTGCTTGCTCAGGTCCGCACCTCCACTTTTTCCTGCCGCGACTCCACCCCTCTTACTGGTCTGGATGAATGGTTGTTGGACTTCCGTACAGTTCAATTTTATCAGTTCTGGTTGTTTTCTTGTTTCTAAATATTTGTTGTCCTTAATTTTGGTTGTGCGAGGAGGCACAGTGTGTCCACCTATGCCTCCATCTTGGCTGGAAATCCCATTTCTGATTTTTTAAAAATTTTAGTTCCCTATTATTTCTTGATGAGTCTGGTTAGAGGTTGTTCAATCTTGTTAATATCACTGATTTGCATTGTTATTTTATGCTCCATTTTTAATTCTGCTCTGATTTTTATTATTTTTTTCTACTCATCTGGGCTTTGTTGTTTTTCTAGTTCTTTAAGTGTAAAGTTAGGTGATTTATTTGAGCTTCTTGTGTCTTGAGATAGGCCTGTAATGGTATGAATTTACCTCTTAGGGCTGCTTTCACTGTGTTTCATAGATTTGGGGATGTTGTGTTCTCATTTTTATTTGTTTCAAGGTATCCTTTGATTTCTTCCTGGATCTCATTGTTAAGCCAGTTGTTATTTAGTGACATGTTATTTAGCCTCCATGTCTTTTTGTGTTTTTCAGTTTTTTTCTTGTGATTGATTTCTGGTTTCATACCATTATGGCCATAGAAGACACTTTATATGATTTCAATATTATTAAATTTACTGAGACTTGTTTTGTGTCCTAATATGTGGTGTCCTAGAAAATGTTCCATGTACACTTGAAAATAATGTATATTCTGCTGCTATGGGATGAAATGCTCTGAAGATATCAATTCCATCCAATCTAGTGCATCATTTTAGGCAACCGTTTCCTTATTGATTTTCTGTTTTGAATATTTATCCATTGATATTAATGGGGTACTAAAATCCCTTATTATGACTGTATTACTGTCAATCTCTCCTTTTATGCCCAGCAAGATTTTTCAGAGGTGGGTCTCTAGTAGAAAACATATATTGGGTTGGCCAAAGAGTTCGTTTAATTTTTTTCTGTGAAATAAATGACACATTTTTTTCAGTTTCAGCAATAACTTCATTGATTTGGATATTTTGAGTATGTCAGCTATCTCCTGCATGGTATAACATTGATTGTTCTCAATTAACGTCTCAGTTTGATTGCTGTCAACTTCAACTGGTCTATCTGAGCATGGAGCATTGTCCTGTGAGAAATCTCCAGCATGAATCTTTGTTAACCACTTTTGATTTGTTCAGTCAGTCACAGCACCTTCTCCATACATTCAACAAACTTTCTTTGTGTGTTTCAGTTGCATTTTTACCTTTCTTGCAATAATAAAGCATAATATGCTCCAAATGTTAAATATTTTCTTTCATATTAAAATGGCTACACAAATATTTACCAATTCTGATGTCTTTTTTAAATGCACACTGATGTGACTGTTATAATACAATCTAACAAAACTATTTTGAATGAAGTTAAAGACAACTAAGCAGTACTAAAACCATTTTATGGAAAAAACCCAACAAACTTTTGGCCAACCCAATATATGGATCTTACTTTCTTATTCATTCAGCTACTCTGTGTCTTTTGATTGAAGCATTTGAGTCATTTACACTTCAAAGCTTAAATTGATTGGTATATATTTATTGCCATATTATTCTTTTAACTTTATTCCTCTGTTTTTCTGATCCTCCTCCCCCTTCTCCTTTTCTTCCTCCTTTCCTTCTTCCTCCTTCACCTCCAAGCAGACCCTTTAACATTTCTTATAATACTGGTTTGGTTGTAGCAACCTCCTTTAGCTTTTTTTTTTGTCTAGGAATATCTTATTTCTCCTTCAATTTTATTTTATTTTTTAAAAAGATATTATTATTTATTTACCTTTAGACAGAGATGAAGGGAGGGAGAAAGAGAGGGAGAGAAACATCAATATGTGCTTGCTTCTCACACGCTCCACACTGGGGACTTAGCCCACAATTCAGGCATGTTCCCTGACTGGGAATTGACCTGGTGACCATTTGATTCTCAGGCTGGTGCTCAATCCACTGAGCCACACCAGCCAGGGCTTGTTGTTTCTAATCAGTGTTTCAAGATTCTTAGGATATATTGCCAAAGGTGGGATTGCTGGATGAAATGGCAGTTCCATTTGTAGTTTTTTGAGGAAACTCCATACAACTTTCCACAGTAATTTCACTAGTCTGCATTCCCACCAGCAGTACACTAGGGTTCCTATTCTCCACATCCTCATCAGCACTTTTGTTTGTTGATTAATTGATAGTAGTCATTCTGGCAAGTGTGAGGTGATACCTCTTTGTAGTTTTAATTTGCATCTCTCTTAGGATTAGTGGGATTGAGCATTTTTCAAACGTCTAATGGCCCTTTTTAAGTCCTACTTGGAGAATTGTCTATTCAAGTCCTATGCCCATCTTTTAATTGAATTGTCTTCTTTACACTGAGTTGTATAAGTTCTTTATATATCTTGAAGTTAACCCCTTATTAGATGTACCATTGGTAAGTATGTTCTCCATACAGTGGTTCCCTTTTCATTTTGTCGATGGTTTCTTTCAGTGTGCAGAAGCTTTTTAGTTTGATGTAGTTCCATTGGTTTACTTTTTCCTTTGTTTCCCTTGCCCTAAGAGATATATTTGCCAAAGGATTGCTACATGAGATGTCTGTGATTTTAGTGCCTATGTTTTCTTCTAGGATTTTTATGGTTTCATGAATTACATTTAAGTTTTTTATCCATTTTGAGTTTATTTTTTGTACGGTGTATATTGGTGGTCTAGTTTTGTTTTTTTTTGCGTGTATCAGTCCAATTTTCCTAACAACTTACTGAAGAGACCATTTTACTATATCATATACTCTTTGTCAAATATTAATCAACCATAAAGACAAGGATTAATTTCTGGGCTCCTTGTTCTGTTCCACTGATCTATATACCTGTTCTTTTGCTAGTACCAGGCTGTTTTGATTATAGTGGCTTTATAGTATACTTGTAGTTTTATATCTGGTATTGTGATCTCTCCTTTGTTGTTTTCTCTCAAGACTGCTGAGGCTCCTTGGGGCCTTTTTTGGTTCCATATAGTTTTTTGGAATATTTGCTATAGATCTTTGAAGTATGCCATTGGTATTTTAATAAAACTTGCCTTGAATCTGTATATTGCTTCGGGTAGTATCAACATTTTAGTGATGTTAATTCTTCAATCCATGAGCATGCTGTATACTTTCACTTGTTTGTGTGTTTTTCTATTTATTCTTCAGTGTCCTATAGTTTTCCCAGTACAGGCCCTTTGCTTCCTTGGTTAAGTTTATTCCTAAGTACAGTTTGTTGTTGTTGTTGTTGTTGTTGCAGTGGTAAATGAGATTCTTTTCTTAGTTTCTTCCTGAAAGTTCACTATAGTGTATGAAAATGCCACTGATTTGTAGATACCAAATTTGTATCATGCTACAAATTTATTAAATCTAGTAATTTTTTTTGTGGAGTCTTTAGGGTTTCCATATATAATATCATGTTATCTGTGACTATTGATAATTTTACTTCCTCCTTTCCCATTTGAATTCATTTTACTCTATCTTCTTTTCTGATCACTGTGTCTGGAACTTCCAGTACTATGTTGAATAAGAACATTTGAAGTGAACATCCCTGTCTTGTTCCTGGTTTTAAGGAAACACTTTTAGATTTTGCCCATTGGATATTATGTTGGTTGTTGGTTTTTCATGTATGGCCTTTATTATGTTGAGGTATGATCCCTCTCTTCCCACTTTGCTGAGAGTTTTTTAAATCATAAATGGGTGCTAAATTTTATCAAATGCTTTTTCTGCATCTATTGATATGATTATGTGATTTCTCCCTCATTTTCTTCACGTGAGGTATCACATTTATTGAGTTATGACTATTGTACCAACATTGCATCTTGGAATAAATTCCACTTGGCACATGACCCTTTTACTGTATTGGTGGAACTGATTTGCTAATATTTTGTTGATCTTAACATCTTTGTTCAAAAGGGAGATTGGCCTGTAAGTTCCTTTATTTGTAGTGTCTTTATCTGGTTTTAGAATTTTGATAATGCTGACTTCAATAAAAGGAGGAAATCTTTCCTCCTTTTGAATTTTTTGGTATAGTTTGAGGAGGGTAGGTGTTAGATCTCCCTTGAATTTTTGGGGAAATTCACCTGTGAAGCCATCCTGTCTAGGATTTTTGTTTGCTGGGAGCTTTTTGATTACTGTTTCAATTTAATTAGTTGTTATCAGCCTTTTCAATCTCTTTTGATTCTTCCTGATTGAATTTTGAAACATTTTATGTTTCTAGGAGTTTTTCCATTTTGCCTCAGTTGTCCAATTTGTTGGCATATAGTTGTTGACAGTATTTTCTTACAGTCCTTTGTATTTACTTAATGTAAATTGTCACTTCACCTTTTTCATTTCAGATATTATTTATTTGTGTCCTCTCTTTTTTTCTTGATGAGTCTGGCTATTAAAATACATCAGTCTTGTTTATCATTTCAAAGAACCAGCTCTTGGTTTCTTTAATATTTGGGGTTTTTTTTTTCAGTCTGTACATCATTTATTTCCACTGTAATCTTTATTATTTCCTTGCTCCTACTTACTCCAGGCTTGTCTTGTTGTTTTTTTCTAATTATTTAAGGTATAGAGTTTGATTGCTTATTTCAAGTTATTTTTGCTTCTTGAGGTAGGCTTGTAATGCTATTAACTTCTCTCTCAGGACTGCTTTCATTGTGTCCCATAGATTTTGTGTTGTTTTGCATTCATTTTCATTTGTTTCCAGGTAGTTTTTATCTCTTCTTTGTTGCTATTGGTAACCTATTCATTGTTTAATGATATGCTATTTAGTTTCCATGTGTTTCCATTTTTTTTTTATTATGGTTGATTTTTAGTTTCATGCTGTTGTGATGCAAGAGGATGCTTGATATGATTTCGGTCTTGAATTTGTGAAGACTTATTTTGTGTTTTAACATGTGGTCTATATTTGAGAATGTTTCATGTGCACCTGAAAATAATGTATATTCTGCTGTTTGGGATGAAGTGTGTAAATATCAATTAAGTCCATCTGAATTAGTATGTCATTTAAGGTTGCTAATTTTTTGTATGGAAACTCAATCCATTGATGGTATTGGGGTGTTAAATTTTCTTACCATAACCTTTTTGCTGTTGATCTCTCCCTTAAAATTCACTGAGTTTATTTTTATATATTCAGGTGCTATTATATATTGGGTTCCTGTAGATTTACCTGGGTTATATCCTCTCTTGTTGGGTCAATCCTTTTAGTTCTATGTAGCGGCCTTCTTTGTCTCTTATTATGACTTTTTTTTTGAAATCCATTTTTTCAGATATAGGTGTTGTTGCCCCAGATATTTTTGTGTTTCAATTTTCTTGGAATATTTTTTTAGCCTTTCACTTTCAGCCTGTGTGATGTTTTGTTCTTAATATGAAAGGAAAGAAGGAAAAGAAAGAAAATAACTATAATAAAAAATAATAATAATAACAATAGAACATAAAGAGAGAGAAAAAATACAAATCAAATACAATAAAGACAAGGAAAAGAAAAATGGGGAAAAGAATAAAAAAGGGACTTCCAGCCAAGATGGAGGCGTAGGTGGACACACTGTGCCTCCTCGCACAGCCAAAATTAAGGACAACAAATATTTAGAAACGAGAAAACAGCCAGAACTGATACAAAAGTGAACTGTAACGGAAGTCCGACAACCACTCATCCAGACTGGTAAGAGGGGCGGGGTCAAGGCAGGAAAAAGTGGAGGTTGGTGGACCCAGGTGTGCAGGCAGCAGTTGTTAGCAGACCCCAGGCATGCAGGCGGTGGCTAGTGAACCCTGGACACAGGGTGGCAACAGTGCAGACGCAGTGAGGCCATGCAAGGTGGCTGGCTGGCTGACCAGGTGGTTCCACATTTGCGCACAGATAATCCAGGAGAAGGGAAAGCAGCAGAAGGGACTGGAATCCAAGAGAGAGCAGAGCAAAAGCCATTGTTCCCTCTCAGACCTCGCCCTCACATACAGCATCACTGCCCAGCAACTGGGCTCCCTCACCCTGGGGAACACCTAAGGCTCTGCCCCTCATATGTCACACCCGCAACCAGACCAAGAAAAGAAAGAAAAGAAAAGAAAAGAAAGGAAGAAAAGAAAAGAAAAGAAAAGAAAAGAAAGAAAAGAAAAGAATGGCACAAATGAAAGAACAGATCAAACAACCAGAGCCAATTCATCTAAGTGACAAAGAGATAGCCAACCTATCAGATGCACAGTTCAAAGCCCTGGTGATCAGGATGATCACAGAATTGGTTGATTTTGCTCACAAATTAGATGAAAAAATGCAGGCTACAATACATGAAATGAAGGAAAACGCACAGGAAACCAATAGTGATGAGAGAAAAACTGGGACTCAAATCAATGGAATGGACCAGAAGGAAGAAACAACCAACCAAAAATAAAACAAGGAACAAACAAGAATTCAAAAAAAGAGGAGAGGCTTAAGAATTTCTGGGACATCTTTAAACGTCCCAACATTCGAATTATAGGGGTACCAGAAGGGGAAGAAGAGCAACAAGTGGAAAACTTATTGGAACAAATAATAAAGGAGAACCTCCCCAAGCTGGCAAAGGAAATAGACTTCCAGGAAGTCCAGGAAGCTCAGAGAGTCCCAAAGAAGTTGGACCCAAGGAGGAACACACCAAGGCACATCATCATTACACTACCCAAGATTCAAATGAAGGAGAGAATTCTAGAAGCAGCAAGGGATAAGGGGACAGTCACCTACAAAGGAGTTCCCATCAGACTGTCAGCTGATTTCTCAAAAGAGACCTTCCAGGCAAGAAGGGGCTGGAAAGAAGTAGTTGAAGTCTTGAAAGGCAAGGACCTTCATCCAAAATTGCTCTATCCAGCAAAGCTATCATTTAGAATGGAAGGGCAGATAAAGTGCTTCTCAGATAAGGTCAAGTTCAAGGAGCTTATCATCACCAAGCCCTTCGTATATGAAATGTTAAAGGGATTTATCTAAGAAAAAGAAGATAAAAAATATGACAGTAAAAAGACAGCAAACTCACAGGTATTAACAACCACACCTAAAACAAAAGCAAACTAAGCCAACAACTAGAACAGGAACAGAACCACAGAAATGGAGATCACATGGAGGGTTAGCAACAGGGGAGTGGGAGGAGGAGAGAGGGGGAAAAGGTACAGAGAATAAGTAGCATAGATGGTGGGTAGAAAATAGGGGGAGGGCAAGAATAGTGTGGGAAATGTAGAAGCTAAAGAACTTATGACACATGGACATGAACTAAAGGGGGGAATGTGGGTGAGAGGGGTTGCAGGGTGGAGAGGAATGATGGAGGAGAAATGGGACAACTGTAATAGCATAATCAATAAAATATATTTAAAAAGAGTAAAAAGGAAAAGAGGAGAATAGAGTAAGAATCAGAAATAAATGTTATAAAAGAAAAAAATGAAATAGAAAACAGAAAATAAGGAAAAGATTAAAAAAGAAGAAAAGTGTGTTTTGTCTCTGCATATTGTTGTGCCTGCTGCAATTGGCCTCAGGATGTGCTGATTGTACAGCCTCTTGGGTTCTGTTCCAGTGTTGTCTGAAGCTGGCCACTTGTGCCAGACTCAGGCTTCCAGAGAGGTTATCTGTTGCAAGGCCGTGTGCGACACTATTTCTGCCTGGCTCTCGGCATGTTTTTCATGACAGAGCTCTTAGTTTGGGTGGGTCCTCCAGAGTACAGAGGTTGGGTCTGCCTCGGTTCTTGGGTTCTTGCCCTTTGATTGTCTTCACCGTGATCTGCTGTGCCTTCCTCCATGGAACTGTGCTTCACAAGAGTGTCCAGGGCCTGGCAAGGGTGATTCAAAAAGTCTGGAAGAGTGGTTGTAGTTCTTGCACTCTGTAGGAAGGAGGGATGGGCACTTACTCTCCTTCCTGTGGCTCACAGGCTGAACTTGCTGTGCAAATCCACTGTGCCTCCCTGAAATGCAGCTGCAGATCCCAGTGAATGCCTGTTTGACTACAGGACAGAAGGCTGCCTGTGAAACCGTCTCAGAAAGCCAGCTCTGCATGGCTTGCTGGCACCTTTTGGCAACTCAACCAAGCTGACTGGGATCCAAAATAAATCAGTCCTGCTTGGAACTGCAATCTGTCCACACACCACCAGTGACAGCAGGGTGGGGTTGGGGCTCTCGGCTCTACTCTGACTCCAAATGGGCTAAATGTCCCATTCTCTCATGCCATCCAACCAAGCAGAAAGGGCTGAAATTTCCAGCCCAGCACATCACACCCTCACTTTGGAAGACTAAGCACAAGACAGGGTGTACCAGGCGATTCATTGGGTAGGGGAAGGGGCTGCACCTGTGCACTCAGTGTGGGCCAGACAGCCCTCTTCCTCAAGCCTCACAGGCTACACTCTGACCTGCTCTCTGCCCAAAGTTCTTCCAGAGAACAGAGGGCCACATAAAGTCACTGCTGCTTGTACCCAGTGGACTCATTCTTTAGCCCTGAAGTGCTATGTGACCCCTCCAATAGTCACAGATCTGAGCAAACTTCCCAAGCTAGTTTTGTAACAATGAGCTCACTTCTTTGCTGGAATGGTGCATTTCAAGTTTCCCAAATAGATTGAATCCCTACTGATTCCCACCAACTCGTGCTACACAGGTTTCCCTTCCCCTCTCTTGTTGCTCTTGATTGGGGCCCCTGCATGGGTCTAAGACCACACACTCCCATGGGGAAGAAGTTCTGCTGCTGCAGTATTCCTCTGCTTTCACATTTGCCACACATGCGCAGGTTGGCTTATCCTATCCTGTCTTCCCATCTTCCTCTGTGCTCCTATGTATAAAATTTTAGATCGGATACACTTCAACTGGTTTTTCAACTTGATTGCTCTGAAGTTTAGCTGCAAGTTTGAACCATAGCTGCGAGAAAACTGTTGAAAGTTCCAGCTATTTTGCAGCCTTCTTGGGATCTAGGTCCTTGCTTTTTATCAGTTTGAATTTACGTGCCGTTTCTGGCCTGAAATGTTTCTGTTGAGAAATCAGCTGACAGTCTTATGGGAGCTTTCTTATAGGTAACTGTTTTTGTCTTGTGGCTTTGAAAATTCTCTCTTTCCTATTTTAATTATGATTTGTCTTGGTTTGGGTCTTTTGGGGTTCATCTTGTTTGGGATCCTCTGCACTTCCTGGACTTGTGTGTTTTTATTAGGTTAGAGAAGTTTTCAGTCCTTATTTCTTCAAATAGGTTCTTGATTCCTTGCTATCTCTCTCTTCTTTTTCTGGTACCCCTATCATGTGGATTTTCTTATACTTCATAACGTCCCAAAGATCTCCTAAACTATACTCATTCTTTGTAATTCTTTTTTTCCTTTTTTGCTGCTCTGATTAAGTATTTGTTTTTTTTTTTAACCTTGTGTTCCAAGTTGCTGATTGATCTGCTTCATCTGACTACTGTTTCTTCCATTGTAATCTTTTTTTAAATATATTTTATTGATTATACTATTACAGTTGTCCCGTTTCTTCCCCATCATTCCCCCCAACCCTGCACACCCTCTCCCACCCACATTCCCCGCTTTAGTTCATGTCCTTGTGTCATAAGTTCTTTAGCTTCTACATTTCCCATACTATTCTTACCCTGCCCCTGTCTATTTTCTACCCACTACCTATGCTACTCATTCTCTGTACCTTTCCCCACCCCTCCTCCCACGCCCCTGTTACTAACCCTCCATATGATCTCCATTTCTGTGGTTCTGTTCCTGTTCTAGCTGCTTGCTTAGTTTGCTTTTGTTTTAGGTGTGGTTCTTAATAGCTGTGAGTTTGCTGTCTTTTCACTGTCATATTTTTGATCTTCTTTTTCTTAGATAAGTCCCTTTAACATTTCATATAATAAGAGCTTGGTGATGATGAACTCCTTGAACTTGACCTTATCTGAGAAGCGCTTTATCTGTCCTTCCATTCTAAATGACAGCTTTGCTGGAAAGAGCAATTTTGGATGTAGGTTCCTGCTTTTCAAGATTTCAAATATTTCTTTCCAGCCCCTTCTTGCCTGGAAGGTCTCTTTTGAGAAATCAGCTGACAGTCTGATGGGCACTCCTTTGTAGGTGACTGTCCCCTTATCCCTTGCTACTTCTAGAATTCTCTCCTTCATTTTAATCTTGGCTAATGTAATTACGATGTGCCTTGATGTATTCCTCCTTGGGCCCAACTTCTTTGGGACTCTCTGAGCTTCCTGGACGTCCTGGTAGTCTATTTCCTTTGCCATATTGGGGAAGTTCTCCTTTATTATTTGTTCAAATAAGTTTTCTACTTGTTGCTCTTCTTCTTCCCCTTCTGGGACCCCTATAATTCGGATGTTGGGATGTTTAACGATGTCCCGGAGGTTCCTAAGCCTCTCCTCATTTTTTTGAATTCTCGTTTCTTCCTCGTTTTCTGTTTGGTTGTTAATTTCTTCCTTCTGGTCCACTCCATTGATTTTAGTCCCAGTTTTCCTTCCATCTCTATCGGTTCCCCATGCGTCTTCCTTCATTTCACATATTGTAGCCTGCATTTTCTCATCTAATTTATGAGCAAAATCAACCAGTTCTGTGAGCATTTTGATGACCAGTGCTTTGAACTGTGCTTCTGATAGGTTGGCTAGCTCTTCGTTGCTTAGAGGAATTGACTCCGGGGTTTTCATTTTTTCTCCGGTTTGAACCATTTTTGGTGGGGTTTTTTGTTTTGTTTTGTTTTGGTTTTAGTCTGGTCGCAGCTATTACGTAGGAGGGGTGGAGTCTTAGGTGTTCCTCAGGGCGGGGCAGCCCAGTCGCTGGGTTGTGACGCTGTATGTGGGGGCGGGGTCTGAGAGGGAACAATGGCGCCTGCTCCGCTCTCTCCTGGATTCAGTCCCTTCCGCCACTTCCCCTCTGCCTGGACCGTCTGCATGCGCGAATGTGGAACCCCTGGTCAGCCAGCTGCCTTGTGCATCCTCACTGGGTCTGCACAGTTGCCCCCCTGTGCCTGGGGTCTGCCAGCTGCCGCCTGTGCACCCCAGGACCGCCAGCCATCGCCCGTGCACCTGGGAACTTCGAGCCACTGCTACTTGCGTTCCTGGGTCCGCACCTCCACTTTTTCCTACTGAGACTCCGCCCCTCTTACCGGTCTGGATGAATGGTTGTTGGACTTCTTTTTTTTTTTAAAGATTTTTTTTTTTATTTGTCTTTAGAGGGGTAGGGGAGAGGGAGAGGGAGAAAAATATCAATGTACGGTTGCCTCTTGTGTGTCCCCTGCTGGGAACCGGCCTGCAACCCAGGCATGTGCCCTGACTGGGAATCGAACCGCGATCCTCTGGTTCGCAGGCCCGCGCTCAATCCACTGAGCCACACCAGCCAGGGCGGTTGTTGGACTTCTGTACAGTTCAATTTTCTATAAGTTCTGGTTGTTTTCTTGTTTCTAAATATTTGTTGTCCTTAATTTTGGTTGTGAGAGGAGGCACAGTGTGTCCGCCTACACCTCCATCTTGGCCAGAAGTCTCCATTGTAATCTTGATGTCAGATATTGTATACTTCATTTCTGATGGGTACTTTTTAGTGGTTTCTATGTTCTTTTTCATAATGTTTTATTTACTCTAAGTTCCTTGAGCATCTTTTATTTTATTTTACTTTAATTTTTAAACATTTTTTAAATTGTTGTTCAAGTACAGTATTCCGCCTTTCCACCATACTGCAGCCCTCCTCATCTCCCTCCCCTGTTTCCACCCCCCGTAGTTTTTGTCCATATGTCCTTTATAATTGTTCCTGTAAACCCTTCACCCTTTCCCCCCATTATCCTCTACCCTCTCCCCTCTGGTCGCTGTCGGCCTGTCCTCAATTTCAATGTCTTTGGTTATATTTTGCTTGCTTATTCATTTTGTTGATTAAGTTCCTGTTAAAGGTGAGATCATATGGTATTTGTATTTCACCACCTGGCTTATTTCACTTAGCATAATGCTCTCCAGTTCCATCCATGCTGTTGGAAAGGATAGGAGCTCCTGCTTTCTTTCTGCTGGATAGAATTCCATTGTGTAAATGTACCATAGTTTTTCGTCCATTCATTTACCGATGGGCACTTAGGTTGCTTCCAGCACTTGGCTATTGTAAATTGTGGTCCTATGAACATTGGTGTGCATAGGTTCTTATGGATTGTGGTTTCAAGATTCCTTGAAATATAATCCTAGCAGTGGAATTGCTAGGTCAAAAGGCAGTTCTATTTGTAGTTTCCTGAGGAAATTCCATACTGTTTTCCAAAGTGGTTGCACCAGTCTGCAATCCCGCCAATGGTGCACTAGGGTGCCCTTTTTTCCGCAACCTCTCCAACACTTCTTATTCGTTGCTTTGTTTATGTATGATGGCCATTCTGATTGGTGTGAAGTGTTATATTATTGTGGTTTTAATTTGCATCTCTCTGATGGCTAGCAGTGCTGAGCATCTTTTCGTATGTGTCTGGACCCTGTGTATGTCCTCCATGGAAAAGTATCTGTTCAAGTCCTTTGCCTATTTTTTAATTGGGTTTTTTGTCTTTGTAGAGTGGAGTCATGTGAGTTCTTTATATATTTTGGAGATCAAACCCTTGGCCGAGGTATCATTGGCAAATATGTTTTCCCATACAGTTGGTTCTCTTTTCATTTTAATGCTGCTTTTTTTAGCTGTGTTTTTATTTTGATGAGATTCCATTTGTTTATTCTTTCCTTTATGTCCCTTGCACTAGGGGACATTTCGGTGAAAATATTGCTGCATGGAATATCTGAGATTTTCCTGCCTATGTTCTCCTGAAGGACTTTTATAGTGTCATGACTTATATTTAAGTCTTTTATCCGCCTTGAATTTTTTTGCGTGTATGGTATAAGTTGGCGCTCGAGTTTCATTGTTTTGCATGTAGCTGTCTAGCTCTTCCAACACCATTTGTTGAAGAGGATATTTTTGCCCCATTTTGTGCTGCTGCCCCCTTTGTTGAATGTTAATTGACCGTAGAGATTTGGGTTTATTTCTGGGCTCTCTACTCTGTTCCATTGGTCTATGTGTCTTTTCTATGCCATTACTAGGTTGTTTTGATTACAGTGGTCTTGTAATACAGTTTGATAGCAGGTATTGTGATCCCTCCTATTTGCTCTTCTTTCTCAAAATTGCTGCAGCTATTTGGGGTCATTTATGGTTCCAAATAAATTTTTGAAGTGTTTGTTCTATATCTGTGAAATATGCCATTGGTACTTTAATAGGGATTGTATTGAGTCTATAAATTGTTTTGGGTAGTATGGACATTTTGATCATATTAATTCTTCCAATATGTGAACATGATATATGTTTCCATTTGTTTGTATCTTCCTTAATTTCTTTCTTTAGTGCCGTGTAGTTTTCTGATTACAGGTCTTTTACCTCCTTGCTTAGGTTTATTCCTAGGTACTTTCCTGATTTCTGTTTCTGATATTTCGTTGTTGGTGTACAAAAATGTCTTTGATTGCTGAATATGGACTTTGTATCCCACTGTTTTGCCAAATTCACTTATTAGGTCTAGTAGTTTTTGGTGGAGTCTATACGATTTTCTGTGTCCACTATCATGTCATCTGCAGACAATGACAGTTTTGTTTCCTCTTTTCCAATTTGGATGCCTTTTATTTCCTTTTCTTGTCTGATTGCTGTGACTAGGACTTCCAATTCTATGTTGAATAGAAGTTGTGAAAGTGGACAATCTTGTCTTGTTCCTAATCTTAGTGGGAAAGTTTTTAGTTTTTGCCCATTGAGTATGATGTTGGCTGTAGGTCTCTCATATATGGCCTTTATTAGGTTGAGGAATGCTCCCTCTATTCCCACTTTGCTGAGTGTTTTAATCATAAATGGGTGCTGTACCTTATCAAATGCTTTTTCCACATCTATTGATATAATCATGTGATTTTTGTCTTTGCTTTTCTTTATGTGATGTATTTCATTTACTGATTTGCGAATATTGTACCATCCTTGCATCCTTGGGATGAATGCCATATGGTCATGTTGTACATCTTTTTAATGTATTGCTGGGTATAGTTTGCCAATATTTCGTTGACATTTTTACTATCTGCATTCATCAACGATACGATATTGGCATGCAGTTTTCTTTCTTTCTTGTCTTTTTTTTTTCCTGTATTTTAATTGTTGTTCTTGTACAGTTTTCAGTCTTTTACTCCCATCCTGGCCCACTGCCCCAGCCCTCCCCACCTCCCTCCCATTTCTATCCTCCCTAGTTTTTATCCATGTGTCTTTTATACTTGTTGCTCTAAACCCTTCCCCTTTTCCCCTGAAGTTCCCTCCCCTCTCCCGTCTGGTGTCTGTCAGCCTGTTCTCAATCTCAATGTCTTTGGTTGTATTTTGCTTGTTTGTTTGTTTTTGTTGATTAGGTTCCTGTCATATGGTATTTGTCCTTTATTGCCTGGCTTATTTTATTTAGCATAATGCTCTCCAGTTCCATCCATGCTGTTGTGAGGGGTAGGAGCTCCTTCTTTCTTTCTGCTGCATAGAATTCCATTGTGTAAATGTACCATGGTTTTTTGATCCATTCGTTTACTGATGGGCACCTAAGTTGCTTCCAACACTTGGCTATTGTAAATTGTGCTGCTATAAACATTGGGGTGCATAGGTTCTTTTGGATTGGTGTTTCAGTGTTCTTAGCAGTGGAATTGCTGGGTCAAAAGGTACATCCATTTTTAGTTTTCTTAGAAAATTCCATACTGCATTCCACAGAGGCTGTATCAGTCTGCAATCCCATCAACAATGCCCTAGGGTCCCCTTTTCTCCACAACCTCTCCAACACTTGTTGTTTGTCACTTTGTTTATGATGGCCATTCTGACTGGTGTCAAGTGGTATATCATTGTGGTTTTAATTTGCATCTCTCTGATAGCTAGCGATATCGAGCATCTTTTCATGTGTCTCTGGATCCTCTGTATGTCCTCCTTGGAGAAGTAGCTGTTCAAGTCCTTTGCCAATTTTTCAATTGGGTTGCTTGTCTTCTTAGAGTAGAGTCATGTAAGTTCTACACAATACTGAAGAAAGAAATCAAGGAAGGCACAAACAAATGGAAAAACATACCGTGTTCATGGATTGGAAGAATTAACATCATCAAAATGTCCATACTTCCCAAAGCAATTTACAGATCAATGCAATACCTATTAAAGTACCAATGGCATATTTCACAGACATAGAACAAACACTTCAAAAATTTGTATGGAACCATAAACGACCTTGACTAGTGGCAGCGATCTTGAGAAAGAAGAGCAAAGTAGGAGCGATCACAATACCTGATACCAAATTGTATTACAAGCCACTGTAATCAAAACAGCCTGGTACTGGTTTAAAAACAGGCATGTGGACCAGTGGAATAGAACAGAGAGCCCAGAAATAAACCCAAGTCTCTACAGTCAATTAATATTTGACAAAGGGGAAAGCAACATAAAATGGAGTAAAAATAGCCTCTTCAACAAGTGGTGTTAGGAGAACTGGACAGCTACATGCAAAAAAAAAAGAAACTTGAGCACCAACTTACACCATACAGAAAAATAAATTCAAGGTGGGTAAAAGATTTAAATATAAGCCAAGACACTATTAAAGTCCTAGAGGACTACATAGGCAGGAAAATCTCAGATATTTCACGCAGCAATATTTTCACTGATACGTCCCCTAGAGCAAGGGACATAAAGGAAAGAATAAACAAATCGGATCTCATCAAAATAAAAAGCTTCTGCACGGCCAAAGAAAACAGTATTAAAATAAAAAGAGAACCGACTGTATGGGAAAACATATTTACCAATGATACCTCAGACAAGGGTTTAATTTCTTTCTTTCTTGTGTCTTTATCTGGTTTTGGGTTAGAATGATGCTGGCTTCATAAAAAGAATTTGGTAGCCATCCTTCTTCTTGGATTTAATGGAATAGCCTGTGAAGGATAGTAGTTAGCTTTTAAATGATATTTTAAATTCTCCTATGAAATTGTCTGATCCAGGGATTTTGTGTGCCAATAGTTGTTTGAGTACTGCTTCAATTTCACCAGCTGTTATCGGTCTGTTCAGGCTTTCTGCCTCTTTTTCATTCAGTTCTGAAACATATGTTTCTAGAAATTTGTACATTTGTGTTGCAACTGATGAAGGCTATGCAAATCCACTCTTGCCTCCAGGAGTTGACAGAAAATGTGCGGAGCCATGGGTGAGCCACACACACTGCAAGCTGCATGTGTAACTAGTGGGAAGTCCCTACTTGTTTAAGTGCTATAGGGGAACCAAGCCAGAAAACTGCCAGAACTTTTTACAACATAACATAATTCTGCGCATGCGGGCCCACTTCATGGTATGGGAACAGTTTATCAGACCCAGTCTCAAGGCTATGAGAACACTGGTTATCAGACTCCTCCAAAGCTATAGGAACACTGCTCCCCTTAATTACCCATACGCCTGGGCAAGGAAGCCAGATTGCCTCCACTTACCCTAGAATCCACCCCTCTGGGTTCCTTGCCTTACAATCTATGCAAGGATGTCTTCTGTGAAGTTCCCTCCATGAGGAGGGCAGAGCCCTGCATCCATAACCCACAATAGCAGTGCAGAATATAGCAACAAGCAAAACACAAGCGCTGCTACCCAGGACAACAGGAACCTACCACTATTCAGTAGTTAGGGATGCCCACCATTCCTACAAAGAATCACCTGTCAGGTGTTCAGTGGCACAGGTCTCAGAGGCTAATGCATATAAGGCTTGACTAACATTGTGGTGGACATCAGGAACATATACACAGCATTCTGCACCTACTAGGGCACATACCCCACCTTGGGATGCAGTAAGCATACCTAAAGCCATACAATTCTGCAAGGCTACTTTTCTTAATTGATACACTTCCTCATTTAACAAGCTTAAGGAATCATATGTAGCATTCAATGCATGAGCATTGTGCAAGGCCAAGGCAGTTATTTCAGTCTCAGTGACTGTAGAAGCAGCTTGAGGAGAAAAAACAGCTCATGGATAATACCACTAGGAAGTATGCTTTACCCAGTGTTAGGCTTTAAATACTTCCCAGTTTGTTTGCTTACAAGAGTTTTCTGAACTCGAGCAGGCCAATAAGGCCATCCCCAAGTACAACAGCCAGTCCAATTTCCAGGCAGGTAAGGCCACCCATGTGAGCCACACACCCAGAGGGCTCCAGGCAGAACTGCAGCCCATGCATCATCCTGTGTCCCCAGCGATGCGCTAAAGTCTGAGTCTGACACAGGCCAATCAGAGTCCAGCCCATCTGGGCTTCTCCTTCAGGGTTCTCAATGCAAAGGGGAGGTAGTCCAGCCAGCTCCATGGCCTCAGCTGTTAAGCACCTGGAGCCATCCCATACAGAGTAGCTGCTTAATGGCTTAGACTGGTCACACTGCTGCTTCGCCCCAGCAATGATGACAGTCCAGGTCGCATTCCACAAGGGATGTTCACCATTCTGCTGGTTCTGAAGCCAAGTCTCACTGGAAACAAGTGGGAGAGATGCACCATGGAAAGCCAGCTGACATGCTCAGGGGGAATTCAGTGCAGACCCAGCATGCTTATTCATTAGCCACTGAGGCATAGGTATGAACCTCGTCCACAAAGGTGTTACCTTGCACCCTAAGGGTGAAAAGACAGAGCAGTTATATGCACCAGCAAAGGCAAGTCACAACCCTTTGGCAATATACAAGCCAGCTTCAGGTCAGCAGATAAGTCAGTGGCTGGCAGAGGGGGTCTTCCTGGACATGAATACCAGACCTTTTGTGCCTCGACTGGGAGCTCAGCATTTTTTTGCAATAACAGTAGAGAATTCATAATGGGCCATAGGGAAATCACAGAGGTGCCATAAAAAAGCATTTTGTGGTCTTCTGGCCTTGGATATGTCACCTTTAAGACTGGGAGCAGTGTCCCAATCACCCAGGGCACTGTTTGTAAGTTTCTCTCCACCCCTTGGCCCCAAGGGGCAGAAGAGCCATCCAATGCATGTGGTACGGGAGGCGGCTTATGCTTCCCAAGGCCATGTCCAGGTGGCTCTTTGCCCTCGCTCCAGGTACTCTGGAGTGGGCAAGAGAATATTCCCCTGTTTTCCCATGCCTGATTTCAGCAAGGCATCCTTAGTCTATACCTGCAGCCGAATTGGAGTTGCAGTCCGGTGGAGCAGTGCTTCCACCAGAGCTGGGCACCCCCTCCAACCCCTCTCAGTTAGAGTCTGGAGGACAGTCCACAAGCGTGTGATCCAACCCATCAGCGTTGGGGTGGCAGCTATAGCTCACAGGCCCTCCTTTAAGAGACCGTTGTACCATTCAGTCATTTCAGCAGTTTGGGAATGATAGGCCACATGAAATTTCCAGTCAATGTGCAAGTCCTGAGCCCATTGTTATACCAAGGGAGGGATGTATCATGATAGACAGTAACCTTTCCATCCCAGCATCAAATATATGATACTATCCACCCCTAGGTCCCACAAGCCAAAGAGCCACACAGCCAAGGGCTCCCCTGTTTGCTGGCGAAACTGATTCACTTGTGTATATGGCATATAAGTGGTGTGTTCTATCATTTGCACAGGGCCTACAGGCATCCCCGACACCGTGGGCTGTTGGGATTTCATCTTCTGTATCACTATGGGGCAGGCCTTTCAGGAACGTGGTTCCAGGTCAATGTCATCTTCCTCGGACTCTGACTCATCCACTGCAGCAGGAGACAGGGATCTGCACTGCTGTTCCACTGCTTGCAGTTCTAGGACACCAATCCTGGCTTCCAGGGCTTCTTCTTGTCCTTGGAGCTCGCTTAGCTTCTCTGTGTCTCAAGGTGCAGCCTCCATCTCAGCTTAAAAACTGAAACACCCAGCCCACAGCCCTGTGGCTGCAAGGGCACTGGGCTGCTCCAGGGTTTCCCCAACCTCACCTCACGTAGGGTTTTCTCCACAGTGTTAGGGGTGCCTCTGACATCAGGCCACTCCCTTGGAGGGGCTCATGAGGCTAGGAGGCTTGCCACTCGTTGCCATGGACCCCCTGGGAAAGTCCACCTGTTGAGACTTTTCTTGAAAGATCCCGTGGGCTCCCCCATTTCTGTACCATGGGTATCCTGCCAATACGCCAATTGTGTTAAAACCGATCAAGGCCAGGCAGATCTACTCTTACCTCTGGGAGACAGAAGAAAATGCGCAGAGCTGTGGGGATGCTTGACGTGCCTTTATTCATGGGTGGGCGAGCACACACACTGCAAGCTACGTGTCTAACTAGTGGGAAGCCCCTACTTATTTAAGTACTAGAGGGGAACAAAGCCGGAAAACTGCCAAAACGTAACGTAACGTAACATAACATAACATAACATAACAACATAACATAACATAACATAACATAAAACATAACACAACAGTTGTGCGCATGCAAGCCCACTTCACGTTATGGGAACAGTGTATTGGACCCAGTCTCAAGGCTATGAGAACACTGGTTTTCAGGCCCCTCTAAGGCTGTGGGAACACTGATCCTCTTAGTTACCCATATACCTGCGTGAGGAAGCCAGACTTTCTGCACTTACTCTACACTATTTCACCCAGATTTTCAAATTTCTTGACATATAGTTTTTCACCAGACTTTCTTACAGTCCTTTGTATTTCTGTGCTATCAGTTGTAATCTCTCCTCTTTCATTTCTAATTTTGTTTATTTCCATCTTCTCTTTCTTTCTTGGAGTCTGCTTAAAGGCTTGCCAATTTTATCTTTTCAGAAAACTAGCTCTAGGACTTATTGATACTTTGAATTATGCTTTACGTCTCTATGTCACTTAATTCTGTTCTGCTCTTGTTTATTTTCTTCCTTCTACTCGCTCTGGGCTTTGTATTTTTATTGTTCTTCCAGTTCTTGTAGATGTAGGTTTAGGTTGTTTATTTGAAATGTTTCTATCTTTTTTAAGTAGGCATGTATTGCTATGAATTTCCCTCTCAAGACTGCCTTCACTATGTCCCATAGATTCTGGGCTGTTGTATGCTCAATTTCATTTGTTTCTAGAAACTTCTTGATCTCATTATTAACCCATTCATTTTTTAGAGCATGCTATTCAATCTCCAAGAGTTTGAGTATTTTTGAATTTTTTCCTTGAGATTAGTTTCTAGTTTCAAGCCCTTCTGTTCTGAGAAAATGCTTCATATGATTTCAATTTTCTTGAATTTGTTGAGGTTTCTTTTGTGTCCTATCATGTGGTCTAATTTGAAAATATTCCATGTGCATTTGAAAAGAATGTGTATTTTGCTTCCTTGGGATGAAACATTCTATATGTATCAGTTAAGTCCATTTGATCTAATGAGTCATTCATATCCGCAACATCTTTGTTGATATTTTCTTTGGAAGATGTATCGATTCTTGAGAGTGGGATGTTAAAATGCCCTACTGTAAGTGTGTTGCTGTATATCTCTTTGTTGGAGTCCTCCAAGATTTTCCTTGTATATTTTTATGCTCCTGTGTTCTTAGCTGGTAATTCTCTCTTTCAGTAGTTTGAGTGTTTGGGTCCACACTCCTCTGGTTTTTAGAGTTTTTGTTGAGAAGTCAGATGATAACCTAATGGTCTTTCCTTTAGGTCATTTCCTTTTTCCCTTGGCTGCTTTGGCAATTCTTTGTCATTACTTTTTGACAGTTTTAATACAATGTGCCTTGGAGAAGTACTCTTTGGATTGAGGTAACTAGGTGTTCTTTTTGCTCCTTGGATTCAAGGGTCTAGTTCTTTCCATAGGTTCAGGAAGTACTCATTCACTATTTGTTTGAATAACCTCACCATTCCCTTCTCTCTCTCCTTTCTTCTGGTATGCCCATCATTCTTATATTGTTTTTTTTCTGATGGACTGAGATAGTTCTTATAGAGCTTTTCTATTATTTTTTTTATGATCAAGTCTGTCTCTTCTTCCCTCTGTGTCATATCTAGGTTTCTATTTTTGATATCACTATTTTTTCTTCATTTGGTCAGCTCTATTTCTGTGCTCACTATTTCATTTCTAATTTCTGTCATTGAATTCTTCATCTCCAGGATTTGTTTGATTCTTTTTTTAAGTCCCAATTGCTTTGTTAAAGTACGAGTTTTTTCATTAACTTGTTTCTGAGTGCATTATATTGACTGTACTTTTTAGTCATTTATTATTATTATTCTATTGCAGTTGTCCCAATTTTCCCCCTTTACCCTCCTCTGTCCATCGTGCCCTCCACTGCCACAGTCAATTCCCACACTGTTGTCCATGTTCATGGGTCATTAATACATGTTCTTTGACTAGTCCCTTTCCCTTCTTTCCATCATTAACCTTCTTCCCTTTGCATCTAGTTACTGTCAGTCTGTTCCACGTTTCCATGCTTGTGGTTCTATTTCATTCATTAGTTTATTTTTTTTATTAGATTCCTCTTTTTGGATGAGATCATATGGTACTTGTCTTTCACTGAACGACTCATTTCACTTAGCATAAAATTCTCCAATTCCATCCATACTGTTGCAAAAGGCAGGTGTTCCTTCTTTCTTTCTGCTGTGTAGTATTCCATTGTGTAAATGTACCACAGTTATTGATCCACTCATTTGATGATAGACTCTTAGGCTGTTTCCAGTACTTGGTTATTGTAAGTAGCACTCTATGAACATAGGGGTGCACAAGTTCTTTTGAATTGGTGTTCAAGGATTCTTAGGGATATTTCCAGCAGCAGAATCAGTTGGTCAAAAGGCAGTTCCATTTTTAGTTTTCTGAGGAAATTCCATACTGTTTTCTACAGTGGCTGCACTAGTCTGCATACCTACCAATAGTGCACTAGGGTTCCCTTTTCTCCACAACCTTACCAGCACTTGTTTGTTGATTTATTGATGGCAATTTTGAGCAGTGTGAGGTGATCTCTCATTGTGGTTTTAATTTGCATCTCTGTGATGATTAGTGATGCTGAGCATCCTTTCATATGTCTCTGGTTCCTCCGTATGTCTTCCTTGGAGAAATGTCTATTCAGGCCCTTTTCTCACTTCTTTATTGCATTGTTTGTCTTCTTGATGTTAAGATGAATGAGTTCTTCTTTATATTTTGGAGATCAAACCCTTGTCCAGTGTATCATTGGCAAATACATTTTCCCATACAGTTGGTTCCCTTTTAATTTTGATGATGTGCAGGCGCTTCAGGTGTGCAGAAGCTTTTTAGTTGATGGAGTCCAATTTATTTCCCTTTATATCCTTTGCCCTAGGATATATATCAGCAAAAATATTTCTACATGGCATATGTGAGATTTTTCCTGCCTATGTTTTCCTCCAAGACTTTTGTGGTGTCATGACTTATATTTAAGTCTTTTATTTATTTTAATTTTATTTTTGTGTATGGCATAAATTGGTGGTCTCGTTTCATTTTTTTGTATGTACCACTCCAGTTGTCCCAACACCATTTATGGAAGAGGCTATTTTTACTTCATTTTATGCTCATGTACCCCTTTGTGAAATAGTAATTGACCATAGAGACTTGGGTTTATTTCTGTGTTCTCTTTTCTGTTCCATTGATCTACGTGTCTGTTCTTATGCCAGTACCAGACTGTTTTGATTACAGTAGCCTTGTATTATAGTTTTATATCAGGTATTGTGATCCTTCATACTTTGTACTTTGTTCTCAAGATTGCTGAGGCTCTTTGGCATCTTTCTTGGTTCCATATACATTTTTGAAATAATTGCTCTAGATCTGTGAAATATGCCATTGGTATTTCAAAAGGAATTGTGTTGAATCTATTAATTGCTTTAGGTAGTATGGACATTTTGGTCATGTTAATTCTTCTTCTTCTTTTTTTTACTCTTCTGCATTTGCTTTTTTATTTAATAATATATCCCAGGGGTTACACCACATCAGTGATTTTTAATCTTTTTCATCTCATGGCACACATAAGCTAATTACTAAAATTCTGCAGCACACCAATAAATATATTTTTGCTGATTTGACAAAAATAGGTATAACGTCGATTTATTCACATAAAACAGTTACTGTTCTGTTGATTTATTTGGCAGTCTAAGGGAAAAGAGGTCAGTGCCCCTGACTAAACAGATACTGCATGTTTCAAAAATTCTTGCAGCACATCAGTGTGCCTGTCACAGCATACTGGTTGAAAATTGCTATGCTATATTAATATATTCAGATCTTCCTTCCTTTTTTTAAAAAAATTTTTATTTTAATTGTTGATCTTGTACAGTTTTCTGTCTTTTACCCCACCCCAGCCGACCACCCCAGCCCTCCGCAACTCCCTCCCATTTCCACCCCCCATAGTTTTTGTCCATGTGTCCTTTATACTTATTCCTGTAAACCCTTCTCCTTTAGCCCTGAAATTCCCTCCCCTCTCCCCTCTGGTGACTGTCAGCCTGTTCTCAATTTCAGTGTCTTTGGTTATATTATGCTTGTTTCTTTGTTCTGTTGATTAGGTTCCTGTTAAAGGTGAAATCATATGGTATTTGTCTTTCACTGCCTGGCTTATTTCGCTTAGCATGATGGTCTCCAGTTCCATCCATGCTGTCGCAAAGGGCAGAAGCTCCTTCTTTCTTTCTGCTGCGTAGAATTCCATTGTGTAAATGTACCACAGTTTTTTGATCCATTCATTTACTGATGGGCATCTAGGTTGCTTCCAACACTTGGCTATTGTAAATTGTGCTGCTATAAACATAGGCGTGCATAGGTTCTTTTGGATTGGTGTTTCAGGGTTCTTAGGATATAATCCTAGCAGTGGAATTGCTGGGTCAAAAGGTACATCCATTTTTAGTTTTCTTTAGAAAATTCCATACTGTTTTCCATAGTGGTTGTACCAGTCTGCACTCCCACCAACAGTGCACTAGAGTCCCCTTTTCTCCACAACCTCTCCAACACTTGCTGTTTGTTGCTTTGTTTATGAGGGCCATTCTGACTGGTCTCAAGTGGTATCTCATTGTGGTTTTCATTTGCATCTCTCTGATAGCTAGCGATATCGAGCATCTTTTCATGTGTCTCTGGATCCTCTGTATGTCCTCCTTGGAGAAGTGTCTGCCCAAGTCCTTTGCCCATTTTTTAATTGGGTTGCTTGTCTTCTTAGAGTGGAGTCGTGTAAGTTCTTTATGTATTTTGGAGATTAAACCCTTGTCTGAGGTATCATTGGTAAATATGTTTTCCCACACAGTCGGTTCTCTTTTTATTTTAATACTGTTTTCTTTGGCTGTGTAGAAGTTTTTTATTTTGATGAGATCCCATTTGTTTATTCTTTCCTTTATGTCCCTTGTTCTAGGGGACATATCAGTAAAAATGTTGCTGCGTGAAATATCTGAGATTTTCCTGTCTATGTTCTCCTCTAGGACTTTAATGGTGTCTTGGCTTATATTTAAATACTTTATCCACCTTGAATTTATTTTTGTGTATGGTGTAAATTGGTGCTCAAGTTTCATTTTCTTGCACGTAGCTGTCTAGTTCTCCCAACACCACTTGTTGAAGAGGCTGTTTTTACTCCATTTTATGTTGCTGCCCCTCTTGTTGAATATTAATTGACTGTAGAGACTTGGGTTTATTTCTGGGCTCTCTGTTCTGTTTCACTGGTCCACGTGCCTGTTTTTATGCCAGTACTAGGCTGTTTTGATTACAGTGGCCTTGTAATACAGTTTGGTATCAGGTATTGTGATCGCTCCTACTTTGCTCTTCTTTCTCAAGATTGTTGCCGCTATTTGAGGTCATTTATGGTTCCATACAAATTTTTGAAGTGTTTGTTCTATGTCTGTGAAATATGCCATTGGTACTTTAATAGTATTGCATTGATCTGTAAATTGCTTTGGGAAGTATGGACATTTTGATGATGTTAATTCTTCCAATCCATGAATACAGTATGTGTTTCCATTTGTTTATGTCTTCCTTGATTTCTTTCTTCAGTGTTGTGTAGTTTTCTGCATACGGGTCTTTTACCTCCTTGGTTAGGTTTATTCCTAGGCATTTTATTTTTCTTTTTCATATATCGAATGGAATTTTTTTTCTTGATTTCTGCTTCTGTTGTTTCATTGTTGGTATACAAAAATGCCTTTGATTTCTGGATATTGACTTTGTATCCAGCTGTTTGGTCAGATTAATTTATTAGGTTGAGCAGATTTTTGGCTGAGTCTATAGGATTTTCTATGTACACTATCATGTCATCTGCAAACAATGATAGTTTTGTTTCCTCCTTTCTGAGTTGGATGCCTTTTATTTCCTTTTCTTGTCTAATCGCTGTGGCTAAGACTTCCAATACTATATTGAATAGAAGTGGCGAAAGTGGACAACCTTGTCTTGTTCCTGATTTTAGTGGAAAAGATTTTAGCTTTTGCCAGTTGAGTATGATGCTGGCTGTAGGTTTCTCATATATGGCCTTTATTATGTAGAGAAATACTCCCTCTATTCCCACTTTGCTGAGTGTTTTTATCATAAATGGGTGTTGTACCTTATCAAGTGCTTTTTCTGCATCTATTGATATGATCATGTGATTTTTGTCTTTGCTTTTGTTCATGTGATGAATTACATTTACTGATTTGCGAATGTTGAACCATCCTTGCATCCCTGGGATGAATCCCACTTGGTCATGGCGTATGATCTTTTTGATATATTGCTGGATGTGGTTTGCCAATAGTTTTGAGGATTTTAGCATCTATGTTCATCAGTGATATTGGCCTGAAGTTCTCCTTCTTTGTGGTGTCTTTATCTGGTTTTGGGATTAGGATGATGCTGGCTTCATAAAAAGAGTTTGGGCATCTTTCATCATTTTGGATTTTTTCGAATGGTTTGTGAAGGATAGGGGTTAGCTCTTCCTTAACTGTTTTGTAGAATTCTCCTGTGAAACCATCTGGTCCCGGGCTTTTGTGTGTCATGAGTTTTTTGATTACTGCTTCAATTTCATCAGCTGTTATTGGTCTGTTCAGGCTTTCTATTTCTTATTCATTGAGTTTTGCAATATTATATTTTTCTAGAAACTTGTCCATTTCACCTAGGTTTTCAAATTTCTTGGCATACAGTTCTTCATAGTAATTTTTTACAATCCTTTGTATTTCTGCAATGTCAGTTGTAATCTCTCCTCTTTCATTTCTGATTGTGTTTATTTGAGTCCTCTCTCTTTTTTTCTTGATGAGCCTGCTTAAATGCTTGTCGATTTTGTTGATCTTTTCAAAGAACCAGCTCCTGGATTCATTATCTTTAGAATTGTGCTTTTAGTCTCTATGTCATTTAATTTTGCTCTAATCTTAGTTATTTCCTTTCTTCTACTTGCTCTGGACTGTCTTTGTTTTTGTTCCTCGAGTTCTTGTAGGCGTTGGGTTAGGTTGTTTGTTTGAGATGTTTCTATCTTTTTTTAGGTAGGCCTGTATCGCTATAAACTTCCCTCTGAGGACTGCCTTTGCCGTGTCCCATAAGTTTTGGGTTGATGTGAGTTCATTATCATTTGTTTCCAGAAACTTTTTGATTTCCTCCCTAATTTCATTCTTCACCCATTCATTGTTTAATAGGATGCTATTCAATCTCCATGATTTTGAGGGGTTTGCGTTTTTCCCCTTGGGTTTGATTTCTAGTTTCAGTCCCTTGTCGTCAGAGAAAATGCTTGGTATGATTTCACTTTTTTTGAATTTGTTGAGGCTTTTTTTGCGTCGAATCATGTGGTCAATCTTTGAAAATGTTCCATGTACATTTGAATAAAAATGTGTATTTAGTATTTTTGGGATGAAGGGCTCTATATATATCAGTTAAGTCCATTTCATCTAGAGTATTGTTCAATGCCACAATATCTTTGTTGATATTTTGTTTGGGAGATCTGTCCATTTTTGACAGTGGGGTGTTAGAATCCCCTATTATAATTGTGTTGCTGTCAATATCTTTCTTGTTGCTGTCAAAATCTTCCTCTAAGATTTTCTTTATGTATTGAGGTGCTCCTATGTTGGGTGCAATGTTTATGTCTTCTTGGAGGATTATTCCCTTGAGTATTATGAAGTGACCTTCTGGGTCTCTCTTTATGACTCTTCTTTTGAAGTCTATTTTGTCTGATCTGAATATTGCTACCCCAGCATTGTTTTTCCTGTCCATTTGCTTGGAATATTTGTTTCCAGCCCTTCAGTTTGAGTCTGTGTATGTCTTTTGTCCTGAGGTGGGTTTCTTCTAGGCAACATATGTGTGGGTCATGCTTTCTTATTCATTCAGCTATTCTATGTCTTTTGATTGGAGCATTTAATCAATTTACATTTAAGGTTATTATTGATAGGTATTTATTCATTGCCATTTTCGTACCTGCGTTCCTCTCTCTTTTTCTCTCTCTGTCTTTTCCTTTCTTCCCTTAAAGCAGTCCCTTTAGTATCTCCTGCAGAAGTGGTTTGGTAGAGGTGTATTCTTTTAGACTTCTTTTGTCTGGGAAGCTCCTTGGCCTTCTATCTTGATTGAAAGCCTTGCTGGATAAAGTAGTCTTGGTTGCAGTCCTTTGGTTTTCATTGCTTGGAATATTTCTAGCCATTCTCTTCTGGTTTAGAGCGTTTCCATTGAGAAGTCAGCTGCTAACCTTATCGGGGCTCCCTTGTATGTCACTTCCTTTTTTTTCTTTGCTGCCTTTAAGATTCTCTCTTTGTCTTGGAATTTTGCCATTTTAATTATGATGTGTCTTGAAGTGGTCCTCTTTGGGTTCCTCTTGATTGGGACTCTCTGTTTCCTGGATTTGTGTGGCTTTTTCTCTCACCAAATTAGGGGAGTTTTCCATCATTACTTTTTCAAATAGGTTTTCTGTTCCTTGCTTTTCTTCTCCTTCTGGTATCCCTATTATGCGGATATTATTCCGTTTCATGTTGTCTTGCATTTCTCTTAATCCCTCTTCATTCTTTCCGAGCCTCTTTTTCTTATCTTGCTCATTCTGGGTGTTTTTTTCTATTTTGTCCTCCAAGTCACTGATCCGATCTTCTGCTTCATTGATTCTGCTTTTCATTCCTTCTACTGTGTTCTTCAGTTCAGAAATTGTATTCCTCATTTCCTTTTGGCCCTTGTTGATAGTTTCCATTTCCTTTTTCATGTTGATATAGTTTGCAGTGAGTTCATCATAACCTCCCTGTAATTTCTGGTAGCTCATTGAGAGCTCATGGAGCTTCCTGACAACCATTGTTTTGAACTCAATATCTGGTAGTTGAGTTGCCTCTGTTTCATTTAGCATTCTTTCTGGAGCTTCCTCCTTTCCTTTCATTTGGGGATTGTTTCTTTGTCTTCCCATTGTTTGTAAGACTCTTGTTGTTAGCCTCAACTTTGTAAATTGATCTGGTCTGACTCCCTGGGTTTGTGGTATGACCTTTTGTGGTAGAATACCGGTGAGATTTAGTGGTGGATTCTCCTTCGGATATCCTGTTGTTTACAGCTTTCACTGTCTCATCAGCTGGGCTACCCTCTTTTGGGGACCAACTCTGTCTTTTTTCACAGTTCCAGGTTTGTTTGTTTGTTTTTGTCTGACTCGTGGGTATTTAAAAAGAGAAGAGAGGGAAAAAATGAAAGAAGAAGAAAGAAGAGAAAAAGAGGAAGGTAGAAGAGATAAAATTGGAAAGAAAGGAAGAGGTAATAAAACAAGAAAGAAGTAAAGAGAGGCAAAAGGAGTTGGGGAGTAAAAAAGATAAAAATAATAAAGAAATTATAATTAAAACAATTATATAAATAGGCACACAAACAAAAAAACAAAAACAAACAAAAAAACAAACAAGCAAAAAAACAAAAAAAACCAAAACAAAAACAAAAAACTCGTTGTTTTCAAACTTGCTGAGCCGGTTTTTCTCATCTTGCTGGCTGCAGTCGCCGAGGGGTGATTGTATTGGTTTTCTCTGTGTTGAGCACTGAGTCATCATTGTGCTTCGGTCCCCAGAGTTAATATGGTCGCCAAAGTTAGAAAGGCGTCTCTCCCCCCAGGGCTTCCAGCGTGTGTTCTGAGCCTCCTGGTGTGCGTGCACTTCCCTGAGTTTATGGGTGTGAGTTCGGTTCTCTGGTCGTGTATAGCTGCCGGCGTTGGCCCCTGCACAGCTTTCTGTGGTGGCTCAGGGCCTATTATCCCGCAGCCATCTCGTGCCTGCGCCTATGGCCCTGAGCTGTCTGCGTTTGCACGCCCGCCTGTGCACTGGCAACTATGGTCCCACACCTGTCTCCAGTGGCCAGCGCCTATGCTTTCGTTCATGCCTATGCTTTCGTTCATGCCTATGCTTTCGTTCATGCCTATGATCCCACGACCATGTGTGTTTCTGTGTGGGTGCCTATTTTCATGCAGCCGTCTCACTTCACACGCGCCTCCATCTTCAGTCGGGGCAACTATGATCGTTTAGCTCGCAGTCACCCGGTGACCATGAAAACTCAGTTCAAAGTCGCGCAGTGACCTGGTGTGGGGCAACCACTATCCCTCGGCCGGCTGCAGTTGCATGGTGGCCCCTCGGATCTCTCAGCCTGTTTCAGCGGCTGACCCAGCTCCCTCCCTAGAGCCCTGGGGCAGGCTTGGTGGATCATCAGGCAGGGACCTCAGCTGCCCTGATCCCTGGGCTCCTATTGTTCTGAAGTACTCTCCTTACTGACTGATTTTTCAATGTCCGCTACAATTTTCAATCTCTTATTCTCAAATATGCTGTGTTACTGTTCCTTGTCTGCTCTGTTCTTCCATAGATCGGCCAGGTTTTTCTCCTGTGTGTAGGAGGAAATGGAATCTGCTCCCTCCTAGCATGCCCCCATCTTTCATCCCCCTTGATCATGTTAATTCTTCTAATCCATGAACCTGGTATGTGCTTCCATTTATTTGTATCTTCTCCATTTCTTTTTCCAGTGTTCTATAGTTTTCCAAGTACAGATCTTTTACTTCCTTGGTTAAATTTATTCCTAGATAGTTTATTTTTGTTGTTGCTATAGTAAACAGGATTTTTTGATAAAATCCAGCACCCATTTATGATAAACACTATCAGCAAAGTAGGTATAGAGGGAGCATACATCAACATAATAAAAGCTGTAGATGAGAAACCTACAGCCAATGTTATACTCAACAGAGAAAACTAAAAGCTTTTTCCTTAAGACCATGAATAAGACAAGGGTGTCCACTTTCACCACTCTTATTCTACATAGTTCTGAAAGTTCTAGCCACAGTGATCGACAAGAAAAAGAAAACCAAATTGGAAAGAAGGAATTAAAACTGTTGTTATTCATAGAGGGCAGGATAGTATACATGTTAGTATAGAAAACCCTATAGTCTCCACTAAAACACTACTCAGCCAAATAAGTGAATTTGGCAAGATAGTGGGATACAAAGTTAACATTCAGAAATTGATGACATTTTTGTACACCAACAATGAAATATCAGAAAGAAAAACTAGGAAAGAATCCCATTTACTATAGACTATTTGTATTTTATTGCATCTTGTTGAGTATTTTCAGAACTGCAATCTTGAATTCTCTGTCATTTATGCCATATATTTCCATGTGTTTAAGTTTGATTCCTGGGAGTTTTTATGTTCATTCTGAGCTGCATTGATACCTTGGTGACTTATGGTATTTGATGTGTTTCTTTCTGTCTAGGCATCCATGTGTTAGTGGCCTAAAGAGGTCTTTCTATTATTTTCCAAGTAGATGGCAGCGAATCACTAGTTTTTTTTAGCTCTGTGAAATTCCAAAACTGACCTCTATGGTTGCCATTAGTATAGCCATGATCCTTGAGGGTGGGGTTGTCTAGAGAAATCCCAGCTGCCTTTTTTTGTTTGTTTTCTTGGTATTGGTGATCTCAGTCCTCTGTGAAGTACCTTACACAGGGGCCCCAACTGGGGAGCAGTCACAGAAAGCAACCTTTACTCAGGGGAAATAGTGATTCTGTAGTAATAGTTCTCCAGTTTACAAATAATCTGTTCTGCAACCCAACACCAAGGGTGACTGGATGCAAGTTTTGGGAGTTTATGTAGTGGTAGTACTCTGTGTTTTTCTTTCTTTGTCTGGAATGCCAACTGCCTGAAATTGCCACAGAGCCCCTATGTTGTGTCCTTGCCTAGATCTCTTGTCTCAGCCATAGTTTGTACTGCTCACTCCTGCAGGAGTGCCCACCACGTATCTCTGCTTCTCTCAGCTAAAAGAAGCATCAGTCATAGCCAGCTTACTCTCCTTTCTTGACTGAGCTTGCTGTGAGCTGCCAGGTGCATGGCTGAGTCTGTGGCCAGTCTAAGCCCTCCTCCCATTTTGCTTTTCTGTTTGTTGGTGTTTGCCCACCTTTAGATGCTTCAATGCATGCATGTCTCAGGCATGCTTGTATGTTGAACAGGGAATGTTTTGTTGAGTTACAGTTCTTCAACTTGTTGAAATTTCAGGGGGGAGAGACCAATAGGGATCTCTCATGCCACCATTTATCTGACATCACAGTTATTCACTTCATAACCGGAATTTTGTGACCAACTCAGTAACCAAAATCTCCCCATTTCTTCCAACCATAGCCCTAATAATCATTCTAGTCTATTTCTATGAGTGTGACTTTTTTGATTACATATATAAGTAAGACACAATATTTGTCTTTCTCTGACATATTTCACTTAGCTTAACCCAACCCAACCCATGGTTAGCTCAACATCAACCCATATTGTCCCAAAGAGCAGCATTTCCTTTTTTCTCATGGTGGAGTAATATTCAATTGTATGTCATATCTGTAGACAGACACCAAGTTGTTTCCAGATCTTGGTTATTCTGAATAATATTGCAATAAACATGGCAGTATAGATGTTTCTTTGAGATCCTGATATCATTTCCTTTGGCTATATATCCAGAAGTTGGATTGGTGGGTCATATGGTACTTCCACTTTATTTTTTTGAAGAACTTTCATACTGCTTTGTGTAGTGGCTGTACCACTTTACATTCCCATCAGTAATGCAGAAAATACCCTTTTCTCCACATCCTTATCAACACTGATCCATTGTCTTTTCAATGATAGTCATTTTAACAGATGTGAGATCTCATCGTGGTTTTGAGATGATCATCATTTTTCTCTGATGACAGTGATGTCAAAGGTCTTTTCATGTACCAGTTGGTTATTTGTATGTCTTTGGAAAAATGCCTTTTCAGGTCTTCTGCCCATTTTTTAATTAGATTTTTTTGCTACTGAGTTGTATGAGTTCTTTATATATTTAGGACATTAATCTCTTATCACATACACATTTTACAAATAATTTTTTTAATTCCATCAATTGCCTTTTCACTTGTTGATTATTTCTTTTGCTATGTATAAGTTTTTTTAGTGTGCTGTGGCACTATTTCTTATTTTTGCTTTTGTTGCTTATGCTTTTTGGTATCATATCTAAAATGTCATCAACAAGACCAATATCAAGGAGCTTTTTTCCTACATTTTCTAGGTATTTTATGGTTTCAGGTCTAATGTTCAAATCTTTAATCTGTTTTGAGTTAATTTTAATGAGTGTTATATGATAGGGCTCTAATTTCATTCTTCAACATGTGATTTTTCAAGTTTCCCCAGCATCATTTATTGAAGAGCCTATCCTTTTCCTATTGAGTATTCTATATTTTCTATCATTAGTTGACCAAATGCATGAGTCTATTTCTAGTCTGTCGATTCTGTTTTTATGCCAGTACCATATTGTTTTGGTTACTGTAGCTTTGTATTAAAGTTTGAAATCAGAAAAGGTGATGCTTCTGTCTTTGTTATTCTTTCTCAGGATTGCTTTGAGTAGTCAGGGTCTTTTGTGGTTCTATACAAATTTTAGGATTTTGGTGGTAATTTCTGTGAGAAAATCTGTTGAAATTTTAATAGGGATTGTATTGAATCTGTAGTTGACTTTGGAAGGTGTGGACATTTTAACAATATTAATTGTTGTGATCTATGTCAATGAGATATCTTTCCATTTGTTTGTACCCCCTCCCTTTTTTTTTAAGCAAAGTCTTGCAGTCTTTGTTGTACCTATCTTTACTTTCTTGGTTAAAATTATTTTTTAAGTACTTTACTGTTTTTTATGCTATTGGGAATGGGATTGTTTTATTTTATAGATATTTTATTGTTAATGTATATCTTCAGTTGATTGCTGTGTATTGATTTTTTATTTTGCAATTCTGTTGAATTCATTTTTTAGTTGTGGCTTGTCATTATGTCATTTATTACATAAAGTTATGTTACTTATACATTCAACTTGTTGAGAGTTTTTATCATAAAATGATGCTTTTTGCATGCTTTTTCTGCATATGTTGAGATGGCTGAGTTATTTTATCCTTCATCCTGATAATGTGATGTTTCACATTTATTGATATGTATATGTTGAACCATCCTTGCATCCCAGGAATCAATCCCACTTGATCATGTTTTACAGTTCTTTTAATGTGCTGTTGATTTGATTTACTAATCTTTTGTTGAGAATTTGCATCTATATTTTTATGGATATTGGTCTGTAGTTTTCTCTTTTATAGTGTCCTTATTTGATTTTTGTATCATGGTAAAACTGGCCTCAAAAGGAGCCTGAGAATGTTCCTTCCACTTTAATTTTTGGAAGAGTTTGAATAGGATTGGCATTTGTTATTTTTTCTTTATATATTCAGTGAAATTCACCAGGGAAACCATCTGGTCCTGAGTTTTTCTTTATTGAAAGATTTTTGATTAGTGATTCAGTCTCCTTACTTGTTATTAGTCTGTTCAAATTTTCTCTTTCTGTATGACTTGGTCTTGGTAGGTTGTTGTTTATAGAAATTTATTCATTTTCTTTAAGTTATTTAATTTGTTGTTATATATTCTTTTACAATAGTCTCATCATTTTTGTATTTCTGTGGTATCAATTTTAATGTCTCTTTCATTTCTGATTTTATTCATTTGACTCTTCTATGTTTCTTAGTCTAGTTAGAGTTTTGTCAATGTTGTTTATCTTTCAAAAAATCAGCCTTAATTTTGTTGATTACTTCTAGTGTTTTTTATTTGTATGTATATTGATTTCTGTTCTGATTTTTGTTATTCCCTTTCTTCTAATTTTGAACTTAGTTCCTTTTTTCCAGTTCCTTGAAGTGTAACGTGTTATTTGAGATCTTTTTTTCTTCATGTAGGTATTTGTTGCTATTAACTTCCCTCTTAATACTTTTTGCTGCATCTCCTTTTTGTATTCTGTGTTTCCATTTGCGTTTGTTTCAAGATATATTTTTATTTCCCCTTTGATGTGTTCTTTGAGCCATTAGTTGTTGGAATGTATTGTTTAATTTTTACATATTTGTGACATTTCTTCCTGTTCTTCTGTAACTGGTTTCCAGTTTCATCCCACTATGGTCAGAAAAGATACTTGGTATGATTTCAGTCTTCCTCAATTTGCTAAGACTTGTTTGTGATACAGCAAATGTTCTGTACTGTATGATATTCTGTATATACTTGGAAGAATATGTATTCTGATGATTTTAGATGGAATATTCTTTAAATATGTTAGGTGCATGTGGGCTAAAGTATAGTTCAAATTCAGTGTGTTCATGAATGATTTTCTGTCTCCATGATCTATTCATAGTTAAAAGTAGGGTTAAAGTTTCCTATTATTGTACTGTTGCCTATTTCTACCTTTAGATCTATTGGTATTTGCCTATTATTTAGATGCTCCAATATTAGGTGCATATATATTTATTATTGTTATATTTTCTTAATCAATTGACTGCTTTATTATTTTATTTTAAAAATATTTTATTTATTTATTTTGGAGGGGGGGAGGAAGGGTGAAAGAGAGGGAGAGAAACATCAATGTGAGAGAGAAACATGTATCAGTTGCCTCTCGTATACACCCTGACCAGAGACTGAATTCTGCAACACAGGCATGTGCCCTGAGCAGGAATCAAACTGGCAACCTTTTACTTTGCAGGATGATGACCCCACCAACTGATCCCCACCGTTCAGGGACACTTTATCATTTTCTAATGACCTTTTTTTTGTTGCTTGTTAATGTTTTTTGTCTTATTCTGTATTGTCTGATATAGGTGTAACTACCACTGCTCTTATTTATTTTCCACTTGCATGGAATATGCATCCCTTTAGTTTGTACTTGTGAGTATACTTTAAGCTAAAGTGAGTCTCTTGTAGACAGCATATAGTTGGATCTTCTTTTTTATCCACTTTATATCTTTTGATTGGAAAATCTAATCAGTTCACATTTTGAGTAATTATTGATGGGTAAGGACCTACTCCTGCCATCTTATTCATTGTTTTCTGGCTGTTTTATAGGTCCCTTAAAGTTTTGCATTGAAGTAACAGTCTCATTCTCCAGTTTTTACTAACTACTTTCAGAAGAGAAATAACTTTCATCAGCTCTACTAGGGATTCTGAGGTTTTCTCAGAGCATTTATGGCTATACCCACTCTACTCTTGCTCTCTCTTGTGGCAGAATTCTTAAGCTTGTATGCCTTCTCTTTACCCTGCAACACACTACACAGAATGCTGAGAACCTCTCTTTTGTTTTCCCAAAGGCAGTGCTAAAGCTCACGTCTGTGATCTCTCCCTTGCCTGTAGATTCAGGCTGGCTCTTTGCACATGCTCACTAGTCATCTGCCAAAGTTCACTCCACCACCACCAGGAGCATGAACAGGGAGTCAGTTACAGGGTCCAGGTGTGTGTGGGCGAGGCCTGCAAATCTCTGAGGTACCTGTGAGCATTTAGGGGAATCTACAGGCAAAGTGTACCCAGAAGCCCATGGACAGACAGGCTTCTTGGAGTCTTGCAATATCATTAGTAGGATCTGTGGCCCTTTAATGCTCAACAAAAATCTCTAAGACTTTTTCTTCCCCCATTATTAAGCTCAGAATTCAGCCCTTTGGATGGGACAAGAGAGAAATCAGCTTATTTGGCACTATCCTGCACAGTTAGGAGGCAACAGATGCTCATTTGCTATGAGATCATGGGCCCAGAGGATCTCTCATGTGCCTAATCTATGCTACACTGACAGAGAGGTGATGTGAGTCAAGTCAAACTTTTTCTTACTATTTCTGATGAGTTGAAACACAATTTTTACTCCAGTGGTGAACTAGAACTTTTCTTCTGTAGACCTGTCATTCGTGGGTGATTGTCTGAGGTAGTTTTTTTCCAGGAGCTTCTGGACCATGGCCAAGAGGGACTAGAGTTGGTTCATGACCTCCTGCAGGGTCCACAGCTGGGACTAAGGTCTGTATACCTATTATCCAATACATGGTTGGGTGAAACTTTCTGAGCCCTTTGGTATATGGTGCTGGATCCCACAGCTCCCACAAAGGCACTTTTGTCCATGGATGGATGCCAAATTGTTGGTGTGGGAGAGGGGAAAACTAATAAAGGATGTCTTATTCAGCCATAATTGCCTTTGGTTTCTTAAACCTGTTTATTTCAAAGGCCTTCATCTTCAGCAGAAAAGGGTTCCAAAAGATGATTTACCATTAGGCCACAGCCTACTCCAAACCCTTAGTGTTGGTGAATGTTTATGTTTGTAGTATCCTTTTAGGACCCAGAAATAAATTTTTAGAAACAGTGATTGTGAATTAGCTTCTGATTTCTTTTTGTATTTATTTCTTTGATCTTCACCCAAGGATATGTTTATTGATTTTTAGAGAGATGGGAAGGGAAAGAGGCAGGAAAACCATCGATGTGAGAGAGAAACATTGATTGATTGCCTCTTGTACAAGCCCCAACTGGTGATCAAACCCTCAACCCAAGCATGTGCCCCGATTACAAACTGAACTTGCAAACCATTGGCTCATGGGATGATGCTCCAAACAACTGAGCCACCTGACCAAGGCTCTTGGTGCTTTGTTTTTATCTTACCCATCACTCATAAAAATTCCTAAAAGGGCAGGAAATATGGACAGCCTCCTTTGTTCTAGTGATGTTGAAGATTTTTTGGTCATACTTATATTTCTTTGACCAGTTCAGTTTTTAATTAGGAAAAATACATAATATTTCTCATATTTAATTCACATCACTTTCAAGGAATTTTTCACCAGCATCTCATTTCTGAAACTTATTCAAAGCTCTTTCTTAATAATCTTTTCTCTTAGTTCTACTTATAATTTTAGTTCAGAGCATGAGAAAAACTTTTTACTTTTTTTCTTTGGTGGTATTTGTGTGATTCTGTCTGTAGCTCTCTTTTTTCAACGTATGTGAACTCTGAGCAATCATAGCCTATTTTCATAGCTTCAGACACCTAGTATAAGCTAATGAACATTCCTCATTTCATTCTAGGTTTCTTCTGATCTAAAGAACAATATGTTCAACAATATGTCAATGTATATCTCTAGTCATGATACTGAACGGGACCAGAACCACTTGGTTTATTGTCTCCTTAAATAAAATAATTTATTTCAGGGATGCCAATAATGAAAGTAAGATTTATTTCAGCTCTGCAGAGGGCAGAAACTGCATGTCAGAACCAGAGAGTAATGCCAATGTAAGAGAAAAAGAGGTTTTATAGGCTTGCTGGATTCTGCTGGGTTTTGAGTTTCTGTTAGCCTATAGGGTCTAACAAAAAGGTTCTTTGTCTTTGACACCCAGTGATATTGATAGCTTGATTTCAGCTAGTTTTTGCTCAGCAGGTGTTCTGTTTTCTTTCTCCATGGGAATGTTGAACACAGGATGCTTGCAATTTCATATCCTCCTCTCTTGGCCCTAGGTTCTGTGACTAGAACTTAGCAGAGATATTATTATTCTTACATCTTCCCTTCCTGGCCATAGGTTGAGGTTCTATGCATACCTTATTAATGTTCCACTGTACCTGATGAGGTGTTTGTCATGGTCTGCAAGGTAGTTGTCAAGGCCTCCTATTCTATTTCAGTTGGATGTTCTACCATAACACAAATTTTGCATATCCTTCTCTCCCTGCTTCTGTTCCATCCAGATCTGACTTCATATTTTTTCCTACCTCATTGAATCACAGACATCTAGAGAATCCCCAAATTAATTAAGTTGAATAAAGTTTTATATTTGCCTATCTTCCACACTCAGTATAAATTGGTGCGCAAGACCTCTTTAGCCCATGGTGGTCATTAAAGATATGTGCTTGCTAATTTAGTGAATGAACATAACCTGACAAGATATTGCTAATGGAATGTTTTTCTTTTAGAAAATTTTTTAAAACAGGTAAATTTTTATACCTCTTACCTGTGCATAACATGAGAACCCAGTTCAGTATGTTTTTTCCACATCATCTAAGATGGATGAATTCAAATTGAGTAGAAGTGTGTTGTTACAGGGAACAGTGACATTCAAAGATGTGGCTATTGACTTCACCCAGGAAGAGTGGCAGCAATTGGATTCTGCTCAAAGGAACCTATACTGGAATGTGATGCTAGAGAACTATAACAACCTAATCACAGTGGGTAAGGGTAGTTTATTGTATAACCCAAATTCTTGGAGTAAAGTTGCTTTTTCCTCCCAATTTTCTGAGGTGTAGGAACCTTCAAGTGCTAAATTGAATTTAGCCTTTAGATGCCTTTATTCATGTGAATGTGCATGCTGCAGCTTTCAGAACAAAAAGGTCCTTTTTGGTTATGACTTTGGGAGGGGGCAGCATCCCCAGGAACCACACTTTTCTTGTCCTTCAGAAAACCTCGTATCCCTGAGACAGCCTAAATTCTTGAATAATTCTTTGTTCTAGTATTTATGCCTAAATCATATGTCATTTCCCTTTGACAGGCTGTCCATTCACCAAACCTTATGTAATTTTTAAGTTGGAGCAAGAAAAAGAACCATGGGCTGTGGAGGAGGAAGAAGTATTAAGAAGACACCGTCCAGGTTAGTGAGAGGGAACCAGATAGGTGACAAGGAGCCAGGACTTTTTAATAATTAATATGTGAATAGTTGAATCCTCTATGTTCTTCAAAGATATTTTCCTAAAGACTAGACTTTTATAGTGACAATTGGTTTGAATTTTTTAAAAACTTAAGGTATCACTTCTAGGTAAGATTCTTAACTTCTTTCCTCAGAAGTTATTTTCAAGAAACTTTAAAGACCAGTTAGCCTTTTTATCTGGATGTTAGCTATCAATATTTTATAACTCATTTCCAGCTTTAATTCAATAATCATTCTGGTTTTGACATCTCCAGTGTCTCTGCCCACCTTTTTATATAGGATCCTCTCTTTTTGTGTTCAGAAAGAATACATGTAATTCATGGAATTACGATTGTTCAAATAAACGTGTTAACATTTATAGTCCTTTTACTTTCTAATTTCTTTTGTTCCTTCCATTGTAAATGCCCTAACATCATATTTTGTGCCCATAATCATACCCACTATATTGTTAGCTTTTGCTCTCATACTTCAATAATGGCTACATTTTACATCAAGAAAAGTCTTAAAGATAGTGATACTTTTCAATTTGCTCACATTATGTGCTACATTTGTCTTGTATACATATACTCATATTTCTGTGTGTATATGTGTAATGTGTGCATACACATACATGATCTGTCTGGAAAAAGTCCAAGCATTGTTAATATAATGAGAATGGTTTGCATGACATCATTGTAACCTGGCAGCCAAGGAGAGTGGACTGGAATGCACATGCGTGAACAGTGACAACTCCACTGTACTAGTCAGTGGGGATGGTAGATGCTTTTCAGTGAGCATGTTTACTGTGTGGCTGTCACATTCAAAATGATTGAGCAAGTAGAACAATGCATCTGCATCAAATTTGGCATTAAGCTTGAACATTCCTCTGCAGAAACTATTCCAGTGATTTAGAAGTCCACAGCTATGGGCGACTGGTGATTGGCAGCTTCATCATGGCAGCATACCTGCTTGTACATCACATCTCATGGAAAGATTTATTGCAAAATATCAAAGCACCCAGGTGATTAAGATGCCCTACAGCCCAGATTTGGTGCCCTGTGACTTCTGGCTTTTCCCAAAACTAAAATTGCTTTTGAAAGGGAAGAAATAGGATTCGATGAGTTCTCAATGGAAACACTACAGTCCAAAAGGGAATGGCAAGAAATATTCCAAGGAATACCAAAGACCTGCAACCAGCACTACTCTATCCAGCAAGGCTCTCAATTAAAATGTTAGGTGATATTAAGTTTCTCAGGCAAAAGAAAGCTGAAGGAATACACCTACACCAAACCAGGACTACAAGATATGCTACAGGCTCTGCATTAAGAAAAGGAAGAAAAAGAGAGAAAGAGAGGAGCACAGGTGTGAAGGAAGCAAAATGGCAATGAATAAGTACTAGAAATAATAACCTTAAATGTAAATGGATTACATGCTCCAATCAAAAGCCATAGAGTAGCTGCATGGATAAGGCATCATGACCTGCAGATACGCTGCCTACATCAGACCCACATAAGAACAAAAGACCTACACAGACTGAAAGTGAAGGGTTGTAAAAAAAAATTCCAAGGAAATAGACAGGAAAAAAAAAAAGCCAGGATAGCAATACTCCTATTAGGAAAAAAAAAAAAAAGACTTCAAAACAATGGCCATCAAAAAATACCCAGAGGACACTTCATAATACTCAAGGGAAGAATCAATCAAGAACACAAAATAAACATATACACATTCAACATAGGACCACACCAATATATAAGGAAAATCTTGGAGGACAGTGCCCTAGATCGAATGGACTTAACTAATACATATAGAACCTTTCATCCCAGAGAAACAAAATACACATTCTTTTCAAATGCACATGGAACATCTTCAAAGATAGACTACATGATAGGATACAAAACAAGCCTCAACAAATTGAAGAAAAGAGAAATCATACCAAGCATTTTCTCTGACCACAAGGGACTGAAACTAGAAACCCACCTCAAGGAAAAAACTCAAAAATACTCAAATTCATGGAGACTGAAAAGCATGGTATTAAATAATGAATCGGTCAAGAATAAGATAAAGAGAGAAATCAAAAAGTTTTGGGAAACAAAGGAAAATGAACTCACAACAGTTCAAAACTGATGGGATACAGCGAAAGCATTCCTGAGAGGGATATTTGTAGTGGTACAGGCCTACCTCAAAAAAAATAGAAATGTTTCAAATGAACAACCTAACCCTACATCTACAAGAACTGGAGGAACAACAACAAGGACAGCCCAGAACAAGTAGAAAAAGGAAATAACCAAGATCAGAGAAGAATTAAACGATATGGAGACTAAGAGAACAATTTTAAGGCCCAATAAATCCGGGAGTTGGTTCTTTGAAAAGATAAACAAAATCTGCCTTTAAGCAGACTCATCAAGAAAAAAAGACAGAGAACCCAAATAAACACAATCAGAAATGGAAGAGGAGAGATTACAACTGTCACCAAAGAAATACAGAGGATTATAATAAACTATTACAAAGAACTATATGCTGAGAAATTTAAAAACCTAGGTGAAATGGACAAATTTCTAGGAAAATATGATCTTTCAAAACTGAATAAAGCAGAAGCAGAAAGCCTGAACAGACCAGTAACAGCTAGCGGACAGAAATCAAAAATCTCCCGGCACACAAAAGCCCTGGAGCAGATGGTTTCACAAAAGAACTTTAAAAAAAACTCAAGGAAGAGCTAACCCCTATCCTTCTCAGATTATTCCAGAAATCCAAGAAGGAGGAAACTCCCAAACTCTTTTTATGAAGCCAGCTTTATCCTAATTCCAAAACCAGATAAAGACACAACAAAGAAAGAAAACTGCAGACCAATATCTCAGATGAACATAGATGCTAAAATCCTCAAAGAAATATTGGCAAACCACATCCAGCAATACATGAAAAAGATCATAAATGTTGATGAAGTGGGACTCATCTTAGGGATGCCAAGATGGTACAATATTCACAAGTCAATAAACATAACACATCACATAAACTAAAAGAAAGACAAAAGTCATATGATCATATCAACAAATGTGGAAAAAGCATTTGGTAAGGTATAGTACCCATTTATGATAGAAACACTCAGCAAAGTGGGAATAGAGGGAGCATTCCTCAACATAATGAAGGCCATATACATGAGACCTACAGCCAACATCCTACTCAATGGGCAAGAACTAAAAGCTTTCCCACTAAGGTCAGGAACAAGACAAGGATGTCCACTTTCACCACTTCTATTCAACATAGTATTAGAAGTCCTAGCCACAGCAATCAGACAAGAAAAAGAAATAAAAGGCATCCAAATTGTAAAGTAGGAAGCAAAACTGTCATTGTTTGCAGATGACATGATGTTGTACATAGAAAATCCTATAGACTCCACCAAACAACTACTCGAAATAATAAATGAACTTGGCAAAAGAGCACGATACAAAGTCAATATTCAGAAATCAAAGGCATTTTTGTACACCAACAATAAAATATCAGAAACAGAAACTAGGGGGAAAAATCCCATTTAACATAGCAATGAGAAAATAAAGTACCTATGCATAAACCTAACCAAAAAGGTAATAGACATGTAGTCAGAAAACTATGCAATACTGAAGATACAAATAAGGAAGACACAAACAAATGAAAGCATGTACCATGTTCATGGATTAGAGGAATTAATATCATCAAGATGTCCACACTACCCAAAGCAATTCATAGATTCAATGCAATGCCTATTAAAATTCCAATGGCATATTTCACAGATATAGAATAAACACTTCAAAAATGTATATGGAACCATAAATAAACCCAAATACCCACAGCAATTTTCAGGAAGAACAAAGTAGGAGGGATCACAATACCTGACATCAAAGTGCATTACAAAGATACTGTAATCAGAGCTGGGAAGATGGCGGCATGGTAGGAGGGAGCAGACCCTATTCCCCCTCTACACACGGGAGAAAAACCAGACCAATCTATGAAAGACCAGAACAGACAAGGAACAGTAACACAGCATATTGGAGAATAAGAGGTCGGAAATTGTAGCGGACACTGAAAAACAAGCGGTAAGGAGAGCTCTGCGGAACAATAAGAGCCCAGGGTTCCAGCGCGGGGAGAGCGGGGCGGCTGAGGCCCCGGCCTGGCGTTCCGCCAAGCCTGCCCCAGGGTCCTGGGGAGGGAGCTGGGTCAGCCGCTGAACCGGCTGGGAGATCTCAGGGGCCACTGCGCGACTGCGCCCGAGCAAAAGTGGGTGCCCCGCAAGGGAGTGAAAGTGGGTGCCCCGCACCAGGTCACTGCGCAACTTTGAACCGAGTTTTCGTGGTCGCCGGGCGACTACGAAAGCACAGGCCCCCAACAGAGACAGAGGCGCGGGCAAAGTGAGACAACTGCATGAAAATAGACACCCTCAGGGGACCGCACACGGTCGCGGGCTAGTGGACACTCGTGAAAACATAGGCGCAGGCCGCTGGAGACAGCTGTGGAGCCAGAGGTGCCAGTTCACGGGCGGGTGCTCAAACGGGGACAGCTCAGGCCCAAGGTGCAGGCGCCGGATAGCAGCTGGAACGCAGGCCCCTCTCAGAAGCAAAGGCAGGCAGCTGTGCCCGAACACTGAAAGCCTCCCAGGGACAAAGGCAGGCGGCTGTGCACGTCTGGAGAACCTAGCACACACCCATAAACTTGGAGAAGTGCGCACACACAAGGAGGCTCAGATCACACGCTGGAAACCCTGTGGGGTGAGGCGCCCACTAACGCTGGGATACATAGCACAGTGAGGACTGAGTTCTGAACACAGAGAAAAGCAGTAAGATCACCCCTCGGCCATTGCAGCCAGCAAGACCTGAAAAACAGGCTGGCAAGTTTGAAAACAACAAGAGGGTGTTTCTTTTTGTTTGTTTGTTTGTTTTGTTTTGTTTTGTTTTTTCATTTTTTTAATTTTATTTTTTAATATATTTTTATTTTTTTTAATATTTTGTGCTTTGCTTGTTCCTCCCCCCCCCCCGGCTGCTTATATTTGTGTGGGGGTGTCTGTGTGCGTGTCTCTTTTTTGTTTTGCCAGTTTGTTAGTGTCTTTTTGTTTGTAAGCCTGTCTATCTATATGAGTTTTTAACTACTCCTTCTTCATTGTTTGTATCTTCTTCTTTACTCCCCAACTCCTTTTGCCTCCCTTGAATTCCTTCTTCTCCTATCCCCTCTTCCTTTCTTTCCAATTTTATCTCTTCTACCTTCCTCTTGTTTCCTCTTTCTTCTTTTTTTCATTTTCCCCCCTCTTCTTTTTGTAAATACCCACGAGTGAGACAAAACAAACAAACAAGCAAGCCTGAAACTGTGAGGGAAAAAAAAAAACAAAAACAAAAACCAGAGTTGGCCCCCAAAAGAGGGTATTCCAGCTGATGAGACAGTGAAAGCGGTGAACAACAGGATATACGAAGGAGAATCCACCACTGAATCTCACAGGTATTCTGCCACAGAAGGTCATACCACAAACCCAGGGAGCCAGAACAGATCAATTGAAGAAGCTGAGGCTAACAACAAGAGTCTTACAAACAATGGGAAGACAAAAGAACAATCCCCAAACGAAAGGAAAGGAGGAAGCTCAAGAAAGAATGCTAAATGAAACAGAGGCAACTCAACTATCAGATATCGAGTTCAAAGCAATGGTTGTCAGGAAGCTCAATGAGCTCTCAATGAGCTACCATAAACTACAGGGAAGTTATGATGAACTCACGGCAAACTATATCAACATGAAAAAGGAAATAGAAACTATCAACAAGGGCCAAGAGGAAATGAAGAACACAATCTCTGAACTGAAGAACAGAGTAGAAGGAATGAAAAGCAGAATCAATGAAGCAGAAGATCGGATCAGCGAGTTGGAGGACAAAATAGAAAAAAAACACTCAGAATGAGCAAGATAAGGAAAAGAGGCTTAGAAAGAATGAAGAGGGTTTAAGAGAAATGCAAGACAACATGAAACGGAATAATATTCGTATAATAGGGATACTAGAAGGAGAAGAACAAGAACAAGGGATAGAAAACCTGTTTGAAAAAGTAATGATGGAAACTTCCCTCATTTGGTGAGAGAAAAAGCCACACAAATCCAGGAAACACAGAGAGTCCCAATCAAAAGGAACCCAAACAGGCCCACTTCAAGACACATCATAATTAAAATGGCAAAATTCCAAGACAAAGAGAGAATCTTAAAAGCAGCAAGGGAGAAAAAGTAAGTAACATACAAGGGGGCCCCAATTAGGTTAGCATCTGACTTCTCAATGGAAACGCTCCAAGCCAGAAGAGAATGGCAAGAAATATTCCAAGCAATGAGAACCAAAGGCCTGCAACCCAGACTACTTTACCCAGCAAGGCTTTCAATCAAGATAGAAGGCCAAATAAGGAGCTTCCCAAACAAAAGAAGTCTAAAAGAATACACCTCTACCAAACCAATGCTGCAAGAGATACTAAAGGGACTGCTTTAAGGGAAGAAAGGAAAAGACAGAGAGAGAAAGAGAGAGAGGAACACAGGTACGAAAATGGCAATGAATAATTACCTATCAATAATAACCTTAAATGTAAATGGATTAAATGCTCCAATCAAAAGACATAGAATAGCTGAATGGATAAGAAAGCATGACCCACACATATGCTGCCTACAAGAAACCCACCTCAGGACAAAAGACATACACAGGCTCAAAGTGAAGGGCTGGAAACAAATTTTCCAAGCAAATGGTCAGGGAAAAAAAGCTGGGGTAGCAATACTCATATCAGACAAAATAGACTTCAAAAGAAGGGCCATAAAGAGAGACCCAGAAGGTCACTTCATAATACTCAAGGGAAGAATCCACCAAGAAGACATAAACATTGTAAATATATATGCACCCAACGGAGGAGCACCTAAATACATCAAGAAAATTTTAGAGGACTTCAAGAAAGATATAGACAGCAACACAATTATAGTAGGTGATTTTAACACCCCACTGTCAAAAATGGACAGATCTTCCAAACAAAATATCAACAAAGATATTGTGGCATTGAACAACACTCTAGAGGAAATGGACTTAACTGATATATATAGAGCCCTTCATCCCAAAGAAGCTAAATACTCTTTCTTTTCAAATGCACATGGAACATTTTCAAAGATAGACCACATGATAGGACACAAATCAAGCCTCAAGAAATTCAAGAAAATTGAAATCATACCACGCATTTTCTCTGACCACAAGGGACTGAAACTAGAAACCAAACCCAAGGAGAAAAACCCAAAACCCTCAAAATCATGGAGATTGAATAGCATGCTATTAAACAATGAATGGGTCAAGAATGAAATTAGGGAGGAAATCAAAAAGTTTCTGGAAACAAACGATAATGAACTCACATCGACCCAAAACTATTGGGACACAGCAAAGGCAGTCCTCAGAGGGAAGCTTATAGCGATACATGCCTATCTAAAAAAGACAGAAACATCTCAAACAAACAACCTAACCCTTCGCCTACAAGAACTCAAGGAACAACAACAAAGACAGCCCAGAGCAAGTAGAAGGAAAGAAATAACCAGGATAAGAGCAGAATTAAATGACATAGAGACTAAAAGCACAATCCTAAAGATCAATGAATCCAGGAGTTGGTTCTTTGAAAAGATAAACAAAATCGACACTTTAAGCAGGCTCATCAAGAAAAAAAGAGAGAGGACTCAAATAAACACAATCAGAAATGAAAGAGGAGATATTACAACCGACACCGCAGAAATACAAAGGATTGTAAAAAATTACTATGAAGAACTGTATGCCAAGAAATTTGAAAACCTAGGTGAAATGGACAGGTTTCTAGAAAAATATAACCTTCCAAAACTCAATGAAAAAGAAACAGAAAGCCTGAACAGACCAATAACAGCTGGTGAAATTGAATCAGTAATCAAAACACTCCCGATGCACAAAAGCCCTGGACCAGATGGCTTCACAGGAGAATTCTACAAAACATTTAAGGAAGAGCTAACCCCTATTCTCCACAGACTATTCCAAAAAATCCAAAAAGATGGAAGACTCCCAAACTCTTTTTATGAAGCCAGCATCATCCTAATCCCAAAACCAGATAAAGACACAACAAAGAAGAACTTCAGGCCAATATCACTGATGAACATAGATGCTAAAATCCTCAACAAAATATTGGCAAATCGCATCCAACAACACATTAAAAAGATCATACACCACGACCAAGTGGGATTCATCCCAGGGATGCAAGGATGGTTCAACATTCGCAAATCAGTAAATGTAATTCATCATATAAACAAAAGCAAAGACAAAAATCACATGATCATATCAATAGATGCGGATAAAAACACTCAGCAAAGTGGGAATAGAGGGAGCATTCCTCAACATAATAAAGGCTATATATGAGAAACCTACAGCCAGCATCATACTCAACGGGCAAAGACTAAATTCTTTTCCACTAAAATCAGGAACAAGACAAGGCTGTCCACTCTCTCCACTTCTATTCAACATAGTATTGGAAGTATTAGCCACAGTGATTAGACAAGAAAAGGAAATAAAAGGCATCCAACTTGGAAAGGAGGAAACAAAACTATCATTGTTTGCAGATGACATGTTAGTATACATAGAAAATCCTATAGTCTCGGCCAAAAAACTACTCAACCTAATAAATGAATTTAGCCAAACAGCCGGATACAAAGTCAATATCCAGAAATCAAAGGCATTTTTGTATACCAACAATGAAACAACAGAAGCAGAAATCAAGAAAAAAATACCATTTGATATAGCAAAAAGAAAAATAAAGTACCTAGGAATTAACCTAACCAAGGAGGTAAAAGACCCGTATGCAGAAAACTACACAACACTGAAGAAGGAAATCAAGGAAGACACAAATAAATGGAAACACATACCATGTTCATGGATCGGAAGAATTAACATCATCAAAATGTCCATACTTCCCAAAGCAATCTACAGATTCAATGCAATACCTATTAAAGTACCAATGGCATATTTCACAGATATAGAACAAACACTTCAAAAATTTATATGGAACCATAAACGACCCAGAATAGCGGCAGCAATCTTGAGAAAGAAGAGCAAAGCAGGAGGGATCACAGTACCTGACACCAAAATGTATTACAAGGCCACTGTAATCAAAACAGCCTAGTACTGGCATAAAAACAGGCACGTGGACCAGTGAAACAGAACAGAGAGCCCAGAAATAAACCCTAGTCTCTATAGTCAATTAATATTCGACAAAGGGGGCAGCAACATAAAATGGAGTAAAAACAGCCTCTTCAACAAGTGGTGTTGGGAGAACTGGACAGCTTCGTGCAAGAAAATGAAACTCGAGCACCAACTTACACCATACACAAAAATAAATTCAAGGTGGATAAAAGACTTAAACATAAGCCGTAACACCATTAAAGTCCTAGAAGAGAACATAGGCAGGAAAATCTCATATATTACACGCAGCAACATTTTTACTGATATGTCTCCTAAAGCAAGGGACATAAAGGAAAGAATAAACAAATGGGATCTCATCAAAATAAAAAGCTTCTGCATGGCCAAGGAAAACAGTATTAAAATAAAAAGAGAACCGACTGTGTGGGAAAACATATTTGCCAATGATATCTCAGATAAGGGTTTAATCTCCAAAATATACAAAGAACTTACATGACTCCACTCTAAGAAGACAAGCAACCCAATTAAAAAATGGGCAAAGGCCTTGGGCAGACACCTCTCCAAGGAGGACATACAGAGGATCCAGAGACACATGAAAAGATGCTCGATATCGCTAGCTATCAGAGAGATGCAAATGAAAACCACAATGAGATACCACTTGACACCAGTCAGAATGGCCCTCATAAACAAAGCAACAAACAGCAAGTGTTAGAGAGGCTGTGGAGAAAAGGGGACCCTAGTGCACTGCTGGTGGGAGTGCAGTCTGGTACAACCACTATGGAAAACAGTATGGAATTTTCTAAAAAAACTAAAAATGGATATACCTTTTGACCCAGCAATTCCATTGCTAGGACTATATCCTAAGAACCCTGAAACACCAATCCAAAAGAAACTATGCATCCCTATGTTTATAGCAGCACAATTTACAATAGCCAAGTGTTGGAAGCAACCTAGATGCCCATCAGTAAATGAATGGATCAAAAAACTGTGGTACATTTATACAATGGAATTCTATGCAGCAGAAAGAAAGAAGGAGCTCATACCCTATGCAACAGCATGGATGGAACTTGAGAGCATCATGCTAAGCGAAGTAAGCCAGGCAGTGAAAGATAAATACCATATGATCTCACCTTTAACAGGAACCTAATCAACAAAACAAACAAACAAGCATAATATAACCAAAGACATGGAAATTGGGAACATGCTGAAAGTCACCAGAGTGGAGAGGGGAGGGAATTTCAGGGGAAAAGGGGAAGGATTTACAGGAACAAGTATAAAGGACACATGGACAAAAACTATGGGAGGGGAAATGGGAGGGATATGGGGAGGGCTGGGGTGGCGGGTTCGGGTGAGAATAAAAGACAGAAAACTGTACATGATCAACAATTAAAATAAAAATTTAAATAAATAAATAAATAAATAAATTTATTATATTTTTCAGAAAAAAAAGACAGAAAACTGTACAAAATCAACAATGAAAAAAAAATTAAAAAAAAAAGATACTGTAATCAAAGCAGCTTGTACTAGCATAAGAACAGACACATGGACCAGTGGAACAGAATAGAGACCTCAGAAATAAACCCAAGTATCTACAGTCAATTAATATTCAACAAGGAAAAGCAGCATAAAATGGAGCAAAAATAGTCTCTTCAACAAATGGTGTTGGGAGACCTGGACAGCTACATGCAAAAAAAAAAAAAAAATGAAACTCAATCACCAACTTTCATCATTCACAAAAATAAATTCAAGGTAGATAAAAGACTTAAATATAAGTCATAACACCATAAGAGTCCTAGAGGAGGAAAATCTCAGATATTCAATGCAGCAATATTTTCACCAATATGTCCCCTAGAGCAAGGGACATAAAGGAAAAAATAAACAAATGGGATCTCATCAAAACAAAAAGCACCTGCATGCTAAAGAAAACAGCATTAAAATAAAAAGAGAACCAACCATATGGGAAAACATTTTTGCCAGTGGTACCTCAGACAAGGGTTTGATCTCTAGAATATATAAAGAACTCACATGACTCCAGTTCATTAAGACGAACAACCTTATTATAAAATGGGCAAAGGACTTGAACAGACACTTCTCCAAGGAGGGCATACACAGGGTACAGAAACATAGGAAAATATGCTTACTGTCACTACCCATCAGAGAGATGCAAATGAAAACCACAATGAGATACCACTTTACAGCTGTTAGAACGGCCATCATAAACAAAGCAACAAACAAGTGTTGGAGAGGTTGTGGAGAAAAAGGAACCCTAGTACACTGTTGATGGGAATGCAGACTGGTGCAGCCACTGTGGAAAAACAGTATGGAATTTCCTCAGGAAACTATAAATGGAACTGCCTTTTGACCCAAAAATTCCACTGCTGGGATTATACCCTAAGAAACCCGAAACATCAATTCAAAAGAACCTATGCACCCCAATGTTCATAGCAGCACAATTTACAATAGCCAACTATTGGAAGCAACCTAGGTGCCCATCAGTAAATGAATGGATCAAAAACTATGATACATTTACACAATGGAATTTTATGCAGCAGAAAGAAAGAAGGAGCTCCTCCCCTTTGCAAGAGTATGGATGGAACTAGAGAGCATTATTCTAAGTGAAATAAGCCAGGTAATGATAGAGAAATACCACATGATCTCACCTATAAATGGAACCTAATCAACAAAATAAACAAGCAAGCATAATATAACCACAGACATTGAAACTAAGAACAAACAGAGTAACCAGAGGGGAGGTTGGTGGGTATAATGAGGGGAAAATGGTGAAGAGTTTTCAGGGACATGTGTAAAGGACTCATAGACAAAACCAAAGGGGGGTAGGTTCAAGGGTGGGAAGTGAGGATGGCTGTGGTGGGGGAGATTGATGGGGAAATGGAGACAACTGTACCTCAACAATAATAAAAAGATTAATTAAAAAAAAAAAAACAAAAATCCCCATAACATTAATTTAATCTTTTAAAAGGATGGTCTTGTAAATCACCTCTTCTTTCTTTCTCAGTTTCTTAGTACTTGTGATTAAGGTTTTTTAGCAATTTTTAGAATTAATATATTGCAATCATGGCCTTTATAATGGTTTGTTGAGAGAGAGAGAGAGAGAGAGAGAGGGAGGGAGAGGGAGAGGGAGAGGGAGAGGGAGAGGGAGAGGGAGAGGGAGAGGGAGAGGGAGAGAATGAGAATGAATGTGTCCAGAAAAAGTCTAATCATTGTTAATATAGAAAGATTGGTCCCTGGCTGGTATGGCTCAGTGGATTGAACTCCAGAATGCAAACCAAAGGGTCATCCATTCAATTCTTAATCAGGGCATATACCTGGGTTGCAGGCCCACATATGTGACCCTCAACAGGCAACCACAGATTAATGTCCCTCTCCATCTTTTTCTCTTTCCCTTCTCCTTTCCAAAAATAAATAAATAAAATCTTTTTAAAAAATGAGAATGGTTTGTGTGACGTTGTAACCTGGCAGCCAAGGAAAGTGGAGTGGAATGCACATGTGTGAACAATGAGAACTTTACTGTACTAGTCAGTGGGGCAGTAGATGCCCTTGAGGGAGCATGTGTACTGTGTGGCTGTCACATTCAAAATCACTGAGCAAGTAGCGCAACAAACCTGTATTGAATTTTGCATTAAGTTTGAACATTCCTCTGTGGAAAGTATTCCAGTGATTTAGAAGTCCACAGCTATGGGCGACTGGTGATGGGCAGCTTCACCATGAGAACATGTCCACTCATGCATTATGTCTTGTACAGTTTTTTTGCAAAACACTCAGGCATCTTAGACCCCCTACAGCCCAGATTTGGTACCATGTGACTTCTGGCTTTTCCCAAAAGTAAAATTACCCTAGAAAGTGAAGAGTTTTCAGACCATCGAATGGGATTCAGGAAAATACAGTGGGACAGCTGATGGCATTTGGGAGGACTGTGTGTGGTTCCAAAGTGCCTATCTTGAAGGGGACTGAGGCATCATTGTCCTATGTACAATGTTTCTTATATCTTGTATCTTCTTCAATTAATGTCTCTATTTTTTTATAGTGTATAGATGGTTACTTTCTAGACAGACCACCCACCTACACCCTCCCCCACATCCATACAAGTATATATACCAAGGTTTTGTAGACATTTGAAAGAACATGTAGTTTTTGTGAGATACAAAATTGTATTACTGGAGATTTAACCAAACTCACAATTTTATCTGTTTTGCATGTCAAAATCATGAGTTGTGTTCAGAGGGTTATGCTCCCTCTGAAACCTGTGAAGGACACTTCCTTGTCCCTTTCAGCTTCTGGTAGCCCTAGAAATTGTTTTGGCTTGTGACATAATAGCTCCGATCTGTCTTTACCTTCACGTGGCATTCTTCCTGTGTTTCTGTTTCTTCATGTATTATTCTTTTTATAAGAATACCAGTCACTTTAATTTAGGGGTTACCCTAGTCAACCATGACTACATCTTAACTTATATCTGCAATAACTCTATTTCTAAATAACTTCATATTCTGAGGTTCCGGGGGGCTTAGGACTTGACATACTTTTTGGTGGAAGAGGGGCACATAGTTCAACCCATGGCATGTCTTTATTTGTTCAAATCTGTGTGTGGATTTTAAAGTTTCCTTATAATTTTGGGACCTTTCTAGTTAAATTTATTCCATATTTTTATGTTTTTATTGCATTTATTAGTGTAGTCTTCTGTTTTATTTTTGTAAATAGTTGTTTATATATATGAAGGTTATTGAAAATGAATATTTGCTATATATGGTGAATTTAGTGAGTTTATTTTTATAATTATTTTTCAATTGACTCTCTTTGAAAATAATAAAAGTTACAAGCTTATGTGAACTCTCAAATAGAAGTTAAAATAATCATATTAATTTGACCTATCCGTGAACATGGTATGTGCTTCCAGTTTTTCTATCTTCTTCAATTTCTTTCTTCAGTGTCTTCTAATTTTATGAGTACAGGTCTTTTACTTCTTTGGTTAGGTTTTACTTCTTTGGTTAGATTTATTCTGTTCATTTTGAAGCAATTGTGAATGGGATCGATTTGTTCATTTCACTTTCTACTAGTTTGTTATTGGCATATAAAAATGCAACTAATTTCTGAATATTAATTTTGTACCCTGCTACTTTGCTGAATTCATTTATCAGTTCTGGTAGTTTCTTGATGGAATCTTTGGGGTTCTCTATGTGCAGTATCATGTCATCTGCAAATAAAGGCAGTTTTACTTCTTTCTTTCCAATTTGAATGCCTCTTATTTCTCCTCATTTGAGTGCTGTGGCTGAAACTATAAAAATCCTAAAAGAAAACATAGGCAGCAAAATCTCGGTTATTGCTTGTAGAAATTGTTTAGTGAATATCTCTCCCCAGGCAAGGGAAATAAAAGAAAATATAAACAAATAGGACTTTATCAAACTAAAAAGTTTTTGCACAACAAAGGAAATCATCAACAAAATAAAAAGATAGCTCAGAGAATAGAAGAACATATTTGCTGATACATGTGATAAGGGGTTAATATCCAAAATTTATAAAGTACTTACAAAACTCAACACCAAAAAAACAAACAACCCAATTAAAAAATGGGCAAAGGACTTGAATAGAGAGTTCTCCAAAGAGGACATAGAGATGGCCAGTAAACATATGAAAAGATGCTCAATGTCACTAATCATCAGAGAAATACAAATAAAAACCACAGTGAGATACCATCTCACACCTGTCAGAATGGCTATCATCAATAAATCAAAAAACAGTAATAGCTGGTGAGGATATGGAGGAAGGGGAACTCTTTTCCACTGTTGGTGGGAATGCAGACTAGTGCAGTCACTGTGGAAAGCAGTATGGAAATACTTCAAAAAATTAAAAATAGATCTGCTTTTCGACCCAGAGATCCCACTTCTGGGGATGTATTCAAAGGAACTCAAGTTACTAATTCAAAAGAAAATAAGCACCCCTATGTTCATTGCAGCATTATTTACCATCATCAAGATATGGAAGCAGCCCAAGTGTCCATCAATAGGTGAGTGGATAAACAACTATGGCACATTTGCACGATTGAATTCTACTCAAAGAAAAACAGGAAAATTTTACCCTTTGCAACATTGTGGATGGACCTGGAGAACATTATGTTAAGTGAAATAATCCAGTGAGAGAAAGACAAATACTATATGATTTTACTCATATAGAATCTAATGAACAAATGGAACTAACAAGCAAAACAGAGACAAACTTGTAGATGGAGAACACATCTCCAGCTAGCAGGGCAGGAGGGTAGTGGGGTGGAGGAATCAAGCAAAAAAGTAAAAGGATTCATGGACATGGACAACGTAACGTGGTGGTGATTTCTGGGGCGAGAGTTGTTTAAGGACACAAATGATAATGGAAAAAATATAATAGTATTTTAAAAAGGAAAAAGTACATCTAGAATTTAAAAAGTTAAAATTTTTAAAGCTTTAGTTTTATTTTCATTATAATGGGAATGATTTAATCATTAAAGTTTTTAATTGAGTTTGAGTGACATTGGTTGACAAAAATATACAGGCTTTGAGTGTACATCTCAATGAAACATCTGCATACTGCATCATGCGACAGTTGCCCAAAGTAAAGTCTTTTTTATCCATATTTATCCCCCCTTTTTCCTTTTTTACCTCCACCAACCCCCTTTCCCTCTGGCTATCACCATACTGTTGTCTGTGTCTGTGTGTTTTATACATATTTTACTTAATATCTTCACCTTTTCTTCACCTAGCCCTCCAACCCTGCTCCCCCTCACAGCTGTCAGTCCATTCTATATATCTCTGCTTCCATTTCTATTTTGTTTGCTAAATTATGTTGTTCATTAGATTCCACAGATAAGTAAGATCATGTGGTATTGTTTTTCTCTGACTGACTTACTTTACTTAGCATAATATTCTCCAGGTCTATCCATGCCATTGCAAAAGGTAAGATTTCATTTTTTTTTAAAGGCAGAGTAGTATTACATTGTGTAAATATATCATAGCTTTTTTTAACCCACTCAACCACTGGTGGATGCTTGGGCTGTTTTCATATTTTGGCTATTATAAATAATGATCTAATGAACATAAGGGTACATATATTCTCAAAAGTCAACTGACTCTTGATTTTGCAGGTAAGTTGTTTTATTGTTGACAAATAATGTTAATTTTACCTTTGCTTTCCAACTATGTACATTTTTTGTTTATTTAATTTACTGTTCAGTACTATAATAATAGTGGCATAGTACTCATCTTCTTCCTCACTTTAATGTGTATGCTTTGGGAATTTTCCCATTAACTGTGGTACTTTTGTTTAAGTTGTACTGTGCTTTACTTCTCAAGTTAAATAAAGTGTTTGTCTAGTCCTATTTTAAAGTTATTTTTTAATGGAATACAGATGCTGAGTTTTGTCATCTCTTTAATATTTTTGAAAATTGTTACTTGATTTTTCACTTTTGACCAATTTACTTATAGTAAATAATTTTCTAATATTGAAACATGGTTATATTCCTGGAAAAAAATCTCACAAGTGATATATCTTATATTTAATGTGCTTTCTGGGTTCTTTATTTTTCTTCTAGGTCATTGTGATATTTTATGTAGAATTTTTACTTTGAAATTCCTGAGTGAAATTGGTGTATAATTTGCTTTTTTTTTTTTGATTGTCATGTTTGTCAGGTTTTGGTATTAATATTGCTTGTTTCAGACACACACACAAAAGTGGAAATTCTACTCTTTTTTCTTTTGTAACATTTTGCACAACATTAGTGTTGTCTCAAATATTTGTTAAAATTCCATGTGAATCTCTCTATTTGTTTTGTTTTTAAGGGATTTCTTTTTATGTTTTTCTGTTTATTTTATGGAAATTGTCTACTAGATTTTTTGTATGTTTCAGAGTCATTTTTGTCATTTATATTTTCTAGGAAATTATTTACATCAAAAAATGTGCAATAATGTTTTTCAGTAGAGTCCTGCAAATTTTCTGATTTTTACTTTCTGTCTCTTTTTTCTTTATTATTTCTTCTTACTTTATTTGTAAATTCTGCATTTTTTATTTATTCAACAGTTAATACATTTTCTCTCAGATCCCATTTAAAAGCAATCAAGTCTGTTTGTATTCATAAATGTCTGCTTCTACTCACATTTACCTTCCTGAAATTTTCTAAAACTTAGAAAATAGGAGGTATGTGCACCTGTAATTTGCTTAATCGTGGGAAAGTAGGCCTTAAGTCATGAATCAATCCTATAATAGCATGTTTTTGAAATCTTGCTATTATAATATTGGAAGAATTTATAAGTAATATTTATTTGCATTCTGTTTTAGGAGAAATATGGAGAATTGATGACCATCAGAATATACAGGACAAACTTTGGACACAACTTGAAGATAAATTTATGAAAACACTGACCGAAGAAAGAGTCAGTGAATGTCATAAAAAAATTTCTGATTCATTTCCTCCAAACTCAGACTTCTTTTCTTCTAGTCACAACCTTCATGACTATAACTTATTTGGAAAATGTCTAGAATGTAATTTTGACTGTCATAATAATGAGAGAATTCTTATAAGAAAGGAATACTGTGAATATAATGAACCTATAAAGTCATCTGGCAATAGCTTATCAAATCTTGTAGTAACCCCCTTTAAGTGTAACAATTGTGGAAAAGGATTTAGTCAAACCTTGGATCTCATCAGACACATGAGAATTCATACTGGAGAGAAACCCTCTGAATGTAAAAAGTGTAGAAAAGCCTTTAGCCATAAGGAAAACCTCCTAAAACATCAGAAAATTCACAGTAGGGAACAATCTTATGAATGTAATAAATGTGGGAAAGCTTTCATTAAAGTGTCAAATCTCATTAGACATCAAAGAATTCATACTGGAGAGAAACCCTATGCATGTAAAGAATGTGGAAAATTCTTCAGTCAGAAATCAAATCTCATTGATCATGAAAAAATTCACACTGGAGAGAAACCTTATGAATGTGATGCATGCAGAAAAACATTCAGCCAGAAGCAAAGCCTCATTGCACATCAGAAAGTTCATACTAGGGAGAAACCTTATGTGTGTAATGAATGTGGTAAAGCTTTCCCCCGAATTGCATCTCTTGCTCTTCATATGAGAAGTCATACAGGAGAAAAACCTTATAAATGCGATAAATGTGGAAAAGCCTTCTCTCAGTTTTCCATGCTTATTATACATATGAGAATTCATACAGGTGAGAAACCCTATGAATGTAAAGAATGTGGAAAATCGTTCTCTCAAAGCTCAGCCCTTACTGTACATATGAGAAGTCATACTGGTGAGAAACCCTATGAATGTAAGGAATGTGGAAAAGCCTTCAGCCACAAGAAAAACTTCATTACACACCAAAAGATTCATACTAGAGAGAAACCTTATGAATGTAATGAATGTGGGAAAGCATTTATTCAGATGTCAAATCTTGTTAGACACCAGAGAATTCACACTGGAGAAAAACCCTATATATGTAAAGAATGTGGGAAAGCCTTTAGCCAGAAATCAAATCTCATTGCTCATGAAAAAATTCATTCTGGAGAGAAACCCTATAAATGTAATGAATGTGGTAAAGCCTTCAGCCAAAAGCAAAACTTTATTACACATCAGAAAGTTCACACTGGAGAAAAACCTTATGATTGTAATAAATGTGGTAAAGCCTTCTCTCAAATTGCATCCCTTACTCTTCATCTGAGAAGTCACACAGGGGAAAAACCTTATGAATGTGATAAATGTGGGAAATCCTTCTCTCAGTGCTCATTGCTTAATTTACATATGAGAAGTCATACAGGTGAGAAACCTTATGTATGTAATGAATGTGGAAAAGCTTTCTCTCAAAGAACTTCCCTTATTGTACATATGAGAGGTCATACTGGTGAGAAACCCTATGAATGTAATAAATGTGGAAAAGCCTTCTCTCAAAGCTCATCCCTTACTATACATGTACGAGGTCATACAGGTGAGAAACCCTTTGACTGTAGTAAATGTGGGAAAGCTTTCTCTCAAATCTCATCTCTTACACTTCATATGAGAAAACATACAGGTGAGAAGCCTTATCATTGTAATGAGTGTGGTAAAGCTTTCAGTCAAAAGTCACATCTTATTAGACACCAGAAAATTCATAGTTATTAGAAATAGAAACCTTATGAATATTGTGTATATGGAAACACCTGCAGAAGGAATTAGCACCTTATAACATATTACATAATTGATTCCAGAGCCCAAAACTGTGCATATGGGAAAGCTTTTGAAGAAGTCACACATTTGTGAAACATGAGAATTACTACCAAGGTTACAAATTGTGTAATGAAAAAGCTGATCATCCAAAACTTTTAGCAGATATCTTAACTATTGCTATTTATTAATCATTCACAGTAAAGCTTGAAACAAGTTATTTTCTGTCAGCTTATCAACATGATACTTGACCTCCTAGCCAATGTATTATCAAGAAAAAGATTGGAGGGAAAAAGAAACTATAAAAATAAACTTTAATATGAGAAATAATTAGAAAATGTGTTGATATAAAATAGCTAAGAATAGACACAATGAATATATGTATCATATTTTGAAGAGCATAAGATAATGCTAAAATTTTAGAAAAATACCATGGAAAAGTCTTGGCATTATAAACAATATTTTTTTTTACAAATCTCTAACATACTTGTAAAGTACTTCTACTCAGACTTTTCATTAGTTAGTTATAACTTAAAAATTTTACAAGCTGATTCAAATTTTATATTAGAATGTAAAGTACTGTAAATAGCTGAAGAAAATGTTAAAAACAAAAAAAGAGAAGACAGTCTACTAGATATCACATACTTTATTTAAAACTGCATCATTTAAACTGTGTTCTTGATGAGTAAATCAGTAGGAACAAAGTGAGGATTGAAGGAAAAAGATATGTGGATTTTGTGTGTAACAGTGCTATGGAAATCATTGGAGAAAGGATGGCCTATTTGATAGTGGAAGATTCATATCAACAAAAAACATTAGCTCTCTATACCATATATAAAAGTAAAATTCAAATAAATTAAAGAACAATATAAAAAGCAAAATTCTAAAACTATGATGAAAATAGAATATATTTATTACTTTAGAGTAAGGATTTTTTTTAAACACATAAATATGAAACAATTCTATTTTGGTGTATTGGTTTCACAGGCACCCAAATATGTGTACAAAACTATATATGTTCACTGTGTTCCATTATGCTGTATTGTCATAATAGCACCAATATATGTGCACAAAGGGATATATACATTCACTGTATTATGCTTTGTATTACTATAAATTGGGCATAGCATAAATTTCTATGGCATAGAGGTAGATCATTATGATGTGATTATTTGATATAATACAGTATTTACAGAATACAAATTTGATATAGTTGCCTGGATAGTTTACAACATAATAGGAGTAAAAAGCAAAATGTACAATAAAATATGATACATTTGTATCAATATAATAAAATAATGCAAAGAAGAGTACTGTGTACTGACCATGGATCCATATATTACTGTGGTTTCTACTTTTAGGGAGTGGTGAAAGGTATGGAGGGAGTAGTTACATTTACCTATAATAGTTCTTAAAGAATGAAAGCAAATATGACAGTGGTAACAAATCCAGTTGTCAAAATTGTATTGCTTTTTTTGTGTTATTCCTTGCTTTTGTTTACTACCTATTCTAAAAAATAAATCAAGTTGATACAGGAAACCTGGGCCCATATAAATAATTTTTAAGTGGATTCTTATTTTTGATCAGATACTAACATTTACAGAGAATTTCTTTTGCTAACACACAAACCAAACCTGAATTAAGATAATGCTTTGCTTACTGCGTCCTCATAATGTGAATTAGGATAATAAAAATCAGCAGTATATTGCATTTGTAGTTGTCATCTAACTTTTAACTTAATTTTTATTTCAAATACTATTTTTCCGAGTTGAAAGTAGTAAAATAGCAAAAGAAATATTCAATATTTGGGATAACTAACATTCTATTTCAGAAAAAAGTTGCATGCATTTGGGTTGGTTTCAGATTGAGGGGAAACATCATCCATGCATACTATAATATGTGATTAATGTTCTAACAAGTCAAGCCCAAAGATAGTAACTCACATCACAGCAGAAGCAATTTCAATGTATCCAAAAAGTTGGATGGGGAGGGGAGGGGAAAAACAGAAAATGAGGATAAGTATAGCTAAACAACAATAAAAAAACTAATAAGACTTCCAGCAAAGATGGAGACATAGGTAGACACACTGTGCCTCCTCGTATAATCAAAATAAGGATAAAAACAATTTAGAAACAAAAAACAACCAATACCTACAGAAAGTTGAACTGTATGGAAGTCCAACAACTAAGTAGTTAAAGTAGACACATTCATCCAGACCTGTAGGAGGGGCGGGGTTTGGTGGCCAGGCAGGGAGGGATCACAGCAAAATGGTGGCTGGCAGACCCTGGGCTTGCAAGGCAGCAGCTGGCAGACCCAGTGAACTGGCAGATTGTGGAGGGGCACAGTGCACAAGGCGGCTGGTGGACTGGGTGGTCCCACATTCATGCATAGATAAACCAGGCAAAACAGGGGAGCAAGACAGACTGCACAACCCAGGGTCCCAGTGCAGAGAAATAAAGCCTCAAAACAGCACCTGAAAACAACTGTTGGGGGTGAGGTGCTGGGAGAAACTCCCAGCCTCACAGGAGAGTTCGTTGGAGAGACCTACAGGGTCCTAGAACATACACAAACCCACCCACACGAGAATCTGCAACAGGAGGGCCCAATTTGCTTGTGGGAAGCGGGGGGAAATGACTGAAATCTGGCAGAGAGCAGAACAAGCACCATTGTTCCTTCTCGGACTCCTCCCCCACATACAGCATCACAACGCAGCAACTGGGTTGCCCCACCCTGGTGAACACCTAAGGCTCCACCTCTCACTACATAACAGGTGCACTGAGACCAAAAAAAAAAAAAAAAAAAATGGCCCAAACAAAAGAATAGATCAAAGCTCCAGAACAAATACAACGAAGTGACAAAGGGATAGCTAACCTATCAGATGCGCAGTTCAAAACACTGGTAATTAGGATGCTCACAGAATTGGTTGAATTTGGTCACAAATTAGATGAAAAAAAATGAAGGCTACACTAAGTGAAATAAAGGAAAATGTACGGGAAACCAATAGTGGTGGGAAGGAAACTGAAATTCAAATGAATGGCGTGGACCAGAAGAAAGAAAGAAACATCCAATCAGAATGAAGAAACAAGAATTCAAAAAAATGAGGAGAGGCTTAGGAACCTCCAGGACATCTTTAAATGTACCAACATCTGAATTATAGGGATACCAAAAGGAGAAGGGGAAGAACAACAAGTGGAAAAGTTATTTGAACAAATAATAAAGGAGAACTTCCCCAATCCGACAAAGAAAATAGACTTCCAGGAAGTCCAGGAAGCTCAGAGAGTCCCAAAGAAGTTGGACCCAAGGAGGAACACACCAAGGCACATCATAATTACATAACTCAAGATGGACGATAAGGAGAGAATCTTAAAAGCAGCAAGAGAAAAGGAGACAGTCACCTACAAAGGAGTTCCCATCAGACTGTCAGCTGATTTCTCAAAAGAGACCTTACAGGCAAGAAGGGGCTGGAAAGAAGCATTCCAAGTCATGAAGGGCAAGGACTTACATCCAAGATTGCTCTATCCAGCAAAGCCTTCATTTAGAATGGAAGGGCAGGTAAAATGCTTCTCAGATAAGGTCAAGTTCAAGGAGCTCATCATCACCAAGCCCTTATTATAGGAAATGTTAAAGGGACTTATTTAAGAAGAAGAAGATAAAGAACATGTACAGCAAAATGACAGCAAACACAATTATTTTTTAATAAACTTTATTAATTATGCTTTTACAGTTGTCCCATTTTCTCCCCTTTATTTCCCACCACCTTGCACACCCTCTCCTACCCACATTCAAACCCTTTAATTCATGTCCATGTGTCATAAGTTCTTTAGCTTCTACATTTCCCACACTATTCTTGCCCTCCCCCTATTTTCTACCCACCGTCTATGTTACTTATTCTCTGTACCTTCCCCCCCCTCTCCTCCCACTCCCCTGTTGCTAACCCTCCACATGATCTCCATTTCTGTGGTTCTGTTCCTGTTCTAGCTGTTTGCTTAGTTTGCTTTTATTTTAGGTGCGGTTGTTAATAGCTGTGAGTTTGCTGTCTTTTCACTGTCATATTTTTTATCTTCTTTTTCTTAGATGATTCCCTTGGACATTCCATATAATATGGGCTTGGTAGAGATGAACTCCTTTAACTTGACCTTATCTGGGAAGCACTTTATCTGCCCTTCCATTCTAAATGACAGCTTTGATGGATAGAGAAATCTTGGGTGTAGATCCTTGCCTTTCATAACTTGGAATACTTCTTTCCAGCCCCTTTTGCCTGCAAGGTTTCTTTTGAGAAATCAGCTGGTAGTCTAGTGGGAACTCCTTTGTCGGTAACTGTCTCCTTTTCTCTTGCTGCTTTGAAGAGTCTCTCCTTATCTCTAATCTTGGCTAATGTAATTATGATAGGCCTTGGTGTGTGCTTCCTTGAGTCCAACTTGTTTGAGACTCTGAGCTTCTGGGACTTCCTGGAAGTCTATTTCCTTTGCCAGATTGGGGAAGTTCTCCTTTATCGAAACTAAACTAAAACAAAAACTAAGCAAACATCTAGAACAGGAACACAGAAATGGATATCAAATGGAGGGTTAGCAACAGAAGAGTAGGAGGAGGAGAGAGGGGGATAATGTACAGAAAATAAGTAGCATAGATGGTAGGTGAAAAATAGACATAGGGAGGGTAAGAATAGTATGAGAAATGTAGAAGCTAAAGAACTTGTAAGTATGACACATGGACATGTACTAAAAGGGGGAATGTGGGTGGGAGGGGGTTTGGAGGGGCGTAAAGAGGGGAAATGGGACAACTAATAACATATTCAATAAAGTATATTTAAAAAAAACAATAAGGTTTCTTTGGTTTCTGGATCCTTAAATTAAGATGCAGATGCTAGTGATTTTATATATATCAGGTAATGGCCCAGTGGATGTGAAAGGTCACTACCACAGCTCTTTTATAATATATTGAGGACTTTCTAATATTTTGGGGCTTCAAATTTCCTTTTGTGTGAGTAGCCCATTCATATATTTTTATTATATTTATTCTACTGAAACTTTAAAAATGTTTAGATTTAGAACTAATCAACAAAACACACAAGCAAAATACAGCCAGAGACTGAAATGAAGAAGAAACTGACAGTAACCAGAGGGGAGGGGGGAGAGGGATAATCGGGGAAAACAGAGAAGAGGCTATCAAGTAACATGCACAAGGGACACATGGACAAAGCCAAGGTGGGTGGGATTGAGGGTGCGAGGTGAAGGTGGGTGGGGTTGGGGCATGGTGTGGGGGAAATGGAGACAACTGTACTTGAACAAGAATGAAAAAACAAAACTACAGAGGAATTTGACACAAAAAGAAGTAAGTATGGATTTATGGAAGTTAAATAATATCTTATGGTACTATTTAGTTGGTTTGTCTTACATGCCGTTTTCTCTATTGGTAACACCTTGTGTAACTACAATACAGTGTCAACTTTGGCACTGGAATGATCCACAGGCCTTACCATATTTCACTAGTATTACATGCACTTGTGTATGTGTCCATATAATTCTATATAATGTTATCTTATGAAATTGGTGTAACTACAATCACAATCAAGGTATAAAACTTCCAACACCACAAAGATCCCTTGTTCTATCCCTTTGTAGTAACATCTGTCCTTTCCTCTTTCTGCTTCCCACTCAACCCTGGCAACCACTAATCTATTCTTGATCATTTTGTCATGTCGAGTGTTTTATAAATGGAATTATACACTATATAACTATATAACCTTTTGAGTTAGGCTTTTTACACTCAGTATAATTCCCTTAAGATGCATCCCACTTTTTCAGGTACAATAATTTGTTGCTCTGAGGAGGGAGTTATTTATTTTTTTATAATTTTCTATGGTATGGATAATTTTACTGTGGTTTCTTTAATTATTCAACCACTGAATGAAATTTGGGTTGTTTCAAGTTTGGGGTTGTTACAAATAAAACAACTGTAAACATTTGTCTAGCAATTTCACTTTGAAAAGATATCCACAGGAAACAAACAAAAAACTGTGGAAGAAATAACTGCACCTCTATGTTCATAGTAGCATTTATATAACAGCCAAGAAATGGAAAAAAACTAAGTATCCAATGAATGAAAGGATAGAGAAGAATGGATATAGTAAAATATTCAGCCATAAAAAGAAGGGTGTTCTGCCATTTTCTGATATGTATGGACTTTGAGGGCATTATGTAAAGTGAAAAAAAGGCAAATATTTTATGATATCACTTATATGTGGACTCTAAAATCAAAGACAAATGAAAAAACAAAGCTCTTAGAAAAAAAAGATTATATTCATGGTTACCAGCGGTGGGAATAAAGCAGGGGGAATTGGATGAGGGTGGTCAAAACATACAAACTTCTACTTAAAAGATAAATAAGTACTAGGGATGTAATGTATATCATGATAACTGCATTTTACATGGCTGTATTTTTTAAGAAAAGCTCTTAAAAGAGTAGATCCTAGTAGTCCTCATTACAAACATTTTTTCTTTTTTATTTCTCTTGTACCTATATGAGCTGATGATGTTAACAAAACATATTGTGATAACCATTTCACAATATGTATAATGCAAGTCATTATGTTGTATACCTTAAAAATATAGTGCTGTATGATAATCATATCTAAAAAAACTACAGAGATAAAATTCCAGTTCTCCAGTTAATAATCCAAGTAGGTATAGACATTTACAGTAGATATTTTTAAGTTTTTTAATGTAATTAAATTTATTGGGGTGACATTGGTTAATAAAATTATGTTTCAAGTGTACTATTTTATGATATATGCTCTGTACATTGAATTGTGTGCCTACCACCCAAACTCAGATCTTTCATTTATATGTATTTGACCCCTTTACTATACCTCCACCCTCTTACCCTCTGGTAACCACCGTACTATAGTCTGTTTCTTTTTTCTTTTTCTTTGTTTTTATTGTTTTTCAAGTATAATTTTCTCCATTTTTCTGCCACCACTTTCCAACACCCCATCCCCACCTCCCACCTTCAGTCCTTCCCCGCTTTGGCTTTGTCCATGAGCACTTTATACATGTCCCTCAATGACCCTTTCTTTTGCCTGTTATCCCCCCTCCCTCCCCTCTGGTTATTGTCAGTTTGTTCTTTATTTCAATGTCTCTGGTTATATTTTGCTTGCTTGTTTGTTTTGTTGATTAGGTTACAACTATAGGTGAGATCAGGTGGTACTTGTCTTTCACTGCCTGGCTTGTTTTACTTAGCATAATGCTCTCCAGTTACATCCATGCTGTCACGAAGGCTAGGAGCTCCTTTCTTTCTGCTGTGTAGTATTCCATTGTATAAATATACCACAGTTTTTGATCCATTCATTTACTGATGGGCACTTAGGTTGCTTCCAGCACTTGGCTATTGTAAATTGTGCTGCTGTGAACATTGGGGTGCATAGGTTCTTTTGAATTTCCATTTCAGGATTCTTCAGGTATAATCCCAGCAGTGGAATTTCTGGGTCAAAAGGCAGTTCCATTTGTAGTTTTCTGAGGAAATTCCATACTGTTTTCCACAGTGGCTGCACAAGTCTGCATTCCCACCAACAATGTACTAGGGTTTTCTTTTCTCCACAATCTTGCCCATACTTATTGTTTGTTGATTTGTTTGTGATAGCCATTCTCACCAGTCTGAAGTGGTATCTCATTGTGGTTGTAATTTACATCTCTCTGATGGCTAGTGATGCTGAGCATCTTTTCATTTGCTTCTGGGCCCTCTGGATCTCCTACTTGGAGAAGAGTCTATTCAAGTCTTTTGCCCATTTTTTTAAATTGGATTGTTTGTCTTCCTGGATTGCAGTCATGAGAGTTCTTTATATATTTTGGAGATCAAACCCTTGTCCAAGATTGGCAAATATATTTTCCATAAATGACCCCATATAGCCTCAGCAATTTTGAGAAAGAACAAAGTTGGAGGAATCACAATACCTGATATCAAACTCTATTACAAGGCCACTGTAATCCAAATACTTTTGTACTGGCATAAGAACAGACAAATAGATTAATGGAACAGAATAGAGAGCCCAGAAATAAACCCATTCCTGATGGTCAATATTTCACAAACGTTTTGAATTTATAAATGCTTTCCTGTATCAGATGAAATGATTATGTGGATTTTCCCCTCTGTTCTATTAATATAACGTATTACATTAATTTTTTTTTCTTATTTTGAACAAGCCTTGTATTCCTGGGAGAAATCCTGCGTTGGCATGCTGTAACGATCCTCATAATGTACTGTTAGATTTGGTTTGCTAGAATTTTGTAAAGTTTTAGACCTGTATCCATGAGAGATATTCATCTGCAGTTTTTATTTCTAGTGGTTTCTGGTCTTGGTATCAGAATAATGATACTTTCAAATAACATTAGGAAATATTCCTTCCTATTTCTTGGGAGAGTTTGACTAGGATCAGTATTAATTTTTCTTTAAATGTTTAAATTCACTGGTGAACTTTTTGAGGAGTGTGGAACTACTGATTTAATCTCTCTCTTTTTTAAGTAAAAAATGTAGATTTATTTACTTTAATTACACATTTTATTTATTTATTTTTTAATCAGTATTTTTTAATTGTTGATATTGTACAGTTTTCTGTCTTTTACCCCGCCCCAGCCCACCAACCCAGCCCTCCCCACCTTCCTCCCATTTCCACCCCCCCATAGTTTTTGTCCATGAGTCCTTTATACTTGTTGCTCTAAACCGTTCCCCTTTTCCCCTGAAATTCCCTCCCCTCCCACTCTGGACACTGTCAGACTGTACTCAAATTCAGTGTCTTTGTTTATATTATGCTTGTTTGTTTGTTTTGTTGATTAGCTTCCTGTTAAAGGTGAGATCATATGGTATTTGTCTTTCACTGCCTGGCTTATTTCGCTTAGCATGATACTCTCCAATTCCTTCCATGCTGTCGCAAAGGGTAGGAGCTCCTTCTTTCTTTCTGCTGCATAGAATTCCATTGTGTAAATGTACCACAGTTTTTTGATCCATTCATTAACTGATGGGCACCTAGGTTGCTTCCAGCACTTGGCTATTGTAAATTGTGCTGCTATGAACATAGGGGTGCATAGATTCTTTTGGATTGGTGTTTCAGGATTCTTAGGATATAATCCAAGCAGTGGAATTGCTGGGTCAAAAGGTATGTCCATTTTTAGTTTTCTTAGAAAATTCCATACTGTTTTCCATAGTGGTTGTACCAATCTGCAATCCCACCAACAGTGCACTAGGGTCCCCTTTTCTCCACAACCTCTCCAACACTTGCTGTTTGTTGCTTTGTTTATGAAGGCCATTCTGACTGGTGTCAAGTGGTATCTCATTGTAGTTTTAATTTGCATCTCTCTGATAGCTAGAGATATCGAGCATCTTTTCATGTGTCTCTGGATCCTCTGTATGTCCTCCTTGGAGAAGTGTCTGTTCAAATCCTTTGCCCATTTTTTAATTGGGTTGCTTGTCTTCTTAGAGTAGAGTCTTGTAAGTTCTTTATATATTTTGGAGATTAATCCCTTGTCTGAGGTATCATTTCCAAATATGTTTTCCCATACAGTTGGTTCTCTTTTTATTTTAATACTGTTTTCTTTAGCTGTGCAGAAGCTTTTTATTTTGATGAGATCCCATTTGTTTATTCTTTCCTTTATGTCCCTTGCTCTAGGGGACATATCAGTGAAAATATTGCTGCGTGAAAAAGACTGGTTAGAAAAAAGAGAATTACATTGTTCAAATTTTCACCTTTCTTTTATAAAATTGTTCCTTATTCTTTCCATGCAACCCTTTCTTTGTCTTTAAGTGTGTGCCTCCAGGCATGCTTAGTTATTTTTATTGTCTCAAGGTAACATTTAAAATGTGTAATTACGGCCCACGCCCGTAATTACTGGCTGGAAGGATGTGACAAAACAAATCTGTATTTATGGCTTAAAACAAAGCATACTTGAAAAATGGGACAGATTTCTTTTTTTACAGAACCATAACTTTGTTTATATGCAGGCGCTTTATTTATTTATTTATTTTTAATTTTTATTTAATTGTTGATCTTGTACAGTTTTCTGTCTTTTATTCTCACCCCAACCCACCACCCCAGCCCTCCCCACCTCCCTCCCAATTCCACCCCATAGTTTTTTATTTAATCTCTTGTTAGAGATCTATTGAGATTTTTTTTATTTCTTAAGTTGTTAATATGAGTAGAGATTTGTACATTTAATCTAGATAATTTAATTTGTTAGTGTACAGTGTTTGTAGTATTGCCTTATAATCCTTTTAATTTCTTTAAGATTGGTTATGTCTCCATTTTCATTTCTGATTTTAGTTATTTACATCTCTCATTTTTCTTAAACACTTTGACTAAAAGTTGTCAATTTTGTTGAGTTTTTTTCAAAGAACACTTTTTAAATTGCTTTTAGAGAAAGAATGGAAGAGAGGAACCATAGATGTGATAAAGAAATATCAATTGGTTACCTCCTATATGCATACAGTCTCGGAATTATATGTGCGCAGACTAGGGATTGCATGTGCTGGACCAAGGATCGAGCCAGGAAACTTTCTGTCATGGGACTACACTCCAACCAACTGAGCTGTACCAGCCAGGGCTGGGAGAAAAAACTTTTAAATTTACTGATTCCTTATTTTTTTAATTCTTTATATTGTTTATCTCTGCTTTCATCCATATTTTCTTCCTATACTTTTGGGTTTACTTTGCTCTTCTTTTTCTAGTTCCTTAAGATGTAAACTTAGATTGAGATTTTCTTTTTTAATGTATGCTTTTACTTTGATGAATTTACCTCTGAGCATTGCTTTCATTGCCTCTCATAAGTTTTTCAATGTGTTTTTATTTTCTTTTGTGTCAAAGTATTTTCTAATTTTCTCAAATATTTCTTTTTTGTACACGTGGTTGTTTCAGAGTAGGTTTTTCATAAGAATTCAAGTTTGACTGGAGGCAAGCAAGGATCCTGCCCAGGTTCCAGTTGTCCACAGGTTCTCCTCATGTTGTTTCCAGTGCAATTCCTGGGACTCAGAATCCAAGATGACAGAGAAGTGAGTGGAAGTTACTGTAACCTCCTCCCAGGACCAACCTGGAACTGCAACTAAATTGTGGAGAAATCATCCAGACTAAACAACTGAATAATAGTGGTAGAGAAGCCTTATAACCATAGGCAGACAGAAGAAACAGCTTCAACACAACATGACTGGTAGGGAATGTGGAGGGAATGTGAGAGGGCTGGCTGGGCCTCCATGAGTGGCAGCTGAAGTGCCAAAGGGATATCTCAGCAGCTGGGGGATACCATGAGAAGAATGGAGTCTAAGCTCTAAGCTGGGCTCCCCTGCCTACAGTACTGGAGCCTGAAACTATACAGGCAATGTCCACCTGTGAAAAGCAGCAGGGTTTCTGCCAGAGACAGATGATTGGAGATGCAAAGAGCCATTTATAGAGCCAATGCATATATTTTCATATGCAGCCACTTACCCTGGGCTCCAGCAAAGGTGTGAGCAGAGTGGAAAAGAGACTGGGACAGTGGCTTTGGAGAGAGAACAGAGAGAGCAGCAGCCAGGATCCCAATGCAGGATCTCCCATACTGCATTACCATCTTCATCAGGTAGACGACTCCCATCCATGTGGCATCACCCTGAGGGGAAACATTAGCACTGCCCCAAGTGATTATCTGCCCCACCCTGTGGCGCTTAAGCCTGACTGCTGATGGTAGGGTGACTAGATTAACAACTGAAGCAGTCAGCCACAGATGGTAGATCCATGGTAGTCTTGAACACGCTGGCTAAGGCCAGATGGGGTCACCATCTGACATCACCAAAAGTGGATCCAGAAAGAAAAATCAGTGCACCTGCACAACAGCACACAAGACACGGTGGGTGGAGAGACCCTCAATCAGCCAGCTGTAGGGAAGGACCACTGAAGAATGACCTAATAGCAATTAAAACCCAATTACATCCAGAGAGCCAATACAAATGTCATAAAGGGCATCCCAAGAGCATCAAGTTCAGGAGATCAAGGAGACTGCACCACTGAATCCCACAGGACTCCTACCACAGAAGTTCGCACCACAAATACAGGAAGTCAAAGCAGATCACTTTGAGAAAAAGAAACAAGAAGAGTCTTCCCTATAATGGGGAGACAATGAAACAGAGGCAAGTAAACTGTCCAACACTGAGTTCAAAACAGTGGTTATGAGGAAGCTCAGTGAGCTCAGGGAGAGTTACAAGAATTACAAGGAAGCTACAAGAAACTTACTATGAACTACATCAACATAAAAAAGAAATTAGAAACTATCAATAAGAGCCAAGAAAAATACAATTTCTGAATTGAAGAACGCAGTACAAGAAATTAAAAGCAGGCTAGATGAAGCAGAGGATCAAATCAGCAAGCTGGAGGAAAAGGTACATAAAAATTCCTAGGAAGAGGACTTCTGGCCAAGATGGAGGCATAGGTGGATGCACTGTGCCTCCTCTCACAACCAAAATTAAGGACAACAAATATTTAGAAACAAGAAAACAACCAGAGCTAATAGAAAATTGAACTGTACGGAAGTTCAACAACCATTCATCCAGATGGGTAAGAGGGGCGGAGTCGCGGCAGGAAAAAATGGAGGTGCAGACCCAGGAATGCAGGCAGCAGCAGCTGGCAGTTCCCAGGTGCACAGGCAGCGGCTGGTGAACTCTGGGCATGGGGTGGCAACTGTGCAGACCCAGTGACGCCGCACAAGGCGGCTGGCTGACCAGGTGGTCCCACATTCCGTGCACAGACAATCCAGGTGAAGGGGAAGCAGCGGAAGGGACTGGAATCCAGGAGAGAGTGTAGCAGGTGCCATTGTTCCCTCTCAGACCCCGCACCCACAAACAGTGTCACAACTTAGTGACTGGGCTGCCCCACACTGGGGAACACCTAAGGCTCCATCCCTCACTACGTAACAGCCGCGACCAGACCAAAACCAAAACAACAACAACAACAACAACAAAAAAAAAACCCACAAAAAATGGCTCAAACTGGAGAACAAATGAAATCCCCAGAGCCAATTCCTCTAAGCCATGAAGAGATAGCCAACCTATCAGATGCACAGTTCAAAGCCCTGGTGATCAGGATGCTCACAGAATTGGTTGATTTTGCTCACAAATTCGATGAAAAAATGGAGGCTACAATCCGTGAAATGAAGGAAGACGCCTGGGGAACCAATAGAGATGGGAGGAAAACTGGGACTCAAATCAATGGAGTGGACCAGAAGGAAGAAACAAACAACCAAACAGAAAACAAGGAAGAAACAAGAATTCAGAAAAATGAGGAGAGGCGTAGGAACCTCCAGGACATCTTTAAACATCCCAACATCCTAATTATAGGGGTACCAGAAGGGGAAGAGGAAGAGCAACAAGTGGAAAACTTATTGGAACAGATAATAAAGGAGAACTTCCCCAATCTGGCAAAGGAAAGAGACTACCAGTAAGTCCAGGAAGCTCAGAGAGTCCCAAAGAAGTTGGACCCAAGGAGGAACACACCAAGGCACATCATAATTACAGTACCCAAGACTAAAATGAAGGAGAGAATTCTAGAAGCAGCAAGAGATAAGGGGACAGTCACCTACAAAGGAGTTCCCATCAGACTGTCAGCCAACTTCTCAAAAGAGACCTTCCAGGCAAGAAGGGCTGGAAAGAAATATTTGAAGTCTTGAAAGGCAGGGACCTACATCTGAAATTGCTCTACCCAGCAAAGCTTTCATTTAGAATGGAAGGGAAGATAAAGTGCTTCTCAGATAAGGTCAAGTTGAAGGAGTTCATCATCACCAAGCCCTTATTATATGAAATGTTAAAGGGACTTATCTAAGAAAAAGAAGATAAAAATATGACAGTGAAAAGACAGCAAACTCACAGCTATTAAGAACCACACCTAAAACAAAAGCAAACTAAGCAAACAACTAGAACAGGAACAGAACCACAGAAATGGAGATCATATGGAGGGTTAGCAACAGGGGAGTGGGAGGAGTAGAGGGGGGGGAAAGGTACAGAGAATAAGTAACATAGACGGTGGGTAGAAAATAGGGGGAGGGCAATAATAGTGTGGGAAATGAAGAAGCTAAAGAACTTATGACACATGGACATGAACTAAAGGGGAGGAATGTGGGTGGGAGAGGGTGTGCAGGGTAGAGGGGAATGATGGGGGAGAAATGGGACAACCGTAATAGCATAATCAATAAAATATATTTAAAAATCCTAGAAAGAGTAAGAAAAAGAAAAAATATATAAAGAGGGGTTATGAGAGATGCAGGACAACATGAAACGTACTATCCATATAATAGGCATACCAGAAGGCGAAGAAGAGGAACAATGCAGGGAAAACCTGTTTGAAAAAGTAATGATGGGAAACTTTCCTAATTTGATGACAGGAAAGTCACACAAGTCTAGGAATGGAAAGTCCCAATCAAGATGAACCCAAATAGGCCACCTCCAAGACATGTCATAATTAAAATGGCAAAATTACAAGACAAAGGGAGAAACAAGAAGGAACATACAAGGGAGCTCCAATAAGGCTGTCACCTGATTTCTGGTGGCAGAAATCAGAAACACTACAACCCAGAAGAGAATGTTAAGAAATATTCCAAGTAATGAAAAGCAAGTGCCTGCAACCAAGACTACTCTAACCAGCAAAGTTCTCATTTAAAATGGAAGGTGAAATAAGGAGTTTCCCAGATAAGAGAAGCCTAAAAAAATACACCTTGACCATACCAACACTGGAAGACATGCTAAAGGGACTGCTTTAAGAAGATGATGGAAAAGAGTGAGAGAGAGCGAGAGAGAGGAAAACAGGTATAAAGCAGAAAATGGCAATGAATAAGTACCTATCAGTAATAACCTTAAATGTAAATGGATTAAATGCTCTAATGAAGAGACATAGGGTAGCCAAATGGATGAAAAAATATGACTCACACGTATGCTGGCTACAAGAGACCCACTTCAGAACAAAAGACCTACATAGGCTTAAAAGTGAAGGGCTGGAAGAAACTATTCCAAGCAAATGGACAGAACAAGAAGCCAAGGTTTCAATATGTATATCAGACAAAGTAGATTCAAACCAAAGGCCTTAAAAAAAAAAAAAAAAGACACAAAAGGACACATCATAATACTGAAGGGAAGAATTCATCAAGAGTACATAAACATTGTAAACATATATGTACCCAACATAAGAGCACCCAAATACATAACGAAAATCTTGAAGGACTTCAAGAAAGATATAGACAGCAACACACTTATAGTAGGGGATTTGAACACCCCACTGTCAATAAATAGGATACATCTTTCAAAAAGAAATCAACAAGGATGCCCTGGCTGGTGTGGATTGAGTGCTAGCCTGCAAACCAAAGGGTAGCCAGCTCATTCCGAGCCAGGGCACATGCCTGGGTTGATCCACCTCTGTTTTTTTATCAGCTCAAAGTCTCAAAGTGAGTCTCCAACTTCTGACACCTCTACCTGTATCACTTTCACCTTCTAGAGAAAGCTTCTGTTGTGACAGGGGTGTGGGACCCCTAGGACTCCCTTGGGAGGCACTGTTCAGTCTTCTGGGAAAATTGTGGGTGTTTTCCCCATGCCCCTGCACCACCCGTCTTGGTCCTACCCAGCTTATTCCCAATAATGTACAGTTTCTCATTGATTAGCCGTGTGTTTCATGGGTTTGGGGAGCTATCTGTGTAAGAGGATCATGTCTCTCCTGCTTGGTGTTGATGGCAGCTGTGTGTGAGCCAAGGCTGGGCAGGGACCTGGTTGCGCCTTCCTGCAGTGCTTTCTGATCTCCCTACTTTGCTAGCCTTGGTGAAATAGGGCCCTAGGAACCAGAGTATGTTGTCTCTCAGAGAAAAGTTCAAAATGGGCCTTTTAGGCATTCCTCTTGCTATCTTTCTTTTGTGGACATGCACCCTGCAGGGTTTTTGAGCCTGCACTGCCTGTTTTGCAGATATTCCCCAGTCCTGCAGGAGGTGGGGAGCTGGGTGCAACCTTCCCTTCCTGGAGGTCCAAGCTCCTCCCACCAAGGGGGCTCTGTCTGACTTTAAATAATCTCATATGCACAGCTCCTGCTCTTCTAGTTCTCTGCCCATTGCCCTCGCAGCAGAGAAAGTCTTTAACTCTCCATTCTGTGCAGCCTCTGCCCTGCAAGCTGTGCAAAGCTAGGGCTTAGAAATCCCCTTCCTTTGCACCTTTCTGATCAATATGCCCAGCTTCACTGAGTTAGAGCAAACTGCACCCTCAATCCTTTCCCATTGCTGGTCAGGCAGCTACACATGGGGTCCCTGCCCAGCATGCCTCAGTTAACCTTCAAAAAGTTTCTCTGGGCACTTCCACTGCAGAGCTGAGTCACTGTCCAGATTTCTGTTCATGTCACCCATCCACAAAGCCAAGAATCTCTCACTGTCATGACTGGTCCCAGCCAGCTTTCTCCACCCAACCCATGTGCAGGTAGTATTCATCCTCTCTCCCTCTCTCTCTCTCTCTCTCTCTCTCTCTCTCTCTCTCTCTCTCTCTCTCTCTCTCTCTCTCCCCTTCCCTCCCTCCCTCCCTCCCTCCCTCCCTCCCTCCCTCCCTCCCTCCCTCCCTCCCTCTCTCCTGGTAGGTATTTGCAACTGCAGCTATGGGTGTACTGTTTGCTGTGTGTGTGTGTAGCCTGGATCTCTCTGACTTTGTATAGTCAAGTTGCTCCTGGCTCAGGTGTAGGGATTCACTGCCCTGGGATGGGAGGGAGCTGCAAAACTGTGATCTTGACCAGACTGTCTAGGGCTAGAGGCACCACACCCAAGGTACTTCTTCATCATCAAACAAAATCTTACTGCCCATTGTGAAGCATCTTTTGTGATCCTTGGCTTCCAAACCTCATGTAAGCTAAGATTCCATTGAATGTTCAGATTAGTTTTGGAAGATCAGCCAAGTGTCCAAGTTGGGTGCAAGAGCAAGTGGATTCAACTTCCACCTATTTGGCTGCCATTGTCCTCCTCCAAAAGCCTTTAAAAGGGGGAAGAAAACTAAGAAAAAAAGAGAGAAGAAAATAGTTAAAAAAAAAATGACCCTTGAAACATATCTATCAGTTACCACTTTAAATGTAAATGGCTTAAATGATCCAATCAAAAGACATAGGTTAGCTGAATGGATTAAAGAAAAAAAAAAAACCATATATATGCTGTCTCTGAGAGACCAACCTCCAATTGAAAGATACATAATTACTAAAAGTAAAAAGATGGAAACAGATATTTCATGCAAATAGAAAGGGAAAAAAAGCTAAAGTAACAATACTTTTATGTGACTAAACTTTTTTATTTTTTTAACATTTTTTATTGTTGTTCAAGTACAGTTTTCTGCCTTTTCCTGCCACTCCCACCACCACCCTAGCTCTCCCCAATCCCTCCCCTGTTCCCAACCCCCCTTATTACTGTCCATGTGTCCTTTATACTTGTTCCTCCAAACCCTTCTCCCTTTTCCCCTGTAATCACCTCCCCTCTCCCCTGTGGTTACTGTCAGCCTGTTCTCAATTTCAATGTCTGGTTATATTTTGCTTGCTTGTTCATTTGGTTGATTAGGTTCCTGTTGAAGATGAGATCATATGGTATTTGTCTTTCACTGCCTGGCTTATTTCGTTTAGCATAATGCTCTCCAGTTGCATCCATGCTGTTGCAATGGGAGGAGATCCATCTTTCTTTCTGCTGCATTAGAATTCCATTGTGTAAATGTACCATAGTTTTTTGATCCATTCACTTACTGATGGGCACCTAGGTTGCTTCCAGGACTTGGTTATTGTAAATTATGCTGCTATGAACATTAGGGTGCATAGGTTCTTTTGGATTGGTGTTTCAAGGTTCTTAGGATATAATCCTAGCAGTGGAATTGCCAGGTCAAAAGGCAGTTCATTTTTAGTTTTGTGAGGAAATTTCATACTGTTTTCCAAAGTGGTTGCACCAGTCTACAATACCACCAACAGTACACTAGGGTCCCCTTTTCTCCACAACCTTTCCAACACTTGCTGTTCATTGCTTTGTTTATGATGGCCATTCTGACTGGTGTGAAGTGGTATCTCATTGTGGTTTTAACTTGAATCTCTCTGATAGCTAGTGATGCTGAGCATCTTTTCATATATCTCTGGGCCCTCTGTATGTCCTCCTTGAAGAAGTGTCTGTTCATGTCTTTTGCCCATTTTTGTTTTTGTTTTAAATTTATTATTTATTTATCTTTTAGAGGAGAAGGGTAGGAGAGAAGGAGAGGGAGAGAAATATCAATGTACAGTTGCCTCTCGTGTGTCCCCTGCCGGGAACTGGCCTGCAACCCAGGCATGTGCCCTGACTGGGAATCGAACCACGATCCTGTGGTTCGCAGGCCCGTGCTCAATCCACTGAGTTACACCAGCCAGGGCCTCTTTTGCCCATTTTTGAATTGGTGGTTTATCTTCCTGGAGTGGAATCTCGTGTGAGTTCTTTGTATATTTTGGAGATCAAACCCTTGTCCAAGGTATCATTGGCAAATATGATTTCCCATATGGTTGGTTCTCCTTTTTTAATGCTGTTTTCTTTAGCCATGCAGAAGACTTTTATTTTGATGAGATCCCATTTGTTTATTCTTTCCTTTAGGTCCCTTGCTCTAGAGGACATATTGGTGAAAATATTGCTGCATGAAATATCTAAGATTTTCCTGCCTGTGTTCTTCTCTGGGACTTTAGTGGTGTCACAACTTACATTTAAGTCTTTTATCCACATTGAATTTATTTTTGTGTATAGTGTAAGTAGTTGCTCAAGTTTCAATTTGTTGCATGTAGCTGTCCAGCTCTCCCAACACCATTTATTGAAGAGGATATTTTTACTCCATTTTATGCTGCTGCCCGCTTTGTTGAATATTAATTGACTATAGAGACTTGGGTTTATTTCTGGGCTCTCTATTCTGCTCCATTCATCTATGTGTCTGTTCTTATGCCAGGCTATTTTGATTACAGTGGCCTTGTAATATAGTTTCATATCAGGTATTATGATCCCTCCTACTTTCTTCCTCTTTCTCAACTTTGCTGCAGCTATTCAGGGTCATTTATGGTTCCATATAAATTTTTGAAGTATTTGATCTATATCTGTGAAATATGCCATTGGTACTTTAATAGAGATTGTATTGAGTCTATAAATTGCTTTGGGTAGTATGGACATTTTGATGATGTTAATTCTTCCAATCCATGAACACAGTATATGTTTCCATTTGTTTGTATCTTCCTTAATTCCTTTCTTCAGTGTTGTGTAGTTTTCTGAGTACAGATCTTTTACCTCCTTGGTTAGGTTTATTCCTAAGTATTTCATTTTTCTTGTTGCTATATCAAATGGGATTTTTGTCCTGATTTCTGTTTCTCATATTTCATTGTTAGTATACAAAAATGTCTTTGATTTCTGAATATTGACTTTATATCCTGCTGTTTTGCCAAATTCATTTATTTAGTTGAGCAGTTTTTTGGTGGATCCTGCAGGATTTTCTGCATACACTATCATGTCATCTACAAACAATGACAGTTTTGTTTCCTCTTTTCTAATTTGGATGCCTTTTATTTCCTGTTCTTGTCTGATCTGTAGCTAGTGTTACAGAACAGACCGGGGGCACTGAACAGTATAAAAGACCCCCACTTTTCTCTGGGGTTTCCTCTCCTGTACTAGGTTCACTTTGCCCGCCACCAGAGGAAAGATATCTTTCAATGCTAGAGATTGGTGAAAATGAAAGGAATTATTATTTGTTTAAAATTTATACAGATTGAAGTTCTTTGGAATACCCACAAATGCACACACTCCTTCCTTCTCCCTCTGCCCAGTCTGGGGTGCCATATCTCAGGAAAGAAGTAAAAGTCTGTGATTCAGGCTCCCGGCACCATCCATGTAGCAAAAAGGGAGCACTTCCAGAGCTGCATGGTCCTGACTCTCGCCCAAGCTGCGTGGTCCCTGAAAAGACACCAAATGGCTGCTGCACCTGGGTTTACATCCCAGTGCCAATCTTCCTCTGCAGCCTCATTTCCGACTCCTCCCACAATTGGCCACAGCTGCCAGTATTCTGGGCAGGTGTGGCCCTGTGGTGTGGAGCCAGTCATCTCCAAGGTCTTCTGGACCCCATTACAAATCCCTGTTTGGGGCCTCCCTCTTGGATGCACCCTGTTACACTAGGACTTCCACCACTTTGAATACAAGTGGTGAAAGCAGACATCCTTGGCTGGTTTCTGACCTTAGTGGGAAAGCTTTTCGTTTTTGCCCATTGAGTATGATGTTGGCTGTAGGTCTCTCATATATGGCCTATATTATGTTGAGGAATGCCCCCTCTATTCACACTTTGCTGAGTGTTTTTATCATAAATGGGTGTTGTACCTTATCAAATGCTTTTTCCACATCTATTGATATGATCATGTGATTTTTTACTTTCCTTTTGTTTATGTGATGTATTACATTCATTGATTTGTGAATATTGTACCATCCTTGCATCCTTGGGATGAATCCCACTTGGTCATGGTGTATGATCTTTTTGATATATTGCTGGATGTGGTTTGCCAATACTTTTGAGGATTTTAGCATCTATGTTCATCAGTGATATTGGCCTGAGGTTTTCTTTCTTTGTTGTGTCTTTATCTGGTTTTGGGATTAGAATGATGCTGGCTTCATAAAAAGAGTTTGGGAGGCTTGCATCTTCTTGGATTTTTTTGAATAATCTGTGAAGGATAGGGATCAGCACTTCCTTAAATGCTTTGTAAAATTCTCCTGTGAAGCAGTCTGGTCCAGGGCTTTTGTGTGTCAGGAATTTTTTGATTACTGCTTCAATTTCATCAGCTGTTATTGGTGTGTTCAAGCTTTGAGCTTCTTCTTCATTGAGTTTTGGAAGATAATATTTTTCTAGAAATTTGTCCACTTCACCTAGGTTTTCAAACGTCTTGGCCTGTAGTTCTTTGTAGTAATTTCTTACAATCCTCTGTATTTCTGTGGTATCAGTTTTAATCTCTCCTCTTTCATTTCTGATTGTGTTTATTTGGGTCCTCTCTCTTTTTTTCTTGATGAGTTTGCTAAAGGCTTGTTGATTTTGTTTATTGTTTCAGACAAGTGAGTCCTGGATTTATGGATCCTTAGAATTGTGCTTTTAGTCTCAATGTTGTTTAATTCTGCTCTGATCTTTGTTATTTCCTGCCTTCTGCTTGCTCTGGCCTGTCTTTGTTGTTGTTCTTTGAGTTCTTGTAGGAGTAGGGTTAAGTCGTTTGTTAGAAATCTTTCTATCTTCTTTAGGTAGGCCTGTATTGCTATGAACTTACCTCTCAGGACTGCCTTCACTGTGTCCCATAAGTTTTGGGTTGTTGTGATTTCATTTTCATTTGTTTCCAGAAACTTTTTGATTTCTTCTTTGATCTGATTCTTGACCTGTTCATTGTTTAATAGCATGCTATTCAATCTCCATGAATTTGAGTGTTTTGAGTTTTTTCCTTGAGGTGGGTTTCTAGTTTCAGTCCTTATGGTCTAAGAAAATGCTTGATATGATTTCACTTTTCTTGAATTTGTTGAGGCTTGTTTTATGTACTATCATGTGATCTATTTTTGAAAACATTCCATGTGCATTTGAAAAGAATGTGTATTTTGCTTCTTTGGAACTGATTATATATATTATAATCAGTTAAGTTCATTTGATATAGGACATTGTTCAATGCTGCAATATCTTTGTTGATATTTTGTTTGGAAGATCTATCCATTTTTTACAGTGGGGCATTGAAATGCCCTACTATAATTGTGTTGCTGTCAATATCTTTCTTGAAGCCTTCCAAGATTGTCTTTGGTATTTGGGTGCTCCTATGTTGAGTGCATATATATTTACAATGGTTATGTGTTCTTGATGAATTCTTCCCTTGAGTATTATGAAGTGATCTTCTGGGTCTCCTTTTCTGGCCCTTTTTTTGAAGTCTATTTTGTCTGATATGGGTATTTCTACCCCAGCTTTTTTTCCCTGTCCATTTGCTTGGAATATTTTTTCCAGCCCTTCACTTTCAGTCTGTGTATGTCTTTTGTTCTAAGGTGGGTCTCTGGGAGGCAGCATATGTGTGTGTCATGCTTTCTTACCCATTCAGCTACTCTGTCTTTTGATTGGAGCATTTAATCCATTTACATTTAAGGTTATTTTTGATAGGTTATTCATTGCCATTTTTTCAGATCTGTGTTCCTCTCTCACTATCTTCCTTCCTTTTCTTAAAGCAGTCCCTTTAGCATCTCTTGCAGAGCTAGTTTGGTGGAGGTGTATTCTTTTAGACTTCTTTTGCCTGGGAAGCTCTTTATTTGGCCTTCCATTTTAATTGAGAGCCTTGCTGGATAGAGTAGTCTTGGTTGCAGGCCTCTTGTTTTCATTACTTGGAGTATTTCTTGCCATTCTGTTCTGGCTTGGAGTGTTTCCATTGAGAAGTCAGCTGCTAGTCTTATCGGGCTTCCCTTGTATGTTACTTCCTCTATTTTCCTTGCTGCCTTTAAGATTCTCTCTTTGTCGTGGCATTTTGCCATTTTAATGATGATGTGTCTTGAAGTGGGCCTCTTTGGGTTCCTCTTGATTGAGACTCCCTATGTTTCCTGGTTTTCTGACATCAAATTAGGGAAGTTTTCCATCATTACTTTTTCAAATAGGTTTTCTATCCCTTGCTCTTCTTCTTCTCCTTCTGGTATCCCTTTTATATGGATATTATTATGTTTCATGTAGTCTTTCAGCTCCCTTAGCACCTGTTCATTTTTTCTGAGTCTCTTTCCCTTTTCTTGCTCTATCTGGTTATTTTTATTCTACCTTGTCCTCCAACTCGCTGATTCCATCTTCTGCTTCATCCAGCCTGCTTGTCATTCATTCTAATGTGTTTTTCATTTCTGAGATAATATTGTTCATTTCTTCCTGGTTTTTGTTTATAGTTTATCCTTCCTTTTTTATGCTGATGTAGTTCTCACTCAATTTCTTGTAGTTGTCTGTGAGTTCCTTGAGCATCTTTATAAGCATTATTTTGAATTCTATATCTGATAGTTTGGTCACCTCCATTTCATTTAGCTCTTCTAATTGGGAGTCTTCCGCTCCTTTTCATTGCCTGTTCTTTTTTCATCTCCTCATTTTACGTGACTCTTTTTGTTTGTTTATGCACTTCCTGATATTTCACTTTGCTAGCTATCTTTGTAGGGTGAAGTTCTATGGTAGGAATTCTATAAGGTTCAGTAGTGTGGTCTCTTTGATCTCCTTGTCTGGACACTCTAGGTTTGCTCTTTTTTTTTGTTTGTGTGGGCTCTCTTGTTATACTTGGGGTTTTACCTTTTGGTGGTTCCTTTGTTGGTGATTTTGTTCCTCCAGAAAGTATACTGATGTTCACAGCTCCCACCCATTCTTGTATGTGATCAGTGGCAGGGGGTAGGCAAAATGTATTAAGACAGCATGAGATTATTTTATGGGATTTAAAGTACCGTAAAATAGAGAGGAGAGAGGAAATTCTTTGGATAAGTCTAGCATTAACTGAGATATTTCACCCAACTAGCCACTTTTTATAAAGGTGAAAGAGAGATAAGACTCTCATTAGAGAGAAGGATGATTGTGAGCTGAATCCAGAAAACAGAGCACTGGTGCAAAGTTAGATGATGGGATATAATGAGATTAAATAATAGAAAGTAGGTGTAGTGTGAGAGAGAATAGAGTTAACCACAACAGTAATAATGCTCAGGACAAAGTGAAGTGGGCTAAGCTCATGGAGGGTTGCTATGTAGTATGTACAATTGTATGGAACAACAGTTATTTACAATAGTACTGGAACAAGAATATTATGACAAGAAATATATGGTTTGGATAACCAGAATAGAAAGTACCCGATCAAGAGTTGTATGTTATTGGAACACAGGTGAAGTGAAGGAAGGAAAATTAAAATGCAATAGAGAGAATAAGTTAAACCAGTCAAACAATAAAGTTAAACAGAGAAATAAAACAAGAAAAACTAAACGTAAGGAAGACAAATAAAAAATACTAATAAAATAAAATTGGTAAATATAATGAAAAGATAATAATAATAATACACATAGACAATAAAATGCCAGCTCTACAGGATAGCAAAGTGACAGTTATCTCAGTTTCTCAGTTTTGGGGGTTTAGCCTTGTGCTCTCTCTTTTGATCTTTCTCAGGACCCTTTGTAATTCGACGTCTTATTGTCTCACTTTTGGGAAGAAAAAAAAAGAGAGAGGCTCCAAAAAGAAAAAAAAATAAGCCTCTTGCTGACTTTAAACCTGTTCAGCGAGTTCTGCTGGTCTTCCTAGATGCCACAGGAAGGGACAGGGGTGTGAGGCTGAGTTTTGCTTTTCTTCCTGTGATTTTCAGAGGATGGGGACCAGGTCTGGGTCGTAATATTCACAGTTTCCCGGCCTCTGGCCCAGGTTCTCTGAGAGCTGCCAGACTCAAATCAGACACTCAGCTACTCACAGTGTGATTTAATCTTGGACACAGAGCTCGAGACAAGGTGGGTGCACATTTCTGCTCTGCTACTCAGTCTCTGGGCATGTGCAGCTGAAATCACCCTCGGGGCGAGCTAGCCACTGCTATAGAGTTCCTTACAAAGCAGCTGCCCACCATTCTTAATAAGCACATGGCTTTTCGCACAGCCCAACTTTCCAACCAGCTCAGAGACTACCCAAGCCAGGGTTTGACAAAGCCCAACTCCTCCCTTCTCCAGGTGTCACCTGGCACCTCAATTTCTCTGGTGCGGACATCCACAGTCCCAGCAGATGGGTACCACCTCTGTGTGTCTCTCACTTCATCTCTATTCCCCCCAGTGACTTCCAGCATCCAAGTCCCTGCTGGTGCCAGGCTGCCCTACTTGCTCTGGTAGGGGAGAGAGCTGGTGATCTAACTCTCCTCCTTGTATCCTGTGGCAAGCACCAGGCTGAGGGCCACAGCAGCCTTGGTCCCTGCTCAGATCCCAGAGAGTTTACTGTCCCAGTGCAATCTCCTCACCGTCTGTTTTTCAATGTCTTCTGCAATTTTTTGCCTCCAAATTTCACAGAAGCTGGGGTTCCTTTGGCTGTTCACTCTGTTCCTCAGAAGATTGGCTAGGTGTTCCAGCTGGGCACAGGGAGAACTGGGCTCCTCTCCCACCTACCTTGCCGCCATTTTCCCAGCTAAATTTTTCTAGGGCATGTTTCTTTATCTCCTTTTGTTTGGCTGTCTCCTTGTACTTGTTTGGCTGTCTCTGTGTTTGTTTCTGTATATTAGGTAGAGGTACAACATCTCCAAGTCTTGGTAGAGTGTCGTTATATGGTAGGTGTCTTACAAGGTCCAGTGATGCGGCCTCCCTAGTCACCCAATCTGGATGCTCCAGGTGCAACCCCCATGGGGGCTGTGTGCACTTTTATGTTGTAGTTGATCCTTGATTGCTATTGGCATGTCAGTTGAAGAAATTTACCCACAAACCAATCAACTGTGAAGACTAGCTGAGACTGTCGTGAAGGAGCTTTGTCCTTTTGGTTTTGTCCATGTGTCCTTCATACATGTTCCTGAAAAACCTTCTCCCTTTTTCCTCCCCTTATCCCATCACACCTCCCCTCTGGTTACTTTCACATTGTTCTTAATTTCAATGTCTCTGGTTATATTTTGCGTGTTTGTTGATTAGGTTCCACTTATAGGTGAGATCATATGGTATTTTTCTTTCACTGCCTGGATTACTTCACTTAGCATTATTTTCTCCAGTTCCATCCACACTTTTGTAAAAGGTAGGAGCTCCTTATTTCTTTCTGCTGTGTAGTATTGTGTCACATAAATGTACCATGTTTTTTTTTTTCCGATCCATTTATTTACTGATGGGCACTTAGTTTGTGAATTGTGATGCTATGAACTTTGGGGTACATAGGCTCTTTTGAATTGGTGTTTCAGTGTTCTTAGGGTATAATCCCAGAAGTGGAATTGCCAGGTCAAAAGGCAGTTCCATTTTTATTTTTCTGAGGAAATTCTATACTGTTTTCCACAGTGGCAGCACCAATCTCCATTTCCACCAACAGTGCACTAGGGTTCCCTTTTCTCCACATCCTCTCCAATGCTTGTGAGTTGATTTGCTTATGATGACCATTCTAATCAATATAAAGTGGCATCTCATTGTGATTTTAATTTGCATTTCTCTGATGGTTAGTGATGCTCATCATCTTTTCATGTATCTCTGGCCCCTCTTTGTGTTCTACTTGGAGAATTGTCTGTTCAAGTCCTTTGCCCATTTTTTAATTGGGTTATTTGTCTTCTTCAAGTGGACTTGTGTGAGTTCTTTATATATTTTGGAGATCAAACCCTTTTCTGAGGTATCATTGGCAAATACATTTTCCCATAGAGTTGGCTGACCCACAAAGCAGGACTTGCTTCAGTGGGGCTTTGGTCCCTGATTAGCCTTCCCATCTGGTGTGTCACTTGTAGAGGTGGTTGGGTTGTTGTCTAGCATGTTCTGAAGCTGGACATTGAGATGTGATGGTTCTGTGGCCTTCCAACATGTGTAGACCTATATCAGCCACCACCTGTGTCCTGCCTGGGGCCACCCAGCATGAGCTACTAAATAATCTGCAGATGGATACTATCTTTTCTGAGCTTGAAGGTGCCCAGAAAAGCCAAGCTGAAAACCAAGGCCAGCTCCTACTGGTGTCAAGCCTTGGGCCACCTAGCAAGAGTTATGGGGCATGATGATGCCAGGCTGCTCATTTGAGGTTTGTGAACCTTTGAAATTTTAGGGAAATCCTCAGCATGAGAGAAGGCAGGACATTTGTATTGAAAAGACACTGGAAATTTATTGGTTGGGCCTGAAAGTGGGGCAGGGTCTCAGGGAAATATGAGAGCAGGGAAAACAGTGTTAACCAGTTTGATGGAGACTCAGATATGGCACCCATTTGCTGGCTCTGTGGGGAGAGAGCTCTACAAAGATACATGGCCTGCGGAAACACTTTGTCTGAGAGAAAGATGGTTCTCCAGCTCTTGCTTTAATGCCAGACAGTTCAGTCCTTTCCATATATCCCTGACATACCTTTTGAGTTGCTGCCCCATTGCTGGAGCTCATAGCCAGTGAGTCTGAATAAGACCATTGGGCTTTTACAGAGGAATGCTTAGGACTCCAGGAGTACTTTATCTCACTCAGTACTCCTGAGGTCTCTTTATCTCACAGACCCCACTGGTATTCAGAGCCTGAAGTTATGGGGACTTCTTTTTCCAGTCTTGGAATCCTGGGCTGGGGGACACCTGATGTGAAGCTGGGACTCCTTGCTCTTTGGGGGAACCCTCCATAGCTAAGATATTTCTCACTATATTCAACCACCACCCACCACTCATGGGTGTGGAAGCAGACAGTTCCTCATTCCGACTCTCCAACCAATCTCCCCATGGCTTCTTTATATTCTTAGTTATAAAAAGTCTGGTCAGCTTGATTTCAGGATATTCTCAAATATGGTTCTTTTTTTTAAAGTATTTTTATTGATTATTCTATCACAGTTTTCCCAAACTTTCCCCCTTTATCCCCCCCACCCTGCCCCCTCAACCCTCCAGCATTCCCCGCCCCCCTTAGTTCATGTCCATGGGTTGTACATATAAGTTCTTTGAGTCCTCTGTTTCCTACACCATTTTTTATCTCTCCCCATCTATTTTATGCCTATTAATTATGCTTCTTCTTCCCTGTACCTTTCCCCTCTATTTCTTCCTTCCTCCTCCCCACTGATAACCTTCCATGTAATGCCCATTTCTCTGCTTCTGTTCCTATTCTAGTTGTTTCCTTAGTTTCTGTTTTCACTGTTTTTCTTTTCTTTTAGGCTCATTTGTTGATACTTGTGAGTTTGTTGTTATTTTACTGTTCATATTTGTTATGTTCTTTTTCTTAGGTAAGTCCCTTCAACATTTCATATAATAAGGGCTTGGTGATGATGAACTCCTTTAACTTGACCTTATCTGAGAATCACTTTATCTGCCCTTCCATTATAAATGCTGGCTTTTCTGGATAGAGTAATCTTAGATGTAGGTCCTTGCCTTTCATGACTTCAAATACTTCTTTCCAGTCCCTTTTTGCCTGCAAGTTTTCTTTTGAGAAATGAACTGATAGACTTTTGGGCACTCCTTTGTAGATAACTGTTTTCTTTCCTCTTGCTGTTTTTAAGATTCTCTCTTTATATTTAATCTTGGATAACTTAACAATGTTGTGCTTTGGTGTGTTCCTCCTTGGGTCCAACTTTTTGGGACTCTTTCTGGACTCCCTGGAAGTCTATTTCCTTTCTCAGATTGGGGAAGATTTCCTTCATTTATGTTCAAATATGTTTTCAATTTCTTGCTGTTGTTGTTGTCCTGGCACCCCTGTAATTTGGATATTGGAATATTTCAGGTTGTCCCAGAGGTTTGTAAGAAATATGGTTCTTCTGTAGTTCAGTTGGAATTTTGACATGGTTGTGGGAAGACACAAATACCATGTTTACCTACTGTGCCATCTTGATCAGAAATATCCTCTCTATTTATTTTTTAGTATATTTTTAGTTATTTTATTGGTGGTTATGATGAGGAACACAGTTAATGCCACAAATTTATACCACTCAAGTTTGAACCGATACCAATTAGTTTAATAACATATTAATGGTGCTCCTATCCAGGTGTGTCCCAAACTTTTTGTTGCAGTTTCACAAATGACATCTCTATTCATCATGTGTTCATTGAGATATAATTATTGTTTTATGCAGTTGTCTTTTTACCCATGTAGGAAACAAAAAGAGAGTTACAAATGAGAAATACAGTAATACTAGGTTTTATGTAAACATGTAAGTAGTCAAGCTTATCAGTGATCTTTATTTCTTTTTATGCTTTGAGTTACTATCGCATGTCCTTTTTTTCAGCCTTAAGAACTACTTTAGCATTTCTTGCAAGGTGGGTCTAGTAGAGACAAACTCTCTTAGATTTTGTTTGTCTGGAAATGCATTAATCTTTTATTCATTTTTGTAGGACAGTCTTACTGATACAGAATTCTTGTGTGGCAAGTTTTTCCGAGCACTTTAAATATTTTATCCCACTTCCTTCTGGCTCCCATAATTTCAGCTCTTAATCTTATTAAGGATTTCTTGTCTGTGATGAGTTTCTGCCCTCTTGCTGCTTTCAAAATTTTCTTTTTGTCTTTTGACAAATTTGTTATACCATGTCTCAACGTGGAGTACTTTGAGTTTATCTTGCTGGTAGTGTTTTGAGCTTCTTGGATGTGTAGTTTCATGTCTTTCATCAAATTTAGGGCATCTGCCCTGGCTGAGTGGCTCAGTTGGTTGGAGTATCATCCTGTATACCAAAAGGTTATGAGTTTGATTCATGGTGAGGGCACATACCTAGGTTACAGGTTTGATCCTTTGTTGGAGTACATACTGGAGGCAGCCAATCAGTGTTTCTGTCTGATCTCTCCCTCTCTCTCTCCCTTTAATAAAATATATCCTCAAGTGAGGATTAACAAATTTTAACACATCCACTATGACTTACTCATATGGCTGTACCAGCCAATGACTAGTAACTTAGCTGGGCCAATTGTTAGGATGGAATATATACATATTCCCTCAGTGTAGCTTCAGCTTCTCACAGTATGGTGGCTGGATTCCAGTATGTGGTGTCCCAAAAGTGAGTGTTTCAAAACAACTATGCAGAAGCTCCAGGCTTCTTATGACCTCATCTCAGCAATCACAGAACATTAAGAGCATATGCCACATTTTATTGGTCAAACAACCAGTAGTAATGACATCCAAAAATCAAGAGGTGAGGAATTAGATATTTCCTCTCAATGAGAAAAATGTCAAATGATTTTGGGTCCATGTGTAATCCACAATAGATATCCTGTTGGTTACAATTGAGTCAAGTTTCCAGAGCAAGCAAATGACAACAAAGAGCTGTCAAGAAAAGGTATCTTATTTCCTGCATGAGAAAGGCAGAATTTGGAAAAGTCCTACACTTATACCAGTAGGAGGATATACCCTGCATTAAAGACAGATACAGAGAACTCAAAGGTAAAAAGTAAAGACCCTGCTTGTTTAGGATAAGAGAAAAACTTGCTACCTCAAACATGCTCTTTGGGATGTGAAGGGAGAAAAATACAACTATCTCAATAGCTGCAAAAAAGTAATTTGATTGAATTTAAGGACTAGTCACTGAAAAAACCTTTAACAAATTAGGGGGGAAAAGCTCCCAAGAAGGTCTGACCTTTTTCTTAGCTTCTTGGAGGTAACATCTAAGTCCTTGAAATATCACACCTTATAGGACAGTCTTTGTTTTGGGAGTTTTGGATCACAGAGAATAGATAACAATGTGATTTAGAATGAGGGCTGGCCACATCAGGTAGTGACAATTTAATTTAAGGTAGGGGATTTGAGCATGTGCTATCATTGAACCTTTTGAGGAGATGGAAACAGAAAACTGAGATCAACCATATGAATAATCAGTCATGCCTACATACTGTTCTCAAACTTACTGTGAACACCAAGTGTTAGGTGACCTTCACTGGTTGGCATTACTCCATATTGTTGCATGTTGATGCTGAGGAAATAATACTGTCCTCCACAGGGAGAGAAAAAAACAGAGAAGCTCCACATTTGGTACTTTTTCTGGAACCTTCCCTATACACTTCCTCCTTTGACTGACATTAATCTATATCTTTTCCCTATAGTAAATTATAACTATGCATATAAAAGCTTTCAGTGGGTTCTGTGAATCCTTCTAGAAAATTATCAAAAGTGAAAGAAAAGTTTTGGGAACCCCTCAAACTTACAGTTGGTGTCAGAAGTGAGGGCAATTTTGTGTGATCTCTTTTTAATAAGTCAATAATTGCTAACTTTTGCATAGACCAATGTAACAGAATAGAAAAACATGCACACTTTAGCAGCAAGGAAACAGAACACTATTAAAATATAATATTAGGAAACTAGCTTATTACATAAGAAAAATGAAGGTGGGGGTTTCAAGATGGCAGCATGGTAGGAGGACGCAGATTGCCCTTCCTCCTGCACATGGGAGAAAAACCTAGCTGATGTACAGAGGAACAGAGCAGACAGCCAACAGTACCACAGCATATATGAAAATAGGAGATCAAAATCTATAGCAGACATTGGAAAACTAGACGTGGCAGCCAAGTGACCGGAGGCGGCCCTGCGACCGGAGGTGGCTCTGCAACTGACTGGAGGTGGCCTGGCGACCCGAGGTGGCTCTGCAACCAGGACGGAAGCGGCTCTGTGACCGGAGGTGGCCCTGGGTCCTGAGAGGGCTCTGCAACTGACCGGAGGTGGCCCTGCGACCTGAGGCGGCTCTGCGACCTGGTCAGAAGCGGCCCTGGGACTGGAGGCGATCCTGCAACTAGAGGAGGGGACTCTGTGGAAGACCTGGAGCTCACATCTGTGATCCTGGGGTGAGTGCACGCAACTCGGGAAACTCGGGGAGCCCACGCCCGTAGTCTCGGTGGGCGCTCTCACCCTGTAGGAGACCCAGAGCTCACAGCAATAGACTTGGGGAGGGATGGATCTGTAAGAGATCCCAGCTGAAACCCATAAACTCGGGAAAGCAAGCCCTCTGCAGGAGGCTCAGAAATAACACCCAAGGCCCTGCATGGAGAGTGCGCCATTAGCCCTGGGGTCAGTGCTCGGCTGGCACTGAGGACAGTTGGCCAAAGTTGACTGAGTGAGGAACAGGGAGAAAAGCGGTACAAGTTGCCTCGCAGCCTGTTACAGCCAGCAAGACCAGAAAATCCAATTTGGCCTGTTTGAAAATAGCAAGAGATTTTTTGGGGGGGGCGGGGGTTGGGTGTTTTTGTTTTGTTTTGTTTTGTGGAGTTTTTTTGGGGGGGTTGTTTTTCTTTTTTTTGATAGTTGTTTTTTGTCTGTTTAGTTGGGTTTTTTGTTTGTTTGTTTTGTTTTGTTTTTTGTTTTGTTTTGTGGGGTTCTTTTTGTTTTGTTTTGTTTTGATTATATATTTTTTATTTTTTATTACTTCTACCTTTTTTATCCCTCAATTCCTTTTGCTTTTCTTTACTTCTTTCTTCCTTTCTTTCCAATTCTATCTCTCCTTCCTTCCTCTTTTTTCTCTTATTTTTCCCACTTTATTCTTTTCTCTTTTTAAATACCCACGAGTGAGGCAAAAAAAAAAAAAAAAAATCCTAGAACTGTGAAAAAACCAGAGTTGGAACAAAAGTGGGGGGTATTCCAACAGCTGAGACAGTGGAAGCTGTGAACACCAGGATACCTGAAGGAGACTACACCACTGAATCTCACAGGTATTCCACCACAGAAGTTCACACCATAAACCCAGGTAGCCGGAACAGATCAATTTAAGAAGCTGAGGTTTACAAGAAGAGTCTCACAAACAATGAGAAGACAAAGAAACAATCCGCAAATGACAGAAAAGGAGGAAGCCCCAGAAAGAATGCTAAATGAAACAGGGGCAACTCAACTATCAGATAAGGAATTCAAAGAAATGGTTGTCAAGAAGCTCCTTGAGCTCTCAATGAGCTACCAGAAACTACAGGGAAGCTACAATGAACTCACTGCAAACTATATCATCATGAAAAATGAAATAGAAACTATCAAAAAGGGCCAAGAGGAAATGAAGAATAAAATTTCTGAACTGAAGAACAGAGTAGAAGGAATGAAAAGCAGAATCGATGAAGCAGAGGATTGAATCAGTGAGTTGGAGGACAAAGTAGAAAAAAGCAGCCAGAAAGAGCAAGAAAAGGAAAAGAGGCTCAGAAAGAGTGAAGAGGGATTAAGAGAAATGCAAGACAACATGAAACAGAATAATATCCGTATAATAGGAATACCAGAAGGAGAAGAAGAAGAGCAAGGGATAGAAAACCTATTTGAAAAAGTAATGATGGAAAACTTCCCTAATTTGATGAGAGAAAAAGTCACACAAATCCAGGAAACACAGAGAGTCCCAATCAAGAGGAACCCAAAGAGGCCCACTTCAAGACACATCATCATTAAAATGGCAAACTTCCAAGACAAAGAGAGAATCTTAAAGGCAGCAAGGGAGAAAAAGGAAGTAACATACAAGGGAGCCCCGATAAGGTTAGCAGCTGACTTCTCAATAGAAACGCTCCAAGCCAGAAGACAATGGCAAGAAATATTCCAAGCAATGAGAACCAAAGGCCTGCAACCAAGACTACTTTATCCAGCAAGGCTTTCAATCAAGATAGAAGGACAAATAAGGAGCTTCCCAGACAAAAGAAGTCTAAAAGAATACACCTCTACCAAACCAGTTCTGCAAGAGATACTAAAGGGACTGCTTTAAGAAAAGAAAGGAAAAGAGAGAGAGAGGAACACGGGTATGAAAATGGCAATGAATCAGTACCTATCAATAATAACCTTAAATGTAAATGGATTAAATGCTCCAATCAAAAGACATAGAATAGCTGACTGAATAAGAAAGCATGACCCACACATATACTGCCTACAAGAGACCCACCTCAGGACAAAAGACCTACACAGACTCAAAGTGAAAGGATGGAAACAAATTTTCCAAGCAAACGGACAGGAAAAAAAGGCCGGGGTAGCAATACTCATACCAGACAAAATAGACTTCAAAAGAAGAGCTATAAAGAGAGACCCAGAAGGTCACTTCATAATATTCAAAGGAAGAATCCACCAAGAAGACATCAACATTGTAAATATATATGCACCCAACATAGGAGCACCTCAATACATAAAGAAAATCTTAGAGGACTTCAAGAAAGATATTGACAGCAAACAATTATAGTAGGGGATTTTAACACCCCACTGTCAAAAATGGACAGATCTTCCAAACAAAATATCAACAAAGATATTGTGACAGTGAACAGTATTCTAGATGAATTGGACTTAGCTGATATATATAGAGCCCTTCATCCCAAAGAAACTAAATACACATTTTTTTCAAATGCACATGGAACATTTTCAAAGATAGACCACATGATAGGACACAAAACAAGCCTCAACAAATTCAAGAAAACTGAAATCATACCAAGTATTTTCTCCGACCACAAGGGACTGAAACTAGAAACCGACTTGATGGGGAAAATCCCCAAACCATCAAAATCATGGAGATTGAATAGCATGCTATTAAACAATGAATGGGTAAACAATGAAATTAGGGAGGAAATCAAAAAGTTTCTGGAAAACAAATGAAAATGAACTCACAATGACCCAAAACTTATGGGACACAGAAAAGGCAGTCCTCAGAGGTAAGTTCAGAGCAATACAGGCCTACCTAAAGAAGATAGAAAGATTTCTGACAAACGACTTAACCCTACGCCTACAAGAACTCGAGGAACAACAACAAAGACAGCCCAGGGCAAGTAGAAGGAAGGAAATAACCAAGATCAGAGCAGAATTAAATGACATAGAGACTAAAGGCACAATCCTAAGGATCAATGAATCCAGGAGCTGGTTCTTTGAAAAGATAAACAAAATCGACAAGCCTTTAAACAGGCTCATCAAGAAAAAAAGAGAGAGGACTCAAATAAACACAATCAGAAATGAAAGAGGAGATATTACAACCGACACCGCAGAAATACGAAGGATTGTAAGAAATTACTACGAAGATCTGTATGCCAAGAAATTTGAAAAACTAGGTGAAATGGACAAGTTTCTAGAAAAATATAATCTCCCAAAACTCAAATAAAAAGAAACAGAAAGCCTGAACAGACCAATAACAGCTGATGAAATTGAAGCAGTAATCAAAAAACTCATGACACACAAAAGCCCTGGACCAGACAATTTCACAGGAGAATTCTACAAAACATTTAAGGAAGAGCTAACCCCTATCCTCCACAGATTATTCCAAAAAATCCAAAATGATGGAAGACTCCCAAACTCTTTTTATGAAGCCAGCATCATCCTAATCCCAAAACCAGATAAAGACACAACAAAGAGAAGAAAACTTCAGGCCAATATCACTGATGACCATAGACGCTAAAATCCTCAACAAAATATTGGCAAACCGCATCCAACAATACATTATAAAGATCATACACCATGACCAAGTAGGATTCATCCCAGGGATGCAAGGATGGTTCAACATTCGCAAATCAGTAAATGTAATTCATCGCATAAACAAAAGCAAAGACAAAAATCACATGATCATATCAATAGATGCGGAAAAAGCATTTGGATAAAGTACAACACCCATTTATGATAAAAAACACTCAGCAAAGTGGGAATAGAGGGAGCATTCCTCAAAATAATAAAGGCCATATATGAGAGACCTACAGCCAACATCATACTCAATGGGTAAAAACTCAAATCTTTCCCACCAAGATCAGGAACAAGACAAGGCTGTCCACTTTCACCACTTCTACTCAATATAGTATTGGAAGTCTTAGCCACAGCAATTAGACAAGAAAAGGAAATAAAAGGCATCTAACTCGGAAAGGAGGAAACAAAACTATCGTTTGGAGATGACATGATAGTGTACATAGAAAATCCTATAGACTCGGCCAAAAAGCTGCTCGACATAATAAATGAATTTGGCCAAACAGCCGGATACAAAGTCAATATTCAAAAATCAAAGGCATTTTTGTATGCCAACAGTGAAACAGCAGAAGCAGAAATCAAGGAAAAAATCCCACTCGATATAGCAAAAAGAAAAATAAAATACCTAGGAATAAACCTAACTAAGGAGGTAAAAGACCTGTATGCAGAAAACTACACAACACTGAAGAAAGAAATCAAGGAAGACACAAACAAATGGAAGCATATACCGTGTTCATGGATTGGAAGAATATCATCAAAATGTTTATACTACCCAAAGCAATTTACAGATTCAATGCAATACCTATTAAAGTACCAATGGCATATTTCACAGACATAGAACAAACACTTCAAAAATTTATATGGAATCAAAACCAATTTTCTTGTCAATGGTCATCTCACATTCTTCATTGCTCTTAAAATACCCATGTTCTCTCTCCACCTTTAGCAATCTTTGCTCCTTGGTTGTGGATAGAGTAGTTGTTGCATTTTTTTTCAATTTTATGTCTATATCTTCACTAATTTGTATTTCAATCTCAAATTTTATTGTTCCCCTCTCCAACTTTTTTGTCTCAAAATTTAACTTTGTCCTGTCTTAGCCTGTTTTTTTTTTCTTTTTCTCTTTCATCCTGCCATTTTTCCCTCCTTTCTTTTCTGTTTTCTTTTTGTCTCAAATTTTAATTCTTCCCTGTATTAGCCTGGTTTTCGACCTCACTCTTAGTATTCCATCTCCCTCTATCATCTCAAGATCACTTCCCTTTCCTCTAGATATCTCTTAACCTTTCTTTCTTTTTCCCCCCTTCTTACTGCCAAACCACCCATATTAATTTGAGCCCATTTGTTGTTGATAGTGCTGCAGTGAATTTTTCTCTCCAATTTGGTTCATATTTTCTTACATATTTACTTTCCTTTTTCTTTCTCTCTCTCAATTTATTTTAATTTCTGTATAAATCTAATATTATATGCTTCCTATCTCTTACTTCATTCCACCTTCCCATTCACTTTGTATCTATGATGTAAATTTTACCTCCTCTATTTGGATTGCTCCAATTCCCAACTCTTATTAGTGATTCTCTCTCTACCCCCTCAAAATGATTTTTCTTTCAGTAGGTTATCTCATATCCACTCTCATTTCTTATAATAGTCTTAATTTCTTTACACACTTATCAATATCGGTCCATTTGCTGTTGATAGTGGGATTGCGGGTGAGAGTTAATTTGTTGGTATTAGTTTGTTTCCTGGACTTTGTAGTTTTGTTCTGGCAGCACCTGCACAACAGCATATAAGACATGGTGGGCAGAGTGACCCTCACTCAGCCAGGTGGAGGGAAGGGCCCACCAAAGAATGAAACACCAATCAAAACCCAATTACATCCTGAGAGCCAACATAAACGGCATAAAGGGCATACCAAGAGCATCAAGTTCAGGAGATAAAGGTGACTGCACCCCTGAATATCACAGGTCTCCTACCATAGAAGTTCTCACCACAAAGACAGGGAGTCAAAACATCAATTAAAGAAGCAGAAGAAAATAAGAAGAGTCTTGCCAAAAATGGGAAGACAAAGAAACAATCCCCAGTCAAAAGGAAAGGAAGAATCATCAGAAGGAGTGTTAAATTAAATAGAGGAAGTCAACTATCAGATATTAAGTTCAAAGCAATTGTTATTAGGAAGCTGAATGAGCTCACTGAGAATGACCAAAAAATACAGGAAAACTATGAGGAACTCACTGCAAACTATACCAACGTGAAAAGGGAAATAGAAACTACCAACAAGAGCCAAGAGGAAATGAAGAATACAATTTCTGAATTAAAGGACATGGTAGAGAGAATCAAAAGCAGGCTAGATGAAGCAGAGGGCCAATTCAGTGGCCTAGAGAACAAGGTAGAAAAACAACCCATAAAAAGCAAGAAAACAAAAAATTATTCAAAAAGAATGAAGAGGTAATAAGGGAGCTGAAAGACAACATGAAATGTAATAATATCCATATAATAGGGATACCAGAAGGAGAAGAAGAGCAAGGGATAGAAAACCTATTTGAAGAAGTAATGATAGAAAACTTCCCTAACCTGATGAGAGAAAAAGTCACACAAATCCAGGAAGCACAAAGTGTCTCAATCAAGAGGAAGGCCCACTCTGAGACACATCAAAATTAAAATGCCAAAATTCCAAGACAAAGAGAGAATCTTAGAGGCATCAAGGGAGAAACAGGAAGTAACATATAAGGGAGTCCTGACAAGGCTAGCAACTGAGTTCTCAACAGAAACACTACAAGCCAGAAGGGAATGGCAAGAAATATTCCAAGTAATGAAAACCAGTCTGCAACCAAGACTGCTCTATCCAGCAAGACTCTCAATTAAAATGGAAATTGAAATAAGGAGTTTCCCAGACAAAAGAAGGCTGAAGAAACACACACAGAGACCAAAAACAGCACTGCAAAATATGCTAAAAGGACTGCATTAAGGGGAGAGAGAGAGAGAGAGAGAGAGAGAGAGAGAGAGAGAGAGAGAGAGAGGAGAACACAGGTATCTAGGAAGCAAAATGCCAATGAATAAGTACCTATCAATAATAACCTTAAAAGTAAATGGATTAAATGTTCCAATCAAAAGATATAGAGGAGCTGCATGGATAAGAAGTCATGACCTGCACATATGCTGCCTGCAAGAGACTCACCACAGAACAAAAGACTTACACAGACCGAAAGTGAAGGGTTGGAAAAAATTATTCCAAGGAAATGGACAAAAAAAAAAAAAAAGCCAAGGTAGCAATACTCATATCAGACAAAATAGACATCAAAACAAGGGCCACCAAAAAAGATCCCAAAGGACACTTCATTATAGTCAAGGGAAGAATCCATCAAGAACACATAAACATTATAAACATATGCACCCAACATAGGAGGACACAAATATATAAGGAAAATCCTGGAGGACTTCAAGAAAGATATTGACAGCAGCACAATTATAGTAGGGCATTTCAATACCCCACTATCAAAAATGGATAGATCTTCCAGACAAAATATCAACAAAGATATTGTGGCATTGAACAATGTCCTAGATCAAATGAACTTAACTGATATATATAGAGAGCCTTCCATTCCAAAGAAGCAAAAATACACATTCTTCTCAAATGCACATGGAATATTTTCAAAGATAGACCACATGATAGGACATAAAACAAGCCTCAACAAATTCAAAGCTCAGTAAAACATTATCTTCCAAAACTGAATAAAGCAGAAGCAGAAAGCCTGAACAGAAAATAGCAGCTAGTGAAACTGAAGCAGTAATCAAAAAACTTATGGCACACAAAAGTCCTGGACTGGAGGGTTTCACAGGAGAATTTTACAAAGCACTTAAGGAAGAGCTAACCCCTATTGTTTTCAGATTATTCCAAAAATCCAAGAAGATGGGAACTCCCAAACTCTTCTTATAAAGCTAGCACTATCCTAATTGCGAAACCAGATAAAGACACAACAAAGAAAGAAAACTACAGGCCAATATCACTGATGAACATAGACACTAAAATCCTCAACAAAATATTGGTAAACCACATCCAGCAATACATTAAAAAAAATCATACACCATGATCAAGTTGGATTTATTCCAGGGATGCCAGGATGGTAAAGTATTTGCAAATCAATAAACATGATTCATTACATAAACAAAAGGAAAGACAAATATCACATGATCATATCAACAAACATGGAAAAAGTATTTGATAAGGGAAAGGACCATTTTATGATGGAAATACTGAGTAAAGTGGGAATACAGTGAGCATTCCTCAACATAGTGAAGGCCATATACGAGAGACCTATAGCCAACATCCTACTCAATGGTCAAAACTAAAAGATTTCTCACTAAGATCAGGAATAAGACAAGGATGTCCACTTTTACCACTTCTATTCAACACAGTATTGGAAGTCCTTGCTACAACAGTCAGACAAGAAAAAGAAATAAAAGGCATCCAAACTGGAAAGGAGGAAGCAAAACTGTCATTGTTTGTAGATTACATGATGTTATACATAGAAAATCCTATAGACTACACCAACAACTACTCTACCTAATAAGTGAATTTGGCAAAACAGCAGGATACAAAGTCAATATTCAGAAATCAAAGGCATTTTTGTATACCAACAATGAATTATCAGAAATAGAAATCAGGGGGAAAAATCCGATTTGATATAGCACAAGAAAAATAAAGTACCTAGGAATAAACCTAACCAAGGAGGTAAAAGACCTGTACTTAGAACACTATACAACACTGAAGATAGAAATTAAGGAAGACACGAACAAATGAAAGTATGTACCATGTGCATGGATTAGAAGAATGAACATCATCAAAATGTCCATACTGCCCTAAGCAATTCATAGATTCAACACAATCCCTATTAAAGTACCAATGGCATACCTCACAGTTATAGAACAAACATTTCAGAAATTTATATGGAATCATAAACAAACCTGAATAGCCACAGCAATTTTGAGAAAGAAGAACAAAGTAGGAGGGATCACAATACCTGATATCAAACTGTATTACAAGGCCAGTGTAATCAAAACAGCCTGGTACTGGCTTAAGAACAGACACATAGATGAATGGAACAGAATAGAGAGCCCAGAAATAAACCCAAGTCTCTATGGTCAATTAATATTTGACAAAGTGGAAAGTGGCATAAAATGGAACAAAAATAGCTTATTCAACAAATGGTATTGGGAGAGCTGGACAGCTACATGCAAAAAAAATGAAACTTGTTCATGAACTTACACCATTCAGAAAAATAAATTCAAGGTGGATAAAAGACTTAAATATAAGTCATGACACCATAAAAGTCCTAGAGAAGATAGGGAGGAAAATCTCAGATATTCCACACAGGAATATTTTCACCGATATGTCCCCTAGAGCAAGGGACATAAAGGAAAAAAATAAACAAATGGAATCTCATTAAAATAAAATGCTTCTGTGTGGCTAAAGAAAACATCAGCAAAATGAAAAGGGACCAACCATATGGGAAAACATATTTGCCAACGGTATTCAGGCAAGGGTTCGATCTCCAAAATATATAAAGAAATCACATGACTCCACTCCATTAAGACAAACAACCTTATTAAAAAATGGGCAAAGGGCCTGACCAGACTCTTCTCCAAGGGGAACATACAGGGGACTCATAGACATATGAAAAAATACTCAACAGCACTAGCCATCAGAGAGATGCAAATTAAAACCACAATTAGATAGCACTTTAAATCAGTTAGAATGGCCATCATAAACAAATCAAAATAACAACAAATGTTGGGTAGGATGTGGAGAAAAGGGGACCCTAGTGCACTGTTGGTGGGAATGCAGACTGGTGCGGCCACTGTTGATGACAGTATGGAATTTCCTCAAAACACTAAAGATCGAACTGCCTTTTGACCCAGAAATTTCACTGCTGGTATTAGACTGTAAGAATCCTGAAACACCAATCCAAAAGAAACTGTGTACCCCAACATTCATAGCAGCACAATATACAGTAGCCAAGTGCTGGAAACATCCTAAGTGTCCATCAGTAAATGAGTGGATCAAAAAAGTGTGGTACATTTACACAATGGAATACTATGCAGCAGAAAGAAAGAACTCCTACCCTTTGCAACAGCATGGATGTAACTGGAGAGCATTATGCTAAGTGAAATAAGCCAAGTGGTGAAAGACAAATACCATATGTACTCACCTAGAAGTGGAATGTAATCAACAAATCAAACAAGCAAGTAAAATAGAACCAGATACATGGAAATAGGAACAAACTGATAGTGACCAGAGGGGAGGTGGAAGGGGGTAATGGAGGAAAGAAGGGAAGGGTCAAGTCAAGGAACATGTATAAAGGACACATGGACATGGACAACATGGCGAGGTTTGAAAGTGTAGGGTAGGGGAGAGCAACAGGGGGGAAATGGGGACAACTGTAATTGATCAATTAAAAATTTTTTAAAAATTAGTTGATATTGCCTTTTTTTATAATGGAAGGGAACATCAGAAGGCACTGGCAGTGACTGTGTTCCTTATTCAGGTCTGAGGGAGACTGTGGGAAAGGGGAAAATCCCAGATGGCAAAGGCAAAATTCCTTAGATCCTAACCAATGTGCATAATGCAAAGAGGAGGGCCACTGAAAGAATTAATGCCCTACAGAAAATAAGGAAAGGCCCAAACCACTGATGTGGCCTCCCCCAGTCAAATTAATGGCAGGAAGGAATCCTGGGCATGGTGAAGACTGATGTGCCCAAGGGGATCCACTGGATCCTGGTCAGTCTCTGAAAATATCCCCTGAGGAGCCCCAAGTAAAATAGCAGTGGGGGAACGGGTGTCAACAAATCGAATTCCTAGTAGACACATGTACAACCTACTCAATATTTTATCAAATATTGACAAAACAGACTGCACAAGCTATTACTGTAACTAGTGTCTGGGGCCACAATGAGACACAGCATTTTTTGAAACCTTTGGAATGTACTACTGGAAATCAACACATGACTCATAAATTTCTTTTTTTTAAATTTAATATATTTTATTGATTATGTTATTACAGTTGTCCCATTTCTTCCCCATCATTCCCCTCCACCCTGCACACCCCCTCCCACCCACATTCCATGCCTTTAGTTCATGTCCATGTGTCATAAGTTCTTTAGCTTCTACATTTCCCACACTATTACTGCCCTCCCCCTGTCTATTTTCTACCCACCATCTATGATACTTATGCTCTGTACCTTTTCCCCCCCTCTACTCCTCCTACTCCCCTGTTGCTAACCCTCCATATGATCTCCATTTCTGTGGTTCTGTGCCTGTTCTAGTTATTTGCTTTTGTTTTAGGTGTGGTTGTTGATAGCTGTGAGTTTGCTGTCTTTTCACTGTCCTATTTTTTACCTTCTTTTTCTTAGATAAGTCCCTTTAACATTTCATATACTAAGGGCTTGGTGATGATGAACTCCTTGAACTTGACCTTATCTGAGAAGTGCTTTATCTGACCTGCCATTCTAAATGACAGCTTTGCTGGATAGAGCAATTTTGGATGTAGGTCCCTGCCTTTCAAGACTTCAAATACTTCTTTCCAGCCCCTTCTTGCCTGGAAGGTCTCTTTTGAGAAATCAGCTGACAGTCTGATGGGCACTCCTTTGTAGGTGACTGTCCCCTTATCCCTTGCTGCTTCTAGAATTCTCTCCTTCATTTTAGTCTTGGCTAATGTAATTACTATGTGCCTGGGCATGTTCCTCCTTGGGTCCAACTTCTTTGGGACTCTCTGAGCTTCCTGGACTTCCTGGTAGTCTCTTTCCTTTGCCAGATTGGGGAAGTTCTCCTTTATTATTTGTTCCAATAAGTTTTCCACTTGTTGCTCTTCTTCTTCCCCTTCTGGTACCCCTATAATTCGGATGTTGGGACATTTAAAGATGTCCTGGAGGTTCCTAAGCCTCTCCTCATTTTTCTGAATTCTTGTTTCTTCCTTGGTTTCTGTTTGGTGGTTTGTTTCTTCCTTCAGGTCCACTCCATTGATTTGAGTCCCAGTTTTCCTCCCATGTCTATTGGTTCCCCATGCATCTTCCTTCATTTCACGTATTGCAGCCTGCATTTTTTCATCTAATTTGTGAGCAAAATCAACCAATTCTGTGAGCATCCTGATAACCAGTGCTTTGAACTGTGCATCTGATAGGTTGGCTATCTCTTCATTGCTTAGAGGAATTGGCTCTGGGGCTTTCATTTGTTCTCCAGTTTGAGCCAATTTTGGTGTTTTTGTTTTTGTTGCTGTTGCTGTTTTTGGTCTGGTTGTGGCTGTTATATAGTGAGGGGCGGAGCCTTAGGTGTTCCCCAGTGTGGGGCAGCCCAGTCGCTGGGTTGTGATGCTGTATGTGGGGGCGGGTTCCAAGAGGGAACAATGATGCCTGCTCAGCTCTCTCCTGGATTCCAGTCCCTTCCGCCGCTTCCCCTTTGCCTAGATTATCTGTGCGCGTGAATATAGGACCACCTGGTGAGCCAGCTGCCTTGTGCAGGCTCACTGGGTCTGCACAGTTGCCACCCCATGCCTGGGGTCTGCCAGCCACCTGCACACTTGGGAACCACCAGCCACTGCCGCCTGTGTTCCTGGGTCCGCACCTCCACTTTTTCCTGCCGTGACTCCACCCCTCTTACTGGTCTGGGTGAATGGTTGTTGGACTTCCGTACAGTTCAATTTTCTATTAGCTCTGGTTGTTTTCTTGTTTCTAAATATTTGTTGTCCTTAATTTTGGTTGTGAGAGGAGGCACAGTGTTTCCACCTATGCTTTCATCTTGGCCAGAAGTTTCATAAATTTCTTAATATGCCTGACTGCCCTGTGCTGCTTTTGAGTAGAGACCTTTTAATCAAATAGCATACTCAGATTACTTTCACTCCAAAGGACGAGCAATTGCATCTCCAGGTCCCTGTGGAGCATGCTTTGAGACTTCAAATGCTCCTAGCTGTACCAGGTTCACCTCCACAGTCTACCTTCCTGCCAGACATTAGTGAACAGACAAATTTTTTGGCATGTTCTGATGGGAAACAAGGGAAAGCCAATAACGTGGAACCTGTAAGGATAGAGCTGAAACCAGGGGTACATCCACCACAGAAAAAACAGGACCCTGTATAAAAAAGGAAGCCTTGAAACATTGGTCCAGCAGTTCAGAAATTTTTAAAGGCTGGATTGATACGCCCCTGTAGGTTCCCATATAATACTCCTATTTTTCCAGTAAAAACAACAACAACAACAACAACAAAAAAAAACAACAACAACCCTGGAACTAATAAATACTGGTTTGTACAAGATCTGTGGACTGTAAATGATATAGTGCAGGATATAGAGCCAATTGTTCCCAACTCTTTTACTGACAGCTTTGGTGATGGGAATAGCCAATAACAGCAAATGGTTTTCAGTTTGGGGCTTGAAAGAGGCCTTTTTCTGTGTCCCACTGGACCCTGAGTCTCAGTCCTTGTTTGCCTTTGAATGGCAAGACTCTGAAATTCAAATAAAAGCTCAATATTGCTTGACTGTTGTGACTCAGGATTTTAAAATTCTCCTACCATCTTTGGGGACATATTAACTAAAGACTTACAAACCCTTTCATTGCGATCAGGAGTTCTACTGCAATATGTAGATGACCTGTTAATTACAGGAGAAACATATGAACAGTGTTTGCATAACACAAGCCCTGAATCTTTGGCTGTTTGCGGCTATAAAGTCTCCCCAAAGAAGACACAGATTTGTAAACAACAGTTTATATTTGGGTGGGGGTTTGCTGAAACCTGCTAAATGAAGCTTGATGGGAGATAGGAAGACCTTATTAGCTAGAATCGAAGTTCCATGGACCTGAAGGCAGCTAAGAGGATTTTTAGGAATGACTGGGTTTTATTGTATCTGGGTACCAAAGTTTGGATTGATGCTAAACCCCTATGTGTATCCCTAAAGGGTTCAAATAAGGAGCCCTTAAATTGGACCTCAGAATGCCAACATGCTTTTGAAATACTAAAAAAACAGATTGATGGAAGCTCCTGCCCTAGGACTGCCAGACTTACAGAAACCTTCTCACTTATATGTGAATGAAAGAAAAGGGATTTGACTGGGGGTCTTGATCCACAGCCTATAGCCCGCCTAAGAAATTAGAAAATACTGCCCAAAGTTGGCCTGCATGCTTGAGGGCTATATCAGTAGCCTATGAGCTGCTACAGGAGGCTGATAGTTTGGGACAGCCCATAACTATTTATGCCTCCTACCAGGTTTTGACTCTCTTGGAACAAAAAGGAGGCTTGTGGCTTACTGCAGGAATGAGGGGGAAATATCAGGCCATCCTATTGGATAACCCAAATATAGTTGTTTAGGCTTCTCCATTGCTGAATCCAGCTACTCTCCTCCCTGACCCTGGAAATGGTCCTCTGATTCATGACTGCATTGAAATTGTTGAGCAGGTGTATGCCAGCCAACCTGATTTAAAGGACCAACCTTTACCTGACCCAGATTGGACTCTGTATGTGGGATGGGAGCAGCTAGAGGGATAGAGGTAAGAGGAGAGCTGGATATGCAGTAGTGACAATGAAAGTGACTACAGAAGCCAGGGCCTTACCACCTGGGACTTCCGCACAGAAGGCCAAGTTGATAGCACTGATCTAAGCTTTGGAACTGTCTAAAGGAAAAATTGTAAACATATACACTGATTCTAAGTGAATTTCTAGTCGTCCATGCCCACAGGGCTATCAGGAGAGAGAGAGAACTTTTAACTACTGCACATAAGGAGATCACAGATTCACAAGAAACACTACAACTTCTGATTGACATACAAGCCCAATCTCAAGTGACAGTTATACACTGCCAGGGGCATCAGAAGGACCTGGATAAGGAAGCATCAAGTAATTGATTAGCAAACCAAATGGCAAAAAAGGCAACTAGGGATTTATCCATGATGACCCTCATCCTTCACTTAAATCTTGAAAATTTTTCCCCTAAATATACCCAGGAAAATTTGAGGTGGGCTGATCCTGTTGAATTCTGGAAAATGGACAAAGAGGAAAAATTTTGCTCCCAACTGAGCTGGTCTGGACAATTATCAAGCATATGCACTCCTCTTTGCACTAAAGCAGCCTTTGACTGCTTTTGTTCAACCGTGGCTAGGTGGACCACGAATATCAGTAGCTATAAGAAAAGCTATAGTAAATTGTCCAGTCTGCCAAAAGAACAACCCAAAAAAGAGATCCCCACACTCCAAACCAGTGGTTACAATATAGAGGATCAGCCCCTTTTGAAGATTAGCAAGTAGATTTTACTCAAATGCCTAAATCAAGGACTGGTAAATATTTGTTAATATTCATAGACACGTTTTCTGGGTGGATAAAAGCTTACTCAATGCAGAGAAGGTCTCAGAAATTGTCAGATGGTCTTGAGATAAACCCTCATTTTTGATTGCCCGGCAGTTACAAAGTGACAACGGACACTCCTTTGTGTTAGAAATAACTCAAAAAGTTAGTGAACATCTGAAAGTAAACTGGCATCAACATTTGGCCTGAGGACTACAGCCATCTGGAAAGGGAGAAAAGGCTAATGACATTTTAAAGAAAACATTGGCTAAAACCTGTCAAGAAACTCCTCTTACTTGGGCCAAGCCCTTCCAAGTGCCCTGTTACATATTTGGGTGTCCCCCAGAAGTAAACTAAAATTAAGTCCTTTTGAAGTTATTATACTTATGGAAAGCCATTCCAGGCTAGGATAGGGTCTGCAAGGCCAGAATAAGAACATAATGAAATATATGTTAAAATTATGTAAAGCATTTAGGTCAAACATTGTTAACTATGCATGAATTTGCTTTTTCTAGGGATCAACACTCTCCAGACTTCCCCCGTCATCCTTTACACCCAGGAGATAAGGACTTGCTCAAGACTTGGAGCTATGAAAGACCTGAGGACCAATTAAAGGTTCAGTGGACTGATCCTTGGGAAGTTTAACTAACTACCCAGACAGCTGTTAAACTTTCAGACATCAAACCCTGGATTCACCATACTCAAATTAAAAGAGCACCTGAACAAACTGAACCACAGACCCTGGCCCCATTTGAAGAAAAATGAAGAAGCACACTGTTAGAAGACCTCCGTTTTCTATTCTCTCAGTGACCTTGATCTTAAGTCATTGTCATCTGGCACTTGGGCAACTTATTTGCAACCTGGGCACACACCTTAGCTGCAGTACAAAAGAAGAATAACTGCTAAGTTTGTGGAGAATTACCTACACCAAGAGCTGAAGATCTCCCATGGAAGATCTGGCCAGCAAATAGTTTGGCTTGGTGTACCATCAAAGCTTAGAGACCTGTTTCAAACAATCTAACGTTTACTGTTTCTTTTTTTTTTTTACTCACTAAAATTATTTTATTTTTTTTAATCAGTATTTTTTAATTGTTGATATTGTACAGTTTCTTGTAATAATAATAGGTTCTCCATAGGCCTCATAGAACCTAACCTACAGAAATTTACTCACTCATCAGCAAACAGATTAATAAGTCCAAGTCCTTATTACACTACACGTGGTTGATATACCCCAGACAGTTATTTTGGCTCAAAAAGCTCCATTTGGCATTACCACTTACAACAGAAGCCTGTGTGTGTGTAGGCACTCTGTCTCCTGAAACTTGTAAGATAAATATTACTTTTAATAATACAATGTGGCTACAGTATCAACACTGAAACACTTTCCTGCACCTAAGTGTTGGCTATGGACCTATGGGATATATGGGGGGGCCTTATTTACCATACAGCTGGACTGGCACTTGCATCATCTGGCAGCTGTTTATCCCAGGTCAAATATATGACACTACCAGGCAGGCCCAATAACTACCGATACAGAATGCTCTGTGGTCCCGAGGTCAACGGACCGCATGGTGGATGTATCCACTTACCTTCTTCTCACTGGTCTCTGCTGTTTAAGCTTACATCGGCAGATAAGAGCACTTGCAAATTATACCACAATGCCTGTAAACTATTCCAAAAAAAAGCTCTAAAACTATTAGACCAAGAAACTGTAGATTGGAAAAATTGTACTTCAAAATACAATGGCTTTAGATGTCCCAACTGCATTTCAATGAGGAACTTAGCTATTATTCACTCACTATTGTGTACATATTCCAGACTATCACCATAACATATCTTCAGCCATAGACCAGATGACTTCACAGAAACAACACATTGAGAAACTTGGACAAGATCCACTGACAGTTAGGTTTCAATCACTTCCTATACCTTGGAAGAATATTCTTTTTGAAAAAATATATTTTATTGATTATACAGTTATCCCATTTCTCCCCCATCATTCCCCTCCACTATGCACACCCCCTCCCACCCACATTCCCCCACTTTAGTTCATGTCCATGTGTCATAAGTTCTTTAGCTTCTACATTTCCCACACTATTCTTGCCCTCCCCCTATTTTCTACCCACCATCTATACTACTTATTCTCTGTACCTTTTCCCCTCTCTCCTCTTCCCACTCCCCTGTTGCTAACCCTCCATGTGATCTCCATTTCTGTGTTTCTGTGCCTGTTCTAGTTGTTTGCTTAGTTTCCTTTTGCTTTAGGTGTGGTTGTTAATATCTGTGAGTTTCCTGTCTTTTTTTAAATATATTTTATTGATTATGCTATTACAGTTGTCCCATTTCTCCCCCATCATTCCCCTCCACCCTGCACACCCCCTCCCACCCACATTCCCCCCTTTACTTCATGTTCATGTGTCATAAGTTCTTTAGCTTCTACATTTCCCACACTATTCTTGTCCTCCCCCTATTTTCTACCCACCATTTATGCTACTTATTCTCTGTACCTTTCCCCCTCTCTACTCCTCCTACTCCCCTGTTGCTAACCCTCCATATGATCTCCATTTCTGTGGTTCTGTTCCTGTTCTACCTGTTTCCTTAGTTTTCTTTTGTTTTAGGTGTGGTTCTTAATAGCTGTGAGTTTGCTGTCTTTCACTGTCCTATTTTTATCTTCTTTTTCTTAGATAAGTCCCTTTAACATTTCATATACTAAGGGCTTGGTGATGATGAACTCCTTGAACTTGACCTTATCTGAGAAGCACTTTATCTGCCCTGCCATTCTAAATGACAGCTTTGCTGGATAGAGCAATTTTCAATGTAGGGCCTTGACTTTCAAGACTTCAAATACTTGTTTCCAGCCCCTTCTTGCCTGGAAGGTCTCTTTTGAGAAATCAGCTGACAGTCTGATGGGCACTCCTTTGTAGGTGACTGTCCCCTTATCCCTTGCTGCTTCTAGAATTCTCTCCTTCATTTGAATCTTGGCTAATGTAATTATGATGTGCCTTGGTGTGTTCCTCCTTGGGTCCAACTTCTTTGGGACTCTCTGAGCTTCCTGGACTTCCTGGTAGTCTCTTTCCTTTGCCAGATTGGGGAAGTTCTCCTTTATTATTTGTTCCAATAAGTTTTCCACTTGTTGCTCTTCTTCTTCCCCTTCTGGTACCCCTATAATTCGGATGTTGGGACATTTAAAGATGTCCCGGAGGTTCCTAAGCCTCTCCTCATTTTTCTGAATTCTTGTTTCTTCCTTGTTTTCTGTTTGGTTGTTAGTTTCTTCCTTCTGGTCCACTCCATTGATTTGAGACCCAGTTTTCCTCCCATCTCTATCGGTTCCCCATGTGTCTTCCTTCATTTCACATATTGTAGCCTGCATTTTTTCATCGAATTTGTGAGCAAAATCAACCAATTCTGTGAGCATCCTAATCACCAGGGCTTTGAACTGTGCATCTGATAGGTTGGCTATCTCTTCATTGCTTAGAGGAATTGGCTCTGAGACTTTCATTTGTTCTCTGGTTTGAGCCTTTTTTGGTGTGGTTTTTTCTTTTGTTTTGGTTTTGGTCTGGTCGTGCCTGTTACGTATGAGGGGTGGAGCCTTAGGTGTTCCCCAGTGCGGGGCAGCCCATTCGCTGGGTTGTGACGCTGTATGTGGGGGCGGGGCCTGAGAGGGAACAATGGTGCCTGCTCCGCTCTCTCCTGGATTCCAGTCACTTCCACCGCTTCCCCTTCGCCTAGACTGTCTGCGCACTCGAATGTGGGACCACCTGGTCAGCCAGCCACCTTGTGCAGCCTCACTGGGTCTGCACAGTTGCCCCCCTGTTCCTGGGGTCTGCCAGCCACCACCTGTGCACCTGGGAACTGCCAGCCACTGCTGCCTGCATTCCCGGGTCTGCACTTCCACTTTTTCCTGCCGAGACTCTGCTTCTCTTACTGGTCTGGATGAATGGTTGTTGGACTTCAATACAGTTCAATTTTCTATTAGTTCTGGTTGTTTTCTTGTTTCTACCTTTGTTATCCTTAATTTTGGTTGTGCAAGGAGGCACAGTGTGTTCACCTACACCTCCATGTTGGCCGGAATTCTGGAAGAATATTCTTATGCTTCTTCTTTATGCTTTTGTCTCATCTATTTATTGCTTGTCTGTTGTTGTCTTCATCTTAGTCTGACTTTAGGAAGAAGGAAATCAGTGATCCAGTTACCTCTTTCTAAGGCAGCTAAGTTTGCTCAGGAACAAGCTGCAGAATTTCATGGAAAAAAGTTTAAACATTTAATCACATATATGTAGGACACTTATTACTAACAGTGCGGATTGATAGGGGAAATAGAGATAAAATTCTTTTTAAGGCCAGCTGTGTTTTCTCTCATATAGCCTTAGGTAATTACTAAAAGAACATGTGACCAATTAATCAAACATTCTGTTCTGGCTGAGATCTCATTACAGTATAACAGTTGACCAAACAAGAACGAAGGGACATTCAACCCAACCCTGACCCTGGAACATTTGGCTGCCAGAATGCAGAGGCTGACCATCATGTTCCAGGAACCAGTAATAAAGATGTTTATTAAGACCACTGCAAGGACTCGAGATTACAAGACTACATGTCACCAGAACTTTTTTTGGACTCCTTCCTTTGTACTCCCTTCCCACACTTTCTCTATATAAATTTGCTTTGTAAATCCAAGAGAAGGTGGATGTTAGATTTTTACCCACGACCTTCTCAGGTTGCCAGCATATGATACTAATAAAAGTGCAATTATTATCCAATCTCTATCTCTGCTTTTTAGCTGTGATAACAGGCAGTATGAGTCCTGGATGTGGATGTCCTCGTTTCTTCATGAAAAACTAATGGTGTTTTAGCTGGCTGCTGTGGCTCAGTGGAGTAAGTACTGGCCTATGAACCGAAAGGTCACCAGTTTGTATGCCTGTCAGAGCCCATGCCTGGGTTGCAGGCCAGGTCCTCAGCTAGGGGCCTGTGAGAGGCAACCAATCAATGTTTCTCTCGTACATCAATATTTCTCTCTCTTTCTCCCTCCCTTACCCTCTCTCTAAAAAATATAAAATATTTTTTTAAAAAGAAAAACAAGATGGTATTTGAAGAAACAGAAAATTCCAACTCATCCTGGCCATGACTTTAAGGCTTGCATGGTATAAACTTCTATCTTCAGGTTCCTCTGCTGGGGAAGAGTCCTGCAGCTCTGAAGAAGGACAAAGGAGATACAAGGCTCTAAGACGATTTTGCAGCTTCCAAGCACACATGATTCAAATCTCATGCTTGCTTCCTCCTCTGGCCCCCGATACACATGAAGATTCTTCAGAAAGCTGCTTTTTGCCACAGAACTTGCCTTAAGCTCTAGGGGATAGAGTTCACAACTTTCTCTCCTTAAAGCGGGGTTGGAAGGGTACACACCAGAGAGGCTCAAGAATTTTGTGTTTAAATCACCTTAATAATTCTAATAGCAATAATGCTAGCAACTAGATAAGAACTTTGTGTATATTATATGCATTCTTGAAGAAGGAAAAAATAAAAACAAACACAAGTGCAATGTGAAGCATTTCCCTCCATTTTACAGATGATAGAAACAAAGAGGTTGAGGTAACTTATCCAAAGTCACAGTTTGTAGGTGAAAGAGTCCAGAGCAGAATGTAGGTTTCTCCAATTCCCAAACTAGCCCTCTTTAAGGTAGCACAGCCTTGAAAATATGCTCCAACTGTCTTCTCTATATGTTATATTGAGTCACATTTGTGAATTCTCATTACAAGACCACATCTGCAGCTCTGTGCTTGTAACCTTCAAACTGAGACTCAAAATCCTGTCCTGAGAACATCTCATCAGAAGTTCTCTAAGGCTATTAGGACAAAGGAAAAAGGAAGAAGGGATTCACAGCTGTAGACATTAGAGACCCTACAAAATATCAGCCCTGAAATACCATTATCATACTGCAGAAACAGGTACTGATCTCTGCTTGAGCACACCTTTCTGCAGGGATGAGGAATCATGCATGAAAGATCACTGAAGCCAGATTTTCAGACATTCGCCCTATCCTATCGTGGCAAAATCAGCCACTATTTGAGGCACAGAAAAAAAATGCTCACAAACACCATTAAATCAATAGGTTACTAAGGGTTACTCCTGGGCAACCATACAAAAGCTGTCACACACTCATATTGGCACAATCACACAAGATCGCACCAACTCACTAACCTTGTGACAATAATCTTGCCTTGGTCTCTCTCTCTCGCTCACACATTCATACAGCTGCAACACTTTACACACCATCATGCATAGACCCCCACAGACAAGCACTTACAGTCTCATACATGCAACCCTCAGTAGCAATGCAAGATATAAAGACTTCCCTCCTTTATCCCCCATGGCATACACATGCACACACACATACTCAAAGGAGCAGCCTGAAAGACACACCAAAGGACCCGACAAATCGGACACACGAAGTCATTCATGCCTGAACATTAATAGGCAGCCCTGGACATAGGCTGACAGACTGGCCCCACTCCTTGGCCTGCACAGTCTGGCCCCTCTATAGCATCTAGCCACAACAACTAGAGCTCCAGAATTAATAGAAACACACCCCCTATTGTATCACCCTAAGAAAGGTTAGGCATGCATGCTCTTATGTCATAAGTCTTAATCGGGCACTGCTGGGGACGGGGAACTGCTGTTAATGCTCCAGCTCGAAGGATCTGGAGCTCACAGTTCTGGAGGAGAAGCAGTGCTCTCAGGGCAGTAACACATGCAAGTGGCAGGCTGGATGCACCCCAGAGCCAAAACCCCACCCTATCCCATGGTCCAGAGGGACAAACTAGGACTGCCGCAAGCAGTTCTCTTGCACGAAGAAGGAGCACTGGGAGGAGAAGGATGCAGGGCCATCAGGGAATAAGCTCTTTAGCATGAGGGAAGGAGGACTCTATAGACTCCATGCCCGCTAGCTATCATCAGGAAGTTCCAGAAGTGGGAGGATCCTCCTGGGAGAGGCCTGCAGGGAACCAACAAGCCAAGAAGCCTGCAGTTCACCTTAATTTTTGCAGCTTATTGCATTATAACCAGGCTCAGAGGCTGGGGAAAAAAGTTTGGGAGACTGCATAGCAGGAGAAAAATACTTGTGAGGGCTGTGGAAACAATGACAATGTTTGTCTTCTTGTAAGAGGCAGTACTTACAAGTAGCAATCCATGATGGAGGTAGTTTCATGAATGCTGGACTACTGGAGGACTGGTAGAGGGGGACATCATGGGGGCTTCCAGCACCAAGGCCCACAAACCTTTACCCCAAGTGGTGCCCGAGGAAAGGCAATGGCTTCCTATATGCCCAAATTTTCTGTAAGAATTGAGGGTATTCTATCCACTGGAACAAGAATAAACACCTGATGGGCAGGAGGGAAAGGAATTTTCCTATTAATGATACTGAGGGGGAAGGGCTAGCAAGAGGGACAAGAAGAAATGGTCCAAATCATTGTTTCCTAACCTTCATCATGGCAAAATCAAAAAATGGTAATATTTGTATGGCACGTTGGAATCATAAGTTAGGATGTAGATTAAGCTGATACAATAAAGACCTCAAAATACGGTGTCCTAAATACTACATAATTACTTCCCCCTCATGTAAGAATCTAGGAGTGAGCAGTCTAGGGCTAGTGGGATAGCTCTGCCTTCCTGAACAAATAGTTTTCATCTTTGGGGGAATGTTAAAATTCTGAAATCTCCCAGCCAGGAGGGCAGAGAAAGCAAGCAGAGAAATGATAATCATTCCTTTTGCTCACATCTCAATGGTTAAGTAAAACTGACTTGATAAAATTTTAAAACTTTTGTGCATCAAAGGACATTATTAAAAAGTTAAAAGATAACCTACATTATTAAAAAGTTAAAATATTTGCAAATTGTGTATAGGATAAAGGTCTAGTATCCTATATATTGAGTTGGCCAAGAAGTTCTTTGGTTTTTCTGTAAGATGGCTCTCATAGTGCTTAGCTGTCTTTAACTTCATTCAAAACAATTTTATTAGATTGCATTGTGATGACTGTCATATCAGCATGCATTTAAAAAAAAACTTATCGAAATTAGTGCATTATCATGTAGCCATTTTGAAGATGAAAGAAGATAAGCAATATTTTTTAAAATATTATGCTTTATTATTTCAACAAAGGTAAAAATGCAACAGAAACCAAAAAAAAAAAAAAAAAAAAAAGATTTATGCAGTGTATGAAGAAGGTGCTGTGACTGATATAACAGGCCAAAAATGGTTTGTGAGGTTTTGTGCTGGAGATATCTTGCTGGATGATGCTTCACAGCTGGGTAGACCAGTTGAAGTTGACAGCAATCAAATTGAGACATTAATTGAGAAAAATCAATGTTATACCATGTAGGGGAGAGCCAACATACTCCAAATATACAAATAAAGCACTGAAAATCATTTGCAACTGCTTGGTTATGTTAATCACTTTGATGTTTGGGTTTCACATAAATTATATGAAAAAACCTTCTTGACCATATTTCCACATGCAATTCTCTACTTAAATGTAACAAAAATGTTCTGTTTTGTGTTTTTTTTTAAATTGTGATGGGTGATGAAAAGTGGATACTTCACAATAATGTGGAATGGAAGAGATCATGGGACAAGTGAAATGAACCACCACCAATTATACCAAAGGCTGGTCTTCATCCAAAGATGATGATGTTGTGTATATGTTAGGATTGGAAGGAAGTCCTCTATTAAGAGCTCCTTCTGGAAAACCAAACAGTAAATTCCAACAAGTACCGCTCCCAATTGGACCAAATGAAAGCAGCACTCACTGAAAAGTGTCTGGAATTAGTCAACAGAAAACACATAATCTTCCATCAGGATAATACAGGACTAACTACATGTTTCTTTGATGAGCAGGCAAGAACTGTTGTTGCTTCGCTGGGAAGTTCTGATTCACCTGATGTATTCACCAGACATTGCACCTTCAGATTTCCATTTATTTTGGTGTTTACAAAATTTTCTTAATGGAAAAAATTTCAATTCCCTATAAGACTGAAAAAGGCACCTGGAACAGTTCTTTGCTCAAAAGGATAAAAAGTTTTGGAAAGATGGAATTATGAAGTTGCCTGAAAGATGGAACAAAATGGTGAATACATTGTTCAATAAAGTTATTCATGAAAATGAAAAATGTCTTTTAGTTTTACTTTAAAATTGAATAAACTTTCTGGCCAACCCAATATATAAAGAACTCTATGATTCCACAACCAAAAGACAAATGAAACGACCCAATTAAAATTTGGACAAAGTACTTGAATAGACATTTCTCCAAAGAAGATTACGGATGGCCAGCAAACATACAAAAAATGCTTAACATCATTAGTCATTAGGCAAATGCAAAATAAAAAATGTGAGGTACCACTTCCCATCAACTAGGATGGTTATAAATGAAAAGGAAAGTAAGTGTTAGTAAAGATGTGGAGAAATTGGAAACCTTGTACACTGCTGGTAGAAATGTAAAATGTTTCAGCTACTATAGAAAACAGTTTGGCAGTTTCTCAAAAAAGGTAAGTACTGACAGCTGTCAGAGGGGAGGGGATGTGTGGGGACTGGATGAAAGAAGGTGAAGGGATTAGCTAAAGAACATACATGCATAACCCATAGACACAGACAAGAGTGTGGTGATGGACACATGGAGGGCAAGCAGGGGCTGGGTGGAGGTGGGCAAAGGAGGGGAATGGGGGCATCTTAAATAGTGTCAACAATAAAATAAAGTTTAAAAAGTTAAGCATAAAATTAACATACAACTCAAAAATTTCACTCCTAGGTTTACCCCCAAAGAACTAAAAATGAGTACATGTACATGCATGTTAATAGCAGCACTATTCAAAATAGCTCAAAGGTGTAAATATCCAAAATATCCATCAATAGAGGAACAAATAAACTAAGTGCAATTCCTTGTATATATAAGTACATACAGTGGAATACTACTCAACCATAAGAAGGAATGAAGTACAGGTAATGCTTACATGGCTGAACCTGCAAAACATTATCTGCAAGAAGTCAGATATAAAAGGTCAAATGTTGTATGATTCCATTTATACAAAATATCCAAATCAGTAAATTCATAAAGATGGAACACAGATTAGTGGTTACCAGGGGCTTGGGAGGGGAGAAACTGTTTAATGAGTAAGGGGTTTTACTTTGGAATGATGAAAAGGTTTTGGAACTAGACACAGGTGCTGTCTGCCTTACATTGTGAATGTACCAAGTGCTCCTAAATTGTTCATGTAAAAATGACTAATTTCACAGTATGTGAACTTCACCTCAATATATGATTTTAAATGTGAATAGTCTAAGCACCTCAATTAAAAAGCACCGACTTTTAGACTGAATTCAAGGAAATAGCCAACTATATGTTGCTTATGAGAAACCCGTTGTAAATAGAAAACCACAAATAGGTTAAAAGTAAAATGATGGGAAAAGACACGATATGCTAAAACTAATTAAAAGAAAAGAGTGGGCATATTAATATCAGACAAAGTAGATTTGAGAGCGAAGAATACTACCAGGGACAAAGAAGGTCATTTTGTAACAATAAGGGGATCAATTAATTAAAATTACATAACAATACCAAATATTTATGTATTTAATACAACAGCTTCAAGACACATAAAGCAAAACCAACAGAACTGAAAAAGAGAAATAGAGAAATTCACAATTACAGCTAGCGATGTCGAAACCCCTCTCTTAAAAACAATTACAGATATTAGACTTAATACAACAGAAAACGAAATACATCAATGTACTCAAATACATCTGGTAATTTAGTATAACTAAAGGTGACATTTCAAATAAGTGAGAAAAGATGAATTATTTGTAAATGGTGTTGAGAAATGGGGTAGGCATGTAAGGGTAAAATTTTTTTTACAAAAAATGTAAAAAATGAAAGCACAAAATAAAAGGAGAAATCATGGGAAATTTTTAAAATTATTTTAAGACACAGAGGGTCTTTTAAACATGAATCAAAACTCATACTCCTTAAAAGAAAATACTGGTAAATTAGAGAGATAATATAACAATCAATTTTGCATGGAAAAGAGGACCATAAACAAATTTGAAAACAACTAGTAAACTGGAAAAAATACTTTCAAATCACATCATAAAGTGCTGATGTGATCTAAGTAAAAGGTCACTTTTCAATTGAATATTGATCGTGAAATAGAGACAGTTCAAAGTAAAGAAACTCAAACTCATTCATAATTTTAAAAAGAACAAATTGAAAAGTATACTGAGATATAATTTTCCACTTATCAGACTGATAAATATCCAATAGTTTAATGGTTTGACCTAATAGATAAGAAATTTATAGCCCCCAAAACCCAGAATACATATACTTTAAAAATATACATGTAACAGTGTACTAGGGTTCCCTTCTCCCCACATCCTCTCCAACACTTGTTGTTTGTTGATTTGTTTATGAGGGCCATTCTGACAGTGTGAAGTGATATCTCATTGTGGTTTTAATTTGCATCTCTCTGATGGCTAGTGATGCTGAGCATCCTTTCATAAGTCTCTGGGCCATCTGTATGTCCTCCTTGGGGAAGTAGCTGTTCAGGTCCTTTGCTCATTTTTTAATTGGGTTGTTTTTCTTCCTGGTGTGGAGTCATGTGAGTTCTTTATATATTTTGCAGATCAAACCCTTGTCCAAGGTATTATTGGGGAACATATTTTCCCATATGGTTGGTTCCATTTTCATTTTGCTGACCCTAAGAATCCTGACACACCAATTCAAAAGAACCTATGCACCTCAGTGTTCATAGCAGCACAATTTACAATAGCCAAGTGCGGGAAACAGCCAAAGTGCCCATCAGTACATGAATGGACCAAAAAATTATGGCACATTTACACAATGGATTACTACGCAGCGGACAGAAAGGAGCTCCTACCCTTCATGACAGCATGGATGGAACTGGTGAGCATTATGGTAAGTGACATAAACCAGGCGGTAAAAGACAAATACCATATGATCTAACCTATAAGTGGAACCTAATCAACAAAACAAACAAGCAAGCAAAATATAACCAGAGACATTGAAATAAAGAACAAAGTGACAGTAACCAGAGGGGTGGTGGGAGGAGATAATGGGGAGAAAAGAAGGAAGGGTTTTCAGGGACATCTATAAAGGACACACGAACAAAACCAAATGGGGGTAGGATCAAGGGTAGAAATTGGGGATGGCTGGGGTGGGGGGAGCTAAAGGGGGGGGGGGAATGGAAACAACAGTACTTGAACAATAATTAAAAATGTGAAAAAAACTAAAACATGAAAAAAGAATCAATTAGTGCATTAACACAGACTCTTCAGTTGTCTGAGTCATTATTCTTTTTCCTTTAGGCATGGTAAGTTTACTGTAACCTTAGGGAGCTTTCAAAGTAAGTTACTAAATCCATAGAAAGCATTATAATTAGTATTCCTATACCTCCAGGAAATATAAGAAGGAATAAAGAAATGTAGATATGAATTTAGCTTATGATATTAATATATTCTTGACTTGATGCAATATGTTTGACAATATTTTATTACATTTGTTTCTGTTCAAGGTTTGAAGTATTCAAATATACTAAATCTGTAGTTTAAAGTTGTTTAGAGGGAATTTTTCTTAATACTTAAGAAAATAATTTTCACATATTTGTTAATATAAGTATAAACTGACTATTAAAGAAATTGTGAAAGTAGTAGCCATTGTTGCACTCCATGCACCTATGTAAGTCTTCACTCTAACTCATTTGTTCTGATCTTTTTATACATAATCTCCAGACAATGCCCTTGATTCTGATTCAAACTGTTTCCATATCATCAAACTACATTTCCAAATTATCAAGGTTTACCTCCCCACATCCACCCATAAAGTAGAAATACATCACCTTACACCCTCATGTTCTTCATTACTCTGTAGAATGATAATATCTATTCTCTAAATATTTTAGACTCCAATTTCTTTATTTTCACTGTTATTTGAAAATAGTTTATTTTATCTGCCAGCAATGTCTTTTATCTGATATGTTGAGTTCCAAAGTAGTTGTCCATAAACTTCCTAAATGAAGTTTACAACCCACCTATAAGATCTCATTTACAATTCTATCTTATTATATTCTATCATGAAATATGTTTAAACTCATGCCAAAAGCAGAAAATTAAATAATCCCTTTAAAATGAAGAGCAAAAAAATAATAATAAAATAAAATGAAGAGCTATTCACTAAACTAATGAACCCAATATTCTCTTAGTGTGTGATTCTTTCTTTGAAGGCCTAAGGTCAGTCACTGCCATAAATGATTTTAATTTCCTATGAGAAAGCCTGTTATGGAGTTTTCCTAGGAGAATTTAAACAAAAAAAATCATCCATACTGTGAAACAGAGTAATAAATACTAAATTAATTATCAACAAATAAAATGAAGCAATTATATCAGTTTTATGAAATTTTGTATTCAACTTTTGCATATTTGTTATATCACAAATTTTCTCCTTAGGACAAATAATTATGCCATATAAAAGATCAAGGCTTTCTGCCCTGGCTGGTTTGGCTCAGGTGACTGAGCACTGGCCTCTGAACCAAAGGGTTGCCAGTTCGATTCCCAGTCAGGGCACATGCCTGGGTTACAGGCCAGGTCCCCAGTAAGGGGCGCGTGAGAAGCGATGACACACTGATGTTTTTCTCCTCTTTCCCCCTCCCTTCCCCTCTCTCTAAAACTAAATAATATCTAAAAAAAAAAAAAAAAGATCAAGGCTTTCTTACATGTGTAGCAAACATACAGTATATATATCAGGACTCTAATTCCAAGAGAAAAAAACCCAATTCAAATTAACTAAAGCAAAAAACAAAACAAAACATTTTTTTAACTGGATCACAAAAATGAAAAAGTGAGGGATGCTGTAGAGTTCAGGCATGCCTGGATCCAAGAAATCAAAGAATTTCAACAGATTTCTGTCTCTCACCTCCATTTTCATCTGTGTTGGATTTATCTTGGAAAAGCTTTTCTCATGTAATGGCAAAAAAAACCCAAAAAACAAACAAAAACCCTGCTGATAAGTTTTTAACCTCACTAAATCCTTGAAACTTGCAATTAAAAAAGAACTTCTCTTACTATCCATAATAATACCCACTAGAGCTCTAACAGTGCAGACAGGGCCATTTGCCAATCCCTTATTAACACTAGGTCAAGGGAAATAACTGGCCAGCCTATGACCAATTCACTGTCCTCCCTGATTAACAGTTTCACCAAAATCACATGCATTAAGGGTGAGGTAAGTCTCAAAAAAGGCATAGAACAGATCACAAAGTAATAGATGTCTACTACTTGGGCTATTTCAAATAAGGAATGCTCATGAACTGAAGGCTTTCCCATATGCATTATATTCATAAAATTGCTAACCAAAGAATTCACTGATATTTATTTAATAAGGACTGAGTGGTAACTAAATGTTTTCTTTCTTATTCTTGTTATAATCAGAGTGTTTTTTTATTATGAATTTTCTGATGTTGCCTAAGGGTGGAGGCACAGCTAAAATTATTCCCACATTCATTGCAGCTATAGGATTTTTCTCCAATATGAATTCTCTGATGTAGCCTAAGAGATAATATCTGATGGAAAGCCTTCCCACATTCATCGCATTCATAGGGTTTCTCCCCAGTATGAATTCTCTGATGTTGACTGAGGTATGAGCCACAACTGAAAGCTTTCCCACATTTGTTACATACATAGGGTTTCTCTCCTGCATGACTTCTCTTATGATGAATTAGAACTAAAGCATCATTGAAGGCTTTCCCACATTTACTGCATTCAAAAGGTCTTTCTCCAGTATGGATTCTATGATGTCGATTAAGTTGTGAATCAGTCCGGAAAAACTTCCCACATTTAATGCACTCATAGGGCTTTTCTCCAGTATGAATTCTCTGATGTTGATTAAGGTGGGAGCGATAACCAAAGGTCTTCCCACATTCATTACATTTAAAGGGTTTCTCTCCTGAATGAATTCTTTGATGGAGAGTAAGGGCTATGCGTCTGCTGAAGGCTCTTCCACATTGATTACAATGATAGGGTTTCTCTCCAGTGTGAATTCTCTGATGTTGATTAAGGTGTGCACTCTGTCTGAAGGCTTTATTACATTCCTTACATTCATATGGTTTCTCTCCTGTGTGAATTCTCTGATGTTCAACAAGGAAGGCATAACGGCTAAAGGCCTTCCCACATTCATTGCATGCAAAGGGTTTTTCTCCAGTGTGGATTCTCTGATGTTGAGCAAGGTGTGCATTCTGTCTAAAGGCTTTGTTGCATTCCTTACATTCATATGGTTTCTCTCCAACATGAGTTCTCTGATGTTCACTGAGAAAGAAGTCATGGCTAAAGGCTTTTCCGTGGTCATTGCATGCATATGGTTTCTCTCCACTGTGAATTCTCTGAGGTTGAGTAAATAATGAGTAACAACTAATGGCATCACCACATTCATCAGGTAATTTTCCAAAATGAGTTGTTTGATGTTGAGTAAGTAATGAGTGAAAACTTAAGAGACTTGAAAAATCATTACTTTTATAAGGTTTCTCCCCAGGAGGAATTCCTATATCTTTACTAAAGTATGTACTCTGTTTGAATTCTTTACATTCATTACCTATCAAAGATTCCTTCTGAGCATGTTGTCTTTTATGTTCAACTAGGACTGAATTTGGGGGGAACATTTTATCATAAATATCAAATGTATGTACCTGCTGTAATGCAGAAACTGTCTGTTGTGTTAAAAGTACTGATTTCAAGAGAACATTTCTGTCAGAATTATTACATTCATTATCTGTTTTCACAGCATATATTTCCTTAAGACTTGCCACTTGCCTGAAATGCCTCTCCTGATTTCCATGACACTGCTCAAATTCATCCTCATATTTCCAAGTTTCTCTGAAACTGGAGCATTCAAAGTCATGATTTGTAAGTCTTCCCATTACTATGCTCTGGGATATTTCCTCTTCATCAATGTACCATATTGGAGATAATTCCTTGATTTCATACCAAGACTCCCAGTCTGAAAAATATCAAGAAAGCAAATGTATCCTTTTTTTCCTTTGCAAAGAGAAAGAAAACTATCATAGAAGAAATTGAAGAATTTAATTGAAGGAATGAGGAAAGAAAGTACATCATTCTGACATCTCTCAAATTATATTATACAATATGAACAAAATACAAAGAATAAAAATAGCTGCTAGAGGAAGGTATGTGTTGGTAATGAGAAAGAGGTGACTGGGGAAACAGGTTAAAGGTAGGGCATCAAGATGTAGACAAAGCTAAATGCCAAAAAGATAAAGAATTGGAGATAATTGGTTTGATTACAATGACAGTTTTCCTGTGTCTAGTCCTTAAAGTTTCCAGTGCATCCTGCACTATCCAGTGATATTCATAGGGTGAAAAGCTCCATGAGGGCAGGGATTATTTACTTCTTTTTTTTTCATACTGCTGCATCCAGTGCCTAGGACAATGGCAGCATTTTGTAGAATCTATGAATGCTGACAGAATGCTCAACAACTTTAAAATTTTATGGGACCCGAGGGGAAAATTTTTTTCTCGGTGTCTAGTAGGAATCTGGAGGCCAGCATTTCTCATCATTGAGAAAAATAATATCTCTCAGTACATACTTGATACTTTCAGGAGAGGATATTGATTGAGATAAAATAGAAAGAAAACTATTGTTCATAAGATAATCTCAAGAAGAGAAAAACAAAGTTCTTTTACTGTCACATTACAATAATCAGATAATATATTCAACTATATGGAACCTACTACTAGAGTACCTTGTAGAGGAGAAAAAAGTCTCAGACAGGTCCTTTTCCCTTTTTAAAACTCTAACAAGAAAGAGACAAATTCTGTGCATAAAAATTCAATATGGCACATAAATAATTAGATAATAAGATAATGATTATGAGTAGAATAAATGTCAGAAAAACAGAGATCAAAACTCTCTACTTTAATTAAGGAATAAGTCCTGAAGAATGTGAGCTTGACTATCAAGGCTTTGATAAGGGTTCCAAAATACAAGTAATTATTTCAGTGATGGAGTCATTTTCACACTTTGATGTGCTTAGTGATTATTTTAGAAATGCACATATTAGCTTTTGGGATTAATTATTCTTTTCCATAACTGTTTCCAATCTATTGAAAGTAAATCTGCAAATACACTAGGTCAGTATAAAACTGAAAAGTAAACAACATATTATTCATCTGTACTGTTCTTCTTTCTATATATTCTCTGCTTTGAAGAAGGCCCACACCTCCACAGTTCCTCCTATGTATAGCCATGGATATTTTCCCACTTGGACCCCTATCTCAAGCCAAGCCTGAAATGGCTTTGTCCACTTATCCCTGTTAGATCCACACTGTTAATCTTTCTACAGAAGAGCAACTACTTCTGTTTCCTCACTTGCTCTCCTAAACCTCTTCTCCTATATCTATCACTCAGGACCACTATATTCCCTCTTATGAAGAATAAATCTTCCCTACTCCAGGAAAACTGTAGCTTTATATAGTACATAACTCAATGATAAGTAAAAGAAGCCTGATGGGAGGAGATCACAGACATTTCTGATATAGGGGATCCTGAGGTGCCTGGAACTCCAAACACTCTCTTAAAAAAAAAAAACAAAAAAAAAGAATATTGTGTGTGGGAGACCCTTCTGCATAGTGTGGGCCCAGCTCAGAGATGCACAGGACCCATGCCCACAGATAGGTTCTCTTGTGGGTAATCAGATTTGCAATATACCTAAACTGATTTTTGCTGAAAACTCTCCCTCACCCTGCAAATGCTTGTTGTAACTTCCTAAAATCCATGCTAAACCTTGCAGGGACCAGTGTAACCAGCTCAACCACTTTTGCCTTTTCATTTGCTAATATCCTTCTTCTGTGATGTGATTAGGGGCGTTGGCTCCTTTTGTTGTAACTGGGGATGGTGAGTGAGGACCATCTTGTAATGTGAGGAGATATAGAATAAAGGTCTGTCATGGCGGAGGCCGCAGCTTTTGCTCCCCTTGAGAGAAAAGCCATGCTGTTGTCCTTTTTCCTCCACCAGACTCAGTAGTCCGTGTGTATGTTTTTATTTCATCCATAATGACGTGGACACTGCTAACCAGTGTCCGCATCAATTATGGAGTCAGGTAGGCAGATAAACACTGTAGCAGGAAGAACTCCATATGAGGTATTTCCAGGGGAAAGTACAAAACACAAAATACATATTGTCCATGTGGAAAACATATTCACTATGATTGAAGTAGAGAAATACTTAGAAGTCAATGGTTTCATGATGGCACTCAGCAAAAGAAAACAGACAATTCATTGTTATCAGTAACTAATTGAAGGGAAAAGGGGAGTCATAGATTCAGGCAAAATGGAAGAGAGCTAAATGGGCATCTATGTGGCAGAGTGGAAACAACACAGGATTCAGGGTCAGACAAAGGTGAGTTTGAATCCAAACTCTGCATCTAGCTACCTAGGTATTCTGCCTTTACCAAACTGATTAATCTACTTCTTGAGCCTCAGTTTCCTAGTAGGTAAAATCATATGACATTGTAAGTATGGTATAAAAATTAGGCATAATACAGGGTGGGGCAAAAGTAGGTTTATAGTTGTTCACATGGAAAATAATATAATAATAAATAATAACATAAGAATAAACTCTGTGTTTCATGTACCCACAACTGAAAACCTACTTTTTTAAAAAAATTATATTTTATTGATTATGTTATTACAGTTTTCCCAATTTTTCTCCCTTTCCCCTCTCCACCCAACACCCCCCACTCCTTCAGGCAATCCTCACACCATTCTTAATGTCCATGGGTCACCCATATAAGTTCCTTGGCTACTCCATTTCCTATACTGTACTTTACATCCCCTTGGTTATTCTGGAACTATCTATTTGTACTTCTTTTTTTTCCTTTCAATTTTAACTTTATTTTTAAGTATTTTTAATGATTATGTTATTAGACTTGTCCCAGTTTTTTTCTCCCCTTTATCCCCCCACTGCCCTGCACCCCACCACCCTCCAGCATCCCACCTCCACCCCACTTAGTTCATGTCCATGGGTTATACATATAAGTTGTTTGGCTTCTCCATTTCCTGTACTATTCTTAACTTCCCCCTATTTTTTTTCTTTTTCTTCCTTAAATATATTTTATTGATTATGCTATTACAGTTGTCCCATTTCTCCCCCATCATTCCCCTACACCCTATACACCCTCTCCCACCCACATTCCCCCCTTTAGTTCATGTCCATGTGTCATAAGTTCTTTAGCTTCTACATTTCCCATACTATTCCTGCCCTCCCCCTGTCTATTTTCTAGCCACCGTCTATGCTACTTATTCGCTGTACCTTTTCCCCCTCTCTCCTCCTCCCACGCCCCTGTTGCTAACCCTCCATATGATCTCCATTTCTGTGGTTCTGTTCCTGTTCTACCTGTTTGCTTAGTTTGCTTTTGTTTTAGGTGTGGTTCTTAATAGCTGTGAGTTTGCTGTCTTTTCACTGTCATATTTTTATCTTCTTTTTCTTAGATAAGTCCCTTTAACATTTCATATAATAAGGGCTTGGTGATGATGAACTGCTTGAATTTGACCTTATCTGAGAAGCGCTTTATCTGTCCATCCATTCTAAATGACAGCTTTGCTGGATAGAGCAATTTTGGATGTAGGTCCCTGCTTTTCAAGATTTCAAATATTTCTTTCCAGCCCCTTCTTGCCTGCAAGGTCTCTTTGGAGAAATCAGCTGACAGTCTGATGGGAACTCCTTTGTAGGTGACTGTCCTCTTATCCCTTGCTGCTTCTAGAATTCTCTCCTTCACTTGAATCTTGGCTAATGTAATTACGATGTGCCTTGGTGTGTTCCTCCTTGGATCCAACTTCTTTGGGACTCTCTGAGCTTCCTGGACTTCCTGGTAGTCTATTTCCTTTGCCATATTGGGGAAGTTCTCCTTGATTATTTGTTCCAATAAGTTTTCCACTTGTTGCTCTTCTTCTTCCCCTTCTGGGACCCCTATAATTCGGATGTTGGGACGTTTAACGATGTCCCGGAGGTTCCTAAGCCTCTCCTCATTTTTTTGAATTCTTGTTTCTTCCTCGTTTTCTGTTTGGTTGTTAGTTTCTTCCTTCTGGTCCACTCCATTGATTTGAGTCCCAGTTTTCCTTCCATCTCTATCAGTTCCCCATGCATCTTCCTTCATTTCACGTATTGTAGCCTGAAATTTTTCATCTAATTTGTGAGCAAAATCAACCAATTCTGTGAGCATTTTGATGACCAGTGCTTTCAACTGTGCATCTGATAGGTTGGCTATCTCTTCACTGCTTAGAGGAATTGGCTCTGGGGCTTTGATTGGTTCTCCAGTTTGAGCCATTTTTGGTGGGCTTTTTGTTTTGTTTTGTTTTGGTTTTAGTCTGGTCGCAGCTATTACATACGAGGGGTGGAGCCTTAGGTGTTCCTCAGGGCGGGGCAGCCCAGTCGCTGGGTTGTGACGCTATAGGTGGGGGCGGGGTCCAAGAGGGAACAATGGTGCCTGTTCCACTCTCTCCTGGACTCCGGTCCTTTCCGCCGCTTCCCCTTCACCTGGATTATCTGCGCACGCTCAACTGCTGTTACGTAGTGAGGAGTGGAGCCTCTGGCACTCCCTAGTGAGGGGCAGCCCAGTCGCTGGGTTGTGACGCTGTATGTGGGGGCGGGGTCTGAGAGGGAACAATGGCGCCTGCTCCGCTCTCTCCTGGATTCAGTCCCTTCCGCCACTTCCCCTCTGTCTGGACCGTCTGCACGCAAGAATGTGGGACCACCTGGTCAGCCAGCCGCCCTGTGCGGCCTCACTGGGTCTGCACAGTTGCCCCCCTGTGCCCGGGGTCTGCCAGCTGCTGCCTGTGGGCCCGGGGACCGCCAGCCACCGCCTGTGCACCTGGGAACTGCCAGCCGCTGCTGCTTGCGCTCCTGCACCTCCACCTTCTCCTGCCGTGACTCCGCCCCTCCTACCGGTCTGGATGAATGGTTGTTGGACTTCCGTACAGTTCAATTTTCTATAAGTTCTGATTGTTTTCTTGTTTCTAAATATTTGTTGTCCTTAATTTTGGTTGTGAGAGGAGGCACAGTGTGTCTGCCTACGCCTCCATCTTGGCCGGAAGTCCTGAAAACCTACTTTTGCTCCACCCTATATATAGCATATCCAGCAGTGTTTGGCTCATTATACGTATCTGGTGATGTTTATCATAAAATGAAACAAATTAATATATACTTATTAAATAATTCTTATACCTGCACCACTAAGTAGGCTTAGATATTATTACATCTGATTTTGAGGCTCATATGATATCTATCACATCACAGGATTTTGAAATAGGTTGATGGTCAAGTGGCAAGGCCAAGAATAGGAGAGGTAAACTCTTTGAAGTTAAAATGTATCCAGGAAATGTGTTAAGTCTGTAATTTCCAACAGAATACGGTCTGTAAATAGATAGAAGTTATAAATCAAAGTATGATCAAATTTGAAATCCAATCGAACTACATAGTAAGTAGGCTTATGTATGATGTTGGAAGAGGAAAAGAACTGTGGACCTGGTTTGAAACCCAGGAAAGTCTAGTGGGAAGTCTGAGGAAAAAAGGATAAGACCTATAAGGAAATCTTTTTTTAATTAAAGTATAGTTCACATAAAATATTGTATCAGTTTCAGGTGTACAATGTAGTGATTTGATATTTATATTCCTTATGATGTGATTACAAGATTAAGTCCAGTAATCATCAGTCACAAGAAAATGTTACTACAATAATATTGACTATTTTCCTAATGCTGTATATACATCTGTGACTTTTCTCTTTAAAAAAAAATAATAATAACAACTAAGACTTGTACCTGATGGAAAAATCTTAAGAAGGAGGGAGTTTTCTGCTAATGCCCAAAATATGCTCCAATGAATAACCTGACTAATGACACACATAGCTACAGATTGGATATCCTTCTGTAAAAGACTGTATAGAATTATGCTTTCAATAAGGCAGCCACTAACCACATACAGCAATTTAATTAATTAAATTTAAAATTTTTTGGTGTATGTATCAGTAGTTTGTTCTTAAAATTTTTATTTTTATTTTATTGTATTTTTTTCTATTACCATTTATCGCCCCTATAGCCTCCTCTACCTCTATCCAGTTCCCCTCCCCCTACAATCACCATAGTGTGGTCTATGTCCAGGAGTTCTTTCTTTTTCTTCTTCTTTGCTCAATCCCTCCACCATCCCAACCTTCCCCATCAAAGCTGTCAGCCTGCTCTCTGAGTCTGTCTCTGTTTTGCTTCTTAGTTCAGTTTGTTTATTAGATTCCACTCATGTGTGAAATCATATGGTACTTGTCTTTCTCTGACTGCCTGTTTCACTAAGCATAGTGTTCTCCAGGTCCACTCAGGCTATTACAAAGAGTAAAATTTTCTTCTTTTTTAAAAGTCAAGTAGTATTCCATTGTGTAAAATGTACCATAGCTTTTTTATCTACTCATCTAGTGATGAACACTTGGGCTTCTTCCAAAAGCTATTGTAATGTAAATAATGCTTCAATGAACACAGAGGTGCATATATTCTTCAAATTGGTATTTCAGGTTTCTTCAGATAGATTCCCAGAAGTTTAAAAATTTAGTTTCTCAGTTATACCTAGCCATATTTTAAGTGCTCAGTAGTAAAACATGGCTATTGTATTGGAAACCACATATACAGGTCATTTCTGTCATCTGAGAATGTTCTATTAGGAAAGACTGGATAGAAATCCAGATTAATATGACAAAGATCTTAGGGTTGAATGAAGAAAAGACAGAAAAATAGGAACAGGAGCTAGTTAAAGGGAGAAAGAAAGAGGATACAGATTTGGACAGAGGAAAAGAATTGTGGTCAGAACTATTTTATATATCTCATGAAGATGGGGAATATGAAAATGAGGACAGGTACCTGAATTTAATGAAACTAGAGGGGCAGAAGCCAGATTGCAAGTGGTAAGGCAATGGAAGAAAATTTGAAGTGAAGGCAAGGAATGACAATTATAATTGGAATATAAGTAATTGGAAGGGAGAAGGAAGTATGGTATACAGAAACGCCAAAAAGGTCCTATAAAATTATTTTAAAGAAGATTTAAATAAAAATATATGGTTGCACCAAATGAGAAATATGTATACATGCTTATTTACCATAAGTTAATTTATATTAAATCAATTTCAATCAGAACTCCATAAAGATTGTATTTCTGAACTTATATAATTATTTTAAAGGATATATGGCAAAATGATCAATAATATACAAAAAGAAAAACGTTTCTAGGACCAATAATGTGACCTAAGTCTTGCATTTTATAACTTCCTTCCATCAAAATCCCTGTGAAAAAATAAGGTGATATGTAAAATTCTCTACTACTGTGAGGAAATGTCAAGAGAAACATACCTGAAGCATAAAAACAGGAGATGCAGAGAACACAGCAAAAAGGAGCATGAACAACCCCATTCTGACCACAGCTAGTTGAAGGGACTATCACAGGAAAAGCACACAGAAGTATTTCTCTATCAGTCTGAATGTATATGGGAGCTATAGCTGAGGACTAGCATTAGGGCTGCTCTACAACATTTTTCTTTTAAATAGAAATTATATTCATAATAAAATATCCAAGCAGTTAAAAAATGTATAAAGTAGGGTAATTGAAGATGGGCACAGTGGAAGCTACACTCACTTCCTCCCAGTGCCAAACCAGACTTACAACTAAATTATAGGTCAATCAGCCTGAATAATCAACTGAAGGCTAGCTGAATATAAGTACTATAGCCAAGGATTTACAGAAGAAGCCCCACAGAGACAGGTAAGAAGAGTAGAAATGTTGAAAGGAAATGAAGGAAAGCTCCCCCAATTTGGCAAAGGAAATAGACTTCCAGGAAACCCAGAGAGTCCCAAAGAAATTGGACCCAAAGAGGAACACACCAAGGCACATCATTGTTAAGTTACCCAAGATAAAGAGAGAATCTTAAAAGCAGCAAGAGGAAAGGAGAGAGTTACCTATAAGAGTACCCATAAGACTATCAACTGATTTCTCAAAAGAAACCTTACAGGCAAGAAGGGGCTGGAAAGAAGTATTCAAAGTCATGAAAGGCAAGGACCTACATCCAAGATTACTCTATCCAGCAAAGCTTTCATTTAGAATGGAAGGGCAGATAAAGTGCTTCCCAGATAAGATCAAGTTGAAGGAGTTCATCATCACCAAGCTCTTATTATATGAAAAGTTAAAGGGACTTATCTAAGAAATAGAAGATCAAAGACTTTGAACAGTAAAATGTCGACAAACACAAATATCAACAACTTAACCTAATAGAATGAAAACAACTAGAACAGGAACAGATTCAGAGAAATGGACATAACATGGAGGGTTATCAGTAGCGGGGAGGGGAGCGATGGGGGGGAACGTACAGGGAATAATTGGTTGGCATAAAATAGACAGGGAGAGGTTAAGAATGGTATAGGAAACAGAGGATTCAAAGAACTTATATGTACAACCCACGGAGTGTACAACCCACTTATATGTACCCCCTTGCGGGGTACAAGGCACAGGGTGAGGGGATAATGAGGAAAAACTTGGGAAAACTGTAATAACAATCAATAAAATACACTTTAAAAAAAGGAAAAGGACACAGAAACAATCAACAGAGCCAGGAAAAAATGAAGAATACAGTATCTTAAATGAAGAATACAACAGAAGGAGTTAAAAGCAGGCTAGATGAAGCAGAGGACTGAATCAGCGAGTTGGAGGACAAGGTAGAACAAAACTCCTAGACAGAGCAACAATATAAAAAAGGACTCTAAAAGAACAAAGATAATTTAAAGGAGTGGAAGGACAACATGAAATGTAATAATATTCCTATCACAGGGATACCAGAAAGAAAAGAAGAGAAGCCACACATAGAAAATCTATTTGAAAAAGTTATGGCAGAAAACTTCCCTAACACGGTGAGGAAAAAAGTCACATAAGTCCAGGAAGCATAGTGAATCCAAATAAGATGAACCCAAAGAGGCCCACTCTGAGACACATCATAATTAACATGGCAAAATTTAGCCCTGGCTGGTATGGCTCAGTGGATTGAGTGCCAGCCTCGGAACCAAAGGGTCACTGGTTCAATTTCTAGTCCAGGGCACACGCCTGGATTGCAGGTCACGTCCTTACTAGGGGGTGTGAGAGAGACAACCACACATTGATGTCTCCCTCTCTTTCTCTCTCCCTCACGCTCTGTCTAAAAATAAAATAAAATATTAAAAAATAATAAAATGGCAAAATTTAAAGACAAAGTGAGAATCTTAAAAACAGCAAGGGAGAAACAGCAGGTAAAATACAAGCGAGCTCTGATAAGGATATCAGCTGATTACTCAACAGAAACAGTACAAGCCAGAAGGGCATGGCAAGATTTCCAAGTAATGAAAAGCAAAGGCCTGCAACCAAGACTACACTATCCATAAATGATCTCTTTTAAATTGGAAGGCAAAATAAGGAGTTTCCCAGAGAAAAAAAAAGGCTAAAAGAATATAGCTCCACCAAACCAGCACTGCAAGATATGCTAAAGAGACTGCTTTAAGATGACGAAGAAAAAGAGAGAGAGAGAAACACAGGTGCAAAAGGAAAAAATGGCAATGAGTAAGTACTTACCAATAATAAAATTAATAGTAAATGGATTCAAAGCTCCAATCAAAAGACATAGGGCAGCTGAATGGATAAGAAAACATGACCTGCCTCACACATATGCTGCCTACAACAGACTCAACTCAGAGCAAAATATCTACACACATTGAAAGTTAAGGGATGGAAAAAATATTCCAAGCAAATGGACATACAAAGTAAACTGACATAGCATTACTTATATCATACAAAATAGACCCCACAACAAAGTCCCTGACAAGATATACAAAGTCACTTCATAATACATAAAGAAGTAGTCCAATAAGTGGATATAACCCTTGTAAACATATATGCACCCAAAAATAGGAGCACCTAAATAGATAAGAAATATCTTGGAGGAATTCAAGAAACATATCGACAGCAACACAGTCATTGCAGGGGATTCTAACATGCCACTGTCAACAATGGGTAGATCTTCCACAAATAATCAACAAGGAAATTGAGGCACTGAATGACACACTAGATCAAATGGACTTAATTATATGTACATAACCTTTCACCCCAAAGAAGCAAAATATTCATTCTTTTCAAATGCACATCAGACATTTTCAAATATAGACCACATAGCAGGACACAAAACAAGCCTCAAGAAATTCCAGAAAATTGAAATCATATCAAGCATCTCAGATTACTATGGTTGAAACTAGAAGCCAACTTCAAGGAAATAACTCAAACACATTCAAATTCATGGAGACTGAATAACATGTTATTAAATAATGAATGTGTTAACAATGACATCAAGGAAGTAATCAAAAACTTTCTGGACACAAATAAAAAAGAACACAACAGTGCTCCAAACCTGTGGCACAAAATGAAGGCAGTCCTGAGAAAGAAGTCCATTGCAAAACAGGCCTACCTAAAAAAGACAGAAACATTTCAAATATACACCTGACCCTACATCTACAAGAACTAGAGGAAAACAACAAACAAAGCCCAGAGTGAGTGCAAAGAAGGAAATAATCAAGATCAGAACAGGATTAAATGACATAGAGACTAAAAGAACAATTCAAAGGATCAATAAATCCAGGAGCTGGTTCTTTGAAAAGATAAACAAAATCAACAATCCTTTAATCAGATTCATCAAGATAAAAAGAGGAAGGACTCAAATAAATAAAATAAAAAATGAAAGAGTAGATGTCACACCTATAATAAACAGAAATATAAAAAGGATTGTAAGATATCACTATGAACAACTATATGCCAAGAAATCGGACAACCTGGGCCAAATGGACAAATTTCTAATAACATATAATGTTCTAAAACTGAATCAAGAAAAAGCAGAAAGCCTGAACAGACCAATAACAGCTAGTGAAATTGAAGCAGTAATCAAAAAACTCCCAGCACATAAAAACCCTGGACCCGATGGTTTCACAGGAGAATTTTACAAAACATTTAAGGAAGAGCTAACCCCTACCCTTCACAGACTATTCCAAAAAATCCAAGAAGAGGGAAGAGTCCCAAACTCTTTTTATGAGGACAGCATCATCCTAAGCCCAAAACCAAATAAAGACACAACAAAGAAAGACAACTATAGGCCAATATCACTGATGAACACAGATACTAAAATCCTCAATGAAATATCAGCAAACCATACATCCCTCAATACATTAAAAAGAGCATATACCATGATCAAGTGAGATTTATCCCAAGGATGCAAGGATGGTACAACATTCACAAATCAATAAATGTAATACATCACATAAACAAAGGAAAGACAAAAATCACATGATCATAGCAATAGATGCAAACAAAAGGTTTTGATAAGGTACGGCACCCATTTATGATAAAAACACTCAGGAAAGTGGGAGTAAGAGGGGAACATATGTCAATATAATAAAGGCCATATATGAGAAACCTACAGCTAACATCATACTCAACAGGCAAAAACTAAAAACTTTCCCACTAAGATCAGGAATAACACAAGGGTGTCCACTTTCACCACTTCTATTCAACATAGTATTGGAAGTTCTAGCCACAGCAATCAGACAAGAAATAAAAGTCATACAAATTGGAATGGAGGAAGTAAAACTGTCATTATTTGCAGATGACATGGTAGTGTACTCAGAAAACCCCACAGGATCCACCAAAAAACTGTATGACTTAATAAATAAATTCAGCAAAATAATGTAATACGAAGTCATTTTTCACAAATTGGGGGCATGATTGTACAATAACAATAAAATATCAGAAGCAGAATGTAGGGGAGAAAACACCTATTTACTATAGCAACAAATAAATAAAGTACCTAGGAACAAAGTTAATTAAGGAGGTAAAAGATCTGTACTTGGAAAACTACAGAACCCTGAAGAAAGATATCAAGGAAAATATATATAAATGGAAGCATATATTTTGTTCATGGGCTGGAAGAATTAACATCACTAAAATGTCCATACTTCCCAAAGCAATCTATAAATTCAACACAATTCTTATTAAAATACAAATGGCATATTTCCCAAGGTTTAGAATAATTCAAAATTTACATGAAGACCCCAAATGGCCCCAGCAACCTTGCAAAAGAAGAACAAAGTAGGAGGGATCACGATACCCAGTATCAAACTATACTGTAAGGCCAGTGTAATCAAAACAGTCTGGTACTGGTGTAAGCACAGACACATAGATTATCTCAGCAGAAAAGGGAGCCCAGAAATAAACCCATTTTTCTACAGCTACTTGATATTTGACAAGGGGATAGGAGCATGAAATGGAGTAAGAATAGCCTCCCCGATAAATGGTGTTGGGAAATTGGACTGGTACATGCAAAAAAAAAAAAAATGGAACTAACCATCAACTTATACCATACACCAGAATAAATTCAAGGTGGGTAAAAGATTTAAAGTTGTGACAATATAAAGGCCCTAGTGGAAAACACAGGCAGGAAAATTTCAGATGTCTCATGAAGCTATTATTTGCTGATACATCTCCCAGGCAAGGAAAATAAAGGAAAAAATACACAAATGGGACTACATTAAATTAAAAAGCTTCTGCATGGCTAAAGGAACCATCATCAAATCAAAAAAAGAACTGACTGTATGGGAGAACATATTTGCCAATGATACCTCTGATAAGGGTTTGATCTCCAAAATACATAAAGAACACATCCGACTCAACACCAGGAAGTCAAACCATCTAATTAAAAAATGGGCCAAGTACCTGAATAGATATTTCTCCAAGGAGGACATACACATCATCGATAGACATATGAAAGGATGGTATATATTTCTACCTATTGGAGAGATGCAAACTAAAACCACAATGACATATCACCTCACATTGTTCAGAACTGCCACCATTAATAAATCAACAAATAACAAATGCTGGCAAGGATGTGGAGAAAAGGGAACCCTAGTGAACTGTTTATGGGAATGTAGACTGGTGTAACCACTGTGGAAAGCAGTGTGGAATTTCCTAAAAAAAACTTAAAATTGAACTGCCTTTTGACCTGGCAATTCCACTGCTAGGAATATACCCTAAGAATTCCAAAACACCAATTTAAAAGAACTTATGTGCCCCTATGTTCATAATAGTGCTATTTACAATAGTCAAGTGCTGGAAACAGCCTAAGTACCCATCAGTAAATGAGTGGATCAAAAAGCTGTGGTACATTTACAGGATGGAATATTATGCAGCAGAAAGGTAGAAGGAACTACAACCTTTCACTACAGCATGGATGGAACTGGAGAACATTATACTAAGTAAAATTAGACAGCTGGTGAAAGACAAATACCATACGATCTCACCTATAACAAGATTCTAATGAACAAAAGAAACTACCAAGCAAAATAGAACCAGAGTCATGGAAATATGGAACAGACTGACAGTAACCAAAGGGGAGGGTGAAGGGGCATAAAGGTGGAAAAAAGGGGAAGGGTCTAGTTAAGGAACATGTATGAACAACCCATGGAATGACTGGAGGGTCAGGATGTGGGCTGGACAGAGGTCAAAGGGAGAAAAACTGGGACAACTGTAATAGAATAATAAAATATTTTAAAATAATAAAAATTAAAAAATAATAAATGACCAAAAACTTCCCTACCCAGGTGAAGGAAAAGGACACTTAAGTCCAGGAAGTACAGAGACCGGAACATGATGAACCCAAAATCCCCATACCAATACACACAATTAAAATGTCAAAGGTTAACAACAGAGAATCTTATAAGCTGCAAGAGAAACACAGTTTGTTAACTACAAAAGAGCCCCCATAAAACTGTGAGCTGATTTCTCAACAGAAACATTTCAGGACAGAAGGGATTGGCATGAAGTATTCAAAGTAATGAAAAGCCCATTTTTGCATTGTTTGCTATACATTTAAGCTTCAAACATGTGATACATGACTATACATGGAATTCCTTGAGAACTGTATTAATATGTTTCAAGGAGCTGAACTCTTAGCACTATTGGTTTTCCTTGTCTACAAGGTCATTCTCATCTATACACAAAGATGGTATAAAGACTTCTGGCTAGAGGAATTCCAAGATGGCTGCAGAGTAAGTGGAAGCTGCATCCACTGGCTTCCAGGACCAAACTAAATTTACAACTAAATATGGAGCAATTGACATGAAAAACCAACTGAAGGCTAGCTGATCTGACATATTATAACCAGGGCTTACAGAAGAAGCCAAATAGAGACTGGCAAGAAGGGAGGAGATGAGGAAAGGAATAGCCCCCATGCACAGGTGAGGTGGTGGGTGAGAAGCCAAAGGGACATTGCCGCGGTCCGGCCGCAGCGGGTCTAAGGGTCCCCTCGAGGTGAAGGTAGGAGTCGGCGCAGAAATCAGGCAACTACGCAGCTCAAGGCAGGTGATGCTCTGAAGACGTTTATTGAAAGTAAGGCTGAAGCTTTTATACTATTACTGTTGCTATGCTTCTTGGTCTGAAAAGGAACTTGGCTGTCTGCCTGTTGCCTTGGTTAGGCTAAACAGAAAATTATAGTTTAACATACAATGACTTTATAAATTGAAAATAAGTATTTGACTTGCCAAACAGAGTCTCAGTGAATTCTTTTGCCTGTGGTTAATGATTGATCCGTGATCTATGTCTATATCCTGATTCTATTCTACTAAAACGTTATGAAAGACTAAGTGCCCTTTCTATTATTATTTGTTCCTGTAAGATTATTTTGTTCTACTTACTTACAATGGGTGAACTGATTTAAGTCTTTCTGATTAATTTTCTTCAGCCAACCATCCTTCATTGCCTTTAAACAAATATGGACAGTCACCAAGGGTGACTTCTTTGCTAACTTAACTAGTAAATTGTTAGTACAATCTGGACACGCAGTTACAGATGATTCAGGAGTAGTGGTGACTGTGTCTAGTTCTGTGGAAGCTGGAATCACATCCGAGGCTTGCCTATCGGTTTCATTCTCATGTGTCTTATTCATCTTTCTCAGGTTAATCATATATACAATGAAAATTATGACTCCTAGAAATATAATTCTATTTCTAGCTACCAATTATCCCTATGCCGCGTCCCCTTCCTTGAAGCTTCTCTCCCCATATCCGGACCTTGTCAGACAATATGGCTGGAAGAGGATGCGGCAGGACATAGTGGCCACAAAGCTTCCTCACCCTAGATGTGTGCAGTCTCAACCCCAAGCAGGAGTCCACAAACTAGATCAACAGAGAAGGAAAGATGAGTCTGCATCATATCTGGCAGTGAAAATCAGTGGGAATTCAACCCACCTAAAAGAATCAGACTGTACCCTCCCAGGGAAGAACACTCCTATTATTCCAGCTCCAGCCTGGAGAGTTCACAGTCTGGACTCTCATTGCTGGTAAGGCCAGGTGCCATACCTGGGTGGTGCAGAGGGTCTTTTGGCTACAGCCAGCAGTGACATTAAAGGACTCTCTTTATTCTGGGGAGGCTTTGCACTAAGGTGCAGACAGTGACAAAAACTATGTGGCTTGGGAAAGAGGGCTGGTCTCCCCCACCTCTAGCACATAGCCAGCACCCCTCACTCCACCTCATGAACCACTCCGCCTGCCACATCCTGTTGGATTCTGTGACAGGGGTGAGCTGTTCAGAGCTGGCACTTTTGGCGCAGTCCTGCTTGGTTTGGTGGCATGGGAAGACCAGGGAGCCACACAGAGATGGGATTTTTGGATTCTCCCAGGGAGATTTCTGATGAAAGCCTGATAGGCAAGTGTTGGGCTGTGTGGCTACATTATGAAAAAGCAAATCCAAACTTCCCTGCAAATTCAGCTTGTGCTATCCTGGGAAAGGGAAAAAGTGCCCTTCCTTCCCTATAGGTTTGTGACCCCCAATGGGAGACTGTTTGAATCAGCCCTACAAAGTCCCAGAAACACCACTGCATCCAGTTCCACAGAGGAGAGGGAGAATGGCTCAGAGCAGAGACTTTCAAAGTATGTTCAGAGGCTATTGTCTGAACCCAGGATGAGGGGCTTGGCTTTCTCCTATGGGTTGGGATGCCATTATCACCAATTAGAAAGACTTTTGATCCATCCCTGAGCCCAAGGAAGCTGACCTTGCTCCTGCACAGAGGATGGCTGGCTGCATTTGACCTGAACCTGCAGCGAGCCTCCTGGAACAACTGAAGTTGGTGACTATAGCAGAGAATGAGGAGTTTAGCTTTAAAGCAGGGGCCACTTTCCACTCATTTAGTGCCTAATTGTGTGATCCTCAAGTAGGGGACCTATAACCCTATTCTCTCCACCCTCGTTGCACTTTCTTACCAAGTTTGCTACCCGTTCAAGGGGCTGTGGATCATGGTCAGTCTGAGCTATTGTATAGTCTTTTTTCCAAAAGGCTCAGAAGAAAGACCAGGCAATTTCAGTGTGAGGCAGAGTAGCTGACAGCTGGAGGTGGATATCAAGGATCCTTTGCCCTTTTACAGATCTACCTCCAGCTCTAAGCAGGAGGAAGGAAACCCTTTGACACAGATTGACCCCTCCCCCACACACTAAGATGCAGTAGATGCAGAAACAAACAGTGCACAGCATGGCAGCTACAAACAGATATCTCAAGACCATTGCTCAAAATGTCTGATAGCAACCTGTACCAGAACCCCAACCAAAGAGACCCAGAACCAACACAACCAGTGATGTGCTTTAGACCACACCAGAGATTGACCAAACCAACTACACAAGCAGCACACCCAAAGGGAAATTCCAGTAGGCACCATTCCCTGCAGGAACAACTCTGCCTTGAAGGGAAGTCCCTGAACAGCATTTCCTACATGGTGATCGAGATTTACTCTTATAATCACCAAGTCTGAAAGGTCAACTCCACACATGAAAGGGCAAACAGCATTCAAGACTTAACTACAACAGGGGGTTCACAAAACACACAAGAAACATCCATGGAACATGTAACTCAGGTGATTTGAAAGACTGTGCCAATGAGCCCAACAAGACACCTTCATCATAAAGCCAGCATAACAACTTTGGGAGTCACACCAGACTACCTAAAACACAGAGACAAAATGGGAAAACAAAGAAAGAATGCTCCCTCAGAAAGAACAAGAGACATCCAAAGAAAAAGCATTAAATAAAATGGATGAAATAGAAGGAACCAAAATATAAGATACATAATTCAAAATAATGGTTATAAGGATTATCAAGGATCTTAGGGAAAAAATGAATGACCTCAGTGAGAACTTAAAGAGAGAGCAAAAACTAAAAAGGACACAGAAATCAAGAACCAGTCTAATAAAGATGACAATACTGAAATGAAAAAGTATACTAGGAGGAATCAAGAACAGGTTAGATGAAGCAGAGGACTGAATCAATGAACTAGAAGACAAGGTAGAAAAAAATCACTGTTCCAAGCAGCAAAAGGAAAAAAAGAATTAAAAAGAATGAGAATAGTTTAAAGGAACTTTGAGACAACATGAAGCATAAAGACATCCACATTTTAGAGGAGGAGAAGAAGGAGAGCAAGGAATAGAGAGAGAACCTGTTTAAAGAAATAATGACCAAAAACATCCCTAACCTGCTGAAGAAAAAGTCACCCAAATTCAATAAGAACAAAGAGTCCCAACAAAAATGAACCCAAAGAGACCCACACCAAGACACATCATAATTAAAATGGCAAAGGATAAAGAAAAAGAAAGATGATTAAATTTAGCAAGAGAGAAGCATTTACCTATAAGTGAATTCATGTAAGGCTGGAAGTTGATTTTGCAACAGAAACACTTGAAGGACTGGCATCAAGTATTCTAAGTGATGAAATGCAAGAACTGGAATCAAGACTACTCTATCCATCAGACTATCATTTAAAATTGGATGTCAAATAAAGAGCTCCCCCGACCCCTTGAAAAAACTAAAGGAGTTCATTACCAGAAAAAAAAGTATTGCAAAAAATATTAAAGGGATTGATTTAAGAGAAGGAATAGATGGAGAGGAGGAAAATACATATAAAGAAAAAAGCAATAAATATCTACCTAGCAATAATAACTTCAAGTGGAAGTGGATTAAATGCTCTAATCAAAAGACATAGGGTGGCTGAATGGATAAAGTAACACGACCCATTTATATGCTGTCTACAAGAGAACCACCTCAGAACAAAATATTTAAACAGGATGGAAGTGAAGTGATAGAAAAAAATTAAATGCTAATGGAAATGGATAAAAAGCTAGGGAAGCAATACTTATATCTGACAAAATAGACTTAAAAACAAAGGCCAAAACTAGAGACAAAGTATGTCATTACATAATAAAAAAAGTGATTGATCCAACAAGAAGATATAACCCTTGTAAACATCCACACAATATAGGAGCACCTAAATATATGAAGAAAATCTTGGTGGAATTTAAGAGAAAGATTGACAGGAATACAGTCATAGTAGGGGGGGTTAATACCACCTGTCATCAGTGGATAGAACTTCAAGACAAAAAAATCATCAAGGAAATGGTGATCTTAAATGATAGACTACATCGAATGGATTTAATTGATATTTACCAAACACTTCATCCCAAAGCAGCAGAATATACATTCTTCTTAACAACATATGGAACATTCTCAAAGATAGACCTCATGTTGTGACACAAAATAAGTCTTACCAAATTCATGAAGACTGAAATCATATCAAGCATTATCTTCAACCATAATGGCATGAAACTAGAAATCCTCTACAATAAAAATATTGAAAAACATTTAAACACCTGGAGGCTAAATATCATGATATTAAACAATGAATGGGTTAACAATGAGATCAAGGAAGAATTTTAAAAATTACCTGGCAACAAATGATAATGAACACAAAGAATGCAAAATCTATGGTACAAAGTGAAAGCAGTCCTGAGAAAGAAGTTCATAGCATTACAGTCCTACCTAAAAAACAAACAAACAAAAAACCCCTCAAATAAACAATCTAACCCTGCAGTAAAAGAATTAGAAAAAGATCAACAAACAAATCCTAGAGTAAGAAAAAGAAAGAAATAATAAAGGTAAGTCAAAATAAATGACACAGAGACAAAAAAATACAAAAAACATCAATGAAATCAAAAGCTAGTTCTTTGAAAACATAAACAAGATTGAGGAACCTTTAATCGGACTCATGAAAATATAAAAGAGAGATGATCTGAATAAACAGAATAAGAAATCAAAGAGAAGTAGCAACTGACGTCACAGAAATACAAAGAACTGCAAGAAAATACTATGAATGACTACATACCAGCAAAACGGACAAACCTGGGTGAAATAGATAAATTTTAAGAAATATATGATCTCCCAAAACTGAATCAGAGTCAGAAAACCTGAACAGACTGACTACAACTAATGAAATTGAAGGAATAATCAAAAAAACTCCCAGCAAACAAAAGTCCTGAACAGAATGGATTCACGGATGAATTTTATCAAACACTTATAGAAGAAATAACACTTATCCTACTGAAACTACTCTATAAATTCAAGAGAAGGGAGACTTAAAAGCTATTTTTACAAGGTCAGCATTACCCTAATTCCAAAATCAGGTACAACAGAAGAAAGCTATAGGCTAATATCCCTGATAATCATACATGCTAAAGTCCTCAACAAAATATTAGCAACCAAATACAGCAATACATTTAAATGTGGTATACATTTAATATACCACAATCAAGTGGAATTTATTGCAGGAATGCCAAGTTGGTACAATATTTGCAAATCAATAAATGTGGCATATCACATAAATAAAATGTAAGATAAACATCAAATAATCCTGTCAATAGATGCAGAAAAAGCATTTGATAAAATCCAGCACGTATTTATGATAAAAACTCTCAGTAAAGTAGGGATAGAAGGGACATACCTTTATTAAAAGATTGTATGTGAAAAACCTATAGCCAACATCATATTCAATGGGCAAAGATAAAAGTTTCCCTTCAGATCAGACACAAGACAGGGATGTCTGCTTTCACCACTCTTATTCAACATACTATGGGAAGTCCTGGACATAGCAATCTGACAAGAAGAAATAAATGGTATCCAAAATGAAAAAAAGGAAATAAAACTCTCATCATTTCTACATGACATGATATTGTACATAGAAAATCACAAAGACTCCACCAAAAAAAACTAGACCTAATAAATAAATTTGGCAAAGTAGCAAAATATGCAATTAATATTAAGAAACTGGTGGCATCTTTATATGTAAATAAAAAAACTATCAGAAAGAGAAAATAGAAAACAATCCCAACAACAACAACAAAAATTAAATACGTAGGAATAAATTTAACCATGGAGGTGATAAACTTGTACTTGAAAAACTGTAAGACACTGAAGAAACAATTGAGGAAGACACAAATAAGTTAAAGCATATATTGTGTTCTTGGATTGAAAAAAATTAACATCATTAAAGTGTCTATACTTCCCTAGCCTGATGGATCAGTTAATTGGAGAATCATACTGTACCCCAAGTTTGTGGACTGATTTCCAGGGACAGCACATACTAAGGCTACAGGTTTGATCCCTGACTAGGATGCATACAGGAGGCAACTGATTGATATTTCTCTCTCACATCAATATTTCTTTCTCTTTCTCCCTAATTCTCTCTCTTTCCACCTAAAAAAATGTCCATATTGTCATTAACAATCTATAGATTCAATGCAATTCTTGCTAAAATACCAATGGCATATTTCAGAGCTCTAGAACAAATATTCAAAAAATTTATACAGAACCAAGAAACCCAGAATAGCCTAGAAATCTTGGGGGGGGGGAAAGAACAAAGTTGAAGCTATCATAATACCTGATATCAAACTATACTATAAGGCCACTGTAATCAAAGCAGTCGGGCACTAGCATAAGACCAGTCATAAAGATTAATGGAACAGAATAGAGAACTCAGAAATAAACCTACTGTTTTTATGGTAAGTTAATATTTGACATAGGAGGCAAGAACATACAATGAAGTAAAGATAGTATTTTCAATAAATGGTGTTGATGTTGGAAAATTAAACAGGTATATACAAAAACAAAAAAAAAAAAGAAGAATCACAGACTTAAACCATACACAAGAATAAACTCAAAATGGAATAAAGTTTGAAATGTAAGTTGTAAAACCATAAATATCCCAGAAAAAAACATAAGCAGTAACATTTCAGACATTTCTTGTAGCAATAATTTAGTTGAAATATCTCCTTGGGCAAGGGAAACAAGGAAAAAATAAACAAATGGGACTATCGCAAACTAAAAAGCTTTTGCACAGCAAAAGAAACCACCAACAAAATAAAAAGAATACACTATATGGGAGAACATATTTGACAATGATATATCTAATAAGGGGTTAATTTCCAAAATACATAAAGACTTTATACAACTCAACATCAGGAAGATAACCCGATTAAAAAGTAGGCAAAGGATCTGAATAGACACTTTTCAAAAGAGGAAAAACTAATGGTCAATATACATGAGAAAAGATGTTCAATGTCACTATCAGAGAAATGAAAATTGAAAAAATGAGATATTGTATCCGTCAGAATTTACTGATTTATCATCAATCAATCAACAAACAACAAGTCTTGGCAAGGATGTGGAGAAAAGGGATTCTCCCGAGTGCATTGTTGGTAGGAATGAAAATTGGTGCAGCCACTGTGGAAAGCAGTTTGTAGTTACCTGAAAAATTTAAAAATAGAACTGCCTTATGACACAGTGACTCCACTTCTGTGAATTTAACCAAAGAAATTCAAAACACTAATTCTAAATAATATATGAAGCACCGTGTTCACTGCAGCATTATTTACAATAGCCAAGATTTGCAAACTACCCAAATGTCCATCAATAGATGAGTGAATATAAAAGTGTGGTACGCTTAACACCATGGAATACTACTTGGCCATAAAAAAGAAGGAAATCTTAGCCTTTGAGTGGATGGACCTAGAGAGCATTATGTTAAGTGAAATAAGCCAGTCAGAGAAAGACAAGTACCATACAATTTCACTCATATGTGGAATTTAATCAACAAAATGAACTGAACAAGCAAAACAGACACATACTCATAGAGATCAGTCTGACAACAGTTAGGGTGGATGTGGGGGTGGAAGGCGGGGGCATCGAGGGATTGAGCATGAAAAAAAGAAAAAAACTCATGGACACAGACAACAGTATGGTGATTACTAGGTAATGGTGGGGTTTGGGGAAGTAGAGGGGATTATAGGCGGGGTAAATGGTGATGGACGGAGCCTTGAGACTGGGTGTTGAACACACAATACAGTATACAGATGATGTGTTGTAGAACTGTACACCTGTAACCTATGTAGTTTTGTTAACCAGTGTTACACCAATAAATTCAACAAAAAGTAAAAAACTGGGTGAGAGAAAATGCACCACAATTAAAAGACAAGGGACAGTCTTGGCAAAAGACAACCAAAACACATATTATAGAAAAATAGTACCTAGAATATATAAAGAAGTTCTACAAATCTATACAAAAAATGACAAATAATCTAACCCCCCAAAATGTGTTAAAATATTAGCAGGAGAAAAAAACTAAGTGAACAATTCATTCCTGGAAAAATGCTCAATCTTACTAACCAGATCAAAACAACTTCAAAAGTATTTCTCTTCCATCATTATGGCAAGATTTAAGTTTGACAATATCAAGGACAATATTAAAAACTTAAATTGGAAAATATCAAAGGAATAATGAAACAGGAACTCTCCAGACATGGTTAGTAGGTACGTATAAACTGATGTAATCACCTTCAAGAACATTTGAGTATCTAGGAAAGTAAAATGTGCACTTCTATGCCCCAGCAATTTTACTTCCAGGTACAAATACTTGACAAACTCTTATGTGCGTGTGTATGGAAACATACCATGCTACTACATGGGATGCAAAAAATGGAAACAAGTTAAATGCCTATCAGTAGGAAAATGGTTAAATAAAATGTGGTAAATTCAAAACAGGGAATATTATATAGCATTTAAAAAAGAACAGAACTGTATTTCATAAAGATTAACAAAGGATAAATTTCAATGTTGAGTAATAAAAACAAAGTTCAAAATAAAATGTAAAAAAACCCTATGAAAATAAAGACACTTTTTATTTTACAGATGCATAAAAGTTCACAATGAAATGTTTTAAAAAGGAACTGGAATGATATACACTGAATCCATGACTGCCGTTTCTGAGATCAAGAGGTAGATAAGGGAGTGAAATGAGAATGAGGAACAAAGAGAACTCATGACAATTTATCTCTTTATCAAAAAATAAAAACAGCCCTGGCTGGTGTAGCTCAGTGGATTGAGCGCGGGCCTGAGAACCAGAGGATCACGGTTCGATTCCCACTCAGGGCACATGCCTGGGTTGCAGGCCAGTTCCTGGCAGGGGACACACGAGAGGCAACCATACATTGATATTTCTCTCCCTCTCCCTCTCTCCTACCCTTCCCCTCTAAAGATAAATAAATAAAAATCTTTAAAAAAAAAAAACATATCAAAATATTAACAATCATCAATTCTAGGCATTATAATATTCTCTATACTTTTCTGTACTTTTAACTTTATCATTAAAAAAATATTTCCTAAAATAAAAAACTTGACTCTCCATTCTAAAAGAGAACACTTTTGTACCAGGAAAACGCCACCCAAAATGGTGAAGATGGAGATTTGCCTTCATGAAATGACGTAGAAGAACCATCTAGGAGACCAAAAAATTATAAATCTACTTATACATAAAGGAAAAACATCAATCTGTCATCAAACTTCTTCAAAAAAACATTTAACACCAGTATTATAAGAATGGTCAATTATAAACAGAACTTGGGAGGACGTTGTTTGCACAAGTTCTTTTTTATGAAGCTGCTAGAGGACAAACCTCAGCCAATCAACAGATGTCTAGAAAAATTTCGGCAAAAGAACTAGGAGAAAATACTTCATAAACTTCACTACGAAACTAAGACTAAATAAAAGGTTGGTATAAATGTGACACAATAGCATGTGAATATAATATGTCTCGACAATGTAAAAACAGTATAAATAACTAAATTTGGGAAGAGAATGTGGAAAGTAAAATAAGCCTAATTATCTTTAACAGGTAAAAATGAAAGGCTCATTTTTAAAGCTCATCAAATGAGTAACAGAAAGAAAAATCATGTACATAAACAGAGGAGCTAATAACCATGAAGGTAAAAATGAGATAAAAGGAAAATTTTCCTAATTATTATAAAAAATAAAGTATTATGTGACAAAAAAAGGCTAGGGAAAAAGATAAGTAAAAATTTCTTTTAAAAACTATAAAATAAAAATAACATAAAACCATATACAGAATTAGGCCCAAATATATCAAAAATGCAATTGGACTTTCACTTACTAAATAGAAATGATATTCAGATTTGTTCAAAAAGCAAAACTTAATTCTATACTGCATATAAACCCTACATTTCAAACAAAGTAATTCTACAAAGTTGAAAATAAAAGAACTGGTAAAGGCTCTAAAGGAAAAAAAGGCAAAGAAACAATTTCTCCCAAAGGGCCTTCAGGAGGAAGGCAGGCTGTTGACATCTTGATTCGAGCCCTGTAAGACTCATTTCTGACTTTTGGACTCCACAGCTGAAAGATAATAAATTTCTGTTGTTTTAAGCTGCTGACATAGTGGTAATATGATTATAGCAGCAATAGAAAATTAATACAGAAATCAAACTGGTACAACCTTTCTGGAGGAGAATTTAGAAATTCCTAATAAAATTACATATGTACTTACTCAGTGATCTAACATCTAGAAATCTGCCTTGAAAACACAGCCTCAACAACACAGAAAATGCATAAGTACAAGGTTATTCACTGTAGCATTGTTTGTAATTGTAAAATATTGCAAGCAACCTAAATGTCCACACATTGGAGAGTGGTAGAAAAAATTACAATAACATCCGCATAAAGGAATACCCTGCTGCTGTTAAAAAATGAGAAAGTTACCCTGGCTGGCGTAGCTCAGTGGATTGAGGGCAGGCTGCAAACCAGAGGGTTGTGGGTTTGATTCCCAGTCAGGGCACATGCCTGGGTTGTGGGCCAGGTCCCCAGTGCGGGGCATGTGAGAGGCAACCACACACTGATGCTTCTCTCCCTTTCTTTCTCCTTACCCTCTCTCTAAAAATAAATAAATAAAATATTTCAAAAATAAAAACTGATATAAACTATTAACTAATATGAAGTGAGTTCTTATAGATATAACTCAGTGAAAAAGCAATATGCAAAGAGTCTATGGTATGCTACCCTTCATGAAGCATACAAGGAGATACAAGAAACTGCATATATTTCTGCTCATTTGTGCAAAAGAAACAAAAAGGACAAACCTGAGGAAAAAAGAGGACTGGGAATCTACAAAGGGTGGGTAATAAAGGGGTACACGGAAGAAGCAAATGGAAACAGGACGGTAGGCATGAGAAGGGAACAACACATCTCTGAGAATATATTCTTGATCACAGTCTCTCCCCTGCCAGTTAAGTATGGAGGATATATTCTTTTTTTTTTTCCTTTTTAAGTATATTTTATTGATTATGCTATTACAGTTGTCCCAGTTTTCCTCCCTTTGCCCCTCTCCACCTGGTTCTCCCCTTCCCTCCAGCAATTCCCTCCCTCCTTAGTTCATGTCCATGGGTTGTGCATGTAAGTTCTTTGGTTTCTCCATTGTCTATACTGTTCTTAACATCCCCTTGTCTATTTTGTACCTACCCATTTCTGGTTCTAAATCCCTGTCTTTTCCTCCATTCTCCCCCTCCCACCTCCAAGCTGATAACCCTCCAAATGATTTCCATATCTATGATTCTATTCCTGTTCTAGTTGTTTGCTTAGTTTGTTTTTGTTTTTTAGATTCAGTTGTTGATGGTTGCTTGTTGTCATTTTAATGTTCTTAGTTTTGATCTTCTTTTTCCTAAATAAGTCCCTTTAACATTTCATATAATAAGGGCTTGGTGATGATGAACTCCTTTAGCTTTGCCTTATCTGAGAATATATTCTTGAAAAGCTCTGATTTTATTTTTTATAGCACATTAATGTTTCAGAGATTAAAAAAAAACCCACAAAAAAACAAAAAACGATGTAACCCAACCAGGATAGGGTAGGAACCAAAAATAGAATACAAATGAACCTAAGAATACCAACCTAAATAATTTTGAAAAATAGCATTCTGACTAAATATTATAAGATTAAAGATAAGAAAAATATATCAAAATAATGTAATCTAAGTAGTAAATTTGTTTCTCACAGAGAACTAGATAGGAAGTTCTGAAATGACTTTATGTAAATATTAAAACTGAGCAAATAGGTAAATATATTGTTTCTCATTATCATAAAAAGAAATTATAAATAAGTCAATGAGGAAGGCTACAATACACCCTGTGGAGCAGGACTAGAATCAGGATATCAATATAAATTGATAGTTTCAATACATAAAAAGGTAGAGGCAAAAGCCTAGAAGTGTGTGTATGTCTGTGTATGCGTTAGTATACATATAGATATTTCCCAGCCAAATCTATGGTGAGGGTCTAGGAGTAACGACATTCAGACCTTGGCTTCTAAACATCATTTTCAAATAAAAGGAACCAGGACTCCTTGGAGAGTGATTGATTTAAGGCTCGGGTAAGGAAAACTAGATGAATTTGGAACACCTTGAACCGCACACACATAAAAAAGTGCTTAAAAAATGGGTGGGGATATTTCAAAATGTCAAAGAAACTAACTTGAAGGAAAGGCCAAGGGGCAAAGCTGGAACAATTTTAGCCTCAAAATAAAGATTCGTTGTATTTACCTCACAGAAAAAATAAAAATCATGATTCCATAAACATAAAGAAATAATTGAATATACAATGAAATGGGAGAGAATGAACAGCTTTTCCCTGTAGAACAATCCTAGTTAATTTAAGAAAAGAGGGAAGTGAAAAAATCAATATTAGGGTAAGACAATAGTAATAACTGTTGCAGACAAGATCTATTAAGCCAATGGATGCTAAAATTAGTGAACAAAAGTTTTAGAAGAATCTGAATAGTCTCAAAGTATCTCCTCCAACCTATTAATAAAACAAGAAAAACTCTAACTTTAAATGGAGAAACAAGGCAGACACCACCTTCACCAAGTATTCAAATTTAACATCAATATTAAGACACATTAACAGTATGAATCACTTGGTATGATGAACTGAGAGGAACACAGCATTATTTTTGTGGCAGGCTTCAAAAAACTGCATTAAAGCTCAATCTAATCATGAGAAAACAATGGATAAACCCAAATTCAGTAGATGTAGATGTAATGAGGCATTTGTCTAGAGTAAGGTATATCTGAAGACTCTGGGAACTCCTAGATAATGAAATCAACAGATTACCCAATGTGTCTGAGTGTTGTAAAGTAGGCAGAAGGGCAAATAGACAAAACTGCCAGATAATTATTAACTACAGACACAATAAAAAGTTTTACAAAAGTCTGGTCAAAATGGCAGCATCAATGTGGTACTCGCATTCTCCCACAACCATATAAAAATTACAGCTAGGCCTGGGCTGGATAGCTCAGTTGCTTAGAGCATTGTCCTGATACGCCAAGGTTGTGGTTTTGATCTCTGGTCAGGGCACATACAAGAAACAACCAATGAATGCATAAATAAATGGAACAACAAATTGATGTTTCTCTCTCTCTCTCTCTCTCTCTCTCTCTCATTTCCTCTCTTCTTCTAAAATTAGGAAAAAAATTTGTTTTAAATTACACCCTGGCCACATGGCTCAGTTAGTAGGAGCACCATCCCATATACCAAAACATTGTGGGTTTGATTTCCAGTAAGGGTACAAAGCTAGGCTGCAGGTTCCATCCCCAGTTAGAACGCACATGGGAGGCAACTGATCTTTGTTTCTCTCTCACATCGAAGTTTTTCTCTGATTCTCTCTCCCTTTCTCTCTCTCTGAAATCAATTAACATCCTCAGGTGAGGATTAAAACAATTACAACTGAACTACAGAACAAACATCATTCAGAATGGCCTGAAATCTAGCTGAAATGAAAGTCCTACAACTAAGGATATAAAGAAGAAGCCATGTCGAGACTGGTAGGAGGGGTGGAGATGTGAATGGTTGGTCCCACACCCACCTGTGGTAGATAAAAATCAAGAGGGATATCTCTGCTGCAGATGTCCATCCTAAGGAGCAAGGGGTCCCATTCCCACACCAGGCTGCCCAGCCCAGGGTTCAAGTGCCAGGAAAAGAAGTCCCCATAACTTCTCTGGTAAAAACCAGCTGGAATTGTGGCTGAGTGAGACAAAGGGTTTCTGCAATCCCAGGTAGTTCCTCTTAAAGGGTCATACACAGACTTACTTGGACTCACTCCTGAGTTCCAGTTCTGGGGCATCAGCTCCAAAGGCACCAGAGACATACAGGGAGAAACTGATATGCCTGGCATCAGTGCAAGAGATGGAGGGGCAGCTTTCCACCAGACAGAAGTGCTGACAGAGGCAACTGGTCCTTTGATGAGCCCTCCCCTCACAGACCCAGCAGGCTGTCAAAACATCTGAGGCTCTACCAACCTGGCTAACACACTTATCCCTGCCCTAGTGATTACATGAGGCCCTACTTGCAGTTCCACCCACCTTGCAGTTCCACCAAAGATGGTTTCCAGTGGCTTTTCTACATAAATAGACTGTTTTAGCTCATGCTTCAGACTTTCCTAAAATCTCTCAAGCAAGCAGCATCTGGCCTCAGAGTGCCCCATACCTCTGACTAAGTGGCCCTAGGCCCAGCACTAGTCATAGCCACCTCACAGGTTGGCCTCTCCCAGACATGTCCAAGCCAAGTACAAGTAGCAGCCATTTACAGATCACTATGTAGCTCATGCCAGGTGACTCCTGGCAGGACACAGGTGGCAGCTGACCTGGGACTGCATTTCCTGGGAGGCTCCAGAGCCAGTGTACCCAGTGTACAGATTAAGACCACGCTGAAGCACCCTGCAACCTCCTCCACAAGAGACACTCTGAAGAGACAAGTGAAGAAGGAGACTGTGCCACTGGACCCTACAGGAGACCTACTACATTAGGCCACTCTACCAAGCCTGGGAGACGTAGCATCTCCACTTAATACAAATAAGCAAATACAGGGAGTCTACCAAAATGAGGAAACAAACATGTCCCAAATGAAAGGACAGAACAAAATTCCTGAAAAAGAATTAAATGAAATGAAGACAAGCAATCTACCAAATGTGGAGTTTAAAACACCGGTTATAAGGAAGCTAAAGAAACTTAGTGAGAACTTCAACAGCATAAAAAAAAATACATGGAAATCATAAAAAGACCCAGTCAGAAATGAAGGATACACTAACTGAAATGAAGAATAATTTATAGGAAATTAACAACAGAGTAATGAAGCTGAGAATCAAATCAGTGATTTGGAATATAAGGAAACCAAAGCACCCAATCAGAACAGCAAAAAGAAAGAATCCAAAAAAAAAAAAAAAAAATGAGGATAGTTTAAGGAGCCTCTGGGGCAACTTCAAACATACCAACATCCGCATTATGGGGATGCTAGAAGAAGAGAGAAAGAAATTGAAAACCTACTTCCAGCCAACATGGAAGCATAGGTAGACACACTGTGCCTCCTTGCACAACCAAAAGAAGGACAACAATCTAAGAACAAAAAACATCTAGAACTGACAGAAAATTGAACTGTATGGAAGTCTGACGACCAATGATTTAAAGAAGAAACATTCATCCAGACAGGTAGGATGGGCGGCTGGTGGACCCAGCAAGGCAGTGGATTATGGAGCAGGATGTGCAAGGCTGCAGCTGGCAGGCCAGGCAGCAGCAGGCAGACCCCGCAAGGTGGTGGATTGCAGACCAGGCAGTCCCACATTCATGCACAGAGAAACCAGGAGAAACAACTGGGGAGCAGGACAAACTGTGCAACCCAGGGCCCCAGAGCGGGGAACTAAAGCCTCAAACCACCTATTGAAAATACCTGTGGGGGTTGAGGCAGCAGTGGGAGAGACTCCTAGCCTCACAGGAGAGTTTGTTAGACCCACAGGGTCCTAGAATGTACACAAACCCACCCGTACCAGAATCAGCACTAGAAGGGCCCAAATTGCTAGTGGGAAGCAGAAGAAGTGACTGAAATCTGGCAGAGAGTGGAGCAAGCACCATTGTTCCCTCTCAGACCCTTCCCCCACATACAGCATCATGACCCAGCAACCTGGGTTACCCACCCTGATGAACACTTAAGGCTCCACCCCTCACCATGTACCAGGCACATCAAGACAAAAAAAATGGCCCAAGTGAAAGAACAGAACAAAGCTTCAGAAAAAATACAACTAAGCAATGAAGAGATAGTCAATCTATCAGATGCACAGGTCAAAACACTAGTAATCAGGATGCTCACAGAATTGGTTGAATTTAGTTGCAAATTAGATGAAAAAAATGAAGGCTACACTAAGTGAAATGAAGGCAAATGTACAGGGAACCAATAGTGACGGGAAGGAAAGTGAGATTCAAATCAACGGTGTGGACCAGAAGGAAGAAAGAAACATCCAACTAGAAAAGAATGAAAAAACAAGAATTTTTAAAAAATGAGGAGAGCCTTAGGAACCTCCAGGACATCTTTAAACATTCCAACATCCGAATTATAGGGGTCCCAGAAGAAGAAAAAGAGCAACAAGTGGAAAAGTTATTTGAACAAATAATAAAGGAGAACTTCCCCAATCTGGCAAAGGAAATAGACTTCTAGGAAGTCCAGGAAGCTCAGAGAGTCCAAAAGAAGTTGGAGCAAAGAGGAACACACCGCGGCACATCATAATCACATTAGCCAAGATTAAAATGAAGGAGAGAATCCTTGAAGCAGCAAGAGAAAAGGAGACAGTTACTTACAAAGGAGTTTCCATAAGACTATAAGCTGATTTCTCAAAAAAGACCTTACAGGCAACAAGGAGCTGGAAAGAAGTAATTGAAGTCTTGAAAGGCAAGGAACTACTTCCAAGATTGCTTTATCCAGCAAAGCTTTCATTTAGAATGGAAGGGCAGATAAAGTGCTTCTCAGATAAGGTCAAGTTAAAGGAGTTCATCATCACCAAGCCCTTATTATATGAAATGTTAAAGGGATGTATCTAAGAAAAAGAAGATAAAAAATATGAACAGTAAAATGACAGCAAACTCACAATTATTAACAACCACACCTAAAACAAACACAAAAGCAAACTAAGCAAACAACTAGAACAAGAAGAGAAACACAGAACTGGAGATCACATGGAGGGTTATCAACAGGGGAATGGGAAGGGGAGAGACAGGGAAAGGTACAGAGAATAAGTAGCATAGATGGTAGGTAGAAAATACACAGTGGAAGGGTAAGAATAGTATAGGAAATGTAGAAGCCAAAAACTTATATTTATGACCCATGGACATGAACTAAAGCAGCAGCAGTGGGGGAATGTGGGTGGGAAGGGGTGTGCAGGGCAGAGGGAAGTGAAGGGGGGAAAATGGGACAACTGTAATAGCATAATCAATAAAATATATTTAAAAAAAAGAAATTGAAAACCTATTTGAAAAAATAATGACAGAAAACTTCCCTAACCTGGTGAAAGAAATAGATATACAAGTCCAGAAAGTGCAGAGTCCCAAACAAGATGAACTCAAAGAGACCCAAAACAAGACACATCATAAATCAAATGCCAAAGATTAAAGACAAAGAGAGAATCTTAAAAGCAGGAAGAAAAAAACAGACAGTTACCTACAAGGGAGTACCCAAAAGACTGTTGGCTGATTTTTCAACAGAAACTTTGCAGGCCAGAAGGGATTGGCAAGAAATATTCACCCAGCAAAGTTATCATTTAGAATCTTTCCAGACAAGAAAAAGATAAAGGAGCTCATCACCACCAAACCAGTATTACATGAAATGTTAGAAGGTCTTCTTTAAGAAGAAGAAGAAGAAAGATAAGAAATATGAACAATAAAATGGCAATAAATACGTATTTATCAACAACTGAACTAAAAACAAGATAAATGAACAAACAGAACAAAAGCAGATTTATACATACAGAGAACATTTTGATGGTTGGAAGATGGGAGGGGTTTAGGGAATGGGTAAAAATGGTGAAGGGATTCAAATTGGTTGTTAAAGAATAGTCATGGGGATGTAAAGTACTATATAGGGAATATAGTCAGTAATATTCTAATAACTATGCATGGTGTCAGATGGTTATGAGAATTATCAGGATGATCACCTATTAAGTCATATAATGTGTACTCACTGGGCTGTACACTGAAACTAATATTACATGTCAGCTATAATTGAAAAATTAAAAAATGGTTTAAAAAAGTTATACAGAAAAAGTGATCTTTATATGCACCAGCATTGCTATGACTGGCACTTAAAATCCATAATAATGTAAATAGTAGACTGTGATTAAATCAAAACTATCATTTTGGAGAGATTGAGATTGGGAGATGGGAGATAGTATGTGCACTCATATATGCTGGATTCAGAATCAAAAAGTATTAAGTTTTTATTATCCTGGTGAGAAGATACTGATAAGTTTTAAACTTTAAAAAACAAATCATGAAATAGCAACAGAAATATATTTGTTAGAGACACAAAAGAAACACCAAAGAAAACTGCAAAAGAAAAGTGGATTCCTCTAGGAAGAGGGAAAATAGGAAGCAGGGCAAGAGACTCCTTTTTTTAAAGGAATAAGCCTTATAAAATCGCTTGACTCTAAACACTGTGTGTATATAACTTTGACAGTAACTTTCATAAAAATAAAAACCCTAAAAATAAATTTATAAATTTATACAATTCTGACTATAAATGGGAAAAGAAGAGTTGGGAATGACTGTAATTCAGGGTATAGGTAGAAGTATTATAGAGAGTATAATTTGATAGAAACAGGAAGGAAAAAACCCAAGGTGTAGGTGAGGTTTTTAAGGAAGAGAATGCAAAGGATTTCAGTTTTCTTCTGGAGCCAGGGTAGCCTGCTCATGACCATTTGGGCTGGCACCTTACAACAGCCCACCCTTCCCAGTTTCTTGTTACTCACCTGTATATTGACCAACTGACATCTCTCTCTTCACCAGCCAAGGATCTTTCCCTTGCTCCAACAGGGAGATCATGTTGGGCTTGGAAATGACAAGTCCTGTTTACAGAAGAAAAATGAGAGCAAGAGAGAAAGACAGAACATGCTACTGCTGTTCCAAAATTTCACACCCCATCTCCTGGTCATCAGGCAAGAAAGGACATTATAGGAAGGGCTAGAGAATGGAATGATGTTTGTATGGAGGATAAGAGATGAAACTTCTTCCATAGCAGTGGTTTTCAAAGTGCTAGTGCAGAGGAACCATTACCTTGGAACTTGTCAGAAATACATATTCTCAGTCCCTACCCCAGACAGTCACAGTGGTTCTCAGACTTTCACGGGCATCAGAATCATCTGGAATGCTCATTAAAACCCAGACTACTGAGCCTATCCCCAGAGTTTATGATTTGGTAGGTCTAGAGTAGAACCCCTTAACTTGCAATTTAATAAATTCCCATGCCATACTGTTGCTGCTATTCCAAACCATTATTCTACAGCAAAGAGAGTTACTAATTTCTAACTCTATAAAACTACTGCAGATCATTTCCTGGGAACAGAAGTAGAAATTCAGCTAAGTACTTAGATGTCTTAGATATTCCCAATGGAGGAAGCGAAAACACCCCAGAGGGAAGATTTTGATTTATTGGAGAGGGCATCCTTACCAAGCAGTACCAAATTCCTGTAGTTCTCCAACATGACATCTCTGTACAAATCCTTCTGAGATGGGTCCAGCCATTCCCACTCTTCTTGGGAAAAATCTAGAGCCACATCCCTAAAGGTTACCGACCCCTGAAATTAAAAAAATCTAAGTGGTATAAGGAAAATCATTATTGGGGAACAAGTGCATGCCTTGATATTTCAAATATTTAAGAGAAAAAAAATACCAAAAGCAGCCTTACTTTTTGAAAATATACATTTTTGTGAAAGGAAAAAAATACTCACAAGAAAAAAAGTTAGCTTATAGAATGAATCATAAGTTTTATGACATGAAACTATATGAGTAAAGGCAGAGTTTTATGTTACATATACTAAGTATCAAGTCATTCTTATAGAAAGCATTTTTTGTATTCCTCAAACTCGGATATCATCTGCCTCAGAGTAGTGAAAGAAGCCTGGGATTGGGCTTTAACAAAAGGGTGTGGTCTTTTTTTTAAAAATATATTTTATTGATTATGCTATTACAGTTGTCCCATTTCTCCCCCATCATTCCCCTCCACCCTACACACCCTCTCCCACCCACATTCCCCCCTTTAGTTCATGTCCATGTGGCATAAGTTCTTTAGCTTCTACATTTCCCATACTATTCTTGCCCTCCCCCTGTCTATTTTCTACCCACTATCTATGCTACTCATTCTCTGTACCTTTTCCCCCTCTCTCCTCCTCCCACGCCCCTGTTGCTAACCCTCCATATGATCTCCATTTCTGTGGTTCTATTCCTGTTCTAGCTGTTTGCTTAGTTTGCTTTTGTTTTAGGTGTGGTTCTTAATAGCTGTGAGTTTGCTGTCTTTTCACTGTCATATTTTTTATCTTTTTCTTAGATAAGTCCCTTTAACATTTCATATAATAAGGGCTTGGTGATGATGAACTCCTTCAACTTGACCTTATCTGAGAAGCACTTTATCTGCTCATCCATTCTAAATGACAGCTTTGCTGGATAGAGCAATTTTGGATGTAGGTCCCTACTTTTCAAGATTTCAAATATTTCTTTCCAGCCCCTTCTTGCCTGGAAGGTCTCTTTGGAGAAATCAGCTGACAGTCTGATGAGAACTCCCTTGTAGGTGACTGTCCCCTTATCCCTTGCTGCTTCTAGAATTCTCTGCTTCATTTTAATCTTGGCTAATGTAATTACAATGTGCCTTGGTGTGTTCCTCCTTGGGTCCAACTTCTTTGGGACTCTCTGAGCTTCCTGGACGTCCTGGTAGTCTATTTCCTTTGCCAGATTGGGGAAGTTCTCCTGTATTATTTGTTCAAATAAGTTTTCCACTTGTTGCTCTTCTTCTTCCCCTTCCGGTACTCCTATAATTTGGATGTTGGCACGTTTAACGATATCCCGGAGGTTCCTAAGCCTCTCCTCATTTTTTTGAATTCTTATTTCTTCCTTGTCTTCTGTTTGGTTGTTAGTTTCTTCCTTCTGGTCCACTCCATTGATTTGAGTCCCAGTTTTCCTTCCATCTCTATCAGTTCCCCATGCATCTTCCTTCATTTCACGTATTGTAGCCTGCATTTTCTCATCTAATTTGTGAGCAAAATCAACCAATTCTGTGAGCATTTTGATGACCAGTGCTTTGAACTGTGCATCTGATAGGTTGGCTATCTCTTCACTGCTTAGAGGAATTGGCTCTGGGGCTTTGATTGGTTCTCTGGTTTGAGCCATTTTTGGTGGGCTTTTTGTTTTGTTTTGTTTTGGTTTTAGTCTGGTCGCGGCTATTACGTAGTGAGGAGTGGAGCCTCTGGCGCTCCCCAATGTGGGGCAGCCCAGTCGCTGGGTTGTGATGCTGTATGTGGGGGTGGGGTCTGAGAGGGAACAATGGCGCCTGCTCCGCTCTCTCCTGGATTCAGTCCCTTCTGCCACTTCCCCTCTGCCTGGGCCGTCTGCACGCCCGAATGTGGGACCACCTGGTCAGCCAGCCGCCTTGTGTGGCCCCACTGGTTCTGCACAGTTGCCCCCCTGTGCCCAGGGTCTGCCAGCTGCTGCCTGTGGGCCCGGGGACCGCCAGCCACTGCCTGTGCACCTGGGAAATGCAAGCCGCTACTGCGTGCGTTCCAGGTCCGCACCTCCACTTTCTCCTGCCTCGACTCCGCCCCCTTACCGGTCTGGATGAATGGTTGTTGGACTTCCGTACAGTTCAATTTTCTGTAAGTTCTGGTTGTTTTCTTGTTTCTAAATATTTGTTGTCCTTAATTTTGGTTGTTAAAGGAGGCACAGTGTGTCCGCCTGTGCCTCCATCTTGACCGGAAGTAAAAAAGGGTGTGGTCTTCAATTTAGACTCTATACAAGAGAAACTTCCAGGAGAGTATCTTGAAGAAATAATGAAGTATCTATGAAGAAATTTCTATATGAAGAGATTTCTGGAAGGTAATATTTAAAAATCTAGAAAAAACCTACATGTCCAAAAATTAGAATTTAAGCTATACCACTGATCTATACAAGTTGTATGAGGGGAAGGATATATGTTTTATAAGCTCATGTATATCCAGTGTCTATTACAAAATCTGTCACATTGTAAATACTCAGGAAATAGTTGCCACTTAACAAATGATGAAGATTTCTATGAAACATCCATTGAAGGAAGAATACTCAATGCTTAAAAATTACAAGTTCCATTTTGCATTGAATGGTCTCATTTTTATTAAAAATAATAAAATATCAAATATTTTACTCTACACATTAAAGATACAAGTAAATATGGCCAGAGGAAAAAAAATACATTATATAGTGTTGTATAACTTCCACTTATGTGTTGTCGGAGGCTAACCTATACTGGTTACATCATGAGACTCCCTTTTCCCACCCCATTTTCAGTTGGGTTAAGCCACATGCAAAACATGGGAGGGAGTTGAGCAAGGCACGACAGTTATTCCCCTGGCTCCCTCCTTGCAGCACCAGCCACAGTGGTCTCTGTCCTTCAATCAAAAGTCACAGTGGCTGTCAGGGGACCTCCCCACTCACACATCTCTTTCTCCAGGTTCAGGCCTAAACTTAGTAGGGGAACTCTGCTTTTACCCCAGGGTGTAGCACTATTCTTTGTAGTTTCTCTTTATACTTGTAAATAGCTCCCTTTTGAGTTTCTTGCCAGAATCCTGACTGATAAACATGTTGATTCAGTGTACTGCTAGGATATGACCAGAGATGATCCCACAAAAGCACCACTAGGCAACTCTAATATACTTTCTCATAAATCCACTTTCTCACTCCTCCATGACTATTTCATACCTAGTATCTCTCAAACTACCACCAAGTCCTCCCCTGTTCTCACTTTGAATTTCCTCATCCTCTAGCCCCTGATATGTGTTTACTGACCAGGATCTGTGCTCATATATTTGGCCTTCCCATTGTTACTACAGATAAAACACTAAGCTTCCTAAAAAGACCAATCACTCCACTTGTCCATACAAGGACATTGTCTCCTCTCTTCCTAGTAAACATCATGGAGATATCAGATATCTCCCTTGTATTGCCAATATTTTCTCATTCTACTGGATTATTTCTATCAGAATATAAACTGATGCAATACCCTCCATCTGTAAATAGATAGACAAATTCCTTTCTATGATCTTGCTTTAGCTATTGTCCCATTTCTCTTTTTGTAATAATAAAACATCCCCAAAGAGGTGTTTGTATCAGTAATGTCCAACAGAATACAATGTGAGGCACATATGTTATTTAAACCTTTTCAGTAACTACATTAAAAAGTATATATAATAAGTTCGATTCCCAGTCAGGGTACATGCCTGGGTTGCCGGCCAGGTCCCCAGTATGGGGCACGTGAGAAGCAACCACACATTGATATTTCCCTCCCTCTCTCTCCTTCTTTTGCCCTCTCTCTAAAAATGAGTTTAAAAAATCTTTTAAAAAAAGGTATAGATAATAAGTAAAGTTAATTTAGTAATATTTTAATTTAACATATTTTATTGATTATGCTATTACAGTTGTCCCATTTTCCCCCTTCACTCCCCTCCACCCTGCACACCCCCTTCCACCCACATTTCCCCCCCTTTAGTTCATGTCCATGTGTCATAAGTTCTTTGGCTTCTACATTTCCCACACTATTCTTGCCCTCCCTCTATTTTCTACCCACCATCTATGCTACTTATTTTCTGTACCTTTTCCCCCTCTCTCCTCCTCCCACTCCCCTGTTGCTAACCCACCATGTGATCTCCTTTTCTGTGGTTCTGTTCCTATTCTAGTTGTTTGCTTTTGTATTAGGTGTGGTTGTTAGTATCTGTGAGTTTGCTGTCTTTTTACTGTCCTATTTTTTATCTTCTCTTTCTTAGATAAGTCCCTTTAACATTTCATATAATAAGGGGTTGGTGATGATGAACTCCTTGAACTTGACCTTATCTGAGAAACACTTTATCTTCCCTTCCATTCTAAATGAAAGCTTTGTTGGATAGAGCAATTTTGGATGTAGGTCCCTGCCTTTCAAGACTTCAAATACTTCTTTCCAACCCCTTCTTGCCTGGAAGGTCTCTTTAGAGAAATCGGCTGACTGTCTGATGGGAACTCCTTTGTAGGTGACTGTCCCCTTATCCCTTGCTGCCTCTAGAATTCTCTCCTTCATTTGAATCTTGACTAATGTAATTACGATGTGCCTTGGCATGTTCCTTCTTGGGTCCAACTTCTTTGGGACTCTCTGAGCTTCCTGGACTTCCTGGAAGTCTATTTCCTTTGACGGATTGGGGAAATTCTCCTTTATTATCTGTTCCAGTAAGTTTACCACTTGTTGCTCTTCTTCTTCCCCTTCTGGGACCCCTATAAATCTGATATTGGGACGTTTAAAGATGTCCCGGAGGTTCCTAAGCCTCTCCTCATTTTTCTGAATTCTTGTTTCTTCCTTGTTTTCTGTTTGGTTGTTTCTTCCTTCCTCCATTGATTTGAGTCCCAGTTTTCCTCCCATCTCTATCGGTTCCCCATGCATCTTCCTTCATTTCACGTATTGTAGCCTGCATTTTATTCATCTAATTTGTGAGCAAAATCAACCAATTCTGTGAGCATCCTGATAACCAGGGCTTTGAACTATGCATCTGATAGGTTGGCTATCTCTTCCTTGCTTAGAGGAATTGGCTCCGGAACTTTCATTTGTTCTCCAGTTTGAGTCATTTTTGGTGGTTTTGTTGTTGTTGTTGTGCCTGTTTCTGGTCTGGTCGCAGCTGTTCTGTAGTGAGGAGTGGAGCCTTAGGTGTTCCCCAGGGCAAGACAGCCCAGTTGCTGAGTTATGACGCTGTATAAATCTGGGGGCGGGGTCCAAGAGGGAACAATGGCGCCTGCTCCGCTCTCCCTTGGATTTCAGTCCCTTCCGCTGCTTCCCCTTCGCCTGGATTATCTGTGTGCGAATGTGGGACCACCTGGTCAGCCAGCCGCCTTGCGCGGCCTCACTGGGTCTGCACAGTTGCCAGCCTGTGCCCAGGGTCTACCAGCTACCGCCTGTGGGCCTGTCAGCTGCCTGCATGCTTGGGGACCCCCAGCCACTGCCGCCTGTGTTCCTGGGTCCGCACCTCCACTTTTTCCTGCCGCGACTCCACCCCTCTTACCAGTCTGGATGAATGGTTGTTGGACTTCTGCACAGTTCAGTTTTCTATTAGCTCTGGTTGTTTTCTTGTTTCTAAATATTTGTTGTCCTTATTTTTGGTTGAGAAGAGGCACAGTGTGTCCACCTACGCCTCCATCTTGGCCGGAAGCCATAATATTTTTATTTGACCCAAAATACAGAAAATGTTATTTGAACCTGTAATCAGTATAAAATTATTAATGTTTTACATTCTTTTTCATACTGAATCTTCAAACTCTGGTATGTGTTTTATACATATGTAGCACATATCAATTTGGAGTAGTCATTTGTGGCAACTGGGTACATTACTAGACAGCGCAGAAAATAAAGACTCATTGTCTCTATTCTTACTTTGTTTTTTGCTTTCTATTCTCTTTTAAATCTATTAAAATGATGCTTTCATCTCAACCACTCTATAAACCAGCTATTTTCAAGAGCATTCGTAGCTTCCATGTCACCAAATCCAGGGGCCAGCTCTCAGTCTTCATCTTCCTCAACCTCTCTCAGAAGGATTTAACTCAGTTGATCGTCATCTCCTTGAAGATTTTCTACTTATCACTTCCAGGACCCTTACTCTTCAGGTTCTCCTTCTGCATCAGTCCTTCTCAATCTCTTTTGCTGGTTCTTCCTATACTTGTCAGCCTCTAAATGATGAATGCCCAAAACTCAGTCCTTGGCCCTCTTTCCTATCTACATTCACCACAGTCCTACACTTAAAATAATCTCATCCTGTCCTATTGCTTAAATTTTTTAAATTTCTTTCTAGAGAAAGGGGAATTGAGAGAGAAAGAGAGGGAGAGAAACAACAATGTGAGAGAGAAACATTGATCAGTTCCCTCTCATATGCATCCCAGCTGAGGACTGCACCCTGACTGGGGACCAAACGCGCAACCTAGGCATGTGCCCTGACTAGGAATTGAACCGCAACATTTCGCTTTCTGGGGCAATGCCCAACCAACTGAGCCATTCTGGTCAGGGCTGTCCTGTGGCTTTAAATACATAATGAGACTCAAATTCATATCTCCAGTCCTGAACTTCAGATATATATTCCATATTCCACTTGGATATCCAACAGGTCTCTCAAACTTAATATACATAGAACTCACATCTTGTTTCCTGTCTCACCCTACCCAGTATTTTAATCTCAGTAAATGTCATGACCATTAATACAGTTTCCCAGATCAAAAATCTTGATAATCATCCATGACTGCTTTCTTCCTCTCACATTTCACAACCAAGCCCAGAATCTCACCAGCTCCAATGCCACCACTATGATCCAGGCAGCTATAACTTTCCAACTGGATTATTGCAGTAGACCCTGAATAGTCTCCCTGCTTCCACCCTTACTTCCCTGCTACCTCTTTTCCTTTGAAAACATAAATCAAATAAATCACAAATACTCCAATGGCTCTCCTTCACCCTTAGAACAAAAGTCCTAATCATGACCTTCAAGGGCCTATATAATTTGTTCTCTAGATACTCCTCTGACCTCACAGTGCTCATCAGCTTCACACAATACTGGCTCATTGCTATTCCGGGTACAGATCAAACATACTTCCACCATCAGAACTTCATACTATTGCTTCTAATTTTAAAGCTCTTCCCTAGATCTCCACAAAACTTACTCCTTACTTTCACTGAGGTATTTCTTTGCTTAAATGTCACTTCCTCAGAAAGACCATCCTTGACCTCCTTATTTAATAAGACACTCAACAATCACACTCTATCCCTGTTTCACTTGCATTCATCTCCAATACAATGGATCATGACCCATCAAATGAGGAGAGTTTCATCACACACCTGAGCATAACAGTGAGTAAAAGAGATACTACATGTTTTATGGAAGGATTATATGAACAAATGGTGGAGAAAGCAAAGTGAAGAGAGTGCTCACTGGGCTATCCGTCACCCTCCCAGTAGTCCAAAGTCCTAAAAACAGGGGTGAAATTTTTGAAAACAAAATTTTAAAAAATCAGCTTACCTGGGACACGGATTTACAAAGTCCAACAGCCATTCTTCCTTCCTTCTTCAATTTTCTCTTTTGGAGAACAAGGTCCTGAGAAAGGAGAGTTAAGGAAGAAAAAATGGCAGACCATCCCATTGCTGCTGATCTGAGACTTACATAGCTAGAGCTATTACCCCTTTTATGGTCCCCACAGTCTCAGCTCTACCCACTTCCAAGGTCTGAGAAAAGGCCAACGCTGATCTTAATCCCTGAAGTCCTGACTGATGGTAAGAATACAAAGCTTGAATTCACCAAAATCTACAGTCCATCCTATGGCCAACAAGACAGTTTATGATCTGGTCATTGCTGCCCCTTAGGCCTCATTTCCTACCTTTCTCCCCCTTGCTCACCCCAATGTAGGCTCACAGGTTTCCTTACAGTTCTTCAAACTGTGTGCACTCTTTTTCAAGGCTGTTGCCTTTCCTTTTCCCTTTCTTGGCTCAGTGCCTTTCTTAATTCCTATCTGTGCTTAGTTGTCACCATACCAGAGCGACTTCCCTAAAATTTCTATCCAAAGAGACCCTCCCTTCCAGTCTCTTTTTCCTTATCTTGATTTATTTTTCTTTGTACTTAACATCATCAAATATGGTACTTATTTATTTTTTTCTGTTTACTGTTGTCTTTCCAATCAATAATATAAAATCTAAGAGAGCTAGAACTTATTGGTTCCACAGGTGCCATATTTTGTCATGTATAATGCATACTTTTTTGCTCAAATTTTTGAAGGAAAAATAAGGATGTGCATTATACATGGTAGTACCAATTCCCATGTACCAATAATGCAAATCATACATGGGAATTAGTACTAAAACATGGTTGCACATTATACATGGCAAAATACGGTATATCTCTAATGTTAGAATAAAGCTAAACCATTGTAAGTGCTCAAAAAATATTTGATAAGTGAATAAATAAATCTTACTGTGCCCCCTGTAATATAGTAGTTCTACATGTTGTATATATAATTACCTTATTTAATCATCACAAAACTGCAAAGATAGGTGCTATTATCCCCATTTTACCAACAATTGCAATTAAGGTTCAAAAAGCTTAAACAATTAAGTCTTAAAAGTCAAACTGCAGTATGACTTAAAAACTGGTTCTCTTTCAAGAGACCACAATGTCTGAATGTGAAATATTCAACATAAACTGAGAAATCAATGTCATATGTTTCTTACAGAAGCATCTTTAAGAGATGGCAGATATTAGCATTATGCAGTCCACAGAAATGCAGCCTGAGGCAATCCTTGCCAAATTTTTACACCATACTAATAACAAACTCCGCAGCCTCAACTATGTTCTTTGTACTGTCTGAGCCAACATTTCTTCATTCTGAAAATGAGAATAGTTGTGTTTGACCTGGAATTTAGGATATATGACCCCAGCCCTAATTCTGGGCTACTCTACACTAGCTGGGTCCGTTCTAATAAATTATTTCCTTAGTGCAATGAAGCTTGAAATTGTCCATAAAAACCTTAGCAACCCAAGAGAAGACTCAAAGTCTTCCCAGCATCTGAGAGCCCTACGATCTCCATAAAATAAATGTATTTTAAATTTCTGTTTGCAAATAGCTGTGTATTCCTTGGGTAATATTTTCCAAGTTTGAGATGAACCATCAGAAAGAAAGTCATGTTAAATACTTAGTGTTGTATAGACCCAACCAGTTCGCAGACTCTCCACTCCTTCACTTGCTGTCTACACAACCATGGGCAAGTTAATCCACCTCTCAGGACCTTTTTTCCCTTACTGTCAAGATTGCATGAGTCAACTCCTGGCATAGAAAAGTCCCACCCTTGTTTTCATTTGGATTCTACATACACATTTGGAAAGGAAATAAGAGAATATTTTTCTTTATTAATAAGAAAGTCAGAATAAAAACTTTAGCTCACTTAGTACATCAGAAAAAGAGCCACAGATCAGCCTCTCTTGGCGCCAAACATAGAAGAGTAAGGAAAATGCTAAAATCTCTAATTCCATGCCCTAAGGAGAGAGAGGAAGACTGAGCTTTCAAGTTAGGTTTTCCTATCCTAGAGGCAGCCAATTTGAGGATGGTCTCACTACAATGTCTTCAGACTGGCTCTTGTGATCCACAAAGGGACTGAAGGAATAGACCCAGATTTAGTTCCCATGTCCCAAAGGTTCCTAGTCCAAGACCACAGACAATCCTTTCCCAAACCTTCAGAATCCAGAGCCCCCATTTTTCACTTTAGTAATTAAAAGCAAGGGCTGTAGGGCCAAACTGCATGGGTTCAAATCCCAGTTTTCTCACTTATTAACTATGTGCACTTGGGCAAGTAATTTTAATCTTCCTGTGCCTTACAATCACACACTAAGTCACATACGCACACACAAATTCTCACCCAATCACACGTGCACACATGGTCGCACAATTACAACCATCAACACAAAGTCAGAGATAATGATACACGGTTACTCCAATGAAGAGAGTCGCACACAATCACAGTTACATATCACACAAGACCACACATTCTATCATAATTACACAAAATTATACCTGCAGAGGTAGATGGACCTGCTTACACACACATTCGAACAGTTATATCTACAGAGGCAAGTGGTGAAACATAATCACACACACACACAATGTTATACCCACAGTCTCTCACAAACCCATACGCAATAACACATAAGTTGTACCTGCAGAGACAGTCACAGATACACACACACTCCAGCGTTACACCAGAGTATGCACAGTCGTACACAATCACATACACACAGAGTGAAACACAAAGTCACACTGCCACACCCGCAGCCTCTCACACGGTTATACATAATGACACACAATCTCCCCAGTGACACCCTCCCGGTCTCCGCCCGCGTCCCAGCCTGTCCACTCCAAGTCCGTCCCTGACCTCTGGCTCCCGCGCTAAGTCAGGCCCTACTCACCTACCGGCACCGCGGGTTCTGGAAACCCGACGCCTGATACGAGAAGCGCGACGGCGCCTCCCAGAACCACCAGCGGTGCGGAGAGGGGTGGAGGTTGCGGCGGGCTGAACCTCAGAAGTCGCCTGGGGAAACATAAAGCTACAGGGACTTGGACTACCTACCCAGCTTTTCTTTGCGACTCCGCGAACCACCAGCCCTAGAAGGCTTTGCGCTGTGGCGTTCTTTGCTGAACTACATTTCCCAGAGGGCCCGAGGACCACCACTACTCCGCGCAGGCGCTACGGCCGCCGGGACCCAGGTGCGGGCACTGAGAGCTTTGTGCGACCCAGGACGACCCTGGGTGACTGACTGGGTGTGAGGAGCCGACGAGGTTCCGCGCCTCTGCCACCGTGTGTGCTCAGGTGTGGCGGTCTGTGTGTAACGCCGCTGCACACTTTTGTCATTGCGCACCAGGGGGTGATGGGTTCTGTTAGTGCAGTGAGTTTCTGTATGGAAAATCACATCCTGTTATTGGGAGTCATTGTGTGATAGATTGGGGGTCCGGCGCGCGGAGCATGTGAGTGGCTGTGGCTGTGTGAGAGGACTGTGGCACATTGACTGGTTCTGCACTGTGTTGTTACCCCGTCGCAGGAGTTAGCTCTGACAGGCGGTAGAACTTTGTTTCTAGTCTTACCTTAGGGTTGCGTCCGTGGAAGAAGTCTTTCTGTGACTCCGTGTGTGACTGTCTTCAAATCTAACTGTTCTCCGGTCCCCACTCCACCCCTTACCCCGGCCACGATCGGGTTGACTGTTACCTTCATTTTTACATCCCTTTTCTACTTGCATCCGATGTTGTGTGAACACTGAAGGGTAGATTCCCTTTGCAGGAAGATGCTTATTTGCACCGAAGCCGGTTGTATGTTGTATGTTGTATGTTTTATGTTGTAGCCGGTGGCTGCTTTTTCACCTTTTCACTTTACAACTTTAATTAGTGCCCAGCTTTAAGAAACTACCCACAGTCAGGAAGACAAATGTCACAGAGTTGAACAGTAATGGAAGTGGGAGAAAAAAAAAGATTTTTTTATTCAGGAACTATTTCTATAGGGGAAGAGACATCGGTTCAGAATTGGGCTCAATTCCAAATACAGCAAGAACAAGCAAGGATTTATAGGCAGGGAGCAAGTTGGGGAGACGGGTGCCAATGTATGGAAAAATACTAAGAGGAAATTTCAGTGTAGGGAGGGATTCTTGCTAAACTGACCAAGATTCTTGCCTAGGTGAGGCCAGGGTGGTCATTTATCACCTGGGTACATAAGGAATTTAATTAGATATTGTGATCACAAATCAAGAACTCTGGCTAAACCTACTTGACAGTATTCTTACAGAAACTCTGTGATGCAAAGGCAAGCACTGAAGTCCAAAGGTTAAAGTCAAATTGAGAAAAGTGTTCAGAGAATCCTGACTAAAAGTTTGATCAAGGAAAGAGTCTTTGTCAGTGAAAGTTCCAAAAAAGCAGCATTCTTTCCACTCACTAGACCCTGGAAGATCTGGAAGGTGCACCCTACATACCAAGTCAAGATTTTGGTAAGTAGGGATATGTGGAAGAAAAGGGAAGTTCTTGAAATGAGAACCAATCCTTGGAGAATAATCTCTCTAATCCCCTCCCCACAAAGAGCCCTCTGGTTCAGGCCAGAGACTCATGGACAAAGGGAGTCTGACTAGTAGGACTGAAGAGATTTGCTGTTTATGAAATTGGACATTGTTACCTTTATGGAAAAAAAGCAAGCAATTGTTTTTGTTTTTAAGTCTCTATAAAAATTTAATAGATTGCTTTAATGGCAAAATTTACTAGTTAGGTATTCTTTGGACTATAATTATGATTTGGTACTGGTACATACATCAAATAACTCTTCCCTGGACTTGATTACCTACCATACAGCTTAGAGATCATCTTGGGCATTTCAAATCAAAATGCTAGAAATTTAAGATGACCCATTTTTTAAAAAAGTTATTGTCATTCAATTACAATTGTCTGCATTCCCCAGCCCCCCCACCCCACCCCACCGCTAACACCAGCCAAATCCACCTTCCTCCCTTGCTTCTACTCTCCCCTTTGGTTTTCTCTATGTGTCCTTTATAATAGTTCCTGAAAACCCTTCCCCCCATTATCCCCTCCCCTCTACCCTCTGGTTACTGTTAGATTGTTCTTAATTTCAATGTCTCTGGTTATAATTTATTTGCCTTTTTCTTTTGTTGATTATGTTCCAGTTAAAGGTGAAACCATATGGTATTTGTCCCTCACTGCCTGACTTATTTCACTTAGCATAATGCTCAAGTGAAGTGAGGAAGAAGAGGAGGAGGAGTAGGGTAGGAGGAGGAGGAAGGAGGGAAGAGGAAGGAAGAAGAAAGAAGAAGAAGGAAGAAGAGGAAGAGAGGGAGGGAGGGAGGAAGGAAGGAAGAAGGAAGAAGCTAATGCTCTGGAGCTTGGGGACCAAAGCGGGAAGAGGTAGGTTTACCAGAACCTAAGATCTCTGAGAGGGCTCTCAGGCTGACTGTTAAATGAGTTTGGTAGTCTAGTGCTAGGAAAGCAGAAAGAATCTGCAGGCCATCTGTAGCCCTCCTCTGCTGCTAGAGAGATACTGAAAAACTGTAATACAGGAAGCAAGTGCCTTCTCCCTCTCTGCCTTCCAATCTCACTTTAATGTCTCCACTGGCAAACTAAGACAGGAATTCAGTTAGTAAAGAGAGACTAAGAAATATTTTTGTTAGAGTCCCAGCCCCAGCATTACAGAATACAGAAAGGCATGCTCAAAGTTAAAATAATGACAGGGAAATAATCAGCACACAGTCCTTTTTAAATTTGCTGGAAAGTGAATTAATTAATCTACTTTTCCAATATATTTTTCTTTCCAAAATCAAATTTTAAGAATAATGTTACTTATTCTTATAAAATAATCATATTAGATTATAAAATGGTGTATATTTAGTAACAGTATCTTAATAACAAAGCAATACAAATTTTAAATTGCTTATGTCTAATCTAATATACAGTTATTTAGATGAACTCATTTTTACCTATTTTGTTGAAGTTTATACAATAAATATACATTTTCCCAACTTTGTTATTATTTAATATAAATATTTCATGGTGAATCACTAATTGCCCTCATGACTTCACAGGGTGAGAATCATGGCATGTGATTTTTTGGATAAACTATATGTAATTAGTTATGTCTTTTTCAATTGAGATACAATTCACATATAACATTGTGTCAATGTAATGATTTGATATTTATATATAATGAAAATGATCACAATAAGTCTAACAATAATTAGTCTAATAAGTAATTAGATGAATAATAAGTGTAACAATTAGTAATAGACTAATAATAAATCTAGTAATATTAGTCTAATAATAAGTCTAGTTATACATAGTTTTAACTTTTTTCTTATGCTGAGAAGTCTTTAACAACTTTTAAATTATGCAATACAGTATTATTAATGATTGTCAACATGCTGTACCTTATATCCTTATGACTTACTTTAAAACTGAAGTTTGTACCCTTTGATCCCTTTCAACAATTTGCCCATACCCACCTCACCCTCTGGCAACCACCAATCTATTCTGTGTATCTATGAGCTTCATTTCATAAGTTATTTCATATTTGAAGGCAGTAGTTCTTGTTTGAGTTGAGAATGAAATAAAATTGAGAGTGAGGACCCCACGAATGATTTCTTATCTTAGTTATTTTAATTCACCACCCATATTCTGTGCACTAGAATGTTTTCCTATAATCCTGCATAGGGAAGGATAAAAGTACAATTTTACCAAGGCTTATTTGGCACTGCTTATTGAGGCATTTGTAAAGAATGCATACCCTCATGTTAATGTTGGTAAAGAACCTACCCATACCACAGTTTGTGAATTTCAAATACAGATAAATTGAACACCCATGGCAAATTTCTGGCAAAGAGAATTTACACTTAATTGGTAACTTGTAAAATTCAAGAACTCTGTAATTTTCTTTGTAAATCTTATCTCATTTATTCCTCACAATACTACATATAAATATTCTTATCCAATTTTAAAGTTGGAGGAATTGGGAATCAGAGGTGTGACAACTTAAGAAAGTTCAGATAGCTGTTTTGAGACTAGAGTCACCCATATTTACTTCTCTTTATCATATATGTATGTGTCAGTAGACCTGGATACATCATTTACTAAGTTTCATCTTCCTTAATCAGAGGGATGCTGTTTTAAGTGTTTGGCTACATTCCTCTAGAAACTATTTCAAAACATAATGTACCAGCTTTTGCATTTATAAGTTGACATTTAAAATATTTTCTTCTTAAGTTTAAATAACAAAGATATTTCTGCCATGTTTTTATGTATGTATGTATGTATTTATGTTTTTATTTTTTACTGTTGTTCAATTACAGTTGTCCCCATTTTCCCCTATTACACTCCCCTGCCCTACCTACACCACCCTCCCACATTCAATCCTCTCCCCTACCCCAGTTGTCTTTGTCCATGGGTCTTCTATACATATTCCTTGACAACCACCGTTATCCCTCTCCCCTGGCCTTCCTGTTTACTGTCAGTTTATTCTTTATTTCCATGTCTCTAGTTCTATTTTGCTTGCTTGTTCGTTTTGATGATTTGGTTCCACTTATAGGTGAGATCATATGGTATTTGTCTTTCCCCCAAGCTTATGTCACTTACCATAATGATCTCTAGATCCATCCATGCTATTGTGAGGAGTAGGAATTCCTTCTTTCTTATTGCTGCATAGTATTCCATTGTATAAATGTACCACAGTTTTTTGATCCACTCATCTACTGATGGGCACTTAGGATGTTTCCAGCACTTGGCTACTGTATATTGTGCTGCTATGAACAGTGGAGTACATAGATTCTTTTGAATTGATATTTCAGGATTCTTAGCATCTAATGCCAGCAGTGGAATTGCTGGATCAAAGGCAGTTCCATTTTTAGTTTTGTGAGGAAATTCCATATTGTTTTCCACAGTGGCTGTACCAGTCTGCAATCCCACCAACAGTGTATTAGGGTTCCCTTTTCTCCACAATCTCGCCAACACTTGTTTGTTGATGTGTTTATGATGGCCTTTCTGAGTAGTGTGAAGTGGTAGCTTACTGTGGTTATAATTATACTGTGGTTATAATTTGCATGTCTCTGTTGGCTAGTGATGCTGAGCATCCTTTCATGGATCTCTGGGCCCTCTGGATGTCCTCCTTAGAGAAGTGTCTGTTCAGGTCCTTGACCCATTTTTTATTGGGTTGTTTGTCTTCTCGGAGTGGTGTCCTATGAGTTCTTTATATATTTGGAGATCAAACCCTTGTCCAAGGTATCATTGACTGTGGGGGGTCTCCACCCACAGAGCTACCCTGAGCTGTTGCAGATGAGAATAAATCTACCAAGACATGATCTGCTTGGGGAGCAAAGGTGACCAGTCCCTCAGAGGAGAAAGGTCCTGAACATCTCTTTCCCTGCATCTTTATTAAGTTCATCTCACACAGAGATACATAGTATGCACATAAAGCTCATCAACCAATATCCAAAAAGCTACAGTCATGAGAAACTGGCATCATTTGCAGATAATAGTTGAAGAAACACAGGGATTGTCGCTGGTCAGGGTTGGCTTTAGCTCAAGTGTCTATTTCATAGCAACAGGGCAGAGCAAGCCTAAAAAACAAACAAACAAACAAACAAACAAAAACCCCAATGTATATTCTTTCTCTGGCCAGATTTGCCCCCTGGGAGCCATCTGTTTCAGTACACGGTCACAGTTGCCTGTGGCATAGTTATCAGGCTGAGTCAGGTGGGGAGAACAAAGCAGCCAAGAGACTAGGAGACTTTTACAGAAAGACTGAAGACTCAGGCTATGACAAAGCCAAGGAGTAATGGTTTTTCTGTTCCTTCTCTATAGACCCCTAAGTCCTTCTCTGATAGCCCATTGTGACTGTGTCTGTCTTAGGTCACCCCTCCTTTGAGAGATCTTCCCCTTCATTGGCTAACCAGTCATCCACCCAGGGTAAGCAGAGGGGAAGTGAGGGAGGCAGGGACTGTGATCCTGCCAGCAGGAAATGTTCTGTCTCCTTAGTGGCTCATGTCCCCAAGGCCTTTTCACTCAGCTCTAGCCATGGGACGCTTTCTTCTGTTGATGAGGCTACAATCCTTGAAACCAGACAGGACAGTTCCAAACAATTGACAAATATATTTTCCTTTATGGTTGATTCCCTTTTCATTTTGCTGATGTTTCCTTTAGCCATGTGGAAGCTTTTTAATTTGATGCATTACCATTTGTTTATTCTTTCCCTTATTTCCCTTGCTCTGAGGGACATATTGGTGAAGATATTGCTGCATGGAATATCTGAGATTTTCCTGCCTATGTTCTCCCCTAGGACTTTCATGGTGTTGCAACTTATACTTAAGTCTTTTGTGCGTCTTGAGTTTATTTTTGTGTATTGTGTAAGTTGGTGGTCGAGTTTCTTTATTTTTCTTCCTTTTTTTTTCCATCTCGCTGTCCATATCTCAAAACAACATTTGTTGAAGAGGCTATTTTTACTCCATTTTATGCTTCTGTCCAGGTTGTTGAATATTAATTGACCATAGAGACTTGGGTTTATTTCTGGGCTCTATATTCTGTTCCATTGATCTATGTGTCTGCACTTATGCCAGTACCAGACTGTTTTGATTACCATGGACTTGTAATATAGTTTGATATCAGGTATTGGGATCCCTCCTACTTTGTCCTTCTTTCTCAATGTTGCTGCAGCTATTCAGGGTCATTGATGATTCTATGTAATTTTTGAAATATTTGTTCTATATCTGTGAAATATGTCATTGGTATTTTAACAGGGATGGTGTTGAATCTATAAATTGCTTTGGGTAGTGTGGACATTGTAATGATGTTCATTCTTCTAATCCATGAATATTATATATGGATCCATTTGTTTGTGTCATCCTTAATTCCTTTCTTCAGTGTTGTGCAGTTTTCTGAGTACATGTCTTTTACCTCCTTGGTTAGGTATATCCCTAGGTACTTTATTTTTCTTGTTGCTATATCAAATGGGATTTTTCCCCCTGATTTCTGTTTCTTATATTTCATTGTTGGTGTACAAAAATGCCTTTGATTTCTGAACATTGACTTTGCACCCCACTGTTTTGCCAAATTCACTTAATAGGCCAAGTAGTTTTTTGGTAGAGTGTACAGGTTTCTATGTACAATATCATGTCATCTGCAGACAATGACAGTTTTGCTTCCTTCTTTCCAATGTGGATGTCTTTTGTTTTTGTTTTTTTGTTTTCTTCTCTGATGCTTGTGGCTTGGATGTCCAATGCTATGTGGAATAGAAGTGGTGAAAGCTGATACCTTTGTATTGTTCCTGACCTTAGTGGGAAGCTTATAGATTTTGCAGCTTTTAGATTTTGCCTGTTGAGTATGATATTGGCTGTAGGTTTCTTGTATGTGGCCTTTATTATGTTGAGGAATGCTCCTGCTATTCCCACTTTGCTGAATGTTTTTCTCATAAATGGGTGCTATACCTTATCAAATGGTTTTTCCACATCTACTGATTTTTTTCCTTCCTTTCATTTATCTCATGTATTATGTTTATTGATTTGCAAATATTGTACCGTGCCTACATCTGTGGGATGAATACCACTTGATCACAGCATATGATCCTTTTAATGTATTGTTGGATGCAGTTTGCCAATATTTTGCTGAGGATTTTAACACCTACCATCATCAGCAATAATAGCCTGTAGGTTTCTTTCTTTGTTGTGTCTTTATCTGGTTTTGGGATCAGGATGATGGTGGCTTCAATGTAGGAGTATGGGACTCTTCTCTGTTCCTGGGTTTTTTTGGAATAGTTTGAGGAGGATAGGGGTTAGCTATTCCTTAAATGTTTTGTAAAATTCTCCTGTGAAACCACCTGGTGCAGGGCTTTTGTAGCTGGGAGTTTTGTTTTTTTTTAATTGCTGCTTTGATTTCACCAGTTGTTATGAGTCAGTTCAAGCTTACTGCTGCTTTTGCATTTGGTTTGGGAAGATTATATATTTCTAGAAATTTTTCTATTTCACTCAGGTTTTTAAATTTCTTTACACAGTTGTAGTAATTTCTACAATTTCTATGGTATTAGTTGTAATTTATATTGTCTCATTTCCCTTTTTTTGGGTCCTCTCTCTTTTTTTCTCAATGGGTCTGTTAAAGTCTTGTCAATTTTGTTTATCTTCTTAAAGAACCAGCTCCTGGATTTATTGATCCTTACAATTGTGCTTTTAGTCTCTGTGTCATTTAATTCTGCTCTGATCTTGGTTATTTCCTTCCTTCTATTGACTCTGGGCTTTGTTTGTTGTTGTTTCTCCATTTCTTGTAGCTACAGGGATAGGTAGTTTATTTGTAATATTTCTATCTGTTTTTTGGTGGGCCTGTATTGCTATTGACTTTCTTCTCAGGAATGCCTTCACAGTGTTCCATAATTTTTGGACCGTTGTGTGTTCATTTTGTTTTGTTTTTTTCCCACAAACCTTTTGATTTTGTTCCTTGATCTCATTGTTAACCCATTCATTGTTTAATAGCATGCTATTCAATCTTCATGAATTTGAATCTTTTTTAGTTTTTTTCCTTAAGGTTGGTTTCTAGTTTGTGGCCCTTGTATTCTGAGAAAATGATCAATATGATTTCAATTTTCTTGAATTTGTTGAGGCTCGTTTTGTGTTCTATCATATAGTCTATCTTTGAAAATGTTCTATGTGCACTTGAAAAGAATGTGTATTTTGCTTCTTTGAGATGAAAGTTTATATATATATGTGTGTGTGTGTGTGTGTATTATATATTATATATAATACATATTATATTATATAATATATAGTATATTATATAATTATAGTGTGTGTGTGTATGTGTGTGTGTGTGTGTATAAAATTAGTTAAGTCCCTCCAATCTAGGGCATTGTTCAATGCCCCAATATCCTTGTTGATATTTTGTTTTGTTTGGAAGATCTATTCATTGTTGACAGTGGGGTATTAAAATCCCCTAATATAAGTATGTTGCTGTCTAAATCTTTCTCGAAGTCCTCCAAGATTTTCCTTATATATTTTGGTGCTCCTATATTAGGTGCATATATGTTTACAATAGTTATGTCTTCTTGATGGATTCTTCCCTTGAATATTATGAAATGACCTTCTGAGTCTCTTTTCATAGCCTTTGTTTTCCAGTCTATTTTGTCATATAAATATTGATACCCAGGCTTTTTTTCCTGTCCATTTCCTTAGTATATATTTTTCAACCCTTCACTTACAGTCTGTGTAGGTCTTTTGTTCTGAGGTGGGTCTGTTGTAGGCAGCATATGTACTGATAATATTTTCTTATCCATTCAGCTATTCTTTGTCTTTTGATCAGAGCATTTAATGCAATTACATTTGAGGTTATTGTTGCTACGTACTGATTCATTGCCATTTTACCCCCTTTGTACCTGTCTTTCTCTCTCTCACACTGTTTTTCTTCTTCTTCTTAAAGCAGTCCCTTTAGTATATCTTGCAATGATAGTTTGGTGGAGGTGCATTTTTTCAGCCTTCTTTTGACTGGGACACTCCTTATTTCACCTTCCATTTTAATTGAGAACCTTGCTGTGTAGACTAGTCTTGATTGCAGACCTTTGCTTTTCATTACTTGGAATATTTCCTGGCATTCTCTTCTTGCTTGTAGTGTTTCTGTTGAGAAATCAGCTGGTAGACTTATCAGAGTTCCCTTGTATGTTACTATTTGTTTCTCCTGTGCTGCCTTTAAGATTCTCTCTGTCTTTACAACTTGGCATTTTAATTATGATGTGTCTTGCAGTAAGCCTCTTTGGACTCATCTTGATTGGGACACTTTGGGCCTCCTGAACTTGTGTGGCTTTTCTCCTCTCCAAGTTAGGGACGTTTTCTGTCGTTATTTTCTCAAAGAGGGTTTCAGTGCCTTGCTTCTTTTTTTCTCTTTTTTTGTATTCCTATGATTTGAATGTTGTTGTGTTTCATGCTGTCTTGTAGTTCCCTTAAGCTATCTTCATATTTTTGGAGTCCCCTTTCGTTTTTTAGCTCTGACTGGGAATTTCTTTCTCTCTTGTGTTCCAGGTCACTGATTCAGTACTCCCCTTCATCTAGCCTGCTTTTAATTCCTTGCAGTTAATTTTTCATGTCCCATATTGTATTATGTATTTCTTCCTGGTTCTTTTTCATAGTTTCTATTTCCTCTTCCATAGTGCTGTATTCCCACTCATTTCCTTATAGTTGTCGCTGAATTTCTTGAGCATCTTTATAACCATTCTTTTGAATTCTATATCTAATAGTTGCTTACCATCATTTAATTGAACTCTTTTTCTAGGGAGTCTTCTATTCCTTGATTGTGGGTTCTCTTTGTCTCCCCATTTTAGGTGACTCTTTGTGTTTGTTTCTGTGATTCCTGATGCTCTGCTTTGCTAGTTTGTCTTCATAAGGTTGGAGTTCTGTTGGATTCTGTTTTTCTATGGTAGGAGTTCTGAAAGATTCTGTGGTGTATTCTCTGTGATCTCCTTGTCTGGATGCTCTACGGCTGCCCCTCTGTTTATTTGGGCTCTCTTTTTGTACTTGGGCTTTACCTGTGGTGACTCCTTTGTTGGTCATCCCCCCCACCCCCGCAGCGGGTTGTACTTGTATTCACATTTCCTGACTTATCTTGTACACTGTTGTACAGGTGTTAGTTAACAAAGCAGTATTACCAGACCATGAAACCTACGCCAGCAAAAAGAACTCCCCTACCACATCAGCAGTATCAACCACAATAGAACTAAAGTCAATAAACGTGAAGAAGGGTTGCAGATATTATATGATATGACAAAGGGAATACGAGATGACTAAAATTGGAAAATGCTGTTCTGTGGTAAGAAGGAAGACAATTAAGAAGAGTTGGGATAGAACCAACGTGTAGAAAGGAGAGAGCAAAATTTATAATATAACTAAAACATGAAAGGGTGATGGGAACAATAGAGTAAGAAGAAGGAAGAATATACTATGAGGTCTGAAGTAAAATTGAAAAGGTACTAAACCAAAATTGTAGATACTAAGAACAAAATTGCAGAAAACCACAGCAGGGTTGATAGCAATGACAGTCGAATGAAATTTAAGAAAGGTGGAATAGGAATAAGAATATTGTAGAAAAGAAAATTGAATATGAGATATCTGCAGGAAAAAGATTATTTTGACAGGTTGGAGGAAGCAAACTAATAGGAGTAAGGAGTAAAGCTCAGGTTGAGAGAGGAGAAAAAAGAGAGGAAAATTAGAAGAAATAAAAAAGGGAGAGAGATAACAATGAGATAACATTCCTTATTCAACTGATCAGGAGTAGGGTGAAGGCAAAATGGAGTAAGACAGTGGGAGACTATTTTATCGGGTTTGAAGTACTAACAAGTAGTCAACAAACAGGAGATCTTTTGGAGCAGTACAGCAATAACCATGATATTTCAACCAATTAGCCACTTTTTATGAAAGGTGAAAGAGATAAGACTCTTATTACACAGTAAAGAGAATGTGAGCTGACTTTAGCAAGCAGAGTGTTTATGCAGGGTTAGATGAAGGAGAAATAGTGAGAATAGGGGATAGAAACTTGGCATAGTGTGTGAGAAAATAAAGTTAACCACAACAGTCATATAGCTCAGAAAGATGATGAAATGGATTAAGATCAGGGAAGGGTGTTGTGTGGGATTTGGAACAATAATAGTGTAATAAGAAATATATAATCTGGAGCTGGCCAAGATGGATGTGTAGGTAGAAATGCTTTGCTTCCTCACTCAACTATAAGGATGACAACAAATTTAAAAATAATAAACAACCAGAAGTGCCAGAAAATCACACTATGGAACTCAGACAACCAAGGAGTTAAAGAAACATTCACCCAGACCAGTAGGAGGGGCAGCCAAGCAGAGAGGACATGTGGCAAGGTGGCAGACCAAACAGGTGAGGCAGGGCTGGCTGAACAGGAAACTAAAGACTCAAAACCTCTAGCTGTAAAATACTGCAGGGCTTGTGATGGTGGAAGAAACTCCCAGTCTCAAAGGAGAGATTGTTGGAAAGGGGGGCTAGAGCCAAACAACTGAGCTGCATTGTTTCTTCTCTAACCCCTCCCCCACAGACAATGACACAATGCAGCAAAGAAGGTTGCCTCACTTTGGGGAATACCTAAGGTTCTGCCCCCTTACAATGTAACAGGTGCTCCCAGACAAAGAAATATGGCCCAAATGAAAGAACAGATCAAAACTCCAAAAAAAAAAAGAGCTAAGTGATGAGGAGATAGACAATCTATCTGATGCAGAGTTCAAAACACAGATAATCAGGATGCTCAGAATTGATTTGGTTCAGTCACAAAATAAAGAAAGAAATGAAGGCTACCCAAAGTGAAATAAAGCAAAGTATACAGGAAACTGACAGTGAAGGGAAGGAAACCTGGGCTCAAATCAATGATTTGGAACAAAAGGAAGAAATAAGCATCCATCTGGAACAGAATGAAGAAACAAGAATTGAAAACAATGAGAAGCTTGGGAACCTCCAGGACAACTTTAAATGTTCTAATATTCAAATCATAGGGATGCCAGAAGGAGCAGAACAAGAGCAAGAAATTGAAAGCTTATTTTAACAAATAATGAAGGAAAACTTCCTTAATCTGGCAAGAGAAATAGACTTCCAGGCAGTCCAGGAAACCCAAAGAGTCCCAAAGAAGTTGGACCCAAAGAGGAACACACCAAGGCACATCACAAGTAAGTTACCCAAGATTAAAGTTAAAGAGAGATTCTTAAAAGCAGCAGGAGGAAAGGAGACAGTTACCTACAAAGGAGTATGCATAAGATTATCAGCTGTTTTCTCAAAAGAAACCTTCCAGGCAAGAAGGGGCTGGAAAGAAATATTTGAAGTTATAGAAGTCAAGGACCTACATCCAAGATTACTCTATCCAGCAAAGCTATCATTTTGAATGGAAGAGCAGATACAGTGCTTCCCACATAAGGTCAATTAAAGCACTTCGTCATCACCAAGCTCTTATTATATGAAATATTAAAAGCACTTATCTAAGAAAAAGATAATAATCAAGACTAAGAACAATAAAATGACAACAAACTCACAACTATCAACAACTGAGCCTAAAAAAAACAAAAACAAACTAATCAAACAACTAGAACAGAAACAGAAGCAGGGAAATGGAGATTACATTGGAAGGTTATCAGTGGGGAGGGTGAGGAGGAAGGGGAACAATGAGGGAAAAGGTACAGGGAAAAAGAACTATAAACGGTAGGTACAAAAGAGATGGGGGGAGGTTAAGAATAGTATAGGAAATGGAGAAGCCAAAGAATATATATGTACAACCCATGGACATGAACTAAGCGGGGGGGGGGGTCCTAGAGAGTGGGATGGTGCACGGCAGAGGGGGAATAAAGGGGATAATATATTGGGAAAATTGTAATAGCATAATATATAAAATATACTTAAAATCTATAATCTATTAAAAAATACAAAGTGAAATACCAAAAATAGTGTGTTATTGAAATATTAGAGAAGTGAAAGGAGAAAAACTAAAATGCAATATGAAACAGTGAATAAAGAAAGCAAATCAAACAATATCAAACAAAGAAAACAAAACAAAAAATTAAATGGAGACCTCTGGCCAAGATGGAGGCGTAGGTAAACACATTGTGCCTCCTTGCACAACCAAAATAAGGACAACAAAAAATTAGAAACAAAATAACAACCAGTTCTGACAGAAAATTGAACTGTATGGAAGTCCAACAATCAAGGAGTATAAGTAGACACATTCATCCAGACCAGTAGGAGGGGCAGAGTTGGGCAGAGAGGAATTGCGGGGGGAAAAAAAGTGGTGGCTGGCAGACCCCAGGCGTGGAAAGCAGCAGCTGGCAGACCCGGGCCCACAGGGTGGCAGCAGGGGGACCCAGCAAGGCAGTGGATTGTGGAGGGGCTTGGCGTGCAAAGTGGCTTGCAGAACCGGGCAGTCCCACATTCATGGGCAGATAAACCAGTTGAAACTGCAGAGCAAGACAGACCACGAAACCCAGGGTCCCAGTGCAGGGAAATAGAGTCTCAAAACACCAATTGAAAACACCTGGGGGGATGCGCGGAGCGAGACTCCCAGCCTCACCGGAGAATTCATTGGAGAGACCCACAGGGTCCTAGAACATATACAAACCCACCCACACAGTAATCAGCACCAGAAGGGCCCAATTTACTTGGGGGTAGGGGGAACGACTAAAATCCAGCAGAGAGCTGAACAAGCACCACTGTTTCATCTCAGACCACTACCCCACATACAGCGTCACAACAGTGATGTGGGTTACCCCACCCTGGGGAACACCTAAGGCTCTGCCCCTCATATATAACGGTCACATCAAGACAAAAAAAGTGGCCCAAACAAAAGAACAAATCAAAGCTCCAGAAAAAAATACAACTAAGTGATGAAGAGATAGCCAACCTATCGGATGCACACTTCAAACCATTGGTGACCAGAATGCTCACAGAATTGATTGAATTTGGTTGCAAATTAGATGAACAAATGAAGGCTACACTAAGTGAAATGAAGGAAAATGCACAGGGAACCAATAGTGATGGGAAGGAAACCAGGACTCAAATCAATGGAGTGGACCAGAAGGAAGAAACAAACAACCAAACAGAAAAGAATTAAGAAACAAGAATTCAAAAAAATGAGGAGAGGCTTAGGAACCTCCAGGACATCTTTAAACGTTCCAACATGCAAATTATAGGGGTACCAGAAGGAGAAGAGGAAGAGCAATAAGTGGAAAACTTATTTGAACAAATAATAAAGGAGAACTTCCCCAATCTGGCAAAGGAAATAGACTTCCAGGAAGTCCAGGAAGCTCAGAGAGTCCCAAAGAAGTTGGATCCAAGGAGGAACACACCAAGGCACATCATAATTACATTAGCCAAGATTCAAATGAAGGAGAGAATTCTAGAAGCAGCAAGACATAAGGAGACAGTTACCTACAAAGGAGTTCCCATAAGACTGTCAGCTGATTTCTCAAAAGAGACCTTACAGGCAAGAAGGGGCTGGAAAGAAGTATTCCAAGTCATGAAAGGCAAGGACCTAAATCCAAGATTGCTCTATCCAGCAAAGCTTTCATTTAGAATGGAAGGGCAGATAAAGTGCTTCTCAGATAAGGTCAAGTTCAAGGAGTTCATCATCACCAAGCCCTTATTATATGAGATGTTAAAGGGACTTATCTAAGAAAAAGAAGATAAAAAACATGTATAGTAAAATGACAGCAAACTCACAATTATTAACAACCACATCTAAAACAAAAGCAAAAGCAAACTGAGCAAACAATAGAACAGGAACAGAACCACAGAAATGGAGATCACATGGAGGGTTAATAACAGGGGAGTGGGAGAGGGAGAAAGGGGTAAAAGGTGCAGAGAATAAGTAGCATAGATGGTATGTAGAAAATAGGGGGAGGGTAAGAATACTATGGGAAATGCGGAGGCTAAAGAACATAAGTATGACACATGGAAGTAAAGGGGGGGAATGTGGGTGGGAGAGGGTGTGCAGGGTGGAGGGGAGTGAAGGGGGAAATGAGACAACTGTAATAGCATAATCAATAAGATATACTTCAAAAACATAAAAAATGGAAGGAACAGAAATTTTAAAAAACATGCAAGTTCTGAAGGATATCAAAGTGAAATTTGTCTCATCTCTTGTTGTTTGCCTTCTGACTTCTTTCTGAATCTGTCTCTGGTTTTCTCGGACCTCCATGTCTTATTGTCTTACTTTTAAAAAAAAGATTTCATTTATTTATTTTTAAAGAGAAGGGAAGGGATGGAGAAAGAGAGGGAGGGAAACATCAGTGTGTGGTTACCTCTCATGCGTCCCCTACCAGGGATCTGGCCTGCAATCCAGGCATGTACCCTGACTAGGAATTGAACTGGTGACTCTTCAGTTCGCAGGCCTGGGCTTATTGTCTTACTCTTGAAAAAGAAAACACAAAAAACCTCCTGGTGTATTAAACTTCCAAGCTGGTTTTGCAGGTCTTGTGGGATCTTGCAGGGAGAGGGGGAGCCAGGTTTAATTTTTTCCTTTGCATGTGGTTCTAGAGGATGGGGGCTCAATATGGGCTCCCAATAATCACAGGTGACCAGTTTCCAATCCACACCTTCAGAGCACTGTGCAGCTGCACTGTCCATTTTGCCCATGTGCACCAGGCTGGTGCCAATAATCCACCTCCTTTTACAATCCTTTGATCAGTCCGTGAAGCACTCTGAGTGGGGGCAAATTGAGCCCCCACTCCCCGCTTTGCTGACCTAGCCAGTGCACCTGGGAGGACCCTATGCATGCGAGATCTCTTAGTGTGCAATATCTCTGTGTATGTGAGTTCTCTGTGTGCAGGATGTCCTTGCACAGCACCTGAGATCCTCTTTTGAGAGAAGACCCCTTGGGTGAGGCGTGCTGTTCCTAACAGGCAGTTGTCTTTCCACACAGACCAACTCCCTGACCAGTTCCAAGTCTGTCTGGGTCCCTACTAGTCACAGCCCATCTTTTTTGATCAGCTCCAGACTCCCTGATTTTTCTGGTACTGCCCCAGCTGGTGACTGCTGCCCCAGCCAGCAACTGGGATCTGCTGCTGGTTGTGTGTCTCTTACACCTCTTTATCCCCCCAGAAACTTTCAGAGTCCAGGTCTCTCCTGGAGTGGGTCTGTGACGTCCCCCTGCTCTGGGAGGGGAGGGAGCTACTGAGTTGAAGTCACTAACCTGGATCTCCTCCAATGCTCCTGAGGCAGCCAGCAAGGCCAGGGGACCTTCCCATCTGCATGCAAAATCTCCTTATCTCCCTTTTTTAAAGAGTCCTCTGCAACATTTGGCTTCTGAACAGAGGCCTGGTGCTTGTTTGGAGTGACAGGCTTGAATAGGAGGAATTTTTAAGAAAGAAAATGAGAAAAAAGAGGCACTCAGTGGCTGTTTGGGGAATTCTCTGCAGCAGCCATCCCCACCTCCTGCACCCCAACCCCTGCCTAGCCATGAGCTCACTCCTGAAGCCTCAGGGACATTGTGCACCAGATCACTCAGCCCAGAGGCTGCCTGTCCCTCCCCAGCAGCGAGGGGAATGCTCAGACCTGCATCCCTGGGATGGAGTGCACCTGACCCCGCCACCCAGAGGCACCACCTACATAGCCCCTGTGCCCAGGCCCTGCAGGGCCAACTGGCTCTCTAAGAGGAAGGCGGAGATGCCCCCACAGAGTAGAGCTGCAGAGCTCAAGGAGTCAGCAATCCCCAGAAAGACTTAACTCAGTGGAGGGGGGGCATTGAATTATCATGAAAGAGTGCTGAGAGTCCCTAGTATCTAGGATAGCAAAGAGCGAGAAGGTGGTGTTTGAGTTGCCCCTAGTTCGTGCACCTCAAGGACAGCGCAACTGGTGGACTGAAGGTGTAGGCTAGGCACAGGGCACTGGGGGCCCAGCAACGAACTGAAGAACTGGGCTGGAGGCTGGGCAACTGCAAAGAGTGCGGCTCAGGAAGGGACAAAGGCAAAACCAATTGCTCTTCAGCCTGCTGTATCCAGGAAGAACGGGAGAACTGGCTCGGCCAGTTTAAAGCCAGCAGGCGGCTTTTTTTTTTTTTTTTTTTTTCCATTTCTTCTTCCTTCTTTCTTTCCTTTTCCTTTTTTTTAAAATTCCCACAAGTAAGACAATAAAATCTGGAGCTGTGAAAAGACCAGAGTTAGACGCAAAGAGGGGTCATCCCAACAACTAAGACAGTGAGGCAAATTTCACTTTGATACTCCAAAGAACTTGCAAGTTATTGTATATTTGAATTATTGTTATTTTTATATGTCTCTTCTGTTTAGTCTTCTTTACTTTGTTTGTTAAGTTGCATTGTTTGACTGGTTTTCCTTGTTCTCTCTTTCATACTGTATTTTTAATATTCCATCTTTCTCTTCACTTGTGTTCCACTCACACACTACTCTAGGTTTTGTACTTCCAATTCTTGTTATTCAGATAACATAGATTCTGTCATGATTGTTGCTCCATTACTATTGTAAAAGTTGCTGTTCCATACAGTTGTAAATACTACACAGCACCCCTCCCAAATCTTAGCTCACTTCACTGTTTCCTGAACTTTATTACTGTTGTGGTTAACTCCATTCTCTTGCACACTACACCCATTATCTATCCTTTACTCTCACTTTACCTTATAGTCTGACCTCCCACAAGCTCACTGCTTTCTAGATCCACTCACAATCCTTTCCCGCTCCTAATAAGAGTCGTATATTTTTCCACCCTTTCTAACAAGTGGCTACTTGGGTGAAATATCACAGTTAACACTACACATATCCAAAGGATCTCCTATCTCTTCTCTACGGGTTGGTACTTTAAATACCATAGAATACACTCCTGCTATCTTAAAACATTTTGCCTTCCCCCACCAACTGATCACAAAAAAGAGTAGCTGGGAGCTGTGAACACTGGTATACATGCTGGAAGATGAAACCCACCAACAAAGGAACCACCAATAGATAACAATGGAAGAAAGTGAAGGAGGGAGTGGAACTAACCTCAACCCAGGACTGATCTGGAAATACAGCTAAATGGTGGAGAAATTACCCAGAACAAACAACTGAACAAGAGCAAGAGAGAAACCTCAAAATCTCATACATGCAGAAACATTAGCTTCAACACAACCTGTCCACACCTGCACAACAGAATACAAGACATGGTGGACAGAATGACCCTCAGTTAGCCAGTTGGAGGGTAGGACCCACTAAAGAAAGAACCACCAACAATCAAAACCCAAAGTCATATAGAGAATTACATAAACAACAGCCCAAAACCAGTGAGCTCAGGAGATCAAGGAGACGGTACTACTGAACCTCACAGGTCTTCTACCATAGAAGTTCACATCATAAACCCAGGAAGTCAGAACAGATAAATTTAAGAAGCAGAGGCTAACAAGAAGAGTCTCACCAACAATGAGAAGACAAAGAAACAGTCCCCAAATGAAAGAAAAGGTGGAAGCCTCGGAAAGAATGCTAAATGAAACAGAGGCAAGTCAACTATCAGATACTGACTTTAAAGCAGTAGTTATCAGGAAGCTCAATGAACTCACAGAGAATTACCAAAAACTACAAGGAAACTACAATTAACTCACTGCACACTATATCAACATGAAAAAGGAAATAGAAACTATCAACAAGGGCCAAGAAGAAATGAACAATGCAATTTCTGAACTGAAGAACACAGTAGAAGGAATCAAAAGCAGGCTAGGTGAAGCAGCTGATAGATGAATCTGATCAGCGAGCCAGATGACAAGGTAAAAAAAAAAAACACCCAGAAAAAGCAAGAAAATAAAGAGACTTAGAAAGAACAAAGAGGGGTTAAGGGAAATACAGAACAACAAGAAACATAATAACACCCATACAATAGGGATACCAGAAGCAGAAGAAGAGCAAGGGATAGAAAACCTATTTGAAAAAGTAATGATGTAAAACTTCCCTAATTTGTTGAGAGACAAAGTCACACAAATCCAGGAAACACAGAGAGTCACAATCAGGAGCAACACAAAGAGGCCCACTTCAAGACACACCATAATTAAAATGGCAAAATTCGAAGATAACGAGAGAATCTTAGAGGCAGCAAGGGAGAAAAAGGAAGTAACATACAAGGGATCCCCAATAAGGTTAGCAGCTGACTTCTCAATGGAAACGCTCCAAGCCAGAAGAGAATGGCAAGAAATATTCCAAGTAATGAGAACCAGAGGCCTGCAACCAAGGCTACTTTACCCAGCAAGGCTCTCATTAAAATGGAAGGTCAAATAAGGAGCTTCCCAGACAAAAGAAGTCTAAAAGAATACACCTCCACAAAACCAACTCTGCAAGAGATGCTAAAGGGACTGCTTTAAGAGAAGGAAGGAAAAGAGGGAGAGAGAGGAACACAGGTATGAAAAAATGGCAATGAATAAGTACCTATCAGTAATAACCTTAAACATAAACAGATGAAATACTCCAATCAAAAGACAGAGTAGCTGAATGGATAAGAAAACATAACCCATACATATGCTGCCAACAATCGACCAACCACAGAACAAAACACATACACAAACTCAAAGTGAAGGACTGGAAGCAAATTTTCCAAGCAAATGGACAGGGAAAAAAGTCAGAGTAGCAATACTTATATCAGACAAAATAGACTTCAAAAAAAGGGCCATAAAAAGACCCCAAAGGACACTTCATATTACTCAAGGGAAGAATCAGGAAGACATCAACATTGTAAATATATATGCACCCAACATAAGAGCACCCAAATACATAAAGACAATCTTGGAGGACTTCAAGAAAGATATTGACAGCAAAACAATTATAGTAGGGCATTTCAACACCCCACTGTCAAAAATGGATTGATCTTACAAATTATCAACAAAGATATTTAGATATTGAACAATGTCCTAGATCAAATGAACTTAACTGATGTATATATAGAGCCTTTCATTCCAAAGAAGCAAAATACACATTCTTTTCAAATGCACATGTAATATTTTCAAAGATAGACCACATGATAGGTCACAAAACAAGCCTCAACAAATTCAAGAAAATTGAAATATCAAGCATTTTCCTCTGACCATAATGGACTAAAACTAGAAACCAACCTCAAGGACAAAAAACTGAAAAACACTCAAACTCATGGAGATTGAACACCATACCATTAAACAATGAATGGGTCAAGAATGGCATCAAGAAATAAATCAAAACGTTTCTGGGAAGAAATGAAAATGAACTCACAACCCAAAACTTATGAGACACAGCAAAGGCAGTACTGAGCGGGAAGTTCATAGTGATACAGGCCTATCTAAAAAAGATAGAAATAGTTCAAAGAAACAACCTAACCCTACACCTACAAGAACTCAAAGAACAACAACAAAGGCAGCGCAGAGCAAGTAGAAGGAAGGAAATAACCATGATCAGAGCACAATTAAACAACACAGAGACTAAAAGCACAATTCTAAGGACCAATAAATCTGCTAGCTGGTTCTTTGAAAAGAACCAAACAAAACTGACAAGTCTTTAAGTAGACTCATCAAGAAAAAGAAAAGAGAGGACCCAAATAAACACAATCAGAAATGAAAGAGGAGAGATTACAACTGATACCACAGAAATACAAAGGATTGTAAGAAATTACCACAAAGAACTGAATGCCAAGAAATTTGAAAACCTAGGTGAAAGGGACAAATTCTAGAAAAATATAATCTTCCAAAACTCAATGAAGAAGCAGAAAGCCTTAACAGACCAATAACAGCAGACAAAATTAAAGCAGTTATAAAAAAAACTCCTTACATACAAAAGCCCTGGACCAGACAGTTTCACAGGAGAATTCTACAAAGCATTTAAGGAAGAGCTAACCCCTATTCTTCACAGACTAATCCAAAAAAATCCAAGAAGATGGAAGACTCCCAAACTCTTTTTATGAAGCCAGCATCATCCTAATCCCAAAACCAGATAAAGACACAACAAAGAAAGAAAACTTCAGGCCAGTATCACTGATGAACATAGATGCTAAAATCCTCAACAAAATATTGGCAAACCACATCCAGCAATATGTTGAAGAGATCATACACCATGATCAAGAGGGATGCATCTCAGGGGTGCAAGGATGGTACAATATTTGCAAATCAATAAACGTAATATAAGACATAAACAAAAGCAAATACAAAAAATCACATGATCATATCAATAGATGTGGAAAAAGCATTTGATAAGGTACAGCACCCATTTATGACTAAAACACTCAGCAAAGTGGAAATAGAGGGAGCAATACTCAACCTAATAAAGACCATATATGAGAGACCTACAGCCAACATCATACTCAATGGGCAAAAACTAAAATCTTTCCCCCTAAGATCAAGAACAAGTCAAGGCTGTCCACTTTCACAACTGCTATTCAACATAGTATTGGAAGTTCTTGTCACAGCAATCAGACAAGAAAAATAAATAAAAGGCATCCAAATTGGAAAAGAGGAAAAAAACTGTCATTGTATGCAGATCACATGATAATGTACATAGAAAATCGTATAGACTCCACCAAAAAACTGCTCAACCTAATAAATGAATTTGGCAAAACAGTGGGATGCAAAGTCAATATTCAGAAATCAAAGGGGTTTTTGCATACCAACAATGAAACATCAGAAACAGAAATCAGGAAAAAAATCCCATTTGATATAGCAACATGAAAAATAAAATTCCTAGGAATAAACCTAATCAAAGAGGTAAAAGACCTGTACACAGAAAACAGCACAACACTAAAGAAAGAAATAAAGGAAGACGCAAACAAATGGGAACATGTACAGTGCTCATGGATTGGAAGAATTAACATCATCAAAATGTTCATACTACACAAGGAAAGTTACAGATTCAACACAATACCTACTAAAGTACTGATGGCATATTTCACAGATACAAAGCAAACATTTCAAAAATTTATATGGAACCATAAATGACCCAAAATAGCTGCAACAATTTTGAGAAAGAAGAGCAAACTGGGAGGGATCACAATACCTGGTATCAAACTCTATTGATTACATAGAGGAGTTTGTAATCAAACTCCTTGATTACAAGGCCACTGTAATCAAAACAGCCCGGTACTGGCATAAGAAGATATATGGACAAATGGAACAGAACAGAGAGCCCAGAAATAAACCCAAGTCTCTATGGTCAATTAATATTTGACAAAGAGGGCAGCAGCATAAAATGGAGCAAAAATAGTCTCTTCAACAAATGGTGTTGGGATATCTGGACAGATACATGCAAAAAAAAAAAAAAAGGAAATTGATCACCAACTTACACCATACACAAAATAAACTCAAGATGGACAAAAGACTTAAATATAAGTCATGACACCATAAAAGTCCTTCAGGACAACATAGGCAGGAAAATCTCAGATGTTCCACACAGCAATATTTTCACCAATATGTCCCCTAGAGCAAGGGACATAAAGGAAAGAATAAACAAATGGGATCTCGTCAAAATAAAAAGCTTCTGCACAGCTAAAGAAAACAGCATTAAAATGACAAGAGAACCAACTGTACAGGAAAACATATTTGCCCATTATACCTCAGACAAGCGTTTGATCTCCAAAATATATTAAAAAAACTCACACAACTCCACTGTAAGAAGACAAGCAACCCAATTTAAAAATGGGTAAAGGACTTGAACAGACACCTCTCCAAGGAAGACATACAGAGAGTCCAGAGACATATGAAAAGAAGCTCAGTATTCCTAGCTATCAGAGATGCAAATTAAAACCGCAGTGAGATACCACCTCACACCATTGAGAATGGCCATCATAAACAAAACAATAAATAATAGTTGGAAAGGATATGGAGAAAAGGGGACCATAGTGCTCTGTTGGTGGGACTGCAGACTGGTGGAACCACTATGGAAGTGGGGAGTGCTGGAGTGTTGGGTAGGGGTGGGGGAAAAGTTCAGAAAACTGTACTTGAACAACCATAAAAAATGTTAAACCATAAAGATGTTACCTTTATTGATCTGGGTGCTAGTTATCATGTTTGTTCAATTTATAAATATTTAGTGAGCTGTACATGTAGGATTCTTGTACTTTTCTGTATGAATATGATTTATCTAAAGTAGTTTACTAAGAAAATCTAAACAGGATATTTATAATTCAGCTGTTACTTTCTTGTGAGGAAATATTAACTCTATACAATCTAATACCCATGTCATCTTGAATGCTATGTTTGAAATCAAGATCAGAGTAGTAGTATAGCTTTGAAGAAAAAAATTTAAAAATTAAGAAAAAATGCATGGCAATGATATGATTCATTACCTATGTTTTAAAGGCTCTTCAAGTGAGATGTAGGGTATAAATGGATAAATGCAGTAACAATGCAGCATGTAGGATAACTCAAGTTTATTTATCAAATATATCCCATTCTATCAAAAACTGCTAAGAAAAAAATAAAGGCTGCCTCTAATAAGATATTAGGGCTTAATAATATATTTCCATTTGTAGTGCTTTAGTTATTTGAACTCTAGAAATTCTTTAGTAATTACTTTGTGTTGCATCCCAAAACCTTTCCTTCAAAATCTGTTTTCTGAGTTCAGATACTAAAGAATACTGTGTTACCTAAATCAACTTGATTTCCAAGTTTCAGAACAGGAAATTTGAATAAGTGTTTATCAGAAACATTTTCTCCTAAATTCAGCTTGTGACAAATATTTTTCAGTTGATTAAGAGATTTATTTATAACATCACATTTTCATAACTGTGTCTATACATACCGTCGTTGACTCTTAACAAGGTTGGGATTAGGAGCCCTGACCCTCCTGCAGTCAGAAATCTGCATAGAACTTTTGACTTCCCCCAAATTTAACTAAAGATGGCTCTTCACATCTGCAGATTCAAACAACTGTGGATCAAAAATCTGTTAGGGGACAAATGTACTGGAACAACATACACACATAGACACACACTAAAAATATCTTTTAGGAATTCCCAACAAACTGCTAGGAATCTATAGTTTGGAATGCAAAAATATTCTTTTCAATCCACACTTGGCTGAATCTCCAGATCTGAAAACTGTGGGTACACAGCACTGACTGTATTTATTGGACAAAAAAATCTGTATAAGTAAACCCACACAGTTCAAAACCGTGTTGTTCAAAGGTCAACTATAATACCTTTTTTGTGTTCTAGAAAGTTTTAACATTAGAAATATGATAAACTCATAAAAGTAAATAACTTGCTAACTCATATCTTACTCTCTGTCATGGAAGCATTCTTAAAACATTGTATAGACTTTACCTATAAATATATCTACTTTGATGCCTTCTTAAGTAGCTATGTGACATTTAAGGTATCTCGTGGTCTCATTTTAAAATGCTTCTTTTGGAGAGAAGTATTAAGATTTTATAATTGGCTATTTGTTTTTTATATTTTATTTTATATTCACTGCATTTCGGTTATTTCTTCAATGAAGGCTGAGACCTGTTAGCCCAATACCCAGCTGGAAACAAACTGAAACTGTACACATTGGATAACTTTTTTATATATATTTCATTGATGATGTTATTACTGTTTTCCCATTTTTCCTTTATTCTCTCTGCCCTGCACATACCCTGAAACCTGCATTTCTCCCCTTCCCCCCACTTAGTTCATGTCCATGAGACATACATATAAGTTCTTTGGCTTCTCCATTTCCTCATACTATTCTTAACCTCCCCATCTATTTTGTACCTACCATTTATGCTTCTTATTCCCTGTACTTTTACCCTCATTCTCCGCCTTCCTCCTCACATTCTCCACTGATAATCATCCATGTGATCTCCACTTCTCTGATTCTGTTTCTGTTCTAGTTGTTTGCGTTTTTGTAGGTTTGGTTGACAGTTGTGAGTTAGTTATCATTTTACTGTTCATAGTTTTGATATTTTCTTAGATAAGTCCCTTTAACAATTCATATAAGGGCTGGGTAATGATGAACTCCTTTAACTTGACCTTATCTGAGAAGCACTTTATTTTCCCTTCCATTCTAAATGACAGCTTCGCTGAATAGAGCAGTCTTGGATGTAGGTCCTTGTCTTCATGACTTCAAATACTTTTTTCCAGCCCCTTGCTTGTAAGGTTTGAGAAATCAGCTCATACTCTTATGGGAACTGCTTGGTAGGTCATTGTCTCCTTTTCTCTTGCTGCCTTAAAAATTCTCTCCTTATCTTTAATCTTGGGTAATGTAATTATGATGTGCCGTGGTGTGTTCTTCCAAGTCCAACTTCTTTAGGACTCAATAAGGTTCCTGGACTTTCTGGACATTTATTTCCTTTGCCAGTTTGGGGAATTTCTCCTTCTTTATTTTCCAAATAAATTTTCAATTTCCTGCTCTTCCTCTCCTCCTTCTGGGACCCCTATGATTTGGATGTTGGAATATTTAAAGTTATCCTGGAGGTTCCTAAGCTTCTCATTTTTTTTTTGAATTCTTCTTTCTTTTTTAATATATTTTATTGATTATGCTATTACACTTATCCCATTTCTCCCCCATCATTCCCCTCCACCCTGCACATACCCTCTGACCCACATTCCCCCCTTTAGTTCATGTCCATGTGTCATAAGTTCTTTAGCTTCTACTTTTCCCACACTATTCTTGCCATCCCCCTGTCTATTTTCTACCCATCATCTATGCTACTTATTCTTTGTACCTTTTCACCCTCTCTCTTCCTCCCACTCCCCTGTTGCTAACCCTCCATGTGATCTCCATTTCTGTGGTTCTGTTCCTGTTCTAGTTGTTTATTTGCTTTTCTTTTAGGTGTGGTTGTTTATATCTGTGAGATTGCTGTCTTTTTACTGTCATATTTTTTATCTTCTTTTTCTTAGATAAGTCCCATTAACATTTCATATAATAAGGGTTTGGTGATGATGAGCTCCTTGAATTGACCTTATCTGAGAAGGACTTTATCTTCCCTTCCATTGTAAATGACAGCTTTGCTGGATAGAGCAATTTTGGATGTAGGTCCTTGCCTTTCAAGACTTCAGTTACTTCTTTCCAGCCCCTTCTTGGCTATAAGGTCTCTTTTGAGAAATAAGCTGACAGTCTGATGGGAACTCCTTTGCAGGTAACTGTCCCCTTATCCCGTCCCAATTCTAGAATTCTCTCCTTCATTTTAATCTTGGCTAATATAATTATGATGTTTCTTGGCGTGTTCTTCCTTGGGTCCAACTTCTTTGGGACTCTCTGAACTTCCTGGACTTCCAGGTATTCTATTTCCTTTGACACATTGGGGAAGTTCTCCTTTATTATTATTTATTCAGATAAGTTTTCCACTTGTTGCTAATTTTCTTCCCCTTCTGGTACCCCTATATTTCAGATGTTGGGACATTTAAAGATATCCTGGAGGTCCTGAGACTCTCTTCATTTTTTTTGAATTCTTGTTTCTTCATTCTTTTCTGTTCTTTCTTCCTTCTGGTCCACTTCATTGATTTGAGTCCATTTTCCTTCCATCTCTATTGGTTCCCTGTGCATTTTCCTTCATTTTACATATTGTAGCCTTCATTTTTTCATCTAATTTGTGAGCAAAATCAACCAATTCTATGAGCATCCTGATCACCAGGGCTTTGAACTATGCATCTGATAGGTTGACTATCTCTTCGTCGCTTAAATGAATTGGCTCTGGGTTATTAATTTGTTCTTCAGTTTGAGCCATTTTTTTTTTTTTTGGTGGTGGTGGGGGGGTGTCTGGTAGCTGTTACATAGTGAGGGGCGGAGCCTTAGATGTTCCCCAGGGCAGGGCTGTCTAGTTGCTGGCTAGTGAGGCTGTATCTGGGGGCAGGGTATGAGAGGGAACAATAGTGCTTGCTCAGCTCTCTCTGATTCCCGTCCCTTCTGCCACTTACCCTTTGCCTGGAATAACTGTGGGCAAATGTGGGACCACCTGGTGAGCCAGCCGCCTTGTGTGGCCTCACTAGGTCTGCACAGTTGGCACCCCGTGCCCGGGGTCCACTAGCTGCCGCCTGTGTGCCTGGGATCTGCCAGCCCGCGCCTGCATCCCTGGGAACTGCCAGCCACTGCTGCCTGCGTTCCCGGGTCCGCACCTCCACTTTTTCCTGCCGAGACTGCACCCCTCTTACCGGTCTCAAAGAATGATTGTTGGACTTCCGTACAGTTCAATTTTCTATCAGTTCTGTTTGTTTCCTTGTTTCTAAATATTTGTTGTCCTTAATTTTGGTTGTGAGATGAGGCACAGTGTGTCCACCTACGCCTCCATCTTGGCCGGAAGTCTCTGAATTCTTGTTTATTCATTCTGTTCTAGTTGAATGTTTATTTCTTCCTTATGCTCCAATCAATCCATCATTGATTTGAGTCCCAATTTCCTTCCTGTCACTGTGAGTTCTCTGTACATTTTCATTTATTTCACTTTTCATAACCTTCACTTTTTCATCTATTTTTCAACCATACTCAACCAATTCTGTGAGCAAATTAATTACCAGTATTTTGAACTGTGCATCTGATAGGCTGACTATCTCTTCATCACTTATTGTATTTCCTCTGGAGTTTTGATCTGTTCTTTTATTTCAGTCATTTTTTCATCTTGGCACACCTGTTACCAAGTAAGATGTGGAGCCTTAGGTATTCTCCAGGGCAGGACAACCACCTTTGCTGCATTGTGGTGCTGTATATAGGGGAAGGGTCTGAGAGGGAACAGTGGCAGTTGCTCGGTTCTCAGCTGGCTTTCACTCACTACCTCTGCTATCCACAAGCAAATTGGGCCCTTCTGGTGCTGATTCCCAGGTGGGTGGGTCTGGGTACATTCTCGGACCCTGTGGGTCTCTCCAACAAACTCTCCTATGAGGCCGGGAGTCTCCCACTGCCTCAACTGCCACGATTTTTTTTGTCAGGGGTTTTAAGGCTTTATTTCCGTGCATTGGAACACAAGGTGCACAATCTGTCTTGCTCCCATTTTTCCTCCTAGGTTAACTGCACGTAAATGTGGGACCACCTGGGCTGCCAGCTACCACGTTGCTGTGAATCCTTTCTGCCACAGATGCCCATCTCAGCCCCTCTTACTGGTGTGCATAAATGTTTCAATTCCTTGGTTGTCAGACTTCCATACAGTTTGATTTTTCTAGAAATTCTGCTTGTTTTTTGTTTTTAAATTATTTGTTGTCGTTCTTTTGGTTGTGTGAGAAGATACAGTGTATCTACCCACGCCTCCATGTTGGCCAGAAATACACAATTGTCAATTTAATTTCTTTATAAAAATCACAGGCCTTGTCCAGATTTTAAGATATATTATAAAAAGTGTATAATATTAACTTAAAAATTTTTAATTCAGATAAAAGTTATATGTCATTATATTCACACTTTTAAACTATACTGTTAGGTGGTTTTTAGTACAGTCACCAAATTATGCAAGCTACCGCACTAATCCCAGAACATTTTCATCATAGAAAAAGATAGTCCTTTTAAACTTAAATAGGCTGTCATTTCAATTTCTCATTCACTGTTGTCACTCTTCCTCACATGAACCACAAAAGTTTGTCCTTTTTCTAAGTCAAATAATAAAATTTTCTCTTCTAGATTACTTAGTTTTCTTCTTGCACTTATCTCTGCATTTTATAACTAATAATGCCTTTTGCTACACATTTTTTATTTTTTTACTTGTTTTTGCTCCTTGGGTTCTACATTGACTTTATTTATTAATGATCTTCCTAGTATTCTAATGTATATATGCACTTTGGATTATAAAACTGCCAGTATCACTTTGCCACTCCCAGGTTTTTCAGTTGTGTTCTCACTTTCATTCACATTGAACTAATGTGTATATTAAAATTGTACTTCCTAGCAACAACACCAAAAACACCAAAAACACCAAAAATGGCTCAAACCAGAGAACAAATGAAGCGTCAGAGCCAATTCCTCTAAGCGATCAAGAGATAGTCAACCTATCAGATGCACAGTTCAAAGCCCTAGTTATCAGAATGCTCTCAGAATTGGTTGATTTTGCTCACAAATTACATGAAAAAATGCAGGCTATATTACGTGAAATGAAGGAAGACGCATGGGGAACCAAAAGAGATGGGAGGAAAACTGGGACTCAATCAATGGAGTGGACCAGAAGGAAGAAACAAACAACCAAACAGAAGACAACGAAGAAGCAAGAATTCAGAAAAATGAGGAGAGGCTTAGGAACCTCTGGGATATCTTTAAGCATCCCAACATCCGAATTATTGGGGTACCAGAAGGGGAAGAAAAAGAGCAACAAGTGGTAAACTTATTTGAACAAATAATAAAGGAGGACTTCCCCAACCTGGCAAAGGAAATCAACTTCCAGGAAGTCCAGGAAGCTCGGAGAGTCCCAAAGAAGCTGGACCTAAGGCACACCAAGGCACATCATAATTATATTAGCCAAGATTCAGATGAAGGAGAGAATTCTAGAAGCATCAAGGGATAAGGGGCCAGTCACCTACAAAGGAGTTCCCAACAGACTGTCACCTGATTTCTCAAAAGAGATCTCACAGGCAAGAAGGGGCTGGAAAGAAGTATGTGAAGTCTTGAAAGGCAGGGACCTACATCCAAAATTGCTCTATCCAGCAAAGCTGTCATTTAGAATGGAAGGACAGATAAAGTGCTTCTTAGATAAGGTCAAGTTCAAGGAGTTCATCATCACCAAGCCCTTATTATAGGAAATGTTAAAGGGACTTATCTAAGAAAAAGAAGATGAAAAATATGACAGTGAAAAGACAGCAAACTCACAGATATTAACAACCACACCTAAAACAAAAGCAAACAACTAGAACAGGAACAGAACCATAGAAATGGAGAGCACATGGAGGGTTAGCAACAGGGGAAAGGGAGTAGGAGAGAGGGGGAAAAAGTACAGAGAATAAGTAGCATAGATGGTGGGTAGAAAATAAACAGGGGGAGAGGAAGAATAGTATGGGAAATGTAGAAGCTAAAGAACTTATGAAACATGGACATGAACTAAAGGGGTGGAATGTGGGTGGGAGAGGGTTTGCAGGGTGGAGGGGAATGATGGGGGAGAAATGGGAGAAGTAATAGCATAATCAGTAAAATATATTAAATTTAAAATAAAATAAAATAAAATAAAATTGTAGTTCCTTAATCCATGTTGATCAAATGGGACACTGAATTAATATTTGAATATTTGATGTCTATCTTACTGTGACTCTGGTCAAGTAATTTGGCCTGTATATTTTTGGCTTTGGGAGGCACTAATTATTAGAAAAAAATATTCTCATCTCTTCCTACCTTTTTAATAGCTCCACTTTCATCTACCCATCAATATATCCACAAGGTTTCAGACTGGTATTCATCTTAGTGCAACATGAAAGATAAAGTCTGAATGAAGACTACTGATACATACTTTCTCCTGTCCTTTTAAAATTCCATGCTCAATAATGAGTGATGAAAAGAGTTTCTGTATATGCAATACATTCCCTTTTGTTAATTAATTCTTTGATTTATACAAAGGTAAACAATAGGGTTAAAATACTTCCCCAAAATAAGAAATATAATTCTGAAAATTAGTATATCAATTATAACAATGGGCAATTTTTACTAAGCATTCACTATGTCAGAGAAATAGTTCTAATACTTTAAATTTATTCATTCATTGATTCCTTACAACAACCAATGCAGAGCTTAATTATGTTTACTATATATGAAATAAAACATATGAAACAAAATGCCACTCATATCTATCAACAAAAAGTAAAACATCTGGAAGGATAAACGACACTTTGATAATAGTGGTTAATTACCTTTATAGTATAACATTGGGATTAGGATTGATTAAAAAAAATAACAGTTTACAAGGAGGACATGGACAATTTAGGCAATTAAAATACATGTTTTAAAATGAAAAAGCAAGCATACAAAAATAAATTTTGGGTCATACTAATCAGGGCAGATTTTAAATGCAACATGAATGATAAAATAAATTTAAAAAGCCATTATATATGTCATTATTGATAATAATAATCTACATTTATTGAAATGGAAATCATATTTTTTGGCATGATAAAAGCAAGTGAAGGTACGACATGCTTATCACAGCTACACTTTCATTAAAGATAGTCTGGTAGGATGTGTTCTACCACTTGATAGTAGTCATCTATGGTTAGTATCATTACAATTAATATTGGCTTTTTTGTTTCTTGTTTTCTGTTTTATAAATTTGTGAAACAAAAAGATTAACACTGACTTCAAAAACAAAGTTAAATTTCCACAAGGAATTAAAACATACAAGATCACACAATGTAAACAGTATGATATTGGTATAAGCACAAATATGTAGATCAGAAAAAGTGGCCCTGAAATACAAGCAAATATAAGGAAGAATATAATGTTAACACCAAGAAGGTAGAACAAATTAAGGGGAAAGAAAATATTAGTGAAATTATTGAACATCTGAAGTTAGTACAATATTGGGGGGTAAATGCTAATTTAGAATTTGAATTCATAACACAGACTGAACTACGTTTGGATTAAAAAGTATACTTATATAAGAAACAAAAATAGTGAAAAAAGGTAACTCTCAAACATTATTTTTTTAAATATTTAAGGAGGTGACAAGTTTTAACTTTTATTACTCATCAGTATGAATTCCTTGATGACGAATGAGATCTGATCCACTACTAAATGTTTTCCCACATTCCCTACAGTTATAGGGCTTTTCCCCAGTATGAATTCTCAGATGTCGAGTGAGGTTTGAGCATTTATTAAAGGCCTTTCCACATTCATTACACTCATATGGTTTTTCATCTGTATGAATTCTCTGATGTTGAAAAAGTTGTGAGTTCTGAGTAAAGGCTTTCCCACATTCAAAACATTCAAAGGGTTTCTCACCAGCATGAATTCTCTGATGTTGCCGAAGTTGTGAACTCTGAGTAAAAGCTTTGCCACATTCCTTACAATCATAGGGTTTCTCCCCAGTGTGAATTCTCTGATGATTAGTAAGTGCTGATCCACTACTGAAGGCTTTGCCACATTCCTTGCACTCATAGGGTTTCTCACCAGTATGAATTCTCTGATGCTGAACAAGCTTTGAGCTCTGAGTAAAAGCTTTGCCACATTCCTTACATTCATAGGGTTTCTCACCTGTATGAATTCTTGCATGTTGAAAAAGTTGTGAGCTCTTAGTAAAGGCTTTCCCACATACTTTACATTCGTAGGGTTTTTCACCAGTGTGAATTCTCTGATGGTCAATAAGATTTGAGCAATAACTAAAGGCCTTCCCACATTCCTTACATTCATAGGGTTTCTTACCAGTATGAATTCTTTGATGTTGGGAAAGGTATGAGCTACAACTGAAGGCCTTTCCACATTCATTACATTCAAAGGGTTTTTCACCAGTATGAATTTTCAGATGTCGAGTAACATGTGAGCCACAACTGAAGAATTTCCCACACTCCTTACATTCATAAGATTTTTCACCATTATGAATTCTCTGATGTTGAATAAATTGTGAATTCAGACTAAAGACTTTTCCACATTTCTTACATTCATAGGGTTTCTCTTCATTATTAATTATTTGATGTAGAGTAAAAAATGTCTGATGAATAAATGTGGGCATATATTCATGAGTAAATATTTCTTGACTGAAATGTCCATTTTGATATCCCAGTTGTCTTTCAAGATGACTTCCATATTCCAAAACATCTCTATAATTGGAATACTCAAGGCCATACTTCGTAAGTCCCATTGTTTCTCTCTGGCATGATTCTATTTCATAAACTTCCTTCTTTAGTGATAATAACTTGGTTTCACACATTGACTCCAGATCTGAAACAAAATAAAATGGTAAATATTCTTTCCACCCATTTGTGAAAAGTTAAACTTTTATAATAGAAATGAAAAAATTACAGTGAAAATATGTGGTAGTAAATGATATACAGTTCTCAAATATATCTGTTTTATCTGAAAAATGGACAAAAAATGTATAGAAATGAGATACAGTCATGTACCCCATAATGACATTCCAGTCAGCTATGGACTGCAAATGCAATGGTGGTCTCATAGTATACAATGGGACTGAAAAATCCCTATTGCCTAACAATGTCCTAGCTATTCTAAGGTTGTAGTGCAACATAATACTTATGTGTTCTTGGTGAAGCTGGTGTAAACATACCTACTACACTGCCAGCTGTATAAAAGTATAGCACACACAACTATGGCATGGGCACGGGGAGACAACAAGCAGACCAAATGAGGTACATAAGGTGGTTGACCACAGTCACACATTCGCATGAACATAAACCAGGCGAAAACAGGCAGTGAGACAGATTGCGCAACCCAGGGCCCCAGTGCCGGGAACTGAGGCCTAAAAGCACCGATTGAAAACACTTGTGGGGGTTGAGGTGCCGGGAGAGACTTCCAGCCTCACAGGAGAGTTTGTTGGAGAGACCCACAGGGTCCTCGGACGTACACAAGCCCACCCATGTAGATATCAGCACCAGAACCACCCAATTTCCTTGGGGAAAGTGGAGGAAGGGACTGGAATCCGAGAGAGCGCTGAGCAAGCACCATTGTTCCCTCTCGGACCCTGCCCCCACATACAGCGTCACAACCCAGCAGCGACTGGGCTGCCCCGTCCTGGGGAACAGCTAAGGCTCCGCCCCTCACTACATAACAGCCGCGACCAGACCAAAAAAAAAAAAAGCAAAACCAAAAATGGCTCAAACGAGAGACAGATAAAAGCCTCAGAGCCAATTCATCTAAGCAATCGAGAGACAGCCAACCTATCAGATGCACAGTTCAAAGCACTAGTGATCAGGATGCTCACAGAATTGGTTCATTTTGGTTGCAAATCAGATGAAAAAATGAAGGCTACACTAAGTGAATGAAGGAAAAGGCACAGGGAACCAATGGTAATGGGAGGAAAACTGGGACTCAAATCAATGGAGTGGACCAGAAGGAAGAAAGAAACAAACAAACAGAAAAGAATGAAGAAACAAGAATTCAAAAAAAATGAGGAGAGGCTTAGGAACCTCCAGGACATTTTTAAACATCCCCACATCTGAATTATAGGGGTACCAGAAGGGGAAGAAAGAGCAACAAGTGGAAAACTTATTGGAACAAATAATAAAGGAGAACTTCCCCAATCTGGCAAAGGAAATAGACTACCAGGAAGTCCAGGAAGCTCAGAGAGTCCCAAAGAAGTTGGACCCAAGGAGGAACACGCCAAGGCACATCGTAATTACATTAGCCAAGATTAAAATGAAGGAGAGAATTCTAGAACTGGCAAGAGATAAGGGGATAGTCACCTGCAAAGGATTTCCCATCAGACTGTCAGCTGATTTCTCAAAAGAGACCTTACAGGCAAGAAGGGGCTGGAAAGAAGTATTCCAAGTCATGAAAGGGAAGGACCTACATCCAAGATTGCTCTATCCAGCAAAGCTGTCATTTAGAATGGAAGGGAAGATAAAGTGCTTCTCAGATAAGGTTACATTAAAGCAGTTTATCATGGCCAAGCCCTTATTGTATGAAATGTTAAAGGGACTCATCTAAGAGAAAGAAGATAAAAATGTGACAGTAAAAAGACAGCAACTCACAAATATTAACAACCACACCTAAAACAAAAGCAAACTAAGCAAACAACTAGAACAGGAACAGAACCACAGAAATGGAGATCACAAGAATGGTTAGCAACAGGGGAGTGGGAGGAGGAGAGAGGGGGAAAAGGTACAGAAAATAAGTAGCATAGATGGTGAGTAGACAATAGACACGGGGAGGGCAAGAATAGTGTGGGAAATGTAGAAGCTAAAGAACTTATGACACATGGACATGAACTAAAGTTGGGGAATGTGGGTGAGAGGGGGCATGCAGAGTGGAGGGGAATGATGGGGGAGAAATGGGACAATTGTAATAGCATAACCAATAAAATATATTAAAACAAACAAACACACAAAAACTGTTAGAAATGCCTGAGTGATAGGAATGTTTTTGTTATGATAATGAGGTCACAAAGTGGGTCCTTAGATAAGACACTGGTCACCAGAAAGAGCAAGCATGTTATTAGATGTTTGGGACTTTCAGCTATTTGACTTCAGGAGACACAAGAGGGATCAGAAATTGAGTGGCCAATGATGTCAATATAATTAAATCACAATAAAAACTCTGGACACTAAAGCTCAGTGGATCTTTCTAGCTGGCAAAAATCCTGAAATGCTAAAAGGATGATACACTTTGACTCAACAGGGAGAGGGTGTTGAATATCTGCATCTGGAAGCCTACCAGACCTTGGCTTCACAGGAGTCCGTAATAGTAAGACCACAATTATAAGCATAAAACTTTCTTGAGTTCTGAGTCATTCCAGCAAATCAGTGAACCTGCAGGGAGGGGTCATGGAAATCCCCAGCTTTAATGCCAGTTGATCAGAAGTGTGGGAGGTCTGAGGACCCCATGATACTTGCAGCTGGCATCTGAAGTATTATGTAGGATTTTGCTGTTAACCTGTGGGGTCTATGCTAACTCTGGGTAGTTAGTGTCAGAATTAAACTGCAACATACTCAGTTGGAGGAGAAACAGAATAGGCTTTATCATAAAGGATATATTGAATAAAATGTGAGAGAGATCACAGAGCGTAAGCCACATGGGCTCTAAGGTACTGAACTACTCTGATGGGAGTGGCAGGCAGGGAAGACAAAATATGTTATGTGTTGGTGATTAAGGGAAAATATTGTTTGCTTTGGAATTTTGTGATGCTGATCTTAGGAGTCTCTTGCTCATGTACCACTGCACTGACTGAAAAGAGTGGGAGCTAAAGTTTAAGGCAGACAGAAAGAAAGAAAGAAAGAAAGTAGAAATTACTGTGATGGAAAGATGACAGCAATCAGAAGCAGAGTGATAAGCTGAGTCCCAACTCTGATGTTTACTCATTGTGTGTTTCTAGGCAATCATTTAACTTTTCTAAACTCCCATTTCTTTATCTGTAAAAGGGAGATAATCATTAACTCATGATTACTGTAAAGGTGAGGAAAAATATTTGTAATTATCTTTGAATAAGGTGTTCAGTATTTGACAGGTATTACGAAAGAATTTACCAAAAAATAAAAATTTTAAGCTAATTAAATGGTTTGAAGACATCAAAATGGAGCCTATTAGAACATCTGTAGCAAAAAACAGAGAAGTTATTCCAGCATAATCTTTGTTCTCCTAATTCTGTATGATTTTAAAGCAACTTTAATCTAGTTAAGCTCCTAGGTAACTTTTAAAACTATCCTTTTCTATCTCTACTGCCAATGCCCTCATTCAAACCTGAATCATCTTACGCAGACCACTACAGCAGCCTCCTAACTGGGTCTCCCCACCAAGTTTCACAGTCTTTATTCTACTCAGGGACCAAAACCTGGGTTGTCCTTCTACTACACAAAGTCCATACTCCTCACAATGAGGGGCAAAGGTTGAGTAATGTGGTTCCTACCTGTCACTCCAACTTCAACTTACATTCTACTCTCACTTGCTCATGGGGCCCAGCAACACTGGCTTTCTTTCAGTTCTTCAAACACACCAAGCTTTCCCCTTCCAGAAGGGCCTTCAAAGGGGTTCCCCCCTCTTCCTGGAGTTTTCTTCTTATTAAGATATTAAATAGTAAGACCTAGCAGTGAGTCAAGTACTACAGTAGTTATGAAATAGTGATGAGTATAAATAAATACAATATGTTGATTTCTATTAACGTCAAAGTCACAGAACTAATATTATGATTTCCTGCATACATCATAATTGGAAGAAATGCTGTATTTTACTTAGAGGTTACTAAATATAATGATGCACTTTTTTTTCTCATTCTAATTCATGGACTCCCTGAATTCTATACAAAGGAATCCCCAAACAGCAACCTCTGAGTTAGAGTGATCCTTTAAAAACATGTCACTCCTCTGCTCATACCATCTCATTCTGAATAAAATAGCTTTACACCCGCCTCATTTGTAACAGAATTCAAAGCCCATACCGAGGTCCACGAAATCCCAATCCTGGCAGGTACAGCTTCCCTCCTACCTGCATCTAGCACATCCTGCTACTTTGCTGATCCCCTTTCACACAATTCCCTCTTTGCTTATTCTGCTCCAGTTACAACAGCAGGAACCCAAATGTCAGCAGCTCTACTGAAGATTGTTATTTGGAGGAGAGGAACAGTGCAGATGTACACATGCATGTGTGCACCCACACACACATCTTATTTTGGCTGTGGTAACAGAGAACATTTAGATGAGTTTAAGAAGAAAAGCTAGCAAGGAACTGAATCTTAAATACAGGTAAAAGTTTCCTTTGGAGGGGAAGTGAACACCACTTTCTACTTGAAATTGAGTGGTGTGCTGGAGAAGAGTAATAGAAAGAATAGTAAGTGAGGGAAGGAATGGAAACAGGTCATTTGTAAACTCATACTAAAAGAACTTAATTTTTTTTCCACAGGCCTCATGTTTTGATGGAAGCTTCCATGATAACATATTAAAGATACTGTTTCTTCACTGATCAACTGAGTCATTACCTGTAATACCCTGCTTTGTTCAATCCTTTCTCACTCACCTGAACACAGACCTCTTGTCAGCTCTCTGCCAACCATCCAGGGCTCCTTTCCTTGTTCCAATAAGGAGATAACTTGAGGCTTAGGTATGTAAAGTCCTGCTCACAAGAAAAGATATGAAACATGATTATGTTGTGAGTAAATCGAATCCATAAATAAGATCCAGTCCCTCGATAATCAAACAATAGATGCCACTACAGGAATAGCCAAAGAAAGAAGAAGATGAAGCTTCAGCCATAGCCAGATGGAGCTTCTCATTTTCTACTCTTCCTTTTCATTTTATCTCCAAACATTTATTTGGGAATAGGGAGCAGAAATTTAGCTGGCAATTCAAAAAACAGCTGAAAAATTCACTGTGGAGGAAAGAGACATTCCAGAGGAGAACTCTAAATTACTGATATGGATGACCTTACCCATTGACAGCAGGTTGCTGTAGTTCTCCAGCATCACATCTCTGTACAAGTCCCTCTGAGCTGGGTCCAGACATTCCCACTCCTCCTGAGAGAAATCTACCGCCACATCCCTGAACATCACTGATTCCTGAAACAATAAACATCAGTATACTTGTGTAATAAAACAAATACCTCAGACTATTCTGTTGTAATTGTATTGTGGGGTAAAGCAAATAAGCAAGTATACTGGTGTCACTGAGAATCAGAATCTTTGGATCTTTGACAGAGAAGCAAGTAATCAGGTTATTTTACATTAAAAAACAAACCATACCAGCCCTGGCTGGTTGTGGTTCTGTGGATTGAGGGCTGGCCTGTAAACTGAAGGGCTGCCAGTTCGATTCCTAATCTTGGGCACATGTCTGGGTTGTAGGCTGCGTCCCCAGTATGGGGGACCTTTCCCTTTCTCTAAAAATGAACAAACAGAATCTTTAAAAAAAATAATATTCTAACAACTGTGGGGAACCACCCTGCCTGGTTTCAGAAGCTGTTACCCCCACAAGGTTAAGGCTGACTAAAAGAACCTTAGGGCCATAAGCCACTAAGGAGACAAAACTTATCCCCCCAGCAGGGGTGCAGCCTCTGCCCCCTTTACTTCACCATGCTTTGCCTCTGGAGGGCGGCTGAATAGTCAGTGACGGGTAAGAATCCGCAAGGAAGGAACAACCTAAGACAGGCACAGTTTCAAAAGTGCCATCAGGGATGGACTTAGGAGACTACAGAAAAGAGGTGATGGACCTTCACCCCTTGGCATTGTTATAGCCTGAGTCCTCATTCTATTTGTAAAAAGTCTCCTAATCTCTTGGCTGCCTGCATTCCTGACCTAATTCAGGCCTGAATCAATGCCGGAGGGTGGTGCAGCCCTGTGCAGAAATGGGTGGTTCCTGGGGGCGATCAGGACTAAGAAAGAATGCATAAAATTCTGTGAAACCTGCTTTGCTAAGAATACCCTCAATTTAAATATTAAGGATCCCAGCATAAAATGAGTTTGTTTCCCAAAGTTTAATGGCCCTTCGGTGTCACTCTATCTATCTGATCCCGACTCAGAATAAGCCCTTATACTTCTTTGAATGTTATCTATTCCTTGATCATTACTCTCTGACAGTGATTGCTGAGTTTTACATACACACCCTGTATTTCTGTACAAACTAAACCCAATAAAAGCCCACTGAGAGAGGCTCAAGACCTTTCTCCTCTGAGAGACTGGTCAGCCTTTCCTCTCCAAGCAGATCATGTCTTAGTAGACTTATTCTCATCCACAGTGGCCAGGGGAGCTCTACTGGACAAAGCTTCCCCACTATGTGTATATAATCACTATGTATGGTGTCAGAGGGTTACAAGATTTGTTGAGGTGATCACTTTATCTTCTGGAGGGCAGGCCCCTTGTAGTCCAGGTTTCCTCAGCTACGTATATATTGCAGGAACACATCTGTATCAGTGTACCAGCTGGCATCATTGTGAGAAGCTGTATTTGGCTTCAATAAAGTTTTTTTTTTTTTTTGAAGACTCTTTCAATACATTTGTCCATTTCATGATGAGTGATTTACAAGTGCACTTGCATTAATCTGTTTTTTACCAAAATGACATGGCACCCACACCGCACCCTCCCTATTCACTCAAATGACTCGTTTTTTTGTTTGTTTGTTTCTCCAGATGATAAAAGTCCTCAAAGGGAAATGTTTTCCTGATATGGAAGAGGTGAAACAGAAAAGGGCAAAACACTAAAAGGTATCAAAATTGACAAGTTCAAAAACTATTTTGAGCAGTGGGAAAAAAGTCTTGGTGGGTGCATTGCATCAAATGGAGAGCAAACTGAAGGTGACTGAAGTTTAAACATGTAAGAATAAAAACACATTTTTTAATAAATAAATTACATGTTTTTTGGGTCTCCCTTCATATATTATGTCTAATCACTGGGGTGTACACCTGAAACTAATATAATATTATATGTCTACTTTAATTGAAAAATAAAGAAAATCATTTAAATAAAAAATAAAATAATAATAATAATACATTTTTAAAAATAAAAAAATTTCAGATTAAGTACATCGTAAACAGTATGGCAATACCTCAAAAAACTAAAAACATATATAGCATGACCCAGCAATTCCACTTCAGGTATTTATCGAAAGAAAATAAAAGCACTAATTTGAAAAGATATATGTGCCCCTGTATTCATTGCAGCATTACTTACAATAGCCAAGTATGTAAACAACCTCCACCAATAGATAAATGGGTAAAGAAGATGTGTATATATACACACAAAATGGAATATTACACAGCACTAAAACAAAAAAGGAATCTTGCCATTTGCAACAACATAGATGGACCTACAGAGAATTATACTAAGTGAAATAAGTCAGGCAAAGAAAGACAGATACTGTTTTCACTTATACATAGAATCTAAGAACAAACACACAAACAAACAAAGCAAAAACAGAATCACAGAAACAGAGACCAAAGGGATGGCTGCCAGAAGAGAGGAGGCAGGGAAAGGGTGAAAAATAGAAAAGGAACATAGTCAAAAATATTGTGATAAGTTTACATGGTGACAGATAATTACTAGAATTAGTGGGGCAATCAAAAAGAAAGGGGGGACTTCCAGCCAAGATGGAGGCATAAATAGATACACTGTGCCTCCTTGTACAACCAAAAGAAGGATAACAAAAAAATTAAAAACAAAAAACCCCCAGAACTTACAGAAAATTGAATTCTATGGAAGTCTGACAATGAAGGAGTTAAAGAAACATTCATCTAGGCTGCTAGAACGGGTGCAGATGGGCAGCTTAGTGGAGAGGACTCATGGCAAGGCACCACCTGGCAGACAGGGCAGTCCCACATTTGTGTGCAGATAAACTGGGAGGAAAATCTGGGAAGTGAGACAGACCATGCAACCTAGGGTTCCAATGTGGGGAAATAAAGCCTCAAAACCTCTGATGAAAAAACCTGTGGAGGTTGAGGCAGCAGGAGAAACTCCCAGCCTCACAGCAGAGTTCACTGGAGAGACCCCCACAGGGTCCTAGAACATACACAAACTCCCCCACCAGGGAACCAGAACAAAAAGGGCCCAATTTGATTTTGGGTGGTGGCAGAAGTGACTGAAAGCCTGCAGAGAGCTAAAGAAGTAGCATTGTTCCATCTCAGACTCCTCCGCCACATACAGCATCACAATGCAGCAATGGTGGTTGCCCTACCCTGGTGAATACCTAAGGATCCACATCTTACTGCTCATAGACACTTGAGACAAAAAAAAAAAAAAAAAAAAAAAAGGCCCAAATGAAAGGAGAGGTCAAAGCTCCAGAAAAAATAAAACTAAGCAATAAAGAGATAACCAACTTATCCGATGCAGAGTTGAAAACACTGGTAATCAGGATGCTGGCAAAATTGGCTGAGTATGGTTGCAAAATAGACGAAAAATTGAATGCTATGAAAAGGGAAATAAAGAAAAATGTACAGGGAACCAAGAGTGAAGGGAAGAAAACCAGGATTCAAATCCTGGTTCAGAGAAGAAGAAAGAAACATTCAACCGAAATAGAATGAAGAAATAAGAATTTTTTTAAAGTGAGAGGCTTAGGAACCTCTAGGACAACTTTAAACATTCCAATATCAAAATTATAGGGGTGCCAGGAGAAGAGGAAGAGCAATAAATTTAAAACTTATTTGAACAAATAAGGAAGGAAAACTTCCCCAATCTAGCAAATAAAATAGACTTCTAGGAAGTCCAGGAAGCCCAGAGAACCCCAAAGAAGTTGGACCCAAAGAAGGATACACCAAGGCACATCATAATTACATTACTTAAGATAAAAAAGGAGAGAATCTTAGAAGCAGCAAGAGAAAAGGAGACAGTTACCTACAAAGGAGTTCCCACAAGGCTATCAGCTGATTTCTCAAAAGAGACTTTACAGGCAAGAAGGGGCTGGAAAGAAGTATTCCAAGTCATGAAAGGCAAGGACCTATATCCAAGATTACTCTATCTAGCAAAGCTATCATTTAGAATGGAAGGACAGATAAAGAGCTTCCCAGATAAGGTCAAGTTAAAGGAGTTCATCAACACCAAGCCCTTGTTATACGAAATGTTAAAGGGACTTATCTAAGAAAAAGAAGAAGATCAAAACTACAAATAGTAAAATGAAAACAAACGCACAACTATCACCAACCAAACCTTAAAAAAAATGAATTAAGCAAAAAACTAGAACAGGATCCCAGAAATGGAGATCACATGGAGGGTTATCAGTGGGGAGTGGAAAGGGAAACAGGGAGAATGGGGGAAAAGGTACTAAATGGAAAGTAAAAAAATAGGCAGAGGTTAAGTTAAGAATAGTATAGGAAATGTAGAAGCCAAAGAACTTCTATTTATGACCCACGGACATGAACTAAGGTCAGGAATATGGGTGGGAGGGGTGTGCACAGCAGAGTGAAATAAAGAGGAAAAAATGGGACAACTGTAATAGCAAAATAAAGTATATTTTAAAAATGGAAAGGTATAATAATGGTGAATCTCTATATTTAACACATGAAACTAATACAACCAATAGGAGATTGCATACCAACCATCCTTAATTTTTTTTTAATATTTTATTATTTTTGGAGGGGGGAAGGAAGGAAGAAAGAGAGAGAAACATCAATGTGTGGTTGCCTCTCACGCGCCCCCGACTGGGGACCTGGCCCGCAACCCAGGCATGTGCCCTGACTGGGAATTGAACCAACAACCCTTTGGTTCACAGGCCGGCGGTCAGTCCACGGAGCCACACCAGCCAGGGCCAACCATCCTTAATTTTTTTAAAATGTCTAGACAGTAGCAATGAGCATTGCTAGTGTATAGATTGTAGTCTCTAAGTACCATATTTTTAAAATATATTTTATTGATTATGCTATTACAGTTGTCCCATTTCTCCCCCATCATTCCCTTCCACCCTGCACACCCTCTCCCACCCACATTCCCCCCTTTTAGTTCATATCCATGTGTCATAAGTTCTTTAGCTTCTACATTTCCCACACTATTCTTGCCCCCCCCATCTATTTTCTGCCCACTGTCTATGCTACTTATTCTCTGTACCTTTTCCCCCTCTCTCCTCCTCCCACACCGCTGTTGCTAACCCTCCATATGATCTCCATTTCTGTGGTTCTGTTCCTGTTCTAGCTGTTTGCTTAGTTTGCTTTTGTTTTAGGTGTGATTGTTAATAGCTGTGAGTTTGCTGTCTTTTCACTGTCATATTTTTATCTTCTTTTTCTTAGATAAGTGCCTTTAACATTTCATATAATAAAGGCTTGGTGATGATGAACGCCTTGAACTTGACCTTATCTGAGAAGCACTTTATCTTCTTTTCCATTCTAAATGACAGCTTTGCTGGAAAGAGCAATTTTGGATGTAGGGCCTTGCCTTTCAAGACTTCAAGTATTTCTTTCCAGCCCCTTCTTGCCTGTAAAGTCTCTTTTGAGAAATCAGGAGACAGTCTGATGGGCCCTCCTTTGTAGGTGACTGTCCCCTTACCCCTTGCTGCTTCTAGAATCCTCTACTTCATTTTAATCTTAGCTAATGTAATTATGATGTGCCTTGGTGTGTTCCTCCTTGGGTCCAGCTTCTTTGGGACTCTCTGAGCTTCCTGGACGTCCTGGTAGTCTATTTCCTTTGCCTGATTGGGGAAGTTCTCCTGTATTATTTGTTCAAATAGGTTTTCTATTTGTTGCTCTTCTTCCCCTTCCGGTACTCCTATAATTCGGATGTTGGGACGTTTAACGATGTCCCAGAGGTTCCTAAGCCTCTCATTTTTTTGAATTCTTGTTTCTTCCTTGTTTTCTGATTGGTTGTTTCTTCCTTCTGGTCCACTCCATTGATTTGAGTCCCAGTTTTCCTGCCATCACTATTGGTTCCCTGTGCATTTTCCTTCATTTCACTTACTGCACTCTTCATTTGTTCATCTCATTTGTGAGCAAAATCAACCAATTCTGTGAGCATCCTGATCACCAGTGCTTTGAACTGCGCATTTGATAGGTTGGCTATCTCTTCGTCGCTTAGATGAATTAGCTCTTGGGCTTTGATCTGTTCTCCCGTTTGAGCCATTTTTGTTGTTGTTGTTGTTGTTTTGGTCTGGTCGTGGCTGTTACATAGTGAGTGGTGGAGCCTTAGGTGTTCCCCAGGGTGGGGCAACCCAGTCAAAGAGCTGTGAATCTTTATGTGGGGATGGGGTCCAAGAGGAAACAACAGTGCTTGCTCAGCGATCTCTCGGATTCTAGTCCCTTCCGCAGCTTTCCCCAAGCAAATTGAGCTCTTCTGGCACTCATTTCCAGGTAGGTGGGCTTGTGTACATTCTAGGACCCTGTGGGTCTCTCCAACAAACTCTCTTGTGAGGCTGGGCATCTCTCCCAGCACTGCAACCCCCACAAGTGTTTTCAATCGGTGCTTAAAAAGGCTTTATTTTCCAGCACTGGGGCCCTGCATTGTGCAGTCTGTCTCGCTGCCAGTTTTTGCCTGGCTTATCTGCACAAGAATGTGTGACCATGATCAGCTGCCTTGTGTGCCTTGCTTCATCTGCTCGTCGCCTCCCTGCTCCCAGTAACCACTGCCTGTGCGTCTGGGACCAGTAGCTACTGCTTTTTCGTACCTCGATCCCTCTCTGCCCCTCTTACTGATCTGGGTGAAATGTTGTCGGACTTCAGTACAATTCAATTTTCTATATGTTCTGGGTTTTTTTTGTTGTTGTTGTTGTTCTAAATTTTTGTTTCCCTTAATTTTTGTTGTGAGAGAGGCACAGTGTGTCCACCTATGCCTCCATCTTGGCCAGAAGTCACATACGGAATTTTGAAGTGGGATTTATTTCAGGATGCAAGGTTGATACAATATTTGCAAATCAATAAATGTGATACATCACATATGATGTATGATCATCAAAATGAAAGTTAAAAATCACACGATCATATCAATAGATGCAGTAAAGGCATTTGATAAAATCCAGCCCCCATTTATGATGGGGGGATTCTCAGCAAGGCAGGAATAGAGGAATGATACCTCACCATAGTAATGACTATATATGACAAACCTACAGCCAACACCATACTTTATGGGCAAAAAAGCATTTCCTCTGATTCTATTTTGTTTGTCAAGCCAGGGGAGGGCTGTAGGGCACAGGGTGCATGGGGGCAAAGAGGGGGAAAATGTGGGACATCTGTAATAATTCAACAATAAAAAATAAAAGCACTTCCCTTAATTCTGAAACAAGACTGGGATGTCCACTTTCACCTCTTTAATTCAACAATATACTGGACATCTTAGCCACAGCAATCAGGCAAGAAGAAGAAATAAAAGGTATCTATCCAATTGGAAAGGAGGAGGTAAAACTATCATTATTCACAGATGACATAATATTGTACGTAGAAAACCCTAAAGATTCCCCCAAACAACTACTAGATCTAATAAATGAATTCAGCAAAGTAGGAGGATATAAATTAAATATTCAGAAATTGGTGGAATTTTTATACACCAATAATGAACTATCAGAAAAAGAAATTAAGAAAACAACCCCATTTACTATAGTAACAACAAAAAAAAATAATAAAGCACCTATGAATAAATTTAATCAAGCAGGTAAAATACCTGTACTCAGAAAATCATAAGACATTAAAGAAATTGAGGAAGATACAATAAAAATAAGTAGAAGCATATACCATGTTCATGGACTGGAAGATTTAACATCATTAAATTGTCCATGTTGCCCAAAGCAATCTATAGATCCAACACAATTCCTATTAAAATACCAATGGCATATTGCACATATCTAGAACAAATGTTCTAAAAATTTATATGGAAGCAAAATATAGCTAGAATACCCTCATCAACTAAGAAACAAGAACAAAGTTAGAAATATCACATTTCCTGATATCAAACTATAATACAAGGCCATTGTAACCAAAATAGCCTGGTATTGGTATAAGAATAGGAATATAGCTCATAGTACAAAGAGCCCAAAAATAAGCCCACAATTTTATGGTTAATTAATATTTGACAAAAGAGGCAAGCATATAAAGGAGTAAAATCTCTTCAATAAATGGTGTTAGGAAAACCGAACAGGTATATGCAAAAAATAAATCTAGACCTCCAACTTAAATCATATACAAGAATAAACTAAAAATGGATAAAAGACTTAGGAGTAACTCATGAAACCATACAACTCCTAGAAGAAAACTTCAGCAATATAATCTCAAACAATATTTTTGCTGATGTATCTCCTAAGGCAAGGGAAACAAAGGAAAAAAATAAACACATGAAAATGGCTCAAACTAAAAGGCTTTTCACAGTAAAAGAAATCATCAAGAAAATGAGAAGGAAACCCACTGTGTGGGAGAATATCTTTGTCAATGATACATCTGATAAGGGATTAATTTTCAAAAAATATAAAGATTTTATATAACTCAACACCAGGAAGATAAACAATCCAGTTTAAAAATGGGCAAAGGACCTGAATACACACTTCTCCAAGAGGACATACAGATGGCCAATAGGAATATGAAGCGTGCTCAAAGTCACCAAAGACACTGATCAACAGAATGATGCAAATTAAAACCACAATGAGATACCACCTCACAACTGCTAGAATGGTTATCATCAATAAATCAAGAAATGAGTGCTGGCAAGGATGTAGAGAAAAGGGAACCCTAGTACACTGTTGATGGGAATGCAGACTGGTACATTTACTATGGAAAACAGTATAGCAATTCCTCAAAACCTTTAAAATGGAACTAAAACAAAAAAACAAAAATCTGCCTTTTAAACCTGAGATCCCACTACTGGGAATATACCCCATGAACCTTAAAACACTAATTCAAAAATATATATGCACCCCTCTGTTCATTGCAGTGTTATTTACAATAGCCAAGGTATGGAATAGCCCAAGTGCTCATCATTTACACGATGGAATACTACTCAGCCTTAAAAAGAAAGAACTCTTACCTTTCACGATAACATGAATAGACCTGGAGAATATTATGCTAAGTGCTGTAAGCCAGTCAGAGAAAGACAAATACATATGATCTCACTTATATTAGAATCTAACAAACAAAATAAACTGATGAACAAAATAGAAACATGAGGCATGGACACATGGACAGACACAGGTGTCAGAGGGAAAGTGGGTGGGGGTAGTAGATGAAAGAAGATGAAGAGATGAGCCAAAAAAAAAACATACATACATAACACATAGGCACAGACAACAGTATGGTGGTAGCTAGAGGGAATGAGGGGTGGGGGCTCGATGGAGAAGGTATAAGAAGAGAGAAATGGGGACAGAAAGAGACTTTACTTGGGGTGATAAGTGCATGATGCAGTATGCAGATGATTTTTTATTGAGAGGTACACTTGTAACCTGTATGGTTTTACAAACCAATGTCACGCCAATAAATTTAATTGATCTTAAAAAAAAGATCAAAGAACCAGTGACAATGTTGGGGGTATATCATTGTGCCTCATTTCTTATAAATCGGGGTATGTCTAATCTTAGAGGCTGGGCTCCCCAGTAAGGGAGCCCAGCCAAGATGGAGGCATAGGCAGAAATGCTTCACTTCCTCACACAACCAGAAGAAGGATAACAAAAATTTAAAAACAAACAAACAACAAGAACTGTGAGAAAATCATTTCAGGGAAGTCCAACAACCAAGGAGTTAAAGACACATTCATCCATACTGGTATACTGGAGAGGCGGAGACAGGCAGCTGGGTGGAGAGGATGCGAGGCAAGGCAAGGTGGCAGACTGCCCAGGCAATCCCACATTAGTTCACAGATAAGCCAGGAGGAACAACAGAGAAGTAAGACAGATGGTGAAATCCAGGGTTTCAGCATAGGAAACTAAAGACTCAAAACCCCTGGCTATAAAAAGTCTGTAGGGGTTGCAGAAGTGGTGGGGGAAACTCCCAGTCTCCCACGAGAGTCCACTGGAGAGGCCCACAGGGTCCTAAAGTGTATACAAACACACCCACCTGCGAATAAGCACCTGAAAGGGCACAATTAGCTTGGGAAGTGAGAGAAGTGACAGAAAGTGAGATGACAGCCAACGAAGTGGCACTGTTCCCTCTCTGACCCTCCCCCCCACACAGCACCCCAATGCCCTGTGGAGGCCAATACCTAAGGCTTCTCCGCTTACTATGTAACAGGTGCACGGAGATAAAAAAAATATGGCCTATATGAAAGAGCAGATCAAAACTCCAGAAAAAGAACTAAACGATGAAAAGAGAAACAACCTATCTGATGCAGAGTTCAAAACATTATTAATCAGGAGGCTCACAGATTTGATTGAGAACCGTCACAAAATGAAGGAAGAAATGAAAGCTACACAAAGTGAAATAAAGGAAAATATACAGGGAACCAAGAGTGAATGGAAGGAAACCTGAACTCAAATTAATGATTTGGAACAAAAGGAAGAAATAAATATCCAACCAGAACAAAATGAAGAAATAAGAATTCAAAACAATGAGAGGCTTAGGAACCTCTGGGACAACTTCAAATGATCCAAACATCCGAATCATAGGGATGCCAGAAGGAGCGGAACAAGAGCAAGAAAATGAAAACTTATTTGAATAATGAAGGAGAACTTCCCAAATCTGGCAAAGGAAATAGACTTCCAGGAAGTTCAGGAAGCCCAGAGAGTCCCAAAGAAGCTGGACCCAAGGAGGAACACACCAAGGCACATCACAAGTAAGTTACCCAAGATTAAAGTTAAAGAGAGATTCTTAAAAGCAGCAAGAGAAAAGGAGAGAGTTGCCCACAAAGGAGTGCCCATCAGACTGTCAGCTGATTTCTCAAAAGAAACCTTACAGGCAAGAAGGGGCTGGAAAGTATTTGAAGTCATGAAAGGCAAGGACCTTCATTGAAGATTACTCTATCCAGCAAAGCTATGCTTTAGAATGGAAGGACAGATAGAGTGTTTCCCATATAAGGTAAAGTTAAAGGAGTTCATCATTACCAAGCCCTTATTATATGAAATGTTAAAGGACTTATCTAAGAAAGAGAAGATTAAAAACTATGAACAGGAAAATGACAACAAACACAACTATCAACAACTGAACCTAAAAAACAAAAACTAAGCGAAGAATGAGAACAGAAACAAAATCACAGAAATGGAGATCACATGGAGGGTTATTAGTCGGGAGTGGGAAGGGGAAGAATGGGGAAGGTTCAGGGAAATCCAAGCATTAATAGGGAGGCAAAAAATAGACATGGGGAGGTTAACATTGGTGTGGGAAATGGAGAAGCCAAAGAACTTTTAGTACAACCTATGGACATGAACTAAGGGGGGAATGCTGGTGGGTGGTGGATGCAGGGAGAAAGGAGATAAAGGGGAGAAAAAAACTGGGACAACTATAATAGCATAATCAAAAACATATACTTAAAAAAAGAAGGCATTAACTTTAAAATGTCCTCAAATTCATTTATTTTCTAGAGTGATAGATACAAAAATGATTGATGCAATAACTTTGGAAACAACCGCACATTTTAATATACAGGTTTCATAACACCTAAAATGAAATAACTAAAGCATTAGATTTATTTGTGCAATTTTTGAAACCAAATTATTTTGAGTGGATTATTAGGGAAACCCTATCTTACCCGATATTAAGAGGGAACTTTTTAATTAAGGCTAACTCTTTTTCATATTAAAGTAGCAGCCATGGGGTTTATGGTTGCCTACATTTGCTGTGTATAGCAGTCTAATCTACTTATGGCTGTAGCTAAAAAGACTGTGGTATGTGAGGAATCATCTTCATATTCCAAACCTTTGTTTTCTTATTTTTGCTCTTTACACGTTCCTAGTGACACTGTCTTAACACCAACCTGATGGGTGACTTTGCCAAAAGAAGAAAGGAAGAAATGGTGGCAGGCAGGCATAAAATTTCTGATTTTGATTCTACTTTCTCTTTGCAGTTCTTTCCCAGAATATCTAGTTGTGGTATATTATACCTTTTTGTGTTTTACACCTGTCCCTTATATGCTAGTCTACTTATCACAGGTGATACAATTATTTACCCACTTTATTGGATTGTGGAGGCAGTGACCACGTCTTATTTTTAAATGTTTTTATTGTTTCATTAAAGAGTTGCTTCAAGAAAAGGAGTCTTGGGGTTTTAGGAAGATGGCAGCGAGGTAGGTGGGAGTGGAGCCCAGTTCTCCCTCTTTCCAGCTGAAACACCAAGGTGATCTTCTGAGGAACAGAGTGAATAGCCAATGGATTACCAGCTTATATGAAGTTTGGAGGCCAAAAATTGTAGAGGACATTGGAAAACAGACAGTACTGGATGGTAAGGTCCCTGGGATCTACACAGGGACCTAGGCCACTGTGGCTCCCAGCCCAGCGCCTGCCGCAGAATATGGGGAGGAGAGTTAGATTGCCAGCACCCTCCCCTACCAGAGTAGGGAGGGCAGCCTGGCATCAGAAGGGACCTGGATGCTGGCAGTCGCTGGGAGGAATAGAGAAGAAGTGGGAGACACACAGAGATGGTATATATCCACTTGGACTGTGGATGCCAGCACCAGAGAAACTGGGGTGCCGGGCAACACCTGGAAAAGGGAGGAGTTGGACCATGTCAAACCCTGACTCGGATAGTCTATAAACTGGTTGGACAGTTGGGCTGTGTGAAAAGCTGCACACTTATGAAGAACAGTGGGCAGCTGCTTTGTAAGGAACTCTCAAGCAGGGCTTGCTCACCCTGAGGGTGATTTGAGCTGTGCACACCCAGAGGCTGTGTGGCTCAGTGGAACAGTGTGCCCGAACTTGCAATGCGCTGTGCACCCAGAGAATGAGTGACTGATTTGAGCCTGGCAGCTCAGAGGACCTGGGCTGGAAGCTGGGCAACTGTGAATATTGTGGCCCAGACGTGAACCCCATCCTCTCAAAACCTAGGAAAGGAGAAAAGTGAAGCCCACCCCCCGTCTTCCTGTGGCATCCAGGAAGACCAGCAGAACTCAATGAACGGGTTTAAAGTCAGCAGGAGGCTTATTTTTTTTCTTTCCCCTATATTTTTTTGCTTTTTTTTCTTCCCCCAAGTGAGACAATAAGACCTGGAGATACAAAGGGTCCAGAGACAGATCCAAAGTTGGAGCACAAGGCTAACCACAAAAACTGAAAAACTGAGACAAATGTTACTTGGCTATTCCATATAGCTGGAATTTTACTGTTTATGTGTATTATTATTTTTTCATTATGTTTACCACTTTTATTAGTATTTTTTTATTTGTCTTCCTTATGTTTAGTTTTCTTTGTTTTATCTCTGTTTAATTGCATTGTTTGACTGGTTTTCCTTATTCTTTCTTTATTGTATTTTAGTTTTCCTTCTTTCACTTCACTCAAGTTCCAATGACATACTACTCTTGATCGTGTACTTTCTGCTCTGGTTATCCAAGTCATATATTTCTTGTCATAATATTGTTGTTCCAGTACTATTGTAAATAATTGTTGTTCCATACAATTCTACATACTACACAGCAACCCTCCCTGATCTTAGCCCACTTCACTTTATTCCTGAGCATTATTATTGTTGTGGTTAACTCTATTTTCTCTCACACTACGCTTACTTTCTATCCTTTACTCTCACTATATCCCATCATCTAATTTTGCACGAATGCTCTGTTTTCTGGGTTCAGCTCACAATCATCCTCCCCTCTAACAGGAGTCTTATCTCTCTTTCACTTTCATAAAAAGTGGCTAGTTGGGTGAAATATCACTTAATACTATACTTATCCAAAGAATCTCCTATCTCTTCTCTACTTGCTGGTACTTTAAATCTAATAAAATATTTTTCCACTCTCTTTTTTTTTATTTTTAAATATATTTTATTGATTATGCTATTACAGTTGTCCCATTTCTCCCCCATCATTCCCCTCCACCCTACACACCCTCTCCCACCCACATTCCCCCTTTAGTTCATGTCCATGTGTCATAAGTTCTTTAGCTTAAAAATATGGAACGCTTCACGAATTTGCGTGTCATCCTTGCGCAGGAGCCATGCTAATCTTCTCTGTATCATTCCAATTTTAGTATATGTGCTGCCGAAGCGAGCACTTTTCCACTGTCTTAAACCATTTTGCCTACCCCCTGCCACTTACCACATGCAAGAATAGGTGGAGGCTTCGAATACCAGTATACCCACTGGAGAAGAGAAACCACCAACAAAGGAACAACCAAAAGGTAAAAACCCAAGTAAAACAAGAGAACCCACAGAAACAGAAGGGCAAACCTAGAGCATCCAGACAAGGAGATCAAAGAGACCACACCACTGAACCCCACAGAATTCCTACCATAGAAGTTCACCCTAAAAAGACAGCTAGCAAAGTGAAACATCAGGAAAACTGTCAAGCAAAACTATCATTGTTTGCAGATGACATGATATTGTACATAGAAACCTGTACACTCTACCAAAAAACTACTTGGCCTAGTAAGTGAATTTGGCAAAACAGCAGGGTACAAAGTCAATATTCAGAAATCAAAGGCATTTTTGTACACCAACAATGAAATATAAGAAGCAGAAATCAAGAAAAAAATCCCATTTGATATAGCAAAAAGAAAAATAAAATACCTAGGAATATACCTAACCTAGGAGTTAAAAGACATGTACTCAGAAAACTGCACAACACTGAAGAAAGGAATTAAGGATGACACAAACAAATGGATCCATATATAATATTCATGGATTAGCAGAATGAACATCATCAAAATGTCCACACTACCCAAAACAATTTCTAGATTCAACTTGATCCCGATTAAAATACCAATGACATATTTCACAGATATAGAACAAATATTTCAGAAATTTATATGGACCCATCAATGATCCTGAATAGCTGCAGCAATGTTGAGAAAGAACAAAGTAGGAGGGATCACAATACCTAATATCAAACTGTATTACAAAGCCAGTGTAATCAAAACAGTCTGGTATTGGCATAAGAACAGACACACAGGTCAATGGAACAGAATAGAAAGCCCAGAAATAAACCCAAGTCTCTATGGTCAATTAATATTCAACAACCTGAGCAGAAGCACAAAATGGAGCAAAAATAGCCTCTTCAACAAATTGTGTTGGGAGACCTGGACAGATACATGCAAAAAAAAATGAAGCTCAATCACCAACTTACACCATATACAAAAATAAATCTGAGATGTGTAAAAGACTTAAATATAAGTTATGACTCCATAAAAGTACTCCAGGAGAACATAGACAGGAAAATCTCAGATATTCTATGCAGCAATATTTTAATCAATATGTCCCCTAGAGCAAGGACATGAAGAAAAGAATAAACAAATGGGATCTCATCAAAGTAAAAAGCTTTTGCACAGCTAAAGAAAACAGTATTAAAATGAAAAGAGAACCAACCATATGGGAAAACATATTTGCCAATGATACCTCAGACAAGGGTTTGAGCTCCAAAATATATAAAGAACTCACATGATTCCACTCTAGGAAGACAAACAACCCATTTAAAAAATGGGTGAAGGACTTGAACAGACACTTCTCCAAGGAGGACATACAGAGGATCCAGAGACACATGAAAAGATGCTCAGCATCGCTAGCCATCAGAGAGATGCAAATTAAAACCACAATGAGATACCACTTCACACCAGTGAAAATGGCCATCATAAACAAATCAACAAACAACAAGTGTTAGAGAAGATGGGGAGAAAAAGGAACACTAGTTTCTTGTTGGTAGAATGCAGACTGATGCAGCCACTGTGGAAAACAGTATGCAATTTCCTCAGAAAACTAAAAATGGAACTGCTTTTTGACCCAGCAATTCCACTACTAGGATTATATACTAAGAACCCTGGAAAACCAATCCAAAAGAACCTACGCACCCCAATGTTCATAGCAGCTCAATTTACAACAGCCAAGTGCTGTAAGTAATCTAAGTGCCCATCAGTAAATGAATGGATCAAAAAACCTATGGTACATTTACACAACAGAATACTATACAGCAGAGAGAAAGAAGGAGCTCCTATTCTTTGTGTCAGCATGGACGGAAGTGGAGAGTATTATGCTAAGTGAAATAAGCCAGGTGGTGACAGACAAATACCATATGATTTCACCTTTAACTAGAACCTAATCAACAAAATAAACAAGCAAGCAAAATAGAACCAGAGACATTGAAATTAAGAATAATCTGACAGTAACCAGAGGGGAGGTGGGAGGGGATAATGGGGGAAGGGGGAAAGGATTTTCAGGAACAACTATAAAGGACACATGGACAAAACCAAGGGGCAGGGGGTGGAAACAGAGCAGGGAGGTGTGGATGGCGGGGTTGAGGGGGGAATATTAGGGGGTAAATATGGACAACTCTAATTGAACAACATTAAAATATTTAAACATAAATAAATAAATAAAAAGTCTTTGCACAACAACAAATCAACAAAATAAAAGGAAACCCACTGAATGAAAGAACATTTTTGCCAATGATATATCTGTTGAAAGGTTAACATCCAAAATATATAACAACCTTACACAACTTGACACCAAGAAAACAATGTAATTTAATCAGTGGGTATGCAGACTGGTGCAGGAGCTGTGGAAATAGTATGGAATTTCCTAAAAAAAACTCAAAATGGAACTGCCTTTTGATCCAGCAATTCCATTGGTGGGGTTATATCCTAAGAACCCTGAAACACCAATTCAAAAGAACCATACACCCCAATGTTCATAGAAACGTTATTTACAATAGCCAAGAGCTAGAAACAGCCTATGTGCCCATCAGTAAATGAGTGGATCAAAAAACTGGTACATTTACACAATAGAATACTATGCAGCGGAAAGAAAGAAGAAACTTCTACCCTTCGTGACAGCATGGATGGAACTAGAGAGTATTATGCCAAGTGGAATAAGCCAGGTGGTGAAAGACAAATACCATCGATCTCACCTACAATTGGAACCTAATCAAAAAAACAAACAGCAAAAAAGAACCAGAGACATGGAAATAACAAACTGACAGGAACCAGAGGGGATGGGGAAGTGAGTTAACAGGGGAAAGAAGGAGAACATGTACAAAGGACCCATGGACAAGGACAATGGGGAGGGGATTGTCAGTGTGAGGAGGGGTTGGATGGGGCAGGGGAGAGCAACAGGGTGAAAATGGGGACAACTGTAACTGAACGACACATGGACATGAAATAAAGGAGGGGAATGTGGGTGAGAGGGGTGGTGCAGGGTGGAGGGGAATGATGGGGGAGATATGGGACAACTGTAATAGCATAATCAATAAAATATATTTAAAAAAAGAAGTACAAATTGGTAGTTACAAAAACAGTCATGGGGATATAAAGTACTGTACAGGAAATATTGTCAATAACATTTTAATAACTACATCTGAGTGTTACATGGGTACTAGACTTATTAGGGTACTCTCTTCTTAAGTTATATAAATGTATAATCAGTATGTTGTATACCTGAAACTCATGTAATATTGTATATCAACTGTAATTGAAAAATTAAAAAATATGACTTCTGGAGGAGAGTAAGATGGTCTAGGAAACTGCATTCCGCACTGAAAACCTTGGCCATCTTATGCATAGAGGGAAAGAAGCTGGCTGGAAACCTAATTTGTGTCCTGTTTCAACTAAATATCTATTCCAGAGGTATTTCAGATTGGAGAGTTTATAAAAGAAGGCTGTCTTTCAAAGAAAGACCTATTTTCAGAAAGCACTGGTGTGCTCTGTATTCCTGTCTCATAAGGAAAAGAGGGGACCCCAGTGCCATCAGGATTCCAAGTGGAATGCAGTGACAGTTCTTAGGAAAACTTTCCCTGTGTTCTCAGAGTTCAGAAGACACAAAGCCTGGGGCCTAATCCTCTACTGAGACTAGACATGGGTCCCATAATAATAGCTCACCTGGGTCAGGGTTTATTCTAAGCCCACCAAAGTGGACTTCCTTGACCTCTATCACTAATTTTAGCTTAGCATTATTGGCTCCTTGTGGGACTGAGGCCCAAAGGCTGAATGCAGAAATTGTAAGCAGCCAGCTGGAGTAGTGCCATTGTCCTTTCATGGGTCAGATGTGAACATGCCACAAAGCAAGAGAGGACCAGTGTCAAGATAATTCAGATTTTTCTCATCCCTTATTCCCTCTTCTTTTTCCTGCTCCCAACCTCGGGAGTTGAGAATTCCTGGTGAAACAAGAATTTCAGGGAAAGGAAAGAGGAGAAGCAATCATCAAGGCTTCTCACTACAAGCTTCTAGCTCAAGGAACCAGGAGTTTAAATTTTTTAAAAGTTGGGACTTCCGGCCAAGATGGAGGCGTAGGGCGGACACACTGTGCCTCCTCTCACAACCAAAATTAAGGACAACAAATATTTAGAAACAAGAAAACAACCAGAACTCATAGAAAACTGAACTGTACGGAAGTCCAACAACCATTCACCCAGACCGGTAAGAGGGGCGGAGTCGCGGCAGGAGAAAGTGGAGGTGCGGACCCAGGAACGCAAGCAGCAGCAGCGGCTGGCAGTTCCCAGGTGCACAGGCGGCGGCTGTCGTTCCCCGGGCCCACAGGCAGCAGCTGGCGGACCCCGGGCACAGGGGGGCAACTGTGCAGACCCATTGAGGCCGCACAAGGCGGCTGGCTGACCAGGGGGTCCCACATTCGTGCACGCAGACGGTCCAGGCAGAGGGGAAGTGGCGGAGGGGACTGAATCCAGGAGAGAGCGGAGCAGGCGCCATTGCTCCCTCTCAGGCCCCACCCCTACATACAGCGTCACAACCCAGCGGCTGGGCTGCCCCGCACTGGGGAGCGCCAGAGGCTCCACTCTTCACTTCGTAACAGCACACGCTAGTGCGCAGATAATCCAGGTGAAGGGGAAGCAGCGGAAAGGGCCGGAGTCCGGGAGAGAGCAGAGCAGGTGCCATTGCTCCTTCTCAGACCCCGCCCCCACCTATAGCGTCACAACCCAGCGACTGGGCTGCCCCGCCCTGAGGGACACCTAAGGCTCCACCCCCTCACTACGTAATAGCCGTGACCAGACTAAAACCAAAACAACAACAAAAAAAACCCACCAAAAATGGCTCAAACCGGAAAACAAATAAAAGCCCCAGAGCCAATTCCTCTAAGCAGTGAAGAGATAGCCAACCTGTCAGATGCACAGTTCAAAGCACTGGTCATCAAAATGCTCACAATTGGTTGATTTTGCTCACAAACTAGATGAAAAAATGCAGGCTACAATCCGTGAAATGAAGGAAGATGCATGGGGAACTGATAGAGATGGAAGGAAAACTGGGACTCAAATCAATGGAGTGGACCAGAAGGAAGAAACTAACAACCAAACAGAAGACGAGGAAGAAACAAGAATTCAAAAAAATGAGGAGAGGCTTAGGAACCTCCGGGACATCTTTAAATGTCCCAACATCCGAATTATAGGGGTCCCAGAAGGGGAAGAAGAAGAGCAACGAGTGGAAAACTTATTTGAACAAATAATAAAGGAGAACTTCCCCAATCTGGCAAAGAAAATAGACTACCAGGAAGTCCAGGAAGCTCAGAGAGTCCCAAAGAAGTTGGACCCAAGGAGGAACACACCAAGGCACATTGTAATTACATTAGCCAAGATTAAAATGAAGCAGAGAATTCTAGAAGCAGCAAGGGATAAGGGGACAGTCACCTACAAGGGAGTTCCCATCAGACTGTCAGCTGATTTCTCAAAAGACACCTTCCAGGCAAGAAGGGGCTGGAAAGAAATATTTGAAATCTTGAAAAGCAGGGACCTACATCCAAAATTGCTCTATCCAGCAAAGCTGTCATTTAGAATGGAAGGGAAGATAAAGTGCTTCTCAGATAAGGTCAAGTTGAAGGAGTTCATCATCACCAAGCCCTTATTATATGAAATGTTAAAGGGACTTATCTAAGAAAAAGAAGATAAAACTATGACAGTGAAAAGACAACAAACTCATAGCTATCAAGAACCACACCTAAAACAAAAGCAAACTAAGCAAACAGCTAGAACAGGAACAGAACCACAGAAATGGAGATCATATGGAGGGTTAGCAACAGGAGCGTGGGAGGAGGAGAGAGGGGGAAAAGGTACAGAGAATGAGTAGCATAGATAGTGGGTAGAAAATAGACAGGGGGAGGGCAAGAATAGTATGGGAAATGTAGAAGCTAGAAAACTTATGACCCATGGACATGAACTAAAGGGGGGAATGTGGGTGGGAGAGGGTGGGTGGGGTGGAGGGGAATGATGGGGGAGAAATGGGACAACTGTAATAGCATAATCAATAAAATATATTTAAAAAAAGAAAAGAAAGAATAAAAAAATTTTATGACAAAAAAAAATTTTTTTTAAAGTTTATGATATTCATTAGTAAAGTAAACATTGTTTATTACCCAACCCTGACATCCATGGACAGAAAATCAACTAGGACAAAGAGAAGCTTGACAGAAGTTATAGGAAAGAATAACTGTTCTCTAGTTGTTTCCTAAGGAGTACTTTTTCTAATACACATAGAAAAAATGTTAAATAATCCTATTGTTAGTGTCTTCATCCTAATTTTACTGTGAAGGCTACTAGTATTTCATCATTAGGTATCAGGTTAGTTTCTTGTTTTGACTTTTTAATACAAAATTTCCAAACATACATAAAAGCAGAGTTTAAACAGTATAAAAAGCTTCCATGTACCCATTAACTAGCCTCACCAATTATAAAGTTTTGACCAATATTGTTTTGTCTAGACTCTATCACTAATTTTAGCTTAGCATTATTGGATCTTTCAACAGCTTTATGCAGATATACTTTAAATACCACATAAGTCACTCATTTAAAGTATATAATTCAGTGTTTCTTAGTATATCACCACAACTGTTCTAATTTTCGAATATTTTCATTTCCCCTAAAAGAAAATCCATTTACAATCAATACCCATTTCCCTTCCTAAGCAACCACTGATCTACTGTTTACCTATTCTAGAAATTTCATATACTGTATTTTGCCATGTATAATGTGCATTTTTGCCCCAATTTTTTAGGGAAAAATAAGGGTGCACATTATACATGGGCAGTACTAATTCCATATCTATGTAAATGTTTTTAATTTTCTCATTTACATTTATGCATTAAAAGTGTAACTCTAGAAAGCAATAATGGTATCTGTATGCAAAATAATACCCTGGAATACGATACTCTTTTTTGTTTCTAAATATAAATAAGTAAAAAATTGAATTAAAAAATTAAGACAAAAGATTTTTTTCCTGAAAGTTTGGGCCAAAAACATGGGTACATATTATACACGGCACCCAAAATATAGTAAATAGAATCATACACTGTATGGCCTTTTGTAACTAGATTCTCTCATTTAATATGTTTTTTTTTTGGCATGTCCATATTATAGTATGTATCAGAATATCAGCCCTTTTTATTGGTAAATAATATTCCATTGTATAGCTATATATCACATTTTATCTATTGATGAATGGGCATTTGGATTACTTCCACTTTTTGACTACTCTGAATTCTACAATGAACATTCACATCCAAGTTTTTGTTTGAATATATTTTCAATTCTCTTGGGTGTAACTGCTGGGTCATCTGGTAACTCTATTTAACTTTTTGAAGAATTGCCAGACTGATTTCTAAAGTGGTAACACCATGTTACATCCTACCACAATTTCTTCAAATCCTCACCAACACTTATTATGATCTGTCTTTTTTATCATAGCCATCCTAGAAGGTACATAAATACCTAGTAGTTACCTCACTGCAGTTTTGATTTACATTTTCTTTATGACTAATGATGTTGAGTGAGGCCAGTTTTTAAGGACCCAATTCTTCAGAATGCTTTTCTATTATAAATTCCATTATAGTCCATTACTTTCCTAAAGGCATTCTCCTTCATGTTAGAACAGGTAATAACTCTATTTCCTAGTGATACAAGGCAATGAAACGTGGCCTAAGCAGTTTGAGTGGCTAACTGGAAAGGGGAACCAACATATTTTTGTATGTTTTTTGGCCAGGAGAATGGATTGGGGAGAAAATTAAGATAGAGATCAGGCCCAAGAAAACTGGGGAGACTGATGTTCATCTTGATTTTTCCTTGAGTAAACTCCAGGCATTCAGTTATCTGTTCATCTGCATCACCTAAATTACTTTAATTCAGAGTAAGCCTGCTCAAAATACCATATGCTTATTTTTCAAAAACGTTAGCTGTATTCTAACTCTCCTACTCTGTGCCTGCTAATTTTTAGGTTGAGTCAAAAGGAAAGTTAACAGCCTTACGAAGTCATAGTCACTGGAGTGTTCAATCACTGTATAATGAATCTAATATCTACATTCCCTTTCTTGAGGAAGTACCCACTTGAATGTAAAATTTCTTTTGAGTTTTATCATTTTTAAAGAAGTAAATTTTGCTTGTTATTCCATAATATGTATTTACTGCAAAGATGCCTCAAATCCAACTACTTCCTTAATTAATCCCTCAATAATCTACCAAATTGGAAAAAGAAAAAACTTACTTTAAGAAAACTAGAGAGAAATTGCCCTGGCTGATGTAGCTCAGTGGATTGGGCGTGGGCTGCGAACTTAAGAGCCATCAGTTCGATTCCCAGTCAGGACACATACTTGGGTTGCACACCAGGTCCCCAGTGGGGTCCATGTGACAAGCAACCACACATGGATATTTTTCTCCCTCTCTTTCTCCCTCCCTTCCCCTCTCTCTAAAAATAAATAAATAAAATCCTAAAGAAAAAAAAAACAACAGAAATTCATTTAAAACAGTTTAAAAAGAAAACTAGAAAAAAAATCAAATGTGAACATAAAACCTTAAAAAGAAAGGTTTTGAGCTCTAGTACCACTTAAACTTAGACCAATAACAGTAGTTCTTTCACCCAACATAAACTCTCAGGTATAATATAAGTCTCCGTTTTTTGTCTTTTATTCAATAACAAGAAGGAAAGAAGAGAAGTGAAGACAAGAAAAAAGAAAAGAGGGGTTCCTGAATAATAGCTGACTCCATGTCTTACAAGAGAAAAAAAAAACCGTTTGATTAGATGTGGAACCTTCTGCAGTTGCCAAAATGTGTTTTCAAAATATCACAGGGACTGTGCTGATTCTTTTAAGACTCCCCTAAAAGGGGCTCTCACCAACCATGTAATGAAAATTTATGCAACAACATATTATATTTCTCTTGCCATCCTCTTTTTACTATGAAGTCTGACAACCCTCAGTAAGTTCAAACATTGAAAAATGCTTTGAGCCCATAATGACACAAGAAAAAAAAAAAACTGAAGTACACAAAAAAGAGGCTGAACCTTAAAAGCATTTCCCTTGTCATAATTATTGAGTGATTATACAGGGTCTGGCACAAATAATGTCCCTTTTTATTGCAAAATCATAAGCATGTAATTCTGTAACATAACGATATTATGCTCAAGCACACCATATGACATTTCAGGTGAAATGTTCAAATGAAATTATACATTACTACACCCATATTATTACCCTACCAACCACACTCAAGCAGGCGTTACTTCTGCTGGACCCTGTATATGTGTTTTTTCTTACCCTAGTATTTATATTTTCTCATTCTATTACCTATGTATGATCTAATTAATGTGCTTGTTTCCATCTGCACAATATGAACAGTATAAACTTATAAGAAGCCAGCCTCAGAGAACAAGGAAACACTGTATCAACACCATGGAAGGAGCAACACACCTGTGGCTTCACACAATAACCCAAGATATTAAGGGTATTTCTATAATGCATGCAAATCCAAGTAGAGATGGGGTAAGATAACATAATAAATAAGCTGAATATCCCAAAGAACTCATTGCACACTCAACCCATTAATACCTAGGAGATTAACATTTTATTAACACATTAAACCCCTTATGATAGCCCAGTAAGCTGTAATGACACTGCAGGCCATGCAAAACTTAAAGCAGACACAATGTCTAACGAAGAAACTGAATTACAAAACTAAAAATCTATATTAAAGGAGAAATTTACACGTCAATAAAATATACAAAGGGACTCAAGTGCAATGATCAAAGGCTCAGGTTCTAATGATCTTATATTACACAACCAAGTCCTAGGTGCCAGCCAAGAATTAATTGAGAACTCAGGCTTAAAGCTAGTCTGTGCTTTTCTTGTTTCTCAAATATGATTTGGTATTTTGTGCCCTATCTCCCTTTTCTTCCTTAAATTTTGCTAGAGGTTTATCAATTTTATTAATCCCCAAAGTAAACTATTAGGTTTGTTAATTTCCTCCATTGTACATTCATTTTATGTTCTAATATACATAAATTTACATTTGAGTTCTTATTCTTACCATTTCCAAATTTTTGCTTTCTTTGGTTTCAGTATACTTTTTCTTGACTTCTTGAGATGAATAAATAGATCATTAATTTTTCAGCATTCTTCTTTTTACTAGCATATGCACTTATGGCTACATAATTTCTTCAGCTTCAGTTTTAGCAACATTCCCTATTTTGATATTTTCATTATCACTCAGTCCAAAACATGTTTACTTTCCATCGCAATTTCTTCCTTGATTCAATAGTTATTTATGAATACACTGCTTAAATTTCAAATACTGGAATATTTTTAACTATGTTTTTGTTATTGACTTCTAGCTGAATTCCACTGTGATCAGAAAACATACAGTGTTATTTCAATGCTCTGAAATTTACTGAAATTCAGTTTGTGGTCCAGAATATGATCTACTTGGATAAATGGCATATATGCATCTGTAAATAATATATACTATAGTTATAATGAACACTGTGCTATATATATCAATTACAGCACATTTGTCAATCACACTCTTCAAATATTATATACTTTACTGGGTTTTTATTGTTTTATTAGCTATTGAGAACAGTGCTAAAAATCCCCCACTATGATTGAGACTTGTCTACTACTTCTTTTAGTTCTGTCAAATATATTTGAAGTTATTTTATGAAGGTATATACATGTAGAACTGTAATATCTTACTGATGGTATGACCTCTATATTATTAACTATTACTCTTTATCTCTAGTACAACTTCTTATTGTAAAGTTTATTCTCATACAATGAAGTCAGGAGTGTAAATTAATACAACCATTTTGAAAACTGTTAGTATATATTAAAGCTGAATATGTGCCTAACCTAGGACACAGAATTTTACCACTAGGGTTATACCCAACAGAAATGCATTCATATGTGCCCAAAAAAACATGTACAAATATGCTCATAGAGGCCTTGTCCATAATAGCTCCAATTTGAAAAATAACCCAAATGGCAATTAATAAGGGCATGAATAGCTAAACTGTGGTATGTTCATGCAAGGGAATTTTAAACAATAATAATAAATGACCTACAACTAGGTGAAGCAACGCAGATGAACAACATTTTCATACTATATCATATTATTACATAATACATTCATGTTACATGTGAAATTTAATGTTGAACAAAAGAAGTCAAACACAAAAGAGGAGATATTGTGTGATTCTATTTGTATAAAGAACAGGTAAAATTAATCTATAACCATAGAACACAGAATAATGATTAACTTTGGGAGTGGTGGGTAGTGAGTAGACAGGACAAGAATCAGGCTTCTGGAATGTTGGTAACATTCTATTTCATCTGATTTAAGTTCTGGTTAAATGAATATGCTCATTTTATAAAATTCATCAGATGTGTACTTTGATTTCTGTACTTGGGGAACATATGTTATACTTTTAAAACCATATGATACACATTATTGTCTTCAGATTCATCAAAATTAAAACAAGTAACCAAGTATTAGAATACAGGATGACTGGTACAAGCATATTGAAAATCAGTTCAGCAAAATATCTAGGAAATTTAAAGATACGCATATATGGTAAAGCCCAGCAATTCCAGTCACATGTTTATGCCCTAGGAAAGCATCCATATGTGCACCAGGATACTTATAAATATATATGTTCTAAGCAGTCCTTCCAAAGTAGACAAAAACTAGAAACAAACATCCAAATTATAGCTATATGTAACAACTCACAACAAGAGTGATCCTAAAGAAATATAGTATTGTGTAAGAAAAGCAAGACTCAAAACAACATTATACCACAGAATTTTATTTCTACAAAGGTAAATATAAAAACTAAACTATATCTTTTAGGAATGTGTAAATGAGTGGTAAACTATTTTAAAAAATAATTACTACCTTAAGTAAAAATTACCTAAAGAGGTGAAGAGAATGGTTTTTTTTTTTTTCTGTGTATAGGACTAACTGTGGTTTCTAGAGTGTTGATGCAAACTTTTGTTATGCAGAGGTTCTCTTTTACTTACTTCTTAAACTATATGCTTATATTTTAAGCACTTTTATGCATGTATGTGCATGTTATATTCAGGAATTTTTTTAAAAAGAATGAAAAAGAACTATGTAATAGTGACAAATAACTTTTAGTGAAAACATAAGCTATAAAATGGTAAACACTGTAAGATTCCAATCTTGAAATAATGTACACAATACATGCATAGGAAACTTATTAGAAGGAAATAGATCAAAATATTGACCTGCTATACTCTTTGTAACTTCCTATTTTCCACATTCTTTAAAATAATCATGTTTTGTGGTACGTGCAAATGTGTGTTCAAGAAGCAAAAACTTAGCACGCAGAAATAACTAAGCTACTTCCCAAATTAATATGCAAACATTATGTAGTAGAAAATGAGGGTGTATACTGAGATCTGTGTGTCCGCCCTCAGGGCTTCTCATTATTTTCTTTTTTGTTTGTTTGTTTGTTTGTTTTGTTTTATTTTCATTTCTTTATTTTTGGAGAGAAGGGAAGGGAGGGAGAAAGAGAGGGAGAGAAATGTCAATGTGTGGTTGCCTCTCATCTGGCCCCCACTAGGGACCTGGCCTGCAACCCAGGCATGTGCCCTGACTGGGAATCGAACCTGTGACCTGCTTCATTATTTTCTTAAGTGTTAATTTGTAGAAAGAGGACATTTAATGAGCCTATATTTAAACAAGACCATCCTGGAGAAAAAGAGCAAATAGGAAACCCCAACGCACCTTGTATTTGGCTTGGCCGGCAGCCATTCCTCCTTCTTCTGAGACCTCCTGGGAAGCAGAGCTGAGGAAGGAGAAAGAAATCAATAGATGCCAGACTCACCAGATCAGAGGTAGCTCTCCTAAATCTACCACCCATGGAGAGAGGTCAGAGGAGTCGAGGCTGTGCTGAGCATTCTGAATATTAGAACGGGAAAAGTCTCCCGTCCTGGTCTCACACACCAACACACTGTCTCCCTGGTACAATTACAAGCACCCTCCCACTGCTCAGAGAGCCACAAAGAGTTACATGGTCATGCTCGCACATCCTCAGTCAGACAGACATCCAGTACACTTAGTGCCGCTAACATTCATACAACCTCAGTCACACACACGCAGCTTTCAGATAACAGTCACAGCCATATCATCAGATTATCTACATTCCCTCTACTCTCCTCACCACACAATGTCACACAAAGTTATACGGATGCACACAATCACAGTCCCACCCCAGGGACAAAGTCACACCTCCACACACAGCGCCGTATACTGTCGCGATCACACACCTACAGCGTATAAATCCACACTGACACCCGTACACAGAGCTCCTCGTACGGTCACAGTCACAGTGATAACCTACCACGAGATACACAATCACATCCGTGCATAGAGCTCCACACAGTCACAGAAGGTCACAATAGTACAGATGGAATCCACACACTTCTCCCCAGCCTGACCAGCTCACGCAGGCCTGAGGCTCCAGACCGGCCCGGACCGTCCTTTCAAACCCTCAGGGATGCACGAGAGGAGTGTAGTCGCGTCCCAAAGATCGAGAAAGCTCACCTTGCACAGCACCTTACCAGGAGGCCCAAAGTAACACAAGCGAGGGAAGAAGCGGCCCTGTTCCGAAGGGGTCCTCTGGGAAATGTAGTCCCGAGCGGGAGCCGTTAGGTTAGATCGGCGCCGTCTCTTTGCTAGCGCAAATGCTGGGCTTTGCCCTCCCGGAATCGCTGCCAGTAGTGTTCGAGGGCCACCCACAGTTTCGGAGTGCGGCTTCCACACTGGGCAGATCCCACACCCTGAGGACAAGCTTCCTCCATAGACCCGGCCAGTCGCAAGGAGTCGTATTTGTTCCTTGAGAAGTAAATAAGGTAGCAGCCCGATTCTCGCAGGAAGTTGATTAGAGCCGCAAGAAATTCTGGGAAATGTAGTCTAGAGCCGAAAGGGTGAGGCGTCCGCCCAAGTAGAAGATTGTCGGAGATGACTTTCTGCATTGAGCTTTCCCACAGGGATGAGTGGAACTGAGCTTCTTCTAGGAATTCCATCCCACTCGGCGAATACGCGAGACTGACTAAATTGGCATTTTGGCTTTAATCGGTGGGTGAGCATTGGCGAGGAACCTGCAATGCGCAGGGAGCGGAAGTCTCAGATCCAGATGGCACCAGGGAGAGCTCACAATGATGCTGAAGGAGACGGGCTACCCACACACGCGTCAAGCACTGTGTGTATTGGGCGGGTAGGGAGCTGACTAGGTGGGGGAACGGGGGGAGGGGAGTGACTCTGAGTATAGCCCTAGTGTGTGCAAGGCCATAAGTAAAATTGGAAGGGTTACCTCATTTTCTTCCCCTAGAAAAAAATGATACTGGGGGTGTTACCTGAGACCTGGGTTCTCTTTATTTCTACCCGGTGGGGAGGGATCGTGTGAACTTTTTTCTTCTCTTGAGTTCTTGGTGTCTGCTTCTGCGACGTTGTTTAAGTGCGCATGCCCCAGCTACTGTTTTGGGCTGTGTTTTTAGGAAGCTTGTAGAAAAGAAAGAAGGCTTTCTTTTTCATAAAGAGAGGAGGGATGATTATATTTTTGTGGCGGACTTATCAGGTGTGTTTTCTTTTTCCCCAGGCCATGTGGCGTCTGACAGTCTGGTCTGACCCTGCATAAGAGACACCCGCCTCAGCAAAACGGTGTCAGAGCCCGCCTCAGCAAAACGGTGTCAGAGCAGGCAGACCAGGGTGAGGTTTTATTCACCCTGCACAGAACCACCCACATGCGAACTGGTCTGAGCTGGGAACTGGCTTCAGCTCTGCTGCTTCCCCTCCCTTGCTCCGGAGGGATCCAGCTCGGGACCCGCTTTCAATAAACTTGCTTTTTTGCAATTACCTCCCTGTCTTCTCGCAGGCTCTGATTTCACAGCGTCCTTGGGATCCTAGCAAGGGTCAGCAGGGTGCCACCAGCTCTGTGGTTTTTTCCTTAGTGGATTCTGGGGCTCAGGTTCCTACGCTATCTCAGAGGCACATATTTTTGCACCATAATTTTTTTTAAGACTTTATTTACTTTTAGAGAGCAGGAAAGGGAGGTAGAAAGAAAGGGAGAGAAACATCAATGTGTAGTTGCCTCTCATGCACCCCCTATTGGGGACCTGGCCCACAACCCAGGCATGTGCCCTGACTGGGAATTGAACCAGTGGCCTTTTGGTTCACAGGTGGGCACTCAACCCACTGAGCCACACCAGCCAGGGCTTGTACCATCAATTTTATTTGTCTAAAATTGACTATTGGAAAAGCAAAAAGAAAACCACTTGCCCTGATGAATAGCTTCAGATACTTTTTTTTAATATATTTTATTGATTATACTATTACACTTGTCCCATTTCTCCCCCACCATTCCCCTCCACCCTGCACACTCTCTCTCACCCACATTCCCCCCCTTAGGTCATGTCCATGTGTCATAAGTTCTTTATCTTCTACATTTCCCACACTATTCTTGCCCTCCCCCTGTCTATTTTCTACCCACCATCCATGCTATTTATTCTCTGTATCTTTGCCCCCTCTCTCCCCCTTCCACTCCCTTGTTGCTAACCCTCCATGTGATCTCCATTTCTGTAGTTCTGTTCTTGTTCAAGCTGTTTCCTTAGTTTGCTTTTGTTTTAGGTGTGGTTGTTAATATCTGTGACTTTGCTGTCTTTTTACTGTCCTATTTTTTCTCTTCCTTTTCTTAGATAAGTCCCTTTAACATTTCATACAATAAGGTCTTGGTGATGATGAACTCCTTGAACTTGACCTTATCTGAGAAGCACTTTATCTGCCCTTCCATTCTATATGACAGCTTTGCTGGGTAGAGCAATTTTGGATGTAGGTCCCTGCCTTTCAAGATTTCAAATACTTCTTTGCAGCCCCTTCTTGCCTGGAAGGTCTCTTTTGAGAAATCAGCTGACAGTCTGATGGGACCTCCTTTGTAGGTGACTGTCCCCTTATCCCTTGCGGCTTCTAGAATTCTCTCCTTCGTTTGAATCTTGGCTAATGTAATGATGATGTGCCTTGGTGTGTTGCTCCTTGGGTCCAACTTCTTTGGGACTCTCTGAGCTTCCTGGACGTCCTGGTAGTCTATTTCCTTGGCCAGATTGGGGAAGTTCTCCTTTATTATTTGTTCAAATAAGGTTTCCACTTGTTGCTCTTCTTCCCCTTCTGGGACCCCTATAATTTGGATGTTGGGACGTTTAACAATGTCCCGGAGGTTCCTAAGCCTCTCCTCATTTTTTTGAATTCTTGTTTCTTCCTTGTTTTCTGTTTGGTTGTTAGTTTCTTCCTTCTGGTCCACTCCATTGATTTGAGTCCCAGTTTTCCTCCCATCTCTATCGGTTCCCCATGCGTCTTCCTTCATTTCACGCATTGTAGCCTGCATTTTTTCATCTAATTTGTGAGCAAAATCAACCAATTCTGTGAGCATCCTGATGACCAGGGCTTTGAACTGTGCATCTGATAGGTTGGCTATCTCTTCACGGCTTAGAGGAATTGGCTCTGGAGCTTTCATTTGTTCTCCGGTTTGAGCTATTTTTGGTGTTTTTTTGTTTTGTTTTGGTTTTAGTCTTGTCTCAGCTGTTACGTAGTGAGAAGTAGAGCCTTAGGTGTTCCCCAGTGCGGGGCAGCCCAGTCGCTGGGTTGTGACGCTGTATGTGGGGGCGGGGTCTGAGAGGGAACAATGGCATCTGCTCCACTCTCTCCTGGATTCAGTCCCTTCCGCCACTTCCCCTCTGCCTGGACCATCTGCTCGTGCAAATGTGGGACCACCTGGTCAGCCAGCCGCCTTGCTCACCCTCACTGGGTCTGCACAGTTGCCCCCCTGTGCCCGGGGTCTGCCAACTGCCGTCTCTGGGCCCGGGGATCGCCAGCCGCCGCCTGTGCACCTGGGAACTGCCAGTAGATGCTGCTTGCGTTCTCGGGTCCGCACCTCCCCTTTTTCCTGCCGCGGCTCCGCCCCTCTTACCGGTCTGGATGAATGGTTATTGGACTTCTGTACCGTTCAATTTTCTATCAGTTTAGGTTGTTTTCTTGTTTCTAAATATTTGTTGTCCTCAATTTTGGTTGTGAGAGGAGGCACAGTGTGCCCGCCTACACCTCCATCTTGGCGGAAGTCCAGCTTCAGATACTTTTTAAAAAAATAAAATAATGTCTCTGTTCCTTGCATAGGGCTATGGATCCCTCACCTTCTGTTGTTTTAGGGATTTTGTTTTCATATGTACAATTTAAATCCTCTCTGCAGCATTTAGAGTTTTACTTTATTCCTCTCCAAGATTGCTTCCATATCTGTTCTCTGACTGCCCCACCTTGTGGGGGTGGGGGTAGGGGGAAGAGTTCCTAGTATGACCAGTAAAACAGCTTAGATGTGAATCTTAACTCTTGCATCTCTTGAAAACAATTCAGAGTCAAAAATGGGGACCAAAACAGCCAACTCCAATTTCAGTGAAATTTAGAGAAAGGAGAAGTCTACAAACTCCAAAAAACACCTAAGTGCTTTCTGATACGGTTGAAACTAGACAGAAGCTTGTGAAAGGATGAGAGGCTTGCTAATCAGAGGTGAGAAGGGGTCCTTATAACTGGTGAAACTTAAAGAAGATTCCAGAAATAGGAAAAAAGATAATTCCAGAAAGACTAGGAGTTTATCTTGAATGATAAACTTTGGAGACAAAACTGCCATGAAGAGAGTAAAGGTCAAGCAGAGTGATATAAGAAAAAAAGCACAAGTGCCAAGATCAGGGCAGTCATGTTTAAGGGAAAATTGATACAGAAAACCAAAATTTATTGGTCTGTAAAATAAAGGAAGGCTCTTGAGAATCCAGAGAAAATCTCAAGTTGCTTAAAGGAGAAAAGATGTGGACAAGTGTTAAGTTTCTACTCAATAATATTTAGCACCAGCAATCAGTGGAGCAAAACCAAAGGAAAATCAGGGAAGAGTGAAAGCCAAAGATTTTTCTCCACAATCAGGTTGCAGTTCAGGTACAGATATAATTTAGAGTCATCTTTTATTGAGAGAGAACCAGGGACAGTAATATGTATAAAGGATAGGCTGGTTTATGTGAATAAAGAGGATGGTCATTAAAATATAAAAATACCTGAAAAAAAATACACACTCTAAAATGTTGGGTAAACCTGCCATAACTGGAAGAGGATGTAGAAAGCAAGTAGATTAACTATATAGGTCTGAGCCCAGAATTTGCATGAGAATTCTTTAGGAAAAGTATGATGGAGCCATTACAGAGATGAAGGAGGAAATGATCTGCGAGAAAGAGTAAAATGTGAAATAAAATAGCCTTGCTTCACATTATGCTGTCCCATTCAGTGGGCTCTTTTTTTTTATTGTTGTTCTTGTACAGTTTTCTGTCTTTTACTCCCATCCCAGCCCTCACCACCTCCCTCCCATTTCCACCTGGCCCCTAGTTTTTGTCCATGTGCCCTTTATAATTGTTGCTCTAAACCCTTCCCCTTTTCTCCTGAAATTCCCTCCCCTCTCCCCTCTGGTGACTGTCAGCCTGTTCTCAATTTCAGTGTCTTTGGTTATATTATGCTTGTTTGTTTTGTTGATTAGGTTCCTGTTAAAGGTGAGATCATATGGTATTTCTCTTTCATTACCTGGCTTGTTTCACTTAGCATAATGTTCTCTGGTTCCATCCATGCTGTCGAAAAGGGTAGGAGCTCCTTCTTTCTTTCTACTGCATAGAATTCCGTTGTGTAAATGTACCATAGTTTTTTGATCTATTCATTTACTGATGGGCACCTTGGTTGCTTCCAGCACTTGGCTATTGTAAATTGTGCTGCTATGAACATTGGGGTGCATAGGTTCTTTTGGATTGGTGTTTCAGGGTTCTTAGGATATAATCCTAGCAGTGGCATTGCTGGGTCAAAAGGTAGATCCATTTTTAGTTTTCAGAGAAAATTCCATATTGTTTTCCATAGCGGTTATACCAGTCTGCAATCCCACCAACAGTGCACTAGGGTCCCCTTTTCTCCACAACCTCTCCAACACTTGTTGTTTGTTGCTTTGTTTATGATGGCCATTCTGACCGGTGTGAAGTGGTTAATTTGCATCTCTGATAGCTAGCGATACTGAGCATCTTTTCATGTGTCACTGAATCCTCTGTATGTCCTCCTTGGAGAAGTATCTGTTCATGTCCCTTGCCCATTTTTTAATTGGGTTGCTTGTCTTCTTAGAGTGGAGTTGTGTAAGTTCTTTATATATTTTGGAGATTAAACCCTTGTCTGAGGTATCATTGGCAAATATGTTTTAATATACACTTGGTTCTCTTTTTATTTTAATACTGTTTTCTTTAGCTGTGCATAAGCTTTTCATTTTGCTGAGATCCCATTTGTTTATTCTTTCCTTTATGTCCCTTGCTTTAGGGGACATATTAGTAAAAATGTTGCTGCATGAAATATCTGAGATTATCCTGCCTATGTTCTCATCTAGGACTTTAATAGTGTCATGGCTTATATTTAAATCTTTTATCCACCTTGGATTTATTTTTGTGTATGGTGTAAGTTGGTGCTCGAGTTTCATTTTTCTGCACATAGCTGTCTACTTCTCCCAACACCACTTGTTGAAGAGGCTATTTTTACTCCATTTTATGTTGCTGCCCTCTTTGTCAAATATTAATTGACCGTAGAGACTTGGATTTATTTCTGGGGTCTCTGTTCTATTCCACTTGTCCATGTGCCTGTTTTTATGCCAGTACCAGGCTGTTTTGATTGCAGTGACCTTGTAATACAGTTTGGTATCAGATACTGTGATCCCTCCTACTTTGCTCTTCTTTCTCAAAATTTCTGCAGCTATTTGGGGTTGTTTATGGTTCCACATAAAGTTTTGAAGTGTTTGTTCTATGTCTCTGAAATATGCCATTGGTACTTTAATACGTATTGCATTGAATTTGTAAATTGCTTTGTGCAGTATGGACATTTTGATGATATTAATTTTTCTGATTCATGAACACGATATATGCTTCCATTTGTTTGTGTCTTCCTTGATTTCTTTCTTCAATGTTGTGTCATTTTCTGCATACAGGTCTTTTACCTCCTTGGTTAGGTTTACTCCTAGGTATTTTATTATTCTTTTTGCTATATCAGATGGGACTTTTTCTTGATTTCTGCTTCTGCTGTTTCATTGTTGCTATACAAAAATGCTTTTGATTTTTGGATATTGACTTTGTATCGAGCTGTTTGGCCAAATTCATTTATTAGGTCGAGCTGCTTTTTGGCTGAGTTTATAGGATTTTCTATGTACACTATCATGTCATCTGCAAACAATGATAGTTTTCCAACTCGCTGATCTGATCTTCTGCTTCATCGATGTTGCTTTCCATTCCTTCTACTGTGTTCTTCATTTCAGAAATTGTATTCTTCATTTCCTCTTTGTCCTTGTTGATAGTTCCTGTTTCCTTTTTCATGTTGATATAGTTTGCAGTGAGTTCATCGTAGCTTCCCTGTAGTTCCTGGTAGCTCATTGAGAGCTCATGGAGCTTCCTGACAACCATTGCTTTGAACTCAATATCTGATAATTGAGTTGCCTCCGTTTCATTTAGCATTCTTTCTGGGGCTTCCTCCTTTCCTTTCATTTGGGGATTGTTTCTTTGTCTTCCCATTGTTTGTGAGACTCTTCTTGTTAGCCTCAGCTTCTTAAATTGATCTGTGCTGGCTCCCTGGGTTTATGATGTGAACTTCTGTGGTAGAATACCTGTGATATTCAGTGCTGCATTCTTCTTCAGGTGTCCTGGTGTTCACAGCTTCCACTGTCTCAGCTGTTGGGATGCCCCCTCTTTGGGACCAACTCTGGTTTTTTCACAGTTCCAGGTTTGGTTTTTTTTTTTTTTGTCTCACTCATGGGTATTTAAAAAGAGAAAAGAGGGAAAAATGAAAAAAGAAGAAAAAAAAGAGGATGGAAGATGAGATAAAATTGAAAAGAAAGGAAGAAGGAATAGAACAAGAAAGAAGTAAAGAGAAGCAAAAGGATTTGAGGGGTAAAAATAATAAAAAAAAATATTCAAAACAAAACAAAACAAAACAAAAAACTCTTGCTGTTTTCAAACTTGCCAAGCTGGTTTTTCTGGTCTTGCTGGCTGCAACGGAGGAGGGGTGATGGTATCGCTTTTCTCCCTGTTCAGCACTCAGTCAGCTTTGGGCTACTCTCCCCAGTGCTAGCCCAGAGCCTCTCTGTGCAGGGCCTCGGGGTGTGGGCTCTGGGCCTGCTGCTGAGCGCGCTTTCCCCGAGTTTAGGGGTGTGAGCTCTGGGTCTCCTATGGGGCACTTTCGCACCGTCCTTGGTTTACGGGTGAGGGTTCCAGGTTTTCTACAGAGCGTGAGCGCTGTCGGAGTTTACCAGTTTGGGCTCCGCAGGTTTTCCACGTTTTGCACACTCACCCTGGGTTCACAGGGGCGAGCTCCAGGTTTCCCTCGAGTTGTGCACACTCTCTGAGTTTATGGGTGTGAATTCCAGTTCTACGCAGCGCATGCACTGCCCAAGTTTACGAATGTGGGTTCCGGGTTTCTGTGGTGCCTGCAGTCACCCTACGTTCACAGGCGTGAGCTCTGGATTTCTGACGGATTGTGCGCACTCCCTGGGTTCACATGCGTGGGCTCTGATTCTCCCCCGGATCACTCACACTCCCCAGGTTCCCGGCCCCGGCGTGGGCTTCCAAAAAGCCCCCTCCTCCGGTTGCGGGTGCCTCTGGTTGCTCGGGCTCCAGCATGCACTCCACCCAGGGCTATGTGTGGATGCTCACAGCCCCAGCGTGTTTGCCACTCAGACCTTAACTTCTCTCTCTGCGACTTAAAAGCAACTAGGTCTCTCGCGTTGCTGCTCAACCCTTGTTTGGCTGGGACATGAGGTTGACCTGGCTCCCACCTAGAGCCCTGTGGCCAACCTGGCAAATGCCGGGCCTGGGGCTTCAGCCACCCTGGTCTCTGAGCTGATCCCTAGGCTCTTATTGTCCTGAAGAGCTCTCCTTACCATCTGGTTTTTCAATGTCCGCTAAAGATTTTGATCTCCTATTTTCATATATGCTGTGGTACTGTTGGCTGTCTGCTGTTCCTCTGTAGATCGGCTAGTTTTTTTCTCCCACGTGTAGAAGGAAGTGGAATCTGCCTCCTCCTACCGTGCCGCCATCTTCCTTCCCTGGGCTGTCTTTTTATTTTATTGATGTTTTTTGTCACTGTGCAAAAACTTGTTAGTTTGATGTAGTCCCATTTATTTTTTTCTTTTGTTTCCCTTGCCCAAGGAGACATATCAAAAACAATATTGCTACTAGAGATGTCCAAGATTTTACTGCACATTTTCTTCTAGGATTTCTATGCTTTTGAATCTTACATTTAAGTCTTTAATCCATTTTGAGTTTATTCTTGTGTGTGGTGTAAGATGGTGGCCTAGTTTCACTTTTTTGCACATATCTGTCCAGTTTTCTCAGCACCATTTATTGAATAGACTGTCTTTACCCCCATTGTGTGTTTTTGCCTCCTTTGTAAAAGGTTAATTGACCTTAAAGATGTGGATTTATTTTTGTGTTTATGCCAGTTTCATGCTGTTTTGTTCGGTTTGTTTGTTTTACTATGGCCTTGTAGTATAGTATGGTATCAGGTAGAGTGGTTCCCCCAATTTCGTTCCTCTGTCTCAAGACCATGGAGGACATGTGGGGCTTTTTTTAGTTCCCCATAAATTTTTGGAATATTTGTTCTTGTTCTGTTAAATATGCCATTGGTATCATGATAAGAATTGTGTTCAATCTATAGATTGATTTGTGACGTTTGGACATTTTAATATGTTAATTCTTCCTGTCCATGAACATGGTACATGCTTCCCTTTACTTGCATCTACTTCAATTTCATTTTCAGTGTCTTATAATTTTCCAAGTACAGGTCTTTTTTTATCCTGGGTTAAATGTATTCCTAGGTATTTTACTTTATTTTTGATGCAATTATAAATTGGATTGTTTTCTTAGTTTTCCTCTCTGCAAGTTCATTACTGGTGTATAAAAATACAAATGATTTCTGGATATTTATTTTGTATCCTGCTGCTTTATTGAATTCATTTATCAGTTCTAATAATTTTTAATAGAATCTTTAGGGTTCCCTCTATTTAGTATCTTGTCATTTGCAAATAATTAGTTTTACTTCTTCCTTTCCAGTTTAGATGCCTTTTATTTCTTCTTGTCTCATTGCTGTGGATAGGATTTCCAGTACTATGTTGAATAAGAGTAGTGAAAGTGTACATCCCTGTCTTGTTCCTGGTGTTAAGGAAAATGCCTTTCGGTTTCCCTAAAAAGTATGACGTTAGATGTAGGTTTGTCATATTTGGCTTTTATTATGTTGACGTGTGTTTTCTCTATTCCTACTTTACTGGGAGGTGTTTTTTTCTTAAATTACAAATGAGTGCTGCTCTTTATCAAATGCTTTGCTGCATCTATTAATATGATTAAATGATTACATGACTTTAATTCGTTTTCTTTATGTGATGTATCACATTAATTGATTTGTAGACACTATACTAACCTTGCATCCCTGGAATAAGTCTCACTTGATCATGATGTTTGACCTTTTTAATGTATTGCTGGATTTGGTTTGTTAATATTTTGTTGAGGATTCTTGAATCTATGTTCATCAGAGATATTGGCCTATAATTTTCTTTCTTTGTAGTGTCTTTTTATGGTTTTCAAATTAGGGTAATGCTGTCCTTGCAAAATGAGCTGAGAAGTCTTCTCTCCTCTTGTGTTTTTTTGGAATAGCTTTAGAAAGATAGGTGTTAGTTTTCTTTGAATGTTTGGTAAAATTCACCTGTGAAGCTATCTAGGTCCAGAATTTTGTTTATTGGGAGTTTTTTTTTTAATTACTGCTTTAATTTCATTTGTTGTAATTCATCTGGCAAGACTTTCTGATTCTTCCTGATTAAAGTTTTGAAGACTGTATGTTTCTAGAAATTTATCTACTTCACACAGATTATTTAATTTGTTGGTGTATAGTTGTTTGTAATATGTTCTTATAGTCCTTGTTTTTTAAGCCTCACCTGAGGACACATTTCCATTGATTTTAGAGAGAAAAGAAGGGATAGAGAGACAGAAAGAGAGAGAAACACCTATCACTTGTTTCCTGCACATCACACAGCTGAAGATCAAACTCTCAAACAACATATGTACCCTGACCAGGAATCAAACTATTGAACTGGCAACCTTTTGGTGCATGGAATGATGCTCCAACCAACTGGATCACCAGGGCTCTTACAGTCATTTTTATTTGTGGTGTCAGTTATTACTTCTCTTCTTCCATTTCTGATTTTATTTGAGTTCTTTTTGTTGTTGTTGTTAGTGAATCCATTTAATGGCTTGTCAATCTTATTTATCTTTTCAAAGAACCAGCTCTTGGTTTCATTACTCTTTTTAATTGTTTTTTAAAAGATTTTATTTATTTATTTTTAGAGAGGGGGAAGGGAAGGAGAGAGGGAATGAAACATCATTGTATTGTTGCCTCTTGCACCCTGCTACTGCGGACCTGGCCTGCAACCCAGGCATGTGCCTTGGCTGGGAATTGAACAGGTGACGCTTTGGTTCACAGGCCCATGCTCAATCCACTGAGCTACACCAGCCAGGGCTATATATATATATTTTTAGACTCTGTTTCTTTTCTTTTTGCCATGATCTTTATTATTTCCTTTCTTATACTCACTTTGGTTTTTGTTTGTTGTTATGTTTTAGTACATTTGAGTGTAAAGCTAGATTGTTTATTTAAGATTTTTCTTGTTTTTTTAAGGTAGGTCTGTAATGCTATGAATGTCCCTCTCAGGACTGCTTTCGCTATGTCTCATTGATTTTGGGTTGTGTTTTCATTTTCATTTGTCAAGATATCTTTTGATTTTTTTCCTTGATCACGTTGTTAACCCATTCATTTTTTAGTAATGTGTTATTTAGCCTCCATGTTTTTGTGTATATTCCAGTTTTATTCTTGTGACTTCTACTTTTTAATACCATTATATTCAAAGAATATGCTTGACATGATTTCAGTCTTCTTAAATTTATTGAGACTGGGACTTCTGGCCAAGATGGAGGCGTAGGCGGACACACTGTGCCTCCTCTCACAACCAAAATTAAGGACAACAAATATTTAGAAAAAAGAAAACAATGAGAACTTATAGAAAATTGAACTGTACGGAAGTCCAACAACCATTAATCCAGACCGGTAAGAGGGGCAGAGTCGCGGCAGGAAAAAGTGGAGGTGCGGACCCAGGAACGCAAGTAGCAGGGGCTGGCAGTTCCCAGGTGCACGGGTGGTGGCTGGCGGTCCTTGGGCCCACAGGCGGCAGCTGGCGGACCCTGGGCACAGGGGGGCAACTATGCAGACCCAGTGAGGCCGCACAAAGCAGCTGGCTGACCAGGTGATCCTACATTCGCACGTGCAGACGGTCCAGGCAGAGGGGAAGTGGCGGAAGGGACTGAATCCAGGAGAGAGCGGAGCAGGAGCCATTGTTCCCTCTCAGACCCCGCCCCCACATACAGCGTCACAACCCAGCAACTGGGCTGCCCCATACTGGGGAGCGCCTGAGGCTCCATTCCTCACTACGTAACGGCACTCGCGCGTGCGCAGATAATCCAGGCGAAGGGGAAGCAGCGGAAGGGACCGGAGTCCAGAAGAGAGCGGAACAGGCACCATTCTTCCCTCTCGGACCCCGCCCCCACCTGTAGCGTCACAACCCAGCGACTGGGCTGCCCTGCCCTGAGGAACACCTAAGGCTCCACACCTCATATGTAATAGCCGCGACCAGACTAAAACCAAAACAAAACAAAACAAAAAACCCCACCAAAAATGGCTCAAACCGGAGGAAAAATGAAAACCCCAGAGTCAATTCCTCTAAGCAACGAAGAGATAGCCAACCTATCAGATGCACAGTTCAAAGCACTGGTCATCAAAATGCTCACAGAATTGGTTGATCTTGCTCATAAATTAGATGAGAAAATGCAGGCTACAATACGTGAAATGAAGGAAGACGCATGGAGAACCGATAGAGATGGGAGGAAAACTGGGACTCAAATCAATGGAGTACACCAGAAGGAAGAAATTAACAACCAAACAGAAAACGAGGAAGAAACAAGAATTTAAAAAAATGAGGAGAGGCTTAGGAACCTCCAGGACATGGTTAAACATCCCAACATCCGAATTATAGGGGTCCCAGAAGGGGAAGAAGAAGAGCAACAAGTAGAAAACTTATTGGAACAAATAATAAAGGAGAACTTCCCCAATATGGCAAAGGAAATAGACTACCAGGAAGTCCAGGAAGCTCAGAGAGTCCCAAAGAAGTTGGGCCCAAGGAGGAACACATCAAGGCACATCGTACTTACATTAGCCAAGATTAAAATAAAGCAGAGAATTCTAGAAGCAGCAAGGGATAAGGGGACAGTCACCTACAAAGGAGTTCCCATCAGACTGTCAGCTGATTTCTCAAAAGAGACCTTCCAGGCAAGAAGGGGCTGGAAAGAAATATTTGAAATCTTGAAAAGCAGAGACCTACATCCAAAATTGCTCTTTCCAGCAAAGCTGTCATTTAGAATGAAAGGACAGATAAAGCGCTTCTCAGATAAGGACAAGTTCAAGGAGTTCATCATCACCAAGCTCTTATTATATGAAATGTTAAAGGGACTTATCTAAGAAAAAGAAGATCGAAAATATGACAGTGAAAAGACAGCAAACTCACAGCTATTAAGAACCACACCTAAAACAAAAGCAAACTAAGCAAACAGCTAGAAGAGGAACAGAACCACAGAAATGGAGATCATATGGAGGGTTAGCAACAGGGGCATGGGAGGAGGAGAGGGGGGGAAGGTACAGAGAATGAGTAGCATAGATAGTGGGTAGAAAATAGACAGGGGGAGGGCAAGAATAGTATGGGAAATGTAGAAACTAAAGAACTTATGACACATGGACATGAACTAAAGGGGAGAATGTGGGTGGGAGAGGGTGTGCAGGGTGGGGGGAATGATGGGGGAGAAAAGAGGCAACTGTAATAGCATAATCAATAAAATATATTTAAAAAAATTTATTGAGACTTATTTTGTGTCCTAACATATGGTCCGTCCTAGAAAGTGTTTCATGTACCCTTCAAAAGAATGTACATTCTGCTGCTTTAGGGTGAAAATCTCTGAAGATATCAGTTAAATTTGTTTACTGTATCATTTAAAGCCACCGTATCCTTGTCAATTCTTTGTCTGGAAGATCTATTCATTGATGTCATGGTGGGTTAAAATCTATTACTATGACTGTATTTCTGCTAGTCCCTCTCATTATGTTCATCAAAATTTGCTTTGTAGCCCTGGCTGGTGTAGCTCAGTGGATTGAGCGCGGGCCTGCGAACCGAAAGATCGCGGTTCGATTCCCAGTCAGGGCACATGCCTGGGTTGCCAAGCCAGTTCCCGTCAGGGGACATACAAGAGGCAACCGCACATTGATGTTTCTCTCCCTCTCTCCTTCCCTTCCCATCTAAAGATAAATAAATAAAATCTAAAAGGAAAAAAAAAAATCTAAAAAAAAAAAATTTGCTTTGTATAATTAAGTGCTCATATGTTGAACGCATAAATGTTTTCAAGGCTTATATCCTATACTTTGATTGCTGCCTTCATTATGTAGTGTCCTTCCTTGTCACTTATTATATTCTTTGTTTTAAAATCTACTTTGTCAAATATAAGTATTGCTACCTTATATTTTGGTTCATTTCTATTTGCATGAAATATCTTTCTTATTTCTTAACTTTTAGTGTACATTTGTCTTTCTTTTTTCTTTCACACTGTTCACTTTATTTTTAAAAAATTTTATTGTTGTTCCAGTACAGTTGTCTAACTTTCCCCGCCACCTCCCCCACATACCCCAGACATCCCTACCTTCCTCCCCTGCTTCCACTCACCTTGGTTTTATCCATATATCCTTTATAGTTGTTCCTGAAGATCCTTCCCCCCACCATTATCACCTCCCATCTCCACTCTGGTTATGATCCATTTGTTCTTAATTTCAATGTCTGTGGTTCTGTTTTGCTTGCTTGTTTGTTTTGTTGATTAGGTTCCACTTATAGGTGAAAACATATGGTATTTGTCTTTCACCACCTGGATTATTTCATTTAGCATAATGCTCTCCAGTTCCATCCATGCCAACACAAAGAGTGGAGTTCCTTTCTCTTGGTTGTGTAGTATTCCATTCTGTTAATGTACCATAGATTTTTGATCCATTCATTAACTGATGGGCACCTCAGTTGCTTCCAGCACTTGGCTATTGTAAATTGTGCTGCAATGAACATTGGGGTGCATAGGTTCTTTTGATTAGTGTTTCAGGGTTCTTAGGATATAATCCCAGCAATGGAATTGCCGGGAAATTCCATACTCTTTTCCATTAGTGGCTGCAGCAGTCTTCAATCCCACCAACAGTGCACTAGGGTTCCCTTTTCTCCACGACCTCTCCAACACTTGTTGTTTGTTGCTTTGTTTATGATGGCCATTTTCACTGGTGTGAAGTGGTATATCATTGTGGTTTTAATTTGCATCTATCTGATAGCTAGCAATACTGAGCATCTTTTCATATATCTCTGGACCCTTTGTATGTCCTCCTTGGAGAAATGTCTGTTCAAGCTCTTTGCCCATTTTTTAATTGGGTGTTTGTCTTCTTAGGATGGAGTCATGTGAGTTCTTTATATATTTTGGAGATCAAACTCTTGCCTCAGGTATCATTGGCAAGTATGTTTTCACATATGGTTGGTTCTCTTTTTATTTTAATTCTGTTTTCTTTAGCTGTGCAGAAGCTTTTTATTTTGATGAGATCCCATTTGTTTATTCTTTCCTTTATGTCCCTTGCTCTTGGGGACATATCATTGAAAATGTTGCTGCATGGAATATCTGAGAATTTCCTGCCTATGTTCTCCTGAAGGATTGTTATGGTGTCATGACTTATATTTAAGTCTTTTATCCACCTTGAATTTATTTTTGTGTATGGTATCAATTGGTGCTCAAGTTTCATTTTTTGGCATGTAGCTGTCCAGATCTCCCAACACCATTTGTTGAAGAGGCTATTTTTGCTTCATTTTAGGCTGCTGCCCCCTTTGTCAAATATTAATTGACCATGGAGACTTGGGTTTATTTCTGGGCTCTCTATTCTGTTCTTTTGGTCTGTGTGTCTGTTCCTATGCCAGTACCAGGTTGTTTTGATTACACTGGTGTTGTAATACAGTTTGATATCAATTATTGTGATCTCTCCTACTTTGTTCTTTCTCAAAATTGCTGCAGCTATTCTGGGTCATTTACGGTTCCATATAAAGTTTGGAAGTGTTTGTTCTATATCTGTGAAATATGCCATTAGTACTTTAGTAGGGATTGCATTGAGTCTATAAATTGCTTTGGGTAATATGGAGATTTTGCTGATATTAATTCTTCCAATCCATGAACACAGAATATGTTTCCATTTGTTTGTGTCTTCCTTATTTTCTTTCTTCAGTGTTGTGTAGCTTTCTGAGTACAGGTCATTTACCTCCTTGGTTAGGTTTATTCCTAGGTATTTTATCTTTTTTGATGCTATATCAAATGGGATTTTCTTTCCTGATTTCTGTTTCTGATATTTGAAAGTTGGTATACAAAAATCCCTTTGATTTCTGAATATTGACTTTGTATCCCACTCTTTTGCCAAATTCATTTATTAGTCAAACAATTTTCTGGTGGAGTCTATAGGATTTTCTATGTACACATGTCATCTGCAAACAATGACAGTTTTGTCCCTCTTTTCCAATTTGGATGCCTTTTATTTCTTTTTCTTGTCTGATTGCTGTGTCTAGGTCTTCCAATACTACATTGAACAGAAATGGTGAAAGTGGACAACCTTGTCTTGTTCCTGATCTTAGTGTAGAAGTTTTTAGTTTTTGCCCATTGAGTATGATATTGGCTGTGGGTTTCTCATATATGAGCTTTATTATGATGAGGAATGCTCCCACAATTCCCACTTTTCTGAGTCTTTTAATCATAAATGGGTGCTGTACCTTATGAAATGCTTTTTCCGCATCTATTGACATGATCATGTGATTTTTGTCTTTCCTTTTGTTTATGTGGTGTATTACATTTATTACTTTGCAAATATTGAACCATCTTTGCATCCCTGGAATCAATCCCATTTGATCATGTTGTATGATCTTTTTAATGTATTGCTGGGTGCAGTTTGTACTATTTTGTTGAGGATTTTAGCATCAAACTTCATCAGTGATATTGGCCTGAAGTTTTCTTTCTTTGTTATATCTTTATGTCGTTTAGGGATTGGGATGATGCTGGCTTCAAAAAAAGAGTTTGGGACTCTTACATCTTCTTTGATTTTTTGTAATACTCTGTGAAGTATAGTAGTTAGCTCTTAAATGCTTTGTAGAATTATCCTGTGAAACCATCTGGTCCAGGGCTTCTGTGTGTTGGGAGTTTTTTGATTACTGCTTCAATTTCATCAGCTGTTATTGGTCTGTTCAGGCTTTCTGCTTCTTCTTCATTGAGTTTTGGAAGATTATGTTTTTCTAGAAATTTTCCATTTCACCTAGGTTTTCAAATTTCTTGGCAGATAGTTCTTTGTAGTAGTTTCTTACAATCCTTTGTATTTCTGTGGTATCAGTTGTAATCTCTCCTCTTTCATTTCTGATTGTGTTTATTTGGGTTCTCTCTCTTTTTTTCTTGATGAGTCTGCTTAAAAGCTTGTCGATTTTGTTTATCTTTTCAAAGAACCAGCTCCTGGATTTATTGATCCTTAAAATTGTTCTCTTAGTCTCCATGACATTTAATTCTATTCTGATCTTGGTTATTTCCTTCCTTCTACTTGCTCTGGGCTTTCTTTATTGTCGTTCCTCCAGTTTTTGCAGGTGTACAGTTAGGTTGTTTATCTGCAATGTTTTTATATTTTTAGGTGTGCCTGTATTTCTATGATCTTCCCTTTCTGGACTGCCTTTGCTATGTCCTATAGGTTTTCAACTGTTTGTGTTCATTTTCATTTGTTTCCAGAAACTTTTTGATTTCTTTCTTGATATCATTCTTGACCCATTGGTTGTTTAATAGCATGCTGTTCAATCTCCATGAGTTTGAGTGTTTTTGAGTTTTTTCCTTGAGATTGGTTTCTAGATTCAGTCCTTGTAGTCAGAAAAAATGCTTGATATGATTTCAATTTTCTTGAATTTGTTGAGGCTTGTTTTGTGTCCTGTCATGTGGTCTGTCTTTGAAAACATAGGAATTCTTTGGGATTCAGTGGTGTTGCCTCTTTGATCTCCTTGTCTGGATGCTCTCGGTTTGCCATTTCTTCTGTTTGTGTGGGGTCTCTTGTTGTACTTGGGTTTTTATCTTTTGGTGGTTCCTTTGTTGGTGGTTTCTCTCCTCTAGTGGGTATACTGGTGTTTGCAGGTCCCACCTCTTCTTGCATGGGATCAGTGCCAGGGGGTAGGCAAAATGGTTTAAGACAGTGGAAGCATATTCTATGGGATTTAAAGTACCAACAAGTAGAGAAGAGATACAAGATTCTTTGGATAAGTATAGCATTAACTGTGATATTTTGCCCAATTAGCCACTTTTTATAAAAGATGAAAGAGATAAGACTCTTGTTAGAGGGGGGCAAGCTTGTGAGCTGAATCCAGAAAACAGAGTATTTGTCCGAGGTTAGATGATGAGATATAATGAGAGTAAAAATATGGTTATTAGATAAGTAAAAATTATGTATGTGGTTTGCAATTTTTGCTTGGACAACATTGTGGTGGTAGAGGTTTGGTGGCCAAAGGAAGAGAATAAGCAGTGAATATGGGAAGGGAGATTGAGGCCAAAGAGCCACAGTAGGCAAATAAGATACTGATATGGACTTCCATTTGTTAAACTCTCCTCTGGAACCTGTAAGCCTTCAGTACAAGCACTCCACCAATGAAAACTTAAAACTGTCCATTGCAGTTGCACCCATCTATTTTTAACAGGAAGATCCTCTGACCAGACGTTAAATCATATCATGTATAAGTTTTTATTTCTTTCTAGAATTCTAGAAATCAAAATGAAATCAGACTAAATTGTAGAATTTTCCCTTTAATTTTCTGGATATAATGCTGTTCTTTTGCCAAAAACAAATACACCCTTTCACATAGATAATCTCATTTCTATTCTAATTCCTGAGTAAGTAGAATTCTTCTTTAGTTAGAAAGTAGGAAATGTGAAGCCTCAATAGGTAGGTGTATGGGAAAGAGTTAAACACCATTACTACCATTTGATAGAAATTATTTGTTTGTGTCACAGAGGCATGAAACTGAGAACATCTACTAAATGAGACAGAACAACCTCTCTGTTTCTTAGTCTCCTCATATGTAGAATGGAAATAATTCTAGCAACTCAGGTTGTTCTTGTCAGAATAAATGAGAAAATGGGTATAACTTGCTTTGCACACAGTATATACTGTTGACTTTTTTCATTGTTTATAAGGTTTGTCCACCTTGTTGCATGCTGTTGTAGTTTGCTCAGCATCATTGCTGTGTAGTATAGTGCTGTGTAAATATGCCACGTTTCATTCTATGAAATCCATTGTATTGTTAGGGCATTTGGTACTTTCCAATCTATAGTTATTATGAATAGCACTACTATGAACATTCTAGTACATGTGTTTTGGTGAACAATTATATACATTCCTGTTGGAAATATATACCTGGGGAAAATAACTGGATCACATGGTATGGGTATATTCAGTTTTAGTAGATATTAACACACAGTTTTCTTTAATGCTTATACCAATTTATCCTGCTGTATGCAATAAAGGGAGTCGCAGTAGTATCCATATTAACAAACAGATTTTTTATTATGTTAGCCATGTTGGTGGGTGTGCAATGATATATAATTGTGGTCAAATTGAATTTTGCTAAACACTAACTGGCACTTTTTCATTTGTTTATTTGCAATTTGATTACAGAGTTTTGGCTAACCATGTTTTGTATTTCATTTTTACCAAAAATTATGTTGTTTTTCAATTCCAAAATTATGATTAAAAATAAATATAACATTTACTATCTTGACCATTTTAAAGGTATAGTGCAATTGTGTCAAAAATACTTGCATTGTTGTAATAAATCTGCTCAGTTATTTTCTTCTTGCAAAACTGAAATTCTATACCCTTTAAACAGAAGCTCCCCATTTATTGTTAACTCTATTCTCTGACAACCACCATTCTACATTCTGTCTCTATGAATTTGAATACTATAGGTACCTCATGTAAGTGGAATTATACAGTATATGTCTTTTTGTGGCTGGTTTATATCACTAAACATGATATCCTTAAGTTTTTGCATGTTACATGTGTCAGAATTTTCTTACCTTTCTTTCTTGAGAGTTTTTTTAATTTTTCTTCAATTATAGCTGACATACAATATTATATTACTGTCAGGCATGGCACACTAGTTAGCCATTTATATAACATGTGGAATGATACCCGCCAATAAGTCAAATACCCACCATACAATACATAGTTATGACAATATTACTGACTACATTCCCTATGCAGCACTTTACATTTTTATAACTGCCAATTTTATAACTGCCAATTTGTACTTCTTATATCTTTACCTTTTTGGCCAACTTCCAACACCTCTTCACAAACTGGCAACCATCATTTTTTCTCTATATTTATGAGTTAGTTTCTGTTTGGTTTGTTGATTTATCTTAATTTTTTAGATTCCTCATATAAGTATGACATTTTTCTTTTTTTTTAATTTTTTTTTAAGATTTTTTTTTTCCTTTTAGATTTTATTTATTTATCTTTAGAGGGGAAGGGAAGGAGAGAGGGAGAGAAACATCAATGTGCGGTTGCCTCTTGTATGTCCCCTGACGGGAACTGGCCTGGCAACCCAGGCATGTGCCCTGACTGGGAATCGAACCGCGATCCTTCGGTTTGCAGGCCCGCGCTCAATCCACTGAGCTACACCAGCCAGGGCAAGTATGACATTTTTCACTTAGGTTATTATGCTCCAGGTTTACCCATGTTGTTGCAAATGGTATAATTTCATTTTTTATGACCAAGTACTCTTCCATTGTATATATATATATATATATTTACATCTATTTTTATCCAATCATCTATCAATAGACACTTACGTTGCTTCCACATTTTGGCTATTGTAAATAATTCTGTAATGAACATGAGGTTTTATATGTATCTTCAAACTAATGTTTTGCATCTCTTCAGATAAATACCCATAAATGGAATTGCTGGGTCATAAGGTATTTCTAACATTTTTTTATTTTTATGAATATACATACTATTTTCCATAGTGGCTGCACCAGTTGGCAAACCCACAAACAGTGCTTGAGGAGTATTTTTTCTACATATCCTCACCAGCACTTGTTGACTTCTTAATAATAGCCTTTCTGAGAGGGAGAAGATGGTGGCGTGGTAGGAGAGAGCAGACCCTATTCCCCCTCTACACACGGGAGAAAAACTGGGCCAACCTATGAAAGACCAGAACAGACAAGGAACAGTAACACAGCATATTGGAGAATAAGAGGTCACAAATTGTAGCGGACACTGAAAAACAAGCGGTAAGGAGAGCTCTTCAGAACAATAAGAGCTCAGGGCTCCAGCGCGCGGAGAGCGGGGTGGCTGGGCCTTGGCCTGGCGCTCCGCCAAGCCTGCCCCAGGGCCCTGGGGAGGGAGCTGGGTCAGCCGCTGAACCGGCTGGGAGATCTCAGGGGCCACCGCGCGACTGCAGCCCGAGCAAAAGTGGGTGCCCCGAGAGGGAGCGAAAGTGGGTGCCCTGCACCAGGTCACTGCGCGACTTTGAACCGAGTTTTCGTGGTCACCGGGCAACTACGAAAGCACAGGCGCCCCAACAGAGACAGAGGCGCGGGCGAAGTTAGACAACTGCATGAAAATAGACACCCTCAGGGGACCGCACACGGTCGCGGGCTAGTGGACACTCGTGAAAACATAGGCGCAGGCTGCTGGAGACAGCTGTGGAGCCAGAGGTGCCAGTTCACGGGCGGGTGCTCAAACGCGGACAGCTCAGGCCCAAGGTGCAGGCGCCGGATAGCAGCTGGAACGCAGGCCCCTCTCAGAAGCAAAAGCAGGCAGCTGTGCCCGAACACTGAAAGCCTCCCAGGGACAAAGGCAGGTGGCTGTGCACGTCTGGAGAACCTAGCACACACCCATAAACTCGGAGAAGTGCACACACACCAGGAGGCTCAGATCACATGCTGGAAACCCTGTGGGGTGAGGCGCCCACTAACGCTGGGATACATAGCACAGTGAGGACTGAGTTCTGAACACAGAGAAAAGCAGTAAGATCACCCCTCGGCCATTGCAGCCAGCAAGACCTGAAAAACCGGCTGGCAAGTTTGAAAACAACAAGAGGGTGTTTTTTTTGTTTTGTTTTGTTTTGTTTTTTCATTTTATTTTTTTTTAAATATTTTGTTGTGCTTTGCTTATTCTTTTTTTCCCCCCTTTGGCTGCTTATATTTGTGTGGGGGTGTCTGTGTGCGTGTCTCTTTTTTGTTTTGCCAGTTTGTTAGTGTCTTTTTGTTTGTAAGCCTGTCTATCTATATGAGTTTTTAACTACTCCTTCTTCATTGTTTGTATCTTCTTCTTTACTCCCCAACTCCTTTTGCCTCCCTTGAATTCCTTCTTCTCTTATCCCCTCTTCCTTTCTTTTCAATTTTATCTCTTCTACCTTCCTCTTGTTTCCTCTTTCTTCTTTTTTTCATTTCCCCCCCTCTTCTTCTTGTAAATACCCACAAGTGAGACAAAACAAACAAACAAGCAAGCCTGAAACTGTGGGGGGGGAAAAAAACAAAAACAAAAACCAGAGTTGGCCCCCAAAAGAGGGTATTCCAGCTGATGAGACAGTGAAAGCGGTGAACAACAGGATATCCGAAGGAGAATCCACCACTGAATCTCACAGATATTCTACCACAGAAGGTCATACCACAAACCCAGGGAGCCAGAACAGATCAATTGAAGAAGCTGAGGCTAACAACAAGAGTCTTACAAACAATGGGAAGACAAAAGAACAATCCCCAAATGAAAGGAAAGGAGGAAGCTCAAGAAAGAATGCTAAATGAAACAGAGGCAACTCAACTATCAGATATCGAGTTCAAAGCAATGGTCGTCAGGAAGCTCAATGAGCTCTCAATGAGCTACCATAAACTACAGGGAAGTTATGATGAACTCACGGCAAACTATATCAACATGAAAAAGGAAATAGAAACTATCAACAAGGGCCAAGAGGAAATGAAGAACACAATCTCTGAACTGAAGAACAGAGTAGAAGGAATGAAAAGCAGAATCAATGAAGCAGAAGATCGGATCAGCGAGTTGGAGGACAAAATAGAAAAAAAACACTCAGAATGAGCAAGATAAGGAAAAGAGGCTTAGAAAGAATGAAGAGGGTTTAAGAGAAATGCAAGACAACATGAAACGGAATAATATTCGTATAATAGGGATACCAGAAGGAGAAGAACAAGAACAAGGGATAGAAAACCTGTTTGAAAAAGTAATGATGGAAACTTCCCTCATTTGGTGAGAGAAAAAGCCACGCAAATCCAGGAAACACAGAGAGTCCCAATCAAAAGGAACCCAAACAGGCTCACTTCAAGACACATCATAATTAAAATGGCAAAATTCCAAGACAAAGAGAGAATCTTAAAAGCAGCAAGGGAGAAAAAGGAAGTAACATACAAGGGGGCCCCAATTAGGTTGGCATCTGACTTCTCAATGGAAACGCTCCAAGCCAGAAGAGAATGGCAAGAAATATTCCAAGCAATGAGAACCAAAGGCCTGCAACCCAGGCTACTTTACCCAGCAAGGCTTTCAATCAAGATAGAAGGCCAAATAAGCAGCTTCCCAAACAAAAGAAGTCTAAAAGAATACACCTCTACCAAACCAATGCTGCAAGAGATACTAAAGGGACTGCTTTAAGGGAAGAAAGGAAAAGACAGAGAGAGAAAGAGAGAGAGGAACACAGGTACGAAAATGGCAATGAATAAATACCTATCAATAACAACCTTAAATGTAAATGGATTAAATGCTCCAATCAAAAGACATAGAATAGCTGAATGGATAAGAAAGCATGACCCACACATATGCTGCCTACAAGAAACCCACCTCAGGACAAAAGACATACACAGGCTCAAAGTGAAGGGCTGGAAACAAATTTTCCAAGCAAATGGTCAGGAAAAAAAAGCTGGGGTAGCAATACTCATATCAGACAAAATAGACTTCAAAAGAAGGGCCATAAAGAGAGACCCAGAAGGTCACTTCATAATACTCAAGGGAAGAATCCACCAAGAAGACATAAATATTGTAAATATATATGCACCCAACGGAGGAGCACCTAAATACATCAAGAAAATTTTAGAGGACTTCAAGAAAGATAAAGACAGCAACACAATTATAGTAGGTGATTTTAACACCCCACTGTCAAAAATGGACAGATCTTCCAAACAAAATATCAACAAAGATATTGTGGCATTGAACAACACTCTAGAGGAAATGGACTTAACTGATATATATAGAGCCCTTCATCCCAAAGAAGCTAAATACACTTTCTTTTCAAATGCACATGGAACATTTTCAAAGATAGACCACATGATAGGACACAAATCAAGCCTCAACAAATTCAAGAAAATTGAAATCATACCAAGCATTTTCTCTGACCACAAGGGACTGAAACTAGAAACCAACCTCAAGGAGAAAAACCCCAAACCCTCAAAATCATGGAGATTGAATAGCATGCTATTAAACAATGAATGGGTCAAGAATGAAATTAGGGAGGAAATCAAAAAGTTTCTGGAAACAAACAATAATGAACTCACATCGACCCAAAACTTATGGGACACAGCAAAGGCAGTCCTCAGAGGGAAGCTTATAGCGATACAGGCCTATCTAAAAAAGACAGAAACATCTCAAACAAACAACCTAACCCTTCGCCTACAAGAACTCGAGGAACAACAACAAAGAGCCCAGAGCAAGTAGAAGGAAAGAAATAACCAAGATCAGAGCAGAATTAAATGACATAGAGACTAAAAGCACAATCCTAAAGATCAATGAATCCAGGAGTTGGTTCTTTGAAAAGATCAACAAAATCGACAAGCCTTTAAGCAGGCTCATCAAGAAAAAAAGAGAGAGGACTCAAATAAACACAATCAGAAATGAAAGAGGAGATATTACAACCGACACTGCAGAAATACAAAGGATTGTAAGAAATTACTATGAAGAACTGTATGCCAAGTAATTTGAAAACCTAGGTGAAATGGACAGGTTTCTAGAAAAATATAACCTTCCAAAACTCAATGAAAAAGAAACAGAAAGCCTGAACAGACCAATAACAGCTGGTGAAATTGAATCAGTAATCAAAACACTCCCGACGCACAAAAGCCCTGGACCAGATGGCTTCACAGGAGAATTCTACAAAACATTTAAGGAAGAGCTAACCCCTATTCTCCACAGACTATTCCAAAAGATCGAAAAAGATGGAAGACTCCCAAACTCTTTTTATGAAGCCAGCATCATCCTAATCCCAAAACCAGATAAAGACACAACAAAGAAGGAGAACTTCAGGCCAATATCGCTGAACATAGATGCTAAAATCCTCAACAAAATATTGGCAAACCGCATCCAACAACACATTAAAAAGATCATACACCATGACCAAGTGGGATTCATCCCAGGGATGCAAGGATGGTTCAACATTCGCAAATCAGTAAATGTAATTCATCACATAAACAAAAGCAAAGACAAAAATCACATGATCATATCAATAGATGCGGAAAAAGCATTTGATAAGGTACAGCACCCATTTATGATAAAAACACTCAGCAAAGTGGGAATAGAGGGAGCATTCCTCAACATAATAAAGGCTATATATGAGAAACCTACAGCCAGCATCATACCCAATGGGCAAAGACTAAATTCTTTTCCACTAAAATCAGGAACAAGACAAGGCTGTCCACTCTCTCCACTTCTATTCAACATAGTATTGGAAGTATTAGCCACAGTGATTAGACAAGAAAAGGAAATAAAAGGCATCCAACTTGGAAAGGAGGAAACAAAACTATCATTGTTTGCAGATGACATGTTAGTATACATAGAAAATCCTATAGTCTCGGCCAAAAAACTGCTCAACCTAATAAATGAATTTAGCCAAACAGCCGGATACAAAGTCAATATCCAGAAATCAAAGGCATTTTTTATACCAACAATGAAACAACAGAAGCAGAAATCAAGAAAAAAATACCATTTGATATAGCAAAAAGAAAAATAAAATACTTAGGAATAAACCTAGCCAAGGAGGTAAAAGACCTGTATGCAGAAAGCTACACAACACTGAAGAAGGAAATCAAGGAAGACACAAATAAATGGAAACACATACCGTGCTCATGGATCGGAAGAATTAACATCATCAAAATGTCCATACTTCCCAAAGCAATCTACAAATTCAATGCAATACCTATTAAAGTACCAATGGCATATTTCACAGATATAGAACAAACTCTTCAAAAATTTATATGGAACCATAAACGACCCAGAATAGCGGCAGCAATCTTGAGAAAGAAGAGCAAAACAGGAGGGATCACAATACCTGATACCAAAATGTATTACAAGGCCACTGTAATCAAAACAGCCTGGTACTGGCATAAAAACAGGCACGTGGACCAGTGGAATAGAATAGAGAGCCCAGAAATAAACCCTAGTCCCTATAGTCAATTAATATTCGACAAAGGGGGCAGCAACATAAAATGGAGTAAAAATAGCCTCTTCAACAAGTGGTGTTGGGAGAACTGGACAGCTTCGTGCAAGAAAATGAAACTCGAGCACCAACTTACACCATACACAAAAATAAATTCAAGGTGGATAAAAGACTTAAACATAAGCCGTAACACCATTAAAGTCCTAGAAGAGAACATAGGCAGGAAAATCTCAGATATTACACGCAGCAACATTTTTACTGATATGTCCCCTAAAGCAAGGGACATAAAGGAAAGAATAAACAAATGGGATCTCATCAAAATAAAAAGCTTCTGCATGGCCAAGGAAAACAGTATTAAAATAAAAAGAGAACCGACTGTGTGGGAAAACATATTTGCCAATGATATCTCAGATAAGGGTTTAATCTCCAAAATATACAAAGAACTTACATGACTCCACTCTAAGAAGACAAGCAACCCAAGTAAAAAATGGGCAAAGGACTTGGGCAGACACCTCTCCAAGGAGGACATACAGAGGATCCAGAGACACATGAAAAGATGCTTGATATCGCTAGCTATCAGAGAGATGCAAATGAAAACCACAATGAGATACCACTTGACACCAGTCAGAATGGCCCTCATAAACAAAGCAACAAACAGCAAGTGTTGGAGAGGTTGTGGAGAAAAGGGGACACTAGTGCACTGCTGGTGGGAGTGCAGACTGGTACAACCACTATGGAAAACAGTATGGAATTTTCTAAAAAATCTAAAAATGGATATACCTTTTGACCCAGCAATTCCATTGCTAGGACTATATCCTAAGAACCCTGAAACACCAATCCAAAAGAAACTATGCATCCATATATTTATAGCAGCACAATTTACAATAGCCAAGTGTTGAAAGCAACCTAGATGCCCATCAGTAAATGAATGGATCAAAAAACTGTGGTACATTTATACAATGGAATTCTATGCAGCAGAAAGAAAGAAGGAGCTCGTACCCTATGCAACAGCATGGATGGAACTTGAGAGCATCATGCTAAGCGAAGTAAGCCAGGCAGTGAAAGATAAATACCATATGATCTCACCTTTAACAGGAACCTAATCAACAAAACAAACAAACAAGCATAATATAACCAAAGACATGGAAATTGGGAACATGCTGAAAGTCACCAGAGGGGAGAGGGGAGGGAATTTCAGGGGAAAAGGGGAAGGATTTACAGGAACAAGTATAAAGGACACATGGACAAAAACTATGGGGGGGTGGAAATGGGAGGGAGGTGGGGAGGGCTGGGGTGGCAGGTTCGGGTGGGAATAAAAGACAGAAAACTGTACAAGATCAACAATTAAAATAAAAATTAAAAAAAAATAATAGCCTTTCTGAAAGTTGTGAGGTGATAACTTATTATAGTTTTTATTTATATTTCTCTGATGATTAGTCATGTTCAGCATCTTTTCATATGTATGTTGGTCATCTATATGTGCTCTTTGGAGAAATGTGTATTCAGGTCCTCTACCCAATTTTAGTTGGAGTGTGGTTTTGTGTGTGTGTGTGTGTGTGTGTTAAGTTGCAAGAATTCCTTATATTTTTTAGATATTAACCCCTTGCTGGGTACATGATTGACAAATGTTTTCTCCTATTCAGTAGATTTTCTTTTCATTTTGTTGTTTCCTTCACTGTGCAAAAAATTTTAGTTTGATGTAGTCTCATTTGCTTAGCTTTCTTTTGTTTCTCTTGTTGGAGGAGACTGTTTAAAAATAATACAAAGAGCAATGCCAGACAGGTTACTTCCTATGTTTTTATCTAGGAGTTTATGGTTTTAGGTTAATTTAAGTCTTTAATCCATTTTGAGTTTATTAATGTATATGGTGTAAGAAGGTGGTCTAGTTTCATTTTTGCATATATCTGTCTAGTTTTCACAATACCATTTATTGAATACACTCTCTTTACCCAATTCTATATTATGATCTCTTTTGTCATAGATTCATTGACCTTACAGGAGTGGGTTTGTTTCTGGGTTTCCTATTCCACTGATCTGTGTGTCTGTTTTTATGCTATTACCATGCCATTATATTTTTTTCTGATTTTATTTTATTTATTTATTTATTTTTAATATATTTTATTGTTTATGCTATTACAGTTGTCCTGTTTCTCTCCCATCATTCCCCCCACCCTGCACACCCCCTCCCACCCACATTCCCCCCTTTAGTTCATGTCCATGTGTCATAAGTTCTTTAGCTTCTACATTTCCCACACTATTCCTGCCCTCCCCCTGTCTATTGTCTGCCTGCCATCTATGCAACTTAGTCTCTGTACCTTTCCCCCCTCTCTCCTCCTCCAACTCCCCTGTTGCTAACCCTCCATGTGATCTCCATTTCTGTGGTTCTGTTCCTGTTCTAGCTGTTTGCTTAGTTTGCTTTTGTTTTAGGTGCGACTGTTAATATCTGTGAGTTTGCTGTCTTTTTACTGTCTTATTTTTTATCTTCTTTTTCTTAGATAAGTCCTTTTAACATTTCATATAATAAGGGCTTGGTAATGATGAACTCCTTGAACTTGACCCTATCTGAGAAGCGCTCCATCTGTCCCTCCATTCCAAATGACAGCTTTGCTGGAAAGAGCAATCCTGGATGTAGGTGCCTGCTTTTCAGGATTTCAAACACTTCTTTCCAGCCCCTTCCTGCCTAGAAGGTCTCCCCTGAGAAATCAGCTGACAGTCTGATGGGAACTCCTTTGTAGGTGACTGTCCGCTTATCCCCTGCTGCTTCTAGAATTCTCTGCTTCATTTTAATCTTGGCTAATGTAATTACAATTTGCCCTGATGTGTTCCTCCTTGGGCCCAACTTCTTTGGGACTCTCCGAGCCCCCTGGACTTCCTGGCAGTCCACTTCCTTTGCCAGATTGGGGAAGTTCTCCTTTATTATTTGTTCAAATAAGTTTTCTACTTGTTGCTCCTCTTCTTCCCCCTCTGGGACCCCCATAACTTGGATGTTGGGACGCTTAACAATGTCCCGGAGGTTCCTAAGCCTCTCCTCATTGTTTTGAATTCTTGTTTCCTCCTCATTCTCTGCTCGGTTTTTAATTTCTTCCTTCTGGTCCACTCCATTGATTTGAGTCCCAGTTTTCCCTCCATCTCTATCGGTTCCCTATGTGTCTTCCTTCATTTCACGTATTGTAGCCTGCATTTTCTCATCTAATTTATGAGCAAGATCAACCAATTCTGTGAGCATTCCGATGACCAGTGCTCTGAACCGTGCATCTGATAGGTTGGCTATCTCCTCGGTGCTTAGATGAATTGACTCTGGGGTTTTCATTTTTTCTCCGGTTTGAGCCATTTTTGGTGGGGTTTTTTGTTTTGTTTTGTTTTGGTTTTAGTCTGGTCACGGCTATTACGTACGAGGGGTAGAGCCTTAGGCGCTCCCCAGGGTGGGGCAGCCCAGTCGCTGGGCCATGACGCTATAGGTGGGGGCGGGGTCCGAGAGGGAAGAATGGCGCCTGTTCTACTCTCTCCTGGACTCCGGTCCCTTCCGCTGCTTCCCCTTCGCCTGGACTATCTGCGCACGCACGCGTGCTGTTACGTAGTGAGGAGTGGAGCCTCAGGCGCTCCCCAGTGTGGGGCAGCCCAGTCGCTGGGTTGTGACGCTGTATATCGGAGCGGGGTCTGAGAGGGAACAATGGCGCCCGCTCCGCTCTCTCCTGGATTCGGTCCCTTCCGCCACTTCCCCTCTGCCTGGACCGTCTGTGCACATGAATGTGGGACCACCTGGTCAGCCAGCCGCCCTGTGTGGCCTCACTGGTTCTGCACAGTTGCCCTCTTGTGCCCGGGGACCGCCAACCGCCGCCCGTGCACCTGGGAACTGCGAGCCACTGCTACTTGCGTTCCTGGGTCTGCACCTCCACTTTATCCTACCGCGACTCCGCCCCTCCTACCGGTCTGGATGAATGGTTGTTGGACTTCCGTACAGTTCAATTTTCTATAAGTTCCGGTTGTTTTCTAAATATTTGTTGTCCTTAATTTTGGTTGTGAGAGGAGGCACAGTGCGTCCGCCTACGCCTCCATCTTGGCTGGAAGTCCCCATTATATTTATTATAGTCTTGTAATATAGTTTGATGTTAGGTACTGTGATACTTCCAACCATGTTCTTCTTTTGCAAAATTGTTGTGGCTATTCAAGGTATTATGTAAATCCACATAATTTTGAGAATTATTTGTTCTAATTCTGTGAAAAATGCCATTGGTATTTTGATGGAAATTGCGTTAAGTCTATGGATTTGATCAAATCTGTGGGTAGTATGAGTATTTTAATGATGTTAATTCTTCATATACAGGAGCATGGTACATGCTTTATTTATTTGTATCTTCTTCAATTTCTTCCTTTTAACATCTTACAATTTTCTGAGTACAGGACTTTTACCTCCTTGGTTAAATTTATTCCTAGGTATTTTTAATGCAATTGCATATGTTCTTTATTGGTATATAAAAATGCAACATTCTGAATATTAATTTCTATCCTTTTTTCTTTAGTGAATTTAGCATTTTAATAGTTTTTAGTGAAATCTTTAGGATTCTGTCTAAAGTATAATGTCACCTGCAAATAATGGAAGTTTGAATGCATCTCTTCCAATTTGGATGTGCTCTATTACTTTTTCTTGTCTGATTGTTCTTACTAGGACTTCCAATATTATGTTGAATCGAAATGGTGGAAGCGGACATCTTTGTCTTGTTATTGATAGTAAGGAAAACTTTTTCAGTTTTCCCCCATTGAGTATGATGTTAGTTTGGGTTTGCACATATGGCCTTTATTATGAGGGAGGACCCCAAAAAAATTCTTTTCTGGAAGGCAGGCCCTTTGTAGTGCAGACTTCCTTACTAGGTGAGTGTTCTAGAAACAATTCTGTATCAGTGTACTAGCTGACATTGTTGTGAGAGGCTGCATAGAGCTTCAATGAAATTTTTTGAATCACCAAACAAGGATTATTTATTTCATTTTAGCTTGGAGGGCTGCTCTTAGTAAAAGATACAAAATTTTTTTTATGTTACTGGTGGGGGCAAAATGGAGACAACGGTATTTGAACAGCAATAAAAAAATAGAATACAGTGACTTCAGAACATAAACAAAATGACAAACATTTACTATTATTATTTTATGAATAATTGTCATTTACTTTTTCACATTTAAATTCTTATTACTTCATTTTTTATTGTTGTTCAATTACAGTTGTCCCACATTTACCCCCGTTGCTCTGTCCTGCCCCAACCCTCTGCTCCCACAGTCAATCCCCACCCTGTTGTCCATGCCCATGGGTCCTCTATACATGTTTTTTGACTTGCCCCTTCCCCTTCTTTCCCCTGTTATCCCCATCACTCCTCCCATCTGGTCACTGAAAATTTGTTCTTTATTTCCATGTTTCTGGTTCTATTTTGCTCATTTGTTAGTTTTGTTGATTAGGTTACACCTATACATGATATGATATGGTATTTCTCTTTCACTGCCTGGTTTATTTCACATAGCATTATACTCTCCAGTTCTATCCATGCTGTCATGAAGGGTAGTAGTTCCTTCTTTCTTTCTGCTTTGTAGCATTCCATTGTGTAAATATACCATAGTTTTTTGATCCACTCATTTACTGGTGGGCATTTAGGCTGTTTCCAGGACTTGGCTATTGTAAATAATTCTGCTGTGAACATTGGAGTACATAGGTTCTTCTGAATTGGTGTTTCAGGATTCTTAGGGTATAATTCCAGCAGTGTGATCACTGGCTCAAAAGGCAGTTCCATTTTTAGTTTTGTGAAAAAACTCCATACTGTTTTCCAGAGTGGTTGTGTCAGCCTGCATTCCCACAAACAGTGCACTGAGGTTTCCTTTCCTCCACATCCTCACCAACACTTGTTTCTTGTTGATTTATTAATGATAGTCACTTTTGCAGGTGTGAGTTAATATCTCATTGTGGTTTGAATTTGCATCTATCTGATGGCTAGTGATGTTGAGCATTTCGCATATGTCTGTGTACCATCTGTATGTCCTCTTTGAGGAGTGTCTATTCAGGTCCTTTGCTCATTTTTAATTGGATTATTTATCCCCTTGGTGTTGAGTCATATGGGTTCTTTATATATTTTGAAGATTAACCCTTGTCCAATGTATCATTGGCAAATATGTTCTCCCATATAGTGGGTACTTTTTTGTTTTGCTGATTATTTTTTAAGTTTGCAAAAGTTTTTTAATTTGATGTAGCACCATTTATTTTTCCTTTGTTTCCCAGCAAAAATATTGCTATGCATGGTATCTGACATTTACAGTCTATTTTTTTCCACTAGGATACGTATGGTATTGTGACCTATATTTAGGTCTTTTACACATTTTGAGTTTATTCTAGTGGATGGTGTAATTTGGTAGTATAGTTTCATTTTTTCGCTCATACAAGTCTAGTTCTCTGAACGCCATTTATTGAACAGACTGTCCTTAGTCCATTGTATGTAATTGCCCCTTTTGTCTGATATTAATTGACCATAAAGGCATGGGTTTATTTCTAAGTACCTCTATTCTCTTCCATTGATGTATCTGTGTTTTCTTATGCCAGCACCAGACTGTTTTGATTACAGTGGCCTGATAGTATTGTTTTATCAGGCATTCTGGACCCTCCAACTTTGTTTTTCTTACTCAAGATTTCTGAAGCTATTTAAGGTTTTTTTGGTTCCATATAAATTTTTGAAATATTTGTTCTAGATCTGTGAAATATGCCATTTGTATTTTAATAGATACTGTATTGATTCTATAGATTGCTTTGGGTAGTGTTAACATTTTAATAATGTGAATTCTTCCAATCCATGGTGGATATAGTATATACTTCCACTTATTTTATCTTTCTCACTTTCTTTGACAGCGCCATATAGTTTTCTTAGTACAGGCCTTTTACCTCCTTGGATAAATTTATTTCTGGGTACCTATTTTTTGTTACATTAGTAAATGTGATTGTTTTACTAATTTCTCTTTTTGATAGTTTACTTTTTACATATAGAAATGTTATCAATTTCTTAGTATTGATTTTGTAACCTACTGCTTTGCTGAATTCATTTATTAGGTCTAGCACTTTTTTGGTGGAGCCTACAGGGTTTTCTATGTACAGTAACATGTCTGCAATAATGAACGTTTTACTTCCTCTTTTCCACATTGGATGCCTTTTATTTTTTCTGCTGTCTGATCACTGTTGCTAGGACTTCCTATTCATGTTGAATAAGAGTGGTGAAAGCAGACATTGCTGTCTTTTACCTAATCTTAGTGGAAACAATTTTAGTTTTTGCCTGTGAAGTATGATGTTGGCTGCAGGTTTTTTGTACATGGCCTGTATTATGTGGACATGTAATCTCTCTATTCCTACTTTACTGAGTTTTTATCATAAATAGGTGCTAGATTTTATCAAAACTTTTTCTGGGGACTTATCAAAGATGGCGGTGAGGTACGTGGGAGCTAAACCCACTTGCTAATGCACCCACCTGGGACACCTAGCCACTTTGTTCTTCAGAAGAAAGTGTAATTGTGAAAGTGTAAAGTGTAATTACACTGTACAGGGTAATTGCGAGCACACCCTGTGTGTACAGGGTAATTGTGAGCACAGCTGCTGGACCAGCGAAGAGGGAGGAGTGGGGATAGAATTTGCTCCCACTCAGGGTGCCTCATGGATTGATCAAAGTGGGGCAGCAGGAGCTCAGAGAGGTGGCAGCACCCAGAGAGACTTTTTCAATAGGGGAAGTAAGCTGTCCTGTAGGGAAGTTGTATGTTGTGTTTGAGCAGTGCCCAGGCCAACAAAGAGGGAGGGTGGGGCATGATTTGCTCCCACTCAGTGCACCCCAAAGACTGATAAAAGGGTTGCAAAATGAGATGCATTATCGGCACTGGCCTGGTACATAGATGCAGAGTGGACAGTGCATGCTGCACAGCACTCTGAGGGCTTGGGCTGGAGGCTGGGCACCTGTGATTATTGTAGCCCAGAACTAGCCCCCATCCTTGAAGAACCACAGGAAAGGAAAAGAATAGAGCCCAACCCCCTCTGTCTGCCTGCAGGATCCAGGAAGACTGGCAAATCCTGCTTAGCAGGTTTGAAGTCAGCAGGAGACTTTTTTTCTTTTTTCAAGCGTAAGACAATAAGATGTGGAGCTGTGAGACTATCAGAGACAGATCCAGAAAGAAGTCAGAAGATGAACATCAACAGCTGAAACAAATATCACTTTGATATCCTTCAGAAACTGCATATTTTTTCATTCTCTTCTTTCCATTGAATTAGATGTTTTCATTTTGATTGTTTGGTTTGTTTTCTTTATTCTCCCTTTCATATTGCATTTTAATTTTTCTTCTTTTACTTCACTCATATTCCAGTAACACACTATTCTTAGCTTTTACTTTTTTTATTTTTATTCACGTTATATTCCAAATCCCACACAGCATCCTTCCCTAGTGTTACTCAGTTTCACCATCTTCCTGAGCTTTATTACTGTTGCAGTTAACATTATTTTCTCACACACTATGCCAAGTTTTTATCCCTTGCTCTCACTATTTCTTCTCTATCTAACTTCGTATAAGCATTATGCTTTGTAAAGTCAGCTCATATTCTTTTTCCCTTCTAAAAAGAGTCTTAACTCTTTTTCACTTTTTATAAAAAGTGGCTATTTGGGTGAAATATCATGGTTATTGCTGTACGTCTCCAAAGGACCATCCAATTGTTCACTACTTGTTAGTACTTTAAATCCCATAGAATATTCTCCCATTATCTTACTCCATTTCACCTTCACCCTGCCCTGATCTGTTGAGTAAGGAATTTTATCTAATTGTTTTTTATCTCCCTTTTTAAATTAATTTATTTCTTTTTTCCCCTCTTTTTCTTTTTTACCCTTTCTCAACCTGGGATTTACTCCTTACTCTTATTAGTTTGCTTCCCCCATCTTCTCAAAATCTTTTTTTTTTACTGTAGACATCTCATACTCACTTTTTGTTTTTATACAATATTCTTATTCCCATTCCACCTTTATTAAAATTCATTCAACTGTTGTTGCTATCAACCCTTCTGTGAGTTTTCTGCAGTTTTGCTCCTGTTGATCCAACACCTTTTCAATTTTCCTTCAAACCTCATAGTATACTTTCCCCCTTGTACTCCATTGTTCCCATGGCCCTGTTATACTTATATTGTAAAATTTGCTCTATTCCTTTCTTTGCCTCGAGTCTATCACAACTCTTATCAATTCTGTTCACTCTTACCACTCAATAACATTTTCCACTGTTATAGCCATCTCATATTCCCTTTATTATATCATAAAATACCTGCAATCTCTCTTCACATTTATTAATCTTAGTTCTATTGCAGTTGGGACTGCTGATGTGGCAGGGGGGTCTTTTTGCTGGTGTAGGTTTGGGTGTCTTGTAATACTGCTTTGCTAACCAACACCTGTACAACAGCATACAAGACAAGGTGGAAGTTGTGAATACCAGTAAGCTTGCTGGAGGGGAGAACCCACCAACAAAGAAGCCACCAACAGGTACAGCACAAATACAAGATGGAAGAAAAACAAACAGAAGAAAGGGCAATCCTAGAACATCCAGATAAGGAGATCAAAGAGACTGCACCCCTGAGTCCCATAGAACTCCTACCACAGAAGCTCACCCTACGAAGACAGCCGTCAAAGCAGAGCATCGGGAATCACAAAAACAAACAAAAAGAGTCACCAAAAACAGGAAGACAAAGAAAGAAACCACAATCAAAAAGGATGGATGACTCCCCAGTAAAAGAGCTAAATTAAATGGAGGCAAGCAAACTATCAGATACAGAACTCAATAGAATGGGGATAAATATGCTCAAGGACTCACTGACAACTACAAGGAACTGAGTACAAACTACAACAGTATGAAAAAGGAAATAGAAACTATAAACAAGAACCAGGAATAGATGAAGAATATAAGACCTGGAACTTTTGAGCTCTAGCCAAGACAGAGGCATAAGTAGAAATGCTTCACCACCTCTCACAACCAAAAGAATTATACCAACCAATTTAAAAACAATAAACAAGAACTGCCAGAAAATAAAACTGCTTGGAACTTGAACAACCAAAGAGCTGAAACATTCATCCAGACTGGTGCACTGAGACAAAAAATACAGCCCAAATGAAGGAACAGATGAAAACTCTTTTCTAGAGTTCTTTTCCCTAGAAAGGGAATTACAATGAAGCAGGGGACTAAATTAGTGAACTGGAAGACAACATTAAAAAAAAAACAAACAGGTAAAGCAGCTGCAAAAAAATAAAAAAAAATATGACTATAACTTAAGAGAACTGCAAGACACAGGAAACATAACATTTGAATCAGAGACTTCTGACCAAAATGGATGTGTAGGTAAATACACTTTGCCTCCTCACAAAAACAAATGAAAGATAACAAGAAATTAAAAACCAAAAGCAACTGGAACTGCCAGAAAAATTGAACTGTATGGAAGTCCAACAACCAAGGAGTTAAGAAAGACACATAAATCCAGACCAGTGAGATGTTGGAGATGGGCAGCCAGGGTGGAGAGGACACACAACAAAGAGGTGCCTTAAACAGGAGGACTGGGGTGATCAAGGTGGCTGCTGGCAGATCTGGCAATCCCACATTTCCTGTGGATAAACCAGGAGGAACAAACAACTGGGGAGTAGACAGACCGCACAACCATGGGTACCAGCATGAGGAAATAAAGCCTCAAAACCTCTGGCTGAAAAAATCTGTGAATTGTGGCAGTGAGAGAAACTCCCAGCTTTCCAGGAGAGTTTGTTGGAGAGAACCACAGGGTCCTAGAGTGTACACAAACCCACCCACCCAGGAATCAGCTCCAGAAAGGCCCACTTTGTGGGAGAAGTGACTGAAAGCAAGGAAAGAGCCAAGCAAGCAGCATTGTTCTTTCTGGAACAAATTCCCCAAATACAGCACCACAATGAAGTGATGTGGGTTGCCCTGCCCTGAGGTGAATACCTGAGGCTCCAGCTCTTACTACATAACAGACAAACCAACACACACCCATGCACACACACAAAAATGGCCTAATTGAAAGAACAGATCAAAGCACCCAAAACAGAACTAAGCAACAAAGAGATAGTCAACATATCAGATGCCGAGACTGAAACACTGATAATCCGGATGCTTACAGAAATGGTTAAATATGGCTTTAAACAAGGGGAAAACTGAAGGCTATACAAAGTGAAATAAAGGAAAATATACAGGGAACCAACAGTGACAGGAAGAATATTGGGACTCAAATCAATGATTTAGAGCAGAAGGAGGAAATAAACATTCAACCAGACAGAATGAAGAAATAAGAATTTTCTAAAAAATGAAAAGAGGCTTAGGAACCTCTAGGACAACTATAAATGTTCCAACATCCAAATCATAGGGATGCAAAAGAGAAGAGAAACAGCAAGAAATTGAAAACTTATTTGAAAAAATAATGCAGGACAACTTCCCTAATCTGGAAAAGGAAACAAACTTCTATGAATTCCAGGAAGCTCAGAAAGTCTCAAAGAAGTTGAACCCGAGGAAACACACATCAAGGCACATCATAATTACATTACCCAAGATGAAAGATAAGGAGAGAATCTTAAAAGCAGCAAGAGAAAAGGAGACAGTTACCAACAAAGACATTCCCATAGAACTATCATATGATTTCTCAAAAGAACCTTATGGGCAAGAAGGGGCTAGAAAAAAGTATTTGAAGTTATGAAAGGCAAGGACCTCCATCCAAGATTACCCTATCCAGCAAAGCTAGCATTTAGAATGGAAGAGCAGATAAAGTACTTCCCAGGTAAGGTCAAGTTAAAGGAGTTCATCATCACTGAGCCCTTATTATATGAAATGTTAAAGGGACTTAGCTAAGAAAAAGAAGATCAAAACTATGAAAAGTAAAATGAGAACAAACTCACAACTATGAAAAAGTGAACCTGGAAAAACAGTGAATTAAGCAAATAACTAGAACAGGAACAGACTCACAGAAATGGAGGTCACATGGAGGGTTGTGAGTTGGGAGGGGGAGGGGAAAGAATGGAGAGAAAAAGTACAGGGAATAAGATGCATATATTGCATGTACAAAATAGGCAAGGGAAGGTTAAGAATAGTATAGGAAATGGAAAAGCCAAAGAACTTGTATGTATGACCCATAGACATGAACTAAGATGGGGGAATGCTGGTGGGAGGTGGGGTACAGGGCAGAGGGGAATAAAGGGGAGAAAAAAAATGGGAAAACTATACTAGAATAAACAATCAAATGTTTTTTAAAAAACAATTAAGAAAACATTCAAATCATAGGAATACATGAAGGAGAAGAAAGGAGCAAAGGACAGAAACACTGAAAAAATAGCTACAGAAAACTTACCTAACCTGGATAGGAGAAAAATCATGCAAGTTCTGGAAGTACTGAGGGTCCCAATCAAGACAAACCCAAAAGGCCTATTCCAAGACACGTCATAATTAAAATACCAACTTGTAAAGGGAAAGAGGTAATCCTAGAAGCAGCAAGAGAGAAACAAGAAATAACATACAATGGAGCTCTGATAAGAGTAGCAGCTGATTTCTCCTGAAACACTAGAAGCCAGAAGGGAATGGCAAGAAATATTCTAAGTAATGAAAAACAAAGGCCTATAACAGAGACTACTCTACCAAGCAAGGATATTTATTAAAATGGCAGGTGAAATAAGGAGCTTTCCAGTTAAAAGAAGGCTGAAAGAATACACCTTCAAAGAATAAACCAAACCGGCACTGCAACATATGCTAACGGGACTGCTTTAAGAAGAGGAAATGAAAGAGCAAGAGAAAGAGGAACAAAGGTACAAAGTTGGGAAAATGATTACCTATCAATAATAACCTTAAATGTTAAGGGATTAAATGATCCAATCATAAGGCATAGGCTAGCAGATGGGTAAGAAAACATGACTCACACATATGCTGCCTACAAGAGACCCACCTCAGAACAAAAGACCTACACAGACAGAAAGGGACTGGTTGGAAAAAATATTCCAAGCAAATGGACAGGAAGAAAATAGCTGGGGTAGCAATACTTATATCAGACAAAATAGACTTCAAAATAAAGGCCATGAAAAGAGACACAGACAGATACTTCATAATACTTGAGGGAAGATTCCACCAAAAAGACATAAACATTATAAACACACATGCACCCAACATAGGAACACCGAAATACATAAGGAAGATCTTGGAGGACTACAAGAAAGATATTGACAGCAACACACTTATACTAGGGAATTATGACACCCCACTGTCAAAAATGGATAGATCTTCCAAACAAAACATCAACAAAGATATTGCGGCATTAAACAAAGTCCTAGATGAAATGGACTGAACTGAAATATATAGAAACTTTCATGCAAAAGCAGCAAAATACACATTCTTTTCAAATGTACATGGAACATTTTCAAAGATAGACCACATGATAGGACACAAAACAAGCCTCAACAAATTCAAGACAATTGTAATCATATCAAGCATTTTCTCAGAGCACAAGGGCTTCAAATTAGAAAACAATATCAAAGAAAAAACTAAAAAACACTCAAATTCATGGAGATTGAATAGCATGCTGTTAATGAATGGGTTAATAATGAGAACAAGGAAAAAGTCAAAAGTTTCTGAAAACACATGAAAATAAACACACAACAGTTGAAAACCAAAGGGATACACAGAAGGCAGTCCTCAGGGGGAAGTTCATAGTGATAATGGCCTACCTGAAAAAGATAGAAATATTTCAAATAAAAAACCTAACCCTACATCTACAAGAACTGGCAGAACAACAACAATCAAAGCCCAAGGTGAGTAGAATGAAGAAAATGACAAAGATCAGGGCAGAATTAAATGACATAGAAACTAAAAGTACAATTCAAAGGATCTGGAAAAAAAAACCCACCCACACACACACCAGGAACTGGTTCCTTGAAAATATAAACAAAATCGACAAGCCTTTTTTAAAAAATATGTTTATTAATTATGTTATTACAGTTGTCCCATTTTCAGCCCTTCACTCTCCTCCACCCTGCACACTCCACCCCCTGCCACCCACATCCCCCCACTTTAGTTCATGTCCATGGATCCTACATATAAGTTTTTTGGCTTCTACATTTCCCATAATATTCTTACCCTCCTCCTATTTTCTACCCACCGTCTATGCTACTTATTCTCTGTACCTTTTCCCCCCTCTCCTCCTCTCACTTCCCTGTTGCTAACCCTCCATGTGATCTCCATTCCTGTGGTTCTGTTCCTGTTCTAGTTGTTGGCTTAGTTTGCTTTTGTTTTAGGTGTGGTTGTTAATAATTGTGAGTTTGCTGTCATTTTACTGTACATGTTTTTTATCTTCTTTTTCTTAGATAAGTCCCTTTAACATTTCATATAATAAGGCCTTGGTGATGCTGAACTTCTTGAACTTCATCTTATCTGGGAAACACTTTATCTGCCCTTCCATTCTAAATGATAGTTTTGCTGGATAGAGCAATCTTGGAAGTAGGTCTTTGCCTTTCATGATTTGGAATACTTCTTTCCAGCCCCTTCTTGCCTGGAAGGTCTCTTGTGAGAAGTCAGCTGACAGTCTGATGGGAACTCCTTTGCAGGTGACTGTCCCCTTATCCCTTGCTGCTTCTAGAATTCTCTCCTTCATCTGAATCTTGGCTAATGGAATTATGATGTGCCTTGGTATGTTCCTCCTTGGGTCCAACTTCTTTGGGACTCTCTGAGCTTCCTGGACTTCCTGGAAGTTTATTTACTTTGCCAGATTGCGGAAGTTCTCCTTTATTTTTATTTGTTCAAATAAGTTTTCCACTTGTTGCTCTTCCTCTTCTCCTTCTGGTACCCCTATAATTTGGATGTTAGAATGTTTAAAGATGTCCTGGAGGTTCCTAAGCCTCTCCTCATTTTTTTTTAAATTCTTGTTTCTTCATTCTTTTCTGACTGGATGTTTGTTTCTTCCTTCTAGTGTACTCCATTGATTTGAGCCCCAGTTTCTTTCCCAAAGCTGTTGGTTCCCTATACATTTTCCTTTATTTCACTTAGTGTGGCCTTTATTTTTTTCATATAATTTGTGACCAAAATCAACCAATTCTGTGAGCATCCTGATTACCAGTATTTTGATCTGCGCATCTGATAGGTTGGCTACCTCTTAGTTGTATTTTTTTCTGGAGCTTTTTTATGTTCTTTCATTTGGGCCCTTTTTTTTTTTTTTTTTGTCTTGACACACCTGTTCCGTAGTGAAGGGTGTAGCCTTAGGTGTTCACCAGGGCAGGTAACCTGGGTTGCTGTGTTGTGACGCTGTATGTGGGAAAGGGGTCTGAGAGGGAACAATGGCACTTGCTCTGATCTCTGCCGATTTCAGTCACTTCCACCCCTTCCCCTGAGCAAATTGGGCCCTCTGATGCTGATTCCTGGATGGGTGGAATTGTGTAACTTCTAGGAGCCTGTGCGTCTCTCCAATGAACTCTCCTGTGAGGTTGGGAGTTTCTCCTGGTGTTTTCAATCAGAGTTTTGAGGCTTTATTTCCCTGAGCTGGGACCCTGGGTTGTGCTATCTGTCCAGCTATCCAGTTTCACCTGGTTTATCTGTGTTCGAATGTGGGACTGCCCAGTCCTACCACCTTCCACAGTCCACCACCTTGCGCTGATTCCTCTCTGCCCTGACTGCCCGACTCTGCCCCTCCTACGGCTCTGGATGAATGTGTCTTTTTTAACTCCTTGGTTGTCGGACGTCCATACAGTTCAATTTTGTGGAAGTTCTGGATGTTTTTTGTTTTTTAAATTGTTGTTTTCCTTTTGGTTGTGTGAGGAGGCACAGTGTGTCTACCTATGCCTCCATCTTGGCCGAATGTCAAAATCGAGAAGCCTTTAAGCAGACTTATCAAGAAAAAAAAGAGAGGACCAAAATAAATAAGATTAGAAATGAAGAGGAGAGTTTAGAACTAATACCATAGAAAGACAAAGGATTGTAAGAAAATGCTATGAAGATGTACATGCCAAGAAATTTGAAAACTTAGGTGAAATGGACAAATTTCTAGAAAAGTATAATCTTCTAAAAATGTATGAAGCAGAAATCCTGGAGAAATCCAACTGGTAAAATTGAAGCAGTAATGAAAAAACTCCCGGCACACAAAAAGCCATGGACCAGATGGTTTCACAGGAAAATTGTACAAAAGGTTTAAGGAACCGCTAACTCCTATCCTTCTCAGACTATTCAAAAAAAAAAAAAGAAAGAAAGAAAGAAAGAAAGAAAGAAAGAAAGAAAGAAAGAAAGAAAGAAAGAAAGAAAGAAGAGGGAAGATTCCCAAACTCTTTTTATGCAGCCAGCATCATCTCAATCCCAAAACTACATAAAGACAGAACAAAGAAAGAAAACTACAGGCCAATTTTGCTAAAGAACATAGTTGCTAAAATCCTCAACAAAATATTGGCAAACCAAATTCAGCAATATATTAAAAAGATTATACACCATGATCAAATGGGATTCATCACAGCAACACAAAGATGGTACATATTTGCAAATAAATAAATGTAATACATCACATAAATAAAAGGAAAAAGTCACATGGTCATATCAATAGAAGTAGAAAAGGCATTTGACAAGGTATGCCATCCACTTATGCTAAAAAACACTCAGCAGAGTGGGAGTACAGGGAGCATACCTCAACATAATAAAGGCCATATATGAGAAACCTACAGACAACATCATACTCAATGGGCAAAAACTAAAAGTTTACTAAGGTCAAGAACAAGACAAGGATGTCCATTTTCACCACTTCTATTCAACATAGTATTGGAAGTCCTAGCTATAGTGATCAGACATAAATAAATAAATAATAAAAGCATCCAAATTGAAGAGGAGGAAGCAAAATTGTCATTGTTTGCAGATGACATGATAGTGCACATAGAAATCCCTACAGACTCTACAAAGAAAGTACTCTAGCTAATAAGAGAATTTGGCAAAACAGCAAGATATACTGTTGATATTCATATATCAAAGGCATTTATGTACACCAACAATTAAATATCAGAAACAGAAATCAGGAAAAAATCCATTTGATATAGCAAGAAAAAAAATAAAATACCTAGGAATAAACCTAACCAAGGAGGTAAAACACCGGTACTCAGAAAACTACACCACACTGAAGAAAGAAATTAAGAAAGTCACAAATAAATAGAAGCATATACTGTGTTCATGGATTGGAAGAATGAACACCATCAAAATGTCCATACTATCCAAAGAAATTTGTAGATTCAATGCACTCCCTATTAAAATATCAATAACATATTTCACAAATATAGAACAAACATTTCAAAAATTTATATGGAAGCATAAATGACCCCCAATAGGGGCAGCAAGTTTTAGAAAGAAGAAGAAAGTAGGAGGGATCACAATACCTGATATCAAACTATTACAAAGCCACTGTAATCAAAACACTCAGGTACTGGCATTAGAACAAACATATAGATCAATGGAATAGAATAGAGAGCCTATAAATAAACCCAAGGCTCTATGGTCAATTAATATTTGACAAGGGGGAAGAACATAAAATGGGGTAAAAATAGCCTCTTTGACAAAAAAATGCAAAAATGAAACTACATGCAAAAAAAGAAACTCAACCACTAACTTACACCATACACAGAAATAAATTCAAGGTGGCTAAAAGACTTAAATATAAGTCATGACACTGTAAGAGTCCTAGAGGAGAACATAGGCAGGTAAATCTCAGATATTCTACACAACAATATTTTCGATATGTCCTCTAGCACAAGGGACATAAAGAAAAGAAAAAACAGATGAGACTTCATCAAATTAAAAAGCTTCTGCACCGCTAAAGAAAACAGCATTAAAATGAAATGAGAACCAACTATGTGGGAAAATATATTTGCCAATGATACCTCAGAAAGGGTTTGATCTCCAAAATATATATAGAACACACACAACTCCACTCCAGGAAGCCAAACAATGCAATTAAAAAATGGGCAAAGGTTCTGAACAGATACTTCTCTAAGAAGAACATATAGAGTGCCCAGGAATGTATGGAAGGATGCTCAGCATCACTAACTATTCAGAGATGCAAATTAAAACCAAAATGACATACCACTTCATACTGGCCAGGTTGGCCATCATAAACAAAACTACAAACAAGAAGTGCTAGCCAGGTTGTGGAGAAAAGGGAACCTTATTTCACTGTTGGTGGGATTGCAGAGTGATGCAGGCACTCTGGGAAACAGTATGGAATTTCCTCAAAAATCTAAAAATGGAGCTCCCTTTTGACCCAGCAATTCTACTGCTGGGATTATACCTTAAGAGTTCTGAAACACCGATTCAAAAGAACCTATGCACCCCAATGTTCATAGCAGCACAAATTTACAATAGCCAAGTACTAGAAGCAGCCTAGGTGCCCATCGGTAAATGAGTGGATCAATAAACTATGGTACATTAACACAAATGGAATACTACACAGCAGAAAGAAAGAAGGAGCTCCCACCCTTTGCGACAGCATGGATGGAACTGGAGAGCATAATCCTAAGTGAAATAAGCCAGGTGGTGAAAACCAAAACTAAACAAACAAACAAACAAACAAACAAAAAACCCCACCAAAAATGGCTCAAACCGGAGAACAAATGAAATCCCCAGAGCCAATTCCTCTAAGCCGTGAAGAGATAGCCAACCTATCAGATGCATAGTTCAAAGCCCTGGTCATCAAGATGCTCACAGAATTGGTTGATTTTGCTCACAAATTAGATGAAAAAATGCAGGCTATAATACATGAAATGAAGGAAAATGCATGGGGAACCAATAGAAATGGGAAGAAAACTGGGACTGAAATCAATAGAGTGGACCAGAAGGAAGAAAGAAACAACCAAACAGAAAAGAATGAAGAAACAAGAATTCAAAAAAATGAGGAGAGGCTTAGGAACCTCCGGGATATCTTTCAACATCCCAACATCCGAATTATAGGGGTCCCAGAAGGGGAAGAAGAAGAGCAACAAGTGGAAAACTTATTTGAACAAATAATGAAGGAGAACTTCCCCAATCAGGCAAAGGAAATAGACTACCAGGACGTCCAGGAAGCTCAGAGAGTCCCAAAGAAGTTGGACCCAAGGAGGAACATGCCCAGGCACATAGTAATTACATTAGCCAAGATTAAAATGAAGGAGAGAATTCTAGAAGCAGCAAGGAATAAGGGGACAGTCACCTACAAAGGAGTTCCCATCAGACTGTCAGCTGATTTCTCAAAAGAGACCTTCCAGGCAAGAAGGGGCTGGAAACAAGTATTTGAAGTCTTGAAAGGCAAGTGTAAAAAGACAGCAAACTCACAGCTATTAAGAACCACACCTAAAAGAAAAGCGAACTAAGCAAACAACTAGAACAGGAATACAATCACAGAAATGGAGATCATATGGAGAGTTAGCAACAGGGGAGTGTCAGGAGGAGACAGAGGGAAAAGGTACAGAGAATAAGTAGCATAGACGGTGGGTAGAAAATAGACAGGGGGAGGGCAAGAATAGTGTGGGAAATGTAGAAGCTAAAGAACTTATGACACATAGACATGAACTAAAGGGGGGGAATGTGGGTGGGAGAGGGTGTGCAGGGTGGAGGGGAATGATGGGGGAGAAATGGGACAACTGTAATAGCATAATCAATAAAATATATTTTTTTAAAAAAGTAAAAAAACAAAACAAAACAAAAAAAACAAAAAAACCAAAATTGCTCTCTCCAGCAAAGCTGTCATTTAGAATGGAAGGGAAGATAAAGTACTTCTCAGATAAGATCAAGTTAAAGGAGTTCATCATCACCAAGCCCTTATACTATGAAATGTTAAAGGGACTCATCTAAGAAAAGGAAGAGAAAAAATATGACAGTAAAAAGACAGCAAATTCACAGATATTAACAACCACACCTAAAACAAAAGCAAACGAAGCAAACAGCTAGAACAGGAACAGAACCACAGAAACGGAGATCACATGGAGGGTTAGCAACAGGGGAGTGGGAGGAGGAGAGAGAATAAGTAGCATAGATGGTAGGTAGAAAATAGACGGGGAGGGCAAGAATAGTGTGGGAAATGTAGAAGCTAAAGAACTTAAGACACATGGACATGAACTAAAGGGGGGGAATGTGGGTGGGAGCGGGGTGTGCTGGGTGGAGGGGAATGATAGGGGAGAAATGGGACAACTGTAATAGCATAATCAATAAAATAAATTTTAAAAGGAGACATTCTGCATTATATTAAGGCAAGGGCTCATTAACCAGCTTACAGGGACTAATCAATTAGTAACATTTTAGTGTACTCCCAGAAAACAAAGACTTCAAAGACAACAAGTTACAACCAGGAGACTTTCCCTTACAACCAGGGAAAAGACATTAATTAAAGACACTTTCTCCAACATTGTTGGAAGAGACCTTTTCAGGGGGCCTAAACTCAAATGGACATCTGCCCCAGTTTCTGACACTTGTCTCCACCTACAATGGAGATCAAAGACTCCCAAAGATGTGAAGCCACTGACCCCAGAAATAGACAGCTATCTCAAAACATCAACAAGGCCTATACACCTACAAATTAAGGTTAAACTTTATGTATTTGATTGTCTTTACCTATCTGCTAATATTAATCAATAATAACTATACTTGTTCTTTAGACTTTTCTCAGCCTTGTGTATATAGCCCAACTGTTAAGGTGTATAAAATAATTTTTTAATAATACTCTTTTTGCTGGCTGGTGTAGCTCAGTGGATTGAGTGCCAGCCTGCAAACCAGAGAGTTGCCAGTTTGATTCCCAGTCAGTGCACATCCCTGAGTTGTGGACCAGGTCTCCAGTATGGGGCGCGTGAGAGGCAACCACACATTGATATTTCTCTCCTTCTCTATTTCCCTTCCTTCCCCTCTGTCTAAAATAAATTTTAAAAAAATTTTAAAAATACTCTCTTTATGGTTTCTATTTTGAAATTTAGGAAAAATTGCTGTTACAAAAGGAAAGAAAAGATGTGTATATTTTTAGAAGTTCAAAGGAAGTAATTTTACTGGATGTGCTTACCCCCAACCCAACAAAGACTACTAACCATATTAATTCAGATAGAAGCTGAAATGGCTATCATAACATAGCAAACTGTAACTGCTGCTGAGGCTTGGAAAATTTTATTTATAATAATCTTCCTGTTCTCCTGGCCTGTGGAATTTTTTGATACTAATTGTAATTTAAAGTATTGTGTTTTACAGCCTTGACCCTGATTAAAAAGTTAAGGTTACAGTTTCCAGTTTCACAACAATCGGAAATCAAATTAATAAGAGCATTTGAGTGCTTCCAGGGGGAAGTAAATGGGCCATAGTAAATAAAAACCCATCTCATGGTCAGATTAGGAAAACTAAAAAGGTGTATGGTATGCCCCCAAACTATAAGTGAATATTATACTAGATGCAAAATATAGAAAATTAAAACACAAGAAAACCTGCATTGTGATAGCTTATAGATTGGAAAATGATCCAGAGTGTTTTTCTTAATAAAGGCCCATAAAAACTGCCTCCTATTCACCTGCCTTTTTTTTTTTTAATAATAATAATTTGACCTTAAATGCCATCTAAGGGTACTGTCTTACCCTGTCCCCAGTGGTTCATCATTCAACAAGACAAACTGACTCCCTAGGAATGGGCCTTCCTAGCACCTTGGGACCTCATTATCCAACCAAAAGGTTGGACATTAATGCATCTTTTGGATTGATTTATGACCAAAAGCAGGATGTGTGGAACAAAATAGGCCACATACTAAACCTGACAAGCTCAGGGGAGGCCTGTGTGGCAGCCTTACAGACTGAGACCTGAAATAACCACATAGGATGGTCTGAGATTAAAACGTATTAACTAAAATCAGTTTACAGCAGGTAGTCATGTCCTAGCCTGGCATTTTTCCCTAACAAAGGTGAATTTTTACTTTAACCAAGCCTTTCTGTTGTCTTTTTGTATATATGATAACATACCTTTGGAATGTCAGATTTCTTTTTTCCAGACCCCTCAAAGTACAGACATGGCATCAGAGGGTGACCATAAATCCCCTCATTGTTACTGTTATCAGTTCATTCTTAAGGGTTAACAATCTTGTACCCACCTGTAAAAGTACATGTGTATCATTTTACCTTTTATCCAATCCCAGATGTTTCCCAGTTTGCTTTCTCCAGCCTCCCTAATCTATCACTAATGGATTTCACGTAATCTCCTTCTGCCTCCTCTTTTGATGGTAATGCATGAAATAAAGGGCTAAACTGCCATTCTCTGGAGCATTTCTCAGTTCATTGAGATTTTGCTTCATGACAATTGTCAGTTTGGCTCAAATAAACTCACCAAAAATTCTCTACAGATTCAAATGTTTCTTAGTTGACACCACAAACCTCACAGTCCCCAACGAACCAAAAATGTCAGAGTGTGCCTTTATCCCCAACAACCATCACTGGCGCCATCCCAGTCAGGCATCAAATGAATGACACACACGCAGGTAAGAGCTTCAAGCGCGAAAATACAACCCTGTCTTAAATCACACATTCAGGCAAAAGGGTACTACGCCAGTCCCTCAGCAAAGTCCACAGGGTACAAGCTACCAGTGCTGAGGTGTCAAAGCGAGGGTCACAGCGCGAGCCTTAAAGATCTGGACATCAGGTCCCAATCAAGGATCCTGGTTCCAACCTCATCATATAGGTTCCTGTTTCCCCTCCACTGCTCCCCCAAGCCCCATCCTCCGAGCGTCCCAACCCCTCAGGGGATGTGACCCAAGAACCTCCAGGTTCTCCAGAAGATCCTTGTGTTTGCCAGCCCTCCCCCACTTCACGCGCCTGCGCATTCTGGACAGGAAAAAAAAAAAAAAGCAACTCCCAGGAACCTCTCAGTTCTTGGCTGCTGGGGACACGGAGTCAGAACTCAGTGAAAAAAGCCGTAATGTATATATAGCTTTTCTGATTCCCCGCCCCCCCCCCCCCCAGTCAGTTCTGATAGGGGAGCACGCTGGGATTATCGTCAATAGCACCGGTCACTCACCAGGTCACTTTTGCAGGCCGGTGTAAAAAGAACTGGACACCCCGGCTTCTCTGGCACCCGCTTCTCTGCCGTGTCTGCCTGGCCTGGTCGGAATCAGGAGGACGGGTAGGGGCATGCCCCTTTCTCCCGTGTCCCTGCGCACTCCGACAGAGGCAGGCTCTCTCCAGAATCCCGCGGCCGGACTTGAGGGCTGGGCTTTCCCCCGAGCCAGGGTCGGCTGCAGTCGGCGCTTTTCTGAAGAAAGCCAGCGCAGCACTGGCAAGTCTTGGCGGCGGACCGGGGCGGGGTTGGGGGCTGCGATGCGGGCGCGAGGGGTCCTGGAGCCTGCCTTTCCTACAGAGTGAGGGTCTGCTGCGGTCTGAGGCCAGGAGGGCGCGGGGTACATTTCCTGCGGCGGTAGCGACGCTCGGCCGGGTTTGTGTGCGCGTCCTGCTCTGCAGCGTGAGACCCTGAGGCTCCGCTCGCCTCCATAAACACTTCAGTTACCTAGGCCCGGCTGTAAGAGAAGGCCGGAGAGGGGAGGTGGGACTCCGTAGTGAAGATCCTCAGCAGAATTTTGGAATTGGGTTTTCGGCGGACCGAAACCGCGGTGAGCCAGCCCCACAGAGGGGCGGGGGGTGCCGAGGACAATTGCGGTGTCTGGACCATTGCACACTCCGCTGAGAACTCGGATACCCGAGGCCGCGGACCTTCTTCTTCGCCCCCCTCTCGTTTCCTTTTGTGCGTACAGGTAGCGAGGATCGAGGGGACATGAAACGTCGGTTTTCTCTGACCAGGTCAAGAAAATCCTGAGATGTGATGAACTTACATCTCAGGATTTTGCCTCCCCAGTTTTGCCGGTCTCCAGAGAAGGCCTTTTGAAGTGAAACGAATCGGTGCTGCACCTCCGCAAGCCAGGTTCTGTGTGACTAAGTGCTCCTGCTTTGTTTCTGTGAGCAGCATTTGATTTTCAGGAAGCAGGACTGTTTGATTTCCTTCCCCAAATGTCCTGCTTAAGAATTATCTCTCGGATTTGGGTCCTAAAATTCCCCTCGTAGTCAATGGCAGGGACCTAAGTAATGGATTCCTTTTTCTATTGTCCACTTACTTCCTTTGTAGTTAGTTAACCGTGTGCGGTATATTCAGTTGCTCTGAGCACCGTTTTTCCTAAGGATTCTCTGGGCAGAAATACCTATTCTGTAAATTAATGCTCATCCTTTGATTTATACCGTGATTTGTTAATGAGTAGTTTAGGGTTTAGATATCTTTAATCATTCTAGAATAGGAGTGGGATTTTTTTTCCCAAGGGAACTCATAAAGTGGAAATTTTTGTTAACAGCTGGATATGGTTAGAAGTTTGATAGTATGAGTTTGTTTTGTTTTGTTGATGTAAAAAAATCTAGACCTGTGGAGGATTTAGATTTTTTTTTTTGAGCCCAAACTGCTGACATTTGCTGCAGAGCAAGATCTCAAGTGCTCCTGCGAATATCAGTTTTGCAGCTTCTTTTAGATATTTGAAATTAAGGAGGGAATTTAAGGAAGATTATATGGAGGTGGGAGGAAGCGACGCTTACTTGAAGGTGGTTATGTAATGGGGTGCAGCTAGGGCCTACTCCACTCCCCACAAAGAGGGGATTTGTAAAGAGGTTTTGGGTCCAGAACTCGGGGTGTCCAGGAAAAATAGGTTATTCCCCCCTCCCAAGGCCGGCTGCCATGGGGGATGGGACACATGGAGCAGGGCCATTGACAGTTAGTTTGCACAGCAACAACTGGCCAGCTTCATACCTGATATGCAAAAATGGTTATTTTGCATACCAATAGCAGGCTATGTAGGGAGGTGGCCATGACTTTAACCCCTGATGTAAGTGGGAGGCAGTTCTCCTGGTTAAAGTGCCTCCATAATAGCTTGGAGATGGTTCGCTCCAGCCACAGGGCCACCCCGGCTGGGACTAACTGGCAGCCCAGAAAAGATGGAAACGGGCAGTGCTAGCAGGTGTAGCCAAGTGTGAGAGGAGTCAGAAATGGGGTTGCAGAGGAAGACCCCTCTGGGATTTAAACCCTGGCAAGGCAGCCCCACTGGTTCTAACCACGTGGTTTTGAGGGCAGAGAGGGGACTCCCTTGCCCACTAGGCTTAGGAATCAGGAAAGCGAGATGTAGCAGCCATGCAGAGCACTCTCAGTGGTTTGAAAGAATGCAGTAGAGACAATGCAGGATGCAGGACAATGCTAGACACTGCAGGAAGAAAAGGGGTAAAAGGACTCTTGCTGGTGGGCCAGGTGGTTTTGGATTAAGAACTGGAGATGAAGGCAACACTGCTGGTGGTGCTGGGCACCTCAGGAGACCTGCCAGTCCACACGGATTCAGTAGTTCCTTTTCTTTTTACCAAACTCTGGCATTGGGAGCCATAATTTCTAGGAGCAGTGGGCAAAGAATCCATAGTGATAGAGATCCCGGTGGAGGGAGCTTATTTCGGTAACAGTATCTGACCCTGCCATGGGTCCATTTGGTAACAGTTACATTTATTTCAAAGGTCCGTTAACCCAGAAGCACAGAAACAATGGACAGGGTTGCTTAAGGCAAAGATAAATAAACTATTTACTAAAGAAGTTATAGGCCTGGGGCTTGACCTGCCTTGTTAGGAATTTATGATTGGAACACCCAGTGAGATTACTTTCCATAGAACCCTTTTTTAGTTTATTTTTGACACTTTAAAAATTGTGTATAATTAGGATGTGAAACATGTTTTGATGTGTATATGTTTTGTGCAATGGAGTGATTAACAATCAGCCTAACGTTTCCATCACCCGTTGACCTTTTTTGTGTGTGTGTGATAAGAATACTTAAGATCTGCTCTCAGCAAATTTCAAGTATATAATGCATATTTATTATCAGTAGTAAACATGCTGTACATTAGTGTTAGGTCAGAGTTGCTCAAGAAACCAGACGGACACAGTGAGCCTAGGAGCAGGGTTTATTAGCCAGGAATAAGAGGGAAAGTGGAGCCAACCTAGGGAGGTTGTGGAGCAAACCAAGGGAGGTTACGACTCGCTCCCTTGTACTTAGGGCAGGGTTTTTAAGCACAAAAACCCAAGAAGGGTAACTGGTAGGGGTGTCAGAGTCTGATTGGCTAGAGCTGTTTGCCGGGTGCCATTTCTGCTGACCATTGTTCTTGATACATCTTGCAAGGCCCAAGTTAAAGCTGCATCCTGTTATGCCGGCTAGGCCGACCCCAGACCTCAGTCTTAGCGGGGCATCTGTTTGTCCTGAGCGGGGGTGGCAGGCAGTTTCCCACAGCACAGTTCCCACCTGGTGATTTTCCATTCCTCCTAGGCCTACCTAGGTCTGTCAGTGGATAAAAAATTACTAAAACTATGCTTTCCATAATAGAAAGTAGTAGATAATGTTTAAAGCTCAAAATTAAGAAGTAACAATATTGGCATGTTATTTAAATGAATGGAGTTTAAGTGTAAAAGGAATGGCTAAAAGAGGTAAAAGTTATTGCCTCTAGATTTGGAAGATGGGGGAAGGTAGCAGGGATGGAACTATTTGGGCTTATTGTAATAGTTCCTGCAGAGCTATTAATTTATGTTCAGGTATAAAGTAATAGAAATCTTCAAATTATGATCCCATGGGAGAGGTTTTATAAAATCATAGGAGATTTTTTCCAGTTTCTTTTTTTATTTATTTTTATTTTTTAAAATATATTTTATTGAATGTTATTATAGTTCCATTTCTCCCCTATCATTCCCTTCCACCCTGCACACCCCCTCCCACCCACATTCCCCCCTTAGTTCATGTCCATGTGTCATAAGTTCTTCAGCTTCTACATTTCCCATACTATTCTTGCCCTCCCCCTGTCTATTTTCTACCCACCGTCTATGCTACTTGTTCTCTGTACCTTTTCCCCCTCTCTCCTCCTCCCACTCCCCTGTTGCTAACCCTCCATGTGGTCTCCATTTCTGTGGTTCTGTTCCTGTTCTAGCTGTTTGCCTCATTTGCTTTTGTTTTAGGTGTGGTTGTTATTAACTGTGAGTTTGCTGTCATTTTACTGTTCATATTTTTTATCTTCTTTTTCTTAGATAAGTCCCTTTAACATTTCATAGAATATGGGCTTGGTGATGATGAACTCCTTGAACTTGACCTTATCTGAGAAGTACTTCATCTACCCTTCCACTCTAAATGACAGCTTTGCTGGATAGAGCAATTTTGGATGTAGGTCCTTGCCTTTCATGACTTGGAATACTTCTTTCCAATCCCTTCTTGCCTAGAAGTTCTCTTTTGAGAAATCAGCTGACAGTCTGATGGGATCTCCTTTGTAAGTGACTGTCCCCTTATCTCTAGCTGCTTCTAGAATTCTCTCCTTCATTTCAATCTTGGCTAATGTAATGATGATGTGCCTTGGCGTGTTCCTCCTTGGGTCCAACTTCTTTGGGACTCTCTGAGCTTCCTGGATTTCCTGGAAGTCTATTTCCTTTGCCAGATTGGGGAGGTTCTCCTTTATTATTTGTTCCAATAAGTTTTCCACTTGTTGCTCTTCCTCTTCCCCTTCTGGTACCCCTATAATTCAGATGTTGGGATGTTTAAAGATGTCCTGGAGGTTCCTAAGCCTCTCCTCATTTTTTTGAATTCTTATTTCTCCATTCTTTTCTGTTTGTTTGTTTCTTTCTTCCTTCTGGTCCACATCATTGATTTGAGTCCCAGTTTTCTTCCCATCACTGTTGGTTCCCTGTGCATTTTCTTTCATTTCACTTAGCATAGCCTTCATTTCATCATCTAATTTGTGAGCAAAATCAACCAATTCTGTGAGCATCCTGATCACCAGGGCTTTGAACTGTGCATCTGATAGGTTGGCTAACTCTTGGTTGCTTAAAAGAATTGGCTCTGGTGCTTTGATTTTTGTTCTTTCGTTTGAGCCATTTTTTTTCTTTTCTTTTTTTGCTCTAGTCGTGCCTGTTACATATGAGGGGCGGAGCCTTAGGTGTAGCCCAGTTGCTGTGTTGTAAGGCAGTATGTGGGGGCGGGGTCAGAGAGGGAACAATGGCACTTGCTCTGCTCTCTCTTGGATTTCAGTCCCCTCTGTGAGGCTGGGAGTCTCTCCCAGCACTACAACCCCCACAACTGTTTTCAGTTGGTGCTTTTGGGCTTTATTTCCCAGCGTTGGGGCCCTGGGTTGTGCAGTCTGTGTTGCTGCCCATTTTCACCTGGTTTATCTGCACAGTAATGTGTGACCGCAGTCAGCCACCTTGTGTGCCTTGCTGGCTCTACGCTGGCTCTACTCATTGCCTCCCCGTGCCCGGTAACCTCCACCTGTGCTCCTGGTGTGTACCAACTGCCGCCTGCGTGTCCGGGACCACCAGCCACTGCTTTTTCCTGCCGTGATCCCTCTCCGCTAGCAGCCGACTCCACCCCTCTTTCGGTCTGGGTGAATCATTGTCAGGCTTCAGTACAATTCAATTTTCTATCTGTTCCAGTTGTTTTTTTGGTTCTAAATTTTTGTTGTCCTTAATTTTGGTTGTGGGAGGAGGCAGAGTGTGTCCACCTATGCCTCCATCTGGGCTACAAGTCCAGGATTTTTTTTAAATTCTTACTAGAGGATATACTTTTATTGATTAGAGAGGGAGTGAGGCATCAACCAATTGCCTCCCATCTGTGCCCTGACTGGGAATTGAAACCACAAACTTTTGGTGCATAAGATGATGCTCCAACCAACTGAGCCACCTGGCCAGGGCTCTAGGAGGGTTTAAAAATCCTGATTCCAAAGTCACACTCTAATAATTAAATCAGAATTTTGGGGGATTGTGGCAGGCATCGGTATATATTAAAGATCTACAGGGGATTCCAATAATGTTGCAAAGTTTGGGAAATTTTTTGTATACTATTTTTTATATTCTGATTTAGGGAAGCCAGCCAGATTCCTAAGTTTTAAAAGGAAGTTTTGGTTTAGATGGTGTAGCCACGAATGGAAGGAGATAGATGCTCAGAGCAGGTACGGACAGCCCATGGTTAGGTCCAGATCAGTCTCCCTCTTGTGGAGGACTGAATGGAAGCCTTCTTGCTGAAGTGTCTGGACATGCGCTTTCATGCAGGAGAGTCTCTGCTCTTCATCTGTCTTCATGCACTTGATTTCCCTGTAGTTTGAGGGAGCTCATGTATTTGTGTAAACCACTTCTTCCTCTCATAACTTGTATATGTTTTGGGGGAGAGGTGAAAGTTTTGTATTTGGAAGTGAGTTTTAAAAATTTGGAGCTCTGAGGCAATTATGTTAAGGTTTCCATTCTTTTCCCTGCTCTAGCTTCAAGTGGCCTCTGCTTCTCCACTGAATGACCCATAAGGAAAACTGACCAGTTCTTGCAACTCTGAAATCATGGCTCATGTAAGTTGGTGTTTCTCTATGAAATTTTGTAATTTTTTCAGGTTTTATAAACATTTTCTGAAGCTTCCTAACAGAGCCCCATCCAACAGCTTCTTCCCAATCTCTCTCATTCTAGTGAGGGGTGGAGCCCATCAGCCCAGGCCCCTCCTGTGTGCCCTCTCTTCTCCATCAATGTCCATGTGTAAAGTGAGCAATTACTCAGCATCTCTTGTGTGTTTGATTTTGTCTAGAGTAGAGATAAAGCAGAAATGAAGTCCCTAGAGAGAGATACTTGATCTTAGACTCTTAGGACTAGAGAATACTTTAGTACAGTCTTAAAGAATTATAAATGAGCCACATGTAATTTTAAAATTTTGTAGTAGTTACCCATTAAATGTTCCATGGAATTAGTGCCTTCTGCATGCAATAAGAAGCATGTCAGTCTTATAAAAAGTATAGAGTAATGTGCAAGGCACTTATATAATCTTAAACATTTTAGTAGTCACATTTTAAAAGGTAAAAAGAAATGTACAATTTAATATTTTTTAAAGATTTTAATTTATTTATTTTTAGGGAATGGTGAAGGGAGGGAGAAAGAGAGGAAGAAAAACATCAATGTGTGGTTGCATCTCGCACACCCCCTACTGGGGACCTGGCCTACAACCCAGGCATGTGCCCTGAGTGGGAATCGAACCAAAAAACCCTTTGGTTCACAGGCCCATGCTCAATCCACTGAGCTACACAAGCCAGGGCTATTTTAATGTTTTATTTAACCCAATATAACCAAAATATTATCATTTCAAAGTATAATCAATATACAAGTTCTTGAAGTATTTTATGTTCTTTTTTTTTTCGAAGTGATCAGTATCTGGTGTGTATTTCATACTTACAGCACAACATGTGTCTAAGCTAGCATGTTGGACATTGTAGCTTTTTAGAGATTTTATGTAATATAAATTTTAAACATAAATTTCTTTTAAAGTGTAATCATTAATTAGTTTAAGGTCTATAAAATGGACTATTGTGTATCAAATCAGAAATATTAAATAAAGGATTCGTTACAATAAGGAAAAATACTAATGATAGACTATAATGATGAAGTTAGGTCTGAAAGATTCTTTTATGTAGACTCTTTTTAAAAACAGATTATATGGTTCATCTGGGGAAAAGAATTCCGTCAGTTTTCTTCTCTAATTCTTAAATGAAAACAGGTTATCTAAATCACATTTATTGAGAATATTTTAGGCCATGGCAAGTTGTGTCCTCATGAACATTTGTAATTAATTGGGAAATTCTGATACTTACCTGAATATGTGTGTGTGTGTGTGTGTGTGTGTGTATAATTATATATATTTATATGTAAATATATATATATGAAATTAAGTATCCCACAGTACAGAGTCAGTTTTGCTGATAGCAGTGGTAGGCAAACTATAGCTTATGAACCCAGATTCGATCCATGAGATGTTTTTGTATAGTCTATAAGTTAATTACATTCTGAAAGAATTGTTTTAAATGAAGGGAAAATGGAAGGAAATGCAACAGAGACCATACATGGTATTCAAAGCCTAAAATATTGGCTCTTTTCAGAAATAATTTTACAAATAATATGTGGATTTGTAATTTCAGGATTTGGTGATATTCAGAGATGTGGCTGTAGACTTTTCTCAGGAAGAATGGGAATGCCTGGACTCATACCAGAGGAGTTTGTATAGAGACGTGATATTAGAGAACTATAGCAACTTGGTGTCAGTGGGTAAGCTTACCTGTGTCAGGTCATCTGAAAATTCACAAGGACTAATTTCAGGTCTGTCTTTCTAAAAATTGCCTGGAAAATGGAGACAAAAGTACTTGAACAACAATAAAAAATTATAAAAATTTTAAAAATGCTAATAGAAAGAAAAATAAAATAAAAAATAAACATTGCCTGACTATTTGCTTTGTAGTTTGGGACTAGATACCTTCAGCTATTAAGCTATGAAATAGCACTTTCAACTTCTTCCATAATTCATTGACCTTTACATCTTTCTTTGCCTTTTCTTTAATTGCTTCTCTTTAATGACGGGTAAATGTAAATTCTTAGATATAGCAAAACTATTGTCAAGAAAATCTGGTTTCATGCTGCTGTAGCTAGTCTATTATCTGCTAACTCGCAATGTAAGTAGGAAGACAGGGGTGTCTGGCTCTACATACCTATTGAAAAAGCCTATATAATATATATGATGGTGAGTTGAATCAACTGTTAAAACTCAAGTGGACACCTTTTTATGACATTTTCAATTCACTACAAGGGACATATATATATATTTTTTAATTCATATAAACAGTTTTTCCATGTTTATTAAATGAATCATTATGCATACATATTTTTAAATTTTAAATTAAGGCTATTTTACATTACTATGACATCGAAGTTGTTAAAAAGCACTTTACAAACATTAATTGTGCTTCACAATATCACTATAAGCTACATACTATTTTTTTAAACATATGTCCCCCACTACAAGGGACATATATTTTAATTGATATATGATTAGTAGTTTAAAATACATGAACTTTGCATTTACCGTTGAATGAATATCCTGGCAGAAAACTAATTACTTTAAGCAAAATATTAAAAAAATAGCAAAATTGGTCATATATATGACTATTTTCACTATATATATATAGTACTTAGTGCCTACTAAGTACTAGGGACTTATCCAAGCACTTTATGTTTATGAAATCAAATGTCACAAGAACATTATCGGTAAACATTATCATTCTCTTTCAACAACTGAGAAAAGAGGCCCTAGAGACTCAGGTGACAGGCAAGATTTGAAACTAGTGCTCACAGCCATTAACTTCCCTGTAAGAGATAGCCTGTATGGCTCTTTTTTTTTTTTTTTTTTTTTGTCTTTTAGTATTATTCTTTTTTTTAATTGTTGATATTGTACAGTTTTCTGTCTTTTACCCTGCCCCAGCCCACCACCCCAGCCCTCCCCACCTTCCTCCCATTTCCACCCCTCATAGTTTTTGTCCATGAGTCCTTTATACTTGTTGCTCTAAACCGTTCCCCTTTTCCCCTGAAATTCCCTCCCCTCCCCCTCTGGTCACTGTCAGACTGTTCTCAAATTCAGTGTCTTTGTTTATATTATGCTTGTTTGTTTGTTTTGTTGATTAGCTTCCTGTTAAAGGTGAGATCATATGGTATTTGTCTTTCACTGCCTGGCTTATTTCGCTTAGCAAGATACTCTGCCTGTATGGCTTTTAATTAAAATAACATGATGTTTCTACCTCTTTATTCTTGTTAGTGTTTGTGATCCTGAAATAACTTTAATACAAATGGTTTTCAATCCCATTATTCTTACTAGTTCTGCAGCTTGATCAAGTAAATACTTTCTTTATTATGTTCGTTTTCTTTTTCTACGCAGGATGTTCCATTTCTAAGCCAGATGTGATTACCCTGTTAGAGCAAGGGAAGGAACCTTGGCTGGTTGTGAGGGATGAGAAAAAGAGATGGAGGCCAGGTGAGTGAGTGCTGAACAGGCAGAGGTAAGCCATTTATGGCATGGCTGGGAAGGAAACATACCCTTAGATGTTGATTGTGAAGAAAAGGCCTGAAATCTGGAAAGAAAACTTAGATATCAGCATGAGCCACCAAAGAAATTTTACCTTTACTTCCACTTACCATTTATTTCTTTACTCATATTTCCCTCTCATTTCCATGGGGGGAAACTTTCTTCCCTAATGACAACTATTTTACCTGTAAGGTGGACCAAAAAGTCCATTTAGTTTTTCCATAAAATAAAAAACAGGTTTCTCTTTCTCACCATTAACTATATTCAATATTTTGAGTATGTGGGCTATCTCCTGCATGGCATAACATTGATTGTTCACAGTGTCTCCTTTGATTGCTGTCAACTTCAGCTGGTCTACCCGACCAAGGAGCAACATCTGGCAAGAAAACTTTGCAAACCACTTCTGATACATTCAGTCAGTCATAGCACCTTCCCTATACACTGCAAAAATCTATTTTTGTGTTTCAGTTGCGTTTTTACCTTTTTTTAAAAGTACAGTTGTCTCCATTTTCACCCGATGCCCCCACTCCCCAGCCCCATCCGTCCCCACCTCCCATCCTGGAACCCACCACCTTTGGATTTGTCCTTATGTCCTTTATACATGTTCCTTGGTGCCCCCCAACCTATGATCCCCTATTATCCCTCTCTCTCCTCCTCTCTGGTTACTGTCAGATTGTTCTTAATTTCAATGTCTCTGGTTGTATTTTGCTTTCTTGTTTGTTTTGTTGATTAGGTTCCACTTATAGGTGAAATCACATGGTATTTCTCTTTCACCGCTTGGCTTGCTTCACTTAGCATAATGCTGTCCACTTCCATCCATGCTGTTGCAAAGGGTAGGAGCTCCTTCTTTCCTTCTGCTGCATAATATTCCATTGTGTAAATATACCATAGTTTTTTTATCCACTCATTTACTGATGGGCATTAGGTTGCTTCCAGCACTTGGCTATTGTAAATTGTGCTACTATGAACATTGCATAGGCTCTTACTAGCCCTGCATAGGTTCTTTTGAATTGATGTTTCACAATTCTTAGGGTATAATCCCAGCAGTGGAATTGCTGGGTCAGAAGGCATTCCATTTTTAGCTTTTTGAGGAAATTCCATACTGTTTTCCACAGTGGCTGCACCAGTCTGCATTCCCACCAACAGTGCACTAGGGTTCCCTTTTCTCCACAGTCTCACCAGCACTTGTTGTTTGTTGATTTGTTTATGAGGGCCATGCTGACTGGTGTGAAGTGGTATCTCATAGTGGTTTTAATTTGCATCTTTCTGATGGCTTTTGATGCCAAGCATCCTTTCATGTGTCTATGGACCCTCTGATGTCCTCCTTGAAGAAGTGTCTCTTAAAGTCCTTTGCCCATTTTTTAATTGTATTATTTGTCTTCCTGGTGTGGAGTCATGTGAGTTCTTTATATATTTTGGAGATCAAACCCTTGTCTGAGTTATCATTGGCAAATATACTTTCCCATACAGTTGCTTCTCTTTTCATTTTACTGCTGTTTTCTTTAGTTGTGCAAAACTTTTTATTTTGATGAGGTCTCATTTGTTTATTCTTTCCTTTATGTCCCTTGTTCTCAGGGACATATTGGTAAAAATTTTGTTGCATGGAATATCTGAGATTTCCTGCCTATGTTCTCCTCTAGGACTTTTATGGTGTTGTGACTTATATTCAGGTCTTTTATCCACTTGAATTTATTTTTGTGTATGCTGTAAGTTGGTCATCAAGTTTCATTTTTTTGCATGTAGCTGTCCAGATCTCCCAACACTGTTTGTTGAAGAGGCTATTTTTATTCCATTTAGTGCTTCTGCCACCTTTGTTGAATATTAATTGACCATAGAGACTTGGGTTTATTTCTGGTCTCTATTTTGTTCCATTGATCTATGTGTCTGTTCTTATCCCAGTACCAGACTGTTTTAATTACCGTGGACTTGTAATATAGTTTGATGTCAGGTGTTGTGATCTCTCCTACTTTGTTCTTCTTTCTCAAAATTGCTGAGCTAGTCAGGGTCATTTATGGTTTGTATAAATTTTTGAAATGTTTGTTCTGTATCTGTGAAATATGTCATTGATATTTTTAATAGAGATTGCATTGAATCTCTAAGTTGTTTGCAGTAGTATGTACATTTTGATGATGTTTGTTCTTCCAAAACATGAACATGGTATGGTGGTTCCATTTATTTGTGTCTTCCTGTCTTAATTTCTTTCTTCAGTGATGTGTAGTTTTCTCAGTATAGGTCTTTTACTTCCTTGGTTAGGTTTATTCCTACGTTCTTTATTTTTCTTGTTGCTGTATGAAATAGGACTTTTTTCCTGATTTGTGATTCTGATATTTCATTGTTGTTGTACAAGAATATCTTTGTTTTCTGAATATTGACTTTGTATCCCTCTGTTTTGCCAAATTCACTTATTAGGTTGAGTAGCTCTTTGGTGGAGTCTGTAGGATTTTCTATGTACACTATCATGTCATCTGCAAACAATGACAGTTTTGCTTCCTCTTTTCCAATTTGGATGCCTTTTATTTCTTGTTCTTGTCTGATCATTGTGGCTAGGACTTCCAATACTATGTTGAATATAAATGGTAAAAGCAGACATCCTTGTCTTGTTCCTGATCTTAGTGGGAAAACTTTTAGTTTTTGCCCATTGAGTATGATATGGATGTAGGTTTATTATATGTTGAAGTATGCTCCCTGTATTCCCACTTTGCTGAGTGGTTTTATCATAAACGGGTGCTGTACCTTATCAAATGCTTTTTCTGCATCTATTGACATGATCATGTGATTTTTTCTTTCCTTTGTTTATGTGATGTATTACATTTATTGATGGCAAATATTGTGCCATCCTTGCATCCCTGGGGTGAACCCCACTTGATCATGGTGTATGATCTTTTTAATGTATTGGTGGATATGGTTTGCCAGTGTGTTTTTACCTTTCTTGAAATAATAAAGCATAATATGCACACAATGTTGCTTGTTTTCTTCCATCTTCACTATTAAAATGACTACACAAAAATTCACCAATTTTGATGTTTTTTAAAAATGCATGCTGATATGATAGCTATCACAACACAATCTAATGATGTTGTTTTGAATGCAGTTAAAGACAACTAAACCCAATAATACATATATTTCTTCATTGCCCTCTTTTCATGAACTTTGCATTGTAGTAGGAAAGTCAAGCAAAAACACAAAGAAATGGATTACCAAATACCATGAAGTGATTAAGTATTATTAAACAAGTGAGTAGAGTAAGAACGTAGGTAATTATGATGGGAAAATGGGGTAATTTTGGATAGGATGGTTATGGAAGAGGAACCAATTGGGAGAGGCTCCAACTTGTCAAAGATGGAATCATTTGAGCATCTATGTACATAACTGCAATGAATTATAACATAAAATATGCTTAATTTCATAAATTCTTAGTGATAATAACAGCAAATTGTTCACCACTAGGAACTACTAGAGAAATAACTTACTGGAAAACATAAATTTAAAAGATATAAAGCATTTATAACTGCCTTCCTTACTATAAGAACTGTTCTTACTTACTATAGGAACTATTCTTATATTAAGGAATGTTTTTCTTAATAAAAGTGTTCAGTAAATAAATGAAGAATGATAGAATATTGCCGTTTTAGAACCTATTATGAGATATTGGACTAAGACATTGAACATCAGTGCTGATAGCATCACAAAAGAGACAATCAGCATTATATTTCCTCTCATGTAAGGACACAATATCACGTAGGAAGTAACTTTGCCAACAAAATTGAGCTTATGTCTGATCAAAGTTCTAAAGCCAATTACCAATTAATGGGGAGAAGATAGAGAAACATGTTTTACTACACCTTGATAATATTGTCAGCAAAATTCAGAATATGGGAAAAGCTACAGGGCCAAAAAGAGTTTCATCAATAAATAAATTGCAAGAGAAATCAAAAGACAGCAGAAGAACCTATAGATTAAAAAAAGATATACTCTATGGCCTTTTAATCAATTATGAGTTTAGAGATAGTCGAAGGTGTGACTTTTGATAATATAAGAATTGTTCATTTTTTAGGTTTGGATAATGGTATTATGATTATGTTTTTAAAAAATTATTTTAGAGATGAATTCTGAAAGAGGTACAAAAATAGTTTAATTTATGGAATTTGCTTTAAATATTGTGAGCGGCATAGGCCAGGATTTGTCTTGGGTTGGTGATTATTAAGGTTTGTTCATAGATACAAGGATGTTTATTATACTATTCTGTCCATTTTTGCAATGTTAGTAATGCTCTTGTAATTAAGTTTTGTTTTAAAGTTATTGGAAGATAAAAGGAGAAAGAAATGAGAGGTGTCGCAGTAGTAAAAATAAGTATACACAACTTGGAGAGCTTTGCCATGAAGTAGATATGGGATATAAGAAATGTATTTTAAGATGTGAGGTATTAGAACATATTTATAAGCTGAAGGGGATAATTTCAAAGATAGAAAAATTGATGGAGTAGAGAAAGAGGATAGTTTTGTAAGGAATGACCTTAGTAGATGAGAAAGAATAGGAACCAATTTATGAAGGAAAACTGTGCATATAGTAAGGATATGGTCATAGGTTAGTTGGATAATGTGGTGAAGAGAAGAATTGTATTTTTCTTTCAATTGCTTCTAATTTCCTGGTGAAATAAGCAGTAAGTTACCATCAAAATGCAAGGATTATTTAAATTTTTTTTGGAATTCAGTATGGACTATTTAGTATTTGATCAGTATGGATTCTCAGAAGTACAATTCTGTGGTCATAGAGTTTTAACTTTTATAGATCTCTTGATACATTAACCCTAGTGTTAATGTGACTAAAAACACATCTGATATAAATATTTTGTATCCCATACCATATTGTGTTACCCAAAAAAAGTGGTTACAGAAAATATTAATTTTATGACCAGGTTAATTTGCTTCTCAGTTTCTTTTTAATTAAAGCTGATACACTGCAAATGGAAATATTTCTCCTTTTATATTGATCTGAGGTGGACTAATATTTTGGTTTCACAGAGCCCTTGATTTGGTAGAATCCACACTAGTACTGGTTTATCAATTTTAAATAGTTAAGTATTCTACATATATCTTAAAGTTTGGAATATTAAAGTTTCCTACCATAGGCCAATCTTTTAATGCCAGCCTTTTGTTTCAACATAGGTCCAGTCTACTCCTTATTGATTATATCACACAAACAGTGCCTGGGCTATTATTTGTATTTTTAGTTTATTTAAACTAGAATATGAACCTCAAGATGCTTGTGAAACAGTCTGAATATGGAGTCTTTGATTTTTGTTTCTCATTAATCTTTACTATTGTCTCAGTCATGTCTACTTCGATAACAATGTAATGTTCATCTGTAGCCAGTACTTTCAAAACCATCAACTTAGTTTTCATAGAAAAATGGTTGTCTTTTGCTGCTTGCAGGGATAATAACTCACATAAACAAACTTGGGAACAAACGTTGGCTGACTTTTTGTTAAGATTACAGCTCAGCTCTTTGTAGAGTATGTAGTCTCCTAGGTAAGAAGTATCAACATGTCAAGGTCTTGATCTAGCATCTCTCTTAAGCTGGGTTCACTATATGCTTTCCGAAAATGTTCAGTTTACTTTTAACTAAAACCTCCATATTTAGTTGAGTAAGTTTTATAACTTATGCTCTATTCCATTACTTTTCCTATTGTTTAATGTTTCTTATGTCAATTCGTATGGGCTTTTATGCTGTGAACACTTTCTTATTTTTCTTTTTTTTTTAAAGATTTTATTTATTTATTTTTAGAGAGAGGGGAAGGGAAAGAGAAAGAGGGGGAGAGAACGTCAATGCGTGTTTGCCTTTTAAGCAGCCCCTACTGAAGACCTGGCCCACAACCCAGGCATGTGCCCTGACTGGGAATTGAATGAGCAACCCTTGGGTTCGCAAGCTGGTACTTAATCCACTGAGCCTCACCAGCCAGGGCTCATTTTTCTTATAAATGTTATGACTGTTTAATTTGACTTTGACACTAATTTTTTGATTACTGACTTTCAATTTATAATTTGCAAATAAATTCTTTGACATTACCACCTTATTTTAAGAACATTATTTATACGTTTATAACTGTCCCTTACTACTGTTATGACTAGCTATTCATCATTTTATATATCATTTGTATCATATTTATCTTAATGATGCCCTGAATTGACTTTTCCCAAAAAATTCTGACAACATTCCTATAATGTTGCATTGCTGGCTTGGCCGGGGAGATAGAGATAGACAGATGTAGGGGAGGAGAGAAGGAAGGGTGCTTTTCCTACACACAATTTAAATCATTGTTACCTTTTAATATCTTCTTAGTATATCCTTTTAAAGTAAACTTGTTGAAATATAAATGCATACAAATATAAATTGTAACCATGCAGCTCACTGAATTTTTCACAAAGTGATCACACATAGAATCATATTCAGATTAAGAAAAAGAGCTTTGCTAGTATGTCACAAGCTTCCTCCTAACTCCTTGTCATTCCTTCTCACCGAAGTTGACCACTATCCTGACTTTTAAGAACTCTGTAGATTAATTTTACTGTTTTCAGGCTTTATAAAAATGCAGTCATACAGTATATATTCTTTTATGTCTGGCTTTCTTAACTCATTATTGTTTGTGAGATCAACTTAAGTTATGTGCACTTGTAGATTATTTTTGTTGCTGGACAGTATTGTGTTATATCAATATGTCATAATTTACTTAGCAATTCTTCTGTTGATGAACAGTTCTTTCCAATTTGGGCAAATTAAAAATAATATTTCTGTATTATGAGTTTTTTAAACTACTGTTTTCTTTTTGAAAAGTAATGAACACTTATTGCAAAATGTTGAGAAAATTTGTAACATAATTGTGCATAGTTATATAAACTCGATGAAAATAAGTAGAACCTTTCATTACCTTGGTTGTGAAGGCAGAAGAAGGTTTACTCATGACTATGCAAAGTAGAAAATGAGCTGCACTGACGATATCTGCAAGTGAAAGTAGAAAGGCAGTTGGAAGGATAATCACCTGTAAAGAAATCACCATTTTCCATGTTTATATTTGACTGAGATAGATTAGATCGGCTTTTGTTTTCCCTATTGGAAATGATGAAAAGGAATATTTAATCAATGTAGTAGTGTGCAAAAATGAAGGCAAGGCAACATGTACAATAACTTTTACACAATTATGAGAAATTAATAAACAGTCACCATGTTCTATGGATTCGTTATTCAATGATAATTGAAAGATTGTTTCTGCCCTCAGGGAGATTTAAGATAAGAAAATAAAAACTGAGGCAATTCAGGAATATTGTACAACAAAGTTGAAAAAAGTGCTAAGCAAGAAACAAGGTACTTGGGTAGAAAAGAAAGGATATAAATTAGTTGAAATCATCAGGAATAATATTTTTTTAACATGATAGCTAAAGGATGAAAGGAACCCAACCAGCTGAAGAACCCAAATCAGTGTTCCTAGGAATTTTAATAACCAGTGAAAATCTCTAGGAAATGGAAGGATCATGACATAGGAGCAAAGGGGACAGTCAGTGTTTTGAAATATGGTAAACAGCAGCCATGTTATTCATGGTAAGGTGTTTGTACATTATTATAATTGAAAGAAACCATTAAAAATTTCAAGTACAGAATTTCAAACTTTGATCTGAATCCCAACAATCTGGTGTTACCATGTTCTTTATTCCCCTTAACTTTCTTCAACTTAAATGATTATTTTAGAGTTTTTGAATCCACTTACTTCAATTGGGCTTTATTTTCTATTATAAAGCTTTTATTTACTTTACTTGTTTACTTTTTATAGAATAAGAAAATAGCATGCACTTATCCTTTTTTTTTCAGATTTGGAATCCAAAATATTTCAAAAGGATATTTATGAAAGGAATTTGTCACAGTGGGATATAATGGAAAACATTAGAAGTTATAGCCTGGAAGCCTTCTTTTTCAGAAAAAAATGTGAATATAAAAAGTTCGAGGGGCAAAAAGGTCTTCAGAAGGGATATTTCAGGCAAATGAAAAAAAACACCTCTGAAAAAAGGCCCACTTGCAGAAAACTTAAATCTCTGACTTTGTATGAGAGAATTCATAATAGAGAGAAACCTTATGAATGTGGCGAATGTGGAAAGGCTTTTAGAGTACGCCAACAACTTACTTTCCATCAGAGGATTCATACTGGTGAGAAACCCTATGAATGTAAAGAATGCGGTAAAGCCTTTAGACAGTGTGCCCACCTTAGTCGACATCAGAGAATTCATACTTCTGATAAACTCCTTGAATGTAAGAAATGTGGGAAGATCTTTACATGTAGCGCAGATCTTCGAGTACATCAGAGAATTCATATTGGTGAGAAGCCCTATGAATGCAAAGAATGTGGGAAGTCCTTTAGAGTACGAGGACAACTGAATCTTCATCAGAGGATTCATACTGGTGAGAAACCCTATGAATGCAAGGAATGTGGAAAGACCTTTAGACAGTATGCACACCTTACTCGACATCAAAGACTTAATGTTGCTGAGAAGTGCTATGAATGTAAGGAATGTGGGCAGGCTTTTCTGTGTAGTACAGGTCTTAGAATACATCACAAACTTCATACTGGTGAAAAACCTTATGAATGTAAGGATTGTGGGAAGGCATTTAGAGTAAGGCAACAGCTTACTCTCCATCAGAGAATTCATACTGGTGAGAAACCCTATGATTGTAAGGACTGTGGGAAGACCTTTAGCCGTGGCTATCATCTAACTCTTCATCAGAGAATTCATACTGGAGAGAAACCTTATGAATGTAAAGAATGTCAGAAGTTTTTTCGCCGTTACTCGGAACTTATTTCACATCAGGGTATTCATATTGGAGAGAAACCCTATGATTGTAAGGAATGTGGGAAAGCGTTTAGACTGTTCTCACAACTTACTCAACATCAGAGTATTCATTTTGGTGAGAAACCTTATAAATGTAAGGAATGTGAAAAGACTTTTAGACTGTTCTCACAACTTACTCAACATCAGAGTATTCATACTGGTGAGAAACCCTATGACTGTAAGGAATGTGGAAAGGCCTTTAGACTTCATTCGTCACTTATTCAACATCAGAGGATTCATTCTGGTGAGAAACCATACAATTGTAAAGAGTGTATGAAGGCGTTCAGACAGCACTCACACCTCACTTACCATCAACGAATTCATAACGTAACTAAATAATTATAAGAAAGCCTTCCATTGTGAATTTTATGTTAGGGAACATTGGAAAATAAATTCTAGAGGAAAGTTTTTGAATGTAAGGATTCCTTTTACTTCATGCTCACAGCTAACTTAAGAGGTTTTATTTTAAAGGAAGAATATGTCCATGAATATGAGGAAGCTGTTCATCACCATTTAAATGATGATAAATTTTAGGAAATTTATTCTAGAAGGAAAAATCTCTTAAAGGAGTGAATGTGGGAAAGAAGTTGATGTGGTAATGTTCTCTAGTAGAGAATTTTGCAACACATGAAATTAATGGAACTAGGCAGGGTTCTCAGTAGAGGTTAAGAACATTAGGTGAAATGTTGATAGGAACTTCATTGTGAGTAGGTAGGTCAGGCTGACATCTGAACCCACTGACTAATTTTAACCTCATCAAAAATATGACAAAATATCTTAATAAGGTAAAATAAGACATCTTGCCAAAAAATAGTGAAACTGAATCTAAGTAAGCATCAAGATCTAACTCCCAGTTTAGAGAAAATACAGGGAGTGGAAGAACAAAGTACATGATGCAAAAAGAAGCATTTAGATCTAAAATATGGGTAATTCTATAAGAGGGATTACCTGGCTTCTCAACCAATAAAATGGCACTGAAAAAAAAATGAAAGTGGAATTGCTTAGATATTAAGAGCCTTAACAGGTGTATGAACCAAATGTAGTTAACATTAAGAAATTACGGTTTTGTTGAATGATTAATAGCACTGAGTTTAAGTAAAAATGGCTGAAGTTTATATAGGCAAGATGATACAATGTCTGGAATTCTCTTTAAAATGCCCATGGAAAAGAGGGTGGATAACAAGTTTGTCAAAATGGTGGTAAGATGAGTGTCTTGGGTACACAGTTATTGTATATTTGGTTTTTGCTATTTTCTCTATTTTTATGTATTTAAAATGTTCTATAATGTTCTTTAAAAGGTAAATTATGCAGTGTTATTACCAGTTTGAAGTGAATTATTTTTTTGTGAATGACTTTTTAAAATGCCTATATATCAGAACTTGTGGATATTGCCAAAGCTGTAAGCAGTGGGATATTAAATATACTATAATGTATTGGGGAAATTAAAGAATGAGGGTCCAGATTTTACCTAATTAACTTATTCCTATATCTGTTATAGTTCCTGTCTCATCATACTTCATATATATCGTATTTTCAGAGAATGAGTAAAAGCAATTACCACTAAATGTGGAGATTGATGGAATAGACAATTGCTAGGAACATGTAGACCACTCAAAATTGAGCGATTAAAAACTTAAGTGTGGCTAGTTCAAATTAAAATGTTAAGTGTAAAGTATACATGGGGTCTTCAAGACTTACTTAAAAAAGAATGTAATATATCAATTTCTCACAGCATTTATGTGCTGTGGTGTGGAAGCAATGATAGATTCAGTGGATAACATTGTTATATAATACAGAATCCAATTTAAGTGTGTTTCTGCTTCCAAGTAGCATGTTTTTATACTGAGGTCTTCTTGGTTCTACCCTGAGTCATGCTGGGGTTTTTTATTGCTTCATAAACAGTGGCTTATGTGTAGAGCTGAATAGTTTGCTTAGATTATTTTTAGCCTGTAGACATTTTGGGCTCCAAAGACCCTCTCACACTCTGTACTTTCTGTCTTGTTCAACTTTGTATTGCTTCAAGTAGTACAGTTCTCTTGAAAACTATTTTCTATGTGTGTTATTAGGGTTCATTCAGTTAGACAAAGGATCAATGGGATCTTCTCTGTTTTGGGTTCACTATGAGGCTGCTGTGAAAAAGTAACTTTAAAATTATTAGAAGGCCTGCTGTCTCACAGAGAGTGTAAAAGTTGGCTTCATGTTTACTCTAAGGCTGCATTTTCATGACAGAACCATATAGTTGATTGTTTTCCCTCTCTCAAGGTTTTTATACCTTTGAGGACATTTTGTTACCTGGAAACAGTCATAGAACCTGCTATATTTCCCTGAAATTATATTTAAAATATGTACCAATTTCTATAACAAATATAATGCTTGTGGTTTTTTGTTGTTTTTTTTTTTTTACTCTCTTAATATGATGGATTACCTTCATAGATTTTCAAATATTGATCAAGTCTGGAATAAAGTCCATTTGTTTAAAATGTATACAGTTGACCCCTGAACACGGAGGTACAGGAAGCTGATCTCCTATTAGTTGAAAATTTGTGAATAACTTTTGACTCCATCAAAACTGAACTATTATTAGTCTACTACTGAAAGTCAGTAGTCATACTGAAAATATAAGCAGTTGATTAATGTATATTATGGATGTTATATGTGTTATATACTGTATTCAAGTCCTAGCCAGAGAAAAAATGTTAAGAATATCATAAGAGAAAATACATTTACAGTACTGTACTGTATTTAGTGATACTGTAAATTGACATCATCTGCAAGATGAATTGTCAGTACATACCTAAGTATTGTCTTGTACGATACAAAACAATGTAGATGTTACACATATCACTACATATTAAAAATAAAAAGTTGTGAAAAATCCATTTATTTATGGGTATAACTGTGATAACAAAGAAGCAGCAATATGATTCTTTCATGGCAGCCTACCATATATATTAATGAATCATAAAATTTTTATGGCATACAGCATTAGCCATATTTATAATACATTATTGGAAATATAACATTATTTAAAGGCCACTTATCTGTGATGGGCTAATACAGTTTCTCCAATTAAGAGAAGTACTGCACAATAATGTAATTCACAGAGCAAAGTTACAGAACAATAAGAAAGCTAACATTAATTTTATAATACAGATCAATAACATGCCTATGTAAGGGATAGACTATCCACTTTAAGTCTTGCTCCCTATGTTCCACATGATGCATACTTAGGCAGTGATGATACAAAAATGTCTCATGATTTCTGGTCAAGTTAGCGGAATAGGTTACTGCTCACCTCTTCCCATGACTATATCAAAATTCCAGCTAAACTATGGAATAACCATTGAGAGCCACCTGGAGACTACCTGAGAAGTCCTATAACTAAAGATATAAAAAGGAAGCCACCATAAGACTGGTAAGGGTGGAGATGGTGGATCAGCTATCCCACACCCACCTTGTGTTGAGGAACCTCACTGAGGAGTGAAGCAGTTTCAGCTTCACACCAAGTTTTCCCAGCCCAGGGTCCCAGTGCGAGGAAGAGAAGTCTCTATAACTTGTGACTCTGAAAACCAGCAGGGATTGTGGCTGAGTGAGATAGAGTTTCTGGAGCCCCAGGCACTTCTCTTAAAGGGCCTGCACACGGACTTACTGTTGGGCTTGCTCACAGCTCCAGCAGTGGGGCAGCAATTTGAAAAGAACCAAAGACATGGGAAGGGACTGAATTGTCTGGATTCAGCACAATGTCTTGAAGGACAGCTTTCTCCCAGATAAGTGCTGGCCAATGCCATAGTTTCTTTGTTGAGCCCCACTCCCACCCAGTCTGCAGGCACAGGCAACATCATATATAAGTCTTTAGCAACTTGGCTAATGTTATTGCACTTCAGTTCCCTGAGACCTCACCCCACGAAACTTATGAGACCACACTTCCAGTGGTTTTTCCATATAACTGGCCAGTCTTGGCTCATGCTTTGGAACTTTATAAAAATGCATAGGTTTATGACTTACACCTCTTGCTAAGTGGCTCCAAACCTGGCACTGTGACAGTCAGTCTAGCCTCTCTCAGGCACCTGCAAGTCCAGCACAAGTGGCAACCATCTGCAGATCACTTTATAGCTCATATGAGGTGGCCCTGGGGCAACAGCTGATGTTAGCCCAGATCAGAGCCAGTCCCAAGAGGTCCCAGAGTCAACACACTTGGTGGTCAGTTTCAGACTACAGCAGAAACCACTTAGCCACCTCCACAAATGACAGTAGGCACCAGAACCACAATAAGTGAATACTGCTCCATGGGGTCAGTCCCTGCACAACACTTCCGCTGTTGTCATCACCAGTTCTCATGGCCAATCTTCCTGAGGGTCTATCTTTCCCATTGACATGCCAACAACAATAATGGTTCAACCACCACAGGAAGGCACACAAAACCCACACAAGGGGCACACCTGGAGCACTCAACTTGGGTGACCAGGGAGACTGCCACTGGACTCTACAGAACACCTACTACATAAGGCCACTCTACCAAGACTGGGAGAGGTAACTGCTCTACATGATAACATAAGAACAAACAGAGAGTCAGCCAAAATAAGTAGAAAAAAAATCAAAGTGAAATAACAGAACAAAATGCCAGAAAAAAAGACTAAACAAAATGGAGACAAGCAATCTACCAAATGCAGCGTTCAGAACACTGGTTGTCAGAATGCTCACTGAACTTAGAGGAGAACTCAGTGAAAACTTTAACAAAGATATAAGAAACAAAAATGAAAATAGAAAATATTTAATTAGTTGCAAATGAAGAATAAATTAAAGGCACTCTCAGATTACATAAAGCAGAGAATTTACCAGCAATTTGAAAGACAGTGGTAGCAGAAAACACCCAATTGATACAGCAAAAGAAAAAAAATGAGAATAGTTTAAGGGGCCTCTGGGATAATAACAAGTATACCAACATTCACATCATACAGATTTCAGAATAACAGGAGGAATCAAGGAATTTAAAATCTATTTGAAGAAATAATAATGGAAAACTGCCCTTATCTGGCAAAGGAAATAGGCATACGAGTTGAGGAAGTGCAGTGAATCCCACAGAAGATAAATTCAAAGGCCCAGACCAAGACACATATTAAATGCCAAATGTGTAAGAGAATCTTAACAGGGAGAAAAAAGCAATTTGTTACCTCCAAGGGAATTCCCATGAGACTGTCAGCTAATTTCTCCACTAAAACATTCCTATTAGAAAGGACTGGCATGAAATGTTCAAAGTAATGAAAAGAGAGGACCTGCAACCAAGACTTTACCCAGCAAGGCTATAATTTAGAATCAAAGAAGAGATAAAGAGTTTCCCAGTCAAGAAAAAGCCAAAGGAATTTATCTCCACCAAAGCAATATTAACAAGAATTTGTTAAAATAACTTAAAAGGGAAAAAATAAAAATATGAATAACAAAATGGCAATAACTACATACCTATAAATAATTATTTAAAATATAACTGGATTAAATGCTCCAGAAAAAACAAAACAGGTGGCTAAATAGATAAGAAAACAAGACCCATAAATATGCTGTCTACAAGAGATCCAGTTCAGATAGAAAGACACATAATAAAAGTAAACAGATGAGAAAAGATATTTCATGCAAATGGAAACAAAACAAAAGCTGGGGTGGTAGTAATTATAGCAGACAAAACAGACTTTAAAACAAAGACTGCCCTGGTGTGGCTCAGTTGGTTGGAGTGTTGTTTCATACACTGAAGGGTTGCTGGTTCAATTCCTGGTCAGGGCACATGTCTGGGTTTCAGGTTTGATCCCCAGTCAGGGCACATACAGGAGGCAATCAATTGATGTTAAAAAAAATAAAGGGGAAAAGAAACCCCCAAAGGCTATAATAAGCAACAAAGGAGGACCCCACAATTCCACTTCTGGGTATTTAAAAAAATCCAAAACCCTCATTTGAAAAGACATCTCTCCCTGTGTTTATTGCAGCATTGTTTATAAGGACCAAGACATGGAAGCAACCTAAGTTGTCCATTAATGAATAAAGAACAAGTGGTACATATACACCATAAAATATTACTCAGCCATGAAAAAAAATGAAATTTTACCATCTCCAACAATGTGGATGGACCTACAGGGTGTTTTACTATGGGAAATGAGTCAGAGAAAGAAAAATGCCATGTGATTTTACTTATACATGGAATCTAAAAAACAAAAATCAGAAACTCATAGATACTGAGGACACTTTGAGGGTTGCCAGATGGGAGGAGGTTTGGAGAGATTGATGAAAAGAAGGGATTAAGTTGTGAAAATTGCAAGTTATAAAAACAGCCATGAGGATATAAGGTACAGTATGGGGATATAGTCAATAATATTGTAGTAACTATTGTGTCAGTGGGTACTAGATTTATTGGGGTAATCAGTTGATAAGTTATATAAATGTCTAATTACTATGTTGTGCACCTGGAGCTAAAATAATACGTGAACTGTAATTAAAAATATAGTTTAAAATGTCTCATATGGTTATTGTCATGCAGTTACTAGATTTTTAAAGACACACATAACAGATGAGTTTATTAACTACAGTGTGACCATTATTTACTATTCAGTGGAAGTGGATCATCTCATAAAGATCTTCATCCTTGTCTTCATGTTGATTAGCCTGAGGAGGAGGAAGAGGAGGGTTCGATCTTATTGTCTCATGTGGCAAAGGTAGAAAGAGGCCTGCATACTGGGTGTAACTTTGTGGGAATATATTGTAATTTCTGTCTGACTTCCTTTTTTATTTCTTTGAAAATATTTCCCTAGCCACCCCTGTCATCATCCAATGGACTCATGAACAATGTGGCCATGGTGGCAGGGATAAAGATTATGCATGGGGTCAGCAACGTGAACTTTTGCTCACCAGGGCTGACCTACAAATGACCATTGTTGAGTCTTCAATAGGTCAGCAGCAAAGACCAACACTGAAACCCCCACACACACAATATAGCACCATTCTCTGGAGTATTCAGCCAGATACCTCATTGCAAGTTGATTACATTGGACCACTTTTTATTATGGAAGGGAAGCTTTTTGTCCTTACTAGAATATAAACTTCCCATGGATATGGATTTGCCTTCCTTTCATGCCATGTTTCTGCTACAACTACTATCCATGAACATTGCCTCACCTACTGTCATGGTATCCCACACTGCATTGCTTCTAATCAAGTAAGTCCACAGCAAAATAAGAGCAGCAATGGCTCCATGCTCATCAATATCACTTTCTACCATGTTTGCCACCATCCTGAATCAGTCGTCTTGATAGACTGGTGGAATGACCTTTTGAGGACTTCGTTACCATCTAGGGGGCAATATGTTAAAGGCTGAGGCGAGATTCTCTAGAATTCTGTATGTAATCTGAATCAGCATCCAAATTATATGGTTGCCTCTCCAATAGCCATGGATACAGGAGTCAAAGGATGGTGTAAAATAACACTGAAATATATATATGTTTATATGTCTGTGCCCTCATTTCCTGACACAGAGCTCTTAAAATGCTTGTAATTTTCTGAGTGATAAGGACACTAGGGGCATCTCATTCTAAGATTTAATCTGTGACCTTGTTCCTGACACAGGGCTCTTGAAGCCCTTATAATTTGCTGGATGATTAAAATATCTTTTGTTCTAATGAGGCAGTTCTGAATGGATCTTGGATGAGAGCTGGTCACTAGAAGGACCAGGTGATGAATAAAAGCTAGGGATTTTCAGCACTCCCCACCTTCTCTTGAGAAAAGAGGAGCTGGGAATGGAGTTAATAATCCATCGTGCCCATGTGATGAAGCCTACAAAAAAAATCTCAAGCGTACAGGGTTTGGAGCTTCCAGGCTGGTAAACACATCCAGACTGGTAAACACATCCAACTCCACAAGAACAGAAGCTCTTGTGCTCATGACCCATCAGACCTCACTTTAAGTATTTCTTCCTCTGGCTGTTTATCTGTATCATTATCATATTCTTTAATAAATTGGTAAATGTAGGTGTTGCTCTGAGTTCTGTGAGTTGCTCTAGCAAATTAATTGAACCTAAGGAGGGGTCATGGGAACCTCTGATATGTAGCCAAATTGGACAGAAATTGTGGGTAACCTGGGAACTTGTCATTAGCAGCTGAAGTGGAGAGCAGTCTTGTGAGACTTAGCCCTTAACCTGGGGTATCTCTCTCCAGGCAGATAGTGTTAGAATTAAATTAAATTGTAGGACAGCTAGCTGGTATAGTAGAGAATTGCTTGTTGTGGGGGGAATAAAACAACACATATTTGGTGACTGGAAGTATCAGAAGTGCAGTAGTATTTGTGAGTAGTAAAGGAGACACAGGGAAGAAACACACAGTAGGGAAGAACTGTGGGTTTTCTTTGACAGGTGGAAATGAGAATGGTAACATCACTTACCCGCTGTGACCTACTAGCAAAATTTTTGCTTGCTGTTCCCATGTCTTTATTTCCTGCTTGCCTATAGGTCTTAGATCCAGAGGAAATAATGCTTCCACCAGGAGACAATAATTGTTTTGGTAAATTAGAAGTTAAGACTCACCCAGCCACTTCAGCCCCCTCATGCCTTTAAATCAGCAACCAAAGAACAGTTATAGTGTTGGCTGGGATTATTAATCCTAATTACTTGGGGAAAATTGGACTACTACTTCACAATGAAGATCTGGAATACAGGACATCCCTTAGGATGTCTCAGTATTACTACTGCCCTCTGGTTAACATCAGTAGAAAACAACAACCCAATCCTGGCAGAATTACTAATGACCCAGAATCTTCAGAATAAAAAATTGTGTCACTCCACCAGGTTAAGAACCATAATCACAGGACCAGTTACAGAAATGAAGAATGTAATTGTCATCAGCATTCTTCCTTGTGTTGTAATAAACTTGTTTGTGTGTGTATTCATCTCTGTATATTTCCCTCCCTTATTTTCTTATATAACTATATCATAGTATTAAAGTATGACTATATTAGAGTATTTAAGTATTGTTAATTTTTATGTCATAGTATTTCTGGTACAGGGCATCTGGAAGAAGAGTAAGTATCACCCAAGGACTTTGCATCCTTTTCTGGAGAAAGGGTTAGTGAATTTTTTACTGTACACAGGATAGTTGTATTACAGCTGAAATTATGATCTTGTAATTGTTTTTATTTGAAGATTGAGTATGAGTGCTGCATTGACAAGGGTTGGATTTGTTGATAGTTAAATTTATGTGTCAACTTGATATCTTGTTAAACATTATTTCAGTATGTGTATGTGAGGGTGTTTCTAGATGGGACTAGCATCTGAATCAGTGGAGTTGGTGAAATAGGTTGCCCTCCCCATCGTGGACCTAATTAAAACAAAAAAAGGACTCATTACTTAAGCTGGATATCTCATCTCACTTTGTCCCACATTCAGTCTAGGATTTACATCATTGCCTCCTCTGGATCTCAGGATATTGGACTGAAATTGAATTAGACCATGGGCTTCCCTGGTTCTCCAGTTTACAGGTGACAGATCATAAGATTTCTCAGCTCCATAATCATGTGAGCCAGCTCCTTATTATAAATCTCCTTTGATAGCTTATTGTTTCTATGTCTCTGAGAACCCTAATAAAGGCCTAAAGATTTCTAAATATTTAAATTAAGTATTTAATTACTTTAATAGTTATCAAACTATTCATCCTGGATGAGCTTTGGTAATTCAAAATCCATGTCAGATAATTCCAGTATCTGTGTCATCTTCCTGTTGGTGTCTATTGTATCCCCAGTTGTTCTTCAAATTTTTTAATTTTAATGTTATGCTATTAGAGTTGTCCTAAATTTTCTTCCATTGCTCTCCTGGGCTCTGCCCCCCCACCCCAAAGTCAGTCCCCACCCTGTCGTCTATATCCATGGGGCATCCGTACATGTTCCTTGACTAGACCCTTCCCCTACTTTTCCCCCTTCTCCCATTTCCCACCTCCCCTCTAAGTCAATGTCAGTCTGTTCCTTGTTTCCATGCCTCTGATTCTACTGTGCTCTTTGTTTTGAACACTCATTAGGTTCTTTTTATAGCTGAGATCATACGGTATTTGTCTTTCACTGCCTGTCTTCTTTCATTTAACATAATACTCTCCAATTCTATCCATGATGTCATGAAAGGCAGGAGTTCCTTCTTTCTGCTGTGTAGTATTGTATTCTGGAAATGTACCATAGATTTTTAAATTTTTGTTCAATCACAGTTGTCCCTATTTTTCCCTCATTACTCTCCTTTACCCTGCCCACTGGCCTTCCCATATTCAATCCTCCCCCCACACCCCAGTTGTCCTTGTCCATGGGTCCCTTATATATCTATGTTCCTTCACTTGCCACTTCTCCTTTCCCCATTACCCATGTCCCCTCGCCCATCTGGTCACTGTCAGTTTATTCTTTTTTTCCATGCCTCTGGTTCTAATTTTGCTCCCTTGTTTTTTCTGTTGATTAGATTATACTTATAGGTGAGATCATATGGTATTTGTCTTTCACAGCCTAGCTTATTTCACTTAGCATAATACTTGCCAGTTCTATCCATGCTGTCATGAAGGACAGAACTTCCTTCTTTCTTTCTGCTTTGTAGTATTCCATTGTGTAAATGTACCACAGTTTTTTGATCCACTCATTTACTGGGGGGTACTTAGGCTGTTTCCAGCACTTGGGTATTGTAAAATAGTGCTGCTTTGAACATAGGGTGCATAGGATATTTTGAATTGGTGTTTCAGGATTGTTAGGGTATAATCCCAGCAGTGGAATTCCCAGCTCAAAAGGCAGTCCCATATTTAGTTTTTTGAGGAAATTCCATATTGTCTTCCACAGTGACTGCATGAGTCTGCATTCCCAACAGTATATTAGATTCCCTTTTGTTCACAACCTTGTCAGCACTTGTTTGTTGATTTGGTTATGATGGCCATGCTGACTGGTGTGAGCATCTACAAGATATGAGTGGTATCTCGTAGTGGTTTTAATTTGCATCTCTCTAATGGCTAGTGATGCTGAGCATCCTTTTATATGTCCCTGGGTCCTCTGTATGTCCTCCTTGGAGAAGTGTCTGTTCAAGTCCTTTACCCATTTTTTAGTTGGATTGTTGGTCCTCCTAATGTGGAGTCACGTGAGTTCTTTATAAATTTTGGAGATCAAACCCTTGTCTGAGGTATCATTGGCAAGTATATTTTTTCCTTTCGATGATGAATTCTTTTTCTTTTTTAAAAGATTTTATTTATTTATTTTTAGAGGGGAGTGGAAGGAGAAAGAGAGGGATAGAAACAGCAATGAGTGGTTGACTCTCACACGCCCTACACTGGGAACCTGGCCCACAACCTAGGTTTGTGCTCTGGCTGGGGATTGGACCAGCAACCTTTTGCTTCACAGGCTACCACTCATTCCACTGAGACACACCAGTCAGGGCTGGTTATTTTTTCTTTAGTCATGCAGAAGCTTTTTAATTTGATGTAGTCCCATTTGTTTATTCTTTACATCCCTTGCTCTAGGGAATGTATTGAAGAAAATATTGCTGCATGGATATCTGAAATTTGCTTGCCTATGTTCTCTGCTAGAATTTTTATGGTGTCTGTATTTACATTTAAGTATTTTATCCAGCTTGATTTTATTTTAGTGTATGGTGAAAGTTGATGGTCCACTTTCTTTCTTCTTCTTTTTTTTTTTTGCATGTAGCTGTCCAGATCTTCCAACACCATTTGTTGAAGAGGCTACTCCATTTTGTGGTTCTTCCCCCTTTGTTGAATATTAATTGACCATACAGATATGGGTCTATTTCTGGGCTCTCTGTTTTGTTCCATTGGTCTATATGTCTATTTTTATGCCAGTATCAGACTATTTTGATTACAGTAGCCTTGTATTATAGTTTGATGTCAGGTATTGTGATCCCTCCTACTTTGTTTTTTTCTCAAAATTGCTGCACCTATTGGGGGTCATTTATGTTTCCATATAAATTTTAGAAATGTTTTTTCTTTTCTTTTTCTTTTTTTTTTAAATCAAACAATTCTGTGAGCATTTTTTTAAAAATATTTATTTATTTATAGAGGGGAAGGGTAGGAGAGAGGGAGAAGGAGAGAAATATCAATGTATGGTTGCCTCTTATGTGTCCCATGCTGGGAACTGGCCTGCAACCCAGGCATGTGCCCTGACTGGGAATCGAACCGCAATCCTTTGGTTCGCAGGCCCGCGCTCAATCCACTGAGCTACACCAGCCAGGGCAGAAATGTTTTTTTCTATATTAGTGAAATGTGTCATTGGCATTTCAATAGGGATTGTGTTGAATCTATACATTGCTTAGGGGAGTATAAACATTTCAATGATGTTAATTTTTCCAATCCATGAACACGTATATGATTCCATTTATTTGTGTCTTCCTTAATTTCTTTCTTCAGTGTTCTGTAGTTTTCTGAGTATAGGTCTTTTATCTCCTTGGTTAAGTTTATTCCTAGGTACATTTTTTCTTGTTGTTATAGTAAATGGGATTGTTTTTCCTAGTTTCTCTTTCTGGTATTTCATTGTTGATATACAAAAAATACCTTTGATTTCTGAATATTGACTTTGTATCCTGCTATTTTGCCAAATTCAGTTATTCAGTTGAATACTTTGTTTTGATTTTGGTGGAGCCTATAGAGTTTACTATGTACACTATCATGTCATCTGCAAACAATGACCATTTTACTTACTCATTTCTTATTAGTGTGCCTTTTTTTCTTTTCCCTGTCTGATGTCTGTGGCTAGAACTTCCAACACTACGTTGAATAAAAGTGGTGAAATTGGACACCCTTGTCTTGTTCCTGATCTTAAGGGGAAGTTTTTAAATTTTTGCCCACTGAGTATGATGTTGGCTATAGGTTTCTTGTATATGTCCTTTATTATGTTGAGGTATGCTCCTTCTATTTCCACTTTGCTGATATTTTGTATCACAGATGAGTGCTGTACCTTATCAAATGCTTTTTCAGCATCTATTGATATGATCATGTAACTTTGCCTTTCCTTTTGTTTATGTGGTGTATTATGTTTACTGACTTACGGATATTATCCTTTCCTTGCATACCTGAGGTGAATCCCACTTGATCATGGCATATGCTCTTTTTGATGTATTGCTGGATCTGGCTTGACAATATTTTGTTGGGGACTGTAGCATCTATGTTCATCAGTGATATTGGCCTGTAGTTTTCTTTCTTTGTTGTGCCTTTACGTGGTTTTGGAATTATGTATTAGTGGCCTCATAAAAAGAGTTCGAGAATCTTCACTCTTCTTGAATTTTCTGGAATAGTTTTAGAAGGATAGGGGTTAGCTCTTCCTTAAATGTTTGGTAAAATTCAGCTATGAAGCCATCCTGTCCAGGGCTTTAGGGTGCTGGTACTGTTTTGATTACCTTTTCAATTTCATTTGTTGTTGTTGGTCTATTCAGACTCTCTGCTTCTTCTTGATACAGTTTTTTGAAACATTATGTGTTTCTGGAAATTGTCCATTTTCTCAGGTTTTCAAGCTTTTTGGCACATATTTGTTCATAGTAATTTCTTATAATCCTTGTGTTTCTGTGGTATCAGTTGTAATTTCTCTTGTTTCATTTCTGATTTTATCTATTTGGGTCATCTTTTTTTTTTTATGAGTCTGGTTAAGGCTTGTTAATTTGCTTATCTTTTCAAAGAATCAGCTTCTAGATGTACTGATCTTTGAATTGTTCTTTTACTCTCTATTTGTCATTTAATTCTTCTCTGATCTTGATTGTCTCCTTCCTTCTATTTGTTCTGGGCTTTGTTTTTTTCTGTTGTTGTTGTTGTTCCTTTGTAATTGTTGACAATGAGATGTTAAAATTCCCTATTATCAGTGTGTTACTGTCTATATCTTGCTTTAGGTCCTCCAAGATTTTCCTTATATATTTAAATGCTTCTGTGTTGTGTGCACATATGTTTACAAGGGTTATATCTTCTGATGGATTGTTTCCTTAAGTATTATGTAGTGTCATTCTTTGTCTCTTTTTATGGCCTTTGTTTTGAAATCTTTTTTGTCCAATATAAGTATTGCTACACCAGCTCTTTTTCATGTCCATTTCTTTCTAATATTTTTTCCACCCCTTCACTTTCAGTCTGCGTAGATCTTTCGTTTTGAAGTGAGTCTCGTAGACTGCAGATATGCAGGTTATGTTTTCTTATTCATTCAGCAACCCTATGTCTTTTCTTTGGGGCATTTAATTGATTTATACTTAAGGTTATTATTGATAGGTATTTATTCATTGCCCTTTTTCATCTTTGTCCTGTGCTTCTCCCCTCTCTCTTTCTTCATCTTCTTAAAACAGTCCCTTTAGCATTTCTTATAATGCTGGTTTGGTGGAGATGTGTGTCGTTAGCCTTTTTTGTTTTTTTACTTGCAAGCTTCTTATTTCACCTTGTATTTTAAATAAGAATTTTTCTGGATAGAGTAGTCCTTTTCTTTTCATTACTTGGAATATTTCTTACCATTTCCTTCTGGCTTGTAGTATTTCTGTTGAGTATTCAGCTGATAGCCTAATTAGAGCTCCCTTGTATGTTACCAGCTATTTAAAACTTGCTGCTTTTGATATTCTCTCTTTGTCTTTAAATTTTGCCATTTTTATTATGATGTGCCCTGGGTATTTAGCTTGATTGGGACCCTCTGTGCTTCCTGGACTTGCATGACTTTTTCTTTCATCAAGTTAAGGAAGTTTTCTCCCATTACTTTTTCAAACATGTTTTCTATGCCTTGCTCCTCTTCTTCTCCTTCTCATTTTCCTATGATATGGGTATTATTATATTTCATAATGTCCTGAAGCTCCTTAAACTCTTCATTATTTTTGAAATTTTCCTTTTGTTGCTCTGTGTGTGGTTTTTTTATCTTGTCCTCCAGCTCACTGATTCAATCCTCTGCTTCATCTAGCCTGCTTTTAATTCCTTCTACTGTATTAATCATTTCAGAAATTGTATTCTGCATTTCCTTCTGTCTCTACTGATAGTTTCTGTGTCCTTTTTCATGTTGATGTAGTTCTCAGCAAGTTCATTGTAGCTTCTGTGGATTTCTTTGTAGTTCTCACTGAGCTCCTTGAGCATCCCTATAACCACTACTTTGAACTCAATGTTTGATAGTTTACTTACCTCAGTTTCATTTAGCATTCTTTCAGGGGATTCCTCCTTTCTTTTCAATTGAGTTTTTTTTATTGTCCCCCTTTTTAAGTAGTTTTTTGTTTCTGCTTCTTAGATTGATCAGCCTTCAGGTCCTCCTGTCTTTAGGACTCCCTGTCTTCACAGTATGACCTTCCATGGTAGGAGACCTCTGGGATTCAGTGGTGAAGTCTCCTTGATCTCCTGAACTTGATGCTCTTCAGATGCCCTTTATGCCATATGTTCTCTGCTTGTAACATATGGCTCTCTAGTTGTAATTGGGTTTTGATTGTTCTTGGGTCATTCTTTGGTGGCTCCTTTCCTCCAGCTGGCTGACAGAGAGTCTCTCTGCCCACCACGTCTTGTATCGTGTTTTGAAGATGCTACCAGAACAAAACTACACAGTCTAGGAAACAAACAAACATATGCAGAATTATCCCCCCAACCACAATCACACTATCAACAGCAAATTTGCCCATATTAATAATGGTGTAAGTTCATTAATAAGACTATTTTAAGAAAGTAGAAACAAATATTAGATGACTAACAAAGAAATATAATTTTGAGAGGACAGATGTAGGAGCAATAATAAAAATAGAGAATCAGGGCAAGGTGAAGAGGAAAGAAAGTAACATTTACATAATAAATAAAAGAGGTAATGAAGAAGGTGGACTGGAGCAAGAGAAGGGAAGCATATAGTATTAGGTTTAACAGAAATTTTTTAAAAATATAGTTAGAAAGAAAAAATAATAATTTTAAAAGTAGCAACCTAATTGGAGAAAAACATCCACCACAACACTATCAACAACAAATGAGCTAAGATTAATATAGTTGGGATGGTGATAAGAGGGGGAAAAAAGAAAGAAAAGTTTAAGATATTTCTAGAGAAAAGGGAAGTGATTTTGAAATGATAGAGGGAGATGGAATATGAAGAGCGAGAAACAAACACCAGGCTAAGACAGGGGAAAATTAAAAATTGAGATAAAAAAGAAAAGGCAGGAAGAAGGCCCAATGGAGTAGGAGAGGGGAATGGTAAAATAATAGATTTGAAATTCCGATATGGTGAAGATCAAGAGAGAAAATTGAAGAAATGCAACAACCAACCTATCATAGCCAATGAGCAAAAACTGATTAAGGTGGAAAGAGAATAAGGGTATTTTAAGAAATGGAAAAAGAATGTGAAATGACAAATGAAAAGCAAAATGGTGTTAATGGGGAGGTCAGGAAAGGGGCAGCAGCTTCCTTGAGGTGGTCCTGCCCCTAATGCCTAGGTCTAGGGTAGCTGCTCTGAATCATTGAAAAGGAGGTTGGAAAATTACCCCCACTGCAGAGGGCAAGGCGGGCGTTTTGGAAGAGATGTTCCATCTCCTTGTTCTTAAGGTTTAGAGTTCCAAAAGGGTGGCTGGGGGCTTCCACTCTCATGCATGCTCATGAGAGATGACCCAGCCCCCTGTTACATGGTGGTCTCTTTGGGCTGACTCACACAGGTAACCAGCGCCCTCAAGGAGGAGGAGGTCAAACTCCTGGGCTGGTGGTTCCTCCAGCAGCAGACAGATGAAAGAAAACCCCTGGCCCTAGCCCATGGGTGGCCAGTAAAAGGAGAGGCAGGCAAACACCTTCCACACTTCGTATTCCCAGGTACCCCGCCACCCGGACATCACACAGAGCATCTCGGCGCTCCTACTATTTCTCCTGCTCACTCTCAGACCTATGCCTTGGCATCTGGGGAGCCACCTGGGAGCCTCGCCCAGCCACCCTCCTCCTACTACTACTCATTGTCCCATGGGTGGGGCTAAGGTGCTCCCTGCCCACTTGGGGTTGTCTCTTCAGGGAACTTAAAGGGGGTGGGGTGGCAGTATCCCCCTGTAATGGAAACCTGGTGGGGAGATTGGGTAATGGGTGGCAGCCTCCTTGAGGTGACCAGTCCCAAGGTCCAGGTTGGGGTGGTTAGGGTTATGATTAGGTTTAAGGCTTGGTGTAGGGCTAGGTAAGGGCTATGCTTAGGATTAAGGTTAGGGTTATGGCTAGGGATATGGCTAGGGCTAGGGTTAGGTTTAGGATTAGGGTTAGGATTAGGGTTAGGATTAGGGTGAGGGTTATTGTTAGGGTTTCGGAAGGCCAAGAGTTAATTTAGTGTTAGGGTTAGGTTTTTTACTAGGTTTAAGACCAGGGCTAGGGTTAGAACAAGGGCTAGGGGTATAATAAGGGTTACGGCGAAGCACAGGGTATGGTTAGAGTTAAATCTAACGTTAGTTTTATGGTTACAATTAGGGTTTGGGTTAGGTTTGGGTTTAGGTTCAGTTTTTGGTTAGGATTAGGGTTAGGTTATGGTTAGGTTATGGTGAGGTTGCATGATAAAGCTAGACCTAGGGTTAGGGTTATGGTTAGGTTATGGTGAGGTTGCATGATAAAGCTAGACCTAGGGTTAGGGTTATGGTTAGAGCTAGGGTTTGGGTTAGTGTTAGGGTTAGAGTTAGGTTTAGGGTTATGGGTAAGGTTAGTGTTAGGGCTAGGGCTAGGGTTAGGGTTAGGATTAGGATTACGTTTATAGTTAGGCTTAAATTTAGGGCTAGGTCTTGGTTTAGAGTTAGAGTTATGGCAAGGACCAAGGTTAGTGTTAGCATTAGGGCTAAGATTAGGGTTAGGGTTAAGGTTACATTCAGGGCCAAGGCTAAGGCTAGGATTAGGGTTTGGGTTAGTGTTAGTGCTACGACTAGGTTTAGGGCTAGGGATAGGGCTCAAACTAGGTCAAGGATTGGAGTAAGGTTAGGAATAGGGTAGGGTTATTGTTAGGGCTAGGTCTAGAGCTAGGGGTGGGATTAGGCTTAGGTTTAGTGTTAGGGTTAGAGTTAAGTTTACAGTTAGGTTTAAGTCTAGGGCTAGGACTAGAACAACGGCTAGGGGTAGGACTAGAGTTAAGGTTAGGGTTATGGCTATGGCTAAGGCTATGGCTAGGTATAGCGATAGGGATAGGGTCATGGTTAGGACTAATGCCAGAGTTAGGTTTAGGCTAAAATTTAGATTTAGGGCTAGGGCTAGGTTTAGTGTTAGGATTAGGGTTAGGGTTAGTGTTTGGGTTACAGCTAGGCCTAACGCAATGGCTAGGGCTAGGTTTAGGGCTAGTGGTAGGGTTAGTGTTAGGTTTAGGGTTAGGCTAGGCCAGGGTTAGGGTTAGGATTGGCTTACGATTATTTTTAGAGCTAGGGCTAAGGCTGGAATTATGGTTAGTGTTATTGCCACAGCTAGGTACACTGTTAGGTTTAGAGTAAGCATTATGATTAGGGTTAGGGCAAGGTACACAGTTATGGTTAGAGTTAAATCTAATGTTAGTTTTATAGTTACAGTTAGGGTTACATTTAGGGTTAGAGTTTGGGTTAGATTTGGATTTAGGTTTAGTTTTTGGTTAAGGTTAGTGTTAGGGCTAGGGTTATGGTTAAGGTGAGGTTTCATGTTAGGGCTAAGGCTAGTTTTAAGGTTCGATTTATCGTTAGAACTAGAGCTAGGGTTAGTGTTAGGGTTCAAGTTAGATTTAGGGTTAGGGTTAGGGCTAGGGCTAGGGTTAGGATTAGGTTTAGGGTTAGGGTTAGGGTTTGGGTTACAGTTAGGGTTCGTGTTCGGATTAGGTTTATGGTAAGGTTTAGATTTAGGGCTAGGGCTACGCTTAGAGTTAGGATTAGGTTTAGTGCAAGGCCCAAAGTAGGGTTAGGGTTAGGGCTAAGATTAGGTTTGGAGTTAAGATTATATTTAGGGCTAAGGGTATGTATATAATAGGATTAGGGTTAGGGCTAGGTTTAGAGCTAGAGCTAGGGCTCAAACTAGGTCTAGGGTGGAGTAGGTTAGGGATAGGGTATAGTTAGGGTTAGAGCTAGGCCTAGGTCTGGGGCTAGGGTTAGCATTAAGGTTAGGGCTAGAGGTAGGGCTGGGATTAGACTGAGGTTTAGTGTTAGGGTCAGGTTATGGCTAAGGCTGTTCCTAGGGCTAGGGTTAGGGTTAGGGTTAGGAAAAAGTTTAGGGTAGGGTTAGGGCTAGGGTTTGGTTTAGGTTTAGGTTTTGGTTTAGGGTTAAGCCTAGAGTTAAATTTAGGTTTAGGTTTAAGGTTATGTTTCGGGCTAGGGCTAATGTTAGGACTACAGTTAGGGTTAGTGTAAGGGGTAGGGCTAGGTTTAGAGTTAGGGTGAGGCCTAGGGCTAGAGTTACAGTTAGTGTTAGGTTTAGGTCAAGGTCCAAGTCAGGGTTAGAGTAAGCATCATGGTTAGGTTTAGGACAATGGTTTGGGTTAGCTCTAGGTCTAGGATTAGGGTTAGGGTTTGGGTGTGGTTAGGGTTATGACTAGGGCTATGGCTAGGGTTAGGGTTAGGGCCAGGGTTAGGTTTCTGTTAGATTTATGAGTAGGGTTAGGATTACAGTTAGGGTTAAGGTTAGGGTTAGAGTTAGGCTTGGTATTAAGGCTAGGGCTGTGTCTAGGATTAGCAGTAGGGCTCTGATCAGGGCTAGAACTTGGTTAGGATTAGGGTTAAGATTAGGGCTAATGATAGTGCTAGGGTAAAGGGAACTTCAGCCCATCAAGGTCCCCGGGCCTCCACAGGTGAAAATCAAGAGTTTTCCCGGACTCATCTTGTTTCTCTGGGGGGAAGGTCTGGTGATTCCCTCTAGTCATGAATACCTGGCCACTTCTCCAACATGACTTTTATTAGGGTTGGGAAGTGCAGGGGGCATACAACACACATGCATAGCTTATCAATCAATGTTCAATAAGCTACTGTCATAAAAAAACTAACACTATCTATAGATAACAATTAAAGAAACAGAAATCTTTTCAGGTTGGGGTCTGTGAGACATGGAGGCACCAGATGGCTGTAAAGGTGTATATCATGAAGTAGGGAGTTTTACTCCTCATGTCTTGAACTCAAACATCTGGGTTGTACTGACCGGGCTTATTGCTGAGCACAGCTGGCTTCAAAGGACAGAAATGTACATTTCAGCCTGATTCCCACAGGACCCTCGGTGTTAGAATCGAGTCATGCCTGCCACCTGCGTTATGACCTGGTCTTCCAGGGACACTTACCAGCCCCTTTCAGTTTGCTCTCATGGGGCTACAATCTCCAAAACTACACAGAGTGGTCCCCAACACTAGGGTTAGGGCTAGAGCTATCTTTAGGGTTAGGGTTTTGGTTAGATTAGATTTAGGGCTAGTATTAGGCCTAGGACTAGGGTAGGGTTTAGGTTTAAGGTTAGGGTGAGGGCTAGGGTTAATGTTAGGTTTAGTGTTAGGGCTATGACTAGGAGTAGGATTAAGATTAAGGTTAGAATTAGGGTTAGGTCTGGGGCTAATGCTATCCCTAGGGCTTAGTTTAGTGTTAGGATTTAGTGTTAGCTTTAGGGCTATGGTTAGGGTTAAGGTTAGGATTAGGTTTAGAATTAGGACTGGGCCTAGGGTATGGTTAGGGCTAGGGCTAGGGTTAGCTTTACGGTTAGTGTTAGGTCTCGTGCTAGGATTAGGGTGAGGTTTAGTGTAGTGTTACTCATAGGCCTAGAGATAGTGTTAGGGCTAGGTCTAGGGCTGGATTTAGGGCTAGAACTAGCTCTAAGGATAGGGTTAAGGTTCAGGTTAGAGTTAGGGCTAGGGTTAGAGTTAGGGTGAGGGATAAGGCAAGGACCAGTGTTAGGATTAGGGACAGGGCTAGGGTTAGTATTAGTGCTAGGATTAGGGTTAGGGCTGGGGCTAGGATTAGGCTTATGGTTAGGGTTTGCTTAGGGTTAGGGTTAGAGACAGGGCTGGTGTTAAGAGTAGGGCTAGGGCTAGGGCTAGGGTTGGGTTAAGGTGGGATTAGGATTAGGGCTAGGGCTAGGGTCAGTTTTAGTGTTAGAATTATGATTAGGTTAGGGTTAGGGTTACAGTAAGGGTTAGCATCAGGGTCAGGGTCAGATTTAGTGTTATGTCTAGATCTAGGGTTAGGTCTAGAACTACAGCTCGGACTAGAGCTAGGGATAGGTTTAGGGTTAGGGTTAGGTCAAGGCCCAGGTTTAGGGTTAGGAATAGGGCTATTGTTAGTATTAAATTTAGGGTTAGTGTTATTGCTAGGGTTAGGGATAAGGTTAGGTTTAGAGCTTGGGCTAGGTTTTGGGTTAGGGCTCGGTGTAGTGCTTGGGCTAGTTTTAGGGTAGGGTTAGGGCTACTCTTAGGATTAGGGTTTGGGTTAGAGTGAGCTTTATGGTTAAATTTTGATCTAGGGTTAGGTTTCAGTTTAGGGTTAGTGTTAGGGCTATGGCTAGGGTTATAGTTAAGGTTAGTGTTAATGTTAGGGCTCTGTCTAGGGCTAGCACTAAGGCTAGGGCTATTATTACAGTTAAGGTTAGGGTTAGGCTTACAGCTAGGGTTAGGGTTAGGGTTGGGGTTAGGGCTAAGATTAGAGCTATGGTTAGGTTTTGAGTTAAGGTTAGGGCTAGGACTAGGGTTAGGTTTAGGGCATGCATTATGTTTAGAGTTAACTTTAGGGCTAGGGCTAAGGTTATTATTAGGGCAAAGCCCAGTTGTTAGGGTTATGGATAGGGCTAGGTTTAGAGTTAGTGATAGTGCTAGGTTTAGGTTTAGAGTTAGGATTATGGTTAGGTTTTAATTTAGGTCTAGTGGTAGTGGTAGGGTTAGGGTTAGTGTTAGGTTTAGGGCTAGGGTTTGAGTTAGGGTTAGGTTGAAGGCAAGGCCTAGGGTTAGGATTAGGAAGAGGGCTATGGTTAGTGTTAGGTTTAAGGTTAGGTTTAGGGCTAGGGATAGATGTAGGGTTGGTATTAGGGCTAGGGTTAGATTTAGAGTTAGGGCTATGGTTTCAGTTAGGGCTAGATGTAGTGCTAAGGCTAGGTTTATGGTAGTGTTAGGGCTGCTGTTAGCGTTAGGGTTAGGTTTAGGGTTATGGTTAGGTCTAGGACTAGGGCTAGGTTTAGGGTTAGGTTTAGGAGTAGGGTTAGATCCAGGGTTAGGTTTCAGGTAAGGTTTAGTGTTAGGGTTAGGTTAGGAATAGGGTTAGGGTTAGATTTATGGTAAGGCTAGGGTTAGGATTAGGATTAGTGTTAGTGTAGGGCTAGGGCTAGTCTTTGGTTAGGGTTAGTGTTAGGATTATTGCTAGGTCTTGGGCTCTGTCTGAGTTTAGGGTTCAGGTTATATTTTTGGTTATAGTTAGGTTTAAGTCTACGGCTAGTATTAGGATAGGGCAATGTCTGGGTTTAGGTTTAGGTTTAGAGTCAGGGTTAGTGTTATGACTAGGGTTAGGGTGAGGGTTAGAGTTAGTATTATGTCTAGGGCTAGGGCTAGGGCTAGTGCTGGGTTAAGGGTTAGAGATGTGGCTAGGCTTAGTGTTTGGGTTAGGGTTGGGTTTTGGGTTAGGGTTAGTGTTAGTGTTATGGCTAGGCCTAGATCTACGGCTATAGCTAGGACTAGGGTAGTGCTAGGGTTAGGTTTAGGTTATGGTTATGGTTAGGGCTAAGTTTAGCATTAGGTTTAGGGTTAAGCTTAGGGCTAAGGCTAGGGCTAGGGTTAGGATTAGGGTTAAGGTTAGAGTTAGGGCTATGGCAAGGGATAGGGTTAGCATTAGTGTTAGGAATAAGTTTAGGATTATGGTTAGTCCCAGGGCTGGGGCGTGAGCCAGGGCTAGCATAAGAGTTAATGTTAGGGTTAAGGCTTTGTTTAAGGTTAGGTTTAGGGCTGTGGTTAGGATTATGGACTGGGTGAGAGTAGGGTTTGGTTTAGGATTAGGTTTAGGGCTAGGGCTAGGTTTAGAGTTAGAATTAGGATTACAACAAGGTACTTGTTTAGGATTAGGTTCAGGGCTAGGTTTACGGTAAGGGTGAGGTTTAATTTTATGTTTAGGGTTAGGTCTAGTGCTATGGCTAAGGCTAGGTTTAGGGTTACTGTTAGGGTTACATCAAGTTACTGGTTTAGAATTAGGATCAGGGCTGGGTTTAGGGTCAGCATTAGGGTTAGTTTTAAGTTTAGGGTTTGCACTTGGCTAGGTCTAGTGTTAGGGTTAGGATTAGGGCTATGGCTGGGTTTAGGTCAGGCTAGGGCTAGTGGGCAGAGCTCCACCACTGACGAGAATAAGTCTACCAAGACATGATCTGCTTGGGAAGGAAAGGTGGCCAATCTCTCAAAGAGAAGGGCCTTGAGCCTGCTCCTCAATGAGCTTTTATTGGATTTAATTTGCATAGGAATACAGGACATATACAGTGATCCCTCACCTATCGCGGGAATTGTGTTCCAGAGACCCCTGCGACAAGCGAAAATCTGCGAAGTAGCAGCATTATATTTATTTTATTATTTATGTATATTTTAAGGCTTTATAAACCCTTCCTACACTCCTATAAACCTTTCCCACTCTCTTATTAACCTTTACCACACTCACAAACACTTCATATGCTCTTAAACACTTTCTACACTCTTAAACCTACATAATTTTAATAACATATAAAAATCTATATGGGGTTCCGGCCAAGATGGAGGTGTAGGTAAACACACTGTGCCTCCTCTCACAACCAAAATTAAGGACAGCAAATATTTGGAAACAAGAAAACAACCAGAGCTAATAGAAAATTGAACTGTATGGAAGGCCAACAACCATTCATTCAGACCAGTAAGAGGGGCGGAGTCGCAGCAGGAAAAAGTGGAGGTGTGGACCCGGGAACACAGGTGGCAGTGGCTAGCGGTTCCCAAGCCTGCAGGCGGCTGGCCGGCCCACAGGCGGTGGCTGGCGGACCCTGGGCACAGGGTAGCAACTGTGCAGACCCAGTGAGGCCACACAAGGCGGTTGGCTGACCAGGTGGTCCCACATTTGCACGCACGCAGATAATCCAGGCAAAGGGGAAGCGGCGGAAGGGTCTGGAATCCGAGAGAGAGTGGAGCAGGCACCATTGTTCCCTCTCAGACCCCGCCCCCACATACAGCGTCACAACCCAGTGACTGGGCTGCTCTGCACTGGGGAACACCTAAGGCTCTACCCCTCACTATGTAACAGCTTCGACCAGACCAAGAATAGCAACAACAATGACAACAACAAAACCCACCAAAAATGGCTCAAACCAGAGAACAAATGAAAGCCCCAGGGCCAATTCCTCTAAGCAAGGAAGAGATAGACAACCTATCAGATGCACAGTTCAAAGCCCTGGTTATCAGGATGGGAGGAAAACTGGGACTCAAATCAATGGAGTGGACCAGAATGAAGGAAGAAACAACTAAACAGAAAACAAGGAAGAAACAAGAATTCAAAAAAATGAGGAGAGACTTAGGAACCTCCGGGACATCTTTAAACATCCCAACATCTGAATTATAGGGAGACCAGAAGAGGAAAAAGAAGAGCAACAAGTGGAAAACTTATTGGAACAAATAATAAAGGAGAACTTCCCCAAACTGGCAAAGGAAATAGACTACCAGGAAGTCCAGGAAGCTCAGAGAGTCCCAAAGAAGTTGGACCCAAGGAGGAACATGCCAAGGCACATCGTAATTACATTAGCCAAGACTAAAATGAAGGAGAGAATTCTAGAAGCAGCAAGGGATAAGGGGACAGTCACCTACAAAGGAGGTCCCATCAGACTATCAGCTGATTTCTCCAAAGAGACCTTCCAGGCAAGAAGGGGCTGGAAACAAGTATTTGAAGTCTTGAAAGGCAGGGGCCTACATCCAAAATTGCTCTATCCAGCAAAGCTGTCATTTAGAATGGAAGGGCAGATAAAGTGCTTCTCAGATAAGGTCAAGTTCAAGGAGTTCATCATCACCAAGCCCTTATTATATGAGATGTTCAAGGGACTTATCTAAGAAAAAGAAGATAAAAAATATGACAGTGAAAAGACAGCAAACTCACAGATATTAACAACCACACCTCAAACAAAAGCAAACAACTAGAACAGGAACAGAACCACAGAAATGGAGATCACATGGAGGGTTAGCAACAGGGGAGTGGGAGGAGGAGAGAGGGGGGAAAGGTACAGAGAATAAGTAGCATAGATGGTGGGTAGAAAATAGACAGGGGGAGGGCAAGAATAATGTGGGAAATGTAGAAGCTAAAGAACTTATGACACATGGTCATGAACTAAAGGAGGGGAATATGGGTGGGAGGGGGTGTGCAGGGTGGAGGGGAATGACGGAGAAATGGGACAAATGTAATAGCATAATCAATAAAATATATTAAATTAAAAAATAAAAGATAAATAATAAAGAAACAAACAAACAAAAAAATGTATATGGTTACTCACCAGTGAAGTATACTACTACTTGAATGATGAAGATCATGAATTATGTGCAGCACTGATGGTGATGAAGATGATGATGATGAGGTGCATGTACTGCACAACCAAGAAGAGCATTTCAGCTCTTCTGAAGGCACCACTTCATCAGGCGTTTCATCAGGTGGTGCACGATCTTCACCCTGGGCTGTAACTTCTATTTCCACTAAAGGCATAGGTGTAACTGATCTCTTCAAGTGATGAACATAGTTATGAGGAGTTGCAGGTGCTACTTTTTATCTGCAGAGGCAGTTTCTCCATGCAGAGAAATGCTCTCGAGTCCAAAGCGTCTCTGAAATTTGTCAAACCAGCCCTTGCTGGCACTGAATAGGGTTGGTCTGGTGGGAGAAGCACTTGACGGTCCTGCTTCTGCATCGTCGTCCTCATCTTCATCCTCATCACCGTCGTGAATGTCCATGCTTTCTGCAAAACTATCAAAGTTTCTTGGCCTTCCTCCAGATGATGTTGGTATCCAGTGAGATATTCTTCTTCCTACAGTCATTTGTCCACAGGGCCAATGCAGACTCCATCCTCACAGTGGCTTTATTGCAGGAAGTGACCACCCTCTTTGCAGTCTCATTAAAAATCATTGTTGCTGTAGACCTAATATTCTTCTCGTCTTTCTTTATGTAGTGAATAGTGGATTCGTTGATCCTGTAATGGTGGTCTACAGCCACGTAGCTTTTGCCTCCCTTTAACATATCGAGAAGTTTCACCTTTTCTTTGACAGTAAGCATATTCCTGTAGTGTTTGGGTTAGAAGCCTTAGAAGGAGCAGAATGTTTGGGTGACATCGTAGGGCTTGAATTAATTCAAACTTTTACAAAAATTTCACAAAAATACAACACTGCAGAGCAACGCTACATGCAGCAATCAGACGTTGATGTGAAGTGGACAAGGAGAGATGCTGAACATATGGGCACAGTGTGGGAGAGCAAACAGACCAATGCTACGGTCACTGAGCCAATCCGTGCCCAGGATACAGAACACAGTGCTGTGATTTGTCGCCTTCCATTCCATCAGCCAACAGTGTGCTGTGTACAACCTCACTTTGGCAAACTTGCACAAGCGGTAGTGACGTACTGCATTTCCATTGTGTTCAGTATGGTATTCATCCGCTGATGAAATACACACTGTATCCTATTTCCATTTAATATTCCTTTAATGTTTGAATTAACATTTTTTATATTGTTTTGAATTTTTAGGCAAAAACAATTAAAATCATAAATATTAAATATCTATATACCGCAAAATCCCGTGATATAGCGAAAATTCTGCAATACAGATTTAGATATATATATTTTTGAAAAATCCATGATACAGTGAAGCTACAATAAATGAACTGTGATATGGCGAGGGATGACTGTATGAAAAACCTCAATCATTGTCAGGCAGTAATGATCAAACAATAGATAACATTCAAAGAACTATGAGAACTTATTCTGAGTCAGGATCAGATAGCTAAAGGGCCATAAAACTTTGTGGAACAAACTCATTTTATGCTTGGACCCTTATCATTTATATTGAGGGTGTTAGCAAAGCAGGTTTCACAGGATTTTATGCATTCTTTCTTAGGCCTGATTGTCCCAGGGAACCTGCCCTGTCCAGCACAGGGCCACACCCACCTCCAGAATTGTTTCAGGCCTGAATCAGGTGGGGGATGCTGGCAGCCAAGAGATTAGGAGACTTCTGGCAGACGGAATGAAGACTCAGGCTATGTCAAAGCTGAGGGTTGAGGGTCCATCACCCCCTTTTTCTATAGTCCCCCAAGTCCTTCCCTGGTAGCCCCTTTGTGACCATGCCTGTCTTAGGTCATCCCTCCCTTGAGGGATCTTACCTGTCATTGGCTAACCAGTCATAAGCTGGGGACCAAGCAGGGTGAAGTAAAGTGGATAGAGGTAGCACCCCTGCCAGGAGGATAAGATTTGTCTCCTTAGTGGCTTATGGTTCCAAGGTCTTTTACTCAGCCTTAGCCATGGGAGGTTACAACTTCAGAAACCAGGCAGGGCTGTTCCCAACAGGCTAGGGCTAGCATTAGGGTTACAGTTAAGTTTAGGGTTAGCATTACGCCTAGGGCTAGTGGTAGGGTAGGGCTTGATTTAGGTTTAGGGTTAGGTTTAGGGTTAGGGCTAGGATTAGGTTTAAAGCTAGGGCTAGGGGAATGGCTAGATTTTGGGTTATGGTTAGTGTTACAGCTAGGGTTAGGTCTATGGCTTATGTTAAAATTGGGGTTAGGATTAGGAGTAGTGATAGAGTGAGGGCTAGTGCTAGGGCTGTGTTTAGGGTTATATTAGGGTTACGGTTCTGTTAGGGTTAGCATCAGGGCTAGAGTTAGATTTAGGGTTAGGGTTAGGATTCGGTTTATGTTTAGGTTTAGGGTTATGGCTAGGACTAGGTTTAGAGTTAGGGTTAGGGTTCAGGCAAGGCCCCAGTTTACGGTTCAGATTAGGGCTAGTTTAAGGGGAAGGGCTGAGGTTGGGGTTAAGATTAGCATTAGGATTAGGGTTAGGGTTAGAGTTAGGGTCTGGGCAAGGGCTATAGTTAGGTTTAGGGTTAGTGTTAAGATTAGTGTCAGTGCTAAGGCTAGGGTTATGTTTGGGGTTAGGGTTAGGGCTAGGTTTAGTGTTATGTTTAGGGTTAGTATTAGTGTTATAGGGCTAGTGCTGAGGTTAGGTTTAGGTTTAGGTTTATGGTTAGAATTAAGGCCAGATTTAGGTTTCAGGTTAGGTTTAGTGTTGCGGTTAGGGTTAGGGTTAGGTTCAGGGTTAGGGTTAGGGTTAGGGTTAGGGTTAGGGTTAGGGATAGGGTGAGGATTAGTGTTATGGTATAGGTTTAGGGTTAGGGTTAAGGCCAGATTCATGTTTTGAGTTAGGTTTAGTGTTACACTTAGTGTTTAGGGTTAGGTTTAGGTTTAGGTTTAGGTTCAGGGTTAGGGTTAAGGTTAAATTTAGGTTTAGGATTAGGTTTAGGGTTTGGGCTAGGATTTGTGTTATGGATAGGTATAGGGCTAGGGCTATGGTTAGGGTAAGGTTTACAATTAGGGTTAGGGTTAGTGCTAGGACTAGGCGTAGGTTTAGACTTAGGGCTAAGGTTAGTGTCAGTGCTAGGTCTGGAGTTAGGTTTAGTGTTAGAGTTAGGGCTAAGGTTAAGTTTAAGGTTAGGGTAGGGCTAAGTTTAGTGTTAGGTTTAATGTTAGTGATAGGGTTATAGTAGGGCAAGGTCTAGGGTTTGGTTTAGGGTTAGGATGAGAGTTAGGGTTAGTGTTATTAGGGTTAGGACTAGGGTTAGAGTTAGGTTTATGGTTAGGGTTAGGGTTAGGTTTAGAATTAGGACTGGGCCTAGGGTATGGTTAGGGCTAGGGCTAGGGTTAGGGTTAGGGTTAATTTTGGGTTAGGAGTATGGCTAAATTTAGGGTTAGGGTTAGGGTTAGGGTTAGGATTAGGGTTAGGCCTAGGGTTAGGGTAAGCATTAGGGCCAGTGGTATGGCCAGGGTTATGGTTTGGTTTAGGATTATGTTTAGGACTACAGTTAATCCTAGGGCCAGGGCTTGGGCTAGGGCTAGAATTAAGGTTATGTTTAGAGTTACAGCTTTTTATGGTTAGTTTTAAGGCTGTGTTTAGGATTATGGATAGGGCTGCGTTGCAGTTAGGGTTAGGTTTAAGGTTAGGACTAGGGCTAGGTTTAGGGTTAGGGCAAGGCACAGGGTCAGAGTTAGCTTCAGGATTAGTGTTAGGATTAAGTTTAGGGCTAGGTCTAGGACTTGGGCTACGACTAGGGCTAGCGTTAGGGTGAGGATTAGGATTAGAGCGATGGCTGGGTTAGACGAGGCTAGGGCTATTTCTAGGGCTAGCACTAAGGTTAGAGTCAGGTGGAGAATTAACCTTACGCCTAGGGCTAAGGCTAGGGTAGGGGTTAGGGTTAGGCTTAGGTTTAGCTTTAGCGCTAGGGTTAGGTTTAGGGTTAGGGTTAGGGCTCGGTCTAGAGCTATGGCTAGGTTTATGGTTAGGGTTAGTTTTAGGGTTGGGGTAGGATTAAATTTAAGGCTACGGTTAGTGGTAGGGCAAGGACTAAGGTTACAGTTAGGGTTAAGGTTAGAGTTATGGCTAGGGCTAGGGCTAGGGCTAGGGCCAGAATTTATGTTAGGATTGGGGTTTAGATTAGGAGTAGGGCTAGGGCTACGTTTAGGGTTAGGCTTAGGGTTTGGCTAGGTCTAAGGTTATGGTTGGCATTAGGAATAGGGTTAGGTTTAGTTTTAGGGTTAGGGTAAAGATTAGGTTTATGGTTAGGTTTAGGGTTAGGGATACAGGTAGGTTTAGAGTTAGGATTAGGGTTAGGGCAAGGATCCTGTTTACATTTAGGGTTAGGGCTAGGTTTTGGGTCAGGGCTAGGATTAGGGATAGGATTAGTGTTAGGTATAGGGCTAGGGCTAGGTTTAATGTTAACGTTAGACTTGGGGCTAGGGCTAGGGTTAGTGTTACATTTAGGTTTATGGTTAGTGTTAGTGTTAGGGCTAGGGGTAGGTTTAGGGGTAGGGTAAGTGCTAGGCCTAGGGCTAGGGCTATGCTTAGGTTTAGGGTTAAGGTTACCTTTAGGGCTAGGGTTAGGGTTAGAGTTAGGGGTAGGATTAGGGCTAGTGTTAGGGTTATTTTAAGATTAGGGTTAAGACCATGGTTAATTCGTAGCCCAGTACCTAACACTAAATCTAAGCCTAACCCATCTAGGGATGGGCTAATGGTAGGATTAGGATTATGGTTAGGATTAGAGCTTTGTTTATGGTTAGTTTTAGGGCTCAGTCAGGATTATGGATAGGGCTAGGTTAGAGTTAGGGTTAGGTTTAGGATTAGAGTGGGGTTAGGGTTAGGGTTAAATTTAGGGCTAAGTCTAGAGCTAGGGCTATGGCTAGGGCTAGTATTATGGTGAGAGCTAGGTTTAGGGCTATGGCTGGCTTAGGTGAGTCTAGGGCTTGGGCCAGGGCTAGCTCTAGGGTTATAGTTAGGTGTAGGATTAGCATTATGTCTAGGGCTAGGTCTAGGTGTAGGGTAGGGCTAGTTCTAGGGTTATGGTTAAGGTTAGTGCAAGAGGTAGTGTAAGGTTTAGGTTTAAGTTTAGGGCTAAGGCTAGGGTTAGGTTTAGGGTTAGGCCAGGGTTAATGTTATTATTAGGGTTAGGGTTACTGTTAGGCCTAGGACTAGAGGTTGGTCTAGGGCTAGATTTAGAGATTTAGAGTCTCGGGCCAGATCTAGATTTAGATTTACAGTTAGTGTTAGGGTTTTTGTTAAGTTTAGGTTTTGTGCTTGGGTTAGTTTATGGATAGGATGGGTTAGGGTTAGGGTTAGGTTTAGGGTGTGATTTAGGGTTAGGGCTAGGTTTAGAGTATGGTTAAGGGAAAGGCCCAGGGTTATAGTTGGGGTTATGGCTAGGGTTAAGTGAGGTTAGGACTAGTGCTAGGGTTAATGTTAGGGTTAAGCCTAGGTTTAAGGATAGGGTTAGGGTATGGCTTGAATTAGAGTTAGGGCTTGGGTTAGGTTTACGGTTAAGTTTACATCCTGGGCTAGGGCTAGGGTTAGCTTTCAGGTTAGGTTTAGGGTTAAGGTTAGGGCTAATTTTAGGTTTAGGATTAGTATTAGGCCTAGGGCTAGGGCTAAGGTATGGCTAGGCTTAGAGTTAGGGCTTTGGCTAGTTATAGGTTTAGGGTCAAGTTTAGGTCTCGGGCTAGGACTAGGTTTAGTTTTTGGATCAGGGTTAGGTTTAGGATTAGGGCTAGGGGTATCTTTAGGGTTAGGGTTAAGGTGAGGCTTAGGGCTAGTTCTAGGGCTATGGTAGATTTATGTCTAGGATTTGGTTTAAGGATGGGGTAAGGATTATTTTTAAGGCTAGGGCCAGGTCTAGGGCTAGGGCAAGCATTAGGATTAGGGTTAGGATTATGGCAAGGCCCAGGGTTAGGGTTAGGTATAGGGAAATGTTTAGTGTTAGTGTTAGTGTTAGTGTTAGTTCTAGGACTAGTATTAGGGGTAGAGTTCGGGCTATGGTGAGGGTTAGGGTTAGGACTGGGGTTTGGATTAGGGCCTGGTCTTGTGCTAGTGTTAAGTATAGTGTAGGGTTAGGGCTAAAGCTAGGGTTAGATTTAGGTTTAGGGATAGATCCATGGTTAAATTTCGGGTGAGGTTTAGTGTTAGGGTTAGAGTCATTTCAATGGTTAGAATTTAGATTAGGATTAGGGTTAAGGATAGATTTAGGGTTAGCATTAGTGTTAGGGTTATGGCTAGGACCTGGGCTAGGGCTAATGCTATGTGGGGGGGCTCCCCTCACAGAGCCCCCTCCGTCTGCCATAGATAAGAATAAGTCTACCAAGACATGATCTGCTTGGGGAGGAAAGGTGGCTAATCTCTGGAAGGAGAAGGGCCAGGGGCGTGTTCCTCAATGGGCTTTTATTGGGTTCAATTTGTACAGGAATACAGGTAAAGCTCATCAATCATTGTCAGGCAGTAATGATTGAGCAACAGTTAACATTCAAAGAACTATGAGAGCTTATTCTGAGTCAGGTTCAGATAGCTAAAGGGCCATAAAACTTTGGGGAAACAAACTCATCCTATGCTTGAATCCTTATCATTTAAATTGAGGGTATTAGCAAAGCAGGTTTCACAGGATTTTATGAATTCCTTCTCAGGTCTAATTACCCCAGGAACCAGCCCTTTCCAACACAGGGCCACACCTACTTCTGGCATTGTTTCAGGCTTAAGTCAGGCAGGAGAAGTAAAGCAGCCAACAGATTAGGAGACTTCTGGCAGACAGAATGAGGACTCAGACTATGTCAAAGCCAAGGGGTGAGAGATCATCACCCGCTTTTTCTACAGCTCCCCAAGTCCTTCCCTGAGGGCTCCTTTGCGACCATGCCTGTCTTAGGTTGTCCCTCCCTTGAGGAATCTTACCCATCATTGGCTAACCAGTCATCAACCTGGGGCCAGGCAGGGTGAAGTAAAAGGGGGCAGAAGTGTTGCCCCTGCCAGGGTGATAAGCTTTGTCTCCTTAGTGGCTTATAGTTCCAAGGTCTCTTATTCAGCTTTAGCCATGGGGGGTTACAGCTTCTGACTAGGCAGGGCAGATCCAAACATTAAAGGACTTTATTTACTTATTTATTTTAGAGAGAGGGGAATGGAGAAATAAAGAAAAAGAGAGAAACATCAATGTGAGAGAGAAACATCAACTAACTGCTCTCATATGTGCCCCAGTTGGGGACTGAACCTGCAACCCAGGCATGTGCTCTGACTGAGACCTGAACCTGCAACCTTTTACTTTGTGGGACAACACCCAACCAACTGAGCCACACTAGCCCATAATTAACTTCTGTTTATCCTGGTTATTTGCCAGTATTTCTATAAATTCAGTTATTTCTTAGAGTCCTATAAGTCTATCTAGTTTAAATGTGTGATCTGTAATTTATTCTCAGAAGTTCATATTTTAGAAGTGAGAGTCCTTCCTGTAGATCTCTCTGAAGGTGTAACATTTTAGCAAATGCATCAGAGTAAAACAATGACTGTCTCTAAGGGACAAAAAATATTTAAAATGGCATGGCTATAGATCTGATGACAATGCAGTTGACAAAGGAATTTGCTTTGTTTATAACAACATTTTAAGATAACACTCAGAATTACAAATGAAAGCTATTTCATACTAAGAAATCAATTAATTTGTTCCCCCTGCCAATTGTAGCTGGGGTTTTTGTGGGGAAATCACAACTGGTTTTGAAAAACTAAAGGGAGCTTCCCAGGCTTTTCATAAAATTGCCAATGCGTTTTGCCATCTATCTAGGTGCCTTTCCATTTCTTTATTTCTATTTTCCTATTTCCATTTCTGTTATTGAGTTTCTTCCTCCAATATCCTTTCTTCCTTTAATATGTATGCTTCTTTTATTTTTTTCTCACCATTTTCATCAATTCCTGTCAATTCTTTCTTTTTTCACTTCCTCCATCTTCACAGTCCTTTAACTTGCACAAACCCTCTGCAACTTACACAGCCATTTCAGTTTCCTTTTAACACATTCAGAAATAAGAACAAGTTACTTTCAATTTTATGTTACCAAGAGCATATACTTTTTTTCCAACTTAATTAGAATTCTTAAAAGCCTTAACTTTTAGTAACGACTAAATAAATGTAAGTAATAGCATTCTTCAGTGAAATGGTCAGGCCAGTTTTCTGAACTGCCAGACTGCTGATGACTCAGCTATCCCAACCCACTTGAATGCCCGAAGTTTGCAGCTTAATTGAAACTCTCTCCTGCCTTGCACAATAGACATCTGATGCCAGCCATGACTGGTGGTCAGACTGACCTTCCTGCACCTGGGAACTGCCTGGACCTTTACCTAACTCATAGCCCTGTCTCACACATCCTGAGGCAACAGTCCAGAAGAACAAAAGACTAACCCCTACTTTATCTCACCGCCCTCTCCCCACAACCCTGAGCTTTTTTTTTTTAAACCCCCATTCTTGCCTCCCTCTGCCGCTGCAGTCTGTCCAGACTCAGCCTGCCTATAAGTGTAGCTTCAAATAAAGGTGCTTGGTTCAGATTATCTGGCTCCACCTGTCTCAATCTTTCATGCATTTCTAACATTTTGGTGCTGAAACCCAGGAGGACCGTGATTGGGGAAGCCCACTTGCCTGACCTTTGCATCCACACTGACAAAATCAACTAGGGTAAGGAGTACGTGCCTTTCCCTCATCTCGGCACTCCTCTGTTTTGCTGTTGTCCTGGAAAACATCTAGAAAACCTCCACACACTGGGTGAGAGTCAATGCCTGAGAGGTCGTGAATCCTCAGGAGTGAGAAGGACGGTGGGACGCCTCTCTCCTCTCCTCCCTTTCCCTGTCATGACCCTAAGACACTGGAGGGTGGGACGCCTCCTTGTTTGTCCTAGGGTAGGTAGACTGGGTGTGCTCCTTTCTCCCCTCAACCTTATTCCTTGTAATGGGCAGGAGCAAATCACTGCCTCCCCACAACACTTCCTCGGGGTGTCTGCTCAGAAGTCGAAAGACCTAGGCCTAGAAATGAACTTAAAACCCAAGAGACTTATTTCCTACTGTAACACTGCCTGGCTGAAATATAAGTTGGATAATGGATCCATCTGGCTAGAAAACAGGATACTTGACCCTCAAATCCTCACAGACCTTGACAATTTCTGTCAGTGTCTCAGCAAGTGGAGTGAAGTCCCTTATGCCCAGGCCTTCTTTGAGCTGTGCAGGTGCCCCTCCCTAAGCCAGACCTGTTCCACCTACCAAATCCTTCTCCTCAGCTCTCCCCTTCCCAAATGACATCCACCTATTCCCAGTGCCCAGGCAGAAACATCTTTTGACCTGTCTGAGGACTATTCCCCCTCCTTATGCATACCCTCCTCCCTTTCCCTGGGCCAGGCCAGGGCCTGCACCTCAGACTATGAATGTCCTGCCTCTCCTGACTCTACCTCAGATCCCTCCCCTCAAAGGACCAGGTCCAACAGGCCTCAGCCTGTTTTACCCCCCCAGGAGGTGGCGACACCACAAGGGTCCATCTGAGTCCACGTCCCCCCTCTCTCTCCAACCTCTTGTGCATTTCTAACATTTAGTTGACAACTTCATGAACATGTTTCATAACTTTCGGAAAGTTTTTTCCCTCATTGGCAAATACATATATTTTTAAGGGGCATAACAGAAATAACATGAACTTTTTTTTTCTAAACCAGGCAAAAATAAATGTATATTCCACACTAATAATTTTAAAAGGCATCAATTACCCACTTGGATTCTTGGTGATTACTGCATTCCTTTAATGGGCTCAAAAGTGAGCTGTTTATTACCTAGCATCCTTGACAACTTTTAAGGAGGTTGGGGAAGAGGCGGGGGACGGGTAGTGGCGGGTGGAAAGCGGCTTGAGTTTAAAAGCACCATTTTTCCCCTTCACACTGAGGTGGGGCAGTCTCCCCAGCTGCTTCTGTATGGGCTGGCATTAGTTCCCCACTCCTCACCGTCCCGCACCCCCTCACTCCCTCCACACACACACCCCACACTGTTCCCAGGACAGTAACAGCTCGTAGGCATCCATGTGGAGGATTTAGGGTATTTAAAAGACTTGTTTTCTATTTTTCTTCTTCCCAAGTTTTACTGTCTGGTAGAGGAGGCTTTCTAGGTCCCCCTGACCTCTGTACCATTAATTTGTCTCCTTTTTTTGCTGCGTCCTGATTATGTAGAAACATAGACTTGTACACATAGGATTTCATCCCATTTTCCAGAACCTGACAAAAGAGTTCAAGTGTAATAATTCAAAGATTCACTCACGGGCTATTTTTCTCCCCCAAATTAAGTATACACATAGGCCAGGCAATACTGCAATCAAAAACACTTTCTTCTTGGCTAAAATATGGGTGAGGCCACTGCCTTTCAAGATAGATGCTGCTGCTCCAATGGTTACTAGACAAGGATGGAACCAGAAAAGATGCCTTTTTTTTTTTTTTTTTTTTTTTTACAAAGCAGAGTTATATTGGCACTAAAATCACAGAAAATTAACACAGAAAAACCATAAGATAGATATACAACTGGAACCAAAAGTCCACATACTACGAGAACAGAGCAAGTAATCTCAACAGGTCCTCATGCAGGCGGCTGGGATTTTGCATCACAAAGCATTACCACACACCAAGTGGTGCCAATTGAATCCCAAATGGTTCAAAAGAACCAAGATGGCAGGGCAGAGGGCTTTTGGTCCTGTAAACCAGGGACTTACCTAGCAACGGGCTTATCAACCCACCACATACCCGTTTCCTTACCCCATCTGGGCATAGCCAGTGACTAGCGCCAAGAGAAACAGGTATAGTCCCCAACTGAACTCATTTGGCAGCTGCTATGGATTCCCAAAGTCTCTCCCAGGGTCAGTGGGCTAACCCGGGCTTTCAGGTGACTTGGCACTGCCAGGTGACTCCGTTGGGAGTGAGGCCTGATTAGTGGAATTCAGCAACAGGTGAACTTCATTTACTTAGCTCTGTTTTTTCACCTTACCGGAAGTCAGGAGCCGGCGGGCAGGACCTCCTGGAAGACTACTGCGACATAATTCAGTTCACAGGCGGCCACTCTGCCCCTCCACACTGGTAAAAAGGTGGACATCGGAGTCCCTGGGCCCTCGGAGGTCTGTGACCCACTCGAACCCCAGGAGTCCTTAAACCACCTGATGACGCCCGACCCCTGCGGGCTCAGCGCCCGTGCGTCCCAGCTCCTCCCCTGCGTCCCGCTGCCCCGCCCCGCCGCACGGGGCGCTGTGCGCCCGGCCGTTGTGCTCGCCGTTGGTGCATCACGTGGTTTCCGGTCGCCTGGAGGCTTGAGCAGGTGCAGGTCGGTCGAAGCCCCAAGCGCGCCCGCCCAGGCGTCCGCGTTAGAGAACGGAGAGCGTCCCCCGCGGTGCGTGGCGGGCCTGGGCTGCGAGGCCGTGTACCTGGGGTGCCGGAGCTGGGCGCGCGGAGTCCGCGGCAGCGAACTTGGGAGGAGGCACGGCACCCACGGAGGGCGAGGCAGACACTGCTAGAGGCTCCATTTTCACTCCCAAAGTGCAGTCCGAGTGAGTAGCGACGGGAAGACTAGAAAAAGGGAGCGGCTGCGACGGTGCGTGACGTCCCAGGACAAGCCCGGGGGGCGGCCAGCGAGGCGCTGGAAAGATGCTGGAGGTAGTGGTGCTGAAGGTGAGCGAACGCGAAGCCCCGGCCCGGGGGTTGACTCAACCCAACCATCCGCATGCAGGTCCGCCTGTCTGGGAATGCCTGTCTTTGACTGTGGGTGGGGGCGCCGGACAAAAGTTCTAACGACTCTCTTTTTTAGAAAAGATTTTATTTATTTTTAGAGAGAGAGGAAGGGAAGGAGAAAGGAAGAGAAACATCAATGTGTGAGTGCCTCTCTTGCACCCCCTACTGGGGACCTGGTTTGAACCCAGGCACGTGCCCTGACTGGGAATCCAACTGGCGACCTTCTGGTTCCCAGGACCGCTCTCAATCCACTGAGCTATATCAGCCAGGGCTCAAAGTTTTAATTTCAACAAAACAACACATTTTAGCCTAGTGGTGTCCCATGCAGTATTTGGGATATAGCGTAAGAAGTTATTGTTTTTTCCGAAATTAAGATTTAACTGTGTGGCCTGTATTTATTAACTCTAGAACCTTAGGGGAAGGGATAGACGGTAACCCCCTTTCCCACTCACCCCACCTGGGTCCATGCTGGTTGAGGGTTTCTGTGAGCCCCAGGTCGTGGGTACGGGGACCTTGACCCGTTCTACTCCCTACATGGGTTCTCTCCAGTGCGTCACCAACCCATGTTGGACAGGGGCGGGGATGACCTGTATCTCCCTTCCTCGAACCCTGCACACACGCATGTTTCGTCTTTATTCGTGGCGACTCCAGACGGCTCGCGCCTTGGTACTCTGGCTGCTACTCCCTACCCCTCTCTGGTCCTTGGAGCAGGGGTTGGGGCGGGAGTGGGAGGGTGGGGGCGGTCACGGTGGGGGCTCGCTCATGTGAGACCTGCTGAGTGGGGACTGACTGCTGCAGTTTCTCGTCTTTGAGTCAGGTGAGTGATCCTTGGCAACGCCAGAGGCTTGGAATGGCTTGCTCTGTTCGCCCTGTTACTTGGAGGAAGGAGTTTACAAATCGAGCAAAGGAGTGGGGTTTTTTTGTTATTGGGAAAAGGAAATATAAGTAAGTTTTAAAAATCATGTTTAAGTGGGAAGAAGAGAGGACCCTAGCAAATGATGGGATTTTTTAAAAAAAAAAAAAACAAACTTTGTTTCTATTTTATGTCATGTATTTATATGAATTAAGATTCACAAACTGACTCTTACAGAGGATTTGCTCTGAGACTTTTAGGGGTTTCAGATCCATCTGGCAAACTCCTCTTCACCATCAGTCCTAAAATGGGCTAATACGATTTCTCCTTTAGAAAGGCAGGGCTCTTCCTAGGGTACAGATCCTGCACCTGCCAGTCCATCAGGGCAGAACTCTGGCAGGAGGAGCTGCACTCTCACTGCCTGGAGCTTGGGAACCCCTCTCTTTTAGTTGGATCTGGGGACCCTTTTATCTACCTCGTCAGCTGTGGTCTGCCCCCACTGTCTGCTCTTATCATGCTCACACTGAGAAAACTTTTATCCAGTGCAGGAGTATTTATTTCCCCAAGTTTGGTGCAAGTAGCAGTTGTGGTCCTCCAGATTAATTTAGCCTTTACATGGGTGAAATATTTTTCACCAAGTATCCATCAACAGGTGAATGGATAAGCAAAATTTGGAATATACATACAATGGAATATTATTCCAACTTGAAAAAGGAAGGACATTCTCACACAGGCTACAACATGGATGAACCTTGAGAACAACATGCTAAGTGAAATAAGCCACGTACCAAAAGAATACTGTATGAGTCCACTTATATGAGTTAACTAGAGTAACCAAATTCATAGAGACAGAAATTAAAAGGGTGGTTGCCAGGAATGGAGGGAGGGGTGACTAGGAAGTCTGACCTTTTTGACTTAGTATGATGCATTTTAGACTCATTTATGTTGTGGTGTGTGTCTGTTGCTGCTTCATATTGCTGAGTCGTATTCCATTGCATGGATAAGAAACAGATTATTTATACAGTCACCAGTTGCAGGTCACTTGAGTTGTTTATCATTTTTAGAGATTATAAAGAGAGCTGCTGTAAACTTTTCATACAGGTTTTTGTGTGAACACAAGTTTTTATTTCATGGGTACATAGATTGTGAATGCCTGTTTGTTTAACTTTATAAGAAACTGTTTTCCAAAGTAACTACCATTTTGCACCCCATCAGACATATATGAGTTCTAGTTGCTCTATCTCCTCATCAGTATTGATATTGTCAGTTTTGCAAATCTTATCCATTCTAGTAGGTTTTATGGAACCCTTATTCTGCCTGATGATTACATTTCAAAGGAATGGCTTTAAGGCCCTGAGAAAGACCTTCCCCTGAGTACTAAGAGGTGCATAGACAAGAAGGGCTCACTGCCCATGTGCATAAAAGCCAATACTGTGACTTTGGCTTTAGAGAAAAGAAAAGGCTTTATTGCAAGGTCCACTGAGTAGGAGACTGGAGGCAAGGCTGAAATCTGTCCCCTTGTGGAGGGTTTGGGGTGGAATTTAAGGGCATAGGGAGGGATGGGCTGGATGCTCAAGTGCTGGGAAGGCAGGTTTCATTTGGAGGGCTTCAGCCGGAAATCTTTTTGGACAAGGAACCCTTCACTTCTGAAAGGATTCCAGTGATCCAATTTTAGTCAAGTCCTAGCTGTTTGGGTCCTTGGGGGATGAATTTGGTTCTGAGTGTTACTGAAGGTCAAAACTCTCCCCTTTGCACTTGCTATGGCTGCATGACTTAACGATTTTTTTCCATTATCCCTGAAAAACAACTCCATATCTAAGTAGAAACAGGATAAGGCCAGTTTGAGCTGGTTCTGGGGTTACATACATCTCAAAAGGACAGGAAGGATTCACAGCTGTAAGCCAGTTAGTTAGTAATGGGAGGGCAGGGGCCTCTGTCAGGTGTTGGCTAGAACACAGTGAATTCTCCTGGGAGCCTTAGCTTTCCCCAGGTAAACATTTTGGAGGGATGGGGGGTGGGCAGGGGGAGGTCATCCCAGGGATAGAGCCTTATGCCGCTGTAAGCCATGCTAGAGTTTGGGTAGCCTCTTAGTGCAGAGGTGGGGACGAGCCTGTGTGCAGAGTTCTCATGGGCGGCAGCTTTAAAACTATTTCTTTCAGCCTTCCAATTGTCGCTTTTCCCTGAACTCCTTGGAGTCTCACCTGTGCCGTTCAGGAACTGCCAAGGAGTTCATGGGTTTTCTGACACAGACTTTAGGCCTCTCCCTCTGTGGCTCTCTTTTAGAATTTCTCCCCTTAGTTAACAGCTGCCCTGGCAGGCCCATGTCCTGCTCTCTGGCTCCTCAAGCCACAAACATTGCACCTTTCTGCTTGAGTTTGTGGCTGCTCTGCACCAGCAGGACTAAAGAGGCTTCTCCGAAAAGCTGCGTAGAGGCATGGATCTCACTCAGTGACGGGTCTTCTTCTGAGCAATTAAGTCCCCTCCAGTTTGTACCTTCTTTTGGTATCTCTTCAGTGTCTTACAGTGGTTATTTTGTATTTTTTCCAGGATTTATCATTGTCAGCTGCAGGATTAGTCTATATAAACTACTTTGCCATTACTGGAACCAGATGGCCAGCTGTTCTTTTTCTCCAGCTGTTTACTGGAATGATCCAACATTCAGAAAAATAAAATACTAATGGGAACACCTGTATTCCTGCCACCTGGCACGTAGAATCCAAAATCTTGGGATGTCATTGCTTTTAGGCCCTTTCAACATGAGTTCGAATTGATATTTTCAATTCAAATTTAACTTTTCATTTTGTATTTGTACCTTTAACAATGAAAATCTTAGTTTGTAAGATAAGATACTTTCAGAGGAGTCTGACTTTCATATCTGTGCTTTCTGGCTCCCCCTTTAGGTAATAATTTGTATTTGATTTAGTTTATCTCCTGTCCTTTATTTCTTTTAATATGAGCAGAATGTATCTTTCTAAGGAAAGACATCGGAAACTAAAAACAGCGTTCTGAACCTTGCTTTCACATATTATGGATATTTTGAAAAGACAGGAGCTCAAGGACACTGATCTCTGCTTTTTGAGTCACAACATGTAATGAAGAATTACATATGCTTGGTGACATGTTTTAGGATTTTGTCTTTGTATCTTTTGTCTTTTTTACAGCTCTATTGAATCTAATTAACATGTAACATTGTGTAAGTTTTAAGGTGTACGGCCTGATGATTTGATACGCATAAATGTTGAGGGTCTTTTATCTTTGGTCTGACCATTTATAACAGGGGTGCTTATCAAGAATTTGTTGGATCAACTTAAATTACCGATAGTCATTGTGGCTCTAAGGTTTGTTATTGTAGGGTTCTGCTTTTAAACCATGCATTGTTTTGTTTGTCTTTTAAACATTTTACAGATTGAGGATCCAGGTTGCTTCTGGGTGATTATAAAAGGGTGTAGTCCCTTTTTAGATCATGAAGTTGACTATCAAAAACTTAATAGAGCCATGAATGACTTCTATAATACCATGAGTCAAGACATAGAAATAAAACCATTAATGTTGGAGGAAGGGCAGGTATGTATCTAAATGTGCTTTAAGCACCATTTCTTGAAATACTACTCAAAATGTAGAATATTTTGGCAACTAAGATCATAAAAGCTTTTGGGGTATTCTGATTGCCTATAAGCATTGCCTGGTATTAAGTTCTTTTGGTTGCACAAGATTTAGATTAATCGTGAATGTGGCAGTCATTGTATAAGGTTCATATGGGCCAACAGGAGATGGAGTGTCATCTAAATTCAGGCATTCAGACCATCCTCTGGTGGCTAGGGACCAGAGGGATCGTTCTGTATTCATCACAGATGTCGGCACTTCAGCAGAGAGGGCATGGGAGTTTTCATTCTAGAGCTGCTGCCTCCCTTTTGGTTTGCTCATGACTTTGGCCACCTCTAGCTTCCTTATTTCCCTTACCCTCAATCTTGGCCCTTCCTCCATTTCTTGCAGCCTCAACTCCTAGTCCTGTTGTCTGACAGTCTACACAGTTATTTCTCAGAAGAGTTTGAATTTTTCTAATAGCACAATAGGAAAAGATTTATAAACTCTTTGTGAGAAAAATTGGAAATAAATTCCTTTCCCTCTCAAAAATCATCATTAATCACATGTAGTTTCCCCATACTTGTTTAAGAAATGAAAGCAGGCTATTGTCCTTTTACAATATTCCACATTTGGGGTAGCCTGATGGCTTCCTGGTGGTAGTAGCAGCGGTGAACTTGCTCTCTGTCCCCTGTATTTTCTGTGGTCCAATAGAGAAATATAAAGCTTTGATTTGATTTAGGGTTACACCCCACCCCCCAAGAATGACAAGGCAGGGTCAGCCACCTTGAATCTCTTTCCTCTTTTGAAAGGTGAAGTGTAGGCTGAGGTGATTTTGAGAGGACCTTTTAGTTCTCCCATGATGTGGCTAAAGGTTTTAATGCTAATGTCTTTTCACTGTGTAGGTGTGTGTGGTTTACTGTCAGGAACTCAGGTGCTGGTGCCGGGCTGTTATTAAGTCGATCGTGTCCTCAGCAGACCATTACCTGGCAGAGTGTTTCCTTGTGGATTTTGCCAAGTACATTCCAGTGAAATTGAAAAAGTATGTATGAATTTCATTTTGCCTCCTCTTTAAGAAGGCAAATGTCAGTTTTAAAGGAGAGTGTCAGTTTTCAAAGTAAGGGGCTAGAGGTTTTAAGCTGGAGGGGTTTTTTAGCTTCAAAAAAGGAAGACTTCTTAAGGACTTCGGGTTCCAGTTCTACATGCACAGTGAATGTAGGAGCAAATGGTCAGAATAAAGACTTACAGGCAGCTCCATCCCTCCTCCCCGCTCCTGCCTAGAAAGGGCAGGTGCTCACCTCACCTGATCTCTTGGTTTTGTTCATGTGTCGGAGCAGGTACTTTAGGGAGGCTTGGCTGCAAGAAACATGATACCAGGAGGCAGAGGGAATCTCCTATCTCCACAGAAGGGGCATTTTGAAGGGGTGTAGCCTCAGGTTGCAGAGAGCAGAGCATATATTCAAGTATATATTTCTGGTTGTCTTGCCTAACAAAATAGGGGTGTGACCATCATGTATGGTGGGAGATGGTGCAGAATGAACCCTCACTGATTCCAGTACCGCATGTCACAGTTCATTAGAAAATGCTGTGAACAAGTGTTTGTGGTAATTTCTTCATGGTTTCCTATCCCAGGGTAAGAGGATATCAGTTTAATAGATAAATATGAGGACCCTTCTTCCAAAGGAGCAACAGCAAATAGACTTCAACTGCAGTAAGAGATTTACCTTACCGAATTAAGAATTTCATGGCAGAGCGGCTTATCAGACATTGAGAATTTGCAGATACTTAAGAAAAAAGATGCATTTCTAGCTTGTGCTTCTCTACCTTTCTAATCATAATTGTTTAAAAAAACTATTGTGTTTAACTGTTTGGGGATACTTTCTGTTAGTATTTGGTATTTTAAGTTTAGTTTGTTTTGGACAAGAGAATCATATGATTAAATAGAACACAAGGAGGCCTTGAGGGGCAGTTAGTGCAGCCACTGTTTTCTAAACTGAGACAAAAGGCCCTCTCTGGTGTGGCTCAGTTGGTTGAAGTATCATCCTTACCTGAAAGGTTGTGGGTTCAATTCCTAGTCAGGATATATGTGTAGGTCGAGGATTTGATCCTCGATCCCTGCTGAACTCATGGTCTGGTAGTGTACATGAGGCAACCAATGGGTGCTTCTCTCTTACATCAATGTTTCTCTTTCTCCCTTCCTGTCTCTCTAAAAGCAGTGGTAAAAGTATCCTCGAATGAGAGAGAGAGAGAGAGAATGAGAATATGTGTCTAAAGGAGATAATATATGTATTATATATATAGAGAGAGAGACACACACAGACACACAGTGCCTAGAAAGCCATGTGGGTGTCTTCATGACCAATTTATGCCGAAATAGTGTTAAAGTCTGTCATTTGCCTGAAATAAGGAAAATAAAAATGTTGACCAATTTATCAAATATTAGCCCTTCAGCTTTCTTGTGCAAAGTTGGCAGACACTAATTATTAAAACATCTGCTCACTTCCAGCCAAGATGGAAGTGTAGGTGGGCACACTGTGCCTCCTCTCACAACTAAAATTAAGGACAATAAATAGTTAGAAACAAGAAAACAACCAGAACTGATAGAAAATTGAACTGTATGGAAGTGCAACAACCATTCATCCAGACCAGTAAGAGGGGCGGAGTCACGGCAGGAAAAAGTGGAGGTTGGTGGACCTGGGCACGCAGGCGGCAGCAGCTGGTGGAACCTGGGCACAGGGTGGCAACTGTGCAGACCCAGTGAGGGTGAGCAAGGCGGCTGGCTGACCATGCAGTCCCTTATTCGGGCACAGGTAATCCAAGCGAAGGGGAAGCAGCGAAAGGGACTGGAATCCAGTAGAGAGCAGAGCAAGCACCATTGTTCCCTCTCAGACCCAGCCCCCACATACAGGGTCACAACTCAGCAACTTGGCTGCCCCACCCTGGAGAACACCTAAGGCTCCACCCCTCACTACGTAACAGCTGCGACCAGACCCCCCCCCCAAAAAAAACAACACCAAAACGGCTCAAATTGGAGAACAAATCAAAGCCCCAGAGCCAATACTTCTAAGTGACCAAGAGATAGCCACCCTATCAGATGCACAGTTCAAAGCACTGGTGATCAGGATGCTCACAGAATTGGTTGATTTTTCTCATAAATTAGATGAAAAAATGCAGGCTACAATACGTGAAATGAAGGAAAACACATGGGGAACCAATAGAGTTGGGAGGAAAACTGGGACTGAAATCAATGGAGTGGACCAGAAGGAAGAAAGAAACAACCAAACAGAAAAGAAGGAAGAAACAAGAATTCAAAAAAATAAGGAGAGGCTTAGGAACCTCCAGGACATCTTTAAATGTCCCAACATTGGAATTATAGTGCTACCAGAAGGGGAAGAAGAAGAGCAACAAGTGGAAAACTTATTGGAACAAATAATAAAGGGGAACTTCCCCAATCTGGCGAAGGAAAGAGACTACCAGGAAGTCCAGGAAGTTCAGAGAGTCCCAAGGAACTTGGACCCAAGGAGGAACACACCAAGCACATCATAATTACATTAGCCAAGATTCAAATGAAGGAGAGAATTCTAGAAGCAGCAAGGGATAAGGAGACAGTCACCTACAAAGGAGGTCCCATCAGACTGTCAGCTGATTTCTCCAAAGAGACCTTCCAGGCAAGAAGGGGCTGGAAACAAGTATTTGAAGTCTTGAAAGTCAAGGACCTACATCCAAGATTGCTCTATCCAGCAAAGCTGTCATTTAGAATGGAAGGGCAGATAAAGTGCTTCTCAGATAAGGTCAAGTTCAAGGAGTTCATCATCTCCAAGCCCTTATTATATGAAATGTTAAAGGGACTTATCTAAGAAAAAGAAGATAAAAAATATGACAGTGAAAAGACAGCAAACTCACAGATATTAACAACCACACCTCAAACAAAAGCAAACAACTAGAACAGGAACAGAACCACAGAAATGGAGATCACATGGAGGGTTAGCAACGGGAGTGGGAGGAGTAGAGAGGGGGAAAAGGTACAGAGAATAAGTAGCATAGACGGTGGGTAGAAAATAGACGGGGAGGGCAAGAATAGTGTGGGAAATGTAGAAGCTAAAGAACTTATGACACATGGACATGAACTAAAGGGGGGAATGTGGGTGGGAGGGGGGTCTGCAGGGTGAAGGGGAATGATGGAGAAATGGGACAACTGTAATAGCATAATCAATAAAATATATTTTAAACAAAAACCCATCTCATTTACAGAAACTAAGATAATTCTGGTCATGTATTGAAATGTATATTTAAAATTCTTAATATAATTTGCTTCCCAGGTTTGATCATTATTACCCCATGCTCCTCAACCTAAGGAACCTCACTAGACATTATTTTTCTAATCCCTCCCTGTCCCATGCCATGAAATTTTAACAGCAAAGATATACTGAATATCTTTGTATTTACTATTTGTATATCTGTGCTTTATACATAGACGAGTAAGATTTCCACCCCTCACCAGAACTAATTTCCATTACCTTGGGCAAATGTTTCCAAGTGTTTCTTGTTGGTGGTTGTATTAGAAACAAATAATTTGTTTTGTGTGTTTTATTTTTATGTTAAGTGTATTATATTGGTGTACTTTAAAGAAATGTTACGTATAATTTTGCCTTATAATCTGTTTCTTTCACTGTTAAAGCATCCGAGTTGCAGTAGAAACTTTTATGCAGCTTCCCTATAGAGCGAAAAAATTCAGACTGTATTGCACAAAGCCTGTTACATTACACATTGACTTCTGCGAAGACAGTGCTAAGATTGTGTAAGTACAGCTCCTAACATGCTAACCATCAGTGAAAGTCTTCACTGAGTATATGATGCATATGGGAACTAATTCCTCTTGAGCGGCGCTGAGTGGTTTCACAGTCTCTTTGTTCCTCAGTAAGTGTGTTCTGGGTCCATGTGCGTCAGCCCTGTCGGGATCAGGGTTCCCTGGGCAGCCCCATCCACCAAGGCTGCAGTGCAGAGTGTAGAGTAGGGCCTGAACTCTGTGTGTTTTGGCTTCTTTATTTTTAACTTACAAAAAGTAATAAATTAACTATAGAGAGTAACAATAGGTAGGATCGTGGCTCATTAAAACAAAGTCCATTGAATTATTCTCTAGCCTCACTTCCTCCCACTCGGGAGGCCCCTGTGACCTGTTTAGGCTCTGAAATTGCAGACTTTTTTCAGTGCTTTTATACACATTCATATATGTGGAGCTTTAAATGAAAATCAGAACTTACTGTTTTATTTCCAAATTTAACTTAATGTATGTTGAAGCTCTTAGTACTCCTTTTTACTTTTCAGTCTTTCCCATGGGTGAATATAATGGCATACTTGCCGTATTTAATCATTCCTCCTTTAATAGCCAGCTAGATTGTTTCCAAACCATTTTGCACTGTACACTTCCATCAGAATATAGATGCATTTATATAAAATATATAGATGTAGAGAGGTATACATGCATGTACGTACATACACACAACGTCACATATACCCCAGCTTTGCTTTTTCCCCCTTGTATTTGGCACCATTGCCAGCGTTTATACAGAACAAGTCTTTGCATTAGGCAGTACTGTGTTGGGGGTGTGGCTGTGATCTTTGCTGTCTTGAATGAACACTACCTGAGGTCCTAGGGGCAGCCCCATCCATTCTTCCACCTGGGACTCCTCCCGTCTCCCTCCTGGACTGTGGCATTGTGGGAAGAAGAGCTGCAGAAGGAACATAGTTCTGACTCCACTTGCTCTGCTTGCACATGCTGGTGATGCTGCACTGTGTTCTCTGAACTTAGAGGCTGTTTCATGGGATCTGTGGAGGCCTTCCTGTTCCCACTCCTCCAACTCCCATCACCTACAATTGCCTTGAGATGGCGAATGCATCACTCTTGTGGCTGGCCTTGGAATCCGCACCAGGAAAATACCAAGCCAGCTTGTCTCTGCTGAAGCTGTTGCACCCTGCCAGGTCACTTAGCAACCCCTGCCTCCTCCCTTGTCCCTCTTTCTGATCAGCCACTGCTTACCCTCCTGGGGTGACTTGGGTGGCCATCCGTCCATGCTGGGCTCTCCCTCAGAGGCAGCCTGCCTCCCCCTCTGCACTGCCCCTTTCCCAGCATACAGGGCTCCTCAGGGACCTTCTCAGCCTTGGACATACCTAGCCCTGGGATGCCCTCAGTGTAGGAAAAGGGCTTTTAAGTAAGTGATCTTACTGGGTTTTGATCATCTTCTTTGACATGTGCCCTTCATCTAGAATGTGACTTAATATGCATATTACAGTTTTTACAGATTTTGTCAAATTTCCCCTCAAAAGGACCAGCTGTTTCTATCATTGGGTATAGAAAGTGCTGCTTTCCCCACATGACATTGAATATCATCAGGCAAAAGCCTTTTTCATTTTTGCTCATTGGCTGGGTGAAAATGATATTTTATTTTAATTTGTATTTTCCTGACTTGTAAACTTGAGTATCCATCATGTGGTTATTCCATACAGACAGGCACTCAGACACATGCACCAGCCGATTGATTTACGTGTGAGAGAGACTGATTTACCTGTTCATTGCCTAATTGATTTTTCTCTCGGGCCTTTTTAAAATTGGATTTCACTGGTCTTTTTTATTTTTAAAAAAGCTTATTAGGTAATTTCGTGTGTAGCAAGATTTTAGAACCATTGTCTTATTTTTAGAAACCCCTTGTAATTCTCTTGAAGTAATATGCTTAGTATCTTTCTTTGTAAAAATAAAAATAACTAATATTTTAGTCCAGGCACTGGGCCACGTGCTTGTGTAAATTACCTGAAACCTCCTCTGGAGGACGGTGGTGGCATCACTAAGAAGTAAAACCAGTGGAGAAACAAAACATTTCACTCTAACCTCATTTCATTTTTGTTCCTTCCTGCCAAACACTGGCTCCTCCTGACCTTCCACTGCCTACAGCGTTTCCTGCGATTTTCTTTCCAAATCAGAGGGAGGGGCAAGATGATAGAGAATGGGCAACAGGGAGAGGGCAGCGGCGGTGGCAGTGGAGGGAGGGGAGCATGAGGCACAGGAGCCCGCTCTCCCACAGCCACGCTGGGCGTGTGGGTTTGACCAGCACGTTGGGAGCCTTTCTCTGTGCCAGCCTGTGCCGGACCCGGCACACTCGGGATCCCTGTCCCCGGGAGCTTGCGCTCTGGTTGGGGAGACAGATATGTCCCAAGTAACTGGGGACAACGGTGCTGGGACAGAGACGGTGCCATGTTGGTAGGCGTGGCCAGTCTCTGTACAGGTGCAGGTGTACCCGGGAGTGCCACCCAGAGCAGAGCCAGGGCCACGCTGCCTGGCACCTGCATCACAGGCTCCACAGGAGTGTCAGAAATACTCCATGTGTGGTTTACAAAGTGATGTTAGTGTACTAACCTCAATTTTTATTTAATGAAGTTGCATGTGTGCACTGTTGCAGACGCGCCAAGAAGTGGGATACTGCAGCTATTCAGTACTTTCAGAACATTCTAAAAGGTGAGGCAAGTGTGCAGTCTCTGCGGCCTGCTTTGAACTGATGCCCAAGGTGGTTTAACGTTAGGTTGGGGAGGGATTTGAGATGTGCGTGCTTGAGCTGTTTGAGCCTCCTTGTGGATTCCTAAGTTACCTAGGGCTTTTTCCACCTCCATGTCACAGACTGCAGCCCAGGAATTTGGGAGCTGGATGTGGACATCAGTAATTAACAGGTGAAATTAGAAAGGGGCTGTTTGGCTGAGGGACCTGTACCAATAACAGTGCCTGCCTCTTAGTTTGCGTAGAAGCTGGGGTGCTGCAAAATAACTGTAAGTACATTTCGCTGAACTGACAGTTGGTGAAAAACCTAAGTTACTGTGTAATTGTAATTCCTAATTCAAGATGTATAGAATGCCGCAGGCTACCTCTGTAGTGTGCTGTCTTTGTACTGTTGACTGTAACATGGACTCTTATTTGTGGCACCTATCCTGGCAGTCAAGAGCCAAATAACAGTGCCTGCTTCCTAGGGCTGTCCTGAGGAGTAGTGGGTGTGAAATGCCTGCAATGCTGCCTGTACCCATTGGGTCCTGGCCCCTCTCCTCTGCTGCCCCACTGCCTGAGTGAAGGAACAGCCGCATGCTTTGTATCTGGGAGGAGAGGGACGTCAGGGGCGAGGTCACTGTGTTTGGAGTTTTGGTCCTTGTGTGAGAGCATTGGAGGATGCTGGGAGACAGAGGTTTGAAAGAGGTAGCATGCTTAGGTTTGTGTACTTCCTGCTGCTTCTGTGGGGCCTTCTCTGAGCCTGGTCTCTTCACCTGTACAGTGACCCTCAAAGCTTATGGTAAGAATGAAATGAACTACCATGTTTTGCCATGTATAATGCTTGCCCATGTTTTTTGAGATTTGTACAGCGTATTATGTAACCATTATATCCATGTATAATGAGTGTTAGGAACCACCCTGCCTGGTTTCAGGAGCTGTAACCTCCCCCCCATGGCTAAGGCTGAGTGAGCAACCTTTGGACCATAAGCCGCTAAAGAGACAAAGCTTATCTCCCTGGCAGAAGCACCACTTCTGCTCCTTTTACTTCATCCGTAACTGGGCCCCAATGCTTGATCAGTTAGCCAATGATGGGTAAGATTCCCCAAGGAGAGAACGACGTAAGACAGGCACAATCACGAGAGTCCACTGGGAAGGACTTGGGGGCTACAGCAAAAGGGGGTGATGGACCCTTGCCCCTCAGCTTTGACATAGCCTGAGTCCTCATTCTGTCTGCCAGAAGTCTCCTAATCTCTTGGCTGCCTTACTTCCCCTGCCCGACTTAAGTCTGAAACAATGACAGAGGGCGGTGCAGCCCTGTGCTGGAAAGGGTGGGTTTTCCAGGTGATCAGGCCTAAGAAAGAATACATAAAATCCTGTGAAACCTGCTTTACTAAGAATGCTCTCAATTAAATGATAATGGTCCGAGCAGGAAATTAGTTTACCAAAGTTTTGTAGCTGTTTAGCTAACAGACCCTGATTCAGAATAAGCCCTCATAGTTCTTTGTATGTTGTCTATTGTTTGATCCTTACTGCCTGACAGTGATTGATGAGCTTTACATGTATTCCTATGCAAAATGAACCCAATAAAAGCCCAATGAGGAAAAGGCTCTTGGTCCTTCTCCTTTGAGAGATCGGCCACCTTTCTTCCCCAAGCAGATCATGTCTTGGTAGACTTATTCTCATCCATGGTGGCCAGGAAGGAGTCCCCCCACAAATGCGCATCTTTGTTTTTCCCCAAAAATTTTGGGCAAAAAGTGTGCGTTTACATGGCAAAATGCGGTACATTTGCAAAGGACTTAGCATAGTGTCCATACATGGAGCTGCTGTTTGGATTAGTGTGAGTCTGTGAGAGAGTAACTAAGAACTCCGTTCCGTGGACATTTGGCTGGTAGAGTGGACTCAGATGAATGAATGATGAGAAATGATTTGGGAGTCACTGTGCTCAAGGAGGTGACACAGGGTGGCAGGAAGAGGAGGCTGTGGATGGAACAGAGGATGTGAGGCCGATTCCATGCAGGAGAGCTTTCACCTCGACTCACCCAGCCCTAGACACCTGCATTAAGGCCCACCTGTGGGAGGAACACATTGGACATTATGGTGCTGGATAATTGTTAAGTGGTTAGCAGAGATTAATAGGTGGGAAATGGCCAAATTGTTTCAAATATACTTTTAATATCAGCTAATTTATGTTTTCTTTTGTGCCACTTAGCAACTACCCAGGTGGAAGCCAAATTATGTGCTGTGGAAGAAGATACTTTTGAGGTTTACCTTTATGTAACTATGAAAAATGAAAAAGTAAGTGAAATAATTGTATTTTTAAAATATTCTATCCAGAATTTTTATTACAATAAAGAATAATCAAGGGAAATTATGTCATTTACATAGAAATTTTCTTAATTTTTCAAGGAAAGCTTTGTTCAGAAGTTAGTGAGACTTTTCTTTTAATTACTTCAGTTCTTTATTTAGACAGTATTTAATTAGTAATGGGCAAGAAATTATTCCTGTAGTGATGAGTATGAAATGTCATTTCTTGTAAGAGGCCATAATTTTTATAAATACTTTTGGTACAGTTCACTCTTTTTCCCCCTTTGTAATTTTCTCATCGTGTGTAATATGTGCTCATTGTAAAGAATTCAGATAATGTAAGTGGAAAGAAAGTGAGCATCACACATGAGCCCCGCACCCCAGTTATCAGCTGTTAACATGTGCTCACTTTTGTGAAGGGTGGTACAGGTGCAGCTCTACACCTTGTGTGGAGATAGGTGGAGGTGCCAACGTGGGCCGCTTGGGGTCCACAGGTCATCTAAGCCATCCATTTATTTAAAATTTTTATTTTGAAATAATTTTACAATGACAGACAAGATGTAAAAATAGTGCCAAATTTCATATATGCTTTACCTGTGTTCCCCTGATGTTAACCATACAAACCAATGGTGCAATGGTTAAAGCCAGAAAATTAACACTGATAAAATACTATTTTCAGAAAATCTGCAGACCTTATTTGCATTTTGCTAGTGTTCCCACTAATTTCCTTTCTCTGTGCTGGGGTCTGATCGAGGATCCCTCATTGCATCTGACTGTCTCGTCTCCTTAGTCTCCTCAGTCTGTTGAGACAGTTCCTCAGTCTTTCACCATCTTGTCACTTACGAAGAGTACTAGCCAGTTATTTTGTAGACTGTCATTCAGTTTGCTCTCTCATTAGATTGAGGTTCTACACTTGTAGCAAGAACGCTACAGCAGTGACATTGAACCCTTCTCAGTGCACCCTAGGAAGAGGTTCACAATGTTGGTATGTCTCATTACTAGTCATGTTGGCCTTAATTGTCTGGGTAAGGTGGTATCTGCTAGGTTTTTCCTCTGAAGGGTTACTTTTTTTCCTCTTGAGATGATTAAGCATCTTGTGGGGGGGGGGAATACTTTGAGACTGTGCAAATATCCATCAATTATCTTTGCATGGAAAGCTTATTTGTGGTGTTTGCCCATTTCCATCATGCCTTTTACATTTTAAATTGGAATTGTATAAGGAAGAACTGTCCCTTCTCCCCCATTTACTAATTAATTCAGTAATTCATTTATCTTAGTATTGACTCCTGAATATTTATTTTACTCTGGGTGATATAATCCATTACTATCATTATTTTCTTGCTCAAAGTGTCACAGAATTGTCCATTAGGAGCTTTTTCAAAGTAGCTGTTTCCCATCATGGTTTAAAACTTTCTACTTTCTGTTCCACAGCATACTCCTGGCTCATTTGACCATTTTCCAGTTCCAGGCCTAGAATTAACCACTGCTCCAGAAAGCTCCTTCTGTTGACAGATGGCATTTAGATGTCAGGATCAGGGCTGTATGTGGGCCTGTGCTGCTGGGCTGTCATTGACTATAGGCCTGCCTCACAGGCAGGAGATAGCTGTCGACATGCTGACCAGCATGCACGTGCGTCTGCATTTGTTCCTAGATCTGTCCACCTGTCCATATAGCAAAAGCTCTGGCACCTCTGATTTCAGTCCAGTACCTCCCCTTTCCTCGTTCCTGACATCTGTCTGCTAGTATTCACATAAGTTAATTTCAGAGTTGCTAACTCTCATTCCTGTGAAAAAAAGTGTCTTAAGCCTTTTGGAATGTAGTCAAAACACTGTTTTCCAAAGTACTTAATTTTGTTCTTTTTTTTCCCCCCAACCTCTTCAGTGCAGTTACGTTATTCATTTTTAGGGAAGTTTGTTTGTTACTTTTTGTGTTGTATTTTGGGTTCCCCCACATTCTTGTTCATTTTACTGTGACTTTTCATTACTTATTTACTACCTGGTAAAAACACCAAAATGTTGGCTATGGGATCAGTCATGTAAAAACATCTTTTAAACAAGCTCTCTGCTAACCTGCTGCTTCTTGCTTTTCAAGAGTAGGTTTCTCTTCCCCTGTGTGTGGCTGTATGTGGATGACAGCTTGCTCTTACTTCAGGGTGGTGAAGCACGGAAGACAGGCTAAAGCAGAGAGAACTCACGATGGATGCACGTGGTCCTAATTGCCAGAACGTAAAAAATAGGGCCCGCAACCCTTCTCCAGCTGTCAGAGGAGGCACAGGGCCGTGTCCCAGGGTGTTCTCCCATTTTGCCTGGTTTCTGTCACTCAACATTATTTTAAGATACACCCCTGTTGTCCTTTTATTCTCAAGTACTTAGATCTTCTGCCCATTTTTTAATTGGATTGTTTTGTGGCTTTTTGCTATTGAGTTATATGAGGTTTTTATATGTTTTGGATATTAACACCTTATCAGGTACATGATTTGCAGATATTTCCTCCAGTTCAGTAGGTTGCCTTTTCATTTTGTTGATGCTTTCCTTTGTGGTGTAGAAGCTTCTTAGGTCAGTGTAGTCCTACTTGTTTATTTTTGCTTTTGTTTTTTTGTTTGTTTTCAGTGTCAAATAAAAAAATCATCACCAAGGTTGATGTCAAGGAGCTTACCACCTAGATTTTCTTCTAAGAGTTTTAATAGTTTCAGGTCTTATATTCAGTCCTTCCTCCATTTTGAGTTCATTTTTCTGTATGATAAAGGAGAGCGGGGCAGTTTCATTCTTTTGCATGTGGCTGTCCAGTTTTCCCACCACCCTTTACTTAAAGTACTGTCCTTTCTCTGGTATATGTTCTTGGATCCTTCGTCATAAATTAATTGACTTACTGTGTGGGCTTATTTCAGGGCTCTCTGTTCTGTTTCATTGACCCATATGTCTGTTTTCACGCCCGTACCATCCTGCTTAATTTTTTTCTTTTTTACAGATTTCATTTAGTGTTGTTATGTATTGGTTTTGTGTGTACAGCACAGTCATGAGATAGTTAGACACCTCGCACAGTGCTTCCCCATGCTGTTTTGATTATTATCAATCCAATTTTAACGGGGTGTTTGTTTTCTTTATGAGTTTTGAGAATTCTTCTATTTTTTTAAGGTTTTATTTATTTTTAGAGAGTGGAGAAGGGAGGGAGAAAGAGAGGGGGAGAAACATGCATGTGAGAGAGAAACATTGATTGGTTGCTTCCTGTACATGCCCGGACCCGGGGCTGAACGTGCAGCCTGGGTCTGTGCCCTGACTGGGGATTGAAGCGGCAGCCTTTCACTTTGTGGGACGACACCCGACTAACTGAGCCACACCGGTCAGGGGGAGAGTTCTTTATATATTCTGAGTACACATCCATTCAGGTATAATATTCAGAAATATTTTCTTCTGTCCTTCTCTTGTTCTTAACAGTATCTTTTTAACAGCGGAAATTTTAAATTCTGATAAAATCTGATTTATCAGTTTTTCCTTTTATGATTTGTGTTTTGTCTTTGCCCTCTCCGCAGATCTTTACCTGGCAAAGTCATGTTAGCTCTCTAGTGCTTTTGAGAAGATATATATTTTTTTCCTCACTTGAGGATTTTAGAGAGGGAGGCAAGGAGAGAAGGAGAGAGAGAGATTGATGTGTTGATGTGACAGAAACTTTGATCATTTGCCTTCTGTGCCCTGACTGTGGCTCAAATGCACAACCTAGACACGTGCCCTGACCAGGAATTGAACCTGCAACCATTTGGTGCATGGAACGATGCTCCAAGCAACCAAGCCACCCAGCCAGGGCAGAAGATTTTTTTTCTATTTCATGTAGATTTTTACTGTATTTCTTATCAGGAAGGTTGGTCAGAAGTATCTAGCTCACCATCACCAGTGCAGCAGCCAGGCGATCAATTTCTACCAAATTATGTTCTATAAAATTGTTTTTCTGAAGATTGAAATTTGTGGTTGATTTTGAGATATTTTCTAATTAGTCATTTGACTGTATTTGCCTTATTACTCATGAAATGTTTAAAATTGTACAGGTTTGTGTAAATGATGATCTGGTTGCAAAGAACTTCGCCTGTTATGTGTCACCCATGGAGAATAAAAACCTTGATTCTTCAGAGAAACCAGGCTTGAATATAAAGTCAGCATCTTTTCCCAATAAACTCAACCCAGCGCTTGCTCTTTGGCCAATGTTTTTGCAAGGAAATGACTCTCAAGGAATGGAAAGTGAGTAGCTTCACTCCAATGTGTATTTCCTTTGAACTTATTTATAGGCATCTTAGTGTTTTGATATAAGTTGTGTAGATGTTTCCCCATACAGAGATAGTGACTTGGACTCTGCATTTAATATTTTAATTTTAATTAAAGTGAGTTCATTACAAGTTTTGAGGTTCTAAAGCTGCTACAGTTTGTTTTTATGAGAACAGGAGAAAACTATTCTCAATTTCTTATTAACGTGGAGTTATGTTTTCAGAAGTCCACATGTTCATAATTCATAGATACTACCAAGACAGGGTTTGGTTTGTTGACAGTTCTAGATACTTTTAAAAAGAACTAGTTATTGTCATGATGATGTGAGAAGAGTCGATCATGGCCAGTGGGGATGCTGTCACGTGTCTCTCTCTACATTGTTTTCTTTAGTCCCTCCTGTCGCTCCCGCTGAGAGGTAGTCATCTGTAACTTTACAGTAAAAAGCGAGTGCAGAAGTGTACCAGAGAATTCATATTTGTGTTTTGGGTTTTATTTTATGCTTTAATTATGAAACATATTCTTTCCGTCAGAGTCCCATGGTTTAAGGTTCCTGGTGCAGTCTCTCCAGCATTTGTGGCCCAAGTGTATGGCGGGTGACCCAGGGCCAATGGCCTGATTCCGGCCAAGTTCTCCCTGCTCACTTCATTTTGTAGGCAGTGTAAAGAACACTCTTAATGGTCTGAAGGTTGTAAGGCTTGTTTAGAAGGGATGTGGTAACTCTCTTTTTTCTTAATGGAGCTGATGCATGATGTCTGGCTGACGAGGATGATGTGCCTTGCGGTCCACATTTACAGGTTTGGTGGTGATATAAGGAGCGTGACAGGTGTGCGTTCAAGTAGGACAGGTTTACTCTGGCCCAGAGATAGACCAGTGATTGTTCCTTATCCTCAGAGTATGCAACTGTATTTATGATTGGTTTTTATTTTATGTAGCAGAATGCGTACAAATAAGAAAGAGACCTTCATGAGGGCAGAAACACCCTATCTTTAATTTTGTATCTCCAAGATAATAAATAAATTGGAATTGTTGGACAAGGGTGAAATCTGCCAGCATCTTTGATACTTGGCTCACTCTCTGGGGTACTTCCCATGTGGTTTTATTATTGCATTGGGTGTATGTATACCTGTGGGTATAATGTTGCACATACATTCCTAGTAAGTAAACCTCAACTAAAGTAAAGCTTTAGTCAACTAAAATATTCCCTACACTTAAAATTATTTTAAATTAATTTGGTAATGTTGCTCATCATAGAAAAATATAAATAATGAAAATTTCAAATACCTGTCATTTTAATACCTATTTATTAAAATTTCAGAGTGTTTTTTCCATGGGTTTCCAGAAGTGAGGGTGTGCATACAATTTTTGGTTCACAGGAATGGGATCCTACTCTACATACCTCTGCGTGGTGTTTTTCACTTAATATGTGGCTGGACTTCTTTCTAGGTCAGATGTGTCCAGTATAACATGGGTTTAAGGATATGGGCTCTGATGTGAGACTCTCGGGATGTCAGTCCCACTGCCTCCTCTGTGACATGGGGAGGTATCACTCCTGTCCCAGTGAATTGGTACGTGGGCCATCCATGTACCGAGGTTGCATGGCCCAGTGCCTGTGGCCAACTCTGGTGCCTGTGGCCCTGCCCCCAATTCTGATATGCCTCCTGTAGAGTCCTGGATGAGAGTTCCTGCTGACAGGAGCCCCTGGTGCAAATGTACCTTTTCTGTTTTTGTTTCTTTCATTTTTACTGGAGCGGGAAAAACACCAGGCATTTACATCGTGTTTAATCTTTGCACAGCTCTCCATTGTATGAGTATGTCATTATTATTTTAAGTAGCCCCAGATTGCTGGACAGTCATCATGTCCTACTTTTCTGTATTACAGTCATTGTTGGAATCAACTATGTCTTTGAAAAGGAAACGGTTGATGGTAAACAAAAGAGAGCTAGTGTGGGATTTTACTGGATTGTCTGTAAAAAAAAATTATTAACTGTTACTTATCCAAGAAAAGATTTCTTTTTCCCTTTAAGCTAAAATTTCGGTACTTCCCTGTGAAGTTGCCTTATATTATTTTTTAATCAAAGTTTAATAATTAAAAAAATTTGTTAAGGATTTTACTTATTTTTAGAGGGGAAAGGAGGGAGAAAGAGAGGGAGAGAAACATCAATGTGCGGTTGCCTCTGTGCACCCTCTACTGGGGACCCGGCCCACAACCCAGGCATGTGCCCTGACTGGGAATCGAACCAGCAACCCTTTAGTCCAGAGGCTGACACTCAATCCACTGAGCCACACCAGCCATAGACAAAGTTTGGTATTTTTTAATACTTGGTTAAACAGTCAAATAATACAGAAAAGCTATAATAAAAAGTAATTTTCTCTTTTTCAGGTTGTTTTCTTAGTCATTTATTTTGGCAGTTGTCTCCAAATTTTAAAATAATTCTGATTATTTTGCTCTCCCTAGACTTACTGGTCTGGACCGGGTCTTGACCCCTATTACAGAGGAGCTCTCACCATCCTGTCCACAGTCAGACTGTCATCAAGTGCCCACTGTTGTAGGGACCCTCAGGGGAGGGACTCAAGTCTTTGCTTTTTATGGGGTTTACATCCATTTTTAAATAAAATATTTAATTTTAATTCTAAAATTAAAATCACAAACTTACAAAGAGTTGGAGGGTGTTACAAAGTACTTTTTTCCTAAACCATTTGAGAATAAGTTACTGACTGGGTACTTTCCCTGATACTTGAGTGTGTTTTTCCTAGAAACAAGGATATTTTCAAAAATTCACAACACATTCATTAAAATCAGAAAATTAACATTGGTATAGTGTGACCGTCTGACCCTCAGACACTATGCAGGTGTTCTCAGTTATCCAGAAATTCCTTTGTGGCAAGAAGATGCAGCTCAGCATCACCTGTTGCACTTAGTGGTCACATCTGTTAAGTCTCAGTCAGCCTGGAGCAGTTCCTCAATCCTTCACTTGACTTCCACCTTGACACTTTTGAAGATTATAGACCAGTGATTTTGTTGACTGTTTCTCACCTTTAACAGATATTTTCATCATGATAAGATTACTTTATGCATCTTTGGCTAGAATACCTCAAAAGGACACTATGTTCTTCTCATTCCATCTTATCAGGTGGCATAAAATTTCAGTTTGTCCCATTGCTGACGGACCACACTTTGATCACTTTGTTAAGGTGGTGCTTGCCAGGCTTCTTCGCTGAAAATTGCTCTTTCGCCCTTGTAAATCCATCATAAGCTGCTACTGTGAAACACAAACATCTCATTCCTTTTTATTTGCTCATTAATCCACCACATTAGTGTGAATTCCTGACCGAAACCCTGAAATAGAGCTCTGTGTTGCCCTGGCTCCTCTCAGTGGAGAATGGGATTTTCATGGAGAATGGAGAACACAAGAAGAAACTAGGTGTGTTCATTGCTGTTGGGTGTTGTCGCTCCCAGACCCTTTCAGCAAACAGAGCTCAGGACTGTGTGTGTATATTATGTGTGTATGTGTGTATGTGTGTATACATGCATTGTATCGATTTTATATCTACCTATGATATGTCTTGAAAACCAGTTCACACCAACCCTTCCAATTATAATCCTGCTGCTGGATTTATTCTAATTTTCTGCCTTTCAAAATTTGTAACTCGCTTCTGTGACTGGGAGACTCCTTCCTCCTGTTATCCTTAATATAGTTACTTACTGGGTCAGTCTTCCTATTTAACCATTCTTTTTTAAAAATTGATTAGAGAGAAACAGAAACATCCATTTGTTGTTCCACTTATTTATGCATTCATTGGTTGCTTCTTGTATGTACCCTGACAGGGGATTGAACCTGCAACTTTGGTACCATGATTCCTCCAACTTTGTTCTTCTTTGTCAGGATTGCTGTTGCTATGTGGGGCCTGTTGTGGTTCCATATAAATTTTTGAAATATTTGTTCTAGTTCTGTGAATTGCATCATTGGAATCTTGATAGAAATTGCACTGAATCTATAGATTGCTTTGGGTAGTATGGACATTTTAATGATGTTAAGTCTTCCTATCCATGAATACAGTATGTGCTTCCACTTGTTTGTATCTTCTTCAATTCCTTTCTCAGTGTCATATAATTTTCAGAGTACAGGTCTTTTACATCCTTGGTTAAGTTATTTGTAGCTATTTTATTCTTTTTGAAGCAACTGTGAATAGGATTGTTTTCTTAATTTCCCTTTCTGTTAGCTCGTTAATGGCATATAAAATGGCAACTGATTTCTGTGTATTTATTTTGTATCCTGCTACTTCGCTGAATTCATTTTTCTGAATTCTGAGTTCTGGTAGTTTCTTGGTAGAATATTTGGGTTTTCTATGTACAGTATCATGTCATCTGCAAATAGACAGTTTTACTTCTGATTTGGGTGACTTTTATTTCTTGTCTGATTGCTGTGGCTAGGACTTCTAGTACTAAGTTGAAAAAGAGGTGAAAGTGAACATCTCTGTCTTGTTCCTTAGCTTAAGAGGAATGCTTGTAGTTTTCACCCGTTGAGTATGATTCTGGCAGTAGGTTTGTCATACATGGCCTTAATTATGTTTAGATATGTTTCCTTTCTTCCCACGTTGCTGCAAGTTTTTATCATATGCGTGGGTGCTGGATTTTATCAAATGCTTTTTTTGCATCTATTGAGATAATCATGTGGTTTTCATCCTTCATTTTGTTTATATGATGAGTCACATTTATTGATTTGCAAATATTGTACCAACCTTGCATTCCTGGAATAAATCCCACTTGAGCATGGTGTGTTTACTTTTTTTTTTTTCTTTTAGATTTTATTTATTTATCTTTAGAGGGGAAGGGAAGGAGAGAGGGAGAGAAACATCAATGTGCGGTTGCCTCTTGTATGTCCCCTGCCGGGAACTGGCCTGGCAACCCAGGCATGTGCCCTGACTGGGAATCGAACCGCGATCCTCTGGTTCGCAGGCCCGAGCTCAATCCACTGAGCTACACCAGCCAGGTGTGTTTACTTTTTGATGCATTGCCGTATTTGATGCATTTGCTGATATTTTGTTGAGCATTTTAGCATCTGTTCATCAGTAATATTTGCCTATGATTTTCTTTCTTTGTAGTGTCTTTATCTGGTTTTGGAATTAGGATGATGCTGCCCTCATAAATGAGCTTAGGAGCCTTCCCTCCTCTTGAATTTTTTGAAATAGTTTGAGAAGCAAAGGTATTAGTTCTTCCCAGAATGTTTGGCAAAATTCAACTGTGAAGCCATCCAGTCTAGGGCTTTTGTTTGTTGGGAGTTTTTCAATTACTGCTTCAATTTCACTTGGTGTAATGTGTCTATTCAGATTCTCTGATTCTTCCTGATTCAGTTTTGGAAGATTGTATGATTCTAGGAATTCATCCATTTCATCCAGGCTCCCCAGTTTGTTGACATATAGTTGTGCATAATATTTTCTTACAATCCTTTGTATTTCTTTGGTGTCAGTTATTTCTTCTCTTTCATATCTGATTTTATTAGAGCCCTCTGTTTTTTTTCTTGATGAGTCTGGTTAAAAGATTTGTCAGTCCTGTTTATCTTTTCAAAGAGTCAGTTCTTGGATTCATTGATCTTTTGCATCATTTTAAAAGTCTATTTTGTTTATTTCTGCTCTGCTCTTTATTATTTCCTTCTTTGGGTGGGGGGCTTTGTTTGTTGTTGTTCTTTCAAGTTCCTTTAAGTGTAAAGGTAGATTGTTTGAGATTTTTCTTGTTTTTGAGATAGGCCTGCAATGCTATGAATTTTCCTCTTAGGACTGCTTTCCCAGTGTCCCTCAGATTTTGGATTGTTGTGTCCTCATTTTCACTTGTTTCAAGGTATCTTTTGGTTTCTTCCTTGATCTTGTTGTTGATTCATTCATTGTTTAATAACATGTTACTTAGCTTACATGTCTTTGTGTGTTTTCCAGTGTTCTTGTGGTGGATCTCTAGTTTCATAGCATTGTGGTCAGAGAAGATACTTGATATGATTTCAGTCTTCTTAAATTTATTGAGACTTATTTTCTGTCCTAACATGTGGTCTATCCTAGTAAATGTTCCATGTGCATTTAAAAAGCATGTGTATATTCTGCTGCTTTGGGGTGAAATGCTCTGAAGATATCAATTAAATATATTTGATCTAGTGTGTAATTTAAGACTAATGTCTCCTTATTGATTTTCTGACTGAAATATCTACCGTTGAAATGAATGGGGTGTTAAAATTCCTATCTATGACTCTATTTCTGTTGATCTCTCCCTTTTCATCTTTCAAGATTTGCTTTGCATATTTAGGTGCTTCTGTGTTGGGTGCCTATATGTTTACTAGGGTTATGTCCTCTTGTGGGATTGTCCCTTTTATTATATAGTGTCTCTCTTTGTCTCTTACTATAGCCTTGGTTTTAAAGTCTACTTTGTCAGATATTAAGTATTGCTATCCCAGCTCTTTTTCTCTTTTCCATTTGCATGAAATATATATATTTTTATCCATTTACTCTTAGTCTGTTTGTATCTTTTGATCTGGTATGGGTCTCTTGGAGGCAGCTTATACGTGGGTCTTGTTTTCTTACCCATTCAGCTACCCCATGTCTTTTGGTTGGAGCATTTAAGCTATTTAAGATGATTATTGATAGATACGTATTTAGTGCCATTTTATTGTTAGACTGTTTTCTTATCTTTTTTTCCCCTTTTCTTCTTCTTCTTAAAGCAAGCCCTTTAACATTTGTTGCAGTACTGGTTTGGTGTTAACAAACTCCTTTAGCTTTTTCTTGTCTGGGAACCTCCTTATTTCTCCTTTGATTTTAAATGATAGCCTCACTGGGTAAATTAACCTTGGTTATAGGCCATTGGTTTTCATCATCTTGAATATTTTACACCACTCCCTTGGTGTAAATGTTTCTGTTGGGAAATCAGATGACAGTCTAATTTGTGCCTGAAATGTTTCTGTTGAGAAATCAGATGACAGTCTAATTTGTGCTCCCTCATATACAGCTACCTGCCTTTCTCTTGTGGCATTTAGGATTCTCTCCTTGTCTTTAAGCCTTGCCATTTTAATTATGATGTGTCTTGGCATAGGCCTCTTTGGGTCCAACTTGTTTGGGACTCTCTGAGCTTCCTGGATTTGTGTGTCTTTTTCCTTCACCAGATTAGGGAAGTTTTCAGTCATTATTTCTTCAAATAGGTTCTCGATCCCTTGCTCACTATCTTCTGGTATTCCCATATTGTGGGTGTTGTTCTGCTTCATGTTGTCCAAAATGTTTCTTAAACTCCTCATTTTTAAAAATTCTTTTTCTTTTTGCTGCTTTGCTTGGGTGGTTTTTTCTACCTTGTCTTCCAAATCACTGGTTCAGTCCTCTACTTATCTGACCTACTGTTTATTCCTTCCAGTATATTATTTAGTTCAGATATTCTGATATTTCAGATATTCTTTGTTTTTGACTGGTCCCTTTTTAATGGTTTCCGTGTCTTTTTTCATGCTGTTGAGTGTCCTTATGATCATTACTCTAAACTCTCTGTCTGATACATTGCTTGTCTCCATTTCATCTAACTTTCATCTAGCTCTTCCTCTGTCTTGTTCTTTCATTTGGGGCTGGTTCCTTTGTCTACCCATTTTGGATGCCTCTTTATATTTGTTTCTATGTATTAGGTAGATCTGCAAATACTGTGGTGCAGGCCTTTGTCAGACGATGCTTGTGTGTGACCCTGAGCAACCTGTTTGGAGCCGTAATCAATCCACAGAGTGAGGCTCCATCTGCTGGGCCTGTGTGTGTGCAGAAAGAACCAGGCTCCACACCTAGGTAGGCCTTTATCAGCTCCAGGCCCGGGGAACAGTCAGCTAAAGTCTCAGAGCTCCCAGAGATCCACCTTAATTGTTAAACATAATCAGTTGTATAGCCTCAAGCTGTATTCAGCAGCCCAGCTGAAGCTCTGAAGGGCAGATCTATTGCTTCTCCTCAGACTGATGGAAGCCACTTGGAGGGGAGTGCTCTGCTTGAGAGAGATGGCCTCTTCGGTATCAGAATGACTCAGCACAGGGACCCTGGTGGCTATTCCTTCAGTTGTCTCCCAGATCCACCAACCCCAGACTCCTCTCATGTGTCTCTAGTCCACTCTGCCCTCCCTCTGCTGGAGCCCGGGGTAAGTGGCTGTAAACAAAATTTTGTGTGTTGGCCTTTTAAGAGGCTCTCTTGAGTCTCCAGTGTCTCTTCTTGGCAGACAGAAACCCTGCTGCTTTTCACAGCTGGATGTTATTTGGGTTCCTTTACCAGCTCTGGTGCTGTAGGCTGGGGAGCCCAGCTTGGCATTAAGACCCCACACTTCTCAGGAGGGACCCCTGGTGCTGAAATACCCCTTCGGACCTTCATCTGCCACCCACGGGAGCCCAGCCAGCCCTCTCATGCCTCCTCTGCACTCCATACCAGTCGTCTTGTGATGAAATGACTTCTTCTGTCTTTCCTTGGTTATCTGAATTTTATTTTTTCAATTACGGTTCATATTTAATACCATTTTACACCAGCCTAGTTGTACAGTGTAGTGGCCAGACAGCCACACATATCACAAAATATTCCCTCATACCTCCAGCACTCACCTGGTACCATGTACAGCCATTACAACGTTATTGAAAATACTCCCCATGCTGTACCTCACATCCCTGTGACCACTCTGTCTTTACCTTCACAATCTGCCCTTCACCTTCCCTACCCAGTCCCCCACTCCCCCTCCCCTCCACAACTATCACTCTGCTGTCTGTATCCATGAGTCTGCTCCAGTCCTTCATGGAGCTGTCAATGGCTCTCCTCTCCCTCTCCCTCTCCCTCTCCCCCCCTCCCTCCCCTGCCCCACAACTAAAACACTCTACTAGGACTGGCCTTTCTCTTTCAGACTTACGTTGTCTGTCTTTGCTGACTCCTTAAATTGTTCCAGATTTTCAATTTGGTATCATATACCTATATGATTTGAATCTTTTAAAATTTATTGAGACTTGTATTACGACCCATGTTGACCTTAATAATAAAATGGCCAATTATTTTACCAGTAAAATGGGTTTATTTGAGAATAGCAGAGAATAGCAATTCTGGACAAGCATGCTATAACAAAAATTATAGACAAGTCCAGCAAGCAAAGGAGAGGAATGTTACTTGATAGAGAAAAATGAGGAAGTTGGGAAAGGGTGCTTTGAATAAAACTTCATTGTAGGGAAGTGAGAGTTGAGGGTGGTTATGGCTTCTCATTGGCTTAATTGTGATGGTGCTCAGTGGCTGCCCTTGGTTGCTGGGTAAGTAGGAAAATCTTCATTCCTCTTGCTCAGGCAATTAAGTAGAGACACTTCCTGATGGGAATGTAAGGTCCGTTTACTTTTCCCTAGTGGGGTCTGTAATGGATGTCTCTGGTGGGGTGTGTAATCAATGTCAGGTAGTCATGCATGAGAGCTCCCCCTCCAGGCATCCTGTTTCCATTTTGAGTGCTGTTTCCTTTATTCATTTTTCAGACCCAGATTATAGTCTCGCTTGGAAAATGTTTTGTGTGTACTTGAGAAGAATATATATTCTGCTGTTGTTGGGTTGAGTGGTTTGTACATATCTACTGTATCATATGGTTGGTAGTGTCGCTTAGGTCTCTGTCATTATTGGTTTCCTGTCAACTGCTCTAGCAGCTCTTGAGAAAGGAGGGTTGAGAGTTCCAGCCATATAATTTATTTCTTCTCTCGGTTTTACCAGTTTTGCTTTATATATTTTGGAACTTTGTTATTTTTTAATATATTTTATTGATTATGCTATTACAGTTGTCCCATTTCTCCCCCATCATTCCCCTCCACCCTGCACACTCCCTCCCACCCACATTCCCCCCCCTTTACTTCATGTCCATATGTCATAAGTTCTTTAGCTTCTACATTTCCCATACTATTCTCGCCCTCCCCCTATTTCCTACCCACTGTCTATGCTACTTATTCTCTGTACCTTTTCCCCCTCTCTTCTCCTCCCACTCCCTTGTTGCTAACCCTCCATGTGATCTCCATTTCTGTGGTTCTGCTCCTGTTCTAGTTGTTTGCTTGGTTTGTTTTTGTTTTAGGTGTGGTTGTTAACATCTGTGAGTTTGCTGTCTTTTTACTGTTCATATTTTTATCTTCTTTCTCTTAGATAAGTCCCTTTAACATTTCATAAAACAAGGGCTTGGTGATGCTGAACTTTAACTTGACCTTATCTAAGAAGCACTTTATCTTCCCTTCCATTCTTAATGACAGCTTCACTGGATAGAGCAATCTTGGATGTAGCTCCTTGACTTTCAAGATTTCAAGTACTTCTTTCCAGCCCCTTCTTGCCTGGAAGGTCTCTTTTGAGAAATCAGCTGACAGTCTGATGGGAACTCCTTTGTAGGGGACTGTCCCCTTATCCCTTGCTGCTTCTAGAATTCTCTCCTGCATTTGAATCTTGGCTAATGTAATTATGATGTGCCTTGGTGTGTTCCTCCTTGGGTCCCACTTCTTTGGGACTCTCTGAGCTTCCTGGACGTCCTGGTAGTCTATTTCCTTTGCCAGATTGGGGAAGTTCTCCTTGATTATTTGTTCCAATAAGTTTTCCACTTGTTGCTCTTCCTCTTCCCCTTCTGCTACCTCTATAATTCAGATGTTGGGACGTTTAAAGATGTCCCGGAGGTTCCTAAGCCTCTCCTCATTTTTTTGAATTCTTGTATCTTCCTTCTTTTCTGTTTGGTTGTTCCTTCCTTCCTTCTGGTCCACTCCATTGATTTCAGTCCCAGTTTTCTTCCTATCACTATTGGTTCCCTGTGCATTTTCCTTCATTTCATTTAGTGTAGCCTTCATTTCATCATCTAATTTGTGAGCAAAATCAACCAATTCTGTGAGCATCCTAATCACTAGGGCTTTGAACTGTGCATCTGATAGGTTGGCTATCTCTTGATCAGTTAGAAGTATTGGCTCTGGGGCTTTGATCCGTTCTTCTACTTGAGCCATATTTTTGGGTGGGGGCTATCTGGTCACGCATGCTGCATATGAGGGGCAGAGTCTTAGGTGTTCACCAGGGCAGGGCAACCCAGTCACTGGGTTGTGACACTGTATGTGGGGGCAGGGTCAGAGAGGGAACAATGGTGCTTGCTCTGCTCTCTCTCGTATTTCAGTCCCTTTGGCCATTTCCCACAAGCAAATTGGGCCCCTCTGGTGCTACCTCCTGGGTGGGTGGGCCTGTGTATGCTCTAGGACCATGTGGGTCTCCCCAACATTCTCTCTTGTGATTCTGGGAGTCTCTCCTGGCACCTCAACCCTCACAAGTGTTTTCAATTGGTGCTTTTAGGCTTTGTTTCCCAGTGCTGGGGCCCTGGGTTTCACGGTCTGTCTCCCCATTTTCACCTGGTTTGTCTGTGCACGAATGTGTGTCCACTGTCAGCCGCCTTGCACGCCACCTGCGTGCCCCGGGGTCTGCCAGCCCCTGCCTGCGCACCCCGGGGTCTGCCAGCTGCTGCCTGTGCACCCAGGACTGCCAATCACTCTGCCAAGATCCCTCTCCAAGGGCCACCGACTCTGCCTCTCTTATCAGTCTGGATGAATGGTTGTCGGACTTCCTTACAGTTCAGTTTTTTGTCAGATCTGGTTGTTTTTTGTTTCTAAATCTTTGTTGTCCTTAATCTTGGTTGTGCGGGGAGATACAGTGTGTCCACCTACGCCTCCATCTTGGCTGGAAGTCTCATGAAGTAGTTTTCTGGCCCCTGCTGTTGAGGTTGGATTCAATGGGCATTAGAACTGAACTGTAGATCTGTGGAACTCACTCTTCATGTGGCTTTTCCCTTTCTTGTACTCTAGCCCCCTTGGCATTTTTGGACCCCATGTCTCTGTGTTCTTGATTCAGGGAGACTGCCAGGCTCCATGTGTGTCCCCCTTCTCTGCATCCTGAAGCTCTGTCCAGGCAGTAAGCTGCGGCTGTCATAGTACTCATCCCCCTTATCCCCAGCTCTTAGGGACTACTGTCCTACACTGGCCAATTGCCAATATCTGAAAAGCATTGTTTTATGTATTTAGTCTGGTTTTACACTTGTTTCTGTTCGGAAGGGCAAATTCAGTCCCCGTGACTTCAACTTGGCTGGAAGCAGAAGTATCTTTGGTACCATAGCTCTAAAGTTCTCTTTTTTTCTTTGTACATCTACATTCTTGGAGATTGCAGCCATACCTTGGTACTCATCGGCTTCAGAACTGGTCAAGCCCTGTGTTCGTTGCATTTGACGAGAAAAAAAATGTTTCAGTACTTGGTGCTTGTTCAGGACTTGTCACATTTGTTAGAACTTGTATGAGTCACGATGCTGCCCTGCAAGAGAAAATGTGTCATTACTCGTCGCTTACTTGGTATTCATGGGTTTCAGCACTTGCCATGAGTTCTGGAACAAATTAACAACGAGTACTGAGGTACCGCTGTACATGGTTTGTAACCTCGAACAGTGTGACTTTGACTCTCTAGTCAGTGTGAGAAGTAGCAGTGTGGCAGTGTCCAGATGCTTTCTGCAGCAGCCAGCTCTTAGAAGCTCAAACCAGTCCCTTCCTAACATTCCCCCAGCCCTTCCTCCCAAGCCCTTCAGGGCTTCTGCTTCTAATTAGCCTTTACCTGAATTACACGAGCAATTTTTTCTCTCTCTGAAGTGGGACACTCACAGTTCATCCTCAGTTGGAGTTTTTGCTTCATTTGATTAAATGCCAGCTTTATTTTGGCCGAATTTATTTCTGTGGTAGTAAGAGCATAAGTAGCTTTCCCTATCCTTATTTCTCCAAAAGTTATAGGTGACTTGGGTTCAATACCAAATTTTTTTGAACCTCACACATTCTGGTACATGTGATATCTTATCATGATACTGTCTGGTCTTCCTATAACAAAATGCTTCCTCCTGCCCTTTATTCCCATTTAACACTGGGGCTCCTCATCCCTGCTCTCTTCATTTGCAGCCTGTGTGCTGGATCCCCTAATGACATCTCCCTTGGTTTGCGTCTTTGGCTAGAAACTACTCAGGTAACTTCTTAAGGAAAAGGTATGTGGGAAGTAAATTTCTCACTTTGTGTGTGCCTGACTATGCTTCTCAAGCATTGTACACTAGGTGCTTTGGCAAGGATTGACTTCCGGATTGAAAATTATTTTCCTGATTGCTTAGGATTCACCTGTTTTCATGTGTTTATTGGCAGTTTGCCTATCTTCTTTTGTGAAATTTCTGTTCACATATTTTGCCATTTTTTAAATATTGGGTTTTATTGTTAAATGCTCTGAGAGTTTTTAATATGATTTGAAAATAAGTCATTTGCCAGATACATGTATCATGAATGAATTTTCTCTTTGTGGCTTATTTTATTAGTATATTTCTAAGAGCCAAATTTTTAATTTTTATTAAATCTAAGTTATCAAGTTTTTATTTTAATGGTTTTATGTCTACTCTAAGAAGTCTTTACTTTCCCTGTGTTTCTACTTTTGGTTTTACATTTAGTTCTACAGACCATTTCAAGTTAATGATGTGAGTTTAATAATAATGGTTAAACATAGTTAAAAGAAAAAAATGATAATATATATGTACCTGTCAGTATTCACTGTAATTGTAAATGGCTTAAATGCTCCAATCAAAAGACATAGGGTAGCTGAATGGATAAGAAAGCAAGTCCCGTATATGTGCTGCCTCCAAGAAACCCACCTCAGGAATTGAAAGATACACACTGGCTAAATGTAAAGGAATGGAAAAAGATATTTTCTGAAAATGGAAAAAGAAGCAGTGGTATGCCGTTAAGGGGCACATACAGGATCATGGCCAGCTAATTTAGAGGTTCGGATTCGCAGACAATGAAAACCCCAAGTCAAATATGAAGAACTAAGCACTTTACTAAGCAAGAGCAAAGCGAAAGCGAGAATCAAGATCATACATCACCAGATGGGAAATCACCAACACCCGGACATAGATGCTGGGAATCCCAGAGACAGCATTCGGGGTCCAACTGGGAAAGTTCTGAGTGAAATGTCCTTCTCCCAAGTCTCACTTTACGGACTATGGTTAAATGTGTTTTAGACAAAAGTCTAAAGCTTATGTGTTGGGAGACATGTTATGGCCCTATTTGGAAGGTAGTATATGCCAAGCTATGACAGTAAATTATGTTTAGTTTTTAGTAAGCCAGTAAAGGAACTTTTAAAGCAAGCATTTTTAAAATAAGAGTTGAAACAAGATTTAAAAATTTAATCCCCTCAAGTAAGATTTAATATGGAACCATATTCTATAATAATTTACGTATTAAGATTTTATGATTATACTTTTAAATTATAATCCCTTTGTCCTGTTTACCATTTGTTAATAACACTTTTATTACTACTTTTATTTTTCAGATAAAATTATAAAATGTAAAATGGATTCCTTGAGTGGTTCACCTACAAAAAAATCCAAAGAGAAACAACAGTTCATCTCTTTAAAAGATGTAAATAAGGTATTTTTAAATGTTCATTAAACATAAAGTTCATGTAATGTTAATTTTAGAATATTCTCTTTTAGCCCTGGCTGGTATGGCTCAGTGGATTGAGTGCCAGCCTGTGAACTAAGATTGCCAGTTCAATTCCCAGTCAGGGCACATGCCTGGGTTGTGGGCCAGGTCCCCAGTAGGGGTGTGTGAGAAGCAACCACACATTGATGTTTCTGTCCCTCTCTCCTTCCCTTCCCCTCTCCCTGAAAATAAATGAATAAAATCTTTGAAAAAATAGAATATTCTCCTTTAAAATCTAGGAATCAAAAATGTTTTCTGTTTTAAAAAATTCTTGGCTAGCGTAGTTCCTTTCATGAAAAAAATATAGTTTGCTTTTTTGCTCTATTTCAAAAGAATAAGAACTCCAGGTCCCCCCTTGTTCTTGGCCTAGTGGCCTCTCTACAAATCTGGTGTTTGTCTTTATTTTAACAAGGGTGTAAAAATCTGGGATAATGGGACACTATAATAGTTAAGTTCAGGACTGACCTATCCTTCTAGTCCCTTCAACAACATCGGTGAAAGCAACGACAGGACATTTTGAAGACCTGAATGCCAGCTCCCGGCCACATGGCCACTTCAGTCTAGTGGTTATAGCAGTCGTATCATCAGTTCTCTGTCTCTCCACATCTGTGTTGCCAGAAAATTGACCAGGATGGTTGTTGAGAAAAATTCCCTGGAATTTTGATTCCTCAAGAATCTCTATTTTGCCAGCCTATATATTTTTTCTGGAAAAATTTGTTTTTTACAGTGTGTTGAATCTTCAGTGTACTGGCCAGCGAAAAGAGGCATAACCATATATGCTGATCCAGATATACCAGCACCCAGGTATGGCTTGCAAATTTAGTGTAAATGACTAGAGTCTTACATGTAATATTATTTTGTATAAGATCGATGGTAGGAAAGTATTCAATTTCAAAAACTGGCCCTGGAAATTTTGGTTAAACATATATTAATTTAAGAAAAATGTGATAACTGGTTAGCAGCGCAGTTGACTGAAAACTGGTAGTGGCTCTAGAGTCTCCTGTTTCCTTGTCAGGCAACGTTGTCACAGGGCAAGTCCAGCGAGGTGGTCTTGGTGAGAAGTGTGGGCAGATGTGGGCCAGAAGGCAACACTGCTTAGTGGGAAGGAAAAGATGGTGTTTATCTTCTTGAAGATGAGTATCAAAGACTGAACTGTAACCCTGTCCTTGTTAACATTTGTGGCAGTGGAAATAATGAAGTCACAGACAGGATGTAATATCATACCATCTCATACATAGTGTAGGATCTTAAAACAATGTGCTTTCGTTTCTCTCCTTCTGGACTTTATGCTAGTGTTGTTATATATTTTATTTTTACATTTGTTATAAATGTTAGAATCTATAATCATTTGTATTTAAATAGTTAACTTTTAGGGAGATTTAAATAAATAAGAAAATAATCTTAAATATTTACCTAAGTAGTTACCATGAATGCTTTCTATTCTATGTGCAGATCCAGGCTTCTATCTGGTGTCATTTCCTTTCCACCTGAGGGACCTCATTACTATTTCTTGTGTTGTGGACCTGCTGGTGATGAATTTCTTTAGCTTTTGTGTGTCTGAAAAATTATTTTAGCTTCTTTTCTGAAAAAAATATACTTGCTAGCAGTGTAGTTCTAGGTCAACAATGCTTTTTCACCTGTGTTTTAAAGACATCGCCTCTCACCTGCTCCCTTGCATTGTGCCCAATGCACATGTATCGTATTTTCCCTCTGACTGCCTTGAAGGTTTTCTCTTCATGACTGTTTTGAGCAACTTCATTATATGCCTTGGTGACATTTTTCTCATGTTTTTTGTGCTTGGAGTTCATTAGTGTTCTTTTTAGGTTTTTGTCTTCCATCAAATTTGGGGAATATTCAGCAGCCAATCTACAGATATTTTTTTACACTCATCTCTTCTCCTCTCCTTTTGAGATTGATGAGACAAGTGTCAGAACTTTTGATACTGACCAAAAGTGTCAGAACTTTTGATACTGACTTAGGGACCAAAAAGTCCCTAAGACTCTGTTTATTTTTTCAGCCTTTTTTTTTTTTTTTTTGCTATTCTTCAGATAAATAATTCTGCTTATCTATTCTTAATTGACTTTTTTGTCATCTTCATTCTGCTGTTGAGCCTATCCAGTGAATTTTTTGTTTTATATATATATTCAGTTCTAAAATTTTCATTTTTTACAGTTTGTATTTGTTTGCAAAAAATTCTTTTTTAAAAAAATATATTTTATTGACTGTGCTATTACAATTGTCCCATTTTTCCCCCCTTTATTCCCCTCTGCCCTGCACACCCGCTCCCACCCACATTCCCCACCTTTTTTAGTTCATGTCCATGGGTTGTACATATAAGTTCTTTGGCTTCTACATTTCCTATACTATTCTTGACCTCTCCCTGTCTATTCAGTACCTATCATTTATGCTACTTACTCTCTGTAAATTTTCCTCTCCTCTCCACCACCACTCCCCCACTGATAACCCTCCATGTGATCTCCATTTCTATGATTCCGTTCCTTTTCTAGTTGTTTGCTTAGTTTGTTTTTGTTTAGGTTTGGTTGTTAATAGCTGTGAGTTTGTTATCATTTTACTGTTCATATTTTTTATCTTTTTCTTAGATAAGTCCCTTTAACATTTCATATAATAAGGGCTTGGTGATGATGAACTCCTTTAACTTGACCTTATCTGGGAAGCACTTCATCTGCCCTTCCATTCTAAATGATACTTTTGCTGGATAGAGTAATCTTGGATGTAGGTCCTTACCTTTCATAACTTTGAATACTTCTTTCCAACCCCTTCTTGCCTGCAAGGTTTCTTTTGATAAATCAGCTGATAGTCTTATGGGAACAACTTTGTAAGTAACTATCTCTTTTTCTCTTGCTGCTTTTAAGATTCTCTCGCTGCTTTTAAGATTCTCTCCTTATCTTTTATCTTGGCTAATGTAATTATGATGTGCCTTGATGTGTTCCTCCTTGGGTCCAACTTTTTTGGGACTCTCTAAGCTTCCTGGACTTCCTGAAAGTCTACTTCTTTTGCCAGATTGGGGAAGTTCTCCTTCATTATTTTTTTCAAATAAATTTTCAATTTCTTGGTCTTCTTCATCTCCTTCTGGAACCCCTATGATTCAGATGTTAGAATGTTTAAAGATGTCCTGGAGGGTTATCAGTGTGGGAGGTTCCTAAGCCTCTCCTCATTTTTTAAAATTCTTGTTTCTTCATTCTGTACTGGTTAAGTGTTTCTTTCTTACTTCTGCTCCAAACTGTTGATTTGAGTCCTGGTTTCCTTCCTGTCACTGTTGGTTCCCTGTAGATTTTTCTTTATTTCACATAATGCAACCTTCATTGCTGCCTGGGTGCTTTTTATGCTGTTGAAGTACCCAGTGAGTTCCTGGAGCATCTTGATAACCAGTGTGTTGAACTGTGCATCTGATAGGTTGGCTCTTTGTCACTTAGTTGTATTTTTTCTGGAGCTGTGAAGTGTTCTTTCATTTGGGACATTTTTTTGTTTGTGTCTCCTCATGCCTGTTACATAGTAAAGGGTGGAGCCTTAGGTGTTCACCAGTTCAGGGCAAGCCATGTGGTTGTGTTGTGGCGCTATACGTGGGGGAGGTGTCCGAGAGGGAATAATGCCACTCGCTTCACCCTCTGCCAGTTATCAGTCACTTCCCCAGCTACTCACAGTCAAATTGGACCCTTCTGGTGTTGATTCCCCAGTGGGTTGGCCTGTACATTCTAACACCCCATGGTTCTCTCCAATGAACTCTCCTGTGAGGCTTGGAGTTTCTCCTGACGCCTCAACCCCCATAGGTGTTTTCAGTCAGAGGCTTTGAGGCTTTATTTCCCCATACTAGAACCCTGGGTTGGGTGGTCTGTCTCCATCCCCAGTTGTTCCTCTCAGTTTCTTTGCACGCGAATGTGGGACCATCCAGTCCGCAATCCACCACCTTGCCAGGTCTACCAGCCACCGCCTTGCCGCGAGTTCTCTCCATCCAGTTGCCCATCTCCACTCCTCCTACTGGTCTGGATGAATGTTTCTTCTTTAACTCTTTGGTTGTTGGACTTCCACACAGCTCGATTTTTCTGTCAGTTCTGATTGTTTTTAAATTTGTTGTCATTCTTTTGGTTGTGCGAGGAGGCACAGTGTGTCTATCTATGCCTCCTTCTTGGCCAGAAGTCCTGTTTGCAAAGAATTCTTTTGTTCCATTCAGGAGCACTCACCTTTCCTTTTTTTATGGAGCATGGTTATAATTGCTGCTTGATAATTCCCACTTCTGAGTCATCTTGGAGTTGGCACCTGTTGATTATTTTTTCCCATAACAATTGATCTGATTTTTCTGGTTCTTTGTATGTTGAGTAATTTTGGGTTATATTCTGGAATTTTGAATATTAGGACATAAGGCTCTGGTTTCTTTTAAAATTCTCTGTAGGATATTAAGTTATCCTTGCTCATTTGTTTTAGAGTGGGGTTGCTGTGGAGCAAAACAGCAATGGAAATAAGAGAGGGAAAAAGATGGAGCTTGTCCTCACATAGTCTTCAGACCGCATGGTCCCCGATTCCCAGTTTCAGAGGGAGGGGAGGTTTTCTCTCAGGGTTTCAGGGGACCATACTGCTGGTGCCATTGCATCATGCAGCTCTGGGATCGGAGCTGGTCCTGGGCAGGACCAAGAGAGAAAACAGAGAAGTCTGTCGGATTCCCCAGTCTGCGTGATGCTTCTCTTATGAGTTCTCTAACCTGAAATAAAGGGTTTCTCTGAGGTTTTTCTTGTCTATGTCTCCCACATAGCCCCAAGCCTCAGGATGTCCTCAGTTCGTTCACCACTAAGCTGTGGAGGAAGGTAAAAACCTAGAAAATCTCCATGACTTGGTGGTTTTTCACATCTTGACTTCTGGCCCCTGTAGTTTTGTCCTTGCCCAGAGTTTCTAGTGGTAACCAGGAGGAGACAGGGGCTCTAGGGGGCTTACTTCCTCCTGGCAAGCATCAGAACGGTCAAGATGGTGTTTACACTGAAAGGGCTCAGTTTCAGTTCCCGCATAAACTCACTCATGGAGATCAGCTTGTTCCTCAGCAGTGCTTTGAAAGTTTTGTCCCAGGAAATAAAGATCTTTTCAGGATTGGGGTAAATGAGTTTCAAAATTTGAATAAATGTTTTTTATTTTCTAGTGCTTTATGTGAGAAGTCAAATGAGAAACCACTTAGACTGGCTGAGAAGAAGGAACACAATGAGAAGAATGGCTGTGTAAAGTATGAATTTTTTTCTTGTTCTAAATTTTTTAGTAAAATAATTGTGATGAAATTGTAAGCGGAATTTATGTATGATTTTTTTATAAATGTCAAACCTGCATTCCCATTAAAAAATACACACACAGGCTGACAGTCACCAGAGGGGAGAGGGGAGGGAATTTCAGGGGAAAAGGGGAAGGGTTTACAGGAACAAGTATAAAGGACACATGGACAAAAACTATGGGGGGTGGAAATGGGAGGGAGGTGGGGAGGGCTGGGGTGGGAGTAAAAGACAGAAAACTGTACAAGATCAACAATTAAAATAAAATTTAAAAAAATACACAGGTGTTCCGTAGGCTTTGAAGTTAGTTTTTTCTTTTCCATTTACATAGGGTAGATTTTTCTATTTAAAGTCCTCTTCCATTCTAAATAGACATTTCCTAACCCCCCTTCCTGATTCTCTTGGTGAAGCCACCAATTTTATGAAACAAATTAGATATGATTGATCTTGTGAGGCTGTTGATTTTATATGGGTTGTGTTTGTCTTCCTTCCAGTTTTCTGATGTTAAATAGTTTTATCACCTGCTGGAGAAACTGTTTAATCATTTGCAGAACTGGGAGATTTTTTTTGTCCTGCCAGATTCAAAAATTATTCACTACAAGTTGTTAATCATAGAATAATAACTTCATTTTATATTTGTTCAATCCACAAAATATTTTCCTACCTACGGTTAAGATTTCTTGCCATAGCTGCCTAAAGGCCCTTTAACATTTCAAGTACTGTAGCCACTCTGAAGCTACCAATGTGACCGAGCGTTTGAGACAGCTCAGAAATGGCTGTAGGTCGTGCTCTTCACTGGGCAGCTTAGGATGACTGGGGAGAGGCTGCCGACCATGCAGTCATCCTGCTCCCCAGCTTCCCAGAGGCCACACTGGCCCTATGACAGCCCCTCCTCCAGCAGGAGCTCCTCATGGTGCTTCAAGGCCAGGAGCTTTGAAGGCTGCCGTGGCATGCACAGGTCTGCACAGGTCTGGGTGGTACTCTGATTGACATCCTCCTCCCAGGGCATCCTGAAAGGTGTGGCGCTACAGTGGTTATTTTCCTTGGGACAAAAGACCTTGTATTGTCCATGGAGCTCATTTCTTTCATTACACGAAATATTACTTAGGAAGTTAGCCCTGAGATAACTCTTTTACCTTACGTTTTTGTATTTGGAAGGTTATATTTTGTCTCCTGTTTGGCTAAATGCTCTTTATTTAGAACCTACTGATTAAACTATATCAGCCCACCGTGGGTTGCAGGGGGCTTGGGAAGTGTTCAGGATTAAACAGTGAAGAAGGAAGGAGCCAGTGGATTTTTTAGGAACCTGTGATGACCTGGTGAACATGCCATCAGAGCAAGCGGTCCTGGGACTGGCAGTTCTGTGTCCACAGCCTGTGTGGCCTGGGGTGGGGGTGGGGGTGGGAGTGGGGGTGGGGGAAGCACAGGACTGGTGTGGCCACAGTGGCCTCTGCAGCACAGTGAACAAGGCAAAACAGAACAAGCAGAAATTTCACAGCTGTGCCTTGGGCTGTGTGGTTCACTTGACCTCACTTGACCAGTCAAAGGAGGAATTAAAACAATAACTCAATTGAAGGAATAGACACTCTTTTTTTCCTTCAAATTATCCTTTTAACTATTTTACAGATTATTGCAGTTTTTAAATCCTGATCCTCTGAGAACTGACAGAATCTCTGATCTGCAACAGGTATTACAATCCTAAAAAAAAAGTAATAAAAATTTTTTAAAAAAGAAAACTGTACTTTTTAATCCTTCTTACTCCCTCTAAACTTGAAATGGGAAGAGAAATTCGTTCAGGTGGAAACCACCTGAAGACGTCCTTTTAGAAACTGTCTGGTGAATTAGTGCTTTAGAGAAATGAGTTTTTTGGGGGAGGCAGGTAAAGGAAGATCTTCGTTTCATATTCGTAGTTTTGGTGGGTTTTGATAAGCATATATACCTAGGTTTTTATTGAAATCAAACTCTTACCTTTTTTTCATTTCCACAAAGTTCCCGATCTTCTGTGCCAGCGCCACAGGGCAGAACTGGCTCATGTATGTGTTCTCTAGTTGCAGAAGCTGAAGGCCAGCACGCAGCCACCCTCTGCCGTGCTGCGGAACAGGGTGGAACCTTGCCTCTCCATCGACACGTCACCACTGTCAGCAGGCCTGAAAAAGGTAAAAGTGCTCCTGAAACCAAATTAAAGAAGTACAGACCTGCCCAAATGTAAAAGGATTTTAAATAAACACTTCTCCTAATGTACTTGCATAATTTCGTTGCTTTTGAAATTCTCTTTTAAAGCTTTTGTTACTACTTACTCTTTTTATTATTATTATTTTACTGTTGTTCAATTACAGTTGTCCCACCCCCACCTGTTCTCCCCTGCCCCGCCCACTCCCACGGTCAATCCCCACCCTGTTGTCCATGCCCATGGGTCCGTTATGCATGTTCCTAATTTTTTATTTGTTCTTAAGTCCAGGTTAACTTCTTCCAAGTGAATAATTGTTTAGTGGGGAAACCATTGTGTAACTGTAAGTGCTTCTCTGAAATAAGTTTTCAGATGTGCCTGTGGAAAGGGGCTTGGAAGGAGCAACAAGCTTCCAGGGCAATTATGATGCAGACGTCTTAGTATTATTTTCTGAATTGCTTTATAGACCTGTGGCTTCACTTAGTAAATTGATCATTGATTGTTTACTTCCTTCTTGATACAAAAAAAAGTTTAAAATTTTTTTTGAGATAAAACCACGAGGATGGATAGAATGAAGGCAAAGTGTAGTGGACAGGAGCTTTCCACAAGTTTCGGGTGATGGAAAACAGGCAATAGAATGTGACAGACATTCCCGAGGAAGGGGTGAAGTGGGTGGGGGTCTTGAACTTCCCCACACTGTTTCCTGAATATGCACAACCAGCCACTTTCTCAGGAAGGAAATTGAAGGCTTTTTTTGAGCAACTGAAAAGCCCTAGAAATGACAATCTTTTAAAAAAATGATCTTTAAACAATCTTTTTTTAAAAAAGATTTTATTTATTTAGTGAGAGGGGAAGGGAGGAAGAAAGGGAGAGAAACATCAGCAAGAGCTACATCAGTAAGTCCCCAACTGGGGACCTGGCCCGCAACCCAGGCATGTGCCCTCACTGGGAGTTGAACTGGTGGCATTTCAGTTTGCAGGCTGGTGCTCAGTCCACTGAGCCACACGAGCTACGGCAAAAATGACCTTTAGATAATGCTGTCTGGAATTCTCCCAGTAAGAATGTGTGTTTGCTGCCCTCCCTCCCTGCAGCGATGTGACTTTCATGTGGTACTGAGCTGTGCCCTGCTCACACATCTTCCTGTCAGTTCTTAGTGTTTTCCTCCACATGGGCAGAACATCGGGGATCTTTAGGGAAAACCCTCACCCCTGGAAAAGGAGATCAAAACAAACCCGGAAGTAAACAATGTAGGGAGTGGAAAAAAACATTAGAAATTAAATGTCCTCCGAGATAGGATTTATTACTATATGAATTTAACAGTAACAGGGCACTATAGATTCTTGGAAATTCAAAATGTTATGTAAATTTAAAAATCTACATAGTTGAGAGGTCAAACCGAAGCTAACTATCAGAAAGTATTACAGAACAAAAGACATATGGAAATAGGGAAGAAAAGAGCAATTGAGTGTCAGTTTGAGGTCCGATGTCTGAAATTGGATTTCTAAAAGGAAGAGAAAGGGCGGAAAATTCAGAGAAGAGTAACATATGGATGATTTCTAGACTTAGTGGATATGACTGTCCAAATTAAGGGGTTTTACCTACCGCAGGCCCAGCACAACGAGAAACAAGATAGTTAATGTTGTTGTGAAGCATTTGAACTGGAGGGATTCAGAGATCCTGGTAGATCGCAGAGAGAGGAAACTGGTCCCGCACACAGGATCAGGAAGTTATTTCTCACCTAGAGGTCTACACTTAAACTATCAAGGAGGTCTGAGGATAGCAGGAAGACATTGTCAGACATGCAGAGTCTTCAGATTTACTTCCTCTGTACCCCTCGTCAAGAAACTACTGAAATATGTTTTCCACCAACACAAGAAAGTAGGCAAGAAAGAAGACAGCTTGAGTTGCAGACAAAGGGCAATGACGGTGCAGGGAGCTCCCAGGACAGCAGCCGCATACCAGGTGCAGCGCGGAATCAGTCCTGCTTGCAGTGGGGTTCAGGGCCTGGGAAGGGGGCACTGACTTCATGGAGGTAATGGTGCTGATGGGGTCAGCCTTTTGGAAAATAGTATCGAACTTTTGGGAGGGAGGTTTTAGTGACAGTAACATAGAAAAGAAGCAAATAAAGGCATGTTTTTAAAAAAGCTTTATGAGTGAAACTGATGTACCAGCAGATTTTGAGAAGGAGGAGGAAAAGAAGCCACATCCTTGCTCTGATGAGCTTCAAGCACCTGGTTGGTCAGTGGATCCTTTAATTTGGAGCCTAGGAAAGCTAGAACCTTCTAGCAGGAGTTTGGTGCTTGAAAAGATTCAGTGGGGCTTACAGAGTTAGGTCTTGAAAAATACCAGACTGAGCAATTTATACATGTTGTTTGGGTAAATGAGCAATGAGATAGGTTTTTAAAAATTAGTTTATTTTATTGTGGTTTTTGGTTGTTATTGATGTTTTGTAGGCTCTTCAAAGAAATAAGTTTCTGGGACCTAGCCACACTGAATCTTACTCTTGGCCTCCCATAGCACGTGGCTGTGACGTGGTTGTCATTTCTCAGTGTGGAAATGACCCTTTGTTGTACCTTCCACCAGTGCTTACGATTTTGCAGACAGGGGGCTGCTACAAGTCATTACCAAGTAGAAACGGAGTAAGTTGAAGACCATTTTGTTTCACAACACAGTGGATTGAATGTTTATTGTAAGTTGCACATCTTACCTTTGGTAAATTTCAGGTTGCATCATTCATTTGGTGTTGTGCTGGCAGGACGGCCACTGTCCTGTGAGGAACTTCTCTTGTGTCACAGCCATTGCTTCCCTCACACAAACTCTCATCCTTGACCCCCACTTGTGTGCCACCTGCTGGGTCAGAAGAGCCCTGGCTTGTAGAGTCAAATATTTTATGAATGGTACCTCACTGATTTAATGCAGTTGTCATGGCAGCCCTGTGAGATGGTCAGGCCAGGTATTCTTTTCACCATTTTGTAAATGAGAACATTAAATTCACGAAAAGTCACTGGGATAAATTCTTAACAGCTGGCAAGTGAGACGAGGTTGTAGGTTTTCTGTCGTCTCATCTCATAGTCTTTTAAGTAACTTCATGGTGCCCCCACACTGCTTTTTAAGCCTGCTTTGTTTTTCCCATGTGGAGGAGTCTGAAAATAGCTGAGAAGGATGATGGAAAGGAGAGAACTGGGTGTGAGGACCAGATGATAGCGGGTGGCGTCCTCTGCTTTGCTGGGTTGGTCCGTTGGGGGAGCCGGCATCCATAAGGCCTTTGCTTGGACCCTGGCCCAAAGGACACACAGGATAAGGTGAAAGTTAGCAATGCAGAAAGAGACTTAGAATTGCATTTTAGAAAAGATACTAGTTTATTTTCCCAATTATGCTAGGTAGTTTAATGATTTTCCTTTGGAAATCTGCATTGGCTAAATTATTGTGTATTGATTCAGTAAAACAAAATGGATACACTTATATCCCTCAGTTAATTAGCAGTTGGCCCATGTTGATGAGATGCAGCTTGTGTGGAGATAGAACCCTGGCTGGGCCAGGAAAGGATGTCCACGTCTTGTCTCTTGTGTCCACTCTGCTTTCTCTGCATCTCTATGGTCAGCCTGCTTTTAGGCCTGGCTCCTGGAAGCTGGCGCTCACTGAGAAAGTGGAGACTCATTCTTGTCTTCTGTAAATTGAAGGCAGGCGTACAGGAAGGTGTTCAGCAGGCTGTGCACCTTGGGGAGATACCTGTGGGGTAGTGGAAGCAGAAAATGCAGTCTCCTACAGAAGAGATGTTAACCTTTTTAAGGCCCCTTTCAGGAAGCAGTTAGTTCACCCTGGTGCTTAGGAGCAGGAGCCCCAGAGTCAGACTGCCTGGCTACAGACCCTGTTGCCACCATGTATTAGCTGTGCAGCCTTGGGCAACTGACTTCAGCTGTCTGCACCTCAGATGCCCCTCTGCGAAATGAGGCAGTGAGAGGTCCTATCCTGTAGGAGGGCGTTAAGGATTAACTGAATTGATACTTGTGAAGTGCTTAGTTCAAGCCCTAGGAAAATCTGAGTTAATGTGTCTAAATTCATGTTAATACAATTATATATTTTCTGACCTATTCGTGGTCATAATGATGATGATAAAAATTTATGTAGTGCTTATTCCATACAAGAAGATGTTCTGCATGCTTCACAGGTACTGTGTTCAATTCCTAACTTTTATCCAAAATTATGTGAATTTGTTTGTCTTTGCAGCCTCTGGCAGTCATCGTGTGTCCTGGGTGGAGAAAGGCCCAATTTATTTTTGAATTATTGGGAGAATATAGCATGTCCTCCAGGCCTCTTCATCCTATGGTGTTAACCATTGGACTCCACAAAGACGAAGCCAAAAATATGAAGCTTCGAAGGGGGTGTAAGCATCCTTCCAAGCAGTTTGATGTTCCCTACAGAGCATGGTGGAAGCCTGCCCAGGCAGCCTGGGAGCTGCAGGTGGCACAGGACTGTGTGACTGCAGCTGACGGTCACTAGTTCAGACCGCCCCTGTTAATTACCAATGGGTGTAGGTGATGAAGTTTTGATTTGGGCTTACCTCTGTGAGAAAAAGAGAACACTACATGATTTCATTCATTTATCAACTGTCTGCTGAACACCTACTGTTTGTTAGATGTTGACTAAAACCCTCCCTGTCTCTCAGGAGTGCAAAACTTGGTGAGAGCCCAGGTATTTAATCAGATAATGAGAGGGGTTGTTAGCTGGGCAGGTACACTTCTGCCTCACCCACCTGAGTGAGAAAAACAGTTTTGTTTTTCCTCACCCAAGGACATGAGAGAGGAAGGGTGGGGTGGAGGGAGGGAGAGAAACATTGGTGTGAAAGAGAAACATTGATCGGTTGCCTCTTGTGAGCACCCTGACAGGGGATTGAACCCTCAACCTAGGCGGTATGTGCCCTGACTGAGAATCAAACCCACCACCTTTCCGTTATGGGATGGTACTCCAACCAGCTGAGCCACACAGGCCAGGGCATTTTCTGTTTTCTTAGAAGGCATTTCTACAGAGTATCTGAAGTCTTAGGAAAGGAAATGCTGGAAAAGCCTGTGGGAAGTCTAAAATGTTAATATTTTTTCTTTTAAAATATAGGTGATATAATTGTTACAACACCACATAGCCTCTTGAGACTTTTCAAATATCAAAGCTTGTTATTTCTTAGACTCTGCCACCTCATTTTGGACGAGGTAGAAGTATTACTCTCTGAAGCTAATGAACAAGTAAGTATGGCATCCATTTAGATGTCATTACTACTCAGAAATAGATATATAATTAAAGTCTTCACTGTTTTGGGGATTCAGGAAAAATATCTTTTTGGGGTAAAAGCTGGTTAGCAATTTTTATGTTAGAAATTCTGAGAAATAGAGAAGAGCACTTGAAAAACCCCATCTATAATCTTACACTCAGAGGGAATCACTATTCTATTATATTGGAGTATGTGTTTCTTTTAATTCCTCTGTCGAGAGAGGAATTAACCAAGTCAGTACCTTTATGTGTGAATTGATCACTTGAGTTCTTCAGTCAGTAGCATTGTGTTGTTACTCGTCTGCAGCGTGATCATTACTGGCCATATGGCCTTGAACCCTATGGACAGAACACTCTTACGGTCGTCTTGTTTTTAAACATTTAGCATCATTTGTGCATGCATGCGTGTGTGCGTGCGTGCGTGTGTCTAAAGAGCATAGATCTCGTTAGCACATTTCCCTGAGCGTAAATTCCTAGGAGGGGGATCACGGATCAAAGACTGAATTTTTATCAGGCATTTGTTGGAAGCAATGTAACATGGTGACTGGGAGCGCTCATTTGGGAGCAGGTTTCAGTCCAAGCTTTCTTACCTACTGAATCTGGGAGCCTGTGCAGGGTTTCCGAACGCCTCTACAACCTCAGTTCTTACTGCAAAACTAATACTGGAGTCCCGCATTGTGCAGCTGCCTCTCTGAAAGCATGGACCCGGTTGCACTCCCCTGGGCAGTGTGCCCGCACCCTGGCAGGGGCGCCTCGGTCCAGCTTGCTTTTCTGGCCTGATGATTAAACATGGCATCTGATTGGTTTAATCTGTATTTCCTTGAGAACATATTGGCCATTGGTTCCCATTCTTCCGTGAGCTGCTTGTTTATTACTTTGCTTATTTTCTTTTGGTGGGATTATCTTTTTCTAATTAGTTTGTTAAAGTTTTTGTGTAAGGATGTTAATCCTTTGTTACATATGTTTTGTATATTTACCCAGATGTTAATGTTTTAGTTTTGTGTACACCTAACATTTTCCCCTTTTTTGTTTTTTCCTTTACGTTTATGTTTGTAAAGGCCTTCCCCACTTTGAAAACAGAATGTTATATTCTGTCAAAAGAATTACTCTTTTAAAATAAAAATGAAATTATGCTAATTTTTTAGGTGTTTGCTATACTTGACAACTTTAAAAAAAATATTGAAGTTGAAGAAAGGGAATCCGCACCACACCAGATCGTGGCAGCTGGGGCTCGCTGGAGCAGGCACCTGGAGCGTGTCGCCAGGGAGTTCATGATTGAGCCCTACGTGGTCATCACCGCCATGGAGGAGGCTGCGCTCTACGGCAGCGTCCAGCAGGTAGTGAGTCGCGGGGTGTGGCGGGGGCTCCTCAGCACCAGCAGGTAACTTCTGTTTCATGGATTAATATTAATATTAAAAGATTGTAGCTTTAATTTCATATATAAATCTGTCATTGTGAATTTAAATTTATATTGATTTCCTATACATTGATTTCTATTAAAATTATATCTATGAAAAGTAAAACTGGAGCACCTTGAACATTTTAAAAATCACGTTGTTTCTGTATTTCATTGCTAGGTTGTACATCTTTGCCTAGAAAGTGAAAAGACCTCTACTTTACTACAAACTCTTGATTTCATCCCCAGTCAAGCACAGAAGACCTTGATCTTTACCTGTTCTGTAGCTGAAACCGAAACAGTGTGTAAGGTGAGCCTTCCACACATAAAATGTTCTTACTGCTTAAACTGTGACTGAATTTGCTGAGGTAGTTAAAAGTTTGACGGGAATAAAATTTTACAAGTTCAGCATCAGTCAGAACGGGTTCTGCTGCAAAGCAGTGGTAGCTGTGAAGAAGAGCAGGAGGCCTGACACTGAGGGATGTGGCCAAGTAGGTGGAGCAGCCTTTCCACTGCAGCAAACTCGCCTTCCCCAGTATGGGGGTTGGGTGGGGGGGGCTTCACGTTTGTCTTGGCAGGGCAGTGAAAGGATCCTTTTCACAAAGAAATGCCAACATCTTCTGTAGCCTTCATTTAAGAAAATACAGAAGGTTAACAGTAAATACATCATCATGTAGCCAGAAAAGCCAAATGAATTGGCTAGAGATTTATTTAATCTAATTGTGTATAAATTAACAGTATAATGTAGAAATGACGCCAAATACAAAATATGATAACAAAATCAGTAGTACCTCCACATTTCAGCAATGGTGAACTAGCAGGTGTAGCTAAAAAGACAGTAGTGCTGTAGATGGATGTAAACACATACAGTTAGCCTCAAACAGCACACATGTGAGCTGTGCAGGGCCACTTACACATGGATTTTCCCAGTGACTGCATTCAGTGCTGTGAATGCATTTTCCTTATGACTTTCTTAACATTTTTTTCCTCTGGCTTTATTGTTAGAATGTAGTATACAATATGTATAACATGCAAAATGTGTGTTAATTGACCATGTATGTTACCAGTAAGCCTTCTGGTCAACAGTAAGCTATTAGTCATTACATTTTGGGGGGAATCAAAAGTTATAGGTGGACTTTTGACTGTGTGGAGGGTCAGCACCCCTGACTCATGTATTGTTCAAGGGTCCACTATATATGCAAATATCTGTATGTGTGTGTACATGGTCCATGTGTGTACGTGCACATTGCGCATGTGTGCACTGTACAGGTATATGCACGTTGTGCATGTGTAGACACATGTGCATGCATACACATGTGTGCGCGCATGTGCATGTGTACGCACAGTGTGCATGTGCACATGATTCGGAAAGGAAGGAAAATAGTTTTAGCAAAATAACGTTGGTTTCACTTGAGCAAGTTGTTAGATATAAACTATGAAATTTTTGAAACATATTTATTTAAATTAACAATCATAAGAATTACTTGACCAGTGAGATAATACCCTCACAGATAGTTTTAAATGGTTTGTCTTGATGATTATTTTTTAAAGATTGTATTTACTTTATTTTTAAAGAAGGAAAGGGAGGGAGAAAGAGAGAGAAATATCAATGTATGGTTGCCTCTCACGCAGCCCCCACCGGGTACCTGGCCTGCAACCCAGACATGTGCTCTGACTGGGAATTGAACCAGCAACCCTTTGGTTTGCAGCCCATGCTTAATCCACTGAGCCATGCCAGCCAGGGCTCTTGGTGATTATTGATAGAACAATTAACTGCAAGCTTACGTTCTTCATTGTGACTTGGCCTTTTGGTTTCATCTTTAGGTAGTAGAAAGCTGTTCAGTATTTTGCTTGAAAATGCATAAAGAAATGGTTTTTGACTTAAAAAGTGTATTAGAACAGTGGAACAAGAAGTTAAGTTCTGGCTCTCACATTGTATTAGGTAAGTGTTTTAATTTCTACTTATATCTACAGAAGGCTGAGCGTTTAGGAATCATGTCTTTCAGTTCATTTATAGATCTCATCTCCAAATTCCTCACCATTTCCCAGATTTATTGAGAATTTATTAGTCATATTAATTTCAAAATGAAACTTCACCTCTATAAAAATGTTACTGTTGAAGTGGATCTAGGTGCTCCCAGGGTCCCCAGGTACTTAGGTGGCCACCTTTAGTCTGAACAGTCTCCCTGCAGTTCCAGCGGAAGGATGCTGTCTCATCCCTGTGTACACATGTGCCCATCATAAGTGATTGTTAAATTTAGTGTTAGAAATTTAGAAGTCAGAATGTATAAATGTAAAATAGGTATGGGCAGCCTAGATTTGTAATAAAATGAAGCAATTTTTTAAGCTAAAAGAAGACCACTTTTCCCTGGAATTTAATCACTGGGCTGTGACATTTTTTGGGGAAAAAAATGAGAAAGAGGTTTCTTTGCATCTAAAACATAAACTGCAATAAAGAAATGTGTGGAGTACGGTTGCTGAGATTGCTCAGTAGGGGCGGTGCCACAAAGCCTTGGCTGCGCCTAACACTGTCGGCTTCCTTCTCTCTAGCCCTGACCGACGACTGCATGCCCCTCTTGGCCATCACTGACGCCACCTGTGTCATTCACTTCAGCTTCCCTGCCTCGCCCAAAATTTTTGGTGAACGCCTATATTGCATGTCTGATCATTTTCAGAGTTTAGCTGAACAGGTTTGATTAACTCTTATGATACTTAAATATTCCACTATATAATAAAAAATTCAGAGTCCACAAGTTTTGTCCTTGAGTCTGGTGTGGATGACGCACTTCCTTTATTCACCCCCATTTTAAGGGTTCTTCTGCAAAACAGGGAGATACGAAAACCAGATCTGTCTTGCTGCTGACGGAGAGGAGTGCGGGCCACGCTGTTGGTGTTCTGCGCTACTTGGAAAGAGCAGGTGCCAAGATCCCGTCAGAGCTGTACCAGTTTACTGCAGGGGTTCTAGAAGCTAAGGAAGAGAAAAAAGCCAGAAGGCCTCTTTGTCCATATCTTAAGGCTTTTGGATTTTGCAAGTAAGCCAGTTATCTCCTTTTGTCATTGAGATACACAGTAAAGTGCACAGGTGATCAGTTCACAGCTTGCTGAATTGTTATATATATATATATATATGCGTCATGCAAACCAGCATATCACAGTGTATGTGTCCCTTCTTCTCCTGACGGACCTGCGGGCTGATTCCAGCTTGGTTGGGCTCTTACATAGGAAGCTCCTATGAACATTCTTGTACCTAAGTTTGTGCGGAAGTATGAACCCATTTCTCTTGGGTATATATTTTGGAGTGGAACTGCTGAGTCATGGGATAAACATAGGTTTAACTTTGTCAAAGTGGTTGATCATTTTATGGTTTAATCAGCAATGTGTGAGAAAGTTTGAGTTGCTTCATATCCTAACCAACACTTAGTATCTGGGGTGTAGTGGAAGGCCATTGTGATTTTCATGGTGTGCCCCTAATAATTAATGGTGTTGAATGTCTTTTCAGACGCTTATGGGACATTAGTCCACCCTCTTCTTGTGATGTGCCCACCTGTTCACGTCTTTTGCCCACTTTTTAAATGGAGTGTTTATCTTTTTCTTACTGGTTGATTTGTAGGGTTAATTTATTCTGGAGATAAGTGCTTGGTCAGATGCATGCTTTGAGAATATCCTCTCCCAGTCTGTGGCTTATGTTTTCACTCTTTGAATAGTCTTTTGATGAACAGACAGTCTAAATTGTGACGAAGTACTTTATGGCTGCTGTTTTTTGTATCCTTTAAGAAATATTTGCCTCTAGGCCATGAAGATAGTTTTCTGTATTTTCTTCTGGAAATGTTACAGTTTTAGCTTTCACATTTAGGTGTATAATCCACACTGAATGGAGTGTTGTATGTAGTGTGAGATACGGGGCACAGTTTCCTTTTTCCAAATGGATGATTACGTGCTCCAGCGTCATTTATTTAAGTTGTTATTGTGTTCTCACTGCGTTGGTGCCTTTAATTTAAACCAGATGATGGTGTATGTGGCCCATTAGTGGACTCTGTCTGTTACAGTGGTCTTTTTGTCTATCCTTACACCAGTTCACTTTTTTCCTCAAGTACTGTAGCATATATTCTAATGAATCACGGAATTTGGTATATAGTCTTCCAACTTTGTTCTTGTTCCAGGTTGTTTTGGCTATTATAAGTCTGTTACATCTCCATATACATTTTAGAACAGGTTTGTCAAGTTGTTGGAAAACCCCGATGGAGGTTTGATAGCAGCTGCATTGATGTTGTGAGTGAGTTTGGAGAGTACGAGTGTCCTGACAGCCACAGGGCCTCTCTCTGGTCCAGACGCGGTGCCGTTGCTTGGTAGATGGAGGGCTGGGGCGAGGTAGCAGGTGTCTGCTATGTATCTGTTAAGCTGAATTTAATTTTAAGATAACTGTTAACATTTACTTTCTAAATTCTTTGCATTAAACAGCTTATTGTCAGCAGTTCCCATTATGCCTTTAAATAGAATGTTGACTTTTGAAACTGAAACTTCAACTATTTCTAAGTTTCTGTTAAGGAACGGCTTCTGGTTTGTTGTGGATTATGGTGATGTGTTTCTGATTCAGAGTCTTTATTTTGGAAGTCCATATTGTTCACCTATGTGTTGCATTTAAGAATTTCTAAAGAGAGACTTCCGGCCAAGATGGAGGCGTAGGTGGACACACTGTGCCTCCTCTCACAACCAAAATTAAGGACAACAAAGATTTAGAAACAAGAAAACAGCCAGAACTCATAGAAAACTGAACTGTGCGGAGGTCCAACGGCCATTCATCCAGACCAGTGAGAGGGGCGGAGTCGCAGCAGGAGAAAGTGGAGGTGCGGACCCAGGAACGCAAGCAGCAGCAGCTGGCAGTTCCCAGGTGCACAGGCAGCGGCTGGCAGACCCCGGGCCTGCAGGCGGCAGCTGGCGGACCCCGGGCACTGGGGGGCAACTGTGCAGAACCGGTGGGGCCGCACGGGGCGGCTGGCTGACTGACCAGGTGGTCTCACATTCGAGCGTGCAGACGGTCCAGGCGGAGGGGAAGTGGCGGAGGGGACTGGATCTGGGAGAGAGCGGAGCAGGCGCCATTGCTCCCTCTCGGGCCCCACCCCCACATACAGCGTCACAACCCAGCGACTGGGCTGCCCCGCACTGGGGAGCGCCAGAGGCTCCACTCTTCACTACGTAATAGCATGCGCGCGTGCACAGATAATCCAGGTGAAGGGGAAGCAGCGGAAAGGGCCGGAGTCCAGGAGAGAGTGGAGCAGGCGCCATTGCTCCTTCTCAGACCCCGCCCCCACCTATAGCATCACAACCCAGCGACTGGGCTGCCCCGCCCTGAGGGACACCTAGGGCTCCACCCCCTCACTACGTGGTGGCCGCGGCCGGACTGGAACCAAAACAACAACAACAAAAAAAAACCACCAAAAATGGCTCAAACCGGAGAACGAATGGAAGCCCTAGGGCCAGTTCCTCTGAGCAGTGAGGAGATGGCCAGCCTGTCAGATGCACAGTTCAAAGCACTGGTCATCGGAATGCTCGCAGAATTGGTTGATTTTGCTCACAAACTAGATGAAAAAATGCAGGCTACAATCCGAGAGGTGAGGGAAGATGCATGGGGAACTGATGGAGATGGAAGGAAGGCTGGGACTCAGGTCGGTGGAGTGGACCAGAGGGAAGAGACTGACAGCCAAACAGAGGACGAGGAAGAAACAAGAATTCAAAAAAATGAGGAGAGGCTTAGGAACCTCCGGGACATCTTTAAACATCCCAACATCCGAATTATAGGGGTCCCAGAAGGGGAAGAAGAACAGCAACGAATGGAAAACTTATTTGAACAAATAATAAAGGAGAACTTCCCCAATCTGGCAAAGGAAATAGACTACCAGGACGTCCAGGAAGCTCAGAGAGTCCCAAGGAAGTTGGACCCAAGGAGGAACACACCAAGGCACATTGTAATTACATTAGCCAAGATTAGGGTGAAGCAGAGAATTCTAGAAGCAGCAAGGGATAGGGGGACAGTCACCTACAAGGGAGTTCCCATCAGACTGTCAGCTGATTTCTCAAGGGAGACCTTACAGGCAAGAAGGGGCTGGAAAGAAATATTTGAAATCTTGAAAAGCAGGGACCTACATCCAAAATTGCTCTATCCAGCAAAGCTGTCATTTAGAATGGACGGACAGATAAAGCGCTTCTCAGATAAGGTCAAGTTCAAGGAGTTCATCATCACCAAGCCCTTATTCTATGAAATGTTAAGGGGACTTATCTAAGAAAAAGAAGATAAAAATATGACAGTGAAAAGACAACAAACTCATAGCTATCAAGAACCACACCTAAAACAAAAGCAAACTAAGCAAACAGCTAGAACAGGAACAGAACCACAGAAATGGAGATCATATAGAGGGTTAGCAACAGGGGTGTGGGAGGAGGAGAGAGGGGGAAAAGGTACAGAGAATGAGTAGCATAGATAATGGGAAAAAAATCGACAGGGGGAGGGCAAGAATAGTATGGGAAATGTAGAAGCTAGAAAACTTATGACCCATGGACATGAACTAAAGGGGGGAATGTGGGTGGGAGAGGGTGGGTGGGGTGGAGGGGAATGATGGGGGAGAAATGGGACAACTGTAATAGCATAATCAATAAAATATATTTAAAAAAAGGGAAAAAAATAAAAAAAATAAAATAACTTCAAAAAAAATAAAGTGAAACCTGGCAAAAATAAAAAAAAATAAAAAGAATTTCTAAAGAAATAATAAAGTAACTCTGTCCTTAATTCAGAATTAATTAAATTTTAGGATTCTTTTCTACTTCTGTTAGTGTCATCTGAAGTATTTAACATGATTACTTAACTTTTAAAATGTTTCAAGTAAAAGTTCTCTGATTTCAATTATAGGTTTTTTTCAGCTTTTAAAATCCAGTTACTTTTTTTTTCAGAGACAAAAGGATTTGTCCTGATCGACACCATGTTAATCCAGAAATAGACATGCCAAGGAAATTATCTATCCAGGCTATACCAACGTTTGGATACATTAAAGTAAGTTCTCTTAAAGATCCTTTTGTTGAATGATGAATGGTCATTTTAATGAACATATTTTTAAGCAGCAGAATCTTAGTAGACTATGATTACAACTCCCAGAGGTCAGCATTAATATGCCACCATTAATCCGGTAATAAGCATGGTCCTTAGAAGGCCCCCAGTTTATTTAGAAAACCAAGATCAAATTGGGAAAGTGGATGAACCCCTTCAACAATTTGGGGATTTTTTGTTGTATTTTCAGAAAGAATGTTGGTTTAGGGGGGAGAAATTTTAAAAATAATGCAGTAACTACATGAATCTTTTCAGAAAATCAATGATTATTCCATTGAGAAAAATTCTGAGATGCAGATGGAATTGCTGAGTTGAGTTTGTCACTTCATTTTGAATCCTTTCCATTACTTTCTTCCTTCCTTTTTGAGTTTATTTTCCTTTTCACCTTCCCTTTCCCTGTGGCGTACTTCTTGTGCTGTGCTCGCTCTCTGGGGTGCTGTGACAAATACTGCAAATTGGGTGACTCAGAACAAGGAAATGGTCCTCTCACCGCTCTGGCAGCCGGAAGTCCCAAATGCAGGTGTCTGTGGGTGGCGCTGCGTCCAGGGACTGGGGAGGACAGTTTTCCCCATCTCCTCCAGCGTTTCTTGGCTCCACGTGTTAGCTTGTAGCCCCTAGTGTCTGTCTCCGTCTTTGTGTCAATTCTCCTCTTCTCTCTGTCTCTTAAAAGGGACACTTTTTTAATCTGGGTGGATATAGGGCCCACCCAGATAAGTCAGAATCATCTCCTCATCTGGAGATACTGAATTCCATCTGCAAAGACCTTTTTCCAAATAAGGTCACACTCACAGGTTCTCTGGGAGTTTGCACAAGGAGATAACTTTTTGGAGGCCCACCACTCAACCCACTACAGTATTCATTACAGAAATAATTGTTTTCTTTAATTTCTAATCCTTTCCTGGTTTGTGCTGCCTCATTTTGTAAGTTCTCTAATTCTGACTCACGTTGTTCTTTTATGTCATATCCTTGACAAGCTAAAAGCCCATTTTGAAATCGAAGGTCCCGTTCAATCTGTTTTGTGGACACATCTTTCTAATGGCTTTCATTGCCTGTAAGACTGTTATTCTGTTCCTGATTCCCTTTTTATTGTTATAACTTAATATGGGATTTAACCCTGGTACTTTGCTATTGATCATTTTTATTTTTTAAAAGATTTTATTTATTTTTAGACAGAGGGAAAGGATGGGAGAAAGGGAGAGAAACATCAGTGTGTGGTTGCCTCTCGCAAGCCCCCTTCTGGGGAACTTGGCCTGCAACCCAGGCATGTGATCTGACTGGGAATTGAACCAGAGACCCTTTGGTACACAGGCTGGCACTCAATCTGCTGAGCCACACCAGCCAGGGCCTCCTATTGATCATTTTTAGATAAAATTTATTTTCCTTAAATTTTGGAAGGAAGTTTGCGGATTAGGGTAATTTTTCTAATTTCACAGAGTTCTAGTTTCTGTTGTTTCCATATCTTGTTAAAAAAAAAAAAAAAAAAGATGGAGACCGAGTCACTGAGAGTTGTGAGTTTTCATGGCTCTCTTCCCCTCTTCCACTTTTCTCTTTGTTCATCTCTTTTGTCCCTGGATGAACAGTTTTAAGATTTCCCAGGGACATCAGCCTTCAGCCACCAGCAGAGTGGATAAAACCATCCCACCATCAGGTGCTCTTGCCTCGCTGGCCCACGTGTCTTCAGTGAATACCTGTTGCGTCCTGGGGACTTCAGTCCTTGGGTCCGTAGGACTCACTCTTTTCCGTCGTCTGCTTCTTCCTGCGCAGACAGCGACCCCATCAGGTCTTGTGAACGGTCTTTCCTCATCTGCTCTTATGTACTTGTTCAAATTAATAGATTTTATGTTTTAGAACAGATTTAGGCTTATAGAAAAACGTAGCAGAAAATACAGCGAGTTCCTCTATATTCTTCCCCACCTCTCAGTTTCCCCCTATTCATCTTGCCAGTTTCTACTTAGATGCCTGCTGGGGTTTTGACTGGCATTGCATTGAGTCTGTGGATTAATGTGGGAAGCATGGACATCTAAACAATACTGAGTCTTCTAGTCCATTAACATGGAATATTATTCCATTTGTCTAGGTCATTTTGAATTTCTCTCCACAACGTGTTATAGTTTTCGGTAGACAGATCTTGTACTTATGGTGTTAAATTTATCTTTAATATGCTTCCGGCCAAGATGGAGGCGTAGGCAGACACACTGTGCCTCCTCTCACAACCAAAATTAAGGACAACAAATATTTAGAAACAAGAAAACAATCAGAACTTATAGAAAATTGAACTGTATGGAAGTCCAACAACCATTCATCCAGACCGGTAGGAGGGGCGGAGTCGCGGCGGGAGAAGGTGGAGGTGCGGGAGCGCAAGCAGCAGCGGCTGGCAGTTCCCAGGTGCACAGGCGGCGCCTGACAGTCCCTGGGCCCACAGGCAGCAGCTGGCGGACCCCGGGCACAGGAGGGCAACTGTGCAGAACCAGTGAGTCCGCACAGGGCGGCTGGCTGACCAGGTGGTCCCACATTCGCGCGCACAGACAGTCCAGGCAAAGGGGAAGTGGCGGAAGGGACTGAACCCAGGAGAGAGCGGAGCAGGCGCCATTGTTCCCTCTCAGACCCCGCCCCCACATACAGCGTCACAACCCAGAGACTGGGCTGCCCCGCACTGGGGAGCGCCTGAGGCTCCGCTCCTCGCTACGTAATAGCTGCCACCAGACTAAAACCAAAACAAAACAAAACAAAAACCCACCAAAAATGGCTCAAACCGGAGAACCAATCAAAGCCCCAGAGCCAATTCCTCTAAGCAGTGAAGAGATAGCTAACTTATCAGATGCACAGTTCAAAGCACTGGTCATCAAAATGCTCACAGAATTGGTTGATTTTGCTCACAAATTACGTGAAAAAATGCAGGCTACAATATGTGAAATGAAGGAAGATGCATGGGGCACTGATAGAGATGGAAGGAAAACTGGGACTCAAATCAATGGAGTGGACCAGAAGGAAGAAACTAACAACCAAACAGAAGACGAGGAAGAAACAAGAATTCAAAAAAAATGAGGAGAGGCTTAGGAACCTCCGGGACATCGTTAAACGTCCCAACATCCGAATTATAGGGGTCCCAGAAGGGGAAGAAGAAGAGCAACAAGTGGAAAATTTATTGGAACAAATAATCAAGGAGAACTTCCCCAATCTGGCCAAGGAAATAGACTACCAGGACGTCCAGGAAGCTCAGAGAGTCCCAAAGAAGTTGCACCCAAGGAGGAACACACCAAGGCACATCGTAATTACATTAGCCAAGATTCAAATGAAGGAAAGAATTCTAGAAGCAGCAAGGGATAAGAGGACAGTCACCTACAAAGGAGTTCCCATCAGACTGTCAGCTGATTTCTCCAAAGAGACCTTGCAGGCAAGAAGGGGCTGGAAAGAAATATTTGAAATCTTGAAAAGCAGGGACCTACATCCAAAATTGCTCTATCCAGCAAAGCTGTCATTTAGAATGGACGGACAGATAAAGCGCTTCTCAGATAAGGTCAAGTTCAAGGAGTTCATCATCACCAAGCCCTTATTATATGAAATGTTAAAGGGACTTATCTAAGAAAAAGAAGATAAAAATATGACAGTGAAAAGACAGCAAACTCACAGCTGTTAAGAACCATACCTAAAACAAAAGCAAACTAAGCAAACAGCTAGAACAGGAACAGAACCACAGAAATGGAGATCATATGGAGGGTTAGCAACAGGGGAGTGGGAGGAGGAGAGAGGGGGAAAAGGTACAGAGAATAAGTAGCATAGATGGTGGGTAGAAAATAGACAGGGGGAGGGCAAGAATAGTGTGGGAAATGTAGAAGCTAAAGAACTTATAACACATGGACATGAACTAAAGGGGGGAATGTGGGTGGGAGAGGGTGTGTAGGGTGGAGAGGAATGATGGGGGAGAAATGGGACAACTGTAATAACATAATCAATAAAATATATTAAAAAAATTTTATCCTTAGCCCTGGCTGGCATAGCTCAGTGGATTGAGCGCGGGCTGCAAACCAAAGGGTTGCAGGTTCGATTCCCAGTCAGGGCACATACCTGGGTTGCAGGCCAGGCCCCTAGTGGGGGCCATGTGAGAGGCAACCGCACATTGATGTTTCCTTCCCTCTCTTCCCCTCTCTAAAAATAAATAAATAAAATCTTTAAAAAAATTTTATCCTTAATATGTCATGTTCTTGGATGCGATTGTCAGTGATTTTTCTTAAGCTTTATTTCCCAGTTGTTTTAGAAATGCAGTTAATTTTCGTATCCTTGCCTTGTGTCCAGTGACCATAACAGATGGAATTAGTTGTGTGCATGAGTCCTGGTGAGAGTGGACTCAAAACAGACAGGGGGTCAGGTGGTGAGAAGGGATCCTCCCAGTGTGCCCAGGACTGAGGGCTTCTCTGGCATGTGGGACTTTCAGTGCCTAAACCAGGACAGAATGAGATAAACTGGGACAAGCTGATCACCCTCCCCTGTCTTTAGGCCTTAGGCTTTCTTGTCACGAGAGCATGGTCCATCAGCTGCTTTTTGCTGCCTCCATTCTATCAACTAAATGTGTTTTTAGATGTGCTGGTGACGTGCAGAGGGGTGGCCCAGACTGATGCCAGCTCAGGCCTGGGCCCTGTTTCCCTGTGTGTGTTAAGTCCTCTTTCCTTAACATAGAGCCTTTGTATTTGGGAACTACAGGGTGAAAGAAACTTTCCCCTTGATTCCCGTCATTCCTAAAACAATCACCATTAGCGTTTCAGTATATTTACTCTGTCATTTTTCTTTGTGCATCTTTAAAAAATTTTTGTTATCGGTGTGCATTATTGTGCCCTGCTCTTTCTCGTAACATTGTCGTGAGAGTTTTTCTCGTCCTCCAAACTGCCGAACTGCCATCAGCAAGTGGGCTCATGAAGGGAGTGCTGGGCTGTTGAGGCCTCTGAGCCACAGGGCAGAAGACTCCTGGGCCAGGGCCAGCTGCCTGGCAGGGAAGAATACTGAACTCCTGCCAGAGGCGGAGGGGGGCTTGAGTGAGCACTGAACTGAGGGTTTATTTTTTTATTTATATTTTTAAATTGAAAATTATTTTATTTTTTTAATCCTCACCTGAAGATATGTTTATTGATTTATGGAGAGAGGAATGGGGGGGATTAGTGAGGGTGGGTGGAGAAAGAGAGAAAGAAGCATCGATTGGTTGTCTCACGTACACATTCCAACTGGGGATTGAATCCACAGCCTATCTCTGTGCCCTGACCAAGAATTGAACCCACAACCGTTTGGTCTGTGGGCTGATGCTCTGACCAACTCAGCCACCCAGCCAGGGCGCACTGAGGGTTTGTTTAGGCAGCTCTCTCCATGGTGCTGGAGAATGCCTGGCTCAGGACCATGACTGACATGTTACCTGCCCTCTTTCTGCTGACGTTCCCGGGGGGGTAGTCAACAGTGGGCAGGGGAGTAAAGAAGATGTGTTGGGAAGAGGGTGAAAGGCAGTGAGATACTGGGGGGAAGCCAAAAGGACAAGGGGCCCTTCAGAAATTTTAGGCAGGGAGGGACTTTCTGAGGAGGGGTCATCTGCACTGAAGGCCAGATAAGAAGGATCCAGCCATGGGAAGATTTGGGGAAGAATATTCCAAGAGCAGAAACCAGCAAGAACAAAGGCCCTGAGGTAGGAGTTAATGTGGAGTGTTCATAGAACAGCGCACGGCTCATTGGCCGTGCGAGTGGGGGAGGGGCAGGCAGTGAAGTTGGAGGGGGCCGCAGAGGAGGGCCACTGGCTGTCAGCTTGGTGGGATCTGACACTGCCTTTGCTCACACGGGGTCACCTTGCTCCTGCTTTGCCTGCCTACCTCCCAGTCAGCACCACCCTCTCCACCATCCCACCAAGTAACCCGTTCTCACTCCTGCCCTCTGTTCTGGGCAGCCAGGGCTCCTGCTCGAATACCCACCGTGTGCTCCCTGCACCTGGAATGCCTGCCCCACGCACTTGCTAACGCAGACGCACGCCAGCGCTCCCCGCACACACTGGTGACCTGGATGCACGTGCCTGCGAAGGGCCGTCCGTGGGCTGCTGGAGGCCCTGTGGTGCCTCCAACGCAGCTGCTCTTACCAGACGCCTGTTGTCACACCAACAGAAATGAGAAGGGGTGTGATTTTAAGAAGATTTTTATGAAGTGCAGTTTTAAAAAGTAAACAAAGAAACGCTTACAACAAATAATGCAGTTTTAAAATAATAGGATTTATCCAGAAAAACTTCTGTTAAAACTCTCATTTTTGTGGGTATGGTAACATTTTTATTTTATTTCATTTGCTTTTTGGCCAGTTTCTTTCTTTATTTTTAAACCCTCATTCATGTGCTTTGGGCTCTTAGGTCAGGTGCTGATTTTTGCAGACAGGTCTTGGTTTAGCGTGATGTTATTTTCTGGATATGTTTATATGTTTCAGATAATACCCTTTTACATTGTGAATGCAACAAATTACTTTGGTCGTATAGTTGATAAACATGTGGATCCTTATGCAACTCTTAATGGTGAAATGAAGGAGTATTTTGAGGATGCCAGTAACAAAACAACTGTTGAACAGGTGGAGAAATTTGGACTGTATGGATTAGCAGAAAAAACACTTTTTTACAGGTAGAATGTCTGTTATTTCATCTTGAAAAGTTGGGAAGCATGAAGGAACTTTAACTGCTGTTGAACCCCCATGTCCACCTCTGTCTATTGGGCCCACTGTTCCCTCGAGAGGCCTGCTGCCTCCCAGGAGGGTGGTGGTGGGGTCGTGGCCCCTGACTGTGCACACAGGCCCACACCTGGGACTCTTCTGACCCCAGGCCCCCAGGCACAGAGCATGGGTGACGTGTAGCATTTACATACCAGCAGTTACAGAGCCATCACCATGTGCTGTGCACACACGCATCTTTAACTCAATTCTCACAAACGATGCTGCATTATTCCCATTTTACAGATAAGCAAACTGAGCCTTATGTGATGTGTCTAGGGTCAGCTCAGTACATGGCCAGTGTTCCCACCCGGGCTGTCTGACTCACACGCCTTTGGCCTGGCACCTCTGTAGTGCCGCACCCGCCTGCACTTGGTGGTAGGCTAGGTCGAGAGCCTTGAAGATTTTAATTTGCAACATTAATTTTTAAGGTGTTGTCAAATAATTTATTTATACTTAGATGTACTTTAAATAAGCTATTGCTAAGTAAGCGCTTGACAGCTCCAGTTCTTTTATTTTTAGCATGGAGTACAGCTGTGCAGTTAGGAGTCTTATTATATATTTAGCATTTAATGGATAAGTTGAGGCAAAGGTTATTTCCATTTTAGAATCTCTGTGTTAAACTGATGCCCCTGTTGTTTTCCAGAGTTCAAGTGCTAGAGATGGGCCAGGAAGAAGACCATTGGGCCCTGGATAAAATCCTAGTGAAGTTTATAGATGAAGGCAGGACTGGACTCGTCACAAGAGATCAGCTGCTGCATCTCCCAGAAAATTTCCACCCCCTACCCCCACAGGCAGTGGAGTTCATTGTTTGTAGAGTGAAACCTGCTGACGGTGAAATTGAATGGAATCCAAAGGTGAATTATTTTGTCTTTTTTTAGTTTGTTGACTTTTAGAATACATTTAACCCAGAATGTACCCAGAATTGTGGTTTATTTGAATTTAGAATACTGAGTTTGGGTAAAATCCTTCAGGTTCCTGAACAGTGGGAGCGCCATCCACAGGGATCCCTGCAGGGGTGGGTGCACACTCACAGCTGCCCTGTGTAGCCCTGGCTGTGGACCAGGCACCCCTGTCTGCCAGGCGCCGATTGCCATCTTACCATCAGCACTCACAGACTTAGCGCTGGTGTAAATTATGTCGTAATAAAATGAATTGGCTGTCAGCTTAAGGAGAAGAAGCAGTGTAAGCACCTACAAAATGGGTACCTCTGCCAAAGGGGGATATGAGTGATAGCCACTTTCTGGAGAGGCCAGGTAAGTCCACTGGGGTTGGGAGGATGGGTAAGGACAGAGTCCAAAAAGCTCCCAAAGGAAGGGGCATTTCCTCAGGGCCCTTTGGGTTAGGTAACGAGGATGTCACCAAGTAGACCAGCTGAGGCACTTAGAGCAAAGAAAACAACATGGGCCATGGCAGGGAGTGCAGAAGAATGGCCAGCGTGGGCTCACAAGGCTGTTCAGGGTGGGCTGGGAGGCCCCTGCCACCCAGGTAGAGGCTCGACAGGCAGCCTCAGCGCCAGGACAGTGAGTCCTGATTGTTAAGGGAAGGTTACACTTTGTATAATCTGATGAATAGGATATGAAATAAGTTATCGTGGTTGGCAAAGTAAAAACAGTTCGGGTTATGCACAAGGTTGCATGTTATGCAGGAAATACATAGGTGACTGTTCCCACGGTGAAGGGCGAACGTGCAGCCTTCCTGCAGTGAGTTTCGTCGTGAAGATAGCCTTTATTAAATAGCAGTCTTGTGTCTTCGTGGGGAGTACTTCCTGAGGGTCCTGTGTGCTGGCATCATATGTGTTCTGGGGATGCAGCCAGTAGCAAGAAAGTCATGGTCCTCGCCCTCAGGAGACATTCGGCCTGTCAGGATGGTCAACGACAAGTATTTGCGGAAGAGGAGCCCTCCGTAGAAATGGGGGAAGTTCTCCTGCACGTGTTCTTTCAGATTAACTCACAAAGTTCAAGGGAGATGGAAATAATTCCGTCACGATGAGCCAGGTCCCTCCCATCTGGCTTGACCGGAGTTGAGATGGGCCCGAAAGAGCACTCAGACAGGGCTCCCCTGTGGCGGCCCTGCTGGGGGGACAGCCTCGCACTCAGGAAGGGCCCTTCCGTCCCTGGGTCCCTGGTGCAGAGCAACTCCGTTGCTGTGCCTTCTTCCCCTGGTGCAGCACTTGGACTTCACTCCCATTGAGCTTCCAGGGAAATGAACATCCACACCTTAAAGGCAGGTGGACCGTTAACAGAGGAGGTGAGGACACCTGTCCACAGTGGGAAGCATGCAGAATTAGGAGTCCAGAGGCATGGACCAGCTCTGGGAACTCAGCTTTTCATCTGTCCTGTCATACTCCACTGTTTGTTACCCTTGTCAACAAAAGGAGCCATGGCCTGAATAACCTGCCTCCTGGGGTGGGGAGGGGTTCTACTGAAATACATGGAAGAGTTTTTTGCAAAACTGTGTAGCATGTACTGAATAAGGTGTTACGCTAAAGCTTCAGATCAGTTACTTCAGTGTGTTTTTCAGGTTACTAGGTACATTCATCACAAAATTATTGGAAAATTGCACGATGCAAAAGTGATATTCGCTTTAGGAAATACAGTTTGGATTGATCCAATGGTAAGTATATAGTTTTCTTAAAAAAGAAATTTGTGTTTGGGCGTCTGGAGTAATCCAAACTGTTTTAGCCTGTTGCTTGAATAACTTCTGCCTCACGTAAACGGAGGCTTATTTGGGGGAAATCCTTTACACTGTAACCCAGTGCTAACAGGCATGTGCGTGCACATGCACAGTCACTCACACACGCAGCCAAGACAAGAGCTCCACGTCACTGTCCTCACTGCGTGCGGCAGTCTCTGATGTTTACAACTCTGTTCTCTTCTGCTTTCCAAGTGTTGGCTGTGCACCATTCGGTGGGGTTCACAGCTCTCTCTCTGTCCACACGGGTGGGGAGGCCTGGGCCTGGGGGCGGTCCTGCGGCAGCACGGCCGTCCTTCTGTCTGGTGTTATAAACGAGCTTCATGTCCAGCACACGGCTGGTGATGCTGGGAGTGCCAGGCCCTGGGCTTTCTAAAGTAGGTTTTATTGGCCCTGACCAGTGTGGCTCAATTGGGGCGCTGTCCTGTAACCAAAAGGTTGTGGGTTCAATTCCCTTTCGGGGCATGTACCTAGGTTGCAGGTTTGATCACCGGTCTGGGCATGTACAGTCCCCAGTCCAGACGCATATGGTCCCTGGTCTGGGCACCTATGGGAGGTGCCTATGGGACTGCCCTGCTTCTTTCTTGCATCGATGTTTCTCTCTCTCCTTCCTTTCTAACGCAATGAAAAAAAAAATGTCCTCAGGTGAGGATTAAAAAAAAGGGTTTTATTATGTTCACAGTTTCTATTTCATTCAGTCACCAAAAATTGAGTGCCTACTGTGTGCTAAGTAGGACCTATGTTGGCACTTGGGTTCCATTTGTGAACACGGACTCCTGTCCTGTGGAGCTGACGAGGGGCAGGGGTGCTGTGAGACCAGGACATGGAAGTAAGGGGCCTCCATGCACCCCCCTCTGTGCCGGCACCATCTCCCCTCTTCCTGGGCCGCAGGAACTCTGCTTTTTAATTACGATTATTGGCAAGATTGAGAGGACTTCAGTTTGTAAAAATTTCTGCTGGAGATTATTTTCGTAAGATTAGAAACATCTTAAAACTTCAAAAAGAGTCTGGGGTGGATGTGAGATTTAAGAGTAAGAGGAAAAATTATTTTGAGAAGAGAAGATAGAGATTACTAGTTGGTGCTATAATAGTCAAGATTGTGGTTCTACTTTATTGGAGAAAATGGAAACTTATTAACTAAGAGAACAAAGCAAAAAGCAAAGAAAACCCATCCCCTGGCTAGTACACTTCCACAGCTGCAGAGTGGCAGCGCTCTCCACCCAGACCAGCTGGGTCCCCAGTGTGAGTGGAGGAAGGCCTTTCCCAGGCGGGAGCACATTGCCAGGGTTCTCCTCGGATGGTGCCCCGCCCACCCTCCGCATGCCACGGAAGGGGTGCCCAGTCTGGGTGCGTATCTCCCGTCAACAGGAATCAGACTGTTGCAGATTTTGTGTAAATAGAAGTAGTGAGAATGTTTCAGTTGCAGAAAAGACAAGTGGAGGAAACTGTCCAGAACACAGGATTTAGGGCTTTGGCGGAGAGCCCTTCCGGGCACTCAGAGACTCCAAGCATTGGGCTCTTCCTTGTTGAAAGACGTGAAAGTACTGGAGAACACCAGAAAAATCTAAGACTCTCGCGTGTGGTTACAGCATTACACACTGGTCTTGTCTGGGCACTGACTCTGTTCCGGGATTTGCCCTTGGCCCCTACCCTGACCTCACCGTATAGCTGCAGGTGGGCCAGGGCTCTGGAAGATTCTGACGGAGCCTTGGTCACCAAGTGGACCAGATGGGAGTGGGAGGCCTGGGCACACTGCGGTGCGGGCCCACCGGCATCGAGCTCGGCAGACCTGGGTTGAGGGGCCGTGTGGGCATCCTTGGGATTCATTTAAAGTTCAGAGTTTGATTCCTGCAAATGTATTTTTTTTCTTTGATTCAAGGTACACATCACAAAACTTTTAAATTTGAAAACTTCTGTCATTGATTACAATGTTCGAGCTGAAATTTTGTCAATGGGAATGGGCATTGATAATTCAGAACATATAGAACAACTGAAAAAATTATACGAAGGAGCTAAAATGCCAACTGTCGAAGAAAGCCTGAGCCACACCCTGTAAGTAGATTTTTGTCTCCCTTTTGGAAGAGCTGTTCTGTGGAAATACATCTCAAAGTGTTAAAGAGATTTCTTTAAAGAAAATCATTTAACGAGTGTCCACATTCCCATCACCCAGCTCCAGTCATTACCAAGATTTTGGGAATCTTGTTTCATCCAGACTTCAGCCTCCACCTGTGTCTGTCTTACAGCATGAATTCTGTTAGCTTTCTGTTGGCAGCTAGCACATATACAGAAAAGCAGGCACATCATAAGTGTAGTTTGGTGAGTTTTCTGAGCCCAGAAACAGGACCCAACGCAGGGCCAGCTTGTCCCTTCCCCGGGGCGGTGCTCTGCTGACACACATGGCTGTTCCCTGACTTGTCCTCTGAACAGAATCATGCACCATATCTCTTCTGTATCTGGCTTCTGTAGCTCAGCATCATTTGTGAAACCCATCTGCATTGTGCATGTAGCTGTAGATCGTAAATTCTTACCGCTGCACTAGGTTCCATCGTACAAACACACTCTAATTTATCCACCCATTCCGCTGCTGATGGGAGGAGTTCCCAGTTTGGGGCTATGCCCGGTGGTCCTTTAACCAGTCCCCTGCATGTGTTTTGGTGCATGTATGAACGAATTTCCAATGGAGTAGAACTGCTGGGTCATCGTTAGAGCCACAGCCCACCAGTTTTCCAGATTGGTTGTACCAGTTCCCTCTTCTACCAGCAGTATAGAGACTCTGAAGGTCACTCTGTGAAAGGTCTTGTCAGGTACGGAGGAGGGCGTGGAGCAGTCCTGGTGCCAGGTGCGGAGGGGGAGCAGTTCTGGGATTGGATCTTGTTGGTCCCTGTGATCTTGCAGGGATTGGACTCCCACTCTAAGAAAGTGGAACCATGAGAGGGTTTTGAGCACAGAAATAATCAAAAGATTCTTGGCTTCTGTGTTGAGAATAGACTAGAGTCAGTGACAAAGTCTGTGCCGAGTTGCAGGCAGGATGACAGTGGCCCGGACTTGGGTGGTTTTGTGGAGGTGGTGAGAAGTAGCTGGTGGTGAGTAGTGGTCCTATGGAGTCTTGTCAGCAGTTCCTAGGTATGGAGAGCTAGGATGCTGGACGAGGGCCCTGAAGGAGTGAGTTATAAAGGTCCCAGGACTAAGCCTTGGGCCTCTGGTGTTGGGAGGTGAGGCAGCTGTCAGGACACAGGAGCCTAGGAAGAGAGCAGCCCTTGGCAGAGAAGGAAGCCTGGAAGCAGGGTGTCCAGGGTGGTCAGAGGGTATGCCAGAGGGCAAGCCATGGGCTGTACAGAGCTGCAAAGAGGCCAAGTGAGGTACAGACTGGGAGCTGACTGGTGGATTCAGTGATGTTACCATTGGTGACCTGGAAAGAGTAGGGGGGTTTCAAAAACACACCACAAATCTGAAAATACTTCATAGTCTAAAGATTTCAAGGTTTCCTATCTTAATAAAACCGGGTACCTAAGAGATTAGGATACATGTTGGTTTCTATGCACATTCAGGAAACAAATTGCTTCATACTTATAAGAGAATATTTTAAAAATGAAGATGTCAAATGAAAAACAGGTCAGGCCAAGATGGAGATATAGGTAGATATGCTTCACCTCCTCGCACAACCAAGAGAAGGAAGCAACTAATTTAAAAACAAAAAGCAACCAGAACTTCCAGAAAATCAAACTGTATGGAATTCTGACAGCCAAGGAGTTAAAGAGGAAACATTCATCCAGACTGGTAGGAGGGGTGGAGACGGGCAGCCACGTGAACAGAACATGTAGTCAGGATGGTGGCTGATGGACTGGCTGGTCCCACATTTGTGTACAGATAAACTGGGAGGAACAACTGGGGAGTGAGACAGACGATGTAACCCAGGGTTTCAGAGCAGGCTAAATAAAGCCTCAGGACATGTGGCTGTAAAAACCTGTGGGGGTTGTGGCAGCAGGAGAAACTGCTAGTCACTTGAAAGTGGGGTGAGAGCCAAGTAAGCAGTATTATTCCCTCTCTGACCCCTTCCCCACACACAGCACCACAATGTGAGTTGCCATGCCCTGATGAATACCTAAGGCTCTGTCCCTTACAACATAACAGACAGGCTGAGACAAAGAAATATGGCCCAAATGAAAGAACAGAGCAAAGCTCCAGAAAAATAAGTGAGCAACAAAAAGATAGGCAACCTATCAGATGCAGAGTTCAAAACACTGGTAACCAGGATGCTCACAAAGATGGTTGAGTATGGTTGCAAAATGAAGACAGAAATGAAGGCTTTGCAAAGTAAAACAAAGGGAAATGTACAGGGAACCAACAGTGAAGGGAAGGAAACCAGGGCTCAAATCAATGATTTGGAACAAAAGGAAGAAGTAAACATTTGGGCCAGAACAGAATAAAGAAACAAGAATTCAAAAAAAAATGAGGAGAGGCTTAGGAACTTCTGGGACAACTTTAAACGTTCCAACATTTGAATCATAGGGATGCCAGAAGGAGAAAAGGAAGAGCAAGAAATTGAAAACTTACTTGAAAAAATAATGAAGGAGAACTTCCCCAGTCTAGCAAAGGAAATAGACATACAAGTCCAGGAAGCTCATAGGGTCCCAAACAATTTAGACCCAAAGAGGAACACACCAAGACACATCAGAATTAAATTACCCAAGGTTAAAGATAAGAAGAGAATCTCAAAAGCAGCAAGAGGAAAGGACAGAGTTAGCTACAAAGGAGTTCCCATAAGACCATCAGCTGATTTCTCAAAAGAAACCTTGTAGGCAAGAAGGGATTGGAAAGAAGTAATTGAAGTCATGAAAGGCAAAGACCTACATCCAAGATTACTCTATCCAGCAAAGCTGTCATTTAGAATGGAAGGACAAATAAAGTGCTTCCCAGATAGGATCAAGTTAAAGGAGTTCATCATTACCAAGCCCTTATTATATGAAATGTTAAAGGGACTTACCTAAGAAATAGAAGAAGATAAAAAAACCATGAACATTAAAATGACAACAAACTCACAACCATCAACAATTGAACCTCAACAAAAACAAACTAAGCAACTAGAACAGGAATTACAGAAATGGAGATCACATGGAGGGTTATCAGTGGGGAGGGGGAGGGGGAAGAGTGGGGGAAAAGGTACAGGGAATAAGAAGCATAAATGGTAGGTACAAAATAGATGGGGAAGGTAAAGAATAGTATAGGAAATAGAGGGGACAAAGACCTTACATGCATGACCCATGGACATGAACTAAGGTCAGGGAATGCTGGAGGGAATGGGAGTACCAGGAGGAGGGGAATAAAGGGGAGAGAAAAGAACAGGACAATTGTAATTGCATAATCAATAAAATATACTTAAAAAATAAAAGCAATTTAAAATAATAAAAATGAAGATGTCATTACAGCTTAGTAGATTTAATCAAAACCAGGATTGATCAGTTATCTGAAACACAGCTATTGAGCCCCAGCTCTGTGCAATGCACTCTGCTGGGTGGCTGTGCACACTTCACTTTGTGGTTGCACAGGGGTATCACACATCTGTGGTCATAAATACAGGTAGAGAGAGGTGTAGAGGACCACAGGAGCCTGCAGAGGCAGCGCTCCTGGAAGAGAGACTCCATTTCAGGAGCTGGATTGGGGCACTGTGGCAGTAATCTGGATCAGAAGGGAGGGGAAGGGCACCATTCTGACAGCAGATTGGGGGAGAGGACGAATCCTGGGGACCTGGAAGATCTGGAAGCCATAGGGCTTAGTGACTGACAGACATGGGGGAGTGTGATTCCATAACCCTGCGCCCTGATGACTGAGAGGATTCTGGCATGGTTGGTGGTTAGAAGGCGTTGTCTGGAAGCAGCTAGCCCCTTGGAGAGGTGGAGAGGAGGCGCTGGTTTTGGACCTGTTATGTTTTAGATTGTTGAAACTGAGGGAAGGCTCTGGTTTCCAGGTGCTGGAAGAGAGTCTTACCTTGGTTAAGTGCATGAGAGGGAAGGACAGAACCCAGGAGATGAGGGTCTAATGAGAAGGTCAGAGCCATGGTGGAGGAAGGGGGTGAGCGATGGGGGGGCTGGTGCTGCACCCCCAGGAGGGAAAGAGGTCCACGGACAGTCCCCTGCCATGTCTAGGTGGTTGGACATGAGGCACTGCTCTCCCCTGTTTGGGCAGTGCCACCCCACAGGCTTCATGCACGTCGGTTAGGTACCCTGGAGCCACACACAGACCCTGCCCTGTGGCAGGGGTGTACATGGGTGTACCACGTCTGCATAGGTCTGCTCCTTTAGGCTGGACCTCTCAGAGGGTGCACGGAAGATGAACTACATGGTCACCCATGAGAGCGGAGTTTGAGTGGCTGGCCACAACAGTGAGAGGGAAATTCATCACTGTGTAAACTTTCATATTTATGAAACCCCATGAATGTCATTACCTGCTCAGAAAACCAAATGAGAAGCACAATTTAAAAATTGTAGAGAAAGGAGGTCGTCAGTCCTCCAGGGAGCAACTCTCTGGGTATTCAGAACAGTACAACAGAGGGCAGAAAAGTGAATTTAGTAGGTTTCCGTGTGTTTAAACCTCCACAAGAGTGTGAGATAGAAAGTTGCAGGGGCAATACTTGCTTTTATAGGCAAAGGCTTTCTAGCAGCAGACCCAAACTGGTAACAGGATCCCTTGGAAGAGGAGCTGAGGGACCAGGGCAAGGAGGGAAGGAGGTGGCTTTCACTTTCTGCCCTTTGATCCTCTTTGAAATGTGTGGCAGTGTATGTTATTCTCTAAGTGAAGTGGTTTGAAAGGGAATTTACACTAGTAAATTTGTTAATGCATTTATCTGATAATACGTTATCAACCCTCCACTCCGTGCTAGAGGCAAGGGTGCAGCGTGAACAGCTGGCTGTCCTGCCAGTTGTCTGAGACTGCGTCCCCAGTCCGCGTGGGTCCCTGCGGAGAGCCAGAGTGTGCCTCCCTCTCGCAAGGTAACCTCCACCTCTTCTCCGCAGAGTGCCTCCATCAGAAGATGCTGCTGGTCTGCGAAGCACACAGCAAGAGGATGCAGACAGGGGTTCAGAAAGACGTGCTGACTCTGAGACAGATGCAAAAAATCAAAAGCATGGTTGGTTACTTAAAAGATGGTTAACAGCATCATTAACTCTTAGAAATTTTCTAATGAGTAGGCTTTCCACTTGTACATGAATTATAGAGAAGGTGACCTAACCTGATATTACCCAACTTCCTATTTTTGACAGTTAGGCTTGCGGTGTTTTTTCCTTTTTGGCACCTTTTTTCATTATTATTTGAGGTATAATGTTCATCCAGGAAAGCACACAGATCTTAAATGCACAGCTTGTGAGATTTTTTTACATATGTGTATGTCCATTAACCAGGTCAAGCTACTGAGTATTTCCATAACCCCGCACGCAGCCTTCCTCAGTCACCTTCCCTGTCTGCAGGCTTCCCCAGCACCCTGTTCTGACTTCTGTCACCATCAGCTGTGTTGACTTGGAAGCACGTAGTGTACGCTCCTGTGGCTCCTTCACTCTGCGGCATGACTGTGGAGTCATCTGGATCCCTGTGTAGCAGTGGTGCTTTCTGTTACGGAGTTTACTCTGAAACAGCTATACCACACTTTATCACTTCACTACTGGTGGATGTTGAGGTTGTTTCCAGTTTTTGATTATTGTTATTCAAGCTGCTATGAACATTCTTGCTCATGTCTTTGGTGGAAGCTTCAAGTATTTCCAATTCAGAAATTTGGTTGCATTGTTTTAGAAAATGTTATGTTTAGTATCGCTCCTTGAGTGTCCTGCCTCCTGTTCTGGAGGTCATCTTTAGTGGGCCCTCGCCGCGGAGGGGCCTGAGCGTTGGCAACCTACCGCCACCGGGTGCAATGCCAACACGTTTCAGAGAGTAACCTTCGTTTCCCAGTTGTGTAACTATAATGTTTGTCAAAACTTGCTCTTACTAATTTTACTAAGCAATGTGCATTTTAATTTTTTCTAACTATTCTTTGCAACTGTATACTTGGGTTACTATGAAATTTATACTCTTAGCAGTTCCTCAGCTAAAAGTTGCATAAAGTGCAAAAAGGCACGTATACATATGTACATTATGGAGCTCCATATAAATAATCTGTAGGAAAACTTGACTTTTTCTGCAGAAACTTCACCTGAAGACACCAGAGATGCTCCCATTAACAAAACCACAGAGCCTCTGAAAAGGTACATCTGCCCATTGCTGGAGAGTCAGTCGCTCCCCTCCCTCACCCGTGAGGGAGGAGGAGCGAGCACATAAGCCTCTTTCTTTTTCTCCAGCTTCCACCCACAGATAAAGTGGTTCCAAAAAGACGACGTGGTCATACTGAAAATGCGGATAAGGAATGTGAGAGATTACAAATGCAAGTATTTTAGAGATCGAGTCATTTTCAGGTAGGTTTATATAAATTTATAAAGTAAAATAGAAATAATTCCTAACATTTTTTAAAAACTGGCTTTATATCTTTTTGTGAACCTAGAGCCTGGGTAGGAGAGAAGTTTTACTTGGCTGATTTGGAGCTGCAGGCCAACATAATAAAAGATGATTGCAAGTGTGCGATTAAAAATGATGAACCTGTGATCACTCTTGTGAAAGAGAGACAAGAACCCTGGCACAGCTTACTCAGACAGAGGGTGAGTTGAAGTGAACGGTGGCCAGTCCTCACGTCCTGAGTATATTTTATTCTCTCATTAATGTAAACTGTTCCATTGAACAGAATCCTAATGTGGCTTTTGATTTTGACCACTGGGAAGAATGTGAAGAGGAGAGCCACTTCTCCAAGGGTAAGAGGGCGCACCAGCCTGGCGGTGGGTCCCAAGTGCCGTGGGGGCTGTCACCGCTCAGCCGATGTAGGAGTGTGGTGTTGGTGGGACGGCTCGTTAATGCAAAACCCTGAGTGGTTGGTTTTCTTCTTGTGGTTGGTGTCGGTGCCAGATGTCCTGGCTTGAGGAGGTGTCAGCACTTCGTTGTAAACATGTCTTCTTACATGTGACACTTTTACAGCTACCTTTCCTAGCAGAAAAATTTATTTCTAAGCAGACAAATTTCATCTGCTCATTTCTCACCCAAATAATGAATACATAAAATGGTTTGCAAAATAGAGGTAGAACCTAAGAGACTTCCTCTGCATTAACCAAAATAATGGGAGGGAAAAAGATGTGCTAGTTAGTCTGTAGTTAACGTATGTTCGTTATATCTAACTTTTTCAGTCATCCACGCTAAAAACCTGTCCTGCAAAGTGGCAGAGGTGACTGAGGACAGTGACCAAAGTTTGGAGGATGACGGAAGTGAGAGCGAATGAGAACGTGAATCAAACCCTGAGGCGTGACCGGGAGACGCTGAACAGAAATGGGTACTGCCATGTGACTGAAGGTTGAGAAAACAAGCAGACATATTCAAAACTTTTTATTACTAAGTGTCATCTTGTGGCACTGGGATTGGTAATGGTCAGAAATTCCAAATCATTTTAAAAATGGGCTGAAGGCTCTGGCCGTGTAGTTCAGTTGGTTAGAGCATTGTCCTGATATGCCAGGTTTGCAAGTTTGATCCCCAGTCAGGGCACATACAAGAATCAACCAATGAATGCATAAATGAGTAGAACAACAAATCGATATTTCTCTCTCTCCCAAATCAATAAAAATATAAAAATTAAAAGAAATGGGCTGAAGATGAGACCATGAAAGGAGGGTGGGAGCAGAGACAGAAAATGTGGTCCAACAGGAGCCCAGCTTCCCAGGGCTGTGGGGCTCGCTGCCTCATACGCGGCCTGTCGTGACACGCTGCAGCGGAGTGGCTGAGCACCCGGTGGTGTGTGCACAGTGCGCTCTACTGTCTGGAGCTAGTCTGTTTGCTTTTCTCATTTAAACCTATGGTTGGTATTGGGTTAGCCAAAAAGCCCATTCAGTTTCTTCCATAAAATAAAAGACACATTTTTCACTTTTACCAATGACTTTATTGATTTGGATATTTTGAGTGTGTCAGCTATCTTCTGCTACTGGCTTCTGGTGGGTAGAGGCCAGGGGTGCTGCTAAACATCTTCCAATGCATAAGACAGCCCCACAGCAAAGAAGTATTTGGCCAAAATGTCAGTAGTACCAGGAAACTTTGTAAACCGCCTCTGACACATTCGATCAGTCACAGCACCTTCTACATACACTGCAGAAAATTTTTTTTTTGCATTGCAGTTGAGTTTTTAACTTTCTTGAAATAATAAACCATAATATGCTAAAAAATGTTGCATGTCTTCTTCCAGCTTCAGTATTAAAATGGGTGCACAGAAATTCACCAATTTTGATATTTTTTAAATGCACACTGAAATGACAGCTGTCACAATACAATCTAACCAAATTGTTTTGAACAGAGTTAAAGACAACTAAGCACTACTAGAGCCATCTACAGAAAATATGTAATGGACTTTTTGGCCAACCTAATACATTCCTAAAAACATCTTATGCATAGAATTTGATGTTTCCATCTTACAAATCCATGCTCAGCAGTGTTGAATGGAGCCTTTCAACCTTTCACTCATGCATTAGTTGGGAGTCAACATAACTGTCTGTAATATTAAGATATCGATAGCTCCTCTGGGTAGGTTTACTTCATATGAAGATAGTCCAAGGTTAAAAAGGGGGTGGCCTCAGCAGTACTAGCAGACCCCAAGGCTTTCTGGAGGTAAGCTGCTGCTTCTGAAGAACCCTCAGTACCTGCAGAGTCCTGGGTACATGGGACAAAGGTTTCCCTTTAGCGGACACTGAAAAGGACCTGTGGGTGCCTGCAGGTAACCCTCAGGACACCTGGAAGTGATGACCCCTCAAAACATTCATGACCCCATTCGGGGGCTGTGGCACCCAGCCTCACAAGGTAATCGGGGGAAGTGTAGTGCCGGCACTCTTTACGTGTGGGGGTGCCCAGAGCCTGGCTTTCCACATTAATTGGAAAAGAGGGAAAGGAAAGTTGCCGGGAAGTGTGCATGCTGTGCACACCGTCAGTGTGTGTGCGCCTAGCAGCCGTACCTGGCAGTGGAAAAGCTGCTGCTGGGACAGGACGGCTGTGACTGGCCCCCAACGTCTTTATTCTTTCCATAGCCAGAGAGCACAGATGGTCAGTCAGGTTTATGGATGTTCCAGGAGTAAGTCACCACTGGAAGGGAGGTAAACTCTTGGAAGGGAGGCTTCCCTGTGAGCAGGTTTGGATCACACTGTGGCTCAGTTTCCTCATCTGTAAAGTAAGACCTGCTCACCACACAGATTATCCTCAGGGGGTGATGGTCCCACCCCCCTAGCCCCTCACCTCACCTCTGGGCAGGGGACTTTGTTCTGCCTGCGGGGTGAAGGTGAGGGGAGCTGGGTGATGAAGGTCAGACGCTGCCCTCTGGTGGGAGCATGTGGTGTGCAGCCTGAACTACTGCCACCAGGAGCACATCCTTGTGGCCGCCCTGCGTCCGGATGGACTGGCAGGTATCAAATTGGCACAGGAAGTATGGTGGTGATTTTCCTTTTTTTTTTTGGCTAAGTCGGGCAGACTTTTCAGGAAATAGGAAGCTCTGTGTCTTTGCTGGCAAAGGTTTTGACTGCAGAGCTCCCCTCCTGTGCTCACAAGCAGTTGCTTTCTGCAGATACAGCCTTTGCTTCACTGGGGGAGGCCCTGGGGTGGTGGCCAGCCTCCTGAGCCCTGCTGGTTTGCCCCGTGGGCATTGGCCACCTGCAGTTTCTGTTCAGTTGTATTCAGTCTCAAGAAAGACGTAATGCTCACGTGGTACACAAGCAGCTGTGTGACCAGACCGGGAGGAGGACTGCGCCTTAAACTAATCTCCATTTCTTTTTCCAGATGTATGTTTACATTTGCTGTTTGAAGCTCTAAATAAAGCTTTGTAGGACATAGGACACTGGTTTGGGACATGTAAACAGTTACGGATTGGTTTTTGTTCTGTTAATATGCACTGATTCCATGTTTTGGGAAAACTACTAAAAAGCAAGGTAAATGTACTTTGTCTTTATGCCTCTAAAATTGCTCACAGTTGTATGATGTCTTTTGAAGTGTGTCAATAAAATTAGTTTTTTCTCAGAAATGTTACTTTTTACACTTTTTTAGACAGTATTTTTGCTGAATGCCCAGTGCAGACTAGAATTTTATTCACTGTGATTTCTGTTTGAACCAAAATTCCCATGAAGGCCATCGGGGAGCCTGTGGTGCTGATCATGGGCTGCTGTGCACCTCACGGTTCCAGGGCTTGGCTCCGGGATGGGGGCCCCGGTGCGCAGCCTGGGATCGACCTCCCAGGCATGTCCCAGGCTGACCAAGGGGGTGTCAGTAGTCTTGGGAGAAGGGAGAGTAAGTAGTAAACATTTGTACTTTAGTATTTTAAAAATCTGTTTCAATCAAAGCAAAAGTTTCACCAATTTTATGTAAAACATATGGATACCTTTTTGGTTACTGAGTTTAAAGAATGCCCTTTATTGAAGCAGATGTGATGTGTTCCCAGTTGAAGGGTCGCCATTGTGATGGTGGCAGTTCTTACTTTGACCCTCCCCTAGCCATCTGCCGTCGGTCAGTGACACCTTCACCTGCTGACTTAGCAAACACCTGTTGCTTCTCCTACCTAGAACTCCCACCCAGAGAACTAAGAATATTTAAAATACCAGTATTATAGACATCTGAATACATTTTTTCTTAAAAACATTGGGAAAAAATAACAAATATGGCTTACGAAAATAAATTCATCACAGCTGGGTCTTGGCTAAAGAGACCAAGTTACTCTGGAGCTTCCTCGGGCGGGACAACTTCCATCAGCATCTGAAGGTGCATGGTGATGGGCTCTGCAGCAGAAATCAATCAGAAGTTGCTGTCAGGAGACTGATTAAGTCGGTTTTGCCACACTTACTGGCGAATGGTGACATTGCTGTTCCTCCATGTGGGTTCCCACTCACCCGCGTTCGGGGGACTCGGTGGTTGGAGGTGGCCAGAACCCTCCTGGTAGTTCCAGTGGTTTTGTTAAAACACAGACTATTCATTCTGTTCACCTGCTTAATTCTAACTTCTCAGTTGTTGTGGGGAGCAACCTGGCTAGATGTTCTAAAGCTGTGAAGTAAGACATTTGATGGCAAGTAGAAGGTGGTATAGGAGGATGAATGGAGATGGAAGGAAACTGGGGGTGATGAACACACACTGCAGAGCACAGATGTGTGTCACAGAACTGTACACCCAGAACCTGCGTAATTTAAAATTTTTATTAACCAACGTCACCCTAATAAATTCAATGAAAAAATAAAGGAATAGTGGGGGGAGGGGAGGAAGACATATTTTGTGCCTTTAAGTTCTAAATCATCCTGGCTAAATTCTGTCAATATGATCAAATCCAAGTTGTTTTCCAGAAGCATGGGAAAAAATGGATGTTTTTCTTAGAGTAATGCATGCTTTCCTTTCTACTGCTGTGTGTCTGCAATCCCTCTCTTGGCTAAGGGTGAGCTGTTTCAGGAAAGGAAAACAGCCCTGGGTGGAAACGATAGAGCTGTCGGTTTGTATTGGGTTTCACTTTGCTCATGAGCATGAAACAGACCCCCTCTTGCCTCTAACACCACTGTCGGGTACCTGATCACTCAGAGGAGGAGATGCAGTCTGACAGAGAGCCTGAAACTGGCTGGAGCTGGAGAAGGGCATCCTGGTCCCTGCCGGCTCCATCTGCATCACATCTCGGGCGGCCCCACTGCCTGCCCTTTGGGTTTTGCTTTCCTACCACATATGCCTACCTACATTGGGTGTACGTCAGTGACCACATAGGAGTGCCTGAGGGTTGTACTTCCCTGCCCCAGACAAGCTGAAGGAGAAAGAGAGAGGCAGACTTTTGATCACATATAATACTAAGTGGCAGTTGTATAGATCCAGCCCGATTCCTGCCTTCTAGAAACTCACAGTGCAAGAAGGGAAACCAGGAAGCAGGTTGCGGGTCACCACTGGCCTGGCGAGGGTGCTCAGGGCCTGGGAGGCCCCTGGGGTGGGTGCTGTAGAGAACTGCACCTTGTGAACACCATGCACACACCTCGATGTACCTCGGCACCACTGCATGCTTTCTCAAAGAGAAAGTGGCTGTGTAGCTAAATTTTTAAGTAATTGTCTTAAAATAAATGAGGAACCAGGATTGCTGAGTGCAAAACAAGAGCTGTGGCCCTTGTCTCAACTTTGTCACTTTCTGGGTGTTCCTGGAGTGCTGCTGAGCCTCTCAGATGACATCTGTGTATCAGGCTACAGAAAGTGGCACCCTGGAGACAGGGTGCCCAACAGCGAGTGTGAGCTCACTGCTACTGAACTGTGTACTTAAAAATGGTTAAGATGGTAAATTTTATGTGTATTTCACAATTTAAAAAAAAAAAATGGGCCTGGGACTTCCGGCCAAGATGGAAGTGTAGGTGGACACGCTGTGCCTCCTCTCACAACCAAAATTAAGGACAACAAATATTTAGAAACAAGAAAACAATCAGAACTGGTAGAAAATTGAACTGTATGGAAGTGCAACAACCATTCACCCAGACCAGTAAGAGAGGTGCAGATGCAGCAGGAAAAAGTGGAGGTGCAGACCCGGAAACGCAGGCAGCAGCGGCTGGCAGTTCCCAGGCATGCAGGTGGTGGCTAGCAGACCCCAGGCACACAGGCAGCAGCTAGTGGACACCAGGTACAGGGTGGCAACCGTGCAGACCCAGTGAGGCCGCACAAGGCAGCTGGCTGACCAGGTGGTCCCACATTCGTGCGCAGATAATCCAGGTGAAGGGGAAGCAGCAGAAGGGACTGGAATCCAAAAGAGAACAGAGCAAGAGCTATTGTTCCCTCTCAGACCCCGCCCCCACATACAGCGTCACAACTCAGCGACTGGGCTGCCCTGCCCTGGGGAACACCTAAGGCTCCACCCCTCACTACATAACAGCTGCGACCAGACCAAAAAACAAAAACAAACACAGCTCAAACTGGAGAACAAATGAAAGCCCTGGAGCCAATTCCTCTAAGTGACGAAGAGATAGCCAACCTATCAGATGCACAGTTCAAAGCCCTGGTGATGAAGATGCTCACAGAAGTGGTTGATTTTGCTCACAAATTAGATATAAAAAATGCAGGCTACAATAAGTGAAATGAAGGAAAATGCATGGGGAACCAATAGAGATGGGAGGAAAACTGGGACTCAAATCAATGGAGTGGACCAGAAGGAAGAAACAAACAACCAAACAGAAAACAAGGAAGAAACAAGAATTCAAAAAAGAGGCTTAGGAACCTCCAGGACATCTTTAAACGTCCCAACATCCGAATGATAGGGGTACCAGAAGGAGAAGAAGAAGAGCAACAAGTGGAAAACTTCTCTGAACAAATAATAAAGGAGAAATTCCCCAATCTGGCAAAGGAAATAGACTTCCAGGAAGTCCAGGAAGCTCAGAGAGTCCCAAAGAAGTTGGACCCACGGAGGAACACACCGAGGCACATCATAATTACATTAGCCAAGATTCAGATGAAGGAGAGAATTCTAGAAGTAGCAAGGGATAAGGGGATAGTCACCTACAAAGGAGGTCCCATCAGACTGTCAGCTGATTTCTCAAAAGAGACCTCTCAGGCAAGAAGGGGCTGGAAAGAAGTATTTGAAGTCTTGAAAGGCAGGAACCTACATCCAAAATTGCTCTGTCCAGCAAAGCTGTCATTTAGAATGGAAGGGAAGATAAAGTGCTTCTCAGATAAGGTCAAGTTCAAGGAGTTCATCATCACCAAGCCCATATTATATGAAATGTTAAAGGGATTTATCTAAGAAAAAGAAGATAAAAATATGACAGTGAAAAGACAGCAAACTCACAGCTATTAAGAACCACACCTAAAACAAAAGCAAACTAAACAAACAGGTAGAACAGGAACAGAACCACAGAAATGGAGATCATATGGAGGGTTAGCAACAGGGGCGTGGGAGGAGGAGAGAGGGGGAAAAGGTACAGAGAGTAAGTAGCATAGATGGTGGGTAGAAAATAGACAGGGGGAGGGCAAGAATAGTGTGGGAAATGTAGAAGCTAAAGAACTTATGACACATGGACATGAACTAAAGGGGGAGGGGAATGTGGGAGAGGTGTGCAGGGTGGAGGGGAATGATGGGGGAGAAATGGGACAAGTGTAATAGCATAATCAATAAAATACATTTTTTAAAAAAGAAAATGGTGCTTTCCCTTTCTGCTTGTTACAGTAATCGAGGAAACAGGAAGGGACCACAAGTGGACCCAAGAGGTGTCACACTGAGGGTACGGGGTCACGTCTCCTCACAAAGTAGAAGTGCACTTTGCTAGCTGCCTGGGGTACCCACACAGGCTCGGAAGGGGGAGGGCAGGTGCGGTTGCAGGATTCCTGTCTGTGCTTCACTAATAGCAGAGCCACCGGCTGTTGATACTTACTTGAGATTTTCTGAGCCCATCCAAACTTGTAGTGGACAAAAATGAAATAAAATATAATGCCGCTCAATATAAATATTGCACAGTAGAGGTACTCCCACTCAGGCTTGCTGATGATTGGGGCCAAGACCAAAACCACGGATACAAGAGTCACCAAGACAGGGATGAAGATGGGCACCTGGGGGCGAAGCAGCAAGGGGTCAGACTGGGCTGTGCACGCATTGTCTTTGAGAAATTTCTTATTCAAAACCAAAAACACTGATCCAGAAAGAATTAACAAGCCCCGTGTACCCCTCCTATTTCAGTAATGTTGAAGTAACGTTGCCAATCTTCTTTCATCTACTTTGTTTCCATTTCCCTGGAATACAAAGAAAACTACATACTTCATATCATTTTACCTATAACGTACTCAGTGTACATCTGATTAGGACTTTGTTTTTAACCCTTCTCGTCGTGGATTTGTTATAGGAATTTATCCTATACAATGTTTTTTTAATATATTTTATTGATTATGCTATTACAGTTGTCCCATTTCTCCCCCATCATTCCCCTCCACCCTGCACACCCTCTCCCACCCACATTCCCGCCCTTTAGTTCATGTCCATGTGCCATAAGTTCTTTGGCTTCTACATTTCCCACACTATTCTTACCCTCCCCTATTTTTTACCCACCATCTATACTACTTATTCTCTGTATCTTTTCCCCCTCTCTCCTTCTCCCACTCCCCTGTTGCTAACCCTCCGTATGATCTTCATTTCTGTGTTTCTGTTCCTGTTCTAGCTGTTGGTTTAGTTTGCTTTTGTTTTAGGTGTGGTTGTTAATAGCTGTGAGTTTGCTGTCTTTTCACTGTCATATTTTTATCTTCTTTTCCTTAGATAAGTCCCTTTAACATTTCATATAAAAAGGGCTTGGTGATGATGAACTCCTTTAACTTGACCTTATCTGAGAAGCACTTTATCTTCCCTTCCATTCTAAATGACAGCTTTGCTGGATAGAGCAATTTTGGATGTAGGTCCCTGTCTTTCAAGACTTCAAATACTTCTTTCCAGCCCCTTCTTGCCTGGAAGGTCTCTTTTGAGAAATCAGCTGACAGTCTGATGGGACCTCCTTTGTAGGTGACTGTCCCCTTATCCCTTGCTACTTCTAGAATTCTCTCCTTCATCTGAATCTTGGCTAATGTAATTATGATGTGCCTTGGTGTGTTTCTCCTTGGGTCCAACTCCTTTGGGACTCTCTGAGCTTCTTGGACTTCCTGGAAGTCTATTTCCTTTGCCAGATTGGGGAAGTTCTCCTTTATTAACTGTTTCAATAACTTTTCCACTTGTTGCTCTTCTTCTTCCCCTTCTGGTACCCCTATAATTTGGATGTTGGGACGTTTAAAGATGTCCCGGAGGTTCCTAAGCCTCTCCTTATTTTTTTGAATTCTTGTTTCTTTCTTGTTTTCTGTTTGGTTGTTAGTTTCTGCCTTCTGGTCCACTCCATTGATTTGAGTCCCAGCTTTCCTCCCATCTCTATTGGTTCCCCATGCGTCTTCCTTCATTTCACGTATTGTAGCCTGCATTTTTTCATCTAATTTGTGAGCAAAATCAACCAATTCTATCAGCATCCTGATCACCAGGGCTTTGAGCTGTGCATCTGATAGGTTGGCTATCTCTTCATGGCTTAGAGGAATTGACTCTGGGGTTCTCATTTTTTTCCCCGGTTTGAGCCATTTTTGGTGGGTTGTTTTTTGTTTGTTTTGGTTTGGTTTTGGTCTGGTTGCGGTTGTTACGCAGCGAGGGGTGGAGCCTTAGGTGTTCCCCAGTGGGGGGCAGCCAGTCGCCGAGTTGTGACGCTGTTTGTGGGGGCGGGGTCTGAGAGGGAACAATGGCGCCCGCTCCGCTCTCTCCTGGATTCAAGTCCCTTCCGCCGCTTCCTCTTCACCTGGATTGTCTGTGCATGGGAATGTGAGACCACCTGATCAACCAGCCGCCTTTCACGGCCTCACTGTGTCTGCACAGTTGCCACCCTGTACCCGGGGTCTGCCGGCTGCCGCCTGTGGGCCCAGAGTCCACCAGCTGCCTCCTGTGCACCTGGTAACTGCCAGCGGCTGCTGCCTGCATTCTGGGGTCTGCACGTCCACTTTTTCCTGCCGCAACTCCGCCCCTCTTACCAGTCTGGATGAATGGTTGTTGGACTTCCATACAGTTCAATTTTCTAACAGTTCTGATTGTTTTCTTGTTTCTAAATATTTGTTGTCCTTAATTTTGGTTGTGAGAGGAGGCACAGTGTGTCCGCCTACGCCTCCATCTTGGCTGGAAGTCCCTATACAATGTTTTAAGTCTAGCTTTGCCTAGTAATTGCTGCTCTTCCCCCTGGTATTTCCTGTAAGCTGGTGGTTCTATCTGGAGGCAAGAATACTTGGTAGTGGGAGCTGGCCCTTCTTCCTTTTTTACCACATCCAAAGGCACTGAATGAATGAATGATTGTCCCACTTCTGAGTCAGTCTGTGAGAGGCAGGAGCGGCGCTCAGTCCACTGGGTCTGGATTCCATGAGCCTCACAGGGAGTGGGGAGGGAGGCCGAGCAGATTGCAGGTGTGACTGTGAGTGGTGGCGTGCACGGGAATGGGCCTGGGGCCACAATTCTGAGGTCCCCATCAGTCTATGAGAAGTCTGTGAGAGATCCAAGGACTGTCAAAACTGGTCACCTTGCTCAGGTTAGAGAGACAGGTCACAGGTATTCTTGATAACTTAGTAAATTAACAGTTGGATGGCTGCTGGGATCGTAAACTGCATGAAATGATGAGCAAACCCCACTCTACAGTGTGATATTCCAGAGAAGAGTCAGGTTGGAGACAGCACACCCCTAGAACTTTAAACAGTTGCCTCTAAGTCATTCCAAGAAATCGAAGGCACTCAGGACGTATGGGGCACTAGACCCACCTTGATAGGCCTCTCCAGTTCTTTCCTTGTGAACCTCATCACGATCAGTCCCAGGGTAGTCAAGCCATAGAACAGCCATGCTGCGAAACTGAAGTAGTTGACCAATGAGTTTATATCACCAGGGATGATATAAATAGTGGCGATGATACCCTAGAAAGAAGAATGAATTCTTAGGCAAGTGGTACATGAAAACGCCATCTTAATCACATCACAGAAGACGGAAGAAGCCGTTCTCCCTGTGGGTGAACACTTCAGCATGAAGGAGAACTCCTGCGTCCCACTGTCCTTGGGGTTGAGGCAGACTGGCTATGGCAGGGGTTCTCTTTGAGCCTGATGGAAATGGCTTGGAAAATTTGTGACTCTGACGCTGCAGTTTTCAGTATGTGTGTTGGCGGGGGGGGGGGGGGGGGGATGATATAAATGCATGTATATTGCACCAGTTCCTAATTATGAATTTTCCTTCCAGAGAGTGTTCATCCTAGGAAAGGGCCCTGGGCTATGGAACTGAGGCCATCTAGGCGTGGTCTTGACCTACATTATCTGCATCTTGTAATTACCAGGGCCTTGTAAGGCTAGGTCTGTTTCCTCATCTTCAAAGGGAGTGGGTGGGCAGAGGACAGCAGTCCTCCTCTGTGGTGGCAGATGGAGGAGTCTGGCCCTGAGGCTCAGTGGGCGGTCCGGGGGTACCCAAGACAGTTGCACACAACTAAGGACTACCCCCCACTGAGAAACTCCAGTTAGAAGATGTCACAAAGGGCCATCACTACACAGGGGTCCCATGACTTCTAAGTTATTGGACCGTAATGAGAAACTATTGCCGGTGCCAACTTGTAAAACACTTCAGTCTCCTTCCCTGTAAGTTTGTGCTTTGTTACAGGGACCCAGGGCACTCATGTAAGACGTTTAGAGGGGGCATGCTTGGAATGTTCAAACAGTATCTCTCAGATAAATTCAGAACAAGGAGCAGAAGTTAGGTAAATTGTTTGAATTGTCTCAGGCTTTTTTAATACACTTGTTTCAGGTCGAGGATTAAGGGAACCTGGGTCATTTGTAACCACTGGGCTTAGCAATACAGGTTTGCTTCACCACGCAAACTTAGCGACCCTCTGCTTGTGAGGGGGTGAATTCATGGTGGAATTCCTACTCACATAAAAGATGATGGCAGGGGCTGGAGTCAGGCGCTTGACGCTGATGTAAGAGAGCACTTTAGGCATGTGGCCTTCCCGGCCTGCAACATAAACGAGCCTGGAAAATATGGAAGTCAGTTGAGAGTGCAAGCTGCCCTGCCATCCCTGGGCCATTATGTCCTCAGCTTTACTGCCGAGGCCACAGAGAAGGCCTGAGTTGTGACCCTGGTGTATTCAGGTGGGAGTCTGGCCTCTGGAGGTGGGTGAACTTTGGAGGAGTGAGTGAGTGAGTGAGTGAGTGAGTGAGGACTGCATCCTGGTGCAATGGAGTCACCCAAGGCAGGGAAAGAGCAGTGTGGCTTGGGGAGACCCTTTCAAGAAGGGTGTTGATACTGAGCAGAGTTATGAAAGTTATGCAAGAAACAAATGTGAAAAGTAGTACAGGGCCTGTTGACCCCAGTGCTTGCAGCACCTGACAGGGGCAAGCACAGATGTGCCTTGCACTTCCTAAATCCAGAACTTCGATAGTTTTAAAAAAGCAGGCAAGCTAAGAGTGAGTAAGCAGCTGCAAACAGTGGCCCAGTAGAACTGATGGTTCAGTGATCTGAAATTGTAAATGTTAAAGTAAAAAGGAAGAGCTAAATAATTTCCAAAAAATAGTTACTGTAATTAAAATTTAATCAATGATAAATACAAGTAAAAAAGTAAATTAGAAGGTAGCTCTAAGTATGAAGCAGAGACATGGGAAATTGTGGACAGGAAGTTGAGAGAGGAAATGGGAAGAAGCTTGACTACATTGTATGGAGCAAAGTAAATTCAGAGAAGAGCAAAGAGCTTTTACAGAGTTGATCATCTGTGCCTCCAAAATGAACTCAGCTTTTGGAAAATAAAAACATGCTATACCAGATATAAATATCACAGTAGGAGGAAAACAGGAAAAAAATTTAAAGCTACTGAATTTAACAGACTACAAAATTAGGACAATTGGAACAATAGCAGACATGAGTAATCACTTTTTCAATGATGAGGGAAATGGATTTTCAGATTACAATTCTCTATGGCTAAACTATCATTCAAGACTGTTAGCAAAATAGCTCAGTTTCCTAGGAACTTCCAGCCAAGGTGGAGGCGTAGGTAGATATACTGTGCCTCCTTGCACAATCAAAAGGACAACAACAAATTTAAAAACAAAAATGACCAGAACTGACAGAAAATCAAACTATATGGAAGTCTAACAACCAAGGAGTTGAAGAAGAAATATTCATCCAGACCTATAGGAGGGGTGGAGATGGGCAGCCATGTGGAGAGGACTTGCAGCAAGGCAGTGGCTTGAGGACTGGAGGGCATCAGCTGGAGGACCTGGCAGCTGTTGGCTGGCAGACCTAGCAGTCCCACATTTGCATGCAGGTTAAACCAGGAGGAACAACTGGGGAGCGAGACAGACCGCACAACCCAGGGTTCCAGTGTGGGGAAATAAAGCCTCAAAACCTCTGACTGAAAAAATCTGTGAGTGTCGTGGTGGCAGGAGAAATTCCCAGCCTCACAGGAGAGTTTGTTGGAGAGACCAACTGGGTCCTGGAATGGACACAAACCACCCACCCGGGAATCAGCACCGGAAGGGCCCAATTTGCTTGTGGGTAGCAGCAGAAGTGATGGAAAACCAGCAGAGAGCTGAACAAGAGGCATTGTTCCTTCTCAGACCCCTCCCCCATATACAGCACCACAATGCAGCAAAGTGGGTTGCCCCACCCTGGCAAATACCTAAGGGTCTGCCCCTTACTGTGTGACAGGCACACCAAGACCAAAAAAAAAAAAAAGCCCAACTGGAAGAACAGATCAAAGCTCCAGAAAAATACAACTAGGCAATGAAGAGATAGCCAACCTATCAGATGCACAGTTTGAAACACTGGTAATCAGGATGCTCACAGAAATGGTTGACCATGGTTGCAAAATAGAGGAAAAATTGAAGGCTATGAAAAGTGAAATAAAGGAAAAGGTACAGGAAACTAACAGTGACAGGAAGGAAACCAGGACTCAAATAAATGATTTGGACCAGGAGGAAGAAAAAAAACATTCAACCAGAACAGAATGAAGAAACAAGAATTCAAAAACATTAGGAGAGGCTTAGGAACCTCCAGGGCAACTTTAAACATTCCATCATCCAAATCAAAGGGGTGTCAGAAGGAAAAGAGGAAGAGCAAGAAACTGAAACTTATTTGAAAAAATAATGGAGAATTTCCCCAATCTGGCAAAGGAAATAGACTTTCAGGAAGTCAAGGAGGCTCAGAGAGTCCCCAAGAAGTTGGACCCAAGGAAGCACACACCAAGGCACATCATCATCACATTACTGAAGATTAAAGATAAGGGGAGAATCTTAAAAGCCACAAGAGAAAAGGAGATAGTTACTGGGAATTCCCATATGACTGTCAGCTGATTTCTGAAAAGAAACCTTGCAGGCAAGAAGGGGTTGGAAAGAGGTATTCCAAGTCATGAAAGGCAAGGACCTACATCCAGGATTACTCTATCCAGCAAAGCTACTCTTTCAAATGGAAGGCCAGATGAAGTGCTTCCCAAGTAAGGTCAAGTTAAAGGAGTTCATCATCACCAAGCCCTTATTATATGAAATGTTAAAGGGACTTATCTAAGAAAAAGAAGATAAAAAATATGAACAGTAAAATGACCACAAACAAGTATCAACAACAGAATGTAAAGAAACAAAAACAAAAACGAACTAAGTGAACAACTAGAACAGGAACAGATTCACAGAAATAGAGATCATATGGAGGGTTATCAGCAGGGGTAGGGAGAATGGGGGGAAGGTGCAGGGAATAAGAAGCATAGATGGTAGGTACAAAATAGAGAAGGGGAGGTTAAGAATAGTATGGGAAATGGAGAAGCCAAAGAACTTACGTGTACGACCCGTGGACTTGACCTAAGGAGGCAGGGAATGTGCATGGGAGGGGGTGTGCAGGGCAGAGGGGAATAAAAAAGGGGAAATGGGACAACTGTAATAGCATAATCAATAAAATACATTTTAAAAAGAGCAAAATAAATGTATTTTTAGGTAAACAATAGCTCTGAGACATTTACCATTCTTCAGTCCTCATTGGAAACTACTAAAAAGTCTGCAACACAAAAAGAAACTGAACTCAGCAGGTGTTGGTTGAAGAAACAATATTAAGGAACAGCAGTAAAACACATTGCTATGTAGGTTTTTAATTTTTGTGATAAAGTTTTTGGAGGGATGGGTTTATGAACAGGATGTAGCTGATACACTAGGCCATATGCCAGGGAGCAGGAAGAGGATTCTGATACTGTATTGGGTATTCACATTTAAGGGTAATTGCTGAAAGAGTAAAAATATAACTTCCACATCAGCAGAAGGAAAAAATTAAAAATAATTTGATGGGTAATCAGGATATGATTCTTAAAAAACCAAGAAAACCCAAAGGACTGTGTTAGAAATTAATCCAGCCCTAGCAGTGGTGACATGAAGTGTGACTGGGTTCGCCTGGCATGGCTGCAGCCTCTTGGGTGGAGTTTGTTCCAAGAGACAAGACATGGGCCACAGCCCTCTGACAGTGACAGGTTGAAGATGAAAAGGATGGGACAGGTTACAAAAAATAGCCTAAAGATGGCAAATTGAGCAGTATCAATAGCAGAGGAAAGGGCATTTATGGCTGGGGGATGGAGAGTCTGCACCAAAAAAAGGAGACAGACTATCAGGAAGATACTACCAAAAAAAAAAAAAAGTGGACAAATCCACTATTACAACAGGAGAGTTCAACAGTCAAGTTACAACCTTGATAAGATCTAGAAGAAGTTAATAAAATACATGTTATTTTCAAGATCATAGGAAACACACAAAAAAATGCAGTAAGCCACATGGGAAATCTTAAAATTTATGAGGAAGCAATGGCATAAAGATCACATACTCTGACTATAGTACAATAGAATTATACGTCAGAAATGCAAAGTCCTAAAAGGACCATCTGTTTAAAACTCCATATTTGAACTCAGAAAAGTACAAACACTAATTCCCAGAACAGTCAGTAAAATCAGGGGAGTGGGGGGCAGCACACAGACTCAGGATGATGCTGTGAATTCCCTCTTTAAAGTCCAGCCATTCTCCACAAACAAATATATAAACTCCAAGCACTCAAAGTGCCATGGGACTTTTGGATCTTGACAAAATCATCGTGAGTGCGTCCAGAATGCTAAATGGGTGAGGAGAAGACCGACAAGGGAGCACTAGGCCTACCAGATATGACATTACTGAAGCTGCGGGGTGCATGAGCATGATCCAGCACAAGACCAGACCTGTTGGTGAAATGAAGTGAACCTGGTACATTGGGGTGACAGTGGTGGCATTTCAAACCAACAGAGGGGAGGGTGGACTGTTCAGTAAGAAATCCTGGGAAACAGGTAAGTGTTCGAGGGGAGGCAGTGAGATTTGTAGCTCACACCAAAATGTATTACAGGCCCTGGCCAAGTAGCTCAGTTGGTTAGAGTGTCATCTTGCCATGCCAAGCTTTGGGGTTCAATTCTTAGTAAAGGGGTGCATACAAAAATCAGCCAATGAATACAGACATAAGTGGAACAACAAATAGATGTTCTCTCTTTTCCTCTTTCTCTCTCAAATCAATAAGTAAAAATTAAACAAAAAATTCATATTCCAGATTGATCAAAGAGCTACAGTAAAATGCAGGAAGAAAACATAGGTGGGTGTTCTCAAAAGGAAAGAGGAAGTTCTGTCTATGTGTGAGAGAGAACAGCAGCCAGGAAGGAAAGACCTTAGATTTGACCCCATAAAAATTATATTCAACATAACCCAATATACCACGAGTCCCTGTCCAAACCCCAACCTGCACAGGTACAGAACTATACAAAATTAACTCAGTAAAAGATAAACCTATAAAACTGGATAAAACAGAAGAGAAAACACTTGTGACCTTGGGTTGGGCAAAGATTCTTAGATTGACACATGAAAAAATTTATACACTGGACTTTGTCAAAAACAAAAATATTGCTGTTTGAAAAATATTAAGAAAATGAGAGGACAGCCTTGGCTGATGTGGCTCAGTGTATTGAGTGCTGGCCTACAAACCAAAGGGTTGCTGGTTCAATTCCCAGTCAGGGCACATGCCTGGGTTGCAGTCCAGGTCCCCAGTAGGGGGTGCACAAGAAGCATTGATGTTTCTCTCCCTCTCTTTCTCCTTCCCTTCTCCTCTCTCTAAAAATAAATGAAAATAAAATCTTTAAAAAAATAAAAAAAATGAGAAGATAAGTCATAGACTGGGAGATAATATGTGCAAATCAGATTACCTGATAAAGGACATACCCAGAATACATGAAGAGCTTTTACAATTCAATAACAAGATGACAATTTTAAAAATGTACAAAACATTTGAGTAGATATTGCACTAGAAGATACGTGAATGGGTAATAAGCATATGAAATGAAGCTCGGTATCACTAGTTACTAGGGAAAGGTAAACTAAAATTGCAATGACATACAAATACCCACAAGAATTACTACCATCAAAAAGACAACACCAAGTGTTGGTGAGGGTGTGGAGAGACTGGAACTTTCACACATTGCTTACAGAAATTAAAAAGGAACAACCACTTTGAAAACAGTTAAGCAGTTTCTTTAAAAGTTAATCATAAAGTTACTACATGACCCAGCAATTCTATGCCAAGGAATCTACTGGACAGAAATGACAAAGTCTATACAATGACATACAAATTTTCATAGCAGCTTTATTCATGATACCCCAAACTGGAAACGATTCAAATGTCCCCTCAGAACCGACAAAGGGACAAACCACACACAGTGTGTCCACGCAACGGAATACTACTCAGCAATTAAAAGTACTGAACTGATACATGCTGCAGCATAGATGAAACTCAGAACCAATGCACGATGTGAAAGAAGCCGGATGTGAAGGACATACTGTATGGTTCCACAGAGACAAAGCATCTACAGTCCCAGACACATGAGCAGCCCCCCGGTCACCTAGAACTGCAGGTGGGAGTGCGGTCTCTGCAGTTAGGCAGGCGGGGACTTCTTGGGGTGATAGAAATGTTCTAGAATTGGATTGTGATGATGTTTGCTCAGCTTCAAAACTTACTAACACCATCAAATCATGAAATTACACAGTGAATTTTGTGATATTTACACCTTGATAGAGCTTTTAAAATTGTGTTTCTATGTGCTAGCAACAAACTATCAGAAACTGAATTTTTTTTACATTAAAAAACAGAATAGCATTGAAAATATGAAATATCTGAGGTAAGTCTGACAAAATATGTACACAAACTGTATACTGAAAACTATTAAAAAACATTTTTGAAAGAAATTAAAGAAGACTCAAGTAAACAGAGAGACAGTCCATGATTGGAAGGATCAATACTTTGGAGATGGTAGTCTTCTCCGAACTGATCTATAGATTCAATGTAGTTCTGATCAAATTCCCTGAACACTTTTTTTTTAAAGAAGTTGACATGCTGATTCTAAAATTCAAATAGAAATGCAAAGAATCCAGAATAGCCAACACACATGGCAGACTGGCACTGCCCTACTTCGATACTGCTTTAGAACATGACTTCTGGTATGTAATTCATTTTTTAAAGTGTCAAACCTTTGGCAACTTCACATTCAGAAATACATCTACTCACAACCTGGCAGAGTGGCTCGGTTGGTCGGAGCATCATCCCACCCACCTGAAGGCTGCAGGAGATCGATTCCTGCTCAGAGCACACACCTAGATTGTGGGTTGGACCCCCAGTTGGGGCGTGTAGGAGAGGGAACGTGTTGTTGTTTTTTCTCACATTGATGTTATTCTCTCTCTGTCTCTTTCTTGTTCTCTATCTCTAAAATCAATGAACATATCCTTGAGTGAGGATGTTTTTTAAAAGGCTAAATATATATACATACATATATATATATAAAATCTCCACTCAGAATGTTGCATACCTGGGCAAAGATGTATTCAAGAATGCCGCCTGCAACATACAGATGGCCAATGCTTAACATCACTAGTCATCAGAAAAATGTAAATTCAAACCCCACCCATCAGAATAGTTATCATCATAAAAATCAACAAGTGTTGGTGAGGATGAGAAGAAAAGGGAACCCTTGCACACTATTGGTGGGATTGCAAATTGGTGCAGCCACTGTGGAGGTTCCTCAAAAAATCTTAAATATAACTTCCGGCCAAGATGGAGGTGTAGGCGGACACGCTGTGCCTCCTCTCACAACCAAAATTAAGGACAACAAATATTTAGAAACAAGAAAACAACCAGAACTGATAGAAAATTGAACTGTACGGAAGTCCAACAACCATTCATCCAGACCGGTAAGAGGGGCGGAGTCACAGCAGGAAAAAGTGGAGGTGCGGACCCGGGAACGCAGGCAGCAGTGGCTGGCAGTTCCCAGGTGCACAGGCGGCAGCTGGCAGACCCCAGGCATGGGGTGGCAACTGTGCAGACCCAGTGAGGCCGTGCAAGGCGGCTGGCAGACCAGGTGGTCCCACATTCCCGCACACAGACAATCCACGTGAAGGGGAAGCAGCGGAAGGAACTGGAATCCAGAAGAGAGCAGAGCAGGCGCCATTGTTCCCTCTCGGACCCCGCCCCCACAAACAGCGTCACAACTCAGGGACTGGGCTGCCTCGTACCGGGGAACACCTAAGGCTCCACCCTTCACTACGTAACAGCTGCGACCAGACCAAAAACAAAACCACCACCAAAAAAAAAACACCAAAAATGGCTCAAACTGGAGAACAAATGAAAGCCTCAGAGCCAATTCCTCTAAGCCATGAAGAGATAGCCAACCTATCAGATGCACAGTTCAAAGCCCTGGTGATCAGGATGATCAGAATTGGTTGATTTTGCTCACAAATTAGATGAAAAAATGCAGGCTACAATACGTGAAATGAAGGAAAATGCATGGGGAACCAATAGAAATAGGAGGAAAACTGGGACTCAAATCAATGGAGTACACCAGAAGGAAGAAACTAACAACCAAACAGAAAACAAGGAAGAAACAAGAATTCAAAAAAAATGAGGAGAGGCTTAGGAACCTCCAGGACATCGTTAAACATCCCAACATCTGAATGATAGGGGTACCAGAAAGGGAAGAAGAAGAGCAACAAGTGGAAAACTTCTTTGAACAAATAATAAAGGAGAACTTCCCCAATCTGGCAAAGGAAATAGACTTCCAGGAAGTCCAGGAAGCTCAGAGAGTCTCAAAGAAGTTGGACCCAAGGAGGAACACACCAAGGCACATCATAATTACATTAGCCAAGATTCAAGTGAAGGAGAGAATTCTAGAAGCAGCAAGGGATAAGGGGACAGTCACCTACAAAGGAGGTCCCATCAGACTGTCAGCTGATTTCTCAAAAGAGACCTTCCAGGCAAGAAGGGGGGCTGGAAAGAAGTATTTGAAGTCTCGAAAGGCGGGGACCTACATCCAAAATTGCTCTATCCAGCAAAGCTGTCATTTAGAATGGAAGGGAAGATAAAGTGCTTCTCAGATAAGGTCACGTTCAAGGAGTTCAGCATCACCAAGCCCTTATTATATGAAATGTTAAAGGGACTTATCTAAGAAAAAGAAGATAAAAATATGACAGTGAAAAGACAGCAAACTCACAGCTATTAACAACCACATCTAAAACAAAAGCAAACTAAGCCAACAACTAGAACAGGAGCAGAACCACAGAAATGGAGATCATATGGAGGGTTAGCAACAGGAGAGTGGGAGGAGGAGAGAGGGGGAAAAGGTACAGAGAATAAGTAGCATAGACGGGGGGTAGAAAATAGGGGGAGGGCAAGAATAGTGTGGGAAATGTAGAAGCTAAAGAACTTATGACACAGACATGAACTAAAGGGGGGGAATGTGAGTGGGAGGTGGTGTGCAGGGTGGAGGGGAATGATGGGGGAGAAATGGGACAACTGTAATAGCATAATCAATAAAATATATTTTTTAAAAATTTAAAATATAACTACCATATAAATACATCTGGGTATTTATTTGAAGCAATCCAAACAGTAATTCAAAAAGATATACATATCCCTATGTTTATTTCAGCATTATTTACGATACCTAAGATATGGAAACAACCTAAGCATTCATCAATAGAGGAATGGATAAAGATGTTGTACATATACACAGCGAAATATTACTTGGCCATAAAAAGAATGGAATATTACCATTTGCAACAACAAGGATGGACCTAGAGGATATTGTGCTGAGTGAAATAAATCTGACAGAGAAAGACAATTGCCATATAATTTCATTTATATGTGGAATCTAAGGAACAAAATAAACAGAACAGAAATAGACTCATGGATGCAGAGAACATTTTGATGATTGCCAGATGGGAGATGGTTGAGGGGCTGGATGAAAAAGATGAAGGGATTAAGAAGTACAAGTTGGTAGTTACAAAATAGTCACAGGGCTGTGAAGTGCAGCATAAGGAGTACAGTTGGTAACATTGTAGTAAGTGTGTGCTGCACCTGGTGGGGACTAGACTTACTGGGGAGCACTGTAAGTTACATACATGTCCAACCACTATGCTGTGTACCTGAAACTGATGTAATACTGAATGCCAACTTTAATTGAAAAACTTTTTTAATTAGAAAAAGAAAGGAATCCCCTGGGGCAGTGCGTATGAAAACAACCTCCACCTAGCCCAGGAGTGGAGATCATGTTAAACTATGCTACATCAGAAAGTAGAACACAGCCCTGACTAGTGCGGCTCAGTGGGTTGGGTTCATCTCACAAACCAGTTCAGTTCCTGGTCCAGGCACATGCCTGGGTTATGGGCCAGGTCCTCGGTCAGGGGCATGCAAAAGGCAACCACACACTGATGTTTCTCTCCTCCTCTTCCTCCCTCCTTTCCCCTCTTTCTAAAAATAAATAAATAAAATCTTTTTTTAAAAAGTAGAATACAGCACAGCTGTTAACTCTCTCTGGTCCAGGAGGATCAAGAGGGTTGGCAGGGGTGGCAAACTGCCTGTTTGTGCTGCAAAGACAGAGTTTGGGCCTGCAAGCCTAAAGTATTCACTACCTGGCCCTTTCAGGAAAAGTCTGCCAACCCCCAGTCTAGACTGTGTGCGTGTTAACAGGAGATGATGACCCAGAAATATCATTCGGTGAAAAAAAGGCCCAGGTGAGGGTGCTGGGAACCAGTGCCTCCCTCACCCTGTGTCACCAGACTCCGCCCAGTGCTCGAGTCTGTCGCCTGCTCAGGGGCCCTGAGGGCCTCCCTTCGGTGGGGCCAGCCACATCCAGGGCTTGTGTGCAGCCTGTCCGTGCTTTTTGCTCCCTGCCCTGGACTCAGATTTCCTGCTGGTGCAGAGGGGTTTAGTCTGTGGAGCACTAAGGATGTTGGCCCTGAGGCTTGTCTTCCTCAATTGTCAAATCAGCTCTGGTGGCCCGTCCCGAGGGGTGAGTGTTGGGGGTCCGTACCTGCCCGCTGTGAAGCAGGACCCATTAGCAGCGCCGATGGTTGAAAACGCCACAAAGAGAGGAACGACCCAAGAGGCTGGATAGAGGACACGGTCACCATACGTCTGGTGAGAGAAATGGGATGAGTCCTGAGAGTCTGGCGTGGGCCCCCGGGAGCCATGGGTCCCCAGAAAGCTGCTATGCTGTTCCAGAGGGCCAGGCCCCCACCTCCAGTTGGGGAGGTGGCCTCTGACCCCTCCTGAAGGAGGAAAAGTAGAGGTACACAGTGGGGCCTCTTTTCTCCTGTCTAGAGTATCTCAGTGTCTTTTGATGGGAACAAAATCTCTCCTCCACCTCTCCCTGTCCTCACCCCTTGTCACCTCCATATCCCTTGGACACACTGGCCTCTCACTGCCTTAGCCCCTCACTCAGAATGACCCTGTCCTCCCTCCCACCTCAGAGGGGTGAACACACCTCCCCATGCTCCCCATCCCTGTCACCTGGTTGTCCAGTTCCCAGCTGGTTCCCTGTCCTAACCCAACTCCAAGAGTCCCCCAGCACATGGGCCCCACCCAGCTTGTCCACTGACCTTCACACCCCTCACTCTCATCCTCACTTCCCTTCGTACCCAGCTTAAGGCCAACCGTGCATTACTGTGAGTCCTTTCTTCAGCGACTCTCTTGCACTTTCTCTCCCTCACACTTATCTGTCAAAGCCCCCTCCCCACCCTAGGCCACCACTGTGCCCAAAAGGGAACCTTCTGGCAGGCTGGCTGGTGGCCTTTAGCCTCGGGCGGGCGGCTCTTCGGTGCTTTCCTCCCCATCTCCTAGCTCATTGAGTCCCTCCTCCCCTGCGAGGGTCTTGCCTTGCTTGCTCCCCTCCCACAGAGGCCTGCGCTCTCACCACGGCCACCGCCTGCGACTGCAGGAGCTCCGTCATCGTCATCACAGTGAAGTAGGAAACGTTCATGAGGATGTAGCACCCTGTCACCAGCGGGATCCCGATGATGATAGCCAGGGGCAGGTTCCTGGGAGGGTGGGAGCCCAGGGAGCCAGGCTCAGACCCCGGCATCCCTTGAGAGACTCACAAGATGGCTGCTTTGGTTCAGTCTTTTCTTCCCACAGCCCTGACCAGCCCTCCCTCCGCTGCCTCCCCAGCTGGGCACTTGTGAAGCAGCGCAGCCCAGAGGGCACATGTGAACTCTTCAGAGGAGAAAGAACTCTCTCTCTCTCTGCATCCCAGGCAGTAAAACTGAATTGTTTCTAAGCCACATAAGCCAGAGATGACGTTAGAGTTCTCCCTTCCTCTCAGCCACCGTTCCACAACCCAAACCAAACGGAACTCCGGAATCCGAGTGGAGATGAGCCTACGGGGAGCCACTCGGTGCCTGCAAGGGGCCTGGGCACCTCAGGCACAGCTTCCCTTCGTGCTGGGAGGAGAGAAATCGCTTGCCCGGCGGCTGTTTCCCGCCCTGGCTCAGCTGTCTCACCTGAACGGGTTTCTGAGTTCTTCTGTGATGTAATTGAGTTGATTCCTAGAGAAAGAAAAGTAACATGAGTAACGTAATTTGCTAAGATTGTGAAACACAAAATAATAAATGTTGGCCTCATTTACGATTCTCCACCATAGGGAAATTCCCCTGCAGGAATTCTGTGGTAATTTCTTCTTCTAAATCCTCACTCAAGGATATGTTTTTACTGACTTCAGAGAGAGAACACGTGGGGCAGAGAGAGAAAAACACTGATGTGAGAGAGAAACATCAATCCGTTGCCCTCTGCATATGCCCCAACCAGGGTTGGTCCCCACAACCTAGGCATATGCCCTGACCGGGAATGGAACCCACAGCCTTTTGGTGTACAGGGGCATGCTCCAACCAACTGAGCCACCCAGCCAGGGCTCTGTAGTAACTTCTTTCGGAGAAAGCCACAGCGATGCTAGGGCTGCAGAGACCTGCGCATCCATCAGTTGGTCTTTACCCTCCATGGCAACCATGTGGATTTTCAAGAATTACTGGCAGTAACGAGTCCCCACAGTTCTTCAAAAAACTAAAAAATTCTTTGAAAAGTGAATGAATGCTGCAGATGCTTTGCATGAGGGAGAGACCAGCATCAGGGACTGCCACACTTCTTCTTCCTCAAAGGTCCAGAGCAGAGTCGCATTGACTAAACCGTGTATTTTCAAGGGGGAAATAGAAGTGCTGCTGAATATTCTAGCCTTGTCAAGGGCCTGGGCTGCTCTGACGGCCCTGCCGGGCTAAGCCTGTGTGTTTCTGCGGAGGCTTCTGGCACTGGGGGCCCCGCACTGCCTGCTCCCAGGCACTCTGTCAAGGGCTAGTGCCCCAAGAGGAACTGGGAAAGGGGCAGGTGTCTCAGTGTGTCTGGGTCCGAACAGAAAGGTGAGGGGTGCCATGCTTAAAAGGGAGATGCGAAGGTGAATTTTGGGGTCCCACCAAAGCCCAGAAAGGAGCAGTCCTTGCTTCCCACACAGTTGCAGATAAGAAAGCCCAAAGGACCCACAGCTGGACGTGCCAACTCCGACGTGCCTTACCATCCGTCATACGCCCAGAGTCCATTGTAAAATGCCAGGCTGATGGCTCCCACGGACAGCTTTGTGCCCTCAAAAGAATTTTCAAAATTCTTTGTATTTCCTGTAAGTAAGCCAGACAGTAAGTAGGGGTTGTTGGCTGACCAGAGAAGGACTTTGCATCAGCTCCATGTGAAAGAAGATTTATGACCTCAGGTTATTGAACAAACTCTGAAAAGTTGGGAAACTAAAGGTTCTTTCTGTTGAGCTTCTGCCTTAGGGGCGTGCTTAGCAGTAAGACCTCCAGAGGAAAAGCAGGCCTGTGTGTGTGGCGGTCACCCCCCCCATCACCGAAGGTCACCTTGGGCTAAGAGGACAAGTCCGCTGATGATGATGATGACCACTATCACAAGCTTGGCCGCCGTGAACACGTTCTGGACGTAGCTGCCTAGCCGCACGCTCAGAGCATTCACCGTAGTGATGAGTACTGGGGAAGGGAGGCCACATTCTGTGTCACGGACTCCATATCTCTATTCTAAAGGCTCCTTTCTATCCCCCAACCTCCCCTCACAATATCTTGCAAATCTGAGGGCAATGGAGAAGCAGGCAGGCCCTAGCCAAGTACTGTTCTGGACAGCCTGCACCGCCACCCCCCCCCTCCCCCCCGCAGACAGCTCCCACAGCCGAAGAGCCCAGATGACAAAGGGAGACAGGCTTTGGTCCAAAGCCAGACGCTGCCCCGTTTCTCGCCTCCCCCCAGGCCCACTTGGCCAGTTTCTGGATGTGCCGGAGCCGAAGCCGGAGCATCCCCACCTCTTCTGTGCCAGGACTTTTCTGACTCATGCCCAGGGTTTCAGGCTTGGGCACTCACAGATGGCAGCGGCAGCCAGGCATTTAACGACAATTTCAGGAGGCTTGCATCCTGAGTAGAAGGGAGCAGTAGCGTACTCCGAAAAGCTGAGGCAGATGATGGCAAAGGATGAGGGCTTCATGATGAACAAGCTGGTCCAGGAAAAGAGATAGGCAGGGATGGGGCCAAAAGCCTCCATCAGGTAAGGGTATTCACCCCCTGACTTGGTGATCATCGTACCAAGCTCTGCAAAGCACAGAGCACCTGGAACACAGAAAGCAGGGGACCCCAGGCCCCTGGTGAGGCACCACCCAGGTGAGAGAGCCCTCCTCCCCCCCAGGGGTCCAGCCAGGGCCCTGCTCACAGGGGCCCACCGTAATGCTCTCTCATCGGATCACACTGGGCTCCAGCCATCGGGCATTTCGGTGCAGCCTTACTCACACCTATTGCGCACCAGCATTGAAACAGACCTGGCAGCAGCGAGGCCCGGGTACAGGACAGTGCTCAGGGAGCCTGGCCCCACGTGCCACAGGAGACTTGGCCAGGGAGACTTGTTACCTAGTGTTGCAAGGATCCCACATGCCGCCCATATGATGAGACAGGGTCCAATGGCTTCGGTGTTGCTGAGCACAGCCTTGGGGGAGATGAAGATCCCAGAGCCAATGCTGGTGCCCACGATAATGCAGATGCCACTGAGCAGGCCCACCTTGGGTGTGGAGGAAGGAGAGAAGAGTTAATGCCACACCTGATCCAGCTCAGATGGTGTCAGGCAGTCCCAGCCCTCTCTCTCCATCCATCTGGTCTGCCAGCACAGCCCTAAGTGAAGCCCTCTCCCAGGCGCTTCACCCAGCGCTGTTGCTGGAGTAACACCAGGGTGCTGCTCCTGGGGCTTTGCTCATACTGAGTGCATTAACCCTCACAACAGCCTCGTGAGTCAGGAACACCATGTCATACCCATTTCACAGAAGAGAAAATGGAGCCCCCAGAGGGTTACGTTCTTGCCCAGGGTTTTGGGGCCAGTGTGGCTCAGCTCCCATGCTCCTACACTGCCCTTACCGCCCTGGACGGAGGGGCTCTGAGAGTAAAGGCTGCTCAGGAAACAGTCGCAACAAGAAAGGCTGTAGGTACTAGGAAGTACAAACTGGCAATCCGTTACAAAGTAGTCGTGCGCATGGAAGCCAGGGTGGGGAATGCAGTCGGTAGCACTGTAAAAACTATTGGCAGTGGCAGGCGGGTGCTGGATCTCTTCGTAAATTACAGGAAGGTCTAACCTCTATGCTGTAGGCCGGGAACTGATATAAAATAATGCTGAATGTCAGCTGTAATTGACACGTAAATTTTTTTTAAAGCAATAAAGAAAAGCTCTACGGGCATGCCTGATAGCTGGGCAGAGCAGAACGGAGCTTCTGCCCCAGAGCTAATAGTGAAAGCGGGACTTGGGACCCCACCGGTGGGATGAGAGGTGAGGGACGCAGGCCTCAGGGACAGAAGCCTTCAGGGGCTGTGAACTTCCTCTGATGCTTCCAGCCAACAAGAGGGGGCTCAGAAACACGTGTTTGATTCCATTCACATGAAGCTCCAGAACGAGCCAAAGCTAATCTGCAGGGACAGAGCTCAGGGTGAGGGGCAGCCGGGAAAGGGTCCATAAGGAACTTTCTGGGGGTGATGCATTTGTCAAAACTCATCAAACTGAACGCTGAAGATCTCTACATTCCACTGTGTATGAATTATACAGGAATCAAGTAAGAAAAACACCTTTTTTAAAGGAAGAAAATGTCTGATTCAGGCCCTACTTTCAACGTCGGCCCTCAGAAGCCACCAGCCCATTCCCAGAGCCCAAGGTGAACACGCTTTTGTTTGCCTGTCTGGGCAGAGGCTGCGCTCAGGGTTAGAGCCCAGAGAGCAGAGCTTGCCACCAAGGGACACCCACCATCGAAGGACCCAGGGCGCAGCCTCAGCTTCCCTCCCCTGAGGGCGGCCTCGGATTCCCCAGAACCCACCTCCTGCTGAGGTCTGCATTCACCCCAAGTGCCTGCTGGGGACTCGCAGGGGTTAGCTCAGTTGTGCTCTTTCCATGGTCCAAAGGGAGGGGAGTTGCTGCCTAACAGCCGACTCCTGGGGACTCTAGATCCCAGGCCAACCCTCAGTCAGTCAGGCCATGCCACCCCCATCCATCCCCAGATCCCTCCCCTGGCCCCCGTGCTGCGGCGAATGGGAAATCCCGGAGCCTCCGCCCAGCACTCAGCCGGGTCTCCGGCGCTGGAAGCCACCCGGATCTTCGGGCTCAGGGCCCTCACTCCCAACTCTGTGAGCCTGAAGCTTGTTGCTCCCTGTTCGCCCCCTGCAGCTACCAGCAAGCATCCCCCGGGACTAGCGCTGCTCGGTGTGCAGCATCCCCCTCCTTTTTGCCTCTCCTCGCTTGCCCCCGCCGTGCCAGCGCCGTCTCACACAAGACCCAGGCCCCCAAGACTGCAGGCACCTCCAAGTCCAGCCCTTACTCTATTCCAGCGCAGAGGGCTCCCCTATGGGGCGCCCACGCCAGCGTCACCACCCCATTAGACTCACTCAGCAGGATCGGGAATTTGTTATCGCTGCAGCTACTCAAACATAAGCAGGACGGATATCTGGTGAAGACGCTACAGAGGGGACTCAAACATCACAAGGTTCTCTGCGAACTCCCTGCCAGGGACATTGGGCTGAGCAAATGCCAGCATCCCCAGCCTTGCCCAGCGCTCAGAACGCACATACATTAACTTCACAAGAATATGCTGAGCTCACTGGTAAGAGAGAAGGAAATGAAGTGCAGAAAAACATGTTCATTTAGAGATGTACTTTACAAATCAGAGGTCAGCGGGGACTTCACAGGGCGGCTTCCCATTAGCACGCCCCGCCCCTCCTGGGAGGGGCCTGCCCAGAAGGACCACCTTACCTCCTTCTGGAGACTTGTGGTCTTGGGTTCGTTACTCTGGATTGACTTCTGGTCCTCTCTCCTTTTTCTCAGGCTTGTCTCCTCCATTTTTCCCTCCTGCCAGTTCTAGGAGGCTGCAAGGAGGGTATGGGCCTTGATTCAGCAAATGCTCTAGCAGACAGGATGCAAATGGGAGCTCAGCGAGAGCTCTTCTCTGCTAAGCACTGGGTTGTGGGAACTGACTCCAAAAGCAGGTTATCAGCTACTGTTTTAAGAAAGTAGAGGCGTCGACCCATTAGGGATAATTTGCTCAGTCTCAGGAATAACAGTGTTTCATGGTGCTGCTCAGGCCTCAGGGACAGGGCTCCTGGGCGGTCAGACACCTGTGCCTCTGGGCTCCTAATCCTCAGCAATGACACTCTTGGAAAATCCTTCTACCTCCATGGCCCAGCTTCATTTTTTGTCCAAAGTAAACAGAAGTACTGCATTTAATAGTACAATTCTGCAGCATACTTAGTAGAACTAAGTTCAAGGAAGGAATGCTTTTCTCATTACTTCCCATGATTAAGGCACCTCACACATAACACATCCACTACATAGATGTTTTTCATCGAGTGGTGCAAGGAATGAAAAAAATTGCTGAGGAAAATCAGTGCCAGGCTTCCCTAGTTGATGGTCCTGTCCTGTGCTCTTTTTCTAAATAAGGTTCCTTTCCAGTCCCTGGCCAGGAAAGGGGTGAGCCTGCCCATCACCCACCGTTCTTACCTTCTTCTTGGCTGTGCAGAGCCCAGGGAATTGCCCGTGTGCAGGAGCGCCTGCGTCTGCTCAGTCGTGCCCTAGGAATGGCCATGTCTTGTGCCCAGGAGTGGAGGAAGCCAGAAGGTACAGAGGTCAACAAAGGTAATTATTAAACACTTTTCTTTTTAAAGCAATGAAGCTTGGATACACCACAACAAAAGGGGAGGGTCAGGTAAGCCAATTTCTCTCCAGAGACATTTTTGTTTTGTTCACTTTTGTCTAGATCAAGTTTTTTCCTTAATTAGATCCCCCCAGATTAGCTATATCCGGTAAGAAGAAATCTCTCTAAAGACTGGAACCAGAGGAAATAGGCTTTGGAACCAACTCTTTTATTACCTTAATAGGCCATATTTACAACTCCAGGCAGGCAGCAGAGACAAACCACGGACCTTGTAACTCATCCACTGAAACATCTTTTCTTCCCTACTGAGGAATTTTCTCCTGGAGGCCTCCTCGGTCTAACAAGCTGGCCAGAGGGTGGCAAGTCCTTTTCACTCACATTTGCCAGTGACTAGGTTTGGGCACCACCTGGAACCGCCACAGAGTTTGGCACGTGCAGACATGGCAGTGTGGCCTCCTGCAGGTCCCTGCTACCTGCACCTGCACCTGTGGCCTCGCCGGTTCAGTCTGATGGCGACCCTGTGCTCACTGCTGGAGAGTGGGAAGGGGCTTGAAACGTCATCAGCTCCACACTCTCACTCACCTAATGGGGAAACTGAGGCTCTGACAGGGAAAGAAGCACATCTAGGCCACAGAGCTCTGGCCTCGGACCCAGAAGTCTGGCTCTCTCCCTCTCTTAGAGATGGGGCAGAGGTGCTCCTGCTGCGCCTCCAGCTGGGAGCAGACCCACCCCTCCCCACCAGAGGTGATTCCTCGGCAGCTGTACTCCCTTAGGTCAAATAAGGCCTCCCTTTGGGACGGAGGGCCCAGCCTGAAGCATTGCTGCTGCTGTCACAGCCGCCTCCCAGGCAGTTGTGCACTGGGGTACACTTAACAGCATTCATCCAGATGAGACCAAAGGTCACAGGACGGAGCTAAGTGAGTCTCTGGGGAGCATTTAGGGGGCATTTTGGGGCAGGCTGATCTAACAGAAGGGCAGATTTCTCAAGGCTGGCTCTGAAAGCGATCTGGAGAATGTGGGGATGCTTGCTGTCCCTGATTTAGAAGTCCGTTGCCTGCTTCCTGAATGAGGCTGTGCCTGCTCAGCGCACCCGCTCCTCTGCCCACCAAGGACAGAGCCCCCAGGAGAGGGTTCACTCACGGGCTCCTGCCCCTGCAGCATGGAGCCCAGAGGCCTGCAGGCCCTAGACAGAGCCTGCCCACAGCTGCAGTCAAATGCAGCCCACCTATATTTACAAACCTCTCCAGGATGCTCCTCGTGTCAAGGTTGCATCCGGAACCCAAGAGAGGAGGGCAGGGTATAGTGGTAGGTGGGAAGCCCCCAGTCCCATGACTTCAGGGTTACCTGGCCTCCCTCTAAGCATCCAGTTCCGAATCTGCAAATGGGGCTGCTAGGGGCACGGCCCTCGTGGACCCCTGAGGACTGCAGAAGGAGACCCACACTGCCCCAGCCCTCCGTTAGCACAGAGGCTCCGTGTGTTCGGGGGCCTCTGCCAAGGCCTGAGTTGGGGTCATCTGGGGGTGAGGATCCTTTGTTGAGGGTCAGAAATTTATTTCAGTTAAGTTTTGGTCTATTGTGAGCATTTGTTTTCTTCGGGCTGTTGTTTCTCCTTTTTTTTGTTTTTTCCTAGCAGGGTGAATCACTCAACCAGTTATATCATAATGTAACGGTGCAGCCAAGACGGGGGCCCCAAATAGGGATTTGTAATGGGGTCCAGAAGAGCTTGGAGATGATTGGCTCCACACCACAGGGCCACACCTGCCTGAAATGCAGGTGGACAGTTGGGGGAGGAGCTGGAAATGGGGCTGCAGAGGAAGATTGGCACTGGGATTTAAACTCAGGCACAGCAGCCATTTGGGTCTTCCGGGGACAACGCGGCTTTGGCAGAGAAGAGTTGGGACCAGTTGGCTTTGGTGTCTTTTTGAGACCATACAGCTTTGGTGGAGTCAGGAGCACTCTGCTTGGGTGAGAGTCAGGGCCACACGGCTTTGGAAGTGCTCCCTTTTGCCACGTGGGTGGTGCCGGGGAGCCTGAATCACGGACTTCTACTTCTTTCCTGAGATACCATACCCCAGGCCAGGCAAAGGGGAGAAGGAAGAATTGTGTGCATTTGTGGGTATTCTAAAGAACTTTAGTCTGTATAACTTTTAAATAAATAATCATTCCTTTCCTTTTCACCAATCTCTGGCATTAAGAGACGTCTTTCCTCTGGCGGCGGGCAAAGCAAACCTAGTATGGGGAGGAACCCCTGGAGAAAAAGGGGGGGTTCTTTATATTGTTCAGCCCCCCACCCCATCTGTTCTGTAACAATAAGTCTCCCCACAACCCAAGAAAATACTCTGGATTTGTTTTAAACACACATAAGCCCCACTCCCCAATTCTTCTTCAAAACCTGCAGCTCATTCTGTGTCTTGTTCTTCTACCTCATGCCTGAAGTTTTACCTCATTGCAGTCAATTCCCTCTTACAGTAAATTTCCTAGGAAGTTTTATCTTATTTTTCCCTATAAATTCCATTACGTAAGTTTCTCCTAAAGCTCTTGACCTTCACTTTCAAGCTGTGCTTTTTCCAATTGCAAAGGTGCTTGTACTTTGAAGATCTTAACACTGTCTGCATTTTATTTTACCTTCTTTTATTTGTGTTGCTTCCCTTCTCCTGGAATGGTTTTCAAAGATGTGTCTAGCCTGGCAGTGCGAAGCCATTTCTCCACAGCCTCTCGACCTCATGGCCCGAGTCTCCCCCTGCATGACAGAGGCAGAGCCAAACATGCCAATAGATGCTGGACCTTCCTTTACCACCCAAACTTTGTTCCAGATCTGCTTCTGAGTTTTCAGACTTTCCTCTCTTCCTAAGTTCACTTGGCCTTCTGTCCTTTCTCACTGGTGCTGGCAGGAGGGCTTCTGGGGGTCCCAAAGATCAGGCAGCAGGTGTTCACTTACCTCCCTGAATCCCACCAGAAGAACCTGTGGAGTCAGTGTGAGGCAGGCCGGGAAGCCAGGACAAGTGGAATAGGGAAACTGAGACAGATAGTTAAATGGCCAAGCTGTTTATAGCCACCTAGCAAATCGCAAAGTCCTACCTTCCATACCCAAGGACAGCTGAAGTTAAAGGACTAAATCTTACCTTGGCACATCAGCTTCAAGCTGATGAACGTTCTATTGAGATCTCCCCGAAGACCTCCCGAAAGCCCCAGCCTTTGAAGACAAAAGACCCAGCATGCTGTGCCTTCCCGTTCCCCCTCCCCTCCCTTCTCTTCCCCCTCAGCCACGTAGCTCCCAAATGCTGAGGGCCCTACTAGATCTGCAACCAGGGGAGCAACGGGCAGCAGCAGCTCGTCCCAGGCTGACGCCCTGAACCTGTCTGCACAGCCCCCTTTCCCCGACTTCCCAGTGAGCTGAAGCAGCCCTGCCTAGGCTCTCTTGTTGCTGCTTCTATGCTAAGCCCCTCCTTGTTTCACTGTCCCCAGCTGTAATTAAATGTCCTCTCAAAATCACCTGGAAGTGTGTTGTGAAGTCTTTCCTTTACAAAGCCAAGAACCCACACACTACAGGCCAGCCCAAGGCAGACCCGCTCCGGGCCTGGTCCCTGTCCAGAATAAGCAAAGTCTTTCAGTGTCAAGGACTCAACAGTCTAACCATAAAACAATTCGCAAGGCAAGCACAATTTAAAAACTCTTATCTGTGAAACAATCTAAATCTATTACTTCTGGGAACTATTGGAACTGTGCAATACTACCTTTGAACTTTGTTCATTTATTTTTGAAATATAATTGACATATAACATTATATTCACTTCAGGTGCAAGGCATAATGATTCAATATTTGTATATATTACAAAATGATCACCACAATAAATCTGCTTAACTTCTGCCAACCCACATAGTTACAAAATTTTTGGTGATGAGAACTTTTAGTATGTACTCTTTCAGCAACTCTCAAATATACAATACAGTATTATTATTTTTAATAAGTTTTTGATCCTCATCCAAAGATACGTTTGCTGATTTGAGAGAGAGAGAGAGAGAGAGCGCGCCATCAGTGTGAGAGAGAAACAATTGGTTGCCTCCTTACACATCCTGACTGGGATCGAACCTGCAACCTAGTTGTGTGCCCAGACTGGGGAGTCCTAAGAATCGAACCTGCAGCCCTTTTGTGTACGAAACGACTTTCCGTGCTGTACATTATATCCCCAGGACTTAATTTTACTTTGTAACTGGAAGTTGTATTTTTCGGACCCTGGCATCTATTTGCCCACCACCCCTACCCCAGCCGCCTTTGGCAACCACCAGTCTGTTCTGAGTGTGGTTTGGGGTGTGTGTGTGTGTGTGTGTGTGTGTGTGTGTGTGTGAATCCCACTGTTACAGGAAGGGGCTGGGCCTTGAGCGGGTCTGCCTCGGGCCGGCCTATAGTGTGTGGGTTCTTGACTTTATGCAGGAACAATTTCACAGTATGAGTCCAGGTGACTTTGAGAGGACCTTTGTTAAAGCTGGGGACGGTGAAACCAGGAAGGGCCTAGGACAGGAGAGCCTGGGCGGTGCTTCGCTTTGGCTCTCGAGGAACGCTGTGGAAACGAAGTGAGCCGCGGTGGAGCTGCCATCGGCTCACTGGAGAGTCAGAGGAAAGGGGCCTTGGAGACAGGTTCAGGGGGTCAGCCGGGGATGAGCTGCCGCTGCCCACTGCTCCCCTGGCGGAAATGGGGACCCTTAGAGTTCAGGAGAGAGTAAAAAGTTCACACCCAACATAAAGCATGGGCGTGCTCCAGAAGAGAGCCTGAACTGGCTTCCCTTTCTTGAGGGGTTTTTTTCTTCTTCCCAAAGGCAGAGATTTTAGGGGAGGTCTCAGGGGAGGATCTCAATAGCATATGCATCGGTTTTTTAGGGGTGTCCTTTCAGGGTTGTGGTCTCCACTGGTTGGTTGGTGCCAGGGCAGGGGGTCATCAGTCATTGCAGCTGGTCCTGGTGTCATCCATCTGGTGTTGCTGCTTTTCTGGGCCTGGAGCTGAAACACAACTGAGGCCCAGATGCTGTCTCTGGGGAGGTGAGGTCAGGGGTCTGAACCACTCAGCCAGCGATGTGCTGGGGAGGGAAGGCCGCCCTGGGGGGAGGTCTGGCACCAGGTCTGCCTGTTGCTAGGCACTTGGGGCCTTCTGTCCTCTGACCTGTCTCTAACTGTAAATTGCTCGGCCAGTTTCTTCAGCCATCTGCCTCAGTTTCCCTATTTTACTTGCCACGGAACCTTCCTAGCTTCTTACTATCCTGTCCCACCCCATATATAAGGATGATCATATGTCACTGTTTTTTTCTGTCAGACTTATTTCACTGAGCATAATGTCATTAAGGTCCATCCATGTTGTAACAAATGGCAGGATTTCCTTCTTTTCATGGCTGATATTCATATATATGTATTTATATACACATACACACACATGTATGTATAAAACACACACACACACAGAATCATCCATGGATTTAACTGAGGATAGAAAATATTTGAAGCACAGTTACGTTGTTGCCTGCGATGGTGCACTTTCCTTGTCATCATTCCCTAAACAATACAGCGTAGCAACTATTTACTTAGCCTTTACACTGCGTTAGGCATTATAAGTAATCTAGAGGTGGTTTACAGTATGCGGAAGATGTGTGTAGGTTATATGCAAACACTATCCCATTTTATAGAAGGGACTTGAGCACCCACAGATCTGGGTTTCCAAGGGGTCCTGGAACCTGTCCCTGGTGGGTACCAAAGGACAGCCGTAAAACGTTTTCTTTCTCTGTTCATCCACGGCTGGAACCTGAGGGTGTTGCCGTGTCTCAGCCACTGTAAGTAATGCTGCACTGAACACGGTGGTGCATCTGTCTTTTTGAATTTAGTGTTTTCATTTTCTTCCGATAAATACCCAGAAGTAGAATTGCTGTATCGTATGCTGCTTCTATTTTTAGTTTTTTGAGGAAGGGCTCTCCTTACTGCTTTCCATAATGGCTGCAAATCTGCATTCCCACCAATAGTGCACAGGAAATTCTCCACATCCTCACCAACACTTGTTATGTCTTGTCTTTTTGATGATAGCCCTCCTAGTGGGTGTGAAATGATATCTCTCTGTGGTTTTGATTTGCATTTCCCTGATGATTAGTGATGTTGACTCCTTTTCATGCACCTGTTTACCCCCTACATGTTTTCTTTGGAAAAATGTCTATTTAGTTCCTCTGCCCACTTTGTATTTACTGAATTTAGAGAGAGAGAGGACAGGGTAGGGGAGAGAGAGAGAGATTAATTGTTCCACTTATTTATGAATTCACTGATTGAGTCTTGTATGTGCCCTGCCTGGGGATTGAACCTGTAACCTTGGCATTTCAGGACAACAGACTAACCAACTGAGCTCCCTAGCCAGGGCCTTCTGCCCATTTTGTAATCAGATTTTTTTTTTTATTTTTTGCTATTGAATTGTATGGGTTTTAAAATGTATCCTGGATGTTAACCCTCTATCAGATACATGATTTACAAATATCTTCTCCCATTCTGTAGGTTGCTTTTTAATTTTGTTGATGGTTTTCTTTGTTGTGCAGAAGCTTTTTAGTTTGCTGTATTCCCACTTGTTTATTTTTGCTTCTGTTGCCTTTGCTTCTGGTGTGGCTATCATTTTTCTGGGTTGCAAGTAACGCACTCTTCGTGGATAACATCCTTGAGGAAACCAGTGCTCTTACTTCACGTTCCACCTGTAGTTTCTCTAAAATGTGACTCCCCGTCCTGCTCCCTAACCCCATACCTTGTCACTTTTCATTGTCACTGTCCTCTTTTCAAGCATGGTGTTCATGCATGATGAAAAAGTATCTCAGCTGGGAAGGCCAGGGAGAGCATTTTCTAAGCAGTCACATGTCTTTCGTAAAGAGTTACCATTTTTGGTAATTTTGTTTCTATCTACCCAACATTCAGCTCTTGGGGGAACTGACCCACCTTTGGGTTATCACCCAGAGCACCTACTTCTCCAGCCACAGGGGAGGCCTTGTGACCCCAGCTCAGCCCAGAGGACGCCCTTTCCCAGGGTTTTATGTCCTGAGTGGGAAAGCATGAGGAAGGTTTAAGAGTTCATCTGAGCCAAACTGACGACCTTCTAGAAAGAAAGCTCTTAAATGCTCTGGAGAATGACAGTTTTGCAGTTCTTTTTATACATTATGGAATTAAGGAGACAACGTAAAGAAGATTACTTGAAGGAGGGAGAAAGCAAGGCAGGAAACCCTCTGCGATTGGACTGCAGGATAGTTAACAAGACCCTGTGCTCCCTTGAGGGCGTCACACTTCTGAGGGGTCAGGATGTCTTCTGGCATTTCAGAGGTGCGCTGACCCAGATCAGCTGTTTCCAACCCATGAGCCGAAGCACGCTGATATGCCCCAAGGAGTTTTAAAGTATGCAATACTTTTTAGTCAGGAGCACTGACCTCTTTTCCCTTAGATTGTCCAAAACAAAATGACAATAGCCAACACAACAATGGCCGTCTGGTGTGAATGAATCAAAATTATACCTATTTTTAAAAAGATTTTATTTATTAATTTTTAGAGAGAGGGGAAGGGAAGGAGAAAGAGAGGGAGAGAAACATCAATGTGTGGTTGCCTCTTGCACGCCCCCTACTGAGGAACTGGCCCAAAACCCAGGCATGTGCCCTGACTGGGAATCAAACCAGTGACCTTTTGGTTTGTGCAGGCTGGTACTCAGTTCCTTGAGCCACACCAGCCATGGCAAAATTATACCTATTTTTCTGTCACTTCAGCAAAAATTATATTTTTCAGTGAGCCGCAGAATTTAGTAATTAGCTTACATGTGGCACAAGATGAAAAAGGTTGAAATCGCCAACCTAGATGCTCAGGAACAATGGACAGAGCTTGCTGAAGGCAAAAATAACCCTTTTATAGGCCCGGGGCATGACCACCCACCATGACCTGCCCCGTTAGGAATCTGTGGTCAGATCACCTTGTGAGGTCACATCTGATCCCCGAGCTTGTTGGAGTTGTCACAGAGCCCCGCTCTCATTCACAGGTTGGCAGTGTCCAACCACCAGACTCCCAGGGCTCTGGTGACAGAAACCAGACGTGTAGCCGCCTCGGGACAGCAGGGACTGGCGGGGACCTTGGGGGTGATCCAGGACCGTGACATGCTCTGTCTTGGTTCACTCGTGCTTATGGAGGTGAGCACGGGACACACTTCAGAGCTGTGCATTTTACCATATCTAAGTGCACTTCAGTAAAATCTTGTTTTCAAAAAGCTGTTAAAATATTTCCACTCTTTCTCCTGGGAAGAGACCTGGCCCTGAGGACTGGTCCTACTGGCTCTTTCCCGTCCTGTCGCATGGCGCTACCAGGTGGTGGTGGGCGGGAGGCGGCTGCTGGACCCGCAGTGGGTGTGCGCCTGCTTGCAGGCGTGCTTCCACACTGGAGCACTGAGACTGTTTGCTCTCCTGCTCCTGAACCCCAGCAGGGGTTCCTCAGTGATGCTTCTAAAAAGACTGCCATGACCGACATTTTAAAAACAAAGACCCAAAGTCACACAGAACAACCTTTCCAACATCTGAGGGCCTCCAAAGGTAAAACCTGTTCTGTTGACTTTAAACAGTAGTAGTACTAGTAGTAGTAGTAGTAGTAATGATGATAATAATAAGAAGTAAAATATGACAGAATTCAGGGTTAGGAAGATACAGGACCATGATAAAATTACTTAAAAAGTAAATAAAATTAATAAAATTGTCTACTTCTGTGCCTTTTTATGAAGAAGCCTCCTCTGAGGATCATGGCACTGTGGCCTCAGGGCTGGGTGGGGGACAGGTGTGTCGTCCTGAAGGGCAAGACTTGGCCAGTGCAGGAGGGGCCAGGCTCCAGCCCGACTGGTCCTGGGCTGGTGCCTGTGGGCCGTGCACAAATCACACTGTCATACCGGGAGCCTGGTGAAGATCTACCCTCTATCAGGAGCTGCTGATAAATTTATTGTCCTTTCTCTGTGTTTACAGAATGCCTTCCTTCTTGAGTTAAATCGCATATGGATGCCCTCACCCAGGGGTGAGAGGAGAGGCCACACCGAAGCTCACCAGGGCTGTGAAGGGACTCTGCCGGTGTGAGTCTCAGGCAGCTCCTCCCCAGGGGGATGTGGAGGGAGAAGAGTCAGGGCCGAGGACCGAGGACCGGCTTTTAAGGAGAGGGCAGCGCCAGGAGAGCAGAGCTGGGGCAGAGCCTGTGCTGAGACTGGAGATGCTTGGGTGCGGACCCAGTGAGAAATGTCTGCCCACTTTCCTGGGTGGACAGGAGGGCGAGGGCTGCCTTGGCTGGCGGCGGGCACGGAGGAGTGGGTGGCGTCTCCTGCAGGACCTCTGGGAGGCTTGGTCACCGGAAGGTGTCTCAACCCCAGAGGAGGAGAGGGAGGGGAGAAAAAGGGCTGGGTCACAGTCCCTTCTCTGCCCCCAGACTGTGACACAGGGCAGCTAGCCCCAGCTTCTTTTCTTCTGGAGACAGCAGGTTTATTCTCCAGAAAATCTGGTGCAGTGCTCCCAGACTCCGGGCAAGGCCCGAGAGAGGCAAGAGTGAAAACAGACCCCCAGTCCCTACTTTGCCCCAGAATTTGGGCAGCTGGGGTTATTGGTAAAATCTCGGGCTTGATGGAATGCCGAGGGGAGTAAATGGACAAGGTTTTTGTTAAGAATAGCAGAAGTGATTCCAGAAGAAATAGCTAGAAGAGGGGGAAAGTGGCCGCCTCTGAGCTGGGGTTCCAGGGGCAGGGTTTCACTGCCTGTCCCGCTTCTGTCTGTGGCCTTCCTTAGTCACACCCAGGCTGATGCCCTCCTCAGCACCTGTCTGCAAAGCCCCACCCTGGGCAGTCACTCACTTTTGGCATTCTTTTTAATCCTCACCTGAGGACATTTTTTTTTCAGTTGCTTTCAGAAAGAGAGAAACATCGATTGGCTGCCTTCTCATTTGCGCCCCAACCGGGGTCCAAGCCTGCAATCTGGTTATGTGCCCTGACCAGGAATAGAAAGTGCAAAATTTCAGTCCACAGGAGGATGCTCCAGCCAACAGGGCCAACCAGCCAGGGCACCTTCTGGGCACTTTTACTGGAGAGAAGCACGCAGATGGGCTGAGTGGGGCAGGCAGGCCTGCACGTCCCCATGAAACACCTTTCTCCCCTCCGCCACCCCCTCACCTGATTAGAAGCTCAATGCGGGTGGAGAACATGGAAGAACATGAGCTTCACCTTCTGCATCTAGTTGGAAGCATCCACCCTCCCTCCGGGAACGCAGACCAGGGGCCCGTGTCCCAGCTCCAGGACTGCCCCAGGCCCACTCCTCTCCTGCCATAGCAGGAGTGCCATGCCTGCCCTCTCCCACCGTGCTCTTTCCTCGTCGTTCATAAACTCCCATCTCCCACAGCCTCCCTCCACCCCGAGCCCTCAGTGCTGGCCCACTTCTCCCCAACACCCGACAGCAGCACTTCCAAATTTTGCCTTTGATTTGTAGTCTCATGGCCAATTTACTTTTTCAAAAATTTACTGGGATTTTTACTATGCAAATTTTGACTCAAGTGCTCAAGAAGAGATCATCCAATGTCTATGCATTTTTCTTTTTTTTTTAAAGATTTTATTTATTTACTTTCAGAGAGAGGGGAAGGGAGGGAGAAAGGGAAACATCAATTCGTGAAAGATACATTGATCAGTTGCCTCTTCCATGCCCCTAACTGGGGACTTGGCCTGCAACCCAGGCATGTGCTGTGACTGGGAATTGAACCAGCCACCTTTCAGTTGGCAGACCTGCGCTCAATCCACTGAGCCACACCAGCCAGGGCTATGCATGTTTCAAAAACAGTTAAGTGGGACGTGGTGACCACCGAGCTCCAAGCAAGCCACACCCATGCCTCCTGAGTAACCAGGAGCTGCATTTTCAATTTGTGATCACCTTGCCTTTCTGTGTAGTCTTACCACACACAATCATATTGCTTATTTTTGCACAGCTTGGAGCATTACACAACTGGACTCACACTGGACTCTGTTGAGACTCACTGTGTGGCACCATCCAAGAATGATTCTATTGAGTGTGTGCTTCGCTCTACACATGCTATATCCATCTTCCTGCCTCAAGGACGTTTCAGGGGCTTCCATTTCTTGGCTGTTACAAACACGCTCTCCTGGCCATGCTTGTACATGTGCACCAGCGTCTCTGGAACAGAAGCATGAATGTACACCCAGGAGTGGAGTTGCTGGGGTAGTGGCTCTGTACACACTTGATCTTGCTGGTAATGACATTGCTTCCCAAACTTGCTAAGTTGGCCTTGTTGAACATATTCACATTTCCAAGAGGTAAATGATGTGGCATTGTAGCTTCCATGTTTTTTCTGTGATGTGCCTGTTCATGCCTCCCAGTTTCTCTACGGGCTGTCTTTCGCTTCAGGAGTTGTGTTTTCTGGACTAATGGCCTTTGTCAGCCATCAGTGTTGCTCCCCCCTCACGGCTTGTCCTTCCACTCAGGCAAGGAGTTCTTCCTGCCAATGTAGTCAAATGTATTATACTTTCACTTTGTGGTTACAGCTTCTTGTGTCTTGTTTAAGAAATCCTTCCATGACTCAAAGTTATGAATTATCCTCTAGAAACTTAATTTTCTGCCCTGGCCAGAGTGACTCAGTTGTTTGAGCACTGTCCCATGAACTGAAAGGTCGAAGTTCTATTCCCAGTCGGGGCACATGCCTGGGTTGTGGGTTCAGTCCCATGGGGTACATACGGAAAGCAACCAATCGCTGTTTCTCTTTTGCGGGGGGGGCCCCTGTCCTGGGCGCCAGATGTGGGGGATAAAAATAAAACTACCAAGACATGATCTACTTGGGGAGGAAAGGTGGTCAAACTCTCAGAGGATGACCCAGAGCCCCTTCCTCACTAGGCTTTTATTGGGTTCAAATACACAGGAATACAGGTTTAACATTTCAAAGAAATCTGAGGGCTTAATCTGACTCAGTGTCTGTCAGGAAAGGGGATTGCAAAACTTTGGGAGACATACTCATTTCCTCCTCGGACCCTTATCACTTAAATGAGAGCACTCTTAGCAAAGCAGGTTTCACAGGACTTTAGGAATTCTTTCTTATGCCCGATCACCCAGGGAACCATTCTGGCCAGCACAGGGCTGCACTGCTCGCCATCATAGTTTCAAGCTTTAAGCCGATTAGGCTCAGGAAGCAGGAGACATCTCCCAGACAGAAATGGGAACTCGGGCTATGTTAGAATAGCTGGGGGGCGAGGGTCCATCACCCCCTTTGCTGCAGCCCCCCCCCCCAGTCCTTCCATGAGGGCCTCTCAAGTGGTTGTGTCTGGCTTAGGTTGCCCCTCCCATGAGGAAACTTACCCGTCATTGACTAACCAACCAAGCGTTGGGGCCAGAGATGGATGAGGCAGAAGCAGCGCTCCTGTCAGGGAGATAAGCTTTGTCTCCTTAGCAGCTCAGGTCCTCTTGACAGAACAGACCCAGATGAAGTGGGTCCCTAGGCTCTTACTCAGCCCACCACAGGGTGAGGGTTACAACTTCTGAAACCAGGCAGAACGGTCCGCAACACTCTTTCACATCAATGTTTCTTGCTCTTTCTCCACCCCCTCCCCTTCTCTCTACAAATCAAAAATAAGATATTAGAAGCTTACTTTTCTTTTTAACATTTAGTCCAAGAGAAATAGAATGGATATGTGCTGCTGAGGTGAGCACTAGAGAAATACAACATGAGCCAGGTTGCGCTTGCCTTCAAATGGAGACTGCAGCAAGGAGACGCAGGGAAGGCTGAGACTTGGAAGAGCAGCAGTGGAAGAATTAGGAAAGGCCATCAAGAGCAGAGATGGGTCACCCTGGCTACTGTGGCTCAGTGGACGGAGTGCCGGCCTCGGAACATAAAGGTCTGTGGTTGATTCCCAGTCGGGGCACAGGCCTTGGCTGCCAGGCCAGCTCCCCAGCTGGAGGTGTGCGAGAGGCACCCAATGCATGTATCTCTCACACATCGATTGATGTTTCTCTCCCTCTCTTCCTTCCCCCTCTCTGAAAAACAAACTTTTTTAAAAAAAGAGCAAAGATGGGTCATTAGAGACCAAGGCTAAGCCCATCCACACACTCATTCCTAATCACTGTGTGTGGATGTGAGAGTGGCATAGGGAAGAAGGCTGGTAGGAGGGTAGAGTCGTTGGAGATGGGGCGCTGGAGGAGGGCTCTGTGGGTGTCCCGGACCATCAGAAAGACAGACACGTGGGTCCCAGGGCACGAGGCCTGAAACGTTGCTGGAGGCAAAAATGACACAACTGAAGCTGTTCTCCTCTGGGCACATCCTGAGAAGGCAGGGTTCTTGGAAAAGACAAACATACTGGGAAAACAGAAGGCAGCAGGGAAAGAGGAAGACCAGGTATGAGATGGACTGACCCCTCCCCACCGCCTGAGTCCACAGGGGCTGCACAGGGCTGCTGCGACAGGACGCTGTGGTCCTCGCGCACGTACCCACAGGGTCGCCAGGAGTTGGAGGCGACACAACGGCACGTCACACACACACGCACACACGCACACACAATTTAAACTTTCCTTGTGGCCACACTTTTTAAAAAATGAAAAAAAGCCCTGGCTGGTGTAGCTCAGTGGATTGAGCGCAGGCCTGTGAACGAAAGGATCGTGGTTCGATTCCCAGTCAGGGCACATGCCTGGGTTGCAGGCCAGGTCCCAGAAGGGGATGCACAAGAGGCAACCATACATTGATAATTGTCTCCCTCTCTCCTTTCCTTCTCCTCTAAAGATAAATAAATAAAAAACCTTAAAAAAATAAGTAAAAAAAGGTGAAATCGATTTTAATAATTTATTTAATCCAGTAAATACAAAATGTTATCTCAACATATAACATAAAAATTACTAGTGAGATACTTTACACTGTTTTTCATAGTAAGTCTTCAAAATTGTGTGCCTATTTTATGCTTATAGCACATTTGTGTTTGGTGCTATTTTCATCAGAAATGCCTAATTGGTGTTTAGACTTTATAAAATTTAGAGCAGCACAGTCAGGCACGCAGACGCACGGGCTCTGACACGCAATGGCTTTCCTGTAACTGCAGACCCGTCTGCCCTGGGTCCTGTCCTCGCTGTTTCCTCCTGCGCATGCGTGGGCTGTAACTCTGTCTGCCTTTGACACTGCTACTGATCCCACAAACAGTGCAGAGAGAAGCACCCAATGGACATTTGCTGAATGAATAAATCGGAATCAACAGAATTCAGAATTTTCTCCTCTCTGCACAGTTAGATGACCCCACAGCTCTAAAGAGAATGAAGCTTCTGGGAAAGGGTGGTGTCCCCCATTCTCCTCCCAGGTTGAGGGGCAAAGGAGCCATTTCTGACCCCTCTGCTCAGGTCACACGAAGCACTGAGGAGAGCCAGCCTCACACGTGTTCTCATGCCGAACCTGCTCCCACACGTGTGCCCCAACCCACTCTCTCCACTCAGTCCTGACTTCCTAGAGCTGCTTTTTAGTAACGCCAAAGGCAGTGGGGCTTGTTTTATAACTGTTTGCCTTGGGCTACTTTCGACCTGATCAGGATCTCTCCAGAGCCATACAGAGCCTCACCAGGACCAAGAAAGAATGGAACCGGGCCCGTTCTGACTGGAAACCTGCCTGAGTCAGAGCACAGGCCCTTCCCAGCCGTCCAAGCTCCTTGGGCCAGTCTGGCCTCATTGCCCCTCCAACCTCCAGGCCCGAAGCCCCTCCTCTGCCGCTGAGTTCTTGCCTCTGCTCACTGCCCTCTGTCCTCCTCCAGCTCGAGAGCCCCTGTCCATTCTGCAAGGCCCAGGGTATTCCAGTTCCTCCATGAATCATCCCAACAGTCTGTCTCCTGCCACGGCTGCCTTGCTGCGAAGCCTTGCCTGCCTCACCCTCCTTGCATCCTGGACTCTGAGCAGGAGGTGGGCGGAGTCCTGGTGCTGCACCCACGCCTGGCCATGTGGGCCAAGTTCACTGAACTGGCAAAGGACATTTACAACATGTAATAAACTTAAAGCAGAAATGTAAAAATGTTCACTTTTCAAGGAATAAAATGATCTCTTAGGACGCAGGAAAAAGGGATGACAAAAGTGGTTCTCTAGGCTTTGTAACCCCTGCTGTGCTCCCACAGACAAGCCACCTTCTGGGCACAGGTCCAGAGGTGAGAGACTGCGGGGCTGCTGCCACCTCCCAACCTGTGTACAGATTACTGGGCGGCTGGCACAAATTCCCATGAAACAACAAAGCTATTTGCTAAATTATCTCCTAGGTAGATGATTGATACATAGTTTTAAATCCTGGTGAGTCTTTCTACCCCTGGAAAATAACAAAGTACAATTGTTTAACTGTTGAACAAATTTAATAAAACGAACCTAAAAGATCTATGCTATTTTATCTCAACACTCTATCCAGCAATCAGAGAGCTCCTGCCTACCTTTTACACATGACCAAGGACCAAGGCGAGGGCCACTTGTTCACCTGAAACAACGCAGGCCTTAGCTCGGGCGGGAGGCGGGGGGCGCGGAGGTGTGGTTTGTAAAATGTGTTCCAGGGTTCTCCCCTTCCATACCACTGTCAAGGGTCCTCTGCAGCCTGATGTCCCTGGGTTCCTCCAGTATGTTGGGACATGCAGCCCCAGTTAGCTGGCACATTTGTCAGGAAGTCTCAGTGAATGGTCCTGAGAGGCTGGGATGGCCCACTGAGGAAGTGGCACAGAGTGGAACAGAACCATGGCCCCTGGCATCCGTCTTGGTAGGCAATGGGCAGGGACCCCCACCTTGGTGCTCAGAGTTGGAGCTCTCAAAGGGGAGGGAAATGATGTAACCCTTGAAAAATTCCCTTCCCAGGAGGATACAGAAAGGTTTAGGGAGACAGCAGAACAGGTTTTATACAACCTCCTGGGACACGTGTACCAGCACCTTGTCTCCTACCAAACAATAAAGACACTCGGAGCTAATCCACAGACATCATCCCTGCTCCTTCCACGGATGGGCTCATCCGGTCAAACTCAACTAGCACACAGGCTGAGAGCTCAGTCCGCCCGGCCATTCCCTCTGCTGCTTTATAGGAGCCCAGTTCATCAGGTCTCCTGTTACCTGAGCAATGGGTCTCCATGGCAACGTGGCCTGAAGGCATGCAATGGCTGAGACATTATTTAGTAGCACATTATTAAAATAAAGCAAAATGTAAAATAACAGATTAAATTTCTGAGATGGTTTATTTCTTCCTTGCCCTGAGGAGAAAAAAACACAGCAGCATTAGGTGGGGGGTTTGCCCTTGCGTGTCCCAGGAAGGCAGACCTTTCAGTCCAAGGAGCCCAAGCCCAGGGGCTCCCACGGACCCTGGTGGGTGGTGGGAGGCGGCTTCATGTCGCAGTAGCTGAAGCTGCAGCCAATCAGCATGTCTCCCTGAGAGATGCTGCTGAGGCAGGGATCCTCCATCTTTCTGGTGTCGTCCCACACACCTGTCCTCTCCAGGGTGGTTTGCAGAAGTTCTCGGATTCTTTGGTTTTCCTTGGAGGTAGACTCCCAAACAACTTCAAGCTCCCCTTCCATTGCTCTGACAGAAATAAACAAAATGAAGGAAAAATTTTAAAATAGCACAATTAAAAAATACTTATAGAGCCTTATGAATCCTAAAGTAGCAAGAACTCTGATGGAAGTATGCTTTCCATCATAGAACAGAGCCCATCGGGCGCAGGGGTGTCCAACCCTTTGGCATCTCTGGGCCACACATTAAATACACAAACTCGAACGAAAACTGATGAGCAAAAAAGGTTTTAAGTAAATTTGCGATTTTGTGTTGGGCTGCACATGGCCTCCGGGCTGCAGGTTGGACACTCCTTTAATAAAGCAAAGACCCAGTGTCAAGTGAAGCACGAGCGTCCCCTGGAAATAGAGAGACACAGGCTGAAAACTCCTTGCTGTTCCTCTCTACATGCTGCTTCTTCCTTTATTTTGGCATCAATGCACATATCCTTTGTTTCTCTGTAGAAACATCATGCACAAAAAGAAGATAAAATACAGTAACTGAAGTGTTGACCTATAGCACAATGGCCAGGCCAAGGGCACCCATGAGGCAGGGGCTCTCTAGGCTGCTCCTCTGTCCCCTCTACTTGTCCCCACTGTGCCTGGCCAACACTCAGGCACCTTTCACAGGCACCCATCCATAGGGCCACCTATGGGCCCAGACACAAAGATTTAGTGAGGGGTAAAGAGGGAACCACAGGGGAGTGGGGCTCACAACCGGCACTGGGAAGGCTGCCTAGACCATGTGCCAGGAGGGTGAGTGCCCAGAGGGAAGCCAGGCCTATGAGAAAAGGAAGAGCAGCAAAGCAGTCTTCCTGCGACAGGACTGTGTGACAGGCATCGTGTGGGGTGCGAGGAAAGGGCGGACCAAGGTGTCCACATCCTCCATGTGTCCACCATGTGGCCGTGGTCTACCAGGCGACAGACCAGGATGCCAAGGCCCACTTCGCAAGAGGATGAGCCCCATGGGGGCCACAGGGGAGAGGAGAGCAAGCTTCATGATGAGTGGAGGAGCAGGCCTTGTGGAGGGTGGCAGTGCTGGGGAGGCGGCTCCTTCGTTAGCACTGCCAGAAACTGGGCTACCAGGTGCACTTCGCACTGCTGCTTGAAGATTTAGGGAGGCCAGTGACATGCCCACACTTCAGTATTGTTTTCTTTTCTTTAAATTTTTCTTTCTTTTCTATTAATTCTAGAGAGAGGGGAAGGGAGGAAGAAAGAGAAGGAGAGAAAGACTGATGCAGGAGAGAAACATCAATCGGTTGCATTGTGCATGCACCCTGACTAGGAACCGAACCCACAACCCAGGCATGTGGCCTGACTGGGAACTGAACTGGTGACCTCTCAGTTTGCAGGATGATGCCCGACCGACTGAACCACACCCGACGGGCCAGTATTCACTTTTCTCGTGAACTGTTGCTTCCTTCAAGTCCCAGGAAGCCCACTGTGTACTGGGTATCATTTAAGTATACCATGCCAAAAAAAATCCCAGACTTCTGTTTTCTAGCACAAGAAACGCCTAGATGATTGACAAGTTACAGCAGTCACGGTAAATGTCGGGCTAAATTGAACACAAAGCACAAGGAATCTCTAAGTGAGAGAGAAATGTGGACTAAACTGGAACTGCAGAGGTAGGTAAACAAAACATTGGTGTTGCTCTGAATACAAAAGCCCATGCTAGGGACCCCACTTTCCACGGAATAGAGACAAGGTCTTGGGCCTATGAAAATGGGGTGATAAACCCCTAAACTCTCTCATATCCCTGTTTCTCCTCTTCTTCCCAGATATACTCTGCACTATGTGTTCAGAATTGGGAAGAAAAGCAAAGGCACCTACAGGACTCTTGAATGGTTTGGTGGAAAATGTACCCACCTTCGAAGGAAACCTACCCTGTGAGGCTAAGAATCTCCTGTTCTCAAACGCATCTGGAGTTTGAATCTACATTGTTCTCCATGACTGGGCACCCCCAGGCCCTGACTGGAGTGTACCAAGAGTAACAAGGCATTTTTCAGACAATTAGGGGAAAAAAACCCAATGGATGGGTTAAACAGTACACTGGACACAACCAAAGAGAGAATTAGTGAATTGGGATGTTGAGCAGAAAGAATCACCCAGAATGCAGTCCAGAAAGATATATGCTATTAATAAATTGTATATTAGAAATGTAGTAATGGCATTGTGGATATTTTAAAAGTCCTTTTGTGTTTTTTTTTTCAGTGTATAGAGACCTTTCACATCCTTTATTAAGTTTATTCCTAGGAATTTTATTCTTTTTGCAATTGCAAATGAAAATTTTTTTCCTATTTCTTTTTCTGAAATTTCCTTGTTAGTATATAGGAATGCAATGAAATTTTTTAAAAAAGATTTTATTTCTTTATTTTTAGAGAGAGGGGAAGGGAGGGAGAAAGAGAGGGAGAGAAACATCAATGTGTGGTTGCCTCTCACATGCTCTCCTACTGCGGACCTGGTCCACAACCCAGGGATGTGCCCAGTCGGGAATCGAACTGGTGACTCTTTGGTTTGCAGGCTGGCACTCAGTCTGCTGAGCCACACCAGCCAGGGCTATAATGAATATTTGTACATTGATTTGTATCCTGCAATTTTACTGTATTTTTTTTTTTTTGTTTCTAATAGCTTTTTGGTGGAGTCTTTAGGGTTTTCTACATAAAGAACTATGTCATCTGCAGAAAGTGATGATTTTACTCCTTCCTTCCTAATTTGTATGCCTTTTATTTCTTTCTCTGCTTGATTCCAGTACTATGTTGAATCACTGGGCAGAGTGGGCATTACTATCTTACTGCTGATCTTAGAGGAAAAGCTTTCTGTTTTTCACCATTCAGTATATTAGCTGAGGTTTCATCATATATGACCTTGGTTATGTTGAGTTACTTTACACTCATTGTATTTCACTCATAAATGGATGTAGTATCTTATTAGATGCATTTTTCTGTATCTATTGATATACTCACATGACTTTCATCTGTCATCTTCGAATGTATTGTATCACACTGGACCAATCGTGTGCTAACCCACCCTTGTGCCCCTGGAATGGACCCCACTTGATCGTGATGTATTATTTTTTAAATGTATTGTTGCATTTGATTTGCTAGTATTTTGATTAAGTTTTTGCATTTGTATTCATCAGAATTATTGGTCTGCAATTTTCTTTTTTGTGTATTTTGTCCTTGCCAGGTTTGGGTTCAGGGTCATGATGGTCTCATAAAATGAGGTGGGGGAAGTATTGCCTCTCCAGTTTTTTGTGATCCTGGCGCCACCTTCCTGTAGCCAGAATCCACTGCAGGGCCAGGATGAGGGGGAAAGGTGAAGCAAGTAAGCAGGTCTGCGGTTCTGCTCTTCCCTGTGGCTTTTGCTGCAGTGAATACCAACCACTTAGGCTGCAAAGTTTTTTCTGGCCCTTTTGTGATATGTTGAGAGAAGATTTTGTTGCCTGGGTGGCCACAGAGGTGTGGGTTGGGTGATTATCTGCATGTGGAATCCTTTGTTCAATGCTGGAGTGCTGTGATTTTTTTGCGCCATTTCTCTGCCCGCGACACTGGGCCCAGCCTCAGTGTGTGCCAGCCACCCAAGCCCGCTTGCTGTTTCTGCCTCTGCGGAGTGGCCTGCCCAGTGCGGGCCACGCCCCCTCTCTTCCCTGCTTTCGTGCTCCCTGAGGCTGCAGCCAGCCTGTGTGTGGCTCTGTCTCTGTCCTCCCTCCCTCCCTGGCTGTCTCTGCTGTTTGCTCAGATACTCCCTCCTTCAGGGGTCTCTGTGTGAGGTCTCAGACATGTCTGTGTGTTGAAGAGAGAATGCTGGGTTGAATTGTAACTTCAAGGGGTGAGACTTGAACAACCTCTCATGCTGCCATGCTGCTGACATCACCGCATGAAAGACCCTTTTGCATTTCTTACAAAAGCATTACTATAGGACTTCCGGCCAAGATGAAGGTGTAGGCGGACACACTGTGCCTCCTCTCACAACCAAAATTAAGGACAACAAATATTTAGAAACAAGAAAACAACCAGAACTTATAGAAAATTGAACTGTACGGAAGTCCAACAACCATTCATCCAGACCGGCAAGAGGGGTGGAGTCACAGCAGGAAAAAGTGGAGGTGCGGACCCGGGAACGCAGGCAGCAGCGGCTGGCAGTTCCCAGGTGCACAGGTGGCGGCTGGCAATCCCTGGGCACAGGGGGGCAACTGTGCAGACCCAGTGAGGCCGCACAAGGCAGCTGGCTGACCAGGTGGTCCCACATTCGTGCGCAGATAATCCAGGCGAAGGGGAAGCAGCGGAAGGGACTGGAATCCAAGAGAGAGGGGAGCAGGCGCCCTTCTTCCCTCTCAGACCCCGCCCCCACCTATAGCGTCACAACCCAGCGACTGGGCTGCCCCGCCCTGAGGAACACCTAAGGCTACGCCCCTCACTATGTAATAGCTGCGACCAGACTAAAACCAAAACAAAACAAAAAAAACCCACCAAAAATGGCTCAAACTGGAGAACAAATGAAAGCCACAGAGCCAATTCCTCTAAGCAAGGAAGAGATAGCCAACCTATCAGATGTACAGTTCAAAGCTCTGGTGATCAGGATGCTCACAGAATTGGTTGATTTTGCTCACAAATTAGATGAAAACATGCAGGCTACAATACGTGAAATGAAGGAAGACACATGGGGAACCAATAGAGATGGGAGGAAAACTGGGACTCAAATCAATGGAGTGGACCAGAAGGGAGAAACAAACAACCAAACAGAAAACATGGAAGAAACAACAATTCAAAAAAATGAGGAGAGGCTTAGGAACCTCCAGGACATCTTTAAACATCCCAACATCTGAATTATAGGGGTTCCAGAAGGGGAAGAAGAGCAACAAGTGGAAAACTTATTTCAACAAATAATAAAGGAGAACTTCCCCAATCTGGCAAAGGAAATAGACTACCGGGATGTCCAGGAAGCTCAGAGAGTCCCAAAGAAGTTGGACTCAAGGAGGAACACACCAAGGCACATCATAATTACATTAGCCAAGATTCGAATGAAGGAGAGAATTCTAGAAGCAGCAAGGGATAAGGGGACAGTCACCTATAAAGGAGTTCCCTTCAGACTGTCAGCTGATTTCTCAAAAGAGACCTGAAAGAAATATTTGAAGTCTTGAAAGGCAGGGACCTACATCCAAAATTGCTCTATCCAGCAAAGCTGTCATTTAGAATGGAAGGGAAGATAAAGTGCTTCTCAGATAAGGTCAGGTTAAAAGAGTTCATTATCACCAAGCCCTTATTACATGAAATGTTATAGGGACTTATCTAAGAAAAAGAAGATAAAAAATATGACAGTGAAAAGACAGCAAACTCACAGATATTAACAACCACGCCTAAAACAAAAGCGAACTAAGCAAATAGCTAGAACAGGAACAGAACCACAGAAATGGAGATCATATGGAGGGTTAGCAACAGGGACGTGGGAGGAGGAGAGAGGGGGAAAAGGTACAGAGAATAAGTAGCATAGATGGTGGGTAGAAAATAGACAGGGGGAGGGCAAGAATAGTGTGGGAAATGTAGAAGCTAAAGAACTTATGACCCATGGACATGAACTAAAGGGGGGGAATGTGGGTGGGAGAGGGTGTGCAGGATGGAGGGGAATGATGGGGGAGAAATGGGACAACTGTAATAGCATAATCAATAAAATTTATTTTAAAAAAGCATTACTATAGTCTATTTTAAAAACTATTAATAAAATTATGTCCATGCTCTGGCTCTGGCTGGTGTGGCTCAGTAGATTGAGTGCAGGCCTGCGAACCATAGGGTTGCTGGTTCGATTTCCAGTCAGGGCACATGCCTAGCTTGTGGGCCAGGTGCCCCAGTTGTAGGCATGGAAGAGGCAATCACACATTGACATTTCTCTCTCTCTTTCTCCTTCCCTTCCCCTCTCTCTGAAAATAAATAGTCTTTTTTTTTTTTTAAAGATTTTTTTTTTTTTTAATTTATCTTTAGAGGGGAAGGGTAGGAGAGAGGAAGAGGGAGAGAAACATCAATGTACGGTTGCCTCCCGTGTGTCCCCTGCTGGGAACTGGCCTGCAACCCAGGCATGTGCCCTGACCGGGAATCGAACCGCGATCTTGTGGTTCACAGGCCCGCGCTCAATCCACTGAGCTACACCAGCCAGGGCTGAAAATAAATAGTCTTTAAAAAATTATTAATAAAATAAAAGTGGCTCCAGGTTGGAAATGATTTTTTTTGCTGTTACCAGAGAAAAGCAAATGCAAATCTCTGAAGAAAAACATCGTCAATCCAGACAATTGGGATTCCACAGGTTAAATTCAAACACGTATGTTTTCAGAGTAAAAAATAATTACCATATATAGAAGAAAATAAGCCACATAGGGCAAAAGTTAACAAAACCAGATTAAATCTCTCTCAAGTTTCACACACTGGAATTGCCATACACAGAACATAAAATAACTATGAACAAAATGGTTTAAAAAATGTGCAAGGGGTTGGAAAGAAGTATTCAAAGTCATGAAAGGCAAGGACCTTTCATGAAAAGTCCTTGTCATGAAAGACATCCAAGATGACTCTATCCAGCAAAGCTACTGTTTCAAACGGAAGGGCAGATAAAGTGCTTCCCAGATAAGGTCAAGTTAAAGGAGTTCATCATCACCCAGCCCTTATTATATGAAATGTTAAAGGGACTTATCTAAAAAAAGAAGGTCAAAAACTATAAACAGTAAAATGACAACAAACTCACAGCTATCAACAACTGAACCTAAAAAAAAAAACAAACCCCAAAAACTAAGCAAACAGCTAAAACAAGAATAGAATCACAGAGATGGAGATCATATGGAGGGTTAGCGACAGGGGAGTGGGAGGAGGAGAGAGGGGGAAAAGGTACAAGGAATAAGAAGCATAAACGGTAGGTACGAAATAGACAGGGGGAGGTTAAGAACAGTATAGGAAATGGAGAAGCCAAAGAACGTATATGTAAGACCCGTGGACATAAACTAAGGGCGGGGGAGGATGTGGGAGGGAAGGGGGTACAGGGTGGAGGGAAATAAAGGGGGGAAAATGGAACAACTGTAACAGCATAATCAATAAAATATACTTAAAAAAGAAAAAAGGCAAGAGAAAAGGTAGGCCATTTTTTAAAAAATTACAAAACATAACAGGAAAATGAAGCAGAAGACAATGGGATATATTGAGAGAAAAAGCCTGTCAAGGTACAATTTTATACCTAGCAAAAACAGTTTTACAAGAATGGGGTCAAAAGCCAGTGTTTTCAAATAAATAAAAACTAAGAAAGCTTACTACCAATTAACTATCACTAAAGAAACTTCTAAAGAATATAGTTTAGGAACAAGGAAACTAATCTGAGAAACAAGGTCTGAGAAAAAATAAACTGAGTTAAAAGATAAATTGTTAAATGTAAATTGAGGCGTATGCAAAATTTGAGGTTTTTAGGAACAAAAATCAATTCGAACTGGGCAGCATCCAATCTAGCAGAGAGAAAGGACTCCAAAGAGCTACACAGAGACTTTCATAGGCAGGAAAGAGCAGAAATAAGGCAGGTAAGTGAGGGAGGAGTGTGGGCTGGTTATTGCAAGGCTACTCGTCTTGATGGAAGGGGCCATTCAGGTCAAGGGCGTGACCAGTGTTGACCGGGCGACCCCTGTCTGACTGGTGTAAGACTCCATTTCTGGGAGAGCCGAAACTGTAAATTCAGTCTTGGTTTGGTGACATGGGATTTGACATAAGCAACTCCATTTTGGGCCTTTTGTCTTATTTTTAATAATTAGCAAGCAAAGAAACTGTAGGTAAAGCAAAACAAACAACTATATAAAAACTAGTAATATTTAATTCAGGGTGGCTAAAAATAATGACAAAATAGATCTTCCTTGTCCTCTTCACGTAGTTTTATCTAGTGACACTAGATCATAGCATATAAACTGAGGGGGAAATAATTAGTGTAAAGCATTAGATCTTGCATTTGGAGGAGAAATGTAGAAATGATTAAATTTATACTTTTTAATGTTAAATATCCATGGTAAAATTTTAAGGATAGCCACTCAAAGAACAAAAATAGACTATATAACTTTTAAGCAAGTAAAGGGCAAAAATGGAATGCAGAGATAGTGAAAAATAAAGTTCCATTCTATTAATGCAATTCTAAACCTCCTGTCTGGCAAGAAACTTGGTATCAGCTCAACTCTTTACAAAGTGACTGTTCACAGCGATAAGAACTTTGGTGACACAGAAACCTCGTTGCGTAAGAACTCATTTTGCCTGACATGAAGAAACATCTGGCGAATGGAAAACAAATAGATGACTGCATTCTTCAGGACATCAGATACATGGATCCTACCAAAATCTGAAGAAAGCACATCTGGACATCACTATTATTCTTTTGCAGCATCAGTCTATATCCCAGCCTGTCAAAGGCAACACAGCCACTATGAAGAGGTGGACTTGACGTGTGAAGGACCACTACATTCACCTTCACAGAACATGTGATATTACCCAATGTTTTTTTAATACACTGGCAATATCTCCTCTGTCACAAGTTTAAAGATACAACTGATTAAAGGTACAACTGATATGGTACCTTATTTCCACAGAGAACACAATGCATCTGTAGTCTTATGATTATGGTCTTCCAAAAAATGGGAGATTTTAATGTTTTGGGGGGTGAAAACAAATAAAGAAGTAAAACATTTAATCAAAAGTTAATATTAGGTTGGCCAAAAAGTTTGTTTAATTTTTTCCATCAAATAGGATACACATTTTTCATTTTCATCAATAGCTTTAGTGATTTGGATATTCTCAGTATGTCGCCTATCTTCCACTATCAGCTTCTTGTGGGTAGAGGCCAGAGGTGCTGCTAAACATCTTCCACGGGCTTATGTGGGGCAGACGACAGCCCCACAGCAAAGAATTATTTGGCCAAAATGTCAATAGTACCAAGAAACTTCACAATCACTTTTAACATGTTCCATCAGTCTCAGCACCTTCTCCATATGCTGCGCAAATCTTTTTTTTTTTTTTTTTGCATTTCAGTTACGTATTTTCATCCATCTCTAATATTAAAGTGGCTACACAAAAATTCACTAGTTTTGATAGGTTTTTAAAAAGTGAGCACTGATATGACATCTGTCACAATGCAATGTAACAAAACTGTTCTGAATGAAGTCAAAGACAGCTAAGGACTGCTCCAGCCATCCTATGGGGAAAACTAAGTGAACTTTTAGGCCAACCCAATAATATCTTCCAACAGAATTGAATGAAACAAAAATATCAAAGGGATCAAGAAGGGATTAGAGACATTGAGGAGCTGGGATCTAATGTGCATGGTGACTACAGTTAACAACACTGTGCTGTGTACAAGGAAGTGGGTAAGAGAGTAGATCTTAAGTGTTCTCCATACACCACCTCCAACAGTGTAACTGTGTGAGGGGAAGGCTGTGTTAACTTTACTGTGGTGATCACTCTGCATACACACACGTATCAAGTCATCACACTGTGTACCTTAAACTTACACAATATTACATGCTAACTGCCGGGGGAAAATTTTAAAAAGAAAACAAAATAAGGAGCAAATAAAAATCAAGACCAACATTGAATGCAGATAAACTAAAATGCATAAACAAAAGTAGGCAATCAAATAAACAAAATAGATCTAAAGGGTTTAATTGGAAAATTCTACCAAACATTCAAAAAAAAAATAAACAAACACATGATACTGGACTGGGGCAGCCCTACCTCTTTTGCTGCAGAGCCTCATCCAGGACATCCTGCTTGTCCTGCAGCAGCCGGTGGAGATGCCTCATCTCCTGCTGGAACTGAGCTGTCTTATTAGCAAAGTCATTCTGCTGTTCTGTCAGACAGTGACTAAAGTCATTCAGCGTCAGTGCAGCCAGCTTCTTGTACCCCTGGTGGAGGAGAAGGGACTTTGTGAGTGAGGGGAGGCTGCTTGCAGCCTAGGTGGATAATCTCCTGGATGCATGCCCTACCCACCTCCTCAGGCTATTCGAGACCAATGAGCTGAGTAAGCCCTGGACAGGTCTGATCTGGTAGGGCAAGTCTGGATCATGAAAGTCATATAAAGTAATAAACAAATTTCAAGTATAATAAAACCAAATTTCTAATTTATATCATGCTATAAATTATTTTCATAATAAATAAACTTAAAAGAGAAAGACTTGGCAAGATTTGTCATACTCTATTGGCAAAAAAATGACTGAGATAAAAGGCTAATTCATTTATTTTCTTACTTACATTTCTATTGCAAAGTATTTAAGGTTATGAATTTCCCTCTGAGCAGTTCTAAAACTGTTGTTACATAAATTATGATTATAATTTACATAGATTCCATTCTCTTTGGAAGTTATGACATTCAGGAGGTGAGTCCAAGACTGTGGAGGAGGAGGCCCTGAGCTCACTCTCTCTGTAGGACACATTAAATTCCCACCTTTATGCAGAGCAATTCCTCCTGTAAGACACTAAGAACCAACTGAACAGCTTCTGCACCAAAACAAACAAACAAACAAACAAACAAACAAACAGAGAGAAAGACTGCACAGAGAAGGCTGGGGAACTCTGAGAGCTCTCTAGGAGCTGAGGGAATTGTCCAGGAATGGAGGAACACTGTTTACATTTCCTTTGCACGTGGATAGTGGGTGGGAGCTCTATCCAGGTTCTCTGGTCAATCTGCAGGGCTGTTGTAGCACATCTCCAGCTACCCCTCTGAGAACCAGATCCAGCAGAACGGGTCAGCACTACAGCCCACATACATAGGGCCCCTTCACCTGGAGATGAATCCAGTGGGTGTGGCAGGGTGCTGTAGCATGTATGTACCGCACTGCACATGCACGCAGGACACCCCTTGCTCAGTGTGTGAAACCAGCAAAATGCTGTAGTGCCCGTATGCAAGGCTGTCCCATTGACAGAAAGTGTGAAAACAGCGGGGAGCTCCTGCACGCGCACATGGGGCTCCCCTGCCCAGAGAAGTGGGAGACAGTGGGACACTGCAACACATCCACTCAGAGTAGCCCTGCCCAGAACAGGTTCAGACAAGAAACAATTAAAGCAACACGCACACTACACACGTATTGGACAGCACGACCCACACCGGACAGCCCTGCCCACAGCAGAAGGGCAAGGAAGCACTCACACACCAGGCTGCCCTGCCAGGACCCACTCCTTCTGGCCACCAGGCCCTGCATGTGCCTGCCCTGACTAGAGCTGCCCACCTAAAGAAAACATCTGGCGTACAGATTAGGAGGAAAAGCTATTTCATCTAACTCATAGGAAAAAACACAGAAAGTCAAACAAAATGGGGAGATAAAAGAATCGGTCCCAGATGAAGGAACAATTAAAAACAAATTTAGAGAAAAACTCCAATGAAATGGAGATAACTCATTTGCCTAATAAAGAATTCAAAGACATGGTCATAAGGATGCTCAACAAACTTGACAGTAGCGTGGAGAAGCTCAGAGAGCACTTCAATAAAGGGTTAGAGAATGTAATAAAGAACCAGTGAGAGATAAAGAATACATTAAAAGGAACTGAAATCAGATTAGTTAGTAAGAAAGAATGGATTAGCAACCTTGAAGAAAGAATAGTGGGAATCACCCAATGAGAGCAGCAAAATGAAAAAAGAATTTTAAAAAGTGAGGATAGTATTGGGTATAAAGGACCTCTGGGACAACATTAAATGCTCTAACATCCACCTTACAGGGATTCCAGAAGGAAAACAGTGAGAGAAAGGGGCAGAAAGCATATTTGGGATTTCTGGTCAGTATGAAGTCATAGATGAACATGCTTTGCCTCCTTGAGCAACCGCAGAAAGGATTACAGTTAGACCTCAAAACAAATTAACACCCAGAACCATCAGAAGGTTGTATGAAAGTCCAACAACCAAGGATTTAAAGAAGCCACATTCATCCACATGGGTACAAGGGGTAGAGATGGGCAGAGGCATGGAGATGTGGTGTGATATGGCACGAAGAGGCAGCAGCAGTGAAACAGGTGGTCCCACATTCACGTGTGGTAGATAAAAATCAGGAGGGATACCTTGGGAACCAGGGATACCTTGGGAGCCAGAGATCCCAGCCCCAGACCAGTCTGCATAGCCCAGGGTTCCAGTGCCAGGAAGATAAATCCCCATAATTTCTGGCTGTAAAAACTAGTTGGGGTTGGGGGGCAGAAGAAACTGCCGGATTTTCAAGGACTCTGCTTCAAGGGTCCACATGGACTTAGAACGTATGCAGCCCCACCACCTCTGGGATTCAGCACCAGGGCAACAGGTGGAAGGGCACCAGTGGCATACAGGGAGTAAGTGAAGTGGAGACAGGGAGAGTGCTGGGCAAACCTCCAGAAGCCAGGCAGCAGCACTGTCCCCTCTCTGAGCCCTTCCCCACAAAGAGCCACAAAGTGGTGAAGTGGGATGCCCCACTCTGGCAATTACCTATGGCTCTGCCAAACAAAATGTAAAGGTGCTTTTCTACACTAGGCCACACTACTAAGACAGGAAGTCAAATCAGCTCTACCCAATACACAGAAACAAACACAGGGAGGCTGCCATATTGAAGAGACAAAGAAATATGGCCCAAACGAAAAAAACAGAACAAAACCCCAGAAAAATAACTAAATGAAACAGAGATAACCAACCCATCAGATGCAGAGTTCAAAATATTGCTGATCTGGATGTTCAAAGAACTCATTGAGTATGGCAACAACATAAAAAAAGACCCAGAAAGAAATAAAGGTTACACTAAGTTAAGTAAAGTAAAGAAAAATCTATAGGGAAGCAACAGTAGAGGACATGAAGCCAGGATTCAAGTCAATGATTTGGAACATAGGAAGACATAAGCACTCTACCAGAACAGCAAGAAGAAAAAAGAATTAAAAACAAACAAATGAACAAACAATGATAGCATAAGGAGCCTCTGAAACATCTTCAAACATACCAACATCTGAATCATAGGGATGCCAGAAGAAGAAGAAGAGCAAGAAATTGAAAATTTATTTTAAAAAAATAATGAAAGAAAACGTCCGTAATTTGGTGAAGGAAATAGACATACAAGTCAAGGAAGCTCAGAGAATCCCAAGGAACTTGTACCCAAAGAGGACCAAACCAAGACACATCATAATAAAATGCCAAAGGTTAAACATAAAAAGAGAATCTTAAAAGCAGCAAGAGAAAAGAATTTAGTCACCTACAGAGGAGTTCCCATAAGACTGTCAGTTGATTTCTCAAAAGAAACTTTGAAGGCTAGAAGAGATTGGCAAGAAATATTCAAAGTCATGAAAAGCAGGGACCTAGAGCCAAGACTGTTCTACCTAGAAAAACTGTCATTTAGAATAGAAGGGCAAGAGCTTCCCAGACAAGAAAAAACTAAAGGAGTTCATCATCACCAAACCATTATTATATGAAATGTTAAAGGGACTTCTTTAAGAAAAAGAAGATGAAAATTATAAACAATAAAATGGTAATAAATATATATATCTATCAACAATTGCATCCAAAAAACAAACTAAGCAGATAAGAAGGACAGAGACAGATTCAAGGATACAGAGAGCATTTTGATGGTTGCCAGATGGGAGAGGGCTGTGGGGGAATGGGTGCAGAGGTGAGGGGATTAAGAAGTACAAGGTAGTTACAGAATAGTCATAGGGATGTAAATTATAGTATAGGAAATGGAGAAGCCAAAGAACTTATATTCGTGACCTATGGACACAAACAATGGTGTGGAGATTGCCTGAGGAAGTGGGGGGGGTGCAAAGGGGGAAAAATCAGGACAACTGTTATAGCATAATCAATAAAATATAAATAAATAAATAAATGGAACCAATGGCTTAGAATACTGTATCTGTCAAGGCTATCATTCAGAATCAAAGGAGACAGAGTTTCACAGGCAAGCAAAAAACTAGAGTTCACTACCACTAAACCAACTTTACAAGAAATGTTAAAGGGTAGTCTTTTGCAGGAAAGAGAAGGCTATAATCAGAAATAAGAAAACACAGGAAAGAAAAATTCTCACTGGTACAGGCAAATATACAATAAACATAGTCAATCAACCACTTAAAAAATCTAATATGAACGTTAAAAGACAATGGCACAAAATTGGAACTACGATAACTAGTGAGGGGACACAGAAGAAAACATGATGCCTAAAACATGAAGAGTGGGAGGGGGTAAAAATGTAGTGCTTTTTTAATACATTTGAACTTAAACACCTATCAGCTTAAAATAGACTGTTATATATGTGAAATCTAAAAAGAAAGCAAAAAAAAAACCCAAACAAACAAACAAAAAAAACCCAGAGACCAAAAGGATGTTGGCCAGGGCAGGCAGGTGTGCATGGGGGGCAAGGGACGGTGAAAATAGTGAAGAGGAATGTAGTCACATTGTAATAAGTTTCCAAAGTACTAAACTTAGTGTGGTGATCATGTAAATGTTGAATTACGGTACTGTACACCTAAAATTAATGTGATTTGTATATTCAAAATTAAAAAATTTGAAGTCAAAGTAAAAAAAATCATGACATCCCCTCTGACTCAAGTTGGTTTATTATATAGTTTTTGCATTTCCAGGTGAAAGAACATATTTTTGCTTTCTAATTTTATTAATTTCTGGTTTTCACATTTTTGATTAATAATTATCTGCCTTATTTCTACTTTATTGACTTACTGAGATTTTTGTACCTAATTTATAATTAATTTTTGTGATAGTTCTGTGTATATAACACATAAATGAACCTTACAGATTATGCTGTTAAATTTTTTATGGCCTTAGTTACTTTGTTTAATCTCTTGATCTACCTTGGACCAAGAGAAGAGGATTAATATTCCTAGTATTATGAAGTTTCTATTTCCGTTTGTATCTCCTGTTATTTATACTTTATAAATTTGCTGCTGTGTTATTTAGCACATAAATGTTCATAACTACTATATATTATTAACTGCAGCCCTTAATATTATGAAGTTTCTTCCTTTTTTTCCCATTTTCTTTTTTGTCTCATTTAGTGTTTTTGGCCTTAACTCTTTCTTAGCAGTTGCAAAGATTCCAACCTTGTTTTCTTTTTCTTTGCATAAATCTGGATTATCTTCATTCATCCTTTTATTTTTAAGGTTTGTGGAACACTTTGTTTCAGATTGTTTCTTGGCTCTAGCATGGAATAGTGTTTTTGCTTTACAACAAAATCTAAAAAAAGTTGTTTTCTTTTAATGGGTAAATTAAGCTCATTTATATTTATTTATAGCAGATTGGTTTCAACTTTATTTTGTTTTATTATTTTATCTACAAACTTTTAAAAGACTACTGTAGCCTTTTCTCAGCTCTTTTTTGCTGTTGTATTTCTATTTAGGAATGAATCTCTTGATTCGTGTGGTTACTTTTATTCTTATGTTCCTATGCCTTTACATTGTATATCTGTAGTTTCCTCACTTTTGATGCTATCCACTGATTCCCCATAAAAAGTAATATATTAGCTTATAACCTTTTCTTCACTCTTCCCCTCTTAAATATGCTTAAGCTTTTACTATTTGATTTTTCAGATTTAAATGATATCCTTTGCCTCAGGTTATTACATATGAAGCGATCAGAAAGTTTATTCTACTTTCTACCTTCCTTCCCCTTTCACTTATCATTTTTCCTTTGGTTGTTTTATTTCTACATTGTCAGAGAACATTTACATTGTATTCCACCAGTCTTATCCCTGCTTTAAGTCTTAGTTTATAGTTAAATATATTCTTACTATTAATACTTTTCCAAAGTCTGCCCAACCATTTCCTGACTGGCTAAACTCAGGTTGACTGATCCTTAGGAGAAAGTTCTTACATGATCAAAACTGTCTGAAGAGCAGCTTGGCTGGATGGAAATATCCTTGGCTCATTCTCTTTCCTTAAATATTTACGGATGGCAATCCACTGTTCCCTGGCATTTAATGTTGCTACTGAACGGTGCAATGCCAACATGTTTTCTTTCCTTAGGCCTTGGTCTTTTTCCGAGTGTCCAAGGTATTCTTTATCTTAAGGTCATAGGTCTTGATGTTAATCTTCTGGGTCCATCTGGGTCAGTTTGTCCTGAGCACATAACATGTCCTTTCCATATGTAGATTCAAGTCTTCTTTTATCTCAGAAAAATTTTAATGAATTATGGTTTAGAAAAGAATAAGTTCCTTTTGCATAAAGGAACCATTTTCTGGTTTCTTTTTTCTAACAATAGGGATACTGGATCTCTATCACTTTCCACTGAATTCTTCCTATATTCCTATTTCTACATTCTTGTCTTTGCGCTTTTCTTTTTAATTTAAAAAATTTTATTTTATTTTTTGTTATTATTTATGCTATTACAGTGTCCTGATTTCCCCCCTTTGCTCCCTCTACTCAGTGCCCCAAGTCCCTCAGGCAATCCCCACACCACTGTCCATGTCCATGGGTTATAAATATATATATGTTCTTTGGCTACTCTACTCCCTATGCTGTACTTTATATCCCCATGATTATTCTGTGACTACAGATTAGTACTTCTTAATCCCTTCACCTTTTTCACCCAACCACCCAACTCTCCCCTCCCATCTGACACCCATCAAAACATTCTCTGTATCTAAAATTCTGTTCTGCTGGTTTGATTATTTTGTTTTTTTTTTTTAATCAATTGTTGATAGATATGTATTTACTGCCATTTTATTGTTCATATTTTTTTATCTTCTTTTCTTCTTAAAGAAGACCCTTTAACATTTCATGTAATACTGGTTTGGTAGTGATAAACTTCTTTAGCTTTTTTTGTCTGGGAAGCTCTTTATCTGTCCTTCAATTCTAAATGACAGCTTTTTGAGCAGAGTAATGTTTGTGGTAGGTCCTCGCTTTTCATCGGTTTGAATATTTCTAATATTTCTTGCCAATTTCTTCTGGCCTGAAAAGGTTCTTTTGAGAAATCAGCTGACAGTCTATGGGAGCTCCCCTGTAGGTAACTAACTGCCTTTTTTTTTTTTTTTTTTTTTTTGCTGCTTTTAAGATTCTCTTTGTCTTCAATCTTTGGCATTTCAATTATGATGTCTTGGTGTGGGTCTCTTGGGGTTATCTTGGTTTTGAGTCTCTGTGCTTCCTGGACTTGTACGTCTATTTCCTTCACCAAGTCAGGGAAGTTTTCTATCTTATTTTTTCAAACAGGTTTCCAATTCCTTGCTCTTTCTCTCCTCCTTTCAGCACCACTATGAAGCGAATGTTGGTATGCTTGAAGTTGTCCAAGAGGCTCCTTACAGTATCCTCATTTTTTTTTTTAATTCTTTTTCTCTTCTTGCTGTTCTGAATGTTTGTTTTTTGCTTCCTTATGTTCTACATTGTTGATTTGATTCTTGGCTTCACCCACTTTACTGTTGATTCCCTGGAAACTAAATATCCTTAGTTTCTGATTAGATATTTTTTTGCTGTTGAGGTCCTCACTAAGTTCCTTGAGCACTCATAACCAGTGTTCTGAACTCTGCATCTAGTAGATTGCTTGTCTCCATTTTGTTTAATTCTTTTTCTGGAGTTTTGTCCTGTTTTGTCATTTGGGACATGTTTTTTGGTCTCCTCATTTTGGCAGCCTCCCTGTGTTTGTTTCTATGTATTAGGTAGGGCTGTTATGTCTCCCAGGCTTTGTAGAGTGGCTTAGTTGTAGTAGGAATCCTGTAGAGTCCAGTGGCACAGCCTTCCCTATTACCCAAGCTGGGTATTCAGGGTACAGCCAGTGTGTGGGCTTCGTACACCCTCCTGTTGTAGTTTAGCCTTGATCGCTACTGGCACATCCAAGGTCCGCCACCAACTGTGTTCTGTCAAGGTCATGTAGCATAAGGTACAAAGCAGTCTGCAGGTGACTGCTACTTAGGCTGGGCTTAAGAGATGCCCAGGCAAGGCTACCAAGGCTGGCTGCCATTAGGGCAAATTAGTGAGAGGTACATGGCTCACTGAAGCTAGATGCTGCTTGTTTGAGAGAATTTAGGAAAATCTGAAGCATGGGCCAAGACAAGCCATTTGTATGAAAAGCCACTGGAAAAAGCTTGGGTTGGCCCAGAAGTTCGTTGAGGCAGGGCCTCAGGGAATCGCCAGGGCAAGGCAAATTGTGTGAGCCAGGTTGATGGAGTCTCAGATATGGTTGCCCCCTGATGGCTGTGTGGCTCTGTGTGGGGAGGGCTCAGAAAAGGAACAATGGCCTCTGCCAGTACTTTTGTCTAGAAGAAAGCTGCCCCTCTGTTCTGTTCTCGTCCTGATGCTGGACAATTCAGTTCTTACACATCTGACTCTGATGTCTTTCAATCTGCTATCTGCTGACCCCATGCTGGAGCTCAGAGGGAGTAAGTCCAGGTAAGTGTGCATGGGCCCTTTAAGAGGAACTGCCAGAGACTCCAGCAGTTTCTGTCTTCCACAGCCTCAATCCCCGCTGGTTTTACAGCCAGAAGTTATAGGGGCTTATCTTCCTGGCACTGGAACCCTGGGCTGGGGAAGCCTGGTGTGGAACTGGGACCCTTCATTCCTAAAATATTCCTCCTGATTTTTACCTGCCACACATGGGTGTGGGACCAGCCCATTCTGTGTCCTTGCCCCTTCTACAAGTATTCATATGGTTTCCTCTTTAATTCTATACTTGTAGGATTTCCATTCCGTTTGATTTCTGATGGTTCTGAACGATGGTTGTTCTATAGTTTAGTTGTAATTTTAATGTGGTTGTGTGAGGAGGCAAGCTGTGTTTACCTATGCTGCCATCTTGACTGGAAGTCTGTGCAACATAGTCTTTGCCTTTTTCATCTCTATCTTTTATGTCTCTTATTGTGCTTTTATGAACACGTTCTCCTTGCAATTTAGTCCACATTTCTGAAAAGGTTTCTCTTTTCCTTCTATTTCTTTCCCATGTTGTATCAGTTCCATTTCATATCCTCCTTTGTTTGGCCATGTCTTGTTAGGGTACTGTGTTTCTGCTTTGTGGTATTTCTTCCTAGCTTTGACTTCTTTCTTAAGTTTTAGCTACATACCACCTATCTACCTACTTATTTATCTACCTACCTGCCTCCCTATCAATCCACTTTGGAGTATACATTACAATTTTGATCTCCTTTGTGGCAATGTTTTTTGATGCGTGTTCATCATGTATAGAGAAGTTATTATATTTTTCTCCGTTTTTCTTAAGGTATTTTTGTTTGCCCAACTGGATCATTTGGGATGAAATGAGGTTCCATGGAGGGTGTGAGCACTGGTTGGTAGGGTCAGGGAAGCCTTCCAAGCTTTACATACTGCTTCTCTTATAGCTTCTTCTCTGGCTCTCTAAATCCAGCCATGTTCAGAAGGGCTTCTACCTACAGTTCTGAGTTTCCTAGGTATCACTGCCCTGATTTCAAGGTGATGTCTTCACTTTTACAAGTCATATTTCACAGGGTTTTCATGAGATGTCACCTCTGTATTTTCCCAAACCCTTTCCAGGTCTCTTCACCTCCCCAGAGATTTGCCCTCCCTAACCTGGACCCAACTCACAAGTTTCCTCTCAGAGTGGCTGGGTCCTATTCCTAGTCAGATGAACAATAATGAGATGAAGTCCCAAAACAAGGCCAACCATCTGAAGATTGGACCTTCTCTTTTGGAAATACAAGCCAACCAGGAAAAAACAGAAATGCATAATTGCTCATTATTACTCATAATACTTCTGTGCAGAATCCTATCATTAATAGTATGGTATATTTCTTCTAGCCTTACTGATGCAGAGTTGAGATACTGTTTTGTATACTGCTTTTGATGTTGTTGAATTTTTAAAATTGTAAAATACATTATTTAATTAATTTCTCAAACAGTTATTGAATTTACTGACTACTATGAGCGGTGAATGAAAAGAGGAAAAAAGAATCCCTACTCTTTTTGAGTTTATAATATGGTCAGGGGAAACACAATAACCAATAAATGTGATAAATTACACAGTCTGTTAAAGGTGATTTTGTATTTGGAAGAAACAATAAAACTAGGTAATGAAAATCAGGAGAATGTGAAAGAATGGATGACTAACAATTTTAAATAGTCAAAGTATGCCTCACTGGTAAGGTGACATGTTGATATTTTGGGGGAAAATTACAAAATATATGTGAACAATTAACAACAACAAAGCAAACACCATGTAACTATCACCCAAGTTAATACATAGAATGTTAACAGAACATTATCAGTATCAGACTTGGAAGTCTCCAAGTTGTCCCAATCCCTTAGATATAATCACTAATCTCACTTTTGTTAGAATCCTTTCCTTACTTTTCACTTCTAGTTTATAGTCTACGTATGCACCAAACGGTATAAGTTTGCCTGTTTTAAACTTTATATAAATGCGATCATATTAGACACTTATGTGTGTTGAGCTTCTTTCGCTCAATATGTATGAAACAGGAAAAACAAAATCTATTCATTGCATTAGGACACATTTGTATTAGAGTAATTTTAAGTTAAGTTTTTTTTTTTTTAATTTTTATTTTCATTGTTGATCTTGTACAGTTTTCTGTCTTTTATTCTCACCCGAACCCGCCACCCCATTAAGTTAAGTTTTTAAAAGTAAATAATTCAGGACTAAACCTTATGGTCCCTAAAGTAACACAGACTCACAACATATATTTACATTTTTATGTATATACATATATATTTCACCCAGTACTATGAGTACACACAGCCAGCCAATGTTTCCATTTGCTTGTCTTGGTTTGTTAATTTTCCAGCATATCAAACAAATGTCATCAATCTATTTACCCACTTCTCAGACTCTTTTAATCACTGTCCTAAATACATGCTCTTGAGCCCAGAGGTCCTAGATCTTATTCCCCACGCTTGGAGCTTCATACCCTCAGAGTACCTTCCTCTTCAAAACCCACAGAGCTCGTTGCTCCCACCCAGGCCGATAGCCTGCTGGTGTTCCCCCTGCCCCTGTCCATAAGAAATTGGTGGGGCTGAGGGTGATACTGAGAGACCGGCAGTCAGAATGCAGATGATGGGGAGGAGAATGGTCAGGTGTGGGAGTCGGTACAATGAGAATGGCTTTCTTGGAAAGAGAAACTATAGGGTACATTCAGGATTAAATAAGAGAGGCAGGTTGACACTGCTCTCTAATTGAACCAACAAATGAACTACACTTGATCATAAAGCCTGGACATTAAGGATATAGTTTGGAGATTATTCTGTATTTTTTAAAAAACATCTTCATTGTATCATATTGTGCAGATGAAGTGAAGTTTATTTGGTGAGTGGAAGGATGTTAATTCCGGAGAGATAGGTGCTATTTCTGCCAGGGAAACCCTGTACTGCTTTACTCTCTGAATGACTAGCATTAAATACATGAAAAATGTATCACTTTCTTAAACATGGGAATCTGCACCCAGTAAACCTCTGTTCCCATCTGAAAGGAAATCTTTAAAACTAAATGACCACTCACCTTGACTTTTTCCTTTAATCTTCCCATGCGAATATTGCCTTTTACAATTTTGTCAAGAACTCCATGTTTTTCACTTTCTAAACATTTGGCCTAAAGAGAAAGATGAAAAGGAAAATAATGGGCTCTCAGTTTTACAGAAAAATTAAAAGAATAAAAAGTTCTCCTGAAAGAATATTATTAATACTCAAAAATGATTGCAATTCTGCCACTTGTCTTGGCCCAACTGCTGTGCCTGCCACCCAAATTCCCACTCCCTGTGTGAGGGCAGAACTTGGCCCAACAGCTGAGAGAGGCTGGAGCTGGTACAACACGCTGGGTCCCTCCTGGGCACAAACGGGAGACCTGTGCCCCCAGGACAAGGAGGTTGGAAGGGCTCCCAGCACATTCCTCTATTCTTACAGAACACAGCATTCCTTTAATCATATCCAAAGAACGAGTGCCAAGATGCAAATAAACTTTAACTTGGTTTACTTGAATAATTACAAAATTAAGGATAACTTAATATGAACGCGCAATGCCATTCTCCAAACAAATGTCAGAGGCAGTAATTTCCAAGACAGATGTCATTTGAAGCTAAGTTATTTAGATTAATATCTATATGGCACATAAACTACTGTGCACTATAAGTTGACTGTTTCAAGTGGTGTAAAAGTGAGCACTCCTTCTAAAGTAGGCTAGTAGTGGCAATTTGATTATCATAAAGGAAAAATAAGACAAAGACAGTTAAATGACTTGCCACAAGTTGCATAAAAAAACCCATCCAATAGGCAGATCAGAAATTAAGATGCCAATATCAATGAATTAAGACACAAGGGGCTCTCACAAAGCTCAGAGACCAGAAAGAAGAAAGGTGGGGGTGCATGGCTCAGTCTCAGGACAATGAGCAGGCAGCCAGTACCACCCCTGAACCCCTACTAGAGGGGCTGGCCTTGGGGCTCCCAGGGGGAAGAACCCTGTCGGGCCAAGGGGACAGCAGTGCCTGTGTGTACACAGATCCCTCAAGGTGGGTGGGCCAGGGCGGGATGAGAGCAGCTTCTTTCCCCACGTCTGATGGGTCTGGGGACTCTAAACTCAGGCCTGGCTTTCAGGCCGTAGTAATAAAGCTCAGGGTAGGAGGAGAAAACACATTTCATTAAGTCATAATTTGTAACTTTTAAGTATTTGACCACACAGTATGTGGCCTCCATGTATGTTTCTTTTATTCATTTATTATTTTTTTTAAATTGCACTTTTCTCCATTACCATTTATCCTCCTTATGCCCCTCTTCCCCACAATCCATTATATTTTCTATCCTGGGCTCACAAATAAGCGGGGTGGGCCTAAGGGGGGGCTGCTTGAGGGGCAGGGAAGATCTTGACTTCATGGAAGATCATGGAAGCCTGGGGCGCTCTCTGGCCCACAGGGGTCTGAGTCCTATGTGTCCTGCCCTGCAAACAAGATGGCTTTGTCTTTACGGTGGCAATGACATGTGGCAGCTGGGTCCCCATGGATGTGTGCAGGTGAATGGGTTTGTTTGGCACTTTATGTTTTTCCACAAGCTCTCTGTTTGCCTCTTGATCTACCAGTCATTGGTAAGCCCAGGAGGCAGAGCACAAGGTAGGTGCTCAGCGCTACTTCAGAGAATGCCAGAGTTCAGCACCTGGGTTGCGACAGTGACTTCTCAGGAGAGGAACTACTGGGTCAGGAAGTCTGCCTGCTTTTAAGGCTCCTACCATGCTGTCAAATGGTTTCTAAAAGACTTGAGGAAAAACTTAGAAATCGCCAGTAATTTATAACCAGGCTTATCAGACTCCACTAGCAACTATTGTAATTAAATTATTTTCTAACATTAATGAAAGTATAGAATGATATCTGAAGACTGGCTAAATGAGCATTTTTTTCTGTCACAAGAAAGACCAACATTTCCCTCCAAGAGCTGGATACTATTTATATTTCTTCTTATACAAACAATGGCTAAAACCTATGTGCATTTTCTTTTAAAAATTATTTTTAGACAGAGGGGAAGGGAGGGAGAAAGAGAGAAAGAGAAACATCAATGTGTAGTTGCCTCTCACATGCCCCCTACTGGGGAGCTGGCCTGCAACCCAGGCATGTGCCCTGACTGGGAATCAAACCAGAGACCCTTTGGTCTGCAGGCCAGTGCTCAGCCACTGAGCCACACCAGCTCGGGCGTATGCGCATTTTCCTATGTGGGAACCTAATATCCTTGAAGCAAAGGGGAGTAAGCCTGTTCAATTAGAGAATAAGCCTGTGACACCTCCTGACAGACTCTCCACACCTCATTCACCTGGAGAAAGGCCAAGTTACTACCCAGTTTGCCATTTTCTGACTCTCTAAGAAAGTCCTCAGGTGTCTTTTGTAATGACATCCATTAAACTTCTGACCCTACACTACCAATATTGCTTAAAGAAACATGTTTAAAAGCACATAAGCAACATGTGTTCAATGTAGAAAAATCATAAAGTGCAGATAAATTAAATGATTTTTAAATTTCTTGCCCTGACCAGTGTGGCTCAGTTGGTTGGGTATTGTCCCGCAAAGCAAAAAGTCATCAGTTCAATTCCTGGTCAGGGCACATGCCTGAGTTGCAGGTTCAGTATCTGCTCAGGACATATACAAATGGCAATCGATCGATGTTCTCTCTCACATCGATGTTTCTCTCCCTCCTGTCTCCTCTAAAAATAAATAAATAAAATCTTTAAAAAATTTTCTTAATTCTACTACGATTAAAAAAAAATCTCTTGTAATCATAGCACTTGAATATCTAGCTCACTGTAGCATTTTTGTGGTAAATCCTACCAGACTTTTCTCAAAGCATATGGCTTGGCATAGCATCTGTGTTCTCTCACTGCACAATCTGTTGCAGACATCTGCTAAAATTAATGTGGATATGCCAAGGATCATGTCTATGGCATCACTCCTGCTGGCGGGACAGAGCTCCATCAGCTAGGACCACCAGTAATTCCCTCACTGCCCTTCCTTGGGACTGGTGCATTAGACACAACCTGGCATGAATACCACTGCCCTTTAAACTATGTCCTTAGGATGAACTCTGTATAACCGCTGATCCTTATGTTTCATCTTCACAGAGGGATTCTATTAACTCAGCTTTACAGAGAGAAAATAAAGGTGCATCTATGCAGTCAAACCTCAATTCCTGAACATCTTCGTTCTCAAACAATTCAGTTCCTGACCAAGTTGTTCACAGAAAAATGCCTCGGTTGTCCCATAGAACATAGGTTCTTGATTCTCAACCCGACCACCCTTTCACGCTGATGCCTGCATGATCTCTCAGTTGACAAATAAAGGAGATTTGGTTTTCAAACAAATCACGTCTGGAACAGTTTTCTGGAACAAATTAAGTTTCAGAACCAAGGTTCCACTATATGTGTGATAAACACCTGATGACTAACTACAGTTCCTACTTAATCAAATGGGATGATTCCATTAGCTTACCTTCTAAAATATTACATGCCATTATTTCGAGGTTTGGCTTATTCACCTTTTTAAAAATGTTTTTCCCTCCATGGTTGAAAGATAAAATTTTGGAAAATATGAAAATTTGCTGTTGAAATTTAAAAAGATGAAGCTATTTATGAATGATTTTGTAAAAAAACCCAAGAAACAAAGAACCTCCTAAATTATTTTTGCATGTCAACTTGCAATGCAGTTGAAGTAACTGAGGAAACTTACCAAATACATAAAATTGTCACGTTCCTGAGTCACATTCTCTGCCAGGCCAATAACATTTGCCAGGTACTGGTGAGCAGACATTTCATTCTCCATGGCTTTCTCCACCTGCTTTGTGAGGACGTCAATATTTTTTTGAGCTTTCCTAAAGAGTTCCACAAAATGGTGAAATAAAAAACATTAGCCTGAATGGCTAAGGCATAGTGAGTATCTGCATCATGAAAACAGCAAGCATGCTAGCACTGAAATGTTATTCTTCAGCCATCTAAATCTGTAAGTTTCAAGGTGAGAAATGGCAACTGAATTTAATTTTAAGCCAAGCATAATTACTGACACAAAGTCAGGCCAATAGAAATCACAAATGCTTTAACACAATTAATAGGCCAATTACATATTATTCTATTAAATTTTTGGCTGAGGTTCTAAAAGATACTTTTGAAAAGGAATTCAGCAATCCCAAAGTAGACTTTTAGGACATGGTTAGAAAAGAACATCTAGAAGTTTCGGAGTCTTAGAGTCATCATTTTAAGTATCAACAATATGTGAGCTACTGACTAGAAAAATGTTAATGTTGGTCTATAGCTTTTACTGTACTTTATTTTGATATTCAATAATGTCAATTTTTTTCCTATTTTATAGCCAATATTAGAAAAAGAAAAGATAAAGAGTATTTTCCAGTTCTCTTTTTAACTATTCAAAAAAGCTTAAGGAAAGAATATATAAAAACCTATTTATTTTCTGTGCCCGCGCAAGTTCAGCTTCCAGCACTTTGATTTTCGCCATCAGACTGTCCTTCTCTAACAGCAGGCTCTTTTTCTGTACTTGCAGGACTGCCAACTTTTCCATCAACTCTTCCATTTCAGCACTTTCTTTGTTGTCTTCCCTCTGCAACTGACTGATGGACAAAAACATCACAGGCTTGTATCCAGTACACGGAGGCTACACTGAGGCAGCCACTTGCCAGGCAAGTGACAAACAGCCCAGCCCTGCAGCCTTAGCAGGTATTTTTTTGGAAGGCCTCTGCCTGACACCTCCCTACCCCAGCCCTTGGAAGACCCTGGACAGAGCTCCTACAGGACAGGAAAAAGGGCATGGCTGGCACACACTTCTTTAATAGTAATGATTTAATAACCTCTTTTTTCTGCCCACAGTTTTTGCTTATGTCTTTGTATATATACTTATTTATGCCCTATTCCTTCCAGAAAGAATTTAAGATAGCTCAATTTTTTACATAATTATTTCATTGCTCCCCCTCAAATTCTATTCTATAATAAATTTTATATAATAAAGTAATTCCATGTTTTTAATAATAAAAAAGAACAAGAAGAGCATACGATTTCAATACATAATTCTGGCAAAATGATGCTCAAGAAAGGAGTTACTTCTTCACTGGCTGTCGTGGTCAATTTTCCTATAACAACCAGGAAAGACCAGAATAACCAGGAATAACCATGTGCACAGAGGCTGCCCACACTCTGAGACATGGGGGCTCTCCACGCACAAGGCAAGGTTACTTCCCGGCTCATGGGCGGGCTGGAGAACAAGCCTCTGGCTGAGTGTGTTTGGGGGCTGCCTCACTCGCCATACAAGCTCAGTGACTCCAGCCTGGGTGGGCTCCCTAACAACCAGTCGGAAATATTCCAGATGGTTTCCACTGCTTTCTAGTTTATAAGTTTTAGTCAGTCAAAGAGCAGAGGACATACCTGGACAAAAAACAAAAAATTGAGATTTGAATTAAACTGACCTTTTAATTTATCATTTTTCTTCTGTCTTTTGTTTTGATTTTAAAATTCTATTTTAAAAGTATTTCTTGCCAAAGTAATACACTTACCTGAAACCAAATCAACCAGTAAAAAGGGCTGAATGAAAAGCAACCAGAGAGGACTTCCAGCCAAGATAGAGGTGTAGGTGGACGCACCGTGCCTCCTCTCACAACCAAAATTAAGGACAACAAATATTTAGAAAAAGAAAACAATCAGAGCTATAGAAAACTGAACTGTAGGGAAATCCAACAACCATTCATCCAGACCGGTAAGAGGGGCGGAGTCGCAGTAGGAAAAAGTGGAGGTGCAGACCCGGGAATGCAGGTAGCAGTGACTGGCAGTTCCCAAGTGTGCAGGCGGCTGGCAGACCCCAGGCCCACAGGTGGCGGCTGGCAGAGCCGGGCATGGGGTGGCAACTGTGCAGACCCAGTGAGGCCGCGCAAGGCAGCTGGCTGACCAGGTGGTCCCACATTCATGCACAGATAATCCAGGCAAAGGGGAAGCGGCGGAGGGGACTGGAATCTAGGAGAGAGTGGAGTAGGTGCCATTGTTCCCTCTCGGACCCTGCCCCCACATACAGCGTCACAACCCAGCGACTAGGCTGCCCCACATTGGGGAACACCTAAGGCTCCACCCCTCACTACGTAACAGCTGCGACCAGACCAAAAACAAAACAAAACAAAACAAAACAACCCCACCAAATATGGCTCAAACTGGAGAACAAATGAAAGCCCCAGAGCCAATTCCTCTAAGCAAGGAAGAAATAGCCAACCTATCAGATGTACAGTTCAAAGCCCTGGTGTCAGGATGCTCACAGAATTGGTTGATTTTGCTCACAAATTAGATGAAAACATGCAGGCTACAATACGTGAAATGAAGGAAGATGCATGGGGAACCAATAGAGATGGGAGGAAAACTGGGACTCAAATCAATGGAGTGGACCAGAAGGAATGAAGAAACAACCAAACAGAAAACAAGGAAGAAACAAGAATTCAAAAAAATGAGGAGAGACTTAGGAACCTCCGGGACATCTTTAAACGTCCCAACATCTGAAGTATAGGAGTCCCAGAAGGGGAAGAAGAAGAGAAACAAGTGGAAAACTTATTGGAACAAATAATAAAGGAGAACTTCCCCAATCTGGTAAAGGAAATAGACTACCAGGACGTCCAGGAAGCTCAGAGAGTCCCAAAGAAGTTGGACCCAAGGAGGAACACACCAAGGCACATCGTAATTATGTTAGCCAAGATTCAAATGAAGGAGAGAATTCTAGAAGCAGCAAGGGATAAGGAGACAGTCACCTACAAAGGAGTTCCCATCAGACTATCAGCTGATTTCTCAAAAGAGACCTTCCAGGCAAGAAGGGGCTGGAAAGAAGTATTTGAAGTCTTGAAAGGCAGGGGACTACATCCAAAATTGCTCTATCCAGCAAAGCTGTCATTTAGAATGGAAGGGCAGATAAAGTGCTTCTCAGATAAGGTCAAGTTCAAGGAGTTCATCATCACCAAGCTCTTATTATATGAAATTTAAAGGGACTTATCTAAGCAAAAGAAGATAAAAAATATGACAGTGAAAAGACAGCAAACTCACAGCTATTAAGAACCACACCTAAAACAAAAGCAAACAACTAGAACAGGAGCAGAACCACAGAAATGGAGATCATATGGAGGGTTAGCAACAGAGGAGTGGGAGGAGGAAGGAGGGGGAAAAGGTACAGAGAATAAGGAGCATAGACGGTAGGTAGAAAATAGGGGGAGGGCAAGAATAGTATGGGAAATGTAGAACTTATATGTATGACACATGGACATGAACTAAAGGGGGGAAATGTGGGTGGGAGCAGGTGTGCATGGTGGAGGGGAGTAAAGGGAGGAATGGGACAACTGTAATAACATAATCAATAAAATATATTTTAAAAAAGACATGCAAATCATAAAAGTGGGTCAGCCAGAAATAAAGAATGTAATTTCTGAAATAAATAATACACTGGAAGGAATACACAGTAAATTGGATGATGCAGAGGACAGAATCAGTGATTTGGAAGATGACATAGGAAAAAATGCCCGAGCAGAGTAGCAAAATGAAAAAAAGATTTTTAAAAATGAGGAGAGTTTAAGAAACCCGTGGGACAACATGAAGCAGAACAACATCAGCATCGCATGAAAACCATTAGGAGAAAAGAGTGAGCAAGGGATGATCAAGAACGTATTTGAAATAATGACTTAAAACTTCCCTAACCTGATGAAGGAAAAGACACACAAGTCCAAGAAGTGCAGAGAGTCCCAAACAAGATGTACACAAAGAAGTCTACTCCAAGACACACTGTAATTAAAATGGCAAAGGTTAAAAACGAGGAGAGAATTTTAAAAGCCTCTAGAGCAGAGGTGTCACACTCGTGTTGACTGGGGGCCACATCAACCTCACAGTTGCCTTCAAAGGGCCGAATATAATTTTAGGACTGTATAAATGTAACTACTCCTTAACTAGGGGCAAGGAGTTCGGTGCTGCCGTTGGGTAGAAACAAGGTGCCAAGCTGGATAAAACAAGGTGGAGGGCCGGATTCGGCCCTTAGGCCTTGTGTTTGCCACCTGTGCTCAAGAGAAAAGCATTCAGTGACTTACAAAGAGCTCCCATTAGACTATCATCTGATTTCAGGACAGAAGGAACTGGCATGAAATATTCAAGGTGACGAAAAGCAAGGACCCACAAACCAGGCTACTTTACCCCAAAAAGCTATCATTTGAATTGAAGGAGGTGGGGTGCTGGGCAGGGCAGGAGAGAGCAATGGGGAAAATTGGGCCAACTGTAATAGAACAATGCATTTAAAAAAACTGAAGGTGAAATAACAAACTTCCCAGGACAAAAAAAAAAAGGCTGAAAGACTTTGTGAACACCAAACCAGTACTGCAACAAATGTTAAAGAAGGGCTTGCTTTAGGAAGAAAACGAAAGAAAAACAGAGGTAAATAGTTTTTAAAAAATGACAATAAATACATTCTATCAATAATCACTTTAAAGGTAAACGGCTTAAAGGTTCCAATCAAAAGACATATGGTATCTGAACGGGTAAGAAAACAAGACCCAACTTCCAGTCAAGATGGCAGGATAGGTAAACACAACTCACCTCCTAGCGCACCACATCAAAATTACAACTAAAATATAGAACAACCATCACACAGAACCATGAGAAACTGAGTTGAAGGGAAACCACATCCATCCAGATGGTAGGAGGGGCACAGATGTGGAACAAGCTTGTCCAATGTCCACTTGTGATGGATAAAAATTCGGAGAGATATTTCAGGAGCAAGGAGTCCCAGCCCCACAGCAGGCCCCCTAGCCCAGGGTTCCAGTGCCAGAAATATAAGTCCCCATAGCTTCTGGCTGCAAAAACCAGCAGGGATTAAGTTGGTGGAAGAAACTTATGGAGTCCTAAGCATTCCTCTTAAAGAACTGACACACAGACTTCCTGAGAATCACTCCCTCTGAGCTCTAGCACCTGGATAGCAGCTTGAAAGGCACCAGTGGCATACGGGGAAGAACTGAAGTGTCTGGCGTCAAGGCAAGAACTAGGGGACAGCTTTCTCCCAGACCTAAAGGTGGGCAGAGGCCATTGTCCCTTTTCTGAAACCCCCCCACACACACACAGAACCACAGAGCAGGCAGGTGAGTGCCATATCTGAAACTCCATCAACATGGCTAACACTTATTTGCCCTATATTGACATCACCTGTGACTCTGTCCCACCAAACTTACAGGCCTATTCAAGCTGTTAATAGTGACTTTTCCATATGAATGGCTGGTTTTGGCTCATGCTTTCCAACTTCCTAAATCCTCTCAAACAAGCCCCAAACAGCCTCAGTGAGCCCCAAGCCCCCATACTTCTTGCTATATGGCTCCAGGCCAGACACTAGCAGCAGCCAGCCTAGATTCACAGCTTGCCTTTGCCTGGAAATCTCGAGGTCCAGCACAAGTAACAGCCATCTCAGACTACTTTATAGCTCATGCAGGGTGGCCCCAGGCAGAACACAGGTGGGGGATGACTTGACCTGCACCACCTGGGAAACTCCAGAGCCTGTGTACCCAGTGGACAACTACAGACCACATCAGAGCACCCTGCCCCTGCACAGCTGATCCTACACAGAGGGCAGAGTTTGGTCACAGCCAATCCTTGCATCTGACTGGCCTGGGTAAATCCCATCCAATGATATGCCAATATCACCAACTCTCAAATACAAGAGGAGGATATACTCAGCCCACATGGAAGGCACACATCATGTACCCAGCTTGGGTGATAAGAGAGGCTGTGTCACTGAACTCTACAGGATATTACTACATTAGGCCACGCTACCAAGACAGGAGTCATAGCAGCTCTACCTAATACAGAGAAACAAACACAGAGAGGCTGCTAAAACGAAGAGAGAAAGAAACATGGTCCAAATGAAAGAACAGACCAAAATTCCAGAAAAAGAACTAAGCAAAACAGAGATAAGCAATCTGTCAGACAAAGATTTCAAAGCAGTGGTTATATGGATGCTGAAGGAACTTACTGAGGACCCCAATAGCATAAAAAAAGATCCAGATGGAAAAGAAGGATTTCTGAACCAAAGGATTACAGTTTGATTCCTAGTCAGGGCACATGCCTGGGTTGCAGGACAGTTCCCAGCAGGGGACACATGAGAGGCAACCATACATTGATATTTCTCTCCATCTCTCCTTCCCTTCCCCTCTAAGATAAATAAATAAAATCTTTAAAAAAAATTCTCTTCAAAAAAAAAAAAAAGGATTTCACTAGTTGAAATAAAGAACAATTTACAGAAAAACAACAGTGGAGTGAGTGAAACCAAAATCAAATCAATGATTTGGAACATAAATAAGCAAAAAATAAATAATCAGACCAAGAAGAAAAAAGATTCCAAAAAAATGAGGATAGGGTAAGCAGTCCATGAGACAACTTCAAGCATTCCAACATTCGAATCATGGGGGTGCCAGAATGAGAAGAGCAAGAGCAAGAGATTGGAAATCTATTTGAAAAAATATGATAGAAAATTTCCCTAATTTGGTGAAGAAAATAGACATATAAGTCCAGGAAACACAGAGAGTTCCAAACAAGATGGATGCAAACAGGCCCACTCCAAGACGCATCATAATTAAAATGTTAATGGTTAAAGGTAAAGAGAGAATCTTAAAAGCAGCAAGAGAAAAACAGTTATCTATAGGGGGGTTCCCATAAGACCATCAGCTGATTTCTCAAAAGAAACTTTGCAGGCTAGAAGGGACTGGCAAAAAATATTCAAAGTCATGAAGAGCAGGGACCTACAGCCAAGATTGCTCTACCTGGCAAAGCTATCAAAAAGCAGAGAAAGAACTTCCCAGATAAGAAAAAACTAAAGAAGTTCATCATCACAAAACCATTATTATATGAAATGTTAAAGAGTCTTATTTAAGAAAAAGATCAAGGTGTGACCAGGCATGGCGGCTATACTACTATTGAAGGACAAGGTGTTGAGATTTGCTTTGAACTCTATAATCCTAGAATCCAGGAGATCCAAGTGGTCAAATTGGAGAGATGACTGGATAGCAGCTTGCTGTACTTATGTGACACCCTTCTTGAGTATAGCACTTTTGATATTAACATGAAGCCAGAAGTACAAGAATCTAGCCAAGAAGTTCCTGTCAATCAGGTATAATAAGTTGAACACTTCAAACTGGAAATTGAAGTATAAAATAAGAATCATCTTAATGAAAACTTTTAGAAGAATTTTGCTTATGACTATCAGCCTAATTTGTCCCTTGGCCTCCTTTTTAATCTCTTCCTCAGCTGAAAGTGAAAATGAAGCCCAAGCCCTGGTCCAAAAGCTGGGAGCGTCCGAAGTTTAACATTAAAGGGATCAGGTTTGATCTGTTTAGCTGAAGAGCAAATGAAAGAAGCTCAGAAGTGGAGTCAGCCATGGCTTGAGTCTGACATGATGAGGGAATATGATACTTCAAAAATTGAAGCTGAAATATGGAATGAAATTCAAGCATCAAAAAAGTCTTGATCTGAAAATATATTTAGCTTCTTGCAGATAATATGCTGACTCTCAGAGGATTTTTTTTAGAGACCAATTTAATTTCATATATAAGGACACAGTCATTCAATCAACTAAGCATTCATTATTTTATGAATACTGCTTTAAAAAATTTAAATTAGTACATCTGTTTATTACTTTAAAAGGTAAAAGTATACATGCCAAAAAAAGAAAAAGAAAAGATCAAAATTGGAATAAAATGTCAATAAATACATATCTATCAACAATTGTATCTAAAAAACAAACTAAGCAAACAAGAATTACAGAGAGAGAATCGTGGATATGGAGAGTGTTTTGATGGTTGCCAGATGGGAGGGGAGTGTGGGGGAATGGGTGGAGAGGTGACGGGATTAAGAAGCACAAATAGGTAGTTACTGAATAGCTGTGGGGATGTAAAGTACAGTGTAGGAAGTGGAGCAGCCAAAGAATTTATACATATGACCCATGGACATGAACAGTGGTGGGGGGATTGCCTGATCAGGTGGGAGTGCTTGGTGGAGGGTGGCAAAGGGGGAAGAATTGGGACAACTGTAATAGCATAATCAATATAATATAATTTTTAAAAAACCAGTGAGATCAAGGAAGAAATCAAAAGATACCTTGAACAAACAAAGAGGACACAACAATCCAAAATCTGTGGGACACAATCCTAAGAGGGAAAAACATAACATTACAGGCCTATCTCAAGAAACAAGGAAAAGCTCAAATAAACAATCTAACTTTACACTGAAAGAAATCTGAAAAAGAACAACAGAGACCAAAGTGAGAGGAAGGAAAAAAATAATAAAGATCAGAACAGAAATAAACAAAATAGACTTTAAAAAAATAATACAGACTTCCAGCCAAGATGGAGGCATAGGTAGATATACTTTGCTTCCTCGCACAGCCAAAAGGACAACAAATTTAAAAACAAAAAATACCCAGAACTTCCAGAAAATCGAACTGTATGGAATTCCAACAACCAAGGGGTTAGAGAAGAAACATTCATTCAGACTGGTAGGAGGGGCAGAGACATGCAGTTGGGACAAAGAGGACGCACAGCAAAGTGGGGGCTGGAGGACCAGGTGGACAAAGCAGTGGCTGGCAGACCAGGCAGTCCCACATTTGAGTGCAGATAAACCCAGAGGAATAATAGGAGAGCAAGACAGACCATGCAACCCAGGGCTCCAGAGTGGGGAAATAAAGCCTCAAAACCTCTGGCTGTAAAAACCTGTGGGGATTGCGTCAGCGGGAGAAACTCCCAGCCTCACATGAGAGTTTGTTGGAGAGACCCACAGGGCCCTAGAAGGTACACAAACCCACCCACCTGGGAATCAGCACCAGAAGGGCCCAATTTGGTTGTAGGTAGCAGAGGAAGTGACTGAAAGCCCTCTCAGAGTTGAGCAAGTGGCACTCTTCCCTCTCAGACCCCTCCCCCACAGTGCCAAAATGCAGTGACCTGGGTTCCCCACTCTGGCGAATACCTAAGTCTCCACCCCTTACAGCGTAACAGGTGTGCTGAGACCAAAAAAAAAAAAAAAAGAAAAAAAGACCCAAAAGAAAGAACAGATCAAAGCTTCAAAAACAGAACAAGAAGGGACAAGAAAGAAGTATTCAAAGTCATGAAAGGCAAGGACCTACATCCAAGATTACTCTATCCAGCAAAGCTACTGTTTCTAAAGGAAAGGCAGATAAAGTGCTTCCCAGATAAGGTGAAATTAAAGGAGTTCATCATCACCCAGCCCTTATTATATGAAATGTTAGAAGAACTTATCTAAGAAAAAGAGGATCAAAACTATGAACAGTAAAATGACAACAAACTCACAACTATCAACAACTGAACCTAAAAAAACAAAACCAAAAACTAAGCAAACAGCTAGAACAGGAAGAGAATCACAGAACTGGAGATCACATGGAGGGTTATCAGTGGGGAGGGGAAGGGAGGAGAATGGCAGAAAAGGTACAAGGAATAAGAAGCATAAATAGTAGGTACAAAATAGACGGGGAGGTTAAGAATGGTATAGGAAATGGAGAAGCCAAAGAACTTATATGTGCGACCCATGGACATGAACTAAGGGCAGGGAATGCTGAAGGGAAGGTGGGGTGCAGGGCAGAGGGGGATAAAGGGGAGAAAAAAATGGAACAACTGGAATGGCATAATCAATAAAATATACTTTTAAAAAATCCCCTGTATCTATGCCCTGACTGGTGTGGCTCAGTGGACTGAGTGCCAGCTGGTGGACCAAAGGGTTGCTGGTTCGATTCCCTGACAGGGCATATGCCTGGGTTGCAGGCCAGGTGACCACTAGTGGGCATGCAAGAAGCAACTACACACTGATGTTTCTCTCCCTCTCTTTCTCCCTTTCCCCATGTCTAAATATAAACAAAATATTTTTAAAAAATCCCCTGTATCTAAAATGTGTCTTTTACTTAATGAAAAGCATTTTGGTGTAGTTTACGTATAATATAAAATAAAAAATATTTAGCACTATAGGCTATTTTTCCGTGTGAAAAATAATCTTTTGTGACATTACTTATTTAATGAGTGTTCTATTCCATTTTATGGCTATATCCCTTCATTTAACCACTTCCTTATTACTGGACATCTAGGCTTCCAGTTCTACTCCTTTAAATCATCTCTGGTTCTAAAATCAATATGGGCTAGCACAGTAGAGAAAAAAATCATACAGACATACATAAAAAGTGCGGACAGTAGCCCTCAGGGACAGCCATATTCTACTTTAATAAAGTATTTACCATTCACAGATTGCAACACCTGTGCTCATGTAGCCAAGAGACTCAGAAAAAGACAGAACAAAAAATTAAAAGAAAAAAAAAGGCAGAGCAATCTTTTTCCACTCTGCCTGTAACAACATACATTGTGCTGCATTAACACTTGAAAAGACATTAAACCTTACCTTTCTAATTCATTTACAATTGAAGCATGAACTTTCATTGCTATTTTGCCATCCAACTGTGTTTTCAGTTCTTGGCATTCAGTGCATAAAATTTCCAACTGCTCCTTGCTTTTAGTTAGCTCCTTTTCTTGGCTCTGTGTTTTAGTCTCCAGAAGCATTAGTTGTTTAGTCAGTTTAGAAACTGAAAAACAAAAGAGATGAATAAAAACTTGGTACAGGAAACTTGATCAATAATACATGATTATTTATTTATTTATTTATTTATTTTTAGAGATGGGGAAGGGAGGGAGAAAGACAGGGAAAGAGAAACACCAACGTGAGAAACACTGAGTGCTTGTCTCTCAAACACACCTGGGCCAGGGACCGAACCCCACATGCAACCCAGGCATGTGCCGACTGGGAATTCAACCTGTGACCTTTCACTTCACGGGATGACACCCAAACAACTGAGCCACACGAGTCAGGGCAATACATGATTATTGATTGCTAGGTTAATACTAATGAGAGTCAACTTATAAAAAATGATCTTTTAAAAATCTTTCAGAGATTTATAAATTACTACTAAAGGCATTGTTCTTAAAAATTACTGTCTTTATATTAAGCATTCACTAAATACGAACTTTCTTACTGAGGTTCAATATCTTGTTATAATTGTTAAATATATAATATTTAGTAAGACATGATTCTAGTCTTCAAGAAATTTTCTAAAGACTTAAGTTGTATGTAAGCATACATCATGATGTCATCCCTAAAACTGCAAGATTTTCAAGGATGTCAATATATGGCCAAGTGCAACGATGGATCCTAATTTAATGTATGATTTTGATCTAATATGGAACCCCAGCACTCCATTCAGTTTCTTCACAGCACGCCCAGTTAAGCCTTAGCCCTTTCCCTTACTAGTCATTAACCCCCTGAGGCAGCCAGAAACGATGGCCCAACCTTGACTAAGGGTCACAAGATACGGGTTTCCATTAAGGTGAAGATAACATCATGGCCTAAGTTTCAGCTCCTGACTTCCAAAGCGCAATGACCCCTGGCCATGTTGCCATGAAACCAGATGGAGGGACCCCAACGTTGACCTCAAGACCTAAAAATATGATTTACTGGACTTACCTCACTCTTGACCAATGAGCAAGACCCATGACCCCAAATCCCTTACTCATGATGACTGTGATTTTGCTCTATAGAAGCCCTTGTCTAGTTCAGGCTTTTGAGCATTAGGTTCCCATTTTTCCTAGATGGTGCCATTCATAATAAAATTGACGGTCTTTTTCCACTGTAATTCTCAGTGTTCAGTGTTTGGCTGTGCTAGCACTGAGTGAACAAACAGTTCAGTAACACAAATTAAGACTCAAATTGATTATTTTTCTTCCCCTTTCTCATTAAATTTGTATGTTTTATGTTCTGTACCTAAAGTAAATCATTAATGCTTCATCCTATGTGACATAGCAGTATGTAATAGGATACTTCCTGGGCATCTGTTGAACCAGTACATAGGAGTACTATAGTGTAAAACTTTAAACACTTCTACTCCATAAAACATTTAGTTGATCACCCTGGCTGCTATGGCTCAGATGGTTGGAGCGTCATCCTGTGAATCACAAAGTCACAGGTTTGACCTCTGGTTGGGGCACATGCCTGGGTTGTGGGTTCGGTCCTGGGTCAGGAGCATAGGAGAGGCAACCAGTCAATGTTTCTTTCTTGCACCCATGTTTCTCTTCCTCTCTCTTCCTCCCTTCTCCTCTCTCTAAAATCAATAAGCATGTCCTTGGGTGAGGATTAAAAAAAAACCATTTAGTTGATCAAAGTAAATAGCTATTTCTGGGAAACAGAAAACTAACAGAGGCTGTTGACTGAGTCAGAGAGGCTGAAAGGTGGCTCTGCTCCACGTAACAAGAAGACTCATCACACCTGTTCAGATCTGCTGTGTTTGAGAAAAGTAAGCGTAGTAAATATAAAATTAATTTTCCCTGTTATCTCTAATCTTGAAAGCAAAGATAGGAGGCTCAGCAACACTCTCTCCCCTTCCCCACAAATAACACTGGAGTAAGAGCACATACCTCTGTGCTGTGCAAAGACTGAGGAGTGGAGAAGTCCCGCGGAGGAAACTCCTGTTGGAGCCTTTGAGAGGTGCTCTCACTTTTAAACCTGACCTGGCTATCAGAAACAAGTGAAGTGCTAGCCTAGCAGTTTCAGCATCAGCAGAGGCTGGTAGTTAACTCTTCCTCAGTGTGGAAGGGGGAGTGGTTCAATAAGCAGGCACAGAAAGGAGAACAAAGTGGGGGATTACATCAGCTCATGCAAGACAGCTTGTATTTCAGCCTCCTGTCCTACACATTCTTTACCGGAAAAGAAAAATCAGTAAAGCAAAAGGAAAAAATGCTGCTTTTTGTTCATAAATTTTGGTTTTGATGAAAGTGGAAGAAATGACTCTTAACCTGACCCACTTCCAAGTCCACCCTTGCATACTGTGAGGCTCGTAGGGACAGGGAGCAACACGAAAGGAGAGCGGGTGGTCACGAAAGTGTCTGACAGAGGTTTACCTCCGGCAGCACCCACAGCTCTGAAGAAAGGGCAAGAGCACAGAGAAGCTGTTTAGAAACCAAATGGTGACTTCCAGCCAAGATGGAGGTGTAGGCGGACACACTGTGCCTCCTCTCACAACCAAAATTAAGGACAACAAATATTTAGAAACAAGAAAACAACCAGAACTTATAGAAAATTGAACTGTACGGAAGTCCAACAACCATTCATCCAGATTGGTAGGAGGGGCGGAGTCGCGGTGGGAAAAAGTGGAGGTGCGGACCCAGGAACACAAGTAGCAGCGGCTCGCAGTTCCCAGGTGCACGGGCGGTGGCTGGCGGTCCCCGGGCCCACAGGCAGCAGCTGGCAGACCCTGGGCACAGGGGGGCAGCTGTGCAGACCCAGTGAGGACGCACAGGGCGGCTGGCTGACCAGGGGGTCCCGCATTCGCGCCCTCGGACGGTCCAGGCAGAGGGGAAGTGGCAGAGGGGGCTGAATCCAGGAGAGAGCAGAGCAGGCGCCATTGTTCCCTCTCAGACCCCACCCCCACATACAGCGTCACAACCCAGCGACTGAGCTGCCCCGCACTGGGGAGCGCCTGAGGCTCCACCCCTCACTACGTAACAGCACGCGAGCGTGCGCAGATAATCCAGGCGAAGGGGAAGCAGCAGAAGGGACCGGAGTCCAGAAGAGAGCGGAACAGGCGCCATTCTTCCCTCTCAGACCCCACCCTCACCTATAGCGTCACAACCCAGTGACTGGGCTGTCCCGCCCTGAGGAACACCTAAGGCTCCACCCCTCATACGTAATAGCTGCGACCAGACTAAAATCAAAAAAGGCTCAAACCGGAGAAAAAATGAAAACCCCAGAGTCAATTCCTCTAAGCAACGAAGAGATAGCCAACCTATCAGATGCACAGTTCAAAGCACTGGTCATCAAAATGCTCACAGAATTAGTTGATTTTGCTCATAAATTAGATGAGAAAATGCAGGCTACAATACGTGAAATGAAGGAAGATGCATGGGGAACCAATAGAGATGGAAGGAAAACTGGGACTCAAATCAATGGAGTGGACCAGAAGGAAGAAACAAACAACCAAACAGAAAACGAGGAAGAAACAAGAATTCAAAAAAATGAGGAGAGGCTTAGGAACCTCCGGGACATCGTTAAACGTCCCAACATCCGAATTATAGGGGTCCCAGAAGGGGAAGAAGAGCAACAAGTAGAAAACTTATTTGAACAAATAATAAAGGAGAACTTCCCCAATCTGGCAAAGGAAATAGACTACCAGGACGTCCAGGAAGCTCAGAGAGTCCCAAAGAAGTTGGACCCAAGGAGGAACACATCAAGGCACATCGTAATTACATTAGCCAAGATTAAAATGAAGCAGAGAATTCTAGAAGCAGCAAGGGATAAGGGGACAGTCACCTACAAAGGAGTTCCCATCAGACTGTCAGCTGATTTCTCAAAAGAGACCTTCCAGGCAAGAAGGGGCTGGAAAGAAATATTTGAAATCTTGAAAAGCAGGGACCTACATCCAAAATTGCTCTTTCCAGCAAAGCTGTTATTTAGAATGGAAGGACAGATAAAGCGCTTCTCAGATAAGGTCAAGTTCAAGGAGTTCATCATCACCACGCTCTTATTATATGAAATGTTAAAGGAACTTATCTAAGAAAAAGAAGATAAAAAATATGACAATGAAAAGACAGCAAACTGACAGGTATTAAGAACCACAGCTAAAACAAAAGCAAACTAAGCAAACAGCTAGAACAGGAACAGAACCACAGAAATGGAGGTCATATGGAGGGTTAGCAACAGGGGCGTGGGAGGAGGAGGGGGGGAAGGTACAGAGAATGAGTAGCATAGATAGTGGGTAGAAAATAGACAGGGGGAGGGCAAGAATAGTGTGGGAAATGTAGAAGCTAAAGAACTTATGACACATGGACATGACCTAAAGGGGGGAATGTGGGTGGGAGAGGGTGTGTAGGGTGGAGGGGAATGATGGGGGGAAACGGGACAACTGTAATAGCATAATCAATAAAATATATTAAAAAAAAAAAGAAACCAAATGGTTCCACTTATTTATTCATTTAACAAATATTCAGGTACAGATCATTGTGTTGTTTCAAATCTTCACATAGTTTTTCCTCTTTATGTAGTGCTATTTCCCTTAAAACCAGTTTTGCTGAATCTAAAGCTGTCATCTATAAGTGATTTACAAAATACATAGAATAATTAAAGCGACACTGTGGAATCTAAGAGAAAGCAATCAATTCCTTATGGATAGTGCCTGGATATGTTATAATATAAACTGCTGCATTTCAGTAAAGAAAAATATATTCTTAAAAATATGATTTTTCTCTATTTTCATTCTGAAGGGGGGACCCTACGAGAAGGGGGGTACAAGCCTAAACTGACACAATGACAACTCCACAGCATTGCCATCACTCACTGGAAAGACGGCTTACCTTCCCGGAGATGCTCCTGCTGGGTATCCTGGGCTTTTCTTTGCTGAATCTCCAGCTGCTCTATCAACAGCCTGTTTTCCTCTAAAACCAATTCCACTTGAGTCTGAAACTGATGCCTACAATTAATTTACAGAATTAAACACTGCCATTCAGGTGCTGCATGATTACAGAGACACTCCGAGTCTAAAAGAAAACAACTGATGTTGTAGGAAATGCATATTTGTACATGTTTTACTGCTCACCATGTTATTAACACATTAATCCCACCATGTGCATTAAATTGAGAGAAAGGACAGTAATGCAGTTTGAATCATGAACTTCTTGATAGCTTTTTGAAATGTAAAATTTCAAACATATACCAAAGCAGAAAGAACAGAATGATGAACTCGCATGTACACAACACCCAGCTTGAACTATGATCGAATGGCCAGTCTTGTGCCATTTACACAGAACTCCAGTCCCCCCAACCACTGGGATATGGCAGTAAACACAGGACCAGGAACATGGCTCATGGGTTTGAAAGTAAGATCTTTTTATTTCAATTTGTTTATGTATTTTCATTTTAAGAAAAAGTAAGAGAAATGAAAATTAAAACCACACTGAGATATCGCCTCACACTGGTCAGAATAGCTGTCATCAATAAATCAACAAACAAGTGCTGGCGAGGATGTGGAGAAAGGGGAACCCTTCTGCACTGTTGGTGGAAATGCAGAGTGGTGCAGCTACTGTGGAAAGCAGTATGGGATTTCCTCAAAAAATTAAAAATGGAACTGCTTTATGACCCAGCAATTCCACTTCTGGGTGTTTATCTGAAGAAACCCGAAACACTAATTCAAAAGAACATAAGCACCCCCATGTTCATTGCAGGATTATTTACAATCACCAAGGTATGGAAACAGCCCAAGTGTCCATCAGTAGATGGCTGGATAAAAAAAAACATGGGACATTTACACAATGGAATACTACTCTGTCATAAAAAAGAAAATGTTACCCTTTGTTGACAGCATGGATGGATCTGGAAAATATTATGCTAAGTGAAATAAGCCAGAAAAAGACAAATACCATATGATTTCACACATATGTGGAATCTAATGAACAAACTGAACTAACAAGCAAAACAGACACAGACTCATAGAGAGCAGGAGACAGTGATGGGGAGGGTGGTTAAGGAGTAGAGGGACTGAATAAAACGGAAAAAAGACTCATGAACATGGACAACAGCGTGGTGATTGCAGAGGGGCTAGAAGATATAAGGAGACTAAATGGTAATGGAAAAAATATAAAATAAATAAATACTCATAAATTTTTTTTAAAAAGGGAAACTAAACGGGTTTGACTTACACCTACACACAAGGTCAGAGAAAGTATCTGAGGTGCCAGGTTCTCACAAGGACGAGTGGAGGCATGAGAGGCCCAGTCTACCTGACCTGCTTCCCAGGGAGCTACTCAAGGAGGGTTTGAAGGGAGACACAGTAGGAAACCTGATAGAAAATCCAAGTTCAGCAGGAGAAGCCACAGTGTACCAAGATCCAGCAGCTGCCTGGGCCAGTCCCAACTGACACATCAGTGATCATAAAATCAGGGAAAACTGACATACCAGTAAGAATGTTTTTGACTACCAAATTTCTGAATCTCACATATGGAAATATTTAACTTTTTTACAGTAATTCTGACATACTTAAAAACATACTAAACAAACCAGACCTACACAAAGCAAAAAAGATGTATCTGAAAAGTTCTGCTTTCTTAGTCTTGCCTGGATACTCCCTTTAGACTTTTGAAGACATTTACTTTCTCAAATTCACTGAACAGGCATTGTCTGCTGCTGTCCAGATGAACAGGATGCAGCCCTGCCCTTGAGGAGCTCAAAAAGGAGAAAAAGCAGACAAATGTGGAACACATGGCTGCCAGTGTGTGGCAGGTATGAGAACATGTGTGTTTAAGGCTAGGTCAGAAACTAAGACAAGAGAGCAATTAACTCTGCGTATAGGAAGAGCTGCTGGCCAGCCCCGTTTGGGGGTGGAGGGGACTAATGTATGAGTAGCAATGCAGATGGGGCATTCAAGGGGTGGGAGCAGTATCAGCCATGGGATGGAAGTGAGGCGGCACTTGGCTGCCAGGGAATGGAAGGCCTGCACAGAAGAAATAGTCCAGGGCAGACTGTGCTGGGGACAGCTGGCTGTGCAGGGCCTCATCCTGGGCTGACTGTTCGAAAAGCCCTGGAGCAATCACTGGGGTCCAAGAAAAAATGTGACCCAACAGGTCTAGGGTAGGAAAAGCACCCTAGAAAAATACAACCTCAGGAAATAAAAATGGGGAAAGCAAATATAATTCAGGCTTAAAAACCTACTTAGAATTTTCAGACTAATCTTTAAAATACAAGTTCAGAATAAACTACTAGAGTTTCATTGTACCTTACTAATTTCTTAGAAACTCTCCCTTAAAATGTTTTAGTTTAAAAAAGGAAATGTATTTAATGATCAAATAAAGTTTATTCCTATTATCTTTCTTTTAAACCAGTAAAATACCAGAAATACAACAGCACTTGCCATTCCTCGGTGGTAACAGGACTCCTTTTATTTAACTGCTGGTGCAATTCTTTATTTTCGTTCACCACTTCTTGGACTCGAATCCCAAACACTCTCATTTCCTCCTGAAACGAAATTTATGTAAATTGGAACACACATACACACATATCTATATCTCTTAGTTCTAGTGCTGCTGCTGTGGCTAAAATCAAATGCTAATGGCTTTTTAGAAGTCTCACAGCAACAGCAGCCTGCAACTTGGTGCCAGCACCAAGCACCTGCTTTCAAGGAGCTCACAGTCTAGTGAGTTTGGAGAGACAACTACAATGCTGAGTACAAGGGACACTGAACCACGGGTTTTAAACATTTGATTCCTAATTTCATAACATTTTTGTATAACTGCCAAATACCTGAAAAGAGAAAAGGGGCATAAGAAAAGCAGAGATATTTGTAAACACTAATTTTTCCTTTGTTTAAACATTTTGAAGGAGCCCGTGGCCAGGAAGCTCAGTTGGTTAGAACATCATCCTGATATGCCAAGGGTGTGGGTTCAATCCCTGGTCAGAGCACATACGAGAGTCAGCCAATGAATGAAATGCATCAATAAGTAGAACAAATCAATGTTTCTCTTTTTTCTACCCTTGTCTGTCTCTCTCTCTCCCTCTCTCTCTCCCTCTCTCTAATCAATCAATTAAAAAAAAAGTTTGGAGAATAAAATGGAGCTTTTTAGATTAAAAAAACAAGAACTTTTCAAAAGATTAGTTAGTATGAAGGTTGAAATCTCTTAATTTGGCTTCATTACAATCACAAGAAAGCCTGTCTTAAAGCCATCAGTGGGTACAATTTTATCAGTCATTAGCCCCAACTCAAGGACTGTTGCTTAGTCTCAGTTTTCAACTCCGAAGTCTGTGTATGTGGCACTTAAAAGCAATTTTAATTACAGTTAACATTCACTATTATTTTACTTTATTTTCAGGTGTACAGCTGTGGCACTTCTGCTAGGCATCCTCTGTCCCAGCTCTCCTCAGCCAGCCCTTGGCCAGCTTCAGTGTCTTGTGCTGTCCTTCAGTGAGAAACTTAGGTGCCAATACTTATTCTGAGATGCTTCTACATTTTCTTCTCCCAGCTAACCTTTATGCTTATATCTGTTTAACTCAAAACAATGCCACGTAACTTCTCTTCCTCATCTTTCTGCTCAGACACACTCCCACTTGGTGGCAGTCCACTGGCTCCTTCAGAATAGGGGTCAGGCTAACTAAAGCTGCCTGTTTTGTAAATAAAGTTTTATTGGAATGAAGACATGCCCATTTGTTTACATGGCATCTATGGCTGCTCCTATGCTCCAACAGCAGAGCTGAGTAGTTGTCAAACAGAGACTGCATAGTCTGCAAAGCCTAAATTATTTACTAAGTGGCCTTTTACAGAAAATGTTTCCTGACCCCTGATTTAGAAAGAGCACAAATTAATAATTTTCTCAATTATTAGAACTGATATCCACCAATTAGTACAAGATCTATTCACCCTCTAGAAGAAAATGTTCAAAACAGCATTATGTGGGCCATGCACACGAGACAGTGTAGTAAGAACAGACTGGTCTTAAGAGACCCATCCAACTGGGGATCCCAGAAAAACCAACACTTCTCTCCCTGGATCAGTCCAATTCCAGAGATCTCATTGGTCACTCGGAGGAACATGGAGGGGTACAGCATGGAAATGCATGAATGTATCTACAACACCCACATAGCCTGGGTCTCCTGTGCAAGTAAAATGAGCTCCACTGCCAGAAGCCATTCCCATTAAATAGAGGTAAACAAGGCAGAAATGAATAAAAACCTCACTTCCTCATTGTTCCCAACAGTTCAATAACTGCAATTCTCTGGGGTCAGCTCCTCACTGAATTAAGAAGTCTATGTAAAACACCCCTGCCTACTACCTACCCTGGTCTGCCCAAATGTCCCTTCTAACAGCGGTGTTCGCAGATGCAGAGTGCCAGGAAAGGGGTGCCTCCCACTGCTGCCTTCTCTGCACGGAGACCCCAGTCCCTAGGGAGCTGCTTGCCTGTGAAACTTCTAATGCAGCACCACCCTGTCCCCCCAGACCTCCCCGATCCCTCCCTGCTTCCCTGCTCCTGCTCCACCAATTACTCCCATCCTGCCTCCCTTCTTCCTTCGTTCCCTCCCTCCTACCATGCTACATACCTTTCTTCCCTTCTCCTTTCCTTTAACAAATACTTGAGAACCCATTAGATGGTGGGCATATCTACTTCAAAATGTCTCTTCAAAGTCTGAAATGGTCTTATTTTGTATAAACCTTATCTCTCCTGAGACCTCTGCCGATTTACCTGAAGGGTGGCAATGAGCTCATCCTTCTCTTTCATTCTGTCTTCATAAGCCAGCAGCAGGGGTGATAGATACTTTATATCCAACTGAAGATAATGGGGTAAAGAAGGTTAATATATTTCTTATTTCTAAACACAATCAGCACATTTTTTAAAAGATGAGAAAATACACTTAATCTGGAATAGATGTGAATAGCTATTCAAATATACCCCAGAAAAATATGGACCTGAAATTAAATAACTTTCACTTACCAACCAGGGTGGTATAGGGCCCTTTGATGGGAGGCCTTCAATACTTATACTCTAAGAATAAAACACATTTTGAACACAAATTAAACAACACCCTTGAAATTTCAAGCCTTAGATGTTCTTAATCTACTATGTATCAGCAATCTATGCATCTATATATGCAGGCACATATATATGAGAAAAATTTCTTTTGAATTATTTAAGAATTTGCAGATATAATGCCTCCTTTCCTATAATACTCTGGTGTATAATTCCTGAAAAGAAAAACCTTCACTTACTCAACCACAGCACTGTCATAAAAATCAAGAAATCAACAGTGATGTACTATATTCTAATCTATAGAATATATTCATATTTCACCTATTTTCTTTTCTCGTTTTGAATCCACATGTAAGTGACACAATGCAGTATCTGTCTGGCTTATTTCACTAAGCATAACACCCTTCAGATTCATCTATGTTGTTGCAAATGGCAGGGCTGCCTTCTTTTTAAAGGCTAAATAATATTCTATCGCATATATATGCAAATCATTCATATATACATGTATCTCACATTTTCTTTACCCATGGACACATAGGCTTCCACACCTTAGCTAATGTGAACAATGCTGTAATAAATATGGGTGTACATGTTATCAAGAAGGTGATTTTCTGCCCTGGCTGGCGTAGCTCAGTGGATTGAGTGCGGGCTGCGAACCAAAGGGTTGCAGGTTTGATTCCCAGTCAGGGCCCATGCCTGGGTTGCAGGCCAGGCCCCTAGTGGGGGCCACGTGAGAGGCAACCACACATTGATGTTTCTCTCCCTCTCTTTCTCCCTCCCTTCCCCTCTCTAAAAATAAATAAATAAAATCTTAAAAAAAAAAAAAGAAGGTGATTTTCTTTTGGATATATATCCAGAAGTGGGCGTGCTGAATTACATGGTAGTTCTATTTTTAATTTCCAGATGAACTTCCATACTATTTTCCATTGTGACTATAATTCACTCCTATCAACAATGTACAAGGATTCCCTTTTCTTTACACACATTCCTGCATTTCTTATCTCTTGTCTTTTTGATAATTGACAGGCTAACAGGTGTGAGGTGGTATCTTTCTGTGGTTTTGATTTGCATTTCCCTGATGATTATAGTGTTGAGCAACTTTTCATGTAACTGTCGGCCATTTATATGTCTTCTTTGGAAAATATCTATTGTATTTAGGTCCTCTGCCCACTAAAAAAATTGGTTTATTTGTATTTGTGTTATTGAACTACATGAGTTCTTTGTATGTTTTAGATATTAATCCTTTATCAAAGATGTGGTTTGCAAATATTTTCTCCCATTCCATGGGTTGCCTTTTCATTATGCTCATGGTTACATTTGCTATATAAGATTTTTATTTTGATGTAGTCCCATTTGTTTATTTCTGCTTTTATTGACATTGCTTTTTGTCAAATCCAAAAAATCATTGCCAAGACCAATGTCAAGGACTTTCATTGTTTCAGGTTTTACATTCAAGTCTTTAATCCATTTTGAGTTGATTTTTGTGTATGGTGTTAAGATTCTTTTGCATAAGGATATCCAGTTTTCCAAACAGCATTTATTGAAGAGATTATCCTCTCTTTGTTGTATATCCTTGGCTCCTCTATCAAAAGTAAATCAATCACATATGCATGGATTTACTTCTGGGCCCTTTATTCTGTTCCATTGATATGCCTATTTTTATGCCAGTTCCATACTATTTTGATTACTATAGCTTTGTAATATAGTTTGAAATCAGGAGGTGTAATGCCTTCAGCTTTGTTCTTCTTTCTCAAAGTTGAGTTTTTATGGTGAGAAGGTATTGAATTTTGTCAAATGCTATTTATACACCTTGGTTGTTCAGTAGCATGTTGTTCAATCTCCACATGTTTGTAAGTTTTCTTTTTTCTTGTTGTAAGTGATTTCTAATTTCATACATTATGGTCAGAAAAGATGTTTGATATGATTTCAATCTTCTTAAACTTATTGACTTATTTTGTGACCTTAATATATGGTCTATCCTAAAGAATGTTGCGCATGCACTTGAGAAGAATGTGCATTCTTCTACTGTTGGCTACAAAGTTCTCTATTAGGTCTACCTGGTCTAATATGTAGTTTAAGTCCAATATTTCCTTACTAATATTCTGTTTTGATGATCTATCTATTGTTGGAGTATTGAGTCCCCTACTATTATTGCTGCTTGTCCCTTCAGTTGTTAATATTTGATATATATATATCAATATACATATACATACATACATACATACATACACACACACACACACACACACACATATCCACACACGCTCTGATGTTGGGTGCATATTTATAGTTGTTATATTCTCTTGATGACCTATCATTATATAATAAACTTCTTTGTCTCTTTTACAGTTTTGACTTAAAATCTATTTTGTCTGATGTAAGCACAGTTATCCCTGCTTTCCATTTGCAATAAACATATTTTTCCACCCCTTCACTTTCAGTCTGAGTGTGTCCTTACAGCTGAAGTGAGTCTTTTGCAGGTGGCCTAGAGTTGGGTCTTGTTTTTTTTTTTTTTTACCTATTTTCCTACTCTATGTCTTTTGACTGTAGAACTTAGTCCTTTCATTTTAAGTAATTATTAAGTATGGAGTTTTTAATCACCATTTTGTGTTCATTGTTTTGTGGCTGTTTTGTGGTTCCTTTCTTCATTTCTCCTTTTCTTGCTCTCTTCCTTTGTGCTTTGATGGTTTTCTGTAGTGGTAGGCTGTGATTCTGGATTCCTTTTTTATTTTTTGTGTACATTTACTATAGGTTTTTGCTTTGTGACTATCATGAGGTTTGCACAAAACATCTTTTAACAGTCATTTAAGCTAATAACAACTTCACTTTGAGCTTCTAATCAGCTTGCATCTCCATGCTCACCACAGTTCCCCTTGTTGGGACACTGGTGGGTCTTGGTTAACACCAAACATATAAAACTCTATGTTTTTACCACCACCCCACATTTTGTTTTTGCTACCATAATTTGTACCTTTTTATATTGTGTCTCCATTAACAAATTATTGTATAGTTATTTTAAATACTTTTGTCTTTAACCTTTTTACTAGAGTTATAAGTGATACAACCCACAACCATTACAATATTAGAGTATTCTGAATTTAACTATATGTTTACCTTTACCAGTGAGTTTTATACTTTCATATGGTTTTGTTACTAATTAGCACCCACTCTTTTCAGCCTGAAGAACTCCATTTCTTGGAAGGTTGGTCTGCTAGTGATGAGCTCCTTCAGGTTTTGTTTGTCTGGAAAACACTTTATCTTTCCTTCAGTTCTGAAGGACACTTTGCCAGGTAGAGTGTTCTTAGCTGGCATCCTACTCTCTTGTGGCCTGCAGTTTCCACTGAAAGTTCCACTTACAGTTTTATGGAGGTTCCCTCATGAAGGGTTTTTGTTCTCTTGCTGTTTTAAGATTCTCTCTTAACTTTTGACAACTTAATGATAATGTGTTATGGTGTGGGTCTCTTTAGATTAATTCCATTTGGTGCTCTGGACTTCCTGCATCTGGATGTCTGTTTCTTTCCCAAGGTCAGGGAAGTTTTCAGCCACTGCTTCTTTGATAAGCTTTCTGTCCCTCTCTCTCTTCCCCTTCTGAGACCTCTGTGATATGCACATTCCTCTGCTTGATGGTATTCCATAAGTCCCTTAAGCTGTCTTTTCATTCTTTCTTTTTTGATCCTCTGATTGAATGGATACTACTGCCCTGTCTTCAAGTTCACTGTTCCTTTTCCCTCTTGCTCTAGTCAGCTCTGGAACACTTCTATTGAAATTTTCAATTAAGTTATTGTATTGTTCAGGTTTATGATTTATTTGGTACCTTTTTATATATTCTGTCACTGTTGAAATTCTCGCTTATTCATGCATTGTTTCCCTGACTTTGATGAGCATCTTTATGATTGTTATTTTGAACTCTCTGTTATTGAGTAGATCACTAATCTCCATTTCATTAAGACTGGTTTCTGAAGATTAATTTTGTTCTTCTGTTTGAAACATATTTCTTTCTTTCTTCATTTTCCTTGACCCTCTGTGTTGGTTTTGCAGCCTCCTCTCCCAATCTTGACAGAATGGACTATTGTAAAAGACAAATCTCATCAATCAGCCAAATGATCTTCTGTTGGAGATGAACCTCGTCAATGAGACCAGTTGGAGCTCCCAGTTGCCTTTCAAACCTCTGTCCACTCTTTGTTGTTAGTGGCTCCCATTAGTTGAGGGTGTACCAAGACCCACCAATGTCCCAGTGAGGGCGAATGCAGTCCGCACCTAGATGCAGGATGATTAGAAGCCAGACAGCAGCTAGGAAAGTATGCAATTATACCTCTTTATACCAGGGAAAAAGGTGGAAGATGGTCATTTTTGCCTGCTTCGTTTGTGCTGAGCCTGGGTATGTAGTTGAGCCCATTTAAAAATTGTTTCTTTGTTTGCTGTAAAGTTGTATGGGACTCATAAATGCAAGCCCCATTGACTAGAGTTAGGTGATTTGAGGTCATTATAAACTAATCTGCCTTCTTTTGGAAGCTAGTGAACTGACAAACAACAGTTGTAAACTTGAGGGGCAAGACTGAGAATGGAGCAGCTGCATGGACTTTCATTCTTTAACTTTACATAAACTTCTGTATTGTCCCGGGTTTTTTTGTTGTTGTTGTTATCCTTGCCCTAGAACATGCTTATTGATTTTAGAGAGAAGAAAAGGGAGGGAGAGAGACAGAGGGAGAGAAACGCTGATATGAGGGAGAAACATCGATTGGTTGCCTTGCACAGGCACCCCCCGACCAGGGACCAAACACAAAATCCAGGTATTTGCCCTGACTGGGAATTGAACCCATGATCTTTTGGTTTACAAGACAATGCTCCACCCAACTGAGCCACACTGGCTACAGCAGTCCTACTTTTTTATAAAGAGCCTTTACTGCCTTTGTTAGGAGAAAGGAGGGAAGAAAGGGAGGAAGTGAGAGAGGGAAAGAAGGGAGAAAACGAAGGGAGGAGGTGGAAGGAAGAAGAAAATAGAAAGGTCCCTAGAAATACTGTGCTTTGTCTTTTTATATCAAATTTTGTAATAGATATGAACCCCTCATGTTCAGAAATCAAATTTAACAGGAAGGGTTAAAAAAAATCTGAAAACTAGTGGGCTGGAATGGGAGTAAAAGGCAGAAAACTGTACATGAACAACAATTAAAATAAAATTTAAAAATAAAAAATAAAATTTAAAAAAATCTGAAAACTGGTATTTCTTAATCGGAAACATTACCTCTTCCTGGGATAAATGCCTGAATTTTGTTTGATATCTGCTCAGTTCTACATTCAAACGATGGACAGTCATTTTCAACCCATCATTTTCATCCACGAGTTCTTGAGTTTGTTTTCTTAGAGAAAGTAATTCAGGTGCAGCAACTACTGAAAAAAAATATTACACTATAAGAACTTATATCAGATTAATTAAGATTTTATATAAATTGTTAATTATCTGCCATTTTTTCCTTTTAGGCTCACAGAGGCACCGAATGACAAATATATAGGTATAAATGAATAACAATTTCTAAGTTTTTAATACTAAATAGTCAATACTGTGGAAGTTTTTACATGTACTATTAACTAAGGCAAAATAAAAACTTTACATTGAAAAGGAAAAGTCATTGTTTCCAATGATATCTAAATATTTGCCTTGCAAATCATACAGAATTAATGGAAAATTTATTAGAATAACCTTTCCAAATAATAGCAATGTCTATTAGAAAACATAATAGAAAATAGATTCCACAAAGTAATAATACAAATAATATAGAGTATCTAGAAATAAATGTGCATAAGACAAGAAATATGCAAAGTAAGTATGAAGAAAATGACATCATCTCTCTTCAGGCGACAATGTTAGTTCTATATAAATAGATAAATGTATAGAGACAACATTAGTCAATATTTATATAATCTGATTGCAGGTAAAAAGGGCATAAGTCATAAAAATTATTTCATAGATTTAGTTAAATTATCAATAAACTGAGAAAATATTACATATATGACAAAGGCTAATATCCTTAATACATAAAGAGCTCCTATGAACCATGAGAAAAAGCCAAGTATCTTAATATAAAGTGGGAAAATTGGTATTTTTAAAGATTTTATTTATTTATTTTTAGAGAGAGGGGACAGGAAAGAGAAAGAGAGGGAGAGAAATATTAATGTGTAGTTGCCTCTTGCACACCCCTCACTGGGAACCTGGCCTGCAACCCAGGCATGTGCCCTAACTAGGCATTGAACCAGTGACGCTTTGGGTTGCAGGCTGGTGCTCAGTCCACTGAGCCACACTAGCCAGGGTAAAAATGGGAAAATTTAAAAATGAAAAATAAAGTAATCTGCAAAGATATGAGTATATAAGCTCATCAATAATAAAAAGAAATAGAAATTAAAATGTGATTCCTTCTTTTTTTTCCTATCAAATTAGAAAGAAAAATATAATCCTCATCATTGGTAAATACACAGTAAAAAGCACTTTATATGCTGCTCAGTGGGATAAAAAACTGATATGAAATATATGTAAAGTTACTCTCCCAAACATCAGATGCAGAAGTGTTGGAATTTCTTTAGCACAACATTAATGAAAGAGCAGATAAAATCAAATTACAAGTATAAGAATATTAATGAAAGAACCTAAAATATAACACAAAATATAAACATTAATAATATTATAACCTAAAATATTAATTCTCAAAATAAATAAGAAAATGAGTGAAGCCCTGTTTGTTCCTTTAATGAAAGAACTGTGTAGTTGTCCCCACCTTCCTGAGAGGATGCTTTCTCAGCCTCTTCCAGCAGTCCATTTTCTTTTTGCATTCTCTTAAGTTTTTTCATTTCTTGTTTTACTACATTAAATTCAAGAGTAAGGGTTTGGTTTGTACTGTTCACATGCAAGTTTTCTTCTTTTAATTCCTCAAACTCTTCTTTGGTTATTTCTATCCATTGTTGATGTATTTTACCAGTTATATCTGAAACGGTACAGGGAAAGGAAAAACGTTTTAAAATAGTAACTGACATTTACAATTTTATGTCAACATTATACAAGACCTCATCTGGAAAACCATGTGTGCAGGGCCAAGATGGAGGCGTAGGTGGACACACCGTGCCTCCTCTCACAACCAAAATTAAGGACAACAAATATTTAGAAACAAGAAAACAACCAGAACTGATAGAAAATTGAACTGTACGGAAGTCCCTTATCCAGACCGGTAAGAGGGGTGGAGTCACAGCAGGAAAAGGTGGAGGTGTGGACCCAGACATGCAGGCAGCAGTGGCTGGCATTTCCCAGGCACACAGGCAGCGGCTAGTGGACCCTGGGCATGGGATGGCAACTGTGCAGACCCAGTGAGGCCACGCAAGTCCGCTGGCTGACCAGGTGGTCCCACATACGCATGCAGATAATCCAGGCAAGGGGAAGCGGAGGAAGGGACTGGAATCAGAGAGAGAGGGGAGCAAGTGCCATTGTTCCCTCTCAGACCCTGCCCCCACATACAGCCTCATAAGTCAGCCACTGGGCTGCCCCGCCCTGGGGAACACCTAAGGCTCCACCCCTCACTACGTAACAGCTGCCACCAGAAACCCCCCCCCAAACCACAAAAATGGCTCAAACTAGAGAACAAATCAAGCCTCCGAGCCAATTCCTCTAAGCGATGAAGAGATAGCCAACCTATCAGATGCACAGTTCAAAGCCCTGGTCATCAGGATGCTCACAGAATTGGTTGATTTTGCTCACAAATTACATGAAAAAATGCAGGCTACAATACGTGAAATGAAGGAAGATGCACAGGGAACCAATAGACATGGGAGGAAAACTGGGACTCAAATCAATGGAGTGGACCAGAAGGAAGAAACAAACAACCAAACAGAAAACAAGGAAGAAACAAGAATTCAAAAAAATGAGGAGAGGCTTAGGAACCTCCAGGACATCATTAAACGTCCCAACATCCGAATTACAGGGGTACCAGAAGGGGAAGAGGAAGAGCAACAAGTGGAAAAGTTATTTGAACAAATAATAAAGGAGAACTTCCCCAATCTGGCAAAGGAAATAGACTTCCAGGAAGTCCAGGAAGCTCAGAGAGTCCCAAAGAAGTTGGACCCAAGGAGGAACACACCAAGGCACATCATACTTACATTAGCCAAGATTCAAATGAAGGAGAGAATTCTAGAAGCAGCAAGGGATAAGGGGACGGTCCCCTACAAAGGAGTTCCCATCAGACTGTCAGCTGATTTCTCAAAAGAGACCTTACAGGAAAGAAGGGGTTGGAAAGAAGTATTTGAAGTCTTGAAAGGCAGGGGACTACATCCAAAATTGCTCTATCCAGCAAAGCTGTCATTTAGAATGGAAGGGAAGATAAAGTGCTTCTCAGATAAGGTCAAGTTCAAGGAGTTCATCATCACCAAGCCCTTATTATATGAAATGTTAAAGGGACTTATCTAAGAAAAAGAAGAAAAAATATGACAGTGAAAAGACAGCAAACTCACAGCTATTAACAACCACACCTAAAACAAAAGCAAACTAAGCAAATAACTAGAACACAAACAGAAACACAGAAATGGAGAGCACATGGAGGGTTAGCAACAGGGGAGTGGGAGGAGAAGAGGGGGGAAAGGTACAGAGAATAAGTAGCATAGACGGAGGGTAGAAAATAGACAGGGGGAGGGCAAGAACAGTGTGGGAACTATAGAAGCTAAAGAACTTATGACACATGGACATGAACTAAAGGGGGGAATGTGGGTGGGAGAGGGTGTGCAGGGTGGAGGGGAATGATGGGGGGGAAATGGGACAATTGTAATAGCATAATCAATACAATATATTAAAAAAAAAAACCAACCATGTGTGCAACCACTTCCTATCAGGCCTCATGCTATGTTCTTTGGTCCTGGGAGAGAGAATGGCCTATGTAAGAAAGAATGAGAGGTCTGATGAGACTACAGTGGATGACAGGAAGAGAGGTGACAGAGGGGGAAGCAGGAACCAGAGGAGGCCACCAGGAACCAGAAAGCTTTTTAGGCAGAGGTGTGAAAAGGAAGAGGCTCTATTCTCAGATGAATCTGTCAGGCCAGCCGTAAAGAAAGTGAATGAATGAGGCCCAACCCAGAAGGGCTCTGAGGGGCAGCACTATGGTAGGCATAGAGAGGAAGGGTTATATGAAAGGATTCAGGGATAAGACCACACAGGGCTCAACAGCTGACTAGATATGGACAGTGGGGGACAGGAAATCGAGGATGAGCACCAAGATCCATGGTTTGGAAGACACTTAGTCAGACAAAGAGCACAAATGGAGCAAGGTAAGGTAAGCTCAGTTTAGGACACCAGCCCAAAGCTCTGAAGGCAGCCTCGGCTGAAGAGACGGGTGCCACCAGCATGTGGGCACTAGCTGGTGGCACTAGGGAGAGAAGAAAACCAGTAATAACAAAGGATTTTAAGAAGAAATAGTAAGGAAGATAGGAAAAAACAGAGAATGATGTTCCACATTTTAAGATATGCTCACAGAGGTCAAAAAAGGCAAAAGCTACAATGAGCTCCGTGGCCAGGGCACGCTTCTGGGGGTGGAAACAAGAAGCAGAGCTTCTGTGGACTGACAAGCGTGTGAGGGCTGGTAGCTCCAGACAGTAGATTCGACGCACACCCCAGGGGACAGACAAGGGCTAGGAAGGGGACTATGACTCCAGATACCTCCCCTGGCCCTTCATACACATATATCTGGTCCTTAGAACATGAAAGGAAAGGCTAAGGAATAACTCCACGGCTACACTGAGAGAGAGAGGGGAGCCATGAGGAATCCCAGAAAGAAAACAGTTGAGATTAAGTTGAAGACAGAAGCTGCAGCCTAAAATATGTCAGGAGACGTCAGCTACAAAAGGTGAAGATGCCTCACCCTGGCAGGAAGTGAGAACTTAAATGGCCTAGAAAAGACTGATGAGGAGTCCGGTTAGGGCACCAGATGGGGCTCAAACCCCTGGGCCAGGCAGCTGACAGCAGAGCTGCGTGCCCCTTGGCAGGCAGCACCTACAGGCACTGAGGTCCGAGAGGCAGGGCGGGCTCAAAGGCCTGGCAGTCAGTGGAAACAGGCTGTATGAGTGGCAGCCTGGCTGGCTTCCCCATCGGAGCAGCCTGCAGTAAGCAGATACAGCATCCCCGGGCAGACCAACAGGGACTCTCAAGAACCAGGACAGGCATACCCCCAAGAACCGCCAAGTGTCTGAGCCAAGAGAAGCCCCAAAGTCAAATAACAGGAGAGAGAGGCTGCCACAAAAACTATAAGATTTTGGAATGAGTGCATTTAATATTCTCAGAGAAATGCTTGTCAAAAGTTCATAGAAATCATGTAATCATCTTAAATAACACATAAATTCAAAGGATGTCTGAGTGGCAGAATACATACAATGACGAATGACCCCGTGGGCTAGAAGTTAGAGCCCTAGCAAACTCCCACAATATAGCACTAAAAACACTAAGAATGGGTGAAATTCAAGTCAATCCCACATGGAGCATAGACTTAAAGTGTTGATACTCAATATGGTTTTCAAAAGTGATGTGAAGCATAACAGGCAAAAACTACAAAATATACTTTGAAAGCTACTGAAGCTCCAAAAATGGAAAGTACATCAGAAAACATCTCTAGACCGTACACTCTGCCTCCAAGCCCTGAAGTAGAGCCCTTATTTGCATATACCCACCCTCCCAGCATCTAAGCACACCCCACAGGTCCCTCTACCCACCACCACCCAGGATCTGAGCACATCCCTGGGGACATACTTCCACCATCCAATGTTTGAATGTTTGGACCCTCTCTGTCATTTTTTAAAAGAAGATTTTATTTCTTTATTTTTAGAGAGAGAGGAAGTGAGGAAAAAAGGGAAAGAAACATTGATCAGTTGCCTCTCACACAAACACCCCAACTGGAGACAGGCCGAAACTCAGGCATGCGCCCTGACTGGGAACCGAACCGGAGACCTCCCGCTTTGTGAGACAACACTAGACGCACTGAGCCATGACACTCAGGGCTGGACCCTCTCTTTTGAGGCAAAGGTGAAAGTTCAACAATTGCAACTTTTTCCCAATTCTAGTAAAGGGACAGAAGCAGCAGCTTTTATAGGGAAAAAAAGACCTTTGTTTTATTTTTTAATTTTTTAAATAAAGATTTTATTTATTTTATTTTTAGACAGAGGAGAAGGGAGGGAGTGAGGGAGAGAAACATCAATGTGTGGTTGCTTCTCGCATGCCCCGTAATGGAGACCTGGCCTAAAACCCAGGCATGTACCCTGACTGGGAATCGAACTGGAGATCCTTTGGTTCACAGGCCGGCAGTCAATCCACTGAGCCACACCAGTCAGGGAGAGACCTTTATTTTAGATGAGATTACTCTGGGTATTCTATAAAATTATAAGCTTTTCAATCACAATGAAAATCAAAAGGTAAATACCTGGGAAGGGTGGAGGTTTTCCACATAATGGTGGTTTTTCATCCTGAATGTGGAGAAAAAACATGAGCCTAATAATATTAAGAGTCTTAGCATCTTCTGTTCAAACTTTCTGCCTTTTGCCTGTGACTTCAGACAGGTACTGTGTCCTTATATATAAGTCCCACGAGTAATGGGCTATCAGTTCACATGCTAAACCATGTGATACAGCGGCAAGTGCTGAGCAGAGATATGCAAACCAAACTCCAACAAGGCCTATTATCCTTGGGGTGTGCAAGAAGACCCCATAAACTGCAGAGAAGCATGTTTTCAGGGTGCTCAGAAAAGAATATAAGATCTTGTTTTTCAACACAAAACTTTGAAGAAAGGGAAACCTTTGAACTTTTGTTAATTTTTCCATTACACATCAGTCAATATTAAGCTTCTAATTTCTGCTGAAAAAGTAGATGGGGTTGTAAATTAATCCTACTGAGAAATGTTTAATTTTTAAATTCCTATGACATCACACAAAACTTAAATTAGAACTATTTCTATGTTTGCAAATTAGCTACTGTCTATTCATTCCACAAATTACTTAAGTGATTTCTAAACTCTCAATACATTACTTTCACTTTTAAACTGTGGAAAATATGAGTTTCTTCAAGTTTTTTAAGTATTTAAAAGAAAACATTTAATCATAGAACTTTTAAGGGAAGATTTTTCTCCACAAATCACAAAAGTGGTTTAAAAATTATGGTGGTAATTCAATCTATTGAGAAAACGAGTTTTTAAAAAAGTAATCTTACCTTTAAACTCAGAACAGAATATTTGCCATCTGATTTAAAAAAGAAGAGAGAAAAATTAAAAGCAGATAAAGACATTTGACAACTAAGGGCACAATCACAGAAACTCACCTTCCACTGATGAGCTAAACAAAGCAGGGAGCCCGCTCTGAAGTGCTCGTCTTTGTCCGTCCTGCTCATTCCCGAGCACCCTCAGCAGGTCCCAGGACTGGAGAGCCAAGGCCAAATTCCTCAGAGCGACTCTGAGTCCTTTCCATGCAGGGCTCCTCTCCAACTTTCCAACATGCCCCCCACCCCTGTGCTCTCTCCACATGGTCCACCTGCCATTCCCCAAATGGGCTGGGCCTACTCTGCCTGGAGGTAGCATCCGACTTTGTCAGAAAAGCAGTTGTTCCTTGAAGCAAACTGCCCCAGTGACACAGATGAAAACAAATCTTGCCCAGTAACTCATTTTCAACTTACAAATACACATTCATGATTAAGATCCTCCTTGAAGTGGGTGACCTTACAAGCCGGTTTGCCCATACCCCTTGTTGCAGTGAAAAGTTGGACTTTCAATTTTTTAAAAGGTGGTTGTTTTCAACTTTCCATGATTAATTTGCACAACAGAAATAACTGGCTGAAAAATAAATTAGAAACAAATATGCAAAAAAGTAGAAAAAATTTACAGAATTCAGAAAAACAAACAAAAATGCTTAAATACTTCTTGGTTCATTACAATTACCAACGCTTCAACACTAATCAATGAAGAGCTTATTTTTGACCAAAAGTCACCTAATCCACTATTTTTGACCAAACTGCTTTTTTTTCCTTTTCCTTTTTAATTTTTAAAAAATTTTTTCCAATTAACATTGACATTCATTATTAATAAAACTTTTTGCTAAGTGTCTTGTGGCAGCCTGGGCTGGGGTAGCGGGTGAAACCCTACCTGGTCCTTCCAGCCTCACGCCCCCTCTCCCTGCCACTTTCCACAGTCGCCAGGCGATGTGGCCACTCTCTGGTCTCTGCGCCCACCTCTGCCCCAGCAGCTCGCCATCGGCACATCCTCCCAGTGACTAGAATGTGAGGATAAAGCCTGTGACTCCATCATTTCTGGCACAGAGTAGGTGCTGAATAAATTTCTGATGAGCAAATGCTTAAACTGATACAAAAATAACTTACATTTTTAAATACATTTTATTGATTATGCTATTACAATTGTCCCATTTCCCCCCCATCATTCCCCTCCACCCTGCACACCCTCTCCCACCCACATTCCCCCCTTTAGTTCATGTCCATGTATCGTAAGTTCTTCAGCTTCTATACTTCCCACACTGTTCTTGCCCTCCTCCTGTCTATTTTCTACCCTCCGTCTATGCTACTTATTCTCTGTACCTTTTCCCCCTCTCTCCTCCTCCCATGCCCCTGTTGCTAACCCTCCATGTGCTCTCCATTTCTGTTTCTGTTCGTGTTCTAGTTGTTTGCTTAGTTTGCTTTTGTTTTAGGTGTGGTTGTTAATAGCTGTGAGTTTGCTGTCTTTTTACTGTCATTTTTTATCTTCTTTTTCGTAGATAAGTCCCTTTAACATTTCATATAATAAGGGCTTGGTGATGATGAACTCCTTCAACTTGACCTTATCTGAGAAGCACTTTATCTTCCCTTCCATTCTAAATGACAGCTTTGCTGGATAGAGCAATCTTGGATGGAGGTCCTTCACTTTCATGACTTGGCATACTTCTTTCCAACCCCTTCTTTCCTGTAAGGTCTCTTTTGAGAAATCAGCTGACAGTCTGATGGGAACTCCTTTGTAGGTGACTGTGCCCTTATCCCTTGCTGCTTCTAGAATTCTCTCCTTCATTTTAATCTTGGCTAATGTAATTACGATGTGCCTTGGTGTGCTCCTCCTTGGGTCCAACTTCTTTGGGACTCTCTGAGCTTTCTGGACTTCCTGGAAGTCTATTTCCTTTCCCAGATTGGGGAAGTTCTCCTTTATTATTTGTTCAAATAACTTTTCCACTTGTTGCTCTTCCTCTTCCCCTTCTGGTGCCCCTGTAATTCGGATGTTGGAATGTTGAAAGATGTCCTGGAGGTTGCTAAGCCTCTCATTTTTTTGAATTCTTGTTTCTTCATTCTTTTCTGTTTGTTTCTTTCTTCCTTCTGGTCCACTCCATTGATTTGAGTCCCAGTTTTCCTCCCATCACTATTGGTTCCCTGTGCATTTTCCTTCATTTCACTTATTATAGCCTTCATTTGTTCATCTAATTTGCGACCAAAATCAACTAATTCTGTGAGCACCCTGATCACCAGTGCTTTGAACTGTGCATCTGATAGATTGGCTACCTCTTGGTCACTTAGATGAATTGGCTCTGGGGCTTTGATCTGTTCTCCCATTTGAGCCATTTTTGGTTTTGTTTTTGTGTGGGGGGGGGGAAGGGGTCTGGACACAGCTGCTACGTAGTGAGGGGCAGAGCCTTAGGTGTTCCCCAGGGTGGGGCAGCCCAGTTGCTGGGTCGTGACACTGTATGTGGGGGTGGGGTCCGAGAGGGAACAATGGCACTTGCTCCACTCTCTCTCGGATTCCAGTCCCTTCCCCCAAGCAAATTGGGCCCTTCTGGTGCTGATTTCCGTGTGGGTGGGCTTGTATACATTCTAGGACCCTGTGGGTCTCTCCAATGAATTCTCCTGTGAGGCTGGGAGTCTCTCCTGGCCCCTCACCCCCGACAAGTATTTTCAATCGGTGTTTTTGGTTTTATTTCCTGGCGCTGGGGCCCTGGGTTGCGAGGTCTTGCTCCCCCTTTTTCACCTGGATTATCTGAATGTGAACATGGGACCACCTGGTCAGCCAGCCGCATTGCATGGCCTCACTGGGTCTGCCCGTTGCCACCCCGTGCCCGGGGTCCGCCACTGCCTGCATGCCTGGGATCTGCCAACTGCTGCCTGCGCACCCCGGTCCGCACCTCCACTTTTTCCTGCCGCAACTCTGCCCCTCTTACCGGTCTGAATGAATGGTTGTTGGGCTTCTGTACAGTTCAATTGTCTATCAGTTCTGGTTGTTTTCTTGTTTCTAAATCCTTGTGGTCCTTAATTTTGGTTGTGCAAGGAGGCACAGTGTGTCCACCTATGCCTCCATCTTGGCCGGAAGTCATAACTCACATTTTTAATAACTCTTTTACAATGTCTTGATTTGGTATATTACAATGCTATATCAGATATACTGCTTTCATATTTAATGGAATCTCGTTATGTCCCCCTTAAATTCTTCACAAAATAAAGTTGGGGGGAGGGCAGGGAATTAAATGAAGAAAAACAAGTTTCCAGTCAAAATGGCAGAGTAGGTAAATGCAGCACCTACATCCTCCCATCACCATTTCAAACTTAGAACTAAACTACAGACCAACCATCACTGAGAACCACTTGAAGTCTAGCAGAACAGAAGTCCTATAACTAAGGATATGCAGAAGAAGCCACATGGAGGCTGGTAGGAGGCACAGAAATACAGGACAGTCAGGTCGTACACTTAAGATTCAAGTTAAAATTCAGGAGGAATAGCTCAGCTGCTGAGGTCCCCCCTAAAGAGTGAGGGCTCCCAGCCTTACACCAGGACTCCCAGCCAGGGTCCTAGTGCCAGAAAGAGAAGTCCTAATAACTTCTGGCTGCGAAAATCAATGGGGATTGTGGCTGAGTGAGAGAGAGGGCTTCTAGGGTCCCAGGCATTCCTCTTAAAGGGCCTGCACATAGAGTTACTCCTGATGGACTCACTTGCTCTGAGCTCCAGTACCAAGGCAGCAGCTCAAAAGGGGTCAGAGACATAGGGGTAGGAACTGAATTGTCTGGCTTTGGGGTGAGGGCTGCAGAGGCAGCTTTCTCCCAGAGAGAAGTGCTGGCGGAAAACATTGTTCCTCTGCTGAGACCTCTCCCCACAGACAGAGCAGGTGGGCACCATATCTGACTCACACTGTTCTCTCCCCTCTGGTGATTCCAAGACTCCATCCACCCCACCCAACCTTCAGATCCACTCAAGCCACTTCCAGTGGTGTTTCCCCACTTAAACAGCCTAACCTGACTCAACCTTTGGACTTTGTAAAAATCTCTCAAAGGTTCCCAAACCCCAAACAAGCAGCATCTGACCTCAGCATGCCCTGTCCCTGTTGCTAAGCAGCCCTAAGCCTGGCACTAGTGGCAACCAGCCTCAGTTCACAGCTTGACCTCTCCTGGGCACCTCCAAACCTAGCACAAGTGGCAACCATCTGCAGACTGCTTTGCAGTTCATGCTAGGCGGCCCCAGGCATGACACAAGGAGTGGCCAACCTTAGCCTGTACCTCCCAGGAGGCCCCAGAGCCAGTGCATCCAGTGGACAGCTTCAGACCACACCAGAGCACCACCCAACCAACTCCACCAGTGACACACTCAAGGAGTGGACTCATCTGGCACCAGAGCCCCGCTGAAGCAAGTCCTGCTCCATGGGGTCAGCCCCTGCACAAAAACTCATCTGTTGTAGCCTTGGCCAGTCCTTGCAGCCAATTAGTCTCAGGGGTCAATCCTTCCCACTGATGGGCCAACCACAATCAAGGCTCAACTACAACAAGAGGGTGCACACGGCCCACACTGCAGGGGGCTGGGCACACCTGAAGTGCCCAGCTTGGGTGACTAGGGAGACTGTGCCAGCGGGTCCTACAGGTCACCTACTATGTAAGGCCACTGTACAAAGCCTGGGAAACATAGCAGCTCTATCTAATCCACAGAAACAAACACAGGGAGGCTGCCCAAATGAGAAGACCAAGAAACATGTCCCAAATGACAAAACAGGACAACACTCCAGAAAGAGAACTAAATGAAATGGAGGTAAGCAATCTACCAGACAGAGTTCAAAGTACTAGTTATAAGAATGCTCAATGAACTTAGGAAAAGAATAGATCAACTCAAGAAAGAGATAAAAACATAAATATGAAGATAGAAAATATACAAAGGACCAGTCAGAAATGAAGAGTACAATAACCAAAATGAAGACTACAGTAAGAGAAATCAACAGTAGAGTAGATGAAGCAGAGGATCAAATCAGCAATTTGGAAGAGGAAAAAGCAAAAAAAACACCCAATCAGAAAAAGGAAAAAGAATCCCCCGCAAATGAGGACAGTTTAAGGGGCCCCTGGGACAACATCAAGTGTACCAACATGTACATCGTGGGGATACCAGAAGGAACTGAAAACCTATCTGAAAATACAGCGATGAAAAACTTCCCTAACGTGGTGAAGAACATACACAAGTTCAGGAGCACAGAGAGTCCAGGCCCACACCACAATACATCATAATTAAAAGGCCAAAGGTTAAAGACAAAGAGAGAATCTTTAACAATAGGATTTTAAAAAGCACTTATCTCAGAGGGCTGTTTTGGGAGTTAAATGGTTAATAACAATAGTTTCATTTTAAAGTACTGTGTTTTAAAAATATTACTAAGATAACAATGGTCAAAATTGTAGGAAACTAGAACCAGCTAATAAAAAAAGGAAAATTCAAATATAACTGCTATTACCACAAACTGTGTTTTCTGGGAAAGCTCAAATATTGAATGCAAAATAAGTGAAGGAGCATAAAAAGAATTCCTCAGGCTTTTTTCCCCACTCATGTACTGAGAAGTCCTAAGTCTGACTACAAATCTTGGCTACTGTAAATTACATTGCAATAAATAGGGATGTTACCAAACATCGCTTTGGGTTCCGCTGCCCACTGCCACCCTCCAGAGGCAAAAATTTCAGAGGCAAAGGTTTGATGATAAAAGAAAAACGCCTTTATTCAAAAGCAGATACTGAAGCCTATCAAGTCATAGCTTTAATCACTTAACCCTATCAATTAAGGCTAAACTCTAATACCTGAGTTGTCCTGACTTTTCCCTGTTAGTTTCTATAGTGTCTTGTTTCTATATGGTTAGTTTACAAACTAAAAACAACACAATATACAAAAACTACACAGTTCTGGGAGAATGGCAAGCTTCTGACACAGAGTCTGTTCCCTGGAGAACACCAAAAAAATAAACCTGCTACCTTCTGCCAGGTGAGCCTGACCCTAGGCTTTGCCTAGAGTTCCTACCCATAGAAAATGCGATCCTTTGGGAAATGCAGGCACAGCAGCACAATCATCTAGGCCTCCTTCTGGAAGAACAGCCTGAAAGCGTGAGACTGAGAGCCCCACCTCAGCAGCCAGGGAGTTCCAGCGAGCCTCCAAGCCTCCCAGTTAGAGAGAGCCAGCGCTCTTTTTTTCCCCACCAGCTCTGGAAGCTTTCAGCTTCTCCCAAAGACAGAATCTTAAAAGCAGCCAGAGAAAAGCAGTTAGTTACCTGTTATGGAGTTCCCATAAAACTGCCAGCTGCGTTCTCCACAGAAACTTTGCAAACAGGAAGGGAATGGCACAAAATATTCAAACTGATGCAAAGCAGAGACCTACAACTACGACTACTCTACCCAGCAAAACTGTCATTTATAATCAAGGGACATAGAAACATCTTCCCAGAGAAGAAAAAGTCAGTTATCGTTGATCACCACCAAATCAGTATTACATGAAATGTTAAAGGGTCTTCTTTAAGGAAAAAAAGAAACATCAAAAATATGAACAATAAAATGGCAATAAATACATGTCTATCAATAACCTTCATGGCAATAAATACATATTTATCATATCTACTTTATTTATTTCTCTAAGATTTTATTTACTTTTAGAGAAAGAAGAAAGGAGGGAGAAAGAGAGGGAAAGAAACATCAGTGTGCAAGAGAAACATCAGTTGGTTGCTTGCCTCTCACATGCCCCTAACTGGGGACCTGGCCTGCAACCCAGGAATGTGCCCTGACTGGGAATCGAACCTGTGACCTTTTCAGCTCCCAGGCTGGCACTTAATCTACTGAGCCACACCAGCCAGGGCTCAATAGTTACTTTAAATGCAAATGGATTAAATGCTCCAATCACTGCCCTGGCTGGTTTGGCTCAGTGGATTGAGTGAGGGCTGTGAACCAAAGGGTCACCAGTTTGATTCCCAGTCAGGGCACATGCTTGGGCTGCAGGCCAAGTACCCAGTAGGGGCCGTGTGGGAAGCAACCACACATTGATGTTTCTCTCCCTCTCTTTCTTTCTCCCTTCCCCTCTCTCTCAAAATAAAATAAATAAAATCCTTTAAAAAATTTTTTTTAAATGTTCCAGTCAAACAACGAAGGGTGGCTGAATGGATTAAAAAAAATACCTATACATATACTGTTGACAAGAGACTCACTCCAGATAGAAAGACACACACAGACTGAAAGTAAAGGGATGAAAAAAGATATTCAAGAAAATGGAAACAAAAAAAGCTGTGGGAGCAATACTTATACCAAATACAAAAATAGACTTTAAAACAAAGGCTGTAAAAGAGATAAAGAAGGATCCAGCAACTCCATTTCTGGGTATTTATCCAAGGAAATCTAAAACACTAAATTGAAAAGACATATTTTTTAAATGAATAAATAAATAAATAAATAAATACACGAAAAGAAAAGACCTACACACCCATATGTTCACTGCAACATTATTTACAATAGTCAAGATATGGAAGCAACCTAAGTGTCCATCAATAGGTAAATAAATAAAGAAGTGATGCATTTAGACAATGGAATATAACTCCGCCATAAAAAAAGAATGAAAGCTTGTCATTTGTGACAACATGGATGGGCTTAGAAGGTACTGAGCTGACAGAAGACAAATACCATATGATTTCACTTATATGTGGAATATAAAGAACAAAGTAAATAAATAAACAGAGAAGAAACAGACTCATAGATACAGAGAACATTTTGATGATTGCCAGAAGGGAGGGTGAATGAGGGGCTGGGTGAAAAAGATGAAGGATTTAAGTACAAATTGGTAGTTACAAAATAGTCATGGGGAAGTATAGTATAGAAAATATAGTTAATAATATTGTAATAACTAAATATGGTGCCAGATGGGTATTAGACTTATCAGGGTGATTATTTAGTAAGTTATATACATGTCTAATCACTGGGCTATAAACCTGAAACTACTGTATATCAACTGTGATTGAAAATAAAAATTCATTAAAAAAAGAAAAATAGCAAAATGCTGACAGTTGTAGAAGGTGGGTGATGAGCATGGGTGTTCATTTTGCTATTCTCTCTACTATTGTACATATTTGGAAATTATGATGATAAAAAGTTTTTAAGGGGAAGTTCACCTATTTTGCCAAAGAAAATAAACAATGATCTCTATTTTATCTTAGTCATCAGCTTTTCAGAAAAAGAACCTGAAGATTAAACTAAGAGTCTGTGTCACCCCAAGTTTACTTTAACACTTAATGTACATGCAGATCACTGGGCTCTGTGTACAGGGCATGTACAGGGTGGGCAAAAGTGGGCTAACAGCTGTTCTGTGGGAAATAATACAATAATTAATAAATAATAATATAAGAATAAACTCTGTATTTTGTGTACTCATAACTGTAAGCATACTTTTGCCCCACCCTGTATATATTTTCTTCTTTGTGCACTTTATTTTTTTAATTATAGTTGACATTAAATATTATTTTATATTAGTTCCAAGTATACATGTATTTATATTTTTTTAAAAGATTTTATTTATTTATTTTTAGAGAGAGGGGAAGGGAAGGAGGAAGAGAGGGAGAGAAACATCAATGTGTGGTTGCCCGTCATGCACCCCCTCTACTGGGGACCTGGCCCACAACCCAGGCATGTGCCTTGACTGGGAATCAAACCAGCAACCCTTTGGTTTGCAGGCCATCACACCATCCACTGAGCCACACCAGCCAGGGCCGTGTATTTATATTTTATTTCCTGTTTTCTCATTTATCATTTTTCAAAAAGATTTCTAGAGTCTTCACCTTCTCATTTGTAGAGTCTGTACAGGCAACGGTATAACCTACTAAAATAAAAACAAAGGTCTCCAGTAATGGTCATCCTGCTGCATACAAGATGCCAAGCTAGGTAATACCCCAATCTTTAAAGAAAGAGAACTCACACTGCATGCACATGTTCATGCTGGCAAAAATTCTAACAATACAGATAAATTGAAACTCCGCTATGACATAATCCTCCGAACCTTTCCCCTCCCAAGAGGTTTTTACCTGGATGTTTCCTTTTAGATATATGTGAACATATAAAAAGTCAAACATACATACGACCCCACATCTCATCCCCTTTCACATGTATATATAACAAACAGCAGATTGTGAGGAAGGAGAAAAGCAAGTACAAAGGCCCAGTGGCAGGATGGAACATCACGCAGTTGAGGAAATAAAAGAGCACCAGAATGGCTGGAGAATGGTCAGCAGGGGCAGGCCTGCCAGGTCTTGTTGCTGTGGGAAACCAGATCCAAGTAAAAATGTGTGAGGGTACATGGAGGCACACCACCAGATTCGTGTTTGAAAAGGCTGCTCTGGCTGCTGCCATGGTGCCAAAACATAGTGGGCACTCCATATCTATGCATATATCTGCTGGCTGAGTGAAGGAATAAACAGAATCAAACAGCAGGCAGCTGGTTACATGGGGTCATGAGCTGAGAGGAGAAACCTGGGCCCCACCCAATAAATGGTATTGGAAGCAGAGGGGCAGGTGTGATTACTTAGAACAGGGGTGTCAAACTCATTTTCACCAGGGGCCACATCAGCCTTGTGGTTGCCTTCAAAGGGCTGAATGTAATTTCAATTCCTTAACAGTTAAGGAGTAGTTACAATTACACAGTCCTAAAATTATTTTGGCTTTTTGAAGGCAACTGCAAGGCTGATGTGGCCCCCAGTGAAAATTAGTTTGACATCCCTGACTTAGAAGGATGGAGAAAAGGGCCTAGACCGGGACTTGGAGAACTCCAAGTTTATGGATAGGTAGAGGAAAATGGGACTGCAAGGAGATGAAGAGGGGTCCCCAGAGAGGTGAGAGGAAGCAAGGAGAGTGTGATCTCATGAAGCCAGAGGAGAGATTATTTTAAGACAGCAAGAGCACTCATCTGTGTGGAATGCTCCATCCACTGTATTCAGCAGAACGAAGGTCACTGGTCTGGGGTTAGAGCCAAACTGGAGTGGGGGGAAAAGCCACTGTCAGATGAGGAAAGGGAGAAGGTATGTGGAGATGTCTTTTGACAATTTGGCTGTGGAGGAGAAAGAAAAGCACCAGTGGGAGGGCACTATTGGGATCAAGAAAGGGAGAGGGATGCCATCCATCAGCAAGAATCTGGCAGCTCTGGCCAGGGGACTGGTACCTGGACCAAAAGATTTCAGTGCCTAGTCTTCCTGGCTGGGTACCGGTAGAGTGTGGAGAGGCACACCAGGCTCATAGAGCTTGATGGCTTTAGTTTTTGGACAACAGTTATCAGCTAGCATTTGTGGAAGGCACTGTGCTTCACACATGTGACTAAATTTAGTCCTTATAATAATCTGATGAGATGCACTCACAGACTGAGTAGAAGTGGGGTTAAGCCAAGCATCTTGTCACCTGGAAATGACAGGGTCAAGAACCAAACCACCAGAAACCAGGGTTTCAAATGTTTTGTCCAAGGACCATCCCCATCAGACTCTCTGAAATGCTTCTTAAAATTACAGACTTCTGGGCCCCAGCCTAGAGCCACTGAATTAGAATTTGGAGTGGGTGTGGAGTCTTTTTCACAAGTGTCTAGAGGCTTTTAATGCCATAACAAAACAAAAAATCACTACAGAAGTGCTCCAAGTTCATGTTACTAAGTGTGCCAGTTATCACTGCCTGTTAGCTCCAAAACCACCTTCACTGACTGCTTGCTTGTGTTACTGCAGTATTCCTACTTGCCATGTGCCGCAATATAAGTTTCATCAATAGAGGGCGCCAGAAAGATCCTGGAGCAGCAGGGGCTTGGATTCTTCACTTGTGTGCTACTTCCCTCCCTCTCTCTTCCTGCTCTCTTCCGTCCTTCCCCTCTTCTAGGTGGCCAACAGCACTTCCCCATGGGTGGTTTCTCCTGGAAATCCCCTGAAGACAGCTTCCTAGTGAGTTGTTAGCACTCAGCTAACTTCTCCATCAGCCAGTGGCCTAGAGCTGCACCCTCTCCAGTGTCTGCATCTCAGCCTTGGGTGATTCTCCAAATATGTTTCTTCCCTGGGGTGCTCTATGTAAACTGTAGAGGGGGTAGCTAGCTGTTCCCTCTATCTGCTGTTCCTGTATTCTTTAAACTTCTCTCTACCCCTTAGTAGGCAGTTCTGTTATGTTAGTAATTTTTTATGTTAAACTTTCCCTGTTCAAATCATCATGTACCTTGTCTCTCCTGGTTGGATTCTGACTGATAGGTGACACATTAGGCCACAGGCAACATACACATTATAAAGTGGATGGACATGAACGAACACAGAGAGATATTCAGCGTGTGTCATTAGATTTTAAAAAGGCTAGTAACACAATAATGGAGATAGCATGGTAGACAAGACATGAAGTTGCAATCGCTCACTCTGTGGAGACCACTGAGCACCAACCAGCCCCTTGCCACAGCAGGCACCCAGGAGCAGGGAAAAGAATGTGTAGAGCCTCAGAGCCTGAGACATAACCCTCTCTGGGCTGACAGAACTGACGAAATGGACTCCAAAGTGAGTGCGACTTAACATCCATGCAATTGACTTTAGAGTAACTTATCTTCAGGGAAAGTAAAATTTAGAATATTCCTACTTGCAATGACAGAATCACAGTTATGGAGGCGCAATGGCTATATGTTCCCCCAAGTTAACCAATATTGACTGCCACAGAAAGTTTTTAATATTTGAAATTTTTTTTTTACCTTTTTCTCGTGTGCACTGTGGTATAAGAGGTGAGTCTGGAAATCCATCTTCCTCAGAAATATTTTCCTCATCTTCACCGTCCACCCCACATGACAATGAAACCTTCTGTTAGGAGAGACAAAGGGACAAACGTATGAGCAAATTTCCTCCCAGTAAACGCAAATGGCTTGTTCTACACTTTCTCCAGTGCTACCTCCTTCTCTGAGACACAAAAGGACCACACCTGTCAGGGCTGGATGAAACTTTGGGCTCCTTCATAACCCACCCAAGCTGTTTCAGCAGCTTCTCTGTCTCCTTCCTGCCAGGGACCAACCCAGAAAAAGGGGCTGCATCTTGCCTGCTGTGCATAGCACTCAATACCAGCTCACCTTGGTACTGATGCTATGTTATCATCTCTACGTGGGACATGGGCTGTCAACTGTGAGAACCTGCAGTCGGGCCACTGTGTGGGGTTGAGGTCCGTCAAGTTCACTGGCTATGTGAGTCTACTAGAAATGTTTCCTTGTGGAGTGGAACCCTCTCCTCCACTGCCTGTGAACATCTCCCATACAGATATTATGAGTGGTGGCAGGGCTGTCTGTTACAGACCTGTGGGACAGGAATGGGACCACCCCCATGAGCAGAAGACAGTTTCACTGGCAGGGCTCTGGGAAGTGGGGACAGAAGCAACCGAGGTGTCCAATAAACTAACTGTGGTGCTCTCTAGTTGGTCTCTTCTGCTATCCTGGCTCTTCACTGAAATCTGATGTGATCATCTTGTCCTAGCTGTGCTATGCTGTAGACAGAGAAGGGCCTTTCTGAGGCTGGCAGGGAGGTGTTGGCACCGATCTGCAAGATGCACTGGAGTACTACAGAGCCAAGAGCTAAGGCTGATGGGCCCACTCATCATTTGAGTGGCTCCAAGGTAACCCAGCTCAGGAGTGGCAGATAGGTCTCCCACTCACCATTTGAAAGAAGAGGAAAGAAATGACCACTCAGTTTTCATCCCCTAGGAACCAGATGCTTCACTCACCCTGTCGGAGATATATTAAGCTACTTACTCCTATCAAGGAAGTGTGAAAAGTGCTAAGGGTCTCCAATGTCATCATAAAGATCCCCTACTATGGAAAACTGTTGGACGGTACCCACTAGTACTAAGGCTGATAACGTAAACTTCACTCCTTCCTATACAACACACTGGGAATATACACGTGCATCTATGAGTGTTCATAGCAGCACTATTCCTAAGAGCCCCAAACCGGAAATAATGAAATATCCATCATCAGTAAAATGCCTAAGTAATTAGATGGTACAGTTGTACAATGGGATATTACACAGCAATAGGAACAAACCAACTACTGCATGCATAATAAACTTTCCAAAAACCCCAAAGAATATATACTGTGGGATTAAATTCACAGAATTTTCAGAATAAGCAAAACTAAACTATGGTTACTTCCTACGATCTAATCTACTCCTGGAGTTAGGGCAGTGATTAACTCTAGGGGAAGTAGTGACCTCTTCTTGGCCACACAGAGGAACTCCCAGGGTACTAATAATGTTCCTTTAAAACAAAAAAATATGGATGGTGACTACTTTGTAAAAACTCACTGAGCTGTACACTTATGGTTTATATACCTTTCATGTATATTTACTACATTGATAAATAAACCAAAGAATTGTGACATTATTCAAAACAACACTCTAATTTAAATGTTTTAATTTATATTTTTTAAACTACCAAATACTTCTAACTGTAAAAAAAAACCTTAGCAAGTAAAATGACACTTGTTTGGGCCCTAAAGGACAGGAGGCAGCAGGGCAGGCCAGCCCGGCCCCAGCCCAGATGCCAGGGGTGACAGAAGGGCCCATCCCTCGTCCATCCACAGCACTTGTTCGAGGTCCCTTTGTCCTCCTGCTGAGGCGGTGAACTAATTGAGATTTTAAAGAGTAAAATGTGCATGCTATAATATCTATGGTAATTATTAGAGGACAAGCTATAATTTGTGAATTAGTAGAGAGAAATAAAAATCATCAACCCATAAGAAGTCAAGAAGAAGAAAAAGAGATGCAGAATAGCAGGACAAACAGAAAAGGTAAAGATGGCAAATTTCAACTCAGGTAGATCCTTGCATACATTAAATACAAAAGAACTAAATGACCCAGTAAAAAGACAAAGGAAAAGTTTGTCAAATTCAGTTAACAAAACTATATGCTACATTAAACTGAATATACACTTTAAACAGATGAATAGTATGGTATGTGAATTATATATTTAAAACTTGTTTTTTAAAAATGGTATGCTGTTTATAAGACACAGCTAAACATAAGGACATACAAAGTTGAACTTAAAGAATGGAAAAAATAGACTATGCAAATATCAAACAAAAGGGAGACGGAAGGCGTCAGGTGAACAGATGTAAGGCGAAACCCATTCTTAGAGATAAAGAGGCTTGCTTTATAGTGACCGAATGTTCAATTTACCAGGAAGACATCTACAGTTTTAAGTTTGTACACACCTAACAATGTAGTCAGATGCAAAAGAATACATGTTCTACAATTCCGTGCATATAAAGTTCAAAACATGCAAGTTCAGTCTGTGACATCAGAAGTACCCTAATACTTCAAGAAAAAAAGATACTGGAACACCTGACAGCACAGCAAGGAAGCTGCAGTGTCCAGAGTCTCGTGACTGTGGGAGGGACAGGACACTAACATCCAGCAGTGACTAACCTAATCATGCACAGGCCACAGCTGAGAAGGGGACGGTCACCTTCCCAGGTGCCTCTCTTCCTAGTAACGACACTAACAGAAGAACCCCACCCAAAGTGCTTACAGGTGGAGCAACAGGAGGTGCCAGCTAGCTCCACCTCAGGGTTAAGTCCAGGCAAGAATGTGGTAAAATGGTGCAGTAAACCAAGGAATAACTCTGGCAGGGGACTTTTGGGCCCCAACACATGGTGGACCTCCCCTGACTTGGTACATTAGGGTAAATAAACTAGGGGTTTGTGAAGCTCTGTTTCCTCGCCCGTTACATGGAGGACACTCCAACACTGAAAGATAACAGAGCTCACTCTCTTGGTGGCTCCTGCGAATTGCCTGGAGTGGCAGCCGGGCGACTGACTTGCTAGCCTGGCCTCCTACTGCTACCAACAGGGTCATGTTCACACAGAGGTGCTTGCCTTGGTAGAGCACAGTGATAACCTACATGAAATGAATGGAGAGTGGGTATGTCTCCCTGCACACAGGTGTGTACATGTAAACGTGGCGAGGGAGATGCAGGAGTCAAACCACAGCAGCACTGCCACACTTACCGCTGAGTCAGCATCCTCCTTTCCACCTGGCTAAGAGGATGATTTTGTTTGAGGCAAATGGGCCCAGCCCTAAGGGATAAATCATGATGATCCTCTTCCCCTTAGTAATTGGTCAAAGGATGGGTATGTGACCAATAAGCCTGCTGCTGGCAGGCTTTCAGGAAAAAATATTCTCCCTAATGGGCACAGATAAGGACCTTTTCCCACTTCCTCCTTCAGCTTTGGGGCCAAGATCTGCCCTACCCACTGGTGACCATGGAGAGGAAGCCAAGGGAACCTCAGGCCCCAGCCTTCAATAGGCAGCTGAAGCAATTCTGCAATCTTCTACCTCTTGACTTTGTTAGGGGAGAATGTCAAATGTCTATTATTTAAGCCTGATGTTTGTCTATTCCATTATTTGCAGGGGAAAAAAAAAAGACGTACATATCAAACTGACAACAAAGGTTTGCTTCTAGAGAGACGAGGAGGACTACAATATGAACAGCAGGGTTTCAGGATGGGCTTTTGCTTTACGTGTGATATCAAAAGTTTTTATAAGAAATGTGTATTCATGTACTACCTTTGTGACAAAAAGAAAATTAAAATTTTTTTAACTGTGGAGAGAGAAGGAACATTCCTAATCCTCAATAGCAGCAGCAAAAGAATGCCCATTATTCCTTGGCCTCCAGAAGTTTCTAGAGAGAACTAGTTTACCTCTCCATGAATAATTTCTCTCTGGGCCTCCATCCAAACTTGTAGCAGACATTCAAGTATGGGTTTGTTGGCAGGTGGGTGGATAAAAAAATGAACAAATGAATGAATATATAGCATCTTATGACAAGATGCTCTGCAAATCCACAAACAACAATAGCAAGAATGCTTCAATAACATCCTATTGATTTCTATTTGAAAATGGTAATAAGGCATGTAGTCTCCTCCCTTAAAACCGATGGAAATCAATCAGAAGAATGGGGGGAGGGGATGCTTAGTCAATAAGCATAGTCTTAATCCACAAACTGGCAAAAATACTTGGCAAATCTATGAAATTTGGAACAGAGGGAGAACACCAAAATCTGCTGGACCTTAGGCATGAAGATGCTCCAAGACCCAAAGTCTCTAAGTGTTAGAGTTACAGGCCCACAGAGGTCCACTGACGGGTGTAACGAGAGCAAGGCTGTGGACTGGCACAGGAGAACGGTCCTTCCCAGGCAGGAGGAACTAATGGGAGACACTTGTGGAGAGCCTGCCTCCATTGTCCAGAGTCCAACCTGAGCACTCTCAAAGAAATTAAAGACGGCACAGGCTGACATACACACCACAAAGAAGAGATACAGGATATCAAGAAAAGGTCAAAGGCAGATGTGAAAAGTTGGCAGAACTCAAAAAACAAAAGAAAAAAATAAAACCAACACAGAGGTAGAAACTATTACTAGAAGCACTAAAACACAGTGACAAAGTGCTGAAATGTGGAGGACACACAAAAGAAAATAACATAAAGTGACACTGAAAAGAAAAAAGAGGGACAAATGGTTATAGAAAATATAATAAACACAGAAGACAGATAAAGGACATCCAACAAATGTATAACTAGTGGTCTCAAAGGAGAATAGAATGAATAGACAACAAAAGTAGTCACAGATAAAATGGAGGAGGAAATAAAAAAAGAAATGAAAACCTTTGCTGAATGAAATTATAAAATAATTCTCAGAAAAAATAACAGAAAATAATGAACCACAATTAATTCTAGTGATATACTAAACTTCAAAGGCTAAAGAAGAAACTTATAAAGGTATCAAGCAGAAAGGTCACGTGACTTCAAAGTGAAGCAGGCTATAACTCCTTCTTAGCCCTTTGCTGTCACTCAGCGGTCCTCTCAGAAAAGGTTAAGTCCCTCGACACATGGTATCACGCCACCTGTACCCTTCCCTTGTAACACTTACCATAATTGTAATTGATTACTATCAATTGTATGACTAAGGACTTTGTCTTATACTGCTTTTCCAGCACCTGGCACATACCTGGTATTCACTGGATGTTCAATAAATATTTGTTGAATTACTTACCTGCTTAAAGACAATCTCCTCCCCAGTACAGTTCTATACAGGATGAAGAAACTAAGGCACAGGGAGGTTATCTGACTTACCACAGTTATATTGTTCAAGTGGGAAGTAGACAAGCTGGGACTTGAACTCAGGTCTCTGAATGTCTGTGGCATTGCTCTGTCCACTGGGCTCTAGCATTGTGTAAACGGACCACAAATTCAGGCACCCCAAACCCTCCAGCCTTACTTCTGGGTGGCACCACCAAAGAAACTACTGAAAACAAGATTTTCTTTCCATTGGTTAGACCATTTCTGAGCAGGTGCACCCTTTCCATGAAGATGTCTGTCCACACTACCCTGAACAGAGAGAGGCATGACACACCTATATCCAAACCGCCTGCTTGGGCTGGCCTGTTTTCTTACCTTCCTAGTTTTGACAACTATTTATTTCAAAGAAAGCATGAATGATTCATAAAAAAGAATAAAATTATAAATTATTTACCCCAGACTACACAATGTCCACATAAATATATGGAAGGCAATTTTACTTTTACCTTTTAAATTAAAATGTATCTCATAGACAGTATCTCCTTCAGAGCTAGCGCCATCTAGTGATTAAATGGAAGTTTTACATGCTTCACATGCCCATTTTTCCAAAGATATATTTTGTAATCATACAATAAATTTAAGAATATTGGGTGGCCAAGATGGAGGCGTAGGTGGACACACTGTGCCTCCTCTCATAACCAAAATTAAGGACAACAAATATTTAGAAACAAGAAAACACCAGATCTGATAGAAAATTGAACTGTACAGAAATCCAACAACCATTCATCCAGACCAGTAAGAGGGGCGGAGTTGTGGCAGGAAAAAGTGGAGGATTCGGACCCGGGAACGCAGGCAGCAGCGGCTGGCAGTTCCCAGGTGCACAGGCGGCAGCTGGCAGACCCCAGGCCCACAGGCAGCAGCTGGTGGACTCCATGCACAGGGTGGCAACTGTGCAGACCCAGGAAGGCCGCACAAGGCGGCTGGCTGACCAGGTGGTCCCACATTCATGCGTGCAGACGGTCCAGGCAGAGGGGAAGTGGCGGAAGGGAGTGAATCCAGGAGAGAGCGGAGCAGACGCCATTCTTCCCTCTCGGACCCCGCCCCCACATACAGTGTCACAACTCAGCGACTGGGCTGCCCCGCACTGGGGAACACCTAAGGCTCCACCCCTCATACATAACAGCCGCGATCGGACCAAAATCAAAACAAAACCAAAAAACCACCCAAAATGGCTCAAACTGGAGAACAAATGAAAGCCCCAGAGCCAATTCCTCTAAGCAAGGAAGAGATAGCCAACCTATCAGATGCACAGTTCAAAGCACTGGTCATCAAAATGCTCACAGAATTGGTTAATTTTGCTCACAAATTAGATGAAAAAATACAGGCTACAATATGTGAAATGAAGGAAGACGCATGGGGAACCAATAGACATGGGAGGAAAACTGGGACTCAAATCAATGGAGTGGACCAGAAGGAAGAAACAAACAACCAAACAGAAAACAAGGAAGAAACAAGAATTCAAAAAAATGAGGAGAGGCTTAGGAACCTCCAGGACATTGTTAAACATCCCAACATCCGAATTATAGGGGTACCAGAAGGGGAAGAAGAAGAGCAACAAGTGGAAAAGTTATTGGAACAGTTAATAAAGGAGAACTTCCCCAATCTGGCAAAGGAAGTAGACTTCCAGGAAGTCCAGGAAGCTCAGAGAGTCCCAAAGAAGTTGGACCCAAGGAGGAACACACCAAGGCACATCATAATTACATTAGCCAAGATTCAAGTGAAGGAGAGAATTCTAGAAGCAGCAAGGGATAAGGGCACAGTCACCTACAAAGGAGTTCCCATCAGACTGTCAGCTGATTTCTCAAAAGAGACCTTACAGGAAAGAAGGGGTTGGAAAGAAGTATTTGAAGTCTTGAAAGGCAGGGGACTACATCCAAAATTGCTCTATCCAGCAAAGCTATCATTTAGAATGGAAGGGAAGATAAAGTGCTTCTCAGATAAGGTCAAGTTCAAGGAGTTCATCATCACCAAGCCCTTATTATATGAAATGTTAAAGGGACTTATCTAAGAAAAAGAAGAAAAAATATGACAGTGAAAAGACAGCAAACTCACAGCTATTAACAACCACACCTAAAACAAAAGCAAATTAAGCAAACAGCTAGAACAGAAACAGAAACACAGAAATGGAGATCACATGGAGGGTTAGCAACAGGGGCATGGGAGGAGGAGAGAGGGGGAAAAGGTACAGAGAATAAGTAGCATAGACGGTGGGTAGAAAATAGGGGGAGGGCAAGAATAGTGTGGGAAATGTAGAAGCTAAAGAACTTATGACACATGGACATGAACTAAAGGGGGGAATGTGGGTGGGAAAGGGTGTGCAGGGTGGAGGGGAATGATGGGGGGGAATGGGACAACTGTAATAGCATAATCAATAAAATATATTTTAAAATTTTTTTTAAAAAAAGAATAAAAGGTACCCTATCAGGGTGATGTGTTTGACTGCCCGATAAATATCTATAATGAAGATGGACATAGCAGGCTATCAAAACCCAAACTTTCAAATCATGTAAATAATTCTCTTTGTTCTGATTCCATGCTTGCAGAGGAATTTTTTTTTAATGTGCTCAACATTAAATGCAAAGATCAGTTTAAAAAAAAAAGAATATTGGGACTGTTTCAAAAAATAGCTTTAGGTCTATGAAATATTCTTGATAGGCAGAAGAACTATAAACACAAATTTTAATTCTTAATAGGGAAAATTGGTCATCCTAGTCTAAATCCTGCCTCTGCCACTGGCTGGCTGGCTGGTGGACCTTGGCCAAGTCACTTATTCAGTCTCGTCCCATATTTACCCCAAGGGTGTGAAGTCAGTGAATGGCACATATAAGCTGCCTAACATATATTAATGCTAAGAAAATATCAATGTGTCTTCCTCCCCCTACTATCTACCAGCCTCCAGAAAAAAAAACTAAGTGTAAGACTGTGGGAAATTGAAACCCCTTTCCAGGTCAGGGGACTTTTCATTCATGCTGTCTGCCAGGACAATGTAAAGGTTATGACGAAATGTTTCAATTGCGATCAGTGACTAAAACTCCTCCTCTGGTTCCTGGGCTGCATAGGAAAAGACTTGCCTGTTATACAAAAATTTGGAGATTGGCATGCAAATACTGCTGGTGGGAAGGTAAAAGGGAACAATCGCTCTGGAGAATAAGCTGGCAAATATCTAATAATGTGAACCAGCACATGTACCAAATGTTCAAGAAAATAACCTAAATGTTCATCAGTAGTTGAGTAGATAAAGTAACATGGATCCATCTCAAAACTGCAATGTCGAGTAGAAAAGCCAAGAGGTGAAATGACTGGCTCAGTATGGTGACCCCTGTACATTAAAAAAAAAGTACTATGTTCGTTTACTGACACTCATTTGTAGTAAAAGAGTAAAAACAGACTTCTAGAATGCATTCCAAATCCAAGAGAAGGCAGCCATCCCTTCCAGGGATGGAAAGGGAAGGGGAGACAAAGAGAAATTCAACCCTAACTGTAATTTTATTTCTTTTATTAAAAAAAAAAAAATCTGAAGCAAAAACAGGTAAGATGTCAATACTTGCTCATTCTGGAGAATGAGAACACTAATGTGTTATATTATTTTCTACTTTTCAGCTTTCTCTTTTTGGCTGGGTTATAGAAAATACATATGTTCAGCTTTAACAGATAGTGCCAAACAGTTTTCCAAAGGGGTGGCACAGATTACACTCCCACCAGCATTAGAGAGTTCCTCCATAGCCTCACTATAGGTCGCTGTCCTCTAAGGGAAACAAGGCAGCAAGTTTCACTTCAACGCATTTGAGTGATACAACTCCATCTGTTTAACCTCAGTCCAAAACACTACCAGAAAGTACGCAGACTGAGGGGCAACGGGAATTCAGAGGCCCGCAGAAGACCCTCCTCTGGGATCCTGGCAGCTGTCTGTCTGTCAGTGCTCCTTGCTGTAAGGAAACCTAACTCTGCATGCTGAAGTCTACATATGTCAGAAAGTGATGGTTAGTTAGGAAACACTCACATATGGATTCCTCCAAATAAGCTCCCTAAGATCATCTAAAATGTGATTCAATATAGTAGAAAGTAATCAATATGAATATAGTTTTATGTTGCCGCCTACATGTGAAGTCACTATGCTTAACATATGTTATAGTGATGGCGAAAAAAGAGAAAGGAAAAACAAGTTACAGTGCTGCCTTTTGCCATTAAAAACAGAGGTCCCCAACCTCTGGGCCTCGAATGAGTACCAGTCCAGGCCTGTTAGGAACTGGGCTGCACAGCAGGAGGTGAGCTTGATGGTAATACTCTTGAATCATCCTAAAACCATGCCCTGACCCCAGTCGTGGAAAAACTGTCTTCCACAAAACTGGTCCCTGGAGCCAAAAAGGTGGGGGACCGCTGAATTAAAGAAATGGCACTATCCAGTTTTCAAAACCCTAGAACAGAGTTGAAACCAGAGCAGCTGGATAGTGGTAGAGAAATGGGTTCCTTAACCTCTTTGTACTTCGGTTTCCCACGTGTGAGAGGGTCATGAATGGAGACTACCTCACTGAAATAGTGGGAGATAAATACACGTAGAGCTTGAAATAGAGACTCACTGAATGGTAACCACTCAAACAATGTCAGCCAGTATAGAGACAAATGAGAATACACCTTTTGTCCGGCATGAATTTGAAGAAAGGTTACAAATATGTATACTGTAAATATTATACACTATGTATACTATACAACTATGTATATTGTAAAAGTAATAGGAAAATAAGCTTTTGAGGTCAAAGAAAAAAGCAGGATTTCTTAGCATCGGATGAAAATCTACACTGAACATGTAAAGATGTTTGTCTTTGAAAGGTAAAGAAAAAGTTTTAAATTTTAGCCTAGCCAGACAGAAAATGAGACTGGACACATTAAAAAAATAAGCTCAGAAAAGGAAGCCACCAAAAGTAGAAGAGAGTAAAGAAAGTCCTTACTTATACACAATTTACTATGAGTTAATGTCAAGGTGCAGGCGAAATTCTGCAATGTGACAAGCACCTGATTCCTGTGTGGCGCGGCATACGCAGCATCACCGAGACCTCCCTCTTCTTTATGAGCACGGACATCCTCCACCGCCTTGTAGCTGGACGACAGGCACGAGTCAGTGTCCTCTTCCTCCCCATAGCCCAGCATTTCGAAGGATGGCAAAGAAGTTCTTCTTCCTGTCTCACTCTGCCAATTTGGTCTATATTAGAACATTAAAGAGAAAAATAACTAAATTAGCCACTTACTTCGCATGGGTATATATACATGTATTAAAGTGCACTGCCTCTGAGTCCCCCCACGTAAGTATTATAACTACATTACAAAATATATGGAAACTACAGGATTAAGTCATCCACTATCACCTCTCTCTGCACACTCATAAAATTTCTTTCTAGTTTTTCACCTAGGTTCTTTAATTATTATTACTGCATACAAATACAATCTACCTCTTCGTTAACAAGTTTTTAAAGTCATAATGTTATAAAGACTCAACTAGTTATACCAGTTTAGTCAGCTATTTCCCTTACTATGTGTCCCCCTCCCAATTTTCTCTGTTATAAATAACCATATGTTGGACATACATGTGCAATAATCTCTTCTGCTAATTTTAGGGTTAGTCCTATAGAACCACCAACCCAATGGCACTCTGCTGAGTCAAATGGGACAAACACTCTATCTGTCTACACATGCATCGCACAGAATCATTTCACAAGTCATTTCTCCAACCTGTGACAACAGTGGTTTTCTAAAGCTGGCCTAGAGAATTTAAATCTCACTGTGTAAGTTTGCATACCTTACTGAGAGTGAGTATTTTTCCATATATTTGTGTGCAAGCCTTCATTCCTCTAATGCGAACTGTCTGTTCTGTTCATTTACCTACTTTGTCCATTTACCTACTTTGCTTCTAGTATGTTCATTCCAATTTGAAATTAACTTTCTTATCTTCTAGTATTAAAATCCTGCCTTTGTATTTACTACAAATATTTTTCCTATTCTATTAATTTTTTAACAGATGATTTTATTTATTTTTAAAATACTTTATTTATTTATTTTCAGATGAGGGAAAGGAAGAGAGATAGAGAGGGAGGGGAACACTGATGCGCAAGAGAAACATCAGTTACCTCTCACATGAAGGGGCCCACACCCAGACATGTGCTCTGACTGGGAATCGAACTGGCAACCTCTTGGTTTGCAGGCTGTGTTCAATCCACTGAGTCACACCAGCCAGGGCTTAACATACATATGATTTTTTAAAATGTCTTTTAAACTTCTCAATTCTTAGCTTAGGAGTAAATAGCAGTTTTGATGTGACAATATAAGATTTCATGGTCTTATTTATGTTAATATACAAATCAATCCTTTAATTCAATAGAAATTTATTTTGGTATATGAATTAGGCAAGGCTCAAAGTTGATTCCCCCCCAAAACTGCGAATCAATATACTGTCGAATCCTTTCCTTCCCTTTTGATCTGTGGGGCTGCCTTTATTACAGACTCAGTACGCTTGCCAACACTAGGTTCACCACAGGGTTCATGCACACCTCTCTATCACTCTATATAGAGGGGGACTGGTTGTCCCTCTAACTATTTCAACTATAGATTTTAAAATACAGGGTCTGGCACAAATAATACCCCTTTTAACAGATGCATGTAATGCTACAAAATCATAAGCATGTAATGCTGTAACATAACAATATCGTTTAAGCACACCATATGACATTTTAGGTGAATGTTCAAATTAAAACTGTACATTACAACACCCATATTGTTACCCTACCAACCACACTCAAGCAGGTGTTACTTCCACAGGACCCTGTATAATGGAGCTAGAGCAAAAAAGAAAGAAAAGAGAAAGAACTCATGGACACAGACAACAGTGTGGTGATTGCAGGTGGTGGGGTGGAGGTGGAACAGGGTATGGGGAGGATAAGTGGTCATGAAAAAAATTACAATAAAATAAAATATATTTGTGGGCTAATGCAGCCTACCCCCAGGATCAATATTCTTCCTTTCTGAATTTCACCTGATGGTCTTACCTGCTTATTCTTTCTAATACATTTTAGAGTCATGTCCTCATCTTTAGTTCTTATTGACCCAAAGTATAATTCTTACCAGGAGAAAACACAGGCTATATTCAAACAACTCAAAATGGAGTCAAGATTAAAACGTAAAAACCAAAAATATAAACATATCCCAGGAGAAAAAAACATGAGCATTTTTATCATGCTGTTGTAGGGAAAGTCTCTAGATTTGACAATCATGATGGAAAAAAACTACAAAGACAAGACTGAAAGCTCTTATTACACAAAAAATACAGAGTATTTGGTATGTAAAAATATAAACAGAAACAAAATGGAATAAACATGACAGATAAAAGGCAAATCTGGTCATTTCCCCCTGTGCCCCCCGCAACAAGCTCTTAAAGCCCTCAGTGTCTTCCTGCTTCTAGGGGTGATGCCAAATCTCAGGCGGGACACCAAAGGCCTGGCCCCTGCCCGCTGCTCCAGCCGCATCTCAAATGACCGTGCACCACACTCAAGTTCTCCCAGACACAAACACCGCTTCTGCTGCTCACACATGTCCTGCTCCCCCTCTCTCTGTCTAGAAAGCTTATCCTAGCCCCGCACTGACCATCTCCCCAGCCCTCAAGCTGTTCCCACTTGATTCCTGTAAATTCCTCAGTGTCCCCCTCAACACTCTCTTCCTCAGGAGGAAACCCTCCTGACCCCCTAGCCCTATGTTAGCACTAACCCAGCTCAAGCAAGAAAAGAAATGACATTAAACAAGAAGAAAAGTTATAGTACAGATGCCAACAAAGGTCAAATCAATATGAATGTTTGGAGGGGAGGTGTATGAGAAGTGGTGAGTGATGGCTCTCACCATCTAGGCTGTGGCGCACAGACTCCTACGAGGCCTAAAAGCAGCACTGAATTCACTGGCTCTGTGCTGCCATGCAAACAACCAGTGCGTTCACATGCCACAATTTAACAAGACCCACTCTGGAGAAAACTCTGATACAATTCAAGAACAATGTCCCAGAACAGTGTTCCTTTGACACTGGTGACAAAGCTCCAATCCTAATCACATGCATGCACACACGCACACATGCATGCACACATGGGCCACTCCTCCCCTGCCCTGAGAGGAAGCAAAGCCAGAGATACGGTCCTTACCGCTGCCTCAGCTCTGAGGTGGTGGCATAGGGCTTGATGAAGCTGTCATTTTCAACGTAGGTCATGTCACTATCAGATTGGGATCTCCGACAAGGCTGAGGAAGGGCCACGGTGCGGCCAGTCAATGTCGTTGCTAGAATAACCGCAGCCAGAGCAGATCTATGGACAAAAGCATCCTAGTGAGCTGGTGAACTAAGGGTTAAACAACAGGACACATGAATTAATCAAGGTATAGCTTCCGTTCTACAATGTCTAGTACATACCCACTGACCACAAGCCTGCTGTCTGTTATGTGGCATCAAACAATCTCATTTCATGTGCACAGCAACTGTATGAGTGGATATGATTGTTGCCTCCATCTTTTATATAAATTAAATGATATGTCCAAGATATTTTAGCTAATACGAGATGAAACCAGGTCTCTAATCCAAGGAATCTATAATTAAATGGTTTTTCTATTAAAATAAAAGATCAGAATGAAAGAAAAGGAGATATAAAAATATACAGAAGATTTTAAAATGCAATTTATTCAAAACTATAATACAGGAAAGATAAAATAATAGATTTACCCTCCCACCTGAAAATGTAAAACAAAACAATATACTTAACGAAGTCTCAGCGTACCGCCAGAGAGAATTTCCAGGTCACAGCAAAGGAAGGAGAAACCGGGGGAGGGGAGCAGACAGACTCCCAGAGTTGTCTGGATGGAGCAGACAGTCCGGGAACACCAGGCAGACAGATTCTGAAGGGCAGAGTACCAGAAAGGAGAGAGCTCAACAGCGAAAACTCTGGAAACTGCGGGAGGTCCCCCTGTGTGTTCAGCAAGATGCTCCTTAGTGCTTGAGTGTGGGGAAACTACCCAAGACTGGGGGAAGAACCATTCGTAAGGATTAGAGGAACAGTGCCAGGTGCTTACATATGGCTAAGGTCAGTGTCTGTTCCCAACAGTCACACAGGAAAAATAACTAATGGGATGTCGGGTACAGTCCTCCAAAAATCTTGCCTCGGTAGTGGGGAATAGCCCTAGGTTGAACACTGGTTTGAACTCTATCTAACAAATCATAAAAGCAAGACACAAAAGATCAAACTGGTCCCAAGCAACTTAATTGTATCCCAGCACAAAACTCAAGACTTACAGGGATACAAAAATATCCAGTATTCAACATGAAACGTACAACAATGTCTAGTATGCAATCAAAGATAACCAGCATGCAAAGAGAGAAAAGCATGACCCATACTGAAAAGAATCAATCAAAATCCCATCAGAACTGAACATATGTTAGAATTAGCAGAGCTGTACCTAGACAGTTATTGTAACTGTATTCCGTATGTTCAGAAGCTAAGTAGAGACCCAGAAGAGTATAAAAAAGGCTTGAACTTCAGGAAATGAAAATTACACTAGATAGGACACACTGAAGAAAATATTCATGAAATTAAAGGCAAAACAATAAAAAATAACCAAAATGAAATACAGAGAAGAAAAAATAATTTTCAAAAAAGCACATAAGTGAGACATGAGATTAAAAAACTGCTGTTGTTTTATGTTTTAAGCCACTAGGTTGGTGTAACTTGTTACATGGCAACAGGCAACTAATACAGTAGCCTTCCACCAGTGCGGGAACAACTGGATACCCATATCAGGAAAAAGGAACTTGAATCCACACCTCCATCTCTCTCCCCACACTAGAACTAACTCAAAACAGCTATTATACTTAAATATAAATCCTAAAACTATAAAACTTCTGGAAAAAATCTTTGTGCCCATGAGTTAGGCACCAATTTCTGAGATATTATATTAAAACCACAATCTGTAAAAGAAAAAATTGACAAGTTGAATTCATAAAAATTAAGATCTGTTCCTTTAAAATTACTGTTAGGAGAATAAAAAGATAAGTCACAGATGGGGAGAAAATATTTGCAAAGCACATATTTGATACAGAACTTGCATCCAGAATAAAGAATTCTCAAAATATAGTAACGGGAACACAAGCAACTCAGCTTTTAAAAGTGGGCAAAAGGTTTGAATAGACATTTACCAAAGAAGATACACAAATGGCAAATAAGCACCTGCTTAATAGCATTAGTAATTAGGGAAATGCAAAATAAAACCAAAATGAAATCCACTACACACCTATTAGAATGTCCAAAATTAAAAACACTGGCTAAGACAGGGAGCATTTGAGGCCATGCTTCACAACATACGTTGTCAGTTTACTCAAAATTAAAAAAAAAAAAAAAGATTGGTGTGACAGATTGCTTCCCACAAAAAAGGGTGTGTAAGAAGAAAGGAACGTTCTGCCACCAATGAGGAGGTAACAGAGGGCACACCACCAACACTCACGAGGGCATCCATGGAGTGAGCATCAAGAAATGCTCCCCTGAGGCATTCAAAGGGATCCGAGAATTTGCCAGGAAGGAGACAGGAACTCCAGAAGTGCACGTGGACTCCAGGCTCAACGAAGCTGACTGGGTCAAAAGAATAAGGACTGTTCCATACCTTATCAGTGTGTGGCTGCCCAGAAAGCATAATGAAGATAAAGATTCACCTAATAAGCTCTATACAGTGTTACCTGTGCACTTGTCACCACTTTCACAAATCATATGGACAGTAAATGTGAATGACAACTAACAGTTGACTGCCAAAATTATAGAAACACACACACACACACACACACACACACACACACGAGACCAACCAAAGCAAGTGCCGGTGAGGTGAAGAAACTGGAATTCGTACACTGCTGGTGGGAACACAAATGAATCACATATAAGTGAAATGATATCTAGTATATGTTGTAGGTATTTCACTCCTAGATATTTACCGAAGAGAAATGAAAGCATACATCCAAGTAAAAATTTGTGCACAAATGTTCAAACACCTTTATTTCTAGTAGTCCCAAAACTGTAAACAACCAAATATCCATCAACAGGTGAGTAGATAAACAAATTGTGGCATACTTCTATAATGGAGTACTACTCAGCCATAAAAAGGACAAATTACTGACTTTCACAATATGGATGAATGTCAAAATAATTACACCAAGTTAAAGACACCAGCTTAATTATTTTGTGTAATTCTGTTTATAGAAAATTCTAGAAAACGGAACTTCCGGCCAAGATGGAGGCATAGGTGGACACACTGTGCCTCCTCTCACAACCAAAATTAAGGACAATGAATATTTAGAAACAAGAAAACAACCAGAGATAATAGAAAATTGAACTATACGGAAGTCCAACAACCATTCATCCAGACTGGTAAGAGGGGCGGAGTCATGGCAGGAAAAAGTGGAAGTGCAACCCAGGAACACAGGTGCCAGTGACTGGCAGTTCCCAAGCATGCAGGCGGCTGGCAGGCCCACAGACGGCGGCTGGCAGACCCCAGGCACAGGGTGGCAACTGTGCAGACCCAGTGAGGCCACGCAAGGCAGCTGGCTGACCAGGTGGTCCTACATTCGAGCGCACAGATAATCCAGGTGAAGAGGAAGTGGCGGACAGTACTGGAGTCCAGGAGAGAGCTGAGCAGGCACCATTGTTCCCTCTCGGACCCCGCCCCCACATTCAGCATCACAACTCAGTGACTGGCTGCCCCACACTGGCGAACACCTAAGGCTCCACCCCTCATACATAACAGCCCCGACCAGACCAAAAACAGCAGCAGCAGCAGCAACAACAACAACAACAACAACAACTAAAAACACCAAAAATGGCTCAAACCGGAGAACAAATGAAAACTCCAGAACCAATTCCTCTAAGCGACAAAGAGATAGCCAGCCTATCAGATGCACAGTTCAAAGCCCTGGGTCATCAGGATGCTCACAGAATTGGTTGATTTTGCTCACAAATTAGATAAAAAAATGCAGGCTACAATACGTGAAATGAAGGAAGACGCATGGGGAACCAATAGACATAGGAGGAAAACTGGGACTCAAATCAATGGAGTAGACCAGAAGGAAGAAACTAACAACCAAACAGAAAACAAGGAAGAAACAAGAATTCAAAAAAATGAGGAGAGGCTTAGGAATCTCTGGGACATCTTTCAATGTCCCAACCTCTGAATTATAAAGGTACCAGAAAGGGAAGAAGAAGAGCAACAAGTGGAAAAGTTATTTGAACAAATAATAAAGGAGAACTCCCCCAATTTGGCAAAGGAAATAGACTACCAGGCAGTCCATGGAGTTTAGAGAGTCCCAAAGAAGTTGGATCCAAGGAGGAACACACCAAGGCACATCATACTTATATTAGCCAAGATTCAAATGAAGGAGAGAATTCTAGAAGCAGCAAGGGATAAGGGGCTAGTCACCTACAAAGGAGTTCCCATCAGACTGTCAGCTGATTTCTCAAAAGAGACCTTACAGGCAAGAAGGGGCTGGAAAGAAGTATTTGAAGTCTTGAAAGGCAGGGGACTACATCCAAAATTGCTCTATCCAGCAAAGCTGTCATTTAGAATGGAAGGGCAGATAAAGTGCTTCTCAGATAAGGTCAAGTTCAAGGAGTTCATCATCACCAAGGCCTTATTATAGGAAATGTTAAAGGGACTTATCTAAGAAAAAGATAAAAAATATGACAGTGAAAAGACAGCAAACTCACAACTATTAACAACCACACCTAAAACAAAAGCAAACAACTAGAACAGGAACAGAACCACAGAAATGGAGATCACATGGAGGGTTAGCAACAGGGGAGTGGGAGGAGGAAAGAGGGGGAAAAGGTACACAGAATAAGTAGCATAGATGGTGGATAGAAAATAGACAGGGGGAGGGCAAGAATAGTGTGGGAAATGTAGAAGCTAAAGAACTTATGACACATTGACGTGAAGGAAATGGGGGGAATGTGGGTGGGAGGGGATGTGCAGGGTGGAGGGGAATGAAGGGGGGAGAATGGGACAACTGTAATAGCATAATCAATAAAATATATTAAATTAAAAGAAAAAAAGAAACGCAGTGCACCTTAAAAAAAAAAAAGAAAATTCTAGAAAATGAATACTAATCTGCAGTGACAGAAAGCAGATCAGTGGTTGCCCGGGAACGGGGGTGAGGGTGGGCTGGAAGGGGAGTAGGAGGTGGAAGAGAGGGGCACGAGGGAACTTGGGGAGATGATGGGTACAGGTATTGTCTTGACTGTGGTGATGATTTCACAGGTGTAAACATTTGTCAAAGTTTACCAATTTGAATTTTAAATATGTACAGTTTATCGTAGTCCATTATATCTTAAAAAACTGTTTTAAAAAGATAAAGAACTATCTAAATCAAAAATAGTAATAATATAGCAGTATTACACAGTTTATAACACAGCATTAGTACGTGTGACAACAGCAACACAAAGGATAGGAAGGAGGCAATAGAAGTAAATAGCTATATTCTTATACTGTTATAGTGCACATAAAATGGAATAACATTAAAGATTCATTTCAATGTTGTCTTTTAAAAATAAAAAGATCTAGAAGTATGCCAAGTTCGCTAAACCCATGAAGGTTATTCAGGTTTATAAAGATTACAACCCAGGGTGATAGTTTTGTAAAGCACGGAGACTACAGGAGTTTTCTCCTGAGTCTACAGCGTGTCTGCATGACATGACACGTATTCTTTTGTCTTTCTGCTTTATGACGGAATACGAAGCTAACCCTCTCACTATTGCTGCTGCTACATAAACATTTCAGTTCTAAAGACACTACTTAATGTTGTTCACATGAACACTGAAGAGCTGGACAGACCTTTGAGTGCATTGCAGCAGTGAGACTGTTTGCCAGCTGTGAGACTTCAAGCAAATGCTGAACACTTGAGCTCAAAGGACCTCCTAGGTTACTGAGAGGATGAAATGAAATAATACTTCTAGAGCACTTATGAGAGTCTTTGGCACAGAGTAAATACTAATACATGGCTATTCTTGTTATTAAGATTATACTAAGGAAAAAACAAACACTAAACATATTTCGGTGGGTTTTTTTTAATCGAGAAATACAATATTCTAGCTTCAGAGAACACTAAAAAAGAAGGTACCACCCTTAAATGAAATTTGTTCTCATTGTTTATTTTTTAAATGTATTTTATTATAATATTACAGTTGTCCCAATTTTTCCCCCTTTGCCTGCCTCCACCCAGTATCCCATCCCCTCTACCTATCCACCCTTAGTTCATGTCTATGGGTCATACACATAAGTTCTTTGGCTAATCCATTTCATATACTGTTTTTTTTTTAATTTTATTTTAATTGTTGTTCTTGTACAGTTTTCTGTCTTTTACTCCCACCCCAGCCTACCCCCCAGCCCTCCCCACCTCCCTCCCATTTCTACCCCCCATAGTTTTTGTCCATGTGTCCTTTATACTTGTTCCTATAAACCCTTCCCCTTTTCCCCTGAAATTCCCTCCCCTCTCCCCTCTGGTGACTGTCAGTCTGTTCTCAATTTCAGTGCCTTTGGTTTATATTATGCTTGTTTGTTTGTTTTGTTGATTAGATTCCTGTTAAAGGTGAGATCATATGGTATTTGTCTTTCACTGCCTGGCTTATTTTGCTTAGCATGATGCTCTCCAGTTCCATCCATGCTGTTGCAAAGGGTAGGAGCTCCCTCTTTCTTTCTGCTGCATAGAATTCCATTGTGTAAATGTACCAGTTTTTTGATCCATTCATTTACTGATGGGCACCTAGGTTGCTTCCAACTTGGCTATTATAAATTGTGCTGCTATGAACATGGGGTGCATAGGTTCTTTTTTAAGATTTTATTTATTTACTTTTAGAGAGGGGAAAGAAGTGAGAAAGAGGGAGAGAACTATCAATGTCTGGTTGCCTCTGGAGCGCCCCCTACTGGAGACCTGGCCCACAATCCAGGCATGTGCCCTGACTAGGAACTGAACTGGCAACCCTTTGGTTTGCAGGCCAGTGCACAATCCACTGAGCCACACCAGCCAGGGCTTCTTTCTCTTACATAATTCCCTTTAACATTTATATAATAATGGCTTGGTGATGATGAGCTCCTTTAGTTTTATCTTGTCTGGGGAACTCTTTATCTGCTCTTCAATTCTAAATGATAACTTTAACGGAATAGAGTAATCTAGGTTATAGGTCCTTGCTTTTCATCACTATGAATACATGAATACTTCTTGCCAGTCCCTTCTTGCCTGCAAAGTTTCTTTTGTGAAATCTGCTGACACTCTTATGGGAATTCCTTTGTAGGCAACTTTTCTCTGGCTTAAGAGTCTCTCCTTATCTTTAAACTTTGACATTTTAACTATGATGTGTCTCAGTATGATTCTCCTTGGGTCCAACTTATTTGGGACTCTCTGTTCTTCCTGGACTTGTACGTCTATTTCCTTCACCAAATTAGGCAAGTTTCCTTTCATTATTCTTTTAAGTAAGTTTTCAATTTATTTGTCTTCCTCCTCTTCTGGTACCCCTATGATTTGGATGTTGGTATGTTTGAAGATGCCCCAGAGTCTCCTTAGCCTATTCTTGTTTTTTTGAATTCATTTTTCTTTTTGCTGTTCTGGTTGAAAGCTTATGTATTCCTTACGTTCAAATAATTGACTTGATTCTTGGCTTCATCCCCTCCACTCTTGGTTCCCTGTAGATTTTCTTTTATTTCATTTAATGTTAACCTTTGTTTCTGCCTGGGTCTTTTTTATACTGTTGAAGTACCCAATGAGTTCCTGGAGCATCCTGATAACCAGTGTTTTGAACACTGCATCTAATAGGTTGCTTATCTCCATTTCCTTTAGGGTTTTTTTTCTGAAGTTTTGTTCTGTTCTTTCATTTGGGCCATGTTTCTTCATCTCCTCATTTTGGCAGCCGCCCTGTATTTGTTTCTATGTGTTAGGTAGAGCTGCTTTGACTCCCTGTTTAGTGGTAGTAAAGGCACCTATAAGTCGTATGGGGAAGAGCCTTAGGTATTTGCTAGGGTCAGCAACCTATGTCGCTGCTCTGTGGCTCTATGCAGAGGAAGGCTCAAAGAGGGGACAATGCCGCTGTCTGGCCTCTGGAGTTTTGCATGGGAGGAAGCTGTTTCCTGGCACTCACCCTGATGCCAATCACTTCGATTTCTCCTTATATGCCACTGGTGCCCTTCCAGCTGTCGCTCTGGTGCTGAATCCCAGAAGGAGTGAGTCTGCGTAAGTCTTATGTCCATTGCAGGCCCTTTAAGAGGAGTCTCCTGTGAGTCCTGCAGTTTCTGTTGCTGCCCAACCCCCACTGGTTTTTCCAGCCAGAAGTTAATGGGACTTAACTTCCTAGCACTGGAACCCTGGGCTGCGTGGTCTGCTGTAGGGCTGGGATTCCTCACTCCTGAGGTATCCTTCCCAATTTTCATCCACCACATGTGAAGACGTGACTGCTCATTCTGCGTCTCCGCACTGCTCCATGCCACTCCTCCTCTCTGTGTATCTCCACGTCTCCACCCCTCCTACCCATCTGGATGAATGTGGCTTCTTTAAATCCTTGGCTGCCAGTCTTCCATACAGATTGATTTTCTGATGCTTCTGGGTAATATTTGTTTTGTAGTCTAGTTGTAATTTTTTCTGTAATTGTGTGAGGAGGCAAGGCATGTTTATCTATACCTCCATCTTGATCAGAAGCCTGTTCTCATTGTTAATAGTCAAGTCACATGTCCAAGTGTCTTACAGATAAAAATAGTCTCAAATTCTCCCACATCTAAAATCTTGGAGGGCACAGGCAGGGGTCTTAGGTGTAAAATAAAGTCATCTGTCTGATGTGTTAGGAGTACTGGAGGACGGGGGAAATCCCAGACCCTGGTAAGTGAACCCGCTTCTCCTTCTTTCCTACAAAGCAGTTCTTTTGAAAGGCAGACTTATGTTTAAAGTGAAAATTATGTGTACAATTCAAATTAATTTTAACCTACCATCAACCCAAATACTTGGGCTTTAATATTTTAAAAAATACTAACTGCATTTAATTACAAAATGTGAGAAGTCCATACGTAAAGGGGACAGACCATTATCCCACAGAGAAAACATTAAATTATGAAACCATGATAAATATTTCAAAGGACATGATTCTAATCAGCCTACTTGTAATCTTGCCAGTTTGAACAGTTCTAGGACCCACCGCTTGATGGCTGAGCACAAAGGTGACCTCAGTGCCTGCTCACCTGAGACTCACCTTGGTCTCTCTGGAGAGGGGTTGGGGCTGCGGGGAGGAGGTGTCCGGGGCACAGCTGGCTTCGGTGCGATGCTGGCTGCAGGTAGAAGGCCATGGATGATGTGTTTCTGCACAAAGAAAACCCAGAACAAATTGAACAACAATAAAAAATATTTAAAAAGTAAACCAGAACAGGTCACTGGTGTAAGGAATCACCTGGGTTCTGCCACCTCCCCTGCCTGGGCCTGAGAAGGACACTTGCACTGCCATCCAGGGATCTAGCTCCACCAGGAGGCCCGCTCCTCCCCTTGCTCTCCCCTATCCTCACCTGGCCAGGCAAGCATCCCACTCAGGGAGTGCCACGGCAGCTGCCCATAGTGGGACTCTCTCACCCTTCCCTCCTCAGAGCAGCTTCCCTGACGCCCAGAGTCACCTTGTAGCACCTTCACTTGTCATATAGCACTGCCTCTTATAACCCTACTTACTCACTTGTGAACCTCCTGCAGTACAGAAGCTTCCTGAGAGCAGGCAATCATCTTGTTTTTATCAACCCTGAGCTCTAGCACTTGGCACATTGCCCAACACCTGGTTAGGTAGTTTTGATGATGCAGAATAACAAAAATTAGTTCTCCCACACACACACTGAAAATAGGGGAATCCTGCTTTAGGCAACTAAGAGTCTCTCAGAATTTCACGAGTATAGACCAATCATTTTCTGTGCACCAGTCATTCATTCATTCACATCTACTAGCAGCAAAAACACCAGGACAGCAATAAAGAAACCTGTCCTGGCTGGTGTAGCTCAGTGGATTGAGCGCGGGCCTGCGAACCAGAGGATCGCGGTTCGATTCCCAGTCAGGGCACATGCCTGGGTTGCAGGCCAGTTCCCAGCAGGGGACGCATGAGAGGCAACCGTACATTGATATTTCTCTCTCTCCTACCCTTCCCCTCTAAAGATAAATAAATAAATAAATAAATCCTTAAAAAAAATGTTAAAAAAAAAAAAGAAACCTCATCCTCATCCTCAAGGAGGAAGAATACAGAGGAAAAATACCCAAATACTTACTGTATGACACAGAATTATGAAATCTGCCAAGGAAAAGATAAAGACAAAATGCTGAAGTGGCCTGGGAAGGGAGGGGGCCTTCAGATCTGTGGGCAAGCGAGGGGACCTCTTATGCCCCTTGGAAAAAACCACAGAGACATGTAGACTAGGTCTTCAAATATGGCCACTGCTCTCAAATTTGGGAAATATGAAGAAAAGCATTCTAGGAAGCAGGACCAGCATGAACAAAGGAATGAGGTGAGATATTAGTGGGTGTGCTCTAGAAATAACAAGTATTCAGTTTGCTGTAATACCGAAGTACCTCAGAGAGAGAGGCTAGAACAACGGGCTGGGGGTATAATGGGGATTCTTTCCACTTAAGAGTTTTAATACCAGACTAAGGTGATCCTGTGGCCTAGTGAGGAGTATCTACTGAAACTGGCCCCTGAAAAGACTAATGAGGCAGTGATAGGCATATGGCATGTAGAGAAGGGAGGTATAATCAAGGGGAAGAGCCAGAATTTTGGGGATCCTTCAGGAGTGAGGGATGGACAGAACTTCCAAATGTCTCCTGTAGCCCTTCCTAGCTCCCCAGTTTCACTTGCATACCAAATCCCAAGAGCAGGCATTTAGAGCAGTATCTGCTGTATTCCTCTCAGTGTAGCACCAGCATCCTATATTTGTCAAATAATTTGACAGTTTGCCCTGGCTGGTGTGGCTCCCTGTGAACCAAAGGGTCGTTGGCTTGATTCCCAGTCAAGGCACATGCCTGGGTTGCGGGCCAGGTTCCCAGTACGGGTCACGTGAGAGGCAACCACACAATGATGTTTCTCTTCCCCCCTTTCTCCCTTCCTTCCCCTCTGACTAAAAATAAATAAATTTTTAAAAATAATAATTTGACAATTTAATATCTGCCTCCTCCTCCATTCCCCAGCCCTTCTCCCTCATACTAGGGAGACTGTCAAGGAGGGGAAAAAAATGGTTTTCTTCACCTCTGAATCCCCATGGATTGGCATCCAGTAGCTCCTCCAAAAAGGTCTCAGGAGTTTTGCTTTGTTGTTACTGTTTTGGGTTTTTTGTTTTTGTTTTTGATAGAATGACTCTCCCATAGTATGCTGAACATTTCTCACTGTACCACTACAATCATTTCTGAACTGAGGTCCCCCTGCTTCAGCCTCTAAAACACAGGATGAACCTATCTCAACCCAGCAGGAAAACCCCTCACGGGCAGCCCCACTCTCTTAATGATAGATAAATGGTCTAGTGTGGCTGCTAAGCTGCTCTCTGTTGGTTCCTACCAACAAACCCAGATTCATTTTTGCTACCCCTCCTCATCTCTACACATGTTCTCAATGCTTAGCACTCAGAATTGCTTTCCATTTCTCACACAGCAAAAGGCCTGTGCACAAGCCTTTTTCAGGCCTTTGTATATGGTGCCTCCCTGCACTCCCTGCCATTCTCATTCCTTATCCCTCCCACACCCCCAAGACCTAGGTCGGCTCTCCAGACTGACTTTGCTGCCTCTTCCCAAGTACACGCCTTACCGGTAGATTTTTGCATTGCCATTTTGTGCTGAATTATTTATGGGTTTGTCTATACTTAGTGTGGCCATAGGCTGTCAATCAATTGTGGGTATCTGACACAGAGTAGGAATTCAATAATGCCATGCTGAGTTAGGAAAATTGCAATGCAAAAATACAAGTATGTCTTCACTACTTCTCAACATCCATTTGTCTAAACTGCCTGCCGCAGGTGAGAGGGCTGAGAACAGAAATCCTAGTCTGACATGTTTTCTAACTTCAATTTAAAACAGAGTTCACGAATGCCCTTATCAAAATGCTTTCTCTGCATTTAAAGTATTACGTTTATGGAAAACTGGATATAAGCAGGTTTGGAGTTTCACCAGGCAAATATGGACAAGGGAGATAGCAGCACAGGAGTTGCGGGTGCGTATGGAGAGTGATTATAATGATAGACTGTGGAATAAGAAATATGAAATTCTTACCTTTTGCAACAGCATGGATGGAACTGGAGACTATTATGCCAAGTGAAATAAGCCAGTTGGTGAAAGACAAATACCATATGGTCTCACTTATAATGAGCAAAATAGAACCAGAGACACAGAAACATTGAACAGACTGACAACTGCAAGAGGGGAGAAGGGAGGCCGAGACTGGATAAAAGTGAAGGGATTAGTCAAAAAGCATATACGCATGACCTATGGACATGGACAGCGGTGCAGGGATTGACTGTGGGAGCGCGGGCGGGCTGGGTGGAGGGGGACATAGAGGGAAAAATTCGACAACTGTTATAGCATAAACAATAAAATATTTACATTAAAAGACTTTAGTGTAAAATGTAGCATAGGAAAGTTATATAAAACTAATGAAGAATTTGATTAAAAAACAGAATTAGGGATGGAAAGGAGGGCAGTAAGAACACTGGTAAGATCAATAGGCTGGTTGTGGGGTGTGGGAGGATTGTGTTAACTAACGGATTGTCGAAGTCAGGATACTAAAGGAAATAAGTAGCAAAAAAAAAAAAAAAAAGGCAGAGAAATAGTGAGGAGCTGCTGTTTCAGTCCAGGCAGATGCTGGAGAATAGGGCAGGGGCGAGGACAGCTGCCAGATGTATTTGGTGAGTAGAGGCTATGAAACTTTCTGACGGGGTGTCGGTGGTGGATGGCGGGGAGGAATCAAGAATGATTCCCCACTGGGGACGCCCAGCAGTGCAGCAGAAGTGAAGTGCCAGACAACCGGAGCGAATGTTGTGGGCGAGAATGGGCGATTCCTATCCGACTCAGGCTGACCCTGGGATAAAGGATTCTTTAGACCCCCAAAATCAGGACTTTTTGAATAGAAAACCGCTTCCTCTTGTGCCGCCGCTACCTTGCTCGATCTCAAGCCCTCCTCCCTTAACTCCTGGCCCCCACGTCCGGGCGGAGGCCGGGCGAGGATCTACTTACAAACTGGCTCTTGCGGCCTCTCGGAAACCCCAGGAGCATCTTCGCTGCGGAGAGTGGTCACCCGAGGTCAGGACGGACTAGCAACCCTTCGCTATAGCTTGTACACAGCCCTCTGGCCTAGTCCCAGACGCTTTTTCTACTCAGAGTACTTCTCAACAATCACGTTTGCTACTGGCTCTGCTTTTTTGCCTGCCAATTAGAGCCAAGGATACTTCGTACCCGTCGCTCTTGGTAACCAGCAGGTTCCCACTTAAATTCCCTCCTTGGCGGAAACTGTTTACGCTGCCCGTTCTCTTATTGGCCAGAGGAGATGTCGATCTTTAACGCCTTAGCCTATCTGACGCCCTTAGAGGCGGAGGGCGGGCAAGACGAAGGACTGCACTGAAGAGTTACGACGCGGACAGAGCTGGGGTAGCAGGGGCCAGGGAGGTGACCAGCGTGAGGACAGGAATCTCCTGTTTTTTTTAGACTTGGGCAAATGATTCAGTCTTGTAGAGAGAGCATTGCAGACCGGCTTCTGCCAAGAGGCCCCAGCCGAGTCGATTGTGGGGCCGTGTGCAGGACAGCTTGCTCAAACGCCGTCTTGTATTTCCCTCTCTAGATCAAGGCCGCCATGGAAAGGAACCCCGAGGATGGCACAGGCCCTGTGCATGTGCCTTTTGGGCACATTGTTGCCAATGAGAAATGGCGTGGGTCGCAGCTGGCACAGGACATGCAAGGTCGGTGGGCTGCCCTCTGCATAAACTCTCTCTCCAAACCCCACTTTTTAAGAAAAGTCTACCAATTGCTGCCTTTTCATCCAAAGCTCACGGAACTTTTCTTGTCTTCATTTTAAGGGAAAATTAAGCTTATTTTTGAAGATGGCCTGGCACCGGTAGATTTTTACTTGTCTATCAGATGCTGCATTCTTTATATCAAGGAAGCCGATTTGGTGGCAGGAAATAGCTACCGAAAGAGGCTTGTTCGCGTTAGAAATGTAAGTACTCAATTGAAGAAACTGACATTGGAAACTGACTTCTAGACCACCCCCCCTCCGTCGTATACTTAGAATAATTCATATAAAACCATTGGCCATTCCAAGTACTCTTGGAGTGAAAGCTTTCTTAAACTTGAAAGGAATTGTGTCACAAAATGGTTTACTGTTATTTTTTTATTTTCCTTTGAAGTCTAGTAATCTTCAAGGAATAGTAATAGTTGAAAAAACACAGATGAGTGAACAGTACTTCCCAGCCATACAGAAGTTTACTGTGCTGGACCTTGGGATGGTGTTGCTTCCAGTGGCCAATCAGGTGGAAGCATCCTGCCTCATTATCCAGTTAGTAAGTACTGATTTCTGTACCTCCACAATACCCGTCTTGAGGACTCTCAACTGACCTTCATGGATCTTTCAGCTGCTGCCCTTGCTTGCTATGGTTTCTCCTGAGTCCCTCAAGCCAATCTAATCATTCTTTGTTAGTTCTTTTCTTTCTTTTTAAAGATTTCATTTATTTTTAGAGAGAGGAGAAAGGATGAAGAGAGGGAGAGAAACATCAATAGGTTGCCTCTCACACACCCCGAACTGGGGACCTGGCCGGCAACCCAGGCACGTGCCCCAACTGGGAGTCAAACTGATGACCCTTTGGTTCGCAGGCTGGCGCTCAATCCACTGAGCCATACCAGCCAGGGTTATAAAGCGTTTTTGAGGAATTTAAGTTCAGAAGCTGCCTCTGCAACCAGCTTAGCTCGACACCCATTCTAGGCAACTGTATAACAAAGTGAGCAAGTTGGAGACTTGATTTTAAACCATCAGGCTGTGATAACTCCATCATTATTCTTTATTGACACCGGTGAAAATGTCATCTAGCAGTTGCTTTGCCTCAGCCTCATGTATTTTTTAAGCATCAGCACTGTGTGCAAGTTTATGCTGTTGCTTTTACACCTAGTATAAGATTATTCAACTTGACTATACATCAGAATTTTGTGGGAAGACTTTTCAAAATAGCAGTACATGAGCCTTACCTCAGACCAACTAAAAATCAGAACGTGGGAGCTAGGCCTAAGCATCAATTTTTGTTACTCTGTTGTTGATTTTAAATCTTCCCCAAAGTAGAAATGCAGTCCTGCGTTGTTCACAGATCCCTCCATGACCCTCCACCACATTTCTTTGCTTTATTATTCCTAACTTCCCTTGACCTAATGCCATTACCTGCCTTTTCTGTTTCCACAGCTGAAACTGGGTTTCTCCTTTGATAGGCAAGATCTCTCCAGATCCTGTATCAAGCAGGTCCAATTTAGGTGTAGGCATCATTTAATCTCATACAACTGAAATGTTTCTCAGTTGATCATAGGAACATGTTTGAATTCCTCACAGTATGTTTTCATTGCTTTTATCCTAAGCATTCTGGAAACCCAGTTTTTTACTTAATATTTTCATCTTTTACTCCTTTGTGTAATCATATGGGTCATCTTTCAATAATTTTGCTGGTGAAAAATTATATTCATGACATGTGAAAACATTTGTAGTGGTAAGTTAGGCTGAACCAGAGAGAAAAACTAAAATTTCCACCAAACAAATTTTAAGAAGACTGGTAGTCCACTAGAGGGTGCTCACATGCTCTTTAATTTCTGTTCAGGTTCTAGAGCAAACCAATGAGCCCAGTAAGAACCCTTTTCTCAGGAAGAAACAGGCTCTCATCTCCGAGCCATCCCTACTTCGAACTGTGCAACAGATCCCAGGAGTTGGAAAAGTTAAAGCTTCCCTTCTGCTTCAGAAGTTCCCAAGTATCCAGCAACTAAGTAACGCGGCCATCCAAGAACTGGAGCAGGTTGTTGGGCATGCGGCAGCACAGCAAATTCATGCGTTCTTCACACAGTCCAGGTGACAGCTCTTCTCAGTATCTACTGCGTTTTCTCCTTTAGACCCTGAACACAGGATCTTGTTTTTTTTTTTGTTTTGTTTTTTTTTTTAATTATTTATTTATCTTTAGAGGGGAAGGGAAGGAGAGAGGGAGAGAAACATCAATGTGCGGTTGCCTCCCATATGTCCCCTGCCGGGAACTGGCCCGGCAACCCAGGCATGTGCCCTGACTGGGAATCGAACCGCGATCCTCTGGTTCGCAGGCCCGCGCTCAATCCACTGAGCTACACCAGCCAGGGCTTGTTTTTTTTTTTTTTAATATTTAAAAATCAAGAAAAATTATTTCCTGTCACAGCAGCTAGTGAAAGATGAGGCAAGGCCTGAGTGGAATCTGCCAGTTGTCTCGCCCTGCTTGGGGGGCGGGGGGCAGGCATTTAAGTTAGTGGGCCCAGATGGTGCAGCCTTGACTCTGCTGCCATGAAGAAGGCCAGTGGGGATCTTCCTAAGAGTCGCTTAAATTAGGGACTCTCGGATTCAGCAAAAATCCAGCTTGGGTGGATGCGAATGTGTGACCTTGACCTGCATCTATCATGGAAAGTTCTGAGTTTCAGATGGTTGATATGACCTTCTAAAGGAAACAAACTTACAATGAAGCACTGTGTACCATAAGCCCCTTGTTCCTGGCAGCAGAGCCACTGTTCTTCAGGTCTGGTCTTAATATACCTGTGCTTTGAGGGCTGCCGCCAGTGTAAATAAACGTTGTACAGACTTCCTCCCTTGCTCACTTCCTTCATGGTAGCTGCAGTTTGTTCATAATCATTGGGCACATCTGAACAGAGAAAGCCTGGAGTGTAGAGTGCCCACTTAAAGATGAAAAGCCAGCGTGGGGGTGCGGAGCAGGGTGAGGGATGTGTTTGTGAATGCACAGACCGACAGCAGGAAAATGGCAGGGGCAGCGGGGTCCAGAGGGAAGACCTGGAGGCTGGTGATCAGAAAGTACATTTGCCCACTCAAGAATAAATACAATTGAAGATGCCATATGTTTTCAAAGACACTAAGATAACTTGAAAGCCCTGTTTTGTGAAATGTTAGTAGCTTTAAAAATAATCAAACAATAAAATCATTTGTGCATTAGGGTAGAAACAATTTGAAAGGAAAGAAGTGAAAAAGTAAAAAAACAAAACAAAACAAAACAAAAAAACATTCAGGCAAATGAATGTGTTTATTTAAATATTTATACAAAAATGGCCCTAAGAGCAGTAGATACACTTTCCCAGAGGCATTGCTTCCCTTTTGATATTGCACACTAGAGAATATTTTAAATTCTTTTAACTCTCAAAATTAGCTCTCAATGCTATATTTTTAAGCTATATAACTTGTACTATGTCAACAGTGAATCTTATTAGAATCACAGTATCATCCAGCTTACAGTACGAGAAATCAATTAGTAAGAATGTTACTTTAAAAAGCCAGGACTTTAAACTTGAATTATTTACATGGTTACCTTATAAAATTCAGCTCATTGTAAAGATTCTTAAAATATACAATTATGTACTTTCTACTTTAAACAAAATGAAAAATGTTTTGAGTATCAAACAGTATATTATCTACCTTGTAGATACATCTTCATTTAACACTTGCCACTGTTGACAACTTTTAAATGACATGTAACTAGAAGAAAAGCTACTCCGAAATTGTTTTAGCTAGTAAGTCATGACACATGTGACTCTATCTGGAAATAACATTCATACTATGCAGAAATAACAGTAAAATCTTAGAAATTCATTTTGGGTTAATGAATTCCCCTTAGAAAGCAGCTCTTTGGAACTTTTTAGTAATATTAATTTAACTCCATCATTTTAGTCCTTTGACCTGCCTTAATTCGGGCTCACCTGGATTTTGGGTTAGGGAATGATCTATTATATTACCCAAGCCTGGAAACTTACAAATAGGACCAATGTAGGTAACACCAACTGAACTCTGAAAAGTCATAATTGTAGCCGACAAAAAGAGCCATATTTCCATCCCTATTCTATTTACAATACTTTATATAATAAATAACTTGCAGCAATATGCTGACATCCACAAATTTCTAGAGGTTCTTATTACATTCATTCATAAAGACATCCACCATAAGTTCATACTGAGAAAACAGCATTTGAGAGTAGTTAGAAATTTTCCATTATGGCACAAATATGAAGGCCTAGTCGGGACTGGAAATGTTTTGGGCCTGAATGTTTTTGTTTCCTTGCACTAGTACAAAGAACTGTCATTGTTGAGAAGGCTGAAAGGAGAGGGGAGCTTCTTCTTGACTTGAGGCCTGGCAACCCCAACCGATGGGAGGCACAAGGTGCTGGCAGACTTCTGTCTGTTCTTGTTGGTGCCCCAACTCAAGAAAGAAAGCTTTTTCGAGATTTTCTTGGTTTTATCAGTTTTATCATCATCATCATCATCTATGGCTAAGCAGATCATGGAGTAAGTTTTCTGCATTCCCACAGAGTATGTGGCACACTTATTATGCTGCACACAGAAAAGGAAGAAAAGGGTGTTAGAAATCCTCAAGCTATCCAATAAATGACTGCAAAGTCTGAGACTCACGTTCTGCACTTACGGCATCCTCTTTAAAATTAAGTTGATATAATTCTGAAACTCAGTTGACTAACGCTTACACAGAATTAAACAAGGACAATTTTTAAGGAATATACTCAACAGCAGTAAATTAAACTAAGGAACACTACTCACTTTTTAAGGTTCTTATATTTGAAAAAGTAATACATACCCATGCTCAACAATATGAAAATACAGTGAACGGTAGATGCTGCTATACTACCTTGGCTCAAAGCCCTTCTGAGTAGACATGATTTCCGTTACACTTTTGGAGCTAATGTTCACATATGGGTAATGATATGTGCATAAGTATATGTCAACATGTGTCTTTCCTTAACAGGAATACACTACCCACACTGGTTAGTCTGCACTCTGCTTTCTTCACTTAGTGTATCTTGGAATTCAGTCTGTGCCATTAGGTATAGCTCAACTTCCTTCTCTCTAAAGGCAACATAGAATCCACGGAGGATACCATTAACTTTTTTCCCTACAGTCCTATGGTGTTAAATACATTCACACAGTGCTTCAACCATCACCGTCATTCATCTCCAGAATGTTGTCCTCTTCCCCAAACAAACTGTACCTGTTAAACCCGATGATCAGCAATTTAAAGGACTGTGCCGGACTCATAGGAAATCTGAAGAAACATGTCTTCTGAACACTGCCACCTGGGTTCTTCCTGCTTGTAAGATTTGCCTAACATCGAGGTGGTTTTGTTCACCAAATGTTTATTGAACATCTATATTCCAGGCACTGAAATCAGGCCATTTATATAAGCAAGCAATAGATCTAAGTGGTTGGGCACATTGTTTATAATATAAATCAAGGAATTTGAGTGACGCACCAAAAAAGGAGGGTATTCACTATAAGATGTCCCTCTTGAGTGTGGCTCCTTTGGATGAAATTCCTCTCCCTTCTCTATAAAAGTGTAGTTCGTTAATCCCACATGCTCTACAGGACACATGTGCTCTCATTAAGACAAAACAAACTCCTGGAGGTAGGTTTAATGCCTATAAACATTTTTCAACCTTCGCCTGCTTAGAGTCCATTTTGCAGAATAACCTCTCCCTTACAAACACCCTCAATTCTCTTAACACACTTTGACCAATGAATGTCAACTCTAGTTCAACATCTGCCTCCCCAGGCCTGCATCTAAACAGCTGTGCATTGATGAGGAAGGATATTTACCAAGCTGAATGACTTCGTTTGACGTTATAACCCTGACCTCAAACCTACTGGGCACCACATTACCTGGTACTCCTGCATTTCCCTAGTAACTTTATTCCTTTTCTCTTAGTTACTCTCTATCAAGCCTCCCACATGCTCTTCTGATATCCTTGCCTTAACACTTAACTGCATCTGTCCCAAAGACAAACCCTCTGGTGTACCTGGATCTAATGCCCTCTCTCCTCCAGGTATTCCCTCCTTGCACTCCTTGCCAGGCCTTTCCCACCAGCACACAAGCTTGTTGTGTTATCTATACACACACCACCACCACCTGTGAAAAGCTTTCCTTTTGCCTATGTCTGTCCCCCCACTCAGCTACCACCCTAATTCTCTGCTCCCTTTCACAGGTCTTCCCTTCCTCTCATTACTTTTTCCCCTGTCCTCACTCAGCATGCTCCCCATGCACACATTCGTGGGGCACCTCTCTGGAACTCTCAGGGCTTTATGGAACAGTTTGAAACCACAGCCCTAGTCAACTAGTACAGTACGCAGGTGAGGAAACCGAGGCCAAGGGAGAGGTAGTAACCTGCTGAATGAAGGTTACACAGCTTGTTCATGGCAGACAAGGCTTGATTCCAGGTCTTTTGGTCCTAAGCCTAGGATTCCACTACATGGGCAGTTTTCACAATGTGCTCCACAGGTGTCCCCAGGGACCCCCACTGTGATCCAGGGAGTTGGGGACCAGCTAAGCAATCAGCAAGAGCACTCAACTTTATTCTCATTAATTTGGTTTTGTTTGAAGGAGAGGATCAGCAGTTAAAAATAGTGCTCAAACATTATCTAAAATCCTTGCTTGGGGAAATGAATGACCACATCATGGTTATTATAACATCTATTCTGAACTGAAACATACTCCTTGTCAGGCACTATTTATTCTCCCAACTCTCCTGAGGCTGAGCTGTTCCCTGCCTTGCCTGAGGTCACAAAACTGTGGCAGAGCCAGGACTCGCATCTAGACAGTCCGATGTGCTTTAACCATCACATCCATTGGCCTCCTCCAAAGACAGGGCAAGACTGAACGCCAAGTCTTTCAGCCTCTGCTCAGAGGCAGGGCCTCCCTCCCTGCCTGCCATCTACTCCAGCCCTGCAGCCCAGGGCCCAGCCTTTTATTCACCCTCCTTTCAGACAAACCTCTTTTCTGTTTCTGGTTGGGACTTTACTTGTCCAGCAATTCTATGGATTCTGCCTGTGAAAGTACCAATGCTTTTCATCCCTTCTCCAAGGTACTCTGTGAGCCCCCTGACTTCTTTGTCTTTATTTTTTAAATTAATATGTAACTCACTTACCATAAAATCCACTATGTTAATGCAATTCAGTGGTTTTTAGTATGGTCACAGTTGTGCAACCACCACCACTACCTAATTTCAGAACATTCCCATCCCCCCAAGAAACTCTGTCCCCATGAGCAGTCCCTCCCCATTCCCCAGTGCTCCAGCCCCAGTCCCTGGCAACCATGAGTCTACATTCTGTCTCTTTGGACTTGTCTATTCTGGACATTTCTTACCAGTGAAATCACACAATCCATTCAGCTTCCAGCCCTCCCTAATCTGAGTCCTTTTGCCATCTCTCCTTTTGTCCTTTTGTCTGGCTGCCAAATATAACAGACATGGCTCCTCCTCCCTCAGTCTTCACCTCTTAACTTATGCAACACAGCCACCCACTCTCTGGGCAGGATTTTCCTCTCCATTCCAAAGCTCCTTTTTACCCAATGTCTCCGAACTCGCCTTCGCAACTTTCTTTGCACCCACTTTTCTTCTAACCTCCAGGTGCTTGCAGTGTCTCCGAGTCTAGCCCTCAGCCCCTCGCAGGCAATTTCACTTAGCCCCTTACAGCTTTCAGTACCATCTCTATGCTGAAGACTCTCAAATATAGTTGTGACTTCTCCCTTGAACTGAAGATCTGAACATTCAGCAGCCTACTTTACATTTATATTTGGATGTCTAATGGCATATGAAATGGTCAAATTATAAGTCTTGTTTTCTCTGTCCTCTGCCTCCCTCACCACCACCCCTGTTTACCATTATGAAAAATGATGCAGCTGTTCAAGCCAAAAACTGAGGAATCATCTCTCTCTTTTTTTTTTTTTTTTTTACACAAATCATCTACAAATCTCCATCAGCTCTACCTTCAAAGTATGTCTCAGGTGCATCCACCTCCACTATCACCCCTCCTAGTGTACAATAACATCACTGGCCTGGATGGCTGCCACAGCCAGCTCACTCTGCCGCCACTCAGCCAGCCTCCCAGCAGACACACCTTCTAAATAAATATCCTATCATTTCATTCCTCTTCTCCAAACTTCAATGACTCCAAAGTCCCACCACCGCAACGAGGCCCTATCTCCCTCCCACCTCATTTCCTGTCATCACAATGCTCCAGCCCTCTTTTTGTTCCTCTACCAGGGGAAGCTTATTCCTGCCACAGGGTGGGAGCACCTGTCAGTCGCCCTTCCAGGCATGCTCCTCTTGTACCTCTTCAAATACAAGAGGTTCCTCCTCGTCACTCAAGTCTCCGTGCAAGTCCCATCTAGAGGAGCCTCTCCCTATCCCCAGTCATTCTATTATGCTACACATTTCATTTTCTTTACAGCACTTACCAAAATCACAACCACTTATTTGCTTATTTACTGCCAGCTTCTGCAGGGGCAGGGACCTAATCTTTCTAGTTCTAACTGTAGCTCCAACACCTAAAGAAGGGCCTGGCACACAGCTCATCCTCGATCAATATTTGTTGAGTGAATAAATGAATGTTGTTATGAGGGAAGTGTCTAAGGTACATTATTAAATGAGAAGAATATGTATGGAATGATTGCTCCCACTTGGGGAAGAAAGGACATAGCTGTGCATATGAACTTGCACAGGCACCACACATGCCCCGAGATCTCAGGGAACAGCAGAAGCTGTCTCTGACATGTGAAGAGGGTCTTTCACATGACAAGCCCTTCTGTATCATTTCAGTATTTTTTTCTACCATGAGTTTGTATTACTTTTGTCATTAAAGAAGATATAACGAGAAAAACAAAGCAATTGGTTATTTTATCTACAGGATCAAAAATAAGTTTTCCAGTGCTCTCTCACCCAAGCCAAGCTCACTTCGGCAATGACAAGCTTAGGGGTTCCATCATTTGTGGGATGTTACAAACACAGGCAGGAGGAAGAGGGCCTGGGAAAGGCCTACGTGGCTACACTCACACCAGCCTCACTCCGCCTTTCCATTTACTGCTGAGGGTGTCAGGACTCACCATGGATGAGGTGGGGTCCAGGAGGCTCACAACCTTCATCTCAATGTCGTCTTCCCCGAAGCTCTTCAGCAGTTTCATAACCTCGCTCACTGTCAGCCACTTACAATCCACAGTTTGAATGGAAACAATATAATCCCCTTCCTTGGCTCCTGCCAGCTGCAAAAGTAAAATTTAAATAAAGGTCAACATTCTGTTCATTCAATTCCTGAAACAGTTTCCAAGTTTATTAATGAAATAAATATGTGCATAAGCTTGCTTCAATAAACTAATCATTTGCTCCTTGGGCATGTAGCGTCCATGAGAGGCCTTTTGCGTAAAGTCAGACCTTTTGCATAAAGGAACCCTAAATTCACTCACCCAGATATATTTGTTTGAGCAACTTTCTTTCCCAGCCTGACTGCCTGCAAAGGTGCCAGTGAGTTTTGCTCCCAGCCCAGAATGGCACACACTTACTGCAGCAGAGGAGTACGGATCCAGGAAGTGGACTTGAACTGGGGAGTTTCCTCTCAAGGTGAACCCCAAGTCCCCTTCTTCCGCAGTGAAGTGAATGCTTCGAGGGGGTGTCCATCTCTTGTTAGCCGAAAACACAGATAAAGGGCCCTTTGGGACAGGGCATCATTAGCTGTAGGATCTGAAGCCTGAGTCGGGCAGCTGAAAACTAAAGGAAATGTTGCCTTGCTCTCCTTGCAGACTTCATCAGGCTTTGCTCAGAGACTAGCGTAACGACACAGTCTGGGACAATACATGCTGCAGCAGTCATATGAGAACATTAATTGCCACTTTCTCGGAAATAGCCAATACATTTTAAACAAAATTATCTTTTAGCTAGTTCTGACCAGTGTGGCTCAGTTGCTTGGGCATCACCGTGCAAAGCGGCCTGGGTTACATGTTCAGTCCCCTGCGGGGGCACACGAGAGGCAACCAACTGATGTTTCTCACATCAGTGTTTCTCTCCTCTTTCTCCTTTCCTTCCCCTCTCTCTAAAAATAAATAAAATCTTTTAAAAAATGATCTTCTAAAAATTGTCTGAAATACAATCTCTAAAAATCTCAAGTATCTAAAAATAGCCTTTTGCAACATGTAAAAACTGTCCTGTAGGTCATTATGAAATAAGCACTCGACATACCAGTTTCTGGAAGAAGTCTGTTACTGTCACCTTGGAGAACTGTGGCAGTATAATTTCAACCTCTTGCTCAGTTTTAGCTAGAAAATAAGATGAAAAGGGAAAGCAAAGATGTTTCTGTAGTTGAAAGTTATCCTGGAAAACTCAGGTCTACATCTTCTCTCTGAAAGGAAGAGGAAGCAATCTTGCTCCTGCTTGGTTTAGACAAGTAGTACAGAAGATGGACCACTGGTCCACCCCCTGGCCCAGTGCGACCTGTATCTTCCATTTGGGTACCTACTGTGAGCCATACCCTACTCTGGGGCTGGCACAGAGTAGCGACAGACACACTCCCTGCCTTCAAGTAGCTTATTTATAGTTTAATGGACTTCCTTTGGCACTCATAAAACTCCACTGAAGTTACCTGTTTTAGACATGGCTGTTACAGAAGGAAGTACCATGTCTGTCGGCACAAAGTCCTGGAAGAGATGTGCTTCTTTTCATGATCAGTATGTAAAGTGATGATTTGATGGCAAGCAGTGGGTTTGCCAAATTGTGTACTCCAATAGCAAAAATCTTCACATATTTGTAGCAGGCCCAGCCCACCGTTACCACGAGGCTAGTTGGCTTCTCAGAAAGGATCCCAAAGCAGACTAACACATAAACAACAGTATAAAAAGAAAACTTGAGGCTTGGCTCAGTGGATAGAGCACTGGCCTGGTCACTGGTTTGATTCCCGGTCATGGCACATGCCTGGGATGTGGGCCAGGTCCCCAGTTAGGGGTATATGAGAGGAAACCGACTGATGTTTCTCTCACACATTGATGTTTCCCTCCTTCTTCCCTCCCTCTCTCTCTAAAAATAAATAAATAAAATCCTGTAGAAAACTTGAGGAAGCAAACTAGTACCACCAAGGTAGAACACAGCCCTCTAGTAACAGGATGACCCTGTCGCTTCTTAGAAACTGCCTGAGGCAGGGTTGGGCTAAGAATGGTGCCAGCACCCCTGCACTTCACCAGAGCCATGTGTCTCCCTCCCTCGATGGAGGTTATGTCTCTACGTCCTGGCCACAGAGCACATGGTGTGGACAGGGGAGCCAAGGATGTGGCCACAGTGTCCATGAAAGAAACTCCCTGGGCACATTTCCTGATTCCACCAATCCGCTTGGTCGCCTGGGGCAAGGACTTTGTCTCATCCCTAAGATAAGGACAATATCAGTACTTCCCTCATACAGTTGGAAGGAGAGTTGAATAAGATTCTGTATACAAATGGTGCTTACTGTTGTGCCTGGCAGACCTCATAAACATTCGGAGATACTATCAGCTAAGGTTACTGCAGACAAGCCCAGGATTCTAGCTTGAGCTAGAATCTAATTCTGGAGAACTGGTCCCTGAAAATTGGGGGTGGAACTCCAAAGACTGGGGATAGGGCTTTAAGAAGTAGCATGGAAGGCAGTATAGTCAAAGGGGGTTCCCTCAACTGGGGAGCATCCTCTATCCCCTTCCCCTAACTCCTGGAAAGATCCTACTCATTTCTCACGTCAAGTCACCTCTTAGGGAGGTCCTCCCACTCTTGACCTCCAGGGCAGAATTGACTGCCACCTCTCTGAGGGGAGCAACAACTGTCCAGTCCACCTCCAGGCTCCCAAACCCAGGACAACGCTCAATGCTTTGAAGATCCTTAGAAAGGGCTGGGGTGTGCATTCTTACATGTGGAATCTAAAATAGTCCAGCTTATAGAAGCAGAAGCAGAATGCTGGATGCGAGGAGCAGGAGGAGGGGCAAATGAGAAGATTTTGTCAAAGGGTACAGTTTCAGTTCTACAAGATAAGTTAGTTCTAGAGACCCAGCATACAGCATGGTGACCCCAGTTAGCAATATCATATGTACACATAAAATTTGCTATGAGGGTAGAGCTTAAGGGTTCTTCTCTTTCTCTCTCTCTCCCCCCGCCCCATACACACACACACACACACACACACACACACACACACCCAATGGACTAGGTTTTGAAGTATTTTCCCTGCATCCCCTGGTTCCACTGTATAAGGAAAAGTTTTACTTCTCATTTAATAATAAAAATAATTTTTGTCTTAAAAGAAAAAGTACACTGGTGCTAATAAAAGACGAACTAAACAGGGTAAGAGCAAACGTCGGAGAGGGAGTAAGAATGCGTTGGCTTTCCAGCTATGGAGCCCACGTTGTGCAGGTTCCCAGAAGGCAGCGGGAATGTGGGTGGGTGTAGAGTGTAGCAAAAATGTCAAGGTAAAAGGTAGTTTCAGGGGTCTCCTGACTAAAGGGGATGGCTGGAACCCCAAAGGAAGCTGAGAGACTTTAAGAAAAGGAATCTAGAGGAAGTGAACCAGGAAGAGTGGACCCTTTAGAATGCCAGGAAGGGTAGGTGGGATTGGGCAAGAGGAACAGTGAACAAAGCGGGTAGAGAGGGAGGTGGGAATGGACAAGGTGGCAGGGTACCCCAACACCAAGGGAGGAGTATCAAGGGGCAGAAGGGGAGTCAAAAGTCACTAAGGGGCTGACAAGGACAAGACCATAAAGAAGCCCCTGGATTCAGGCACAAGGATATGGACAAGAGCGGCACTTTGCCCCCTCCTGGTACCCAGCACATCCCGAGTGTTTGCCCAGCCCCTACAGAATAAACAAATAATGACTGTGCACCCCGAGTGTCCCTGCCTCTCACACAGGGCACACTTGGCACCTGGCACTTACAAATAATGTCGGCAGCATCGATCAAGTTCAGCAGGTCATCGTCCTCCTGATGCTGAGTGTACTTGACCTGGGACCGCTGGTGTGCCACAGCTAGCACCTCCTGCAGCAGCTCTATGTTGCGGAGCTTCTTGCATAAGCTCACCTCCCGCACGGACTCCTCATGATGGGCAATGGCTTTGCGCAGATGGGACTTGCCTGCCAACAGAAAAGCAACACCATGCGACACGTGTCCTAAACTGCAACATGAGTACCTCAAGGGGATTCAAAGTGCCCAGGGATCAGCCCAGAAAGGTGGACGTTCTCTTTTCTGAAGACTCTCCTCACGGCTTAAGTCCCTCTGAAATGCATATGCAACATGCTCACTTACGTTCATAACATACCATTCAGCAAATATATACTGAATGTTCTAGGCAGTAGAGATAAAGCAGTGAACAAAAACTAGCCTCTGCATCCATGAAGTTTACATGCTAGTTTGAAGACAGATAATTAACAAGCAAAGCAATAATGATGGAATGTGTGGCAATCAGGTGATGGAAAATGTGAAACAGAGTAAGCAGATGTAGCGAGAAAAGACTGGGAATGGAAAGTTGCTCTTCTATGATGGGTGATCAGAGGAGGCCTTTTTGCAGGTAACTTTTGAATAGAGCCCTGAAGGAAGTAAGGGAGCAGCCGTGAGGATATCTGACAGGAGAGCATTCCTGAAAGAGGAAATGGCAACAAGGAGCTTGGGGTTAGGCAGAGAAGAGTAAGGAATGAGGGCAGAGAGGAGCAGGGATGGGACCATGACCAGCCATGTAGGATGAAGACTCTGTCTCCTACTGTGGGTGAGATGGGAACCCATCACGGTGTGCGCAGGGGCTGAGGGGATCTGAGCCACATGGATGGACTATGAAGGAACAAAGAGGGAAGCAGAAAGACGAGCTATGAGGCCACTGCAAAAACCTGAGCAAGCTGTGTAACGCCTCTGGGCTTATTTCCGCAACAGAAAACTGGGGATCAGGCCATACCTATCTCATAGGATTACATGAGGTTTCAGTAAGTTGATGTCAGTTTAGCAAACACTATATGAGTGTGGCTTGGACCACGGTGGCAGGGTAAGCAGTGGCCGGTTTTCTAGGTAGAGTTTATGGGATTTGCTAATCAGTTGTGGGGAGGCACAGAGTGAGTCTAAGGTCGCTGGCCTGCAGACCTGGGAGGATACAGTTGCCATCACTGAGATGGGGAAACCATGTGAGAAGTTGTGGAGGGGGGCAGATTTGCACATGGAAACAGCTATTCACTCTTGAGACTTGGAAGAGACCAAAAGAGGGCAATTCATTACCAATTCTCCAGTATGACCTGAGAAAATGAATCACCGTGTCCTTCCACACTAAAGACACTGAAAGACTATCAACGCTCCAGCTCCACTGGGGAGGCCTGGACCCTTGCAGTACCTGTGGGAGCACAGCTCTGGATGCCTGTAGAGATTAGAAGGCATTGGCCGCAATGATTCCAGACCCCAACTCTCCAAGTCCTGCCCTGAGGACACATCTGGGGTTGTCTGTAAGCAGGACCAGCTGGGCATCAAATGGGGCACGAGGAGGAAGGGGACAGGAGAGCCAATACACACCCAGCTGTCGGCGCTGGTGAGCATTTTTCAGGGTGGCCAAGGGCGTCATTCCCTCTGGCATGTGGTCATAGAGCTGGGACAGGCACTTCTCCTGGTGGTCTTCATCTGTACCAGGCTTCACTGCAACAAGAGCCACAGGAAAAGTCCCTTCTTGTGGTCATGACAAGGACTCGGGAGACAGTGCCACAGACCCACTTAGAGATTTCTCTTTCAACCATGTCTTCAGGTTCCTTTGTTCTCCAGTTTTAAAAGGCACTTGGGATAACACGTCTGCCTCCTGCCCTTAGACACACTCCAGGCAAGACAGCCCACAAGACTTTGTACACTTGGGGCTCCTATTTTGGCTTTGAAGCCCCATTCCCACCCCTTCCAAACCATCTATTTCCCAGAACCTTCTAGCACAGTCTCGCCTCAAGCCTCTGGTGGCCTCTGTGCCTGCACCCTCCCTGGCACGTGTGCCCTTCTAACCTCACCAAACCACTCACCACTGCACTCAACACTTTCAGCCTCTACCCAGAGCTCAGGCAGTGTTCTTGTTCTAGTTGTCCTTTCCTGCCATGGCTAGCTGGAAAAGGTCTCCTCAGAACTCAGGGTCCAACTCAAATGAAAAAATGTCCATGACTACACCAGGGAGTCCAACTGCTGCCTCACTGGTGTCTCCACCGCAATTTTTGCAGTACTGTATTTGCACTGCTTTACATGACTTGCCCTGTGAAGCAGCCTACATAATAATACTAGCAATAGCAGTTAACACTTTCACAGAGCCCACTACATACAAGGCGCTACTTGGCTTTGCACACAGGCACTCCATTTTTACAACCAGCTCTGTGAGATAGGGTCCCTTCATATTCCCATTGCAGAGATGAGAAAACTGAGGCAGAGAGCAGCTCAGTAACTTGCCCAACATTACACATCTAGTAAATGGCAGACCTGAGATATGAACCTAGGCAATCTGGCTCCAGAGGTTCTACTTTCCATTACACTAGGAACTGTCTTGATTGGTATAATTACAACCAAAGTCCCACCCGACCTGAGATCAGAGCACTTACCTCCAGCTGCAAATTGAAGGGGGTGACAAAAACTCAACAATCAAGGCATGTAATAGTTTAATACAAGTTTCTAAATATCAAAATCAATGCAAAAAGCCATGCTAACAAAAATCTAAATTTTTTTTGTTCTGGGCTCTGACGTGGCTCAGCACGGCATTGTTACCAATGCATTAATTTTGATTCATGTAAAATGTCACAATAAAATTTTATCTGGATTGCTGAGTTTTGGGGCATTCCCTTGATTTTGCACCTGAGGCAAATGCCTCCTAGTCCTTGCCCTAGTCCCCGGCCTGTTCTAGATCAGGAGGCTGTCTGCTGCACCCCAGGAAGAAGTAATGCTTCCCCTCTTCCTCCCTCAGGGGAAACACAGAACACCTAATCCCACCCCAGCCTGTGTGACAGCTGACTGGGCCAACATGCACTTCCCAACCTCTGTCCCCAGGCTGTGAGCATCTCCAGGGCAGGCGGACAGCTCCCACTCAGCTCCCATTCAGTTCAGAATAGCCTGGAGAGAGGACAACCACAGCCCTCACCGGAGCCCAGAGCCTCCAAGCCCCCAAGCCTTACACTGGTGGTCAATGAGGAGAGTGGCTACAAAGTAGTGGGCCAGGGCTCCGTAGTGGTGGGCCTTCACGCAGGCCAAGCTGGCCCAGGAGTAGGGGATGTTCTCCTTCACTGGCACCTGGCTCATGGCTGTGTGTAGTTGCTGGTAGACCTCTCCCACCTGCAAGAGAAGGGGTGTTGGGAAGGGAGAGCTTGGCATAGGGGCCCTCATGCACCCGGGCTGCAGAAAAAGAGCCCTTTCTTCTACGCAGCAGCCTCTGCCAGAGGCCACTCCAGAATCTGGGAGTGACTCCAAGAATTCTTCATGCTGTCAGTGTCAGTGTTAACAGGGAGATCAGGCAACTGTCATTATGCTGGGTTTTAGGCTAAGCTGCAGATGGAATCAGCGATCCATATCTGAAACACTAGTACTTGCCAAGAAAATGCAAGCCAGCACTCTGGCCAGGGTGGGCATGCTGCCCAGGCCATGGGCAAGCTGTGGTGGGATGCCCCCGCTGCTTCCAGTGGGCCCGTATTGACGCATCTTGCCCACCCCAAAGGTCACAAGAACCAGGAAGGCTTACCTTGGCAGCCTCCTGAGCCACCTTCACCAGCATGAAGAACTCATTCTGGATCCCAGGAAGGCAGATTTTCTCAAACACGCTCTCTTGGGCCTGTGCAAGCATCATTCTGACCAGCACATTGAGCATGGCGGGGCTCATGTCATAGCTCGGTGTATGAGTAAATGTCTCTTTCAGATGGTTTAAAACCCCTGCAATTGGAAATTTTTTGCACATTATTTGGGGGTCATATTTATTTCACCATGCTGCTCAAAATATAGAGAATTGACAGAAGTAAAAATCCTGGAGCATCTTCAAAAATATGATTCTCAATTACCATAAGATCCAGCAATTCCACTCCTAGGTATACACACCAAAAACTGACAGCAGGGACTGAAACGAGCAGTCATGGACCAATGTTTGTGGCAGCACTTTCCACGACAGCCAAAAGTCAGAAACAGCAGAAGTGTCCATTGATAGACTGATTGATGGACACACGAAATGTGGTATAAACATGCAATGGAGTATTTTCAGCCTTAAAAAAGGAAGAAAATTTGGACACATGCTACAACATGGAAGAAGATACTACGCTAAGTGAAATAAGCCCATCACAAGGACAAACACGGTGATTCCACTGACATGAGATACCGGAATAGTCTGGAATTCGTAGAGATAAAGTAGAATGGTATTTGCCAGGCGTTGGGGACTGAGGGGCAGGGAGAGGGAATGGAGTTACTGTTAGCAGCAGCAGAGTTTCACTTTGGGGCGATGCGGGGAGCTGCACAACAATGTGAGTGTGCTTAATGCCGATGAACTCTTAGAAACGGTTAAAATGGTCATTTCATTACGTGTCTTTTGCCACAGTTTAAAAAAAGATCTGACTCTCCTCCAAACACTTACATCTATATCAGGAGAGGAAACCAGCCTGCTCCCATCCATTCCTCTCTCTCCTGGGATGGTTGAGAAGTTCCAAACATGGCCAGGCATTTGAGACAGGCAGAGCAGAAAGCAGGCAGGGGGACTGAGTGCGGGGCTCTCAGTGGGGCAGGCTCACACTTAACACCTAGGTCATTCAGAAAAGTAGGGCTTTTCCCTAGGGCCCTAGGAAAGATCAGCTCAGCCCATTCCAATAGAAATTTCCACGCTGTAGCCCTCAGCTGACTTTTTTTACGCTTTAGAAAATTAACTGCCACAACATAGACATCAACCTGCAGCTAAAATAAAATCTCCACCATGAATCCCATCTGACTGGTTCCTCTGGTTTTGCCTCCAAGCACAGAGTGCTTTGCAGAAGGATGGCAACTACTGCAGGCTGTGTGCTCCTCTCTGGGTCTCTCTACTCTGTTCTCAAACTGCATTCTGTCCAGGTCACAGAGACAGGTTACAAAGTACACCTGCTCAAGATTCCTCAGAATGATGAATCCAGGAAAGGGTTTACAGTGAAAGAAATCAGTTCCTCCAGGGAATCAGTGTACTGGTTCATCCTGAGTGTGCCAGACACGGGCCCTGCTAGAGGGAAGTCAGGCAGGACCCCTGGACACCTGTGAGCCACGTCGGGCCTGCCCACTGCACCAGGCCTCCAACCCCTGGTCTCCTCACATCGGTGCACAGTGTCGTTTGACAAAGGGCTAAGAAGAGCAACCTTAAGTAGGCAGGCTTCACAGAATCAGCAAAATACAAAGGCATAAACAGTAATAGGCACTAGTGAGGCATGCATAAGTTTTTTAAAAGCCTACTTTTTTACTACTCGGAAAAACTTATTCTGTTCCTCAGTATAGTGTTCAAAGGAACACTTCATTCACTACCATCCTTGAGGCCACTCGTTTGGAAAAGGTTAATCATTAACCACAGGATTCACTGTGTACATGAGCTATAACCCAGACCCAGACTGTGCCGACAGGGTTTAAACCAGTACGTAATTCTCTTGATGGGAAATTACACCAGCATGGGAAACTGGCCTGGCCCTTTCAGGCCCAGGAGACCAAGCGTGAACCTGGGAAGGACCCACAGACCCACTTCAGTAGGCGGTACCCAGTGCCAACTGACAGGGCCAGGACTCTGTCCCAGCACCCTCCTGGAGGCACACCTGCGGCTCTCTGAAACGCGTCCACTGCGCTCTCCAGCCCAGCTCGCGTCTTCCGATTGCACCGGGTCCCGATCTGTGTGTAGAGGGCTCCAATGTTAAACAGAATGCTGGCCTTTTCCAGTAACAAGTTCTGTTGGCTGACTGGGACCCCGGTGAGGGAGTCATACCTATTTAAAAGAAATGTAATGTGTTGTGAAAATACAGATTACTTGGCTAGTTAATGCCATTTTGGGGGTAAAAAATGATGAAAATTTATTTCTTGAATAAAATTCAAAGAAGCACATGCAACAAGGCTTTCATTTCCAAACAAGATGATGGGTCTGATCATACTGAAGACATCCACAACAGCACACAAAAATAAGCGTTCACAACCAAGATGTCCTTCAGTAGGTGAATGGATTAAAAAGCTGTGGTATGCCCATATAGTGGGATATTATTCAGCACTAAAAAGAAAACAGCTACTGAGCCATGATGAGACATGCAGATACATTAAATGCATATTGCCAAGTGAAAGAAGCCAATCTGAAAAGGCTACATACTGTATGATTCCGACTATATGACATTCTAGAAAAGGCAAAACAATGGAGACAGAAAAAGAATCACTGGTTACCAAGTTTCAGAGGGCAGAAGGGGAGGGACAAATAGGTGGAGCACATAGAAATTTTAGGGCAGTGAAACTACTGTGCACACTCTACTGCTAGATACTAGTCATTATACGTTACCAAGTCCATGTAGAATGGACAACACCAAGAGCAAACCCTACTGTCAACTGTGGACTCAGGTGACAGTGCCCACTGTGGTCGATGTGCCAGTCTGGTGGGGGTGTTGACACTGGGGAGGTTGTGGGTGTGTGGGGCAGGGGGTTAAAGAAAATCTCTGCACCTTCCCTTCAATTTTTCTGTGAACCTAAAACTGCTCAAAAAATATAAGGCTTCCCCTAAATAAAATACAGCAATTACAAACCCCTCATAATTCTTGCTCAAGTCTAAAAGAGCCAGGATTCATTTTAAAGTTCACACATCAACCAGCATGTAGACATGGAGCTTCTCCTTAATGCAAGTCTGAGATGAAATCACCTTTAGAACCTGGACAAGGGCAGGCCACCACCTGCCTTTCCTTTCAAAAGGCGGGCATCGTAGGGGCCTGCTGTGGCGTAATTTAACTCTGAATATGATCTTTACTATTGGGATTTAGCCTCCTCTCACCCACACTCAGAGAGCAGGTAGAGCATCTCTAAAGTATTTAAACAACACTAATCTTTGAAAATACCAACTCTGGCCCTGACTGGTGTAGCTCAGTGGATTGGGCATTGTCAGATCGTAACACCAAAAGGCAGCCAGTTCAATTCCTGGTCAGGGTACAGGCCTGGGCTGCAGGTTTGGTCCCAGGTTGGGGGCACATGAGAGGCAACCGATCGCTGTTTCCCTCGCACATCAATATTTCCCTCCACCGCTTTCTCCCTCTCTTCCCCCTCTTTAAAAAATAATAAATAAAATCTAAAAAATAAAATATCAAGTCTGGCCCTGGCTGGGTAGCTCAACTGGTTAGAACACTGTCCCTATATGCCAAGATTGCGTGTTTGATCCTGGGTCAGGGCACATACAAGAATCAACCGACAAATGTATAATTAAGTGGAACAACAAATTGATGTTTCTCTCTCTGTCCATCTCTCCCCCACTTCCTCTCTCTCTAAAATCAGTAAAGAAAGAAAATACCAACTCTGGAAAGAACCAAATATTCTGCTTTGTTTTTAATTTATTTCTGTTTGCAGCCTTGTCATTGGGACAAAAGCTGATTCCCTGCCCCCACCCGCTCTGGGACAAGAATCTTGCTTCTTGTAGTTCTGCCTCAAAGCCCTGGTGATAAAATGAGCATGAAAAAATGCCTCCTCTTTTCAGCTCACTTGTTCTGAGAAGCAAAAAGGCATGGTCTGTTGGAGCCTTCTGCCCTTGGGTCCCCTTCACAAACACACACCAGTTTACCTACACATCCTGTACAAAGGGGACAATTAGAAAGAGGGGCCTCACAGTGCAGAGGAGCCTGTGTGGCCGCATCACACAGACCCCAGGCACCTACCAGGTAAACAAGATCCCCATCTGTCGAGTGGGAGGGAAGAACCGGCTCTCAACAAAGCCCAACTGGAGGAAATAACTCATCAGCAGTTCAACACCGGCCTCATCCCTGCTGGGTGTTCGACAAGCCTGAAAAGAAAGGAACCACCCCAGGAGGGAGCGGGTGAGTACAGAGCAGATGCAGTGGAAGGTAGCAGGTGCTCACACAGTCTTTCTGTGGAGCTTGGGCCCTGCTACCGGTATCATGAACTCTAGGAGGGCTGGGAAGGGCTGGGATGAACTCTGGAGGTCCAAATCCAGCCCCAGCTGTGCCAGTGGGCAGGTCTCTTCCTCTCTGTGGACTTATGTGACAAGTGGAACAGATGAATAAACAGCCCCTCCTGATCACTTCCAAACACCTACAATTCTATAAGATTTTGAGTGCAATAGTGAAATATTCTGAAGACTCAAGCTCAGCCACCATCCTCCCCTCCCTGCTGTGTGTAGAAACGTACTTGTCTCAGATCCATAAGATCTGCTATTTCATCTTCATATAGGTAGCTATCTTCACCGTAATGTTCCAGGATAAAATCCTGTAAGAAAAATGGGATAAGATAAAATCGACACAGAGTGCCATTCAAAACCATAATGATGTAAAAGAGTAATGTCTAATGTGCTCCCTTTAAAAATACACGTACAGCGCACTGTCTTTGAGCCCCCGTTGCACCTGCGTGTGGCTGCACCTGCGCATGGCTGCACCTGCGCATGGCGCCAGGGTCAGGCTGCAGGGCTAGAGCACGTGCTTGCACATAACTGGGGCCTAATGCTCCCCGTCCCACCCCCTTTAACCCTTAGCCACATGGTGGCAAAAGAAAAAGGAAAAGAAAAGCAAAAACAGAAAAAAAAAGTAAATAAAAATACATGTAGAATGCATAGAAACCTGTGGAAGATTGTATACTGCAGTGATTTTCTGAGTTGATGGGGTTTAGTTTTTTAACTGTGTTTATGTATATTTCACACAAGGCTATGTTTACTGACATTGATGACAGAGGAAGGGAGAGAGAGAGAAACATCCTGTGTGTGTCCCCGCCAGGGATCAAACCCACAACCCAGGTACATGCCCTAACCAGGAATCGAACCTGCAACCTTTTGGTGTACAAGAGGACCCTCCAACTGAGCCACCCAGTTTGATTCCCAGTCAGGGAACATGCCTGGGTTGCGGGCCAGGTCCCAGCTGGGGGCGTGTGAGAGGCAACCCATCGATATGTCTCTCACACATTGATGTTTCTCTCCCTCTCTCTCTCACTCCCTTCCACTCTCTATAAAAATAAATAAATAATCTTAAAAAAAAGAAAAAATATAACAGGAACAATAAATTTCACAATAGCAACAAAAGCACAATATTTCTAGGGATAAAAATAATGTAATTAAAGCCAATAATTATGAAACTTTGTTGAAGGGCATTCATTAAGTCATTCTTTCATTTAAGTCATGAAATCATTTAAATAAGACAGATGTGGTCCTTGCCACCACAAACGTGCTATTTGTTAACACTACCAATTAAAAATATATTCATGGTTGAAAATGTGCAAAATTGAAACGGTGAAATTTTGCCCAAATTAGGCTATAATTCTAATGAAATTTCAATTAAAACCCAAAAGTACTATTTTTGGGAAACTTCACAAAGTATGAAAGTAAAAATGTGGAAGAAAAGTTAAGAACTTTTTGAAGAGCAAAGCCAGGAGGCTTGCTCTATTTAGTGCTAAAACATGCAAGGATTAAACAAACAGTGGAAATGGACAATGAACCCAGATATGGGTCTGAAGCAGACTGAAACAGACTGAAACAGACTGAAGCAGACTCGAGAATCAGGTGTATAACTAAAGCCAGAACTCCACGGAAGTGGGAAAGGCTGAAGCATCCAATAGGGCCATGCAGGAAGGAAGAGGCACACACAAACGGTATGACAGATGTGAGTTTAAGAAAAGGACCGTGACAGTGGTGTGGATGGCGTGGGACCTCCAAAGCCATTAGAACCCCAGAGCTGAAGAGTCAAGCGGGCGAAGGAGCTTCAGAAACTGGAGAGGTGGCTGCCTGAGGTGGGTACTGAACAGCCACCATGACCTTCCCTATGGGAATGCAAAAGGAAGCCAGCTAAGGGAGCCAGGAATAAATGCTCAACTTCCCTCTCCTCCAACCCTCTCAGATCCAGCTGGTGCTCCTCCCCCTTGGCCACACCCAATAGGAAACCACAGAGCAGGAGCCTGTTGCTGCCTCTTGGCACAGAGCAGGATGGAGGATGATGGGATAGTGGGCAGTTGGGGGAAGGAGGGAAGGAGACACCATCCAGCACCACAGATAGATTCTCCATACGTGGTTCAGGAGAAACTGGCAGCCCCTTTGGTGAAAATAAAAAGTTAAAGCCTTACGCCTCACATTTTACAGCAAAACAAATTCTAGACAGATTAAAGATTTGATGTTAAAAATGTTTCAACAAAGGACTAGAAGAAACAATACCAAAATATTTATGACATCTTGCTGTAGAGAATGCCTTTCTGAAGTTATCAGCAAGACAGAATTGTAGAAGGAAGAACTAAGTTTACAAACATAAAACCTATATGGAGAAAAAAAATATATAAACTTTTTAAACTGGTTATTGCTTATGTAACAAAAGTTAAAGGAAAGAATGTACTGAGAGAAATGTGTGCACTACATATAACCAAGAGCTATTGTCCTTCACGTGTTAAGAAAAACCGTTCTAAGTAATAAGAGCAACACCATGGAAAGCTGGAAGGCGACAAAGGACAGAAACAGCTATTCTGAACAGGAGAAATGTTAAGGGGCACGTAAACATATACGAGAATGTACTCAATTCTATTTCTGATTAAAAAAATGCAAACTATATCTAATAAAGTATCACTTTTGCCTGATTTCACAAAAATCAAAAAGACAGTTTTTTAAAAATGAAAATGATGAGTGATGCCAAGTGTAATCAAAGATGCAGGAAGATAAAATACATGGGAAGGCAGGATCATTTCTGGTGGGAAATTAGATAATGTAGTTAGTATCTTTGACCTACCAAATTCACAGCCAGAAGTTTATCCAAAGGGAACATTCAGCAAAGTGCGCAAAAATGCTCAATAGAGAGCTGCTGACAACAGCAAGTATTTGGCAGCTGTCTATAGAAGGAAATTATTAGCTACCTTGTTTAGCATGGAGGTGCACCATGCTGAGCCCCATCGGAGGGAGGAGTCACACACCCTTGTGAGGCGGTCCTGACCAGGGAAGAGCCTGGTGTCCAGGGAGGAAATGCTGAGCAAGTTACAGAGCTCAGCGGGAGAGGCAGTAGGTTGTGAGGGAGCTCTACACACTTTGCTATGTTCTGAACATTTTGGAATACTGTTCTTAATCAGAAAAATAAATAAAGCTCTATTTAAAATTTAAAAAAAAAACTTGAATTCTCTGGAAAGGGACTGTTATTTTGATGATGTTTTCTAGTGAGGCCATTTTTAAAGCCCACTTGTTTAAAATAAAACCAAATCACATTGTGAGGCTTTATTGACTATTAAATGTCACACCAACACACTCATCAGATTTGAAGGACAATTGGAATTGCCCTAATTAAGTCAGCAAACTACTTCTGTAGCACCTGTCTGTTACTCTGAAGCACAGACATGGAAAGGAGAAAACAGAATGTCCCCAAGTGTTCTCATTTTTGTATGACTAACACTTGTAGAGTCCCTTTTAAACTAAAATGACATGGTTGGAAGCCTCAGCTGAATAGCAGTTGGCCGTGTCCGCAACACGTGATTTTTTCCACTAGCTTTAATGTGGAATTCAGCGCAAGACACGTTTGGAGCCTTACAGACGCCCATAAAATCCCCAGTTTCTCCAGGAGTTTCCCTTTAAAATGCGTACACTTAAAAAAAAAAAAAAAAGGCCTACGAACTCTTGCAGGTCTGGCACCAAGCAACAAATTAAATCTTAAGAAAACTACTCTACAAAAAGCAACAAAGACATTTCCACGGACACAACGTCCGACTCGTACAAACTGGTGACAAGTATCACATCTCAAAGTTCAAGTAGCCAGTGAAAACTTGGCATAAAGCTGTGGCTCTTGGATTGTTTTCTCACCACATAATCCAATCTCTAGTGATCCTGGTCCTGCAAGACCACCAATGTCCTTCTCAAACTCCAGAGTAAACCCCAAACTCATAGGGACTGGCACCAAGATTTAAACAAGGTAGCAGCTAAAAGGCTCTGGGTGAAAGGGCTTATGTCAGGCAATTCACAGTCTCTGCTCCAGAATGGAAGTCAAGTGCAGAAGCTTTCAAAGCTTTAACCATTTACTTGTTTTTTTTTTTTAATCCTACACAAGGCTATGTTTATTGCTTTTTGAGAAAGAGGAAGGTGGGGGTGGGAGATAGGGGGAGAGAGAAGGGGAGACGGGGAGAGAGAAAGAGAGGGGGGAGAGAGAGAGACAGACATCAATTGGTTGCCTCCCATACTCATCCTGACTGGGGATCGAACCTGAAACTTAGCTATGTGCCCTCACCAGGAATCAAACCCACAACATTTTGGCGCACAGGATGATGCTCCAACCAACTGAGCCACAGGGCCAGGGCTAACAGATTGCTTTTAAAAGGACAAATTCCATGGTGTCCAAAATGCCATATGATAATTTTTTTTTCTAACCTAAAAGTAGTCCAAAATGAGTCAATTAACAGGAGTGCTACAAAAAGAAACAATTCTTTGAAGCATTTTTCATGATGCCGGAATTAATCCCTATATACCATGCCTGTGCTGGAAAGCTCAGAGACAGGCACTACCTTCCACCCCGTCTCCATTTTCTCCTCCTAAATGGAAGTTTGAAGTGATTCATTAAAACTCAGACTGACGGCTCTAACCGGTGTAGTTCAGTTGGTTGGATGTCATGCTGTGAAGCAAAGGGGTGCTGGTTCAGTGCCTGCAGGCAAGGCATTTCCTGCTGCCTCTAAGCAGAGCATCTCTCCCACTTCCTACCTGAACCCTGTGGCGAACCACGGTCCCCAGGCAGAGCCTGTGACATCACCAGCATGCAGCTCAGTGACAGGCACAGGTGGGCCTATAAGTATCAGCTGCTTGCCAGAGACACACGCAGTTAAGAGGAAGCCAGATATCGTTCCCTATGAAGAGGTGAACTGTATGGTATATAACTTACATCTCAGTAAAGCAATTATTTTTAGAAAAGGAAATAAAGAAAGAAGGGAAGGAGAAAGGGATAAAGGGAGGGAAGATAGGAGAGGGCAGAGGCCAGATCCCCAGGAATTAGGTGGGACAAAATCGACAACTATAAACTCTTGCTGTTCAAGTATGTAAGGAGAGTAAACCAACACCTTTGATTTACTCTGAAATGCCCCCCAAAATAAGATGGATTGGCCCTGGCCAATAGCTTGGTTGGTCAGAACATCAACCTGATACACTGAGGCTGTGGGCTTGATCCCTCACTCCCCACCTGGTCAGGGTACACACAAGAAGCAATCAATGAATGCATACAAAGTGGAACAACAAATCAATGTTTCTGTTTCTCTTTCTCTCCCCCTCCTCTCTCTCTAAAATCAATTTTTTTAAAAAAGATGGATTCATATATAGACATAGGGACACAGAGATGGGTAAGTATGTGATAAAGTGACCACAGTAACAAGTTCATGGTAGAATCTAAGTAGAGAATACATTGGAGTATGCTGTAAAATTCTTTCAATTTTCTTTTCTGTAAGTTTGGAAATTTTCATAAAATGTTTAGGAAAAAAAAATTAGCCATTCTTCAGTTTAAAAATTTAAGAAAAAAGAGACTTCCGGCCAAGATGGAGGCATAGGTGGACACACTGTGCCTCTTCTCACAACAAAAATTAAGGACAACAAATATTTAGAAACAATAAAACAACCAGAACTCTTGGAAAATTGAACTGTATGGAAGTCCAACAACCATTCAGCCAGATAGGTAAGAGGGGTGGAGTCACGGCAGGAAAAAGTGGAGGTGCGGACCCCAGGCCCACAGGCAGCAGATAGCAGACCCTGGGCACGGGGTGGCAACTGTGCAGACCCAGTGAGGCTGCACAAGGCGGCTGGCTGACCAGGTGGCCCCTGGTCAGCCACATTCGTGCACACAGACGGTCCAGGTGAAGGGAAGGCAGCAGAAGGGACTGGAATCCAGGAGAGAGCAGAGCAGGTGTCATTCTTCCCTCTTGGACCCCACCCCCACATACAGCATCACAACTCAGCAACTGGGCTCCCCCCCCTAGGGAACACCTAAGGCTCTACTCCTCACTACCTAACAGCCTCGACCAGACCAAAACCAAAACAAAACAAAAAAAACCCCACCAAAAATGGCTCAAATCGGAGAACAAATGAAAGCTCCAGAGCCAATTCCTCTAAGCAAGAAAGAGATAGCCAAGCTATCAGATGCACAGTTCAAAGCCCTGGTGATCAGGATGCTCACAGAATTGGTTGATTTTGCTCACAAATTAGATGAAAAAATGCAGACTACAATACGTGAAATGAAGGAAGACGCATGGGGAACCAATAGAGATGGGAAGAAAACTGGGACTCAAATCAATGGAGTGGACCAGAAGGAAGAAACTAACAACCAAACAGAAAACAAGGAAGAAACAAGAATTCAAAAAAATGAGGAGAGGCTTAGGAACCTCCGGGACATCGTTAAACATCCTAACATCCGAATTATAGGGTTACCAGGAGGGGAAGAAGAAGAGCAACAAGTGGAAAACTTATTGGAACAAATAATAAAGGAGAACTTCCCCAATCTGGCAAAGGAAATAGACTTCCAGGAAGTCCAGGAAGCTCAGAGAGTCCCAAAGAAGTTGGACCCAAGGAGGAACACACCAAGGCACATCATCATTACATTACCCAAGATGAAAAATAAGGAGAGAATTCTAGAAGCAGCAAGGCATAAGGGGACAGTCACCTACAAAGGAGTTCCCATCAGACTGTCAGCTGATTTCTCAAAAGAGACCTTCCAGGCAAGAAGGGGCTGGAAAGAAATACTTGAAGTCTTGAAAGGCAGAGATCTACATCCAAAATTGCTCTATCCAGCAAAGCTGTCATTTAGAATGGAAGGGCAGATAAAGTGCTTCTCAGATAAGGTCAAGTTCAAGGAGTTCATCATCACCAAGCCCTTATTATATGAAATGTTAAAGGGACTTATCTAAGAAAAAGAAGAAATATGACAGTGAAAAGACAGCAAACTCACAGCTATTAACAACCACACCTAAAACAAAAGCAAACTAAGCAAACAGCTAGAACAGGAACAGAACCACAGAAATGGAGATCATAGGGAGGGTTAGCAACAGGGGGGTGGGAGGAGGAGAGAGGGGAAAAGGTACAGAGAATAAGTAGCATAGATGGTGGGTAGAAAATAGACAGGGGGAGGGCAAGAATAGTGTGGGAAATGTAGAAGCTAAACAACTTATGACACATGGACATGAACTAAAGGGGGGAATGTGGGTGGGAGAGGGTGTGCAGGGTGGAGGGGAATGAGGGGGGAGAAATGGGACAACTATAATAGCATAATCAATAAAATATATTTTTTAAAATTTAAGAAAAAAGATACTAAAATATGATACCATTTTTAAATTCCAAGGCATGTCCACCACAGACCCCCTTTGCCTTGGCCTCCTGGGGCAGGCTGGTGGGGGTTTCCAGCCCCTCTCCCCAGCACCCGACGAGCCTCAAAGTGACCAAGGAATGAAGACAAATGCACCAAGCTCTCTGTGTGGCCGGCCAAGGGGTCTGGGGTCACCCTGCAGAAGTCAACTGACGCTTGGCCCATTGAGCCTAAGGTCATTTGTAAAGGATACTAAATTTCTACATACTTTCCTTAAATGGTGAGTCCAGCTCCCGTAGCTTTGAGATTTACCTTGAGAATGACAGAAAAGTCGACATCCTTGGTTTCCTTAAGGCCAAGCGGAATCAGCGGGATGGTAAACGTCTCCCTATAAGAAGCACAGCAGGGTTCTTGAGCATCCCCGTCCAGGTTACTCTGCACCCACAGTCCCCGCTTCCCCTGCACAGGCAGCCCAGGTCAGGTCCCCACCCCCTTCTGACACCATCCCCACACACACCGGTTCGTTTTCCATAAAGACAACTCTGGTCACATCCCTGTCTCTGTCCTAAAACTGGTCCAGGTCCCAGCCTAACACACAAGCCTACTACCATCCCGATCAGCTTAGCTCTCCAATCTCAACCCTTCCTTTGGTGACTGTGCTGAGAACCTGCTGTGCACCAGGGCCTGTGCTTGGGTCCCCTCTCTCCTGCAGCCCTCCAACCCTGGGCTCTCAGTTGCCTCCTCCTGGAGGTGTATCTCTCTTAAGCGTCTCATCACTTGCAGGAGAAAGGCGTTGAGGGCAGAGGCCCCATCTGACAATTAAGTGCTCCCAACTTCCAAGCCAGGGTAAGGCCCTGGCCTGCTGCTTCCCTTCCTCCTCCTCCCCACCAGGAACCACTCAGTTACCCCACAGGTTGCCTGGGAATGTATCCTGAGCCTACTTCTTAGGGCCAACAGGAAGTGAACCTGGCTCAGGCTGTGTTCTGCGAATAGGGATTTAGCTCCCCGACCTGTAACAGGAGACCTCTGGCCAGCCAGGGGAGAAGGCCAGGAATGCTGAGCAGGCAAGTGGACAATGCATCTGTAAGCTGACACTGCCACTGTGGTGAGGAGAAAACAAGAGGGCTGTGCTCAGCGCAGGTGAGATCCAATGGGGTGCGTGGCTTCCCCAGAGCTGCAGGGAAAGCCGGACCCCGCTGGAAGGAGATGAGGATGGGCCAAAGCCCTCTTCCCTGTCCCCAGTGCCCTCCTGTCCCCACCCCACACAGGGCTGGAGGCAACATCTGCTCTCCCTGTGACTGTCCAGGAGCACCCAGTCTCCTAACCAAGGCTCCCTGGCCAGGGCGCTCCAACCCGCTCTTGGGCTAACCTCTGACCTCCCTGTGTTTTCTCATCTGCACATGAGACTATTTCTTTCTTGCCTACCTCACAGAGGTGTTTAAAGATTAAGTGTGCTAAGAAATAAGCAATCTGCTTTTTAAACAGGAAGTGGGTAGTGGATTCAAATGCAAGGTGGCACTCTGAACGTGGGAATCTCTCTCCCCTCTTCCCAATGGCCTGGGGATGGACTGGCCACTTCAGAGCCACGCTGTGACCACACCAGGGCCGTACCTGCATGTCTCTGTGGGAGGCCTTTACAGTGGACATCCCTGAGCAGCAGTAGAGCAAATGGGAGTAGGAAACAGCCCCCATTTATCACCAAAGTTTGTCCCTGCCTCGCCTCCTTGAGGATCTTTGACCTTTTGGGCACAACACTGGAGTTTAATACCGAGAGTGTAGACTGGGAGAAAGCTTTCACTTGTTCTGATTAGGTGTTCAAAACTGCACTGGGAGCCCACAGCGAAGCGACCCAGGGCACAGGGATGCGGCTAAGGGAAGAGCAGAGGTTTCAGAGGTTAACCCTCTGGCTGAGAAACACACCTGTGGCATCCACAGGGTTGGGGACAGTCAGGAAAAGCACATTCCAAGGATGCCTCAAGGTTCTCAAATGTCATCCTTCTGTTAATGCAGGGAGCAATTTTCTGACTGAGTTTTCCCTGGCTCCCCACCTTTTGAGATGTTTCATTTCCCCACATAGAAAATCAGGTAAACTCTTCTTTGAAGCTTCTCAAAGTTATTTCTCCTTAAAGATGGACATTTCCCACCTTGGGGTGGGAGACTCCCTGAGCTTTTCTGAAGGCCACACCTCAATACTTCGCTTTCCACAAACACTCTCTAAGGGACACTTCTCAATTAAAACATCCTTTCCACAAATATTTAATGTACCTTTCTGAAGTATTTCAGCTGAACCTTCTCCTTAGATAGGGAACTCACATGAGCCCCCTAATCCTTGATATAAAAAGCAGCTCAGACATTTTTGCCTTCTATCAACAAAGTGGTCCAGAACCAGGCTCTGTGCATCATGGTGAGGCTGAGCAAGAAAAAGGTGGGCAACTTTGGCCCCGCCTGGCAGGTCGGCTCTCAAAGCTGACCACAGAGGTGCTCTTCAGGGCATCTTCATGGCTAAGCCATGCGTCCCATGAGACAGATGCCATCTCCTTGCCTGGACCCAGCCACGCAGTTCTCCCATAGAACTATGTACCTTTTTAAGTCCAGCTCTCCAGGTGTTCCCAACAAATTCCAGAGGTCCATCTCTGGCACCTTGCTGAACTCCAAACCTAATCACTGCCTTGCTTCCCAAAGCGGGGACTGCCATACCCTTGGGGCTACCTGTGCACCATCCCTGGTGTAGTCTGTTCTGGGGCTCGGAAAGTACCTGAAAGAAGTGTACCCCCACTTACTCTGTGCTCTGATAGACTCCCACTGAGATGTTGAGCCCCTCCAGCTCTTCCTTGAGCAGCTGCAGGTTTGAGTTCACAAAGCTCAGCTCCAGGCGAACCTGCTCACGTACCTTGTGGTTCGTGGCTGCTCTGTTCAAAGAGAGTGGGGAGAGAAGCAACCTCAGTCAGGTATCCCAGCTGCTTGGTGGGCAGAACCCCTGTCCTCGCAGGGAAGCGCTCTGGGTCCACCTGCAGGTGTGAGTGCCAAATGTAATCAGATAAGGTATCTCAGGGATGCCAGGCACCTGCCCCATTTTGAGCCACACCCACCAGAAAATGGACCTGGGATGTAGACGATGATGCTGAGCTGCCAAGCATAAATCCTAAGACACCTCTGCAAAGAATCAGCCTTGTGAAGAGAATAGAGAACTGTTCCCAGCCATCCATAAAAGACCATAAATTATCCCCTTAAAAGGAAACGGATGAGAGAATAGAGGAGGGGGTAAGACTCTCCAGCTCGTTCTATGAGGCTAATATTAACCTGACAGGCCAAAATCCTTCCTAAGTAAATATGCAGAAACCCAAAACAAAATATTAGCAATTTGAAACTAGCAACATGTAAAAATGATTATACACCATGACTAAGAGGGATTTATCCAAGACTGCAAGGCTGGTTTAACATCTGTGAATCAATTAATGTAGCATGGTATAGACAAAAACATATATGATCACTTTAATAGATAGAAGAAAAAGTACAGGCATATCTTGAAGATCCTGCTGGTCTGATTCCAGACCACCACAATAAAGCAAGTATCTCAGTAAAGCGAGTCATGATCTTTTTGGTAGTGGAGGGTCTTGCTTTCAATTTGTAAAGAATGCAACCTCTGTGAAGTGCAATAAAGCAAAGAGCAATAAAACAAGGTATGCCTGTAGTTGATAAAGACCAACTCAGATTTGTGATAAAAATGTTAAGCAAACTAGGAATAAAAGAGAATTTACAAAACTTTATAAAGGGCATCTATGAAAACACATAGCTAGCACCATACATCAGGGTGAAAGACTGATGCTTTCCCCCTCACGAACAGGAATGAGGCAAAGATGTCTCCTTTTGCCACGTCTAACCAAAACTGTACTGAAATTCAAACCAGTGCCAAGGCAAAGAAAGAAATGAGGCAGGCTTCCCCTCTCAGGAGCACACGTATGCCTTTCTTCCCTCTCAGGCATGCACCTCCTAACGTCTAAGGGCCCCCATGACACTTGTAACCAGGGGAGCAATGGGCAGCAGCAGCTCGTCCTGGGCTACCCCCCGAACCCATCTGCACAGCCCCCTTTCCCTGACTTCCCTGTGAGCCGAAGCAGCCCCGCCGTGGCTCTCCTGTTGCTTCTTCTATCTTAAGCCTTCCTTTATTTCACTGTCCCCAGCTTTAATAAAGTACTCTCAAGGTAAAACAATTTTAAAAAAGAAATTAAAGTCACTTGAATTGGAAAGAAAGAGTAAAACTACCTTTATTCATGGATGGCATAATCTTATATGTAGAAAAATCTACAGGCCTCCATGAAACAAATACTAGAACTAATAAATTTAGCAAGGTCACAGGATACAATTCAAAATACAAAAATCATTTTATTTCTATATTGTAGCAATGAACAATATTGAAATGAAATTTTAAAAAATTTAATTCATGATAGCATCAAAAAAGAATAAAATACTTAGGAATAATTTTTTTAAAAAAGTACAATACTTATACACTAAAAACTTCAAAACATTGCCGAGACATTAAATATCATGTTTATGAATTGGAAGACTCCCTATTGTCAATTCTCTGCTAATATTTTTCTATTGATATGGCAAAACCGCAATCAAAACCCAGTACACTTTTTGGTAAAAATTAACATGCTGATCCTAAAAATTATGTGGAAATGCAAAAGACCTAGAATAATGAAATAATTTTTAAAAAGAACAAAATTGGAGGACTTGCACTATCTGAATTTAAAACTTACTATAACACCACAGCAATCAGTACAATGTGGTAGTGGCATAGTGGGACTGAGTAGAAACCAGAAATAAATCCACACATTTGTGGTCAATTGATTTTGACAAACATGATGAGACAATTCCAGGGGGAAAGATAGGCTTCCTGACAAATAGCGCTGAAGCAACTGAACATTCCTGGGTATGTCAATGTCCCCAAGACCACCCCCCAGGGGTTTAACAGGAGGACTCAGAAGATAGTTGTATTCAGGGCTTGGATTTATTACAGCAAAAGGGCACAGAGCAAATCAGCCAAAAGGAAAGGTGTGGGGTGAGGTGTGGAGGAAACCAGGCATAGGCGGCTGAGAGACCCCTCTCCCAGGGGAGTCTCACAGAATGGCTTAACTCCTCCAGCAGGGAGTTATGACAATACATGTAACATGCCATCTACCGATGAGGCTCATTAGAGGCAAAGCATTCAGGGTTTTCACTAGGGCCTAGTCAGGCAGGCACCTCTGCCTGCATGTTCTAAAATTCTTGACTTCCAGAAAGAAAGATGTTCGGCTAAGTCACATTATTTATACGAACAGTTTAGTACAATGAGCCGCTCTTATCAGTTCTGGGAATAGTGGGAACTCTCCTGAAATCTATGTTTCCTGACACCAGCCACAGGTTAACCTTGCAAGCAGGCCTTTCTAAGGTTAGGCATCTCAGGCCTGCTATAATACCTCTTTTCTCCATAATAGGTAAAAGATAAACCTCAATCTAACTATCTTATCATACACCAATATTAAGTGAAAAACTTCTAGAAGAAAACACAAGAGAAAATCTTCATGACCTTAGGCTGGGCAAAGTATTCTTAACTACACACCAAAAGCACAATCCATAAAAAAGAAATTGATAAATTGAACTCTGTTGAGGTTTAAAACTTCAGTGCTTCAGAAGACTCTACAAAAAAAAAAAAAAAAGAGGAAGGAAGGAAGGAAGGAAAGAAGGAGAGATAAGCCACATACTATAAGAAAATATTTACAAATTATTTATCTGATAAAGAATTTGTGTCCAGTATATATAGAGTTCTGTTCATTACATAATAAAAAGACAACTCAATTTTTTAATGAGCAAAAGATATGAATAAACATTTTACTAAAGAAGATATATGAAAGGCTAATAAGCATACGAAATGATGCTCAAGACTTCCAGTTAAGATGGAGGCATAGGTACACATGCTTTGCCTCCTCATACAACCACAAGAAGAATCACAGCTAACCTCAAAACAAAAAAACCACCAAAGCTGCTAGAAAATTGAACCGTATAAAAGTCTGACAACCAAAGATTTAAAAGAGCCATATGCATCCAGACTGGTAGGAGGGGCGGAGATGCAGAGTCAGGGCAGAGAGGACATGGTGTGGCATGGAGAGTCCATGGTGACAGGGGAAGAGGCAGTCCCACATGCAAATGTAGTATATAAAAATTGGAAGGGATACCTTTGGAGGGGGCGAGCCCAGCCTCAAGACACCCAAATAGCCCAAAATTTCAGCACTAGAAGATAAAGCCCCATAACTTCTGGCTGCAAAAACCAGTGGGGTTTGGGGCTGCAGAAGAAACTGCCGGTTTCTCAGAAGAGTCCATTTAAAGGGCCCACACAGACTTAGAGTGAGTGCAAACCCACCCACTCTGGGAATCACCACCTGGGCAACAGCTGAAAGGGAGCCAGTCACATATGGGAAGTGGGTGAAGAGACTAGAAATGGAGTGAGTGCTGGGCAAACCTCCAGAAGCCAGGCAGCAGCACAATCCCCTCTCCAACCCCTCCCCCAACACAGAGCCACAAAGCAGTGAAGTGGGTTGCCCTGCCCTGGCAGACACCTAAGGCTCTGCCCCATACAACTTAACAGGTAGGCTAACGTGGGGAGTCAAAGCGGCTATACCCAATACACAGAAACAAACCCAGGGAGGTTGCCAAATTGAGGAGACAAGGAAATATGGCCCAAATGAAAGAACAGAACAAAACCCAAGACAAAGAACTAAATAAAACAGAGAAGACCAACCTATCAGACGCAGAGTTCAAAACACTAGCGATCAGGATGCTCAGAGAACTTACTGAGTATGGCAAAAACATAAGGGGAGAAATGAAGGTTACACTAAGTGAAATAAAGAAAAGTCCACAGGGAACCAACAGTGAAAGGAAGGAAGCTGGGATTCGAATCAACAATTTGGAAAATAAGGAAAAAATAAACATTCAACCAGAACAGAAAGAAGCAAGTATTCAAAAAAAACAAGGAGAATGTCTCAGAAGACTCTGAGACATCTCCAAAACTGCCAACATCCGAATCAAAGGGCTGCCAGAAGGAGAAGAGGAAGAGCAAGTAATTAAAAACTTATGTGAAAAAATAATGAAAGAAAACTTTACTAATGTGGTGCAGGAAATAAATATACAAGTCCAGGAAGCACAGAGAGTCCCAAATAAGATGGACCCAAAAAAGACCGCACCAAGATACATCATAATTAAAATGCCAAAGGTTAAAGTGAGAATCTTAAAAGCAGTAAGAGAAAAGCAATTAGTTACCTACAAAGGAATTCCCATAAGACTGTCAGCTGATTTCTCAAAAGAAACTGTGCAAGCAAGAAGAGACTGGCAAGAAGTATTCAAAGTGATGAATAGCAAGGACCCATAACCAAGATTACTCTATCCAGTTAAAGTTATCATTTAGAATGGAAGGGCAGATAAAGTGCTTCCCAGACAAGGTAAACCTGAAGGAGTTCATCACCACCAAGCCAGTATTACATGAAATGTTCAGGGACTTATTTAAGAAAAAGAAGATTGCCCTGACTGGTATATTCAGTGGATTGGGTGCCAGCCAGCAAACCAAAAGGTCGCTGGTTCGATTCTTGTCTGGGCACATGCCTGGGTTGCAGGCTAGGTCCCCACTTGGGGGTGTGCAAGAGGCAATCTGTTGATGTATCTCTTTCACACTGATGTTTCTCTCCCCCTCTTTCTCCCTCCCTTATCCTCTCTCTAAAAGTAAAGAAAAAAACGACAGCAATAACAAGTGTTAGTGAGGATGTAGACAAACTGGAACGCTCATACACTGATGAATGTAAATGGCACAGCCACTTTGAAAACAGTTGGGTATTTTCTAAAAATGTTAAGCATAAACTTACCATCTAACAGAGTAATTCTGCCGCTATGATCTATATGAGAGAAATGAAAACATATGTCCAAACAAAGGCATGTATGTCAACGTTTATAGTAGCATTATTCATAATAGCCCAAATGTGGTAACAATCCAGATATTCATTAACTGGCAAACAGAGGTGCAAAATGTGGTCCACCCATGGAATGGAATAGTGTTAAGCAATACCAAGGAAAGAACTATGCCCAAGTTCTACAGCAGAGGTTTTGAACAGACTTGAAGAACTTACAGGTGCTCCCTCATTTCACAGGTGAGGAATCACTGCAAAAAAATATAAGTGTCAATGAAAACCAAGTACTGAGCCAGGCCTTGCTGCACACATTTCCACAAACCACCCAGGCAGGTCCTCAAGCCATCCCTCAGACCAAGGACTAGAATTTCTGCTTATTTCATGGATGAGGACGTCTGAGTTTCATCAGCGAAGAGCTCCAACCAGGGAGATGGTACCTGACCACCTCCTGCTTCTCACTGATGAAACCAGGCCGCTCCATCAGGCTGCTTTGTTCACTACCTGTTCACCTTTCCTTCAGAGAGCAAGATGCTAACCTTCCCCCTACAGTCTGCTCTCCCCAGAGGGGCGGCTCCTCCATGTTGCTACCAATGTGGGTCCATCAGTTTCTCTCCATTGTGTATTTACATGTCCTCTCTCCCACTCCTTTCACCGAACTCCTCCTTGACCAACCAACAAACTTTGCCTCGCCCCCTCAAAAAGAGCCACCTGACCCCAGCTGCAGGTATGATGGCATCTGCCCTCTTACTGCCCAACAAAATTTTCACACATGTATATCTGGGCACCCCTCCTTGCCGCCAGGCAATGAAGTGTTGAAAGTTCAGCTACCATTGGTTTGGGGACTTTTTTGGGCCATGATCACCAGTAACGAATACATTTATATCTCAATGCAGTACATGCACACGCCCCTAAAATGAAATCCTCACAAAACCATCCTTTGCCATCCATGTGATGTATGCCAAGAGCCTATTCTACTCTAATAGCTTGTTTTATTAAACACAACAGTATATGCAACTCTCCAATTCTGATTCTCTGACACCAAGTGGGTGCCCAACAATTCAATTCATTTCTGATACCAGCACAGACCCCACAGCTATTGGCTTGGTGTCAAAAGGCTACCCCGCTTCAGGCACCAGTTCCAAGTACAGGGTGCCTATACTTCCGACTAATCACCTATAAATCAGGGTTCCAATAACCTCCTCAAGTTAGATAATTCACTAGCACAACCCACAGAACTCAGGAAAACATTTTAATTAGATTTAATGTGGTTTATTTTAAAGAATACGACTCAGGAACAGCCAGAGGGAAGAGATCCACAGGCCAAGGAGGGGCATGGAGGTTCCACACCGTCTCCGGGCATACCATCCTCCCAGCGCCTCGACAAGTTCACCGACCCAGAAGCCCCAAGCCCCATTGTTTAGGGTTTTACGGAGGCTTCACAGCTGGTTAAATCACTGACCATTGTTGATTGAACTCAATCTCCAGCTCCTCTCCTCCTCCTGGAAGGTCCGGAACTGAAAATTCCCAACCTCTAATCAGGCTTGGTCTTTCTGGCAACCAGTGCCCCCTCCCAAAGGCCCCCCTCCCATCACGAGTCATCTCATTGGCGTACAAAAGACACCCTGCAGAGTCCAGGGCTTTTAGGAGCTCTGTGCCAGGAACCAGGCACAAAGACCAAATATTCATTTTTCATTATACACTGAATTAATTTCATTACATATCATGGGTCACAACCTGTCATTTAGGTTTTATAAAACCTGACAGTACTCCAGAGATGTTACTGAGAATATGACTAATTTACTAGCTGATAATGTCCACAAGGATGCTTGGAAGAAAATTCTCCCAGTATTGGGAATGGCTTCTTCTTAGCAACTGGTCTGCTTTTGGCTAACGGGTATAGAATGTGTTCCAGATCACATTCCCTTCTTCATACCACTTTGCAGGAAGCTCAGCGACAAACTGTCGCCCACATCTAATAGAGTACTTAGGGTTTTATAGAATGTACTAGCCTTACTTCTGGCTAAATCTCTTCTTTATCTTCTTCCTCTGTCCCCACATTCTCATTCACTCCTACTTTAACCTCGGATGTGCACGTGTGTTAAGGTGCCTCAAATCCATTTCGGAATGAGGCAAGATAAACAATTATATCTCCTGGATGACAAGACCTTTACCATGTATTTCTTCTGGAACCTGGCATATAGCCTTTTCCATATGATAGGGAATCTTTCATCAAATTTCAGTTGATGAAAGAACAAATGGCAGAATAAATACTAGTCTCTAGAAGCAACAGCAAGGTTAGGGGAAAGAGGGAGGGGCTGCTGACTGGTTCTGGGCAGCAGAGTGGGTCCAACTTAAATATAACGATTTAGACCCTAAGACCCCTGTCCAGATACCTGGAGAGCCTCCAAATTGCCATCAATTTTTCCACCTCTACATGTGTATTTGCCACATGTCCTCCTACTTGACTTGGCAACAATTAGACTTCTTTTTTTCTTTTTTATTTAAAGATTTTTTTTTCCTTTTTAAGATTTTATTTATTTATCTTTAGAGGGGAAGGGAAGGAGAGAGGGAGAGAAACATCAATGTGCGGTTGCCTCTTGTATGTCCCCTGATGGGAACTGGCCTGGCAACCCAGGCATGTGCCCTGACTGGGAATCGAACCGCGATCCTTCGGTTCGCAGGCCCGCGCTCAATCCACTGAGCTACACCAGCCAGGGCTCAATTAGACTTCTTTGTGAGGGTCACTCTGGAAAGGGTTGGTGGCCAGGCAGGACTTGGTTTCCACAATTTTGACATCTGGGCACACCAGCGATTTTCAACCTTTTTCATCTCATGGCACACATAAATTAATTACTAAAATTCCGTAGCAACCAAAAACTTATATTTTTGTCAATCTGACAAAAAAAATAGGTATAACCTTGACTGATTTACAAAAATAATAGTAGTAGTGATTACCTAGCCTTTTTGCTCCAAAGTGTTTTTTTAATGTAGGTTTTTTTCCCTTTTTAAAAAAAAATTTTAAAGATTTTATTTACTTATTTTTAGAGAGGGGGGAAGGGAAGGAGAAAGAGAGGGAGAAAAACATCATGTGTGGTTGCCTCTCGTGTACCCCCCTCAATCCACACCAGCCAGGGCTAAAGTGGCTTTTTAAAAAAGTAGGTGTATATACTTGTGTATAAGGATTTCTGTTACCAAAAATTAACCAATCAGACACAACCTTATTATGCGACATGACTAATAAGATGCAACTTTATTATATACCCTATCTATTTATGGTTCAAGACAGGGCATTCAAACTGGACGGCTATTGTTCTGTTGGCTGCTGTCATGTTTTATTTGACAATCTAAGGGAAAAGAGGTCAGTGCCCCTGCCTAAACAGTCAGGTGTTGCACGTTTTAAAAATTCTTGTGGCACACTGGTTGAGTCACTGAGGTACACTGATGATTCAGAAATCAACAATAGAGTTTGAGCTGTTTCTAGAACAGGTAATGATTTCTCACTGATTCATAGTACCTGGTGGAAAGTGGCTTTTCAATAAGGTACATGAATTCAATATGGTGCAGGTGCTCAGCTCCTCTGTGCCCAGGCTGGTGGAATAGCTTGGGGCAACAGACGAGGATAGAATCAGCTCAAGTTACGAATTAAGACCAGAGCCCTGGTACCCTCAATACTGGTGCCTGCACCTGAACTGCCTTTCCAGATAAAGATGAATGGCTTCTATGGGCCTACTGGAACAGCTCTGCCTTGGCTGTGCACATCCTTTGAGGCCCTGTTGTCTGGTAGCCAAGACGCCCTGTGGCCAACCGGGATGAGGCAGCGAGCATTTCAGCCCTTTCCTGCCAAGAGTCTCCACAGCCCCCCTAGACCACCAAGAGAAGGCCTACTCCCTTGGATTTTTTGATGAAGAGCATGCACATACTACAAAAGTCCAGGATTATACGGTGTGCAACTTACTTTGTCTGAGCGATCAACCCACCAAGTGTGAAGAGGTGAAGGAAAGCCACATGCAGCTGTTTCCTGGGGCGACTGACCACATCTACACAAACTGAGGTTTCCTTCAATTTGAAACTTCTGAGGCCTTTTCCACCATAAAAAGCCCCTATGTGATGAAGGCTTCTCTGATCCAAGTCCAAAATTTTTTGAACATCCCCATGTTTTATCTTTTAAAATGCATGTGAATTTTGCATTCCAACTCATGTATCTCCGTTTGTTTTAGTGTCATTTTCTCCCAATCTTAGTAAAATTGTCCCTCCAGGAATAAGCACCACCACAGGCTTGCACCAGCTTCACAGGCCTTGCTGGAGCAGCTTGGCCTTAATCCATCTGACCCCACATCCTGCTCTGCCAGGGACTCAGGGAGGCTGGAGCCCATGCTGCCTGGTGCTCTCCTATGGGCACCGGGCTGAGGCAGCAGATCAGCCAGTCGGATGGGACATCCGCCCCCAGCTCACCTCTCGCGGAAGGAGGCAGTTCGCAGAGCTGGAGCAGGCCCCAAAGGCGTGGAGAGCTTGCCCACCCCACTGCACAGACACACACCGGCCCCCGCAGAAATGACAGTGTGAGCAGTCATGAACCTTAGGTCACTCTCCTTGTGGCCAAAGCCAGCCCAGGTTGCCCCGGCCCAGAGCCTCATGACCCTCTAGTCTGGAGGTCACAAACTAGAGATTTGTGGGACTGGTTCACTTGGCTCTCAGGGTGTTACTTTCTCTTACCTGCCAATATTTAAAAATTCAACTATTAGAAGATTAATAATTTTTAAAAGGTCAGATCTCTAGCTTCTCCTAAAAAAAACAAAAATCAGAAGACCTCGCAACCCTGGCTCTACCCTTCAAATAGGGCAAATTGTGTCCCCTCCAAAGAACACATATGTCCTGTACTTTGCCACAGTCCCTACCACTCCCCATTGTCTCACAACACCAGTCTCACCCTTCATTCCTTTCCATGCCCACCAGGACCCTGTAGGCCTCAGAGTGGCCCACCCCTGCTCCAGCCCAACAGCTACTAGTACGAGGGGACCATGAAGCCCAAAGAGGTTAAATGACTTACCTACTCCTGTTCAAAGAAACGATTGAAGCTGAACTATATGGAACTTGTTTTAAATTTCACAAAGACGGTCTCCGTTTCAGAGAAACGTCATCACATTTCTACCCCAGCTTTTCTCAAGGAAGGGAAGGGAGCAGGGAAAAGAGAGAGAATATTGTCCTTGCTTAGCCTGCAAAAGTATATTTAAAATAGCTGGTATCTTCCTAATCAAAGTCCAGGAAGCTCATGGACTCTTGGCTGATACAGATCAGAGAAGACCTTGAAGGGGTACAAAACCTGGCTCCTCACAGTGCCTGCCCAGCCTCGAAGCCCCCTTACCAATGCAGGTAAGGACTGGGACCCTTGCATTTCTGCACCGTGGGGGACACCTTCCCAAATGTCCTGCCCCCAAACATTTTCCAACTGCTCTACCTTCCTCTGGGGGCTTTGATGGGTCATGCATGAACCTGAAAACAGACCAACGGACAGACACACAGCAGTGCCCAACTTACAATTGAAATTACTCCTTCCCAGCCGGGCCAGGCACCTCACACACAGTCCAACACACCCCCAGGGCTAGAGTCGGGCTCCGCTAACTGCTGGATTTGTTCTGGGGAAACCACTGGTACCGGTGGAGTCAGATTAACAAATACCTGGAGGGTTTCCTTTGACAACATTCTCCAGAGAGGGGCACTTTGAACCTTTAGGTCACTGTGAGAATCATTAACAACACCCTTCTGCCTCCGCCCCTGCCAGCGCAACCACTGCTGACTGCACAGCAAGCCTGAGCCTAGGGGCCTTGGAGAGGCTGTTTGCTGGTGTTATTAACAGAGCAAGACAAACAAAACTGGCCTTTAGAAACACCAAATCACCTGGTCAGGGAGGGCCTCCCTGACCACCCTCTGTCTCTAAGGCCACGGACCCCTCTATCACATTTCCCTTTCATCAATATCCTAGACACACCACCTCCTGACATAATCAGATTTGTTTACTGGGGTATTAGGGTCCCCCCACAAGAGACTAAGAATCATGAAAGCAGTCTCACTAGAATTGCTTGCAGCCTTATCCTTGTACTTCAGACACTGCTCGGCACTTAGTACATATTCAACAATTCAATTTGTAGGGTGAATGAACAGGCAAATCAATTGTAGCCCACTTCTGGGGAAGCCATAGAGTCACAGCTGCCCACTTGTCCCCTTGGCCACAGAGATGGCCTGTCAGAGTGTCAATCAAAACCCCCCGCAGCCACAGCATACCAAAGGACCATGCCTGCAGCCTTGCCGGCACAGCCAGCCCAGCACACGGCAGGCACTCCTGAAAACAGAGGCCTCTCCAGAGTTGCACTAGCCGCATGTGGTCCACAGTGCTGTGGAACCCACCTTCTGTTTACTGCATGCTCAGGTGAGTCGCCCCTATGTGGAGGAGTTGGTCCAGCCAATCACATGTATCTGTGACTACCAGAGTATTGTGGCTCTTTATAAACACCTGGTTGGGTATATTTGCTTTTCCCAACAACCTCTGAGCCACCTGGGCTCCCTAAGGCTGAACCACTGGGAACACTCATAGCTACATGCTACCAGGCTTCCGGGTTCTCTGCCAGGCTTCCGGGTTCCTGGTTCCTACAAGCACTCCATGTGCCTTTCGGAGGCTCCAGGAGGCATCTGTCTCACTTCCCTGGGCAGCAGGCATGGGGCCTGCCTCAACTACCAGGTACAGAAGGCAGCACAGAGCTGACAAGAGTTGGCCCTAGAACTCTGAAGGAAGTTCAGAAGAGGAAGCTGGCATGTGGTCTTGCATTACACTGAAGGGTGAGGACAGGGCCATAGCTGCCTGTGACACAGGGAGGCTTCACTGAGTTCTATGCTTGATAAATAACCATTTTACCACCAGCGTAAAGTAAATAAGTGCTCCAGGAGTGTGGGGTTGTACTGGGCCCCTCTCATTAGGGGGATGGACACTGGCAATAGAAACACCCCATTCCTTCCTTTCTGCCTTCCTTTTCTTCATACATTCAATACACATTCACTAATAGTGATTCTAGACCAGGCACAGTGCTAGGCAATAGAGAAAGGAGATGTGTCCCCACAGAAAGCAGAGAAAAGAAACATGAATGCAATAACTAGACATCCCCCGGGCCCCCGTATGCCTAAATACATGGACAGGCTGGGTGAAATACCTGTCTCTAACACAACCAAGTTCTAGCCAAGAAAGGGCCTGCTCCAGGTGCCAGAAATGAGAAGGAAACCCGAAGCTAAAACTGAGAGTTGGACAGAAAGCTGGGCAAGCCTACGAGTTTAGGGAATAGATGACAGGTCTCAGGGGAGGCTGGGCTCCCAGCTGAAGCCATGGAGCCAGCAGACACCTACTTCAGAAGGTTTTCTGCTCCAGTTCTCATCCGCACGGCTTTCAGGATCTGCTGGTTCAAGGCAGCCCTCTGATTCTGCAGTTTGCTCCGGCCAGTTTGTGCAAGGGGGTTGCAACCCTACGGGACAAGGAGAGATGCCACATCAGAGATCAGCCACTCTAAAATCAATGACAACAATTAATGTAAAATCATTTTAAAACTAAATTTTCCTGAAAATAAAAGTAACAACAACATAGAAAATATGTGAAATATTGGAAAGTATTTTTTAAAAGCCACTTATAACACAATTCCAGAGCAGCCACTGTAAATTGGTTTCTTTCCTCCCCAGGTTTTATATACATGCTATTCTTCCACATTAGTGGCTGTGTCGGGAGTCCCCGGCATGAGCCCCACATTTAGAGATTCACTAGGACTTGCAGGACGCAGGGTGCAGTTGCACTCATGGCTAAGATTTCTGACAGCTGCTGAGTAAGGATGCACAGATGGATCATAGGGGAAAAGACAGAGGCGGATCTGGAGGAATCCATGTGCAAGCTTCCTTGTTCTCACTGTCTCCCATGAGAGTTCACACTGAGCACACTCTCCTCCCAGGGAGAGGGATGCAGTGTCTCTGCCCAGGTTGGCCCATTGCAGAATCAACGCCCAGGGGTTTTACTGGGGGCTGATCGTAAAGGCATCCTCCTGCCCAGCACATACTGAAACTCCGAAATTGTAGGCTTCCAGAAGGAAAGCAGGTGTTCATTATAAACCACGTGGTTTTTACCATCGGTCTAGGCACTGTAAGCCAAACTTACCAGTTAGGGGATGAAGGCAACACTCCAAAGAGCCAGGGTGGGGGCCTGACATGGGTGGGAGGCAGCAACCTTGCAAGTAAGCCTTCCTAAAGATAGCAGCCTCAGGCCTGCTGTGTTAACCCTTTCCTTATCATGTTTTTTCACTTCACAGTCTATCACGAAGATTTCCTTTATTACGCAATGCTCCTCAAAACAATGGTTTTAATGATTGTATAATATTGCCCCCTCTTTTTTTATTTGTTGACTTTAGAGAGGGAGGAAGGGGGGGGGGAGAGAGAGAATCGTTGATTAGTTGCTCCACTTTTTTTATGCGTTCACTGGTTGTTTCTTGTATGTGCCCTGACAGGAGATCAAACCCACAACCTTTGTGTGTCAGGCTGATGCTCCAACCAGGGCTACTCCTTTTTTAGGATTTACCATTTCCGTATAGCTGGACAGTTAGATTGTTTCCAAGCTTCTGCTATTATATAATTATTTGATGTATAATTTTAAGCATGAAGCTTTATAAACCTCAAGTTTTTCCTTTAAGTTTATTTCTAGGGCGGTGTGATGGGGTCTAACCTCTTTAAGGGCCCCCACGCACCAGAGCCCAATTATTCTCCAGGAAAGAAAAACATCCCTATTTCCTGTTCCCCTTCCCCCCTCGCTGAGCTGTAGGCAATCACTAACCTACTTTGTGTCTGCATATGTGAGGTCTGTCCGGAAAAACTCCGGCCATTGTTAAATATAATGAGAACAGTTTGAGGGGTCCGCACTACATGGATGTAACCTGGCAGCCAAGGAGAGCAGACTGGAATGCACCTGTGTGAACAATGACAACTTCACTGCACTACTCAGTGGGGACAGTAGACACTGTTGAGTGAGCAAGTGTGCTGTGTGGCTGTCACATTCAAAATGACTGAGTGAGTAGAGCAATGAATCTGTATCAAATTTTGCACTAAGCTTGAACATTTGTCCACAGAAACTACCAGTATTGGGATGATTCAGAAAGCTGCGGCTATGGGCAACTGTGATTGGCAGCTTCATCACAACAACGCACCTGCTCATGCATCGCAGTTATTTGTGCAGTTATTTTTGCAAAACATCAAATTGCCCAGGTGACTCAGCTGCCCTACAGCCCAGGTTTGTTACCTTACAACTTCTGACTTTTCCTACAACTAAAATCACCTTTGAAAGGGAAGAGATTTCAGACCATCAGTGAGATTCAGGAAAATACGACAGGGCAGCTGATGGAGACTGGGAGAACTGTGTGAGGTCCCAGGGTGCCTACTTTGGAGGGGACTGAGGCATCACTGTCCTACGTACAATCTTTCTTGTATCTTGTATCTTCTTCAATAAAAGTCTCTATTTTTCATAGTACATGGCTGGATATTTCTGGAGAGACATGGTACTTGCTTATTCTGGACATTTCATATAACTGCAATCATACAAAATGCAGTTTTTGTACTGGGCTTCTGTCACTTGGCATCCTGTTTTCTAGGGCCGTCCACGTAGCTAGCATGTCAGTCCTTCATTCCCTTTTGTCCCTAACACTCCACTGTATAGACCCACCACATTTATTCATTTGTCAGTTGGTGGTGCTTTCACTTTTTGGCTATTGTGAATAAGGTTGCTTTTTTATGTGTGACTTTTCGCGTGCCTGTATGCTTTCCTTTCTCTTGGCTACATATGTAGGAGTAGAACTGCTGTGTCATACAGTTAATTCTATGTTTCACCATTTGAGGAACTGTCACACTATTCTCCATACTGGCCATACTATTTTATATTCCCACCAACAGGGTACAAGGGTTACAATTTATCCATATCAACACTCGTTATTGTCCATCATTTTGATTACAGCCAACATACAGGGTGTGGTTATCTCATTGTGGCTTTGATTTGCATTTCCTTGAGAGTTAATGATGTCGCACATCTTTTTGTTTGCTTATTGGCCATTTGTATACATGGAGAAATATCAATTCAGATTTTTTGCCCATTTTTTAAAAAGACTTTATTTATTTATTTTCAGAAAGAGGGTAAGGGAAGGAGAAAGAGAAAGAGAAGCATCAGTGTGTGGTTGCCTCTCACATGGCCCCCACTGGGGAGCTTGGCCTGCAGCCTGGGCATGTGCCCTGACTTGGAATCAAACCGGTGACCCTTTGGTTCGCAACCTACGCTCAATCCCGAGCTACATCAGCCAGGGTTTTCTGCCCATTTTTAAACTGGATTATTCGTCTCAATTTATTTGTAGAGTTGAAAACTATTATTTTTCATCTGTGCCAAGGTGGTTTTTTTTTTTTTATGATTTTACTTATTTACTTTTAGAGAGAGGGGAAGAGAAGGAAAAAGAGAGGGAGTAAAACAATGATTCAAGAGAGAAACACTGATCGGCTGGCTGCCTCCCGCACACACCCCAACCGGGGACTGAACCCACAACCCAGGCATGTGCCCTGACCTGGAATTGAACCAGCAAGCTTTCAGTTTATGGAATGATGCCCAACCAACTGAACTACACCAGTCAAGGCCTGTGCCAAGATGATATGCAAAAACAGGTACCCTCATCTTCCAATCTGCCTTTACTATTAGTGAGGGTAAAACATTTTTTTCACATATTATCGATCACTTGAATTTCTTAATGAATTACCTGTTCTGTCCATTATTTCCTGGGATATCTGGATTACAATATTCCATTCTGAAAAGTTTAAGATCCAAATAAAAGTTTGATTCCCACCCAGCAGGTAGAAGCCCTGGGATGTGAGTGAAGGCTCCATTCCTTTTTGAAGCTGATCTTGAGGTTCTGCCCACTGGTGGGGCTGTGGTGAGGCACTGGGAGTGGCTGGTGGGCAGTATCAGTGAGAGGACCGCCCCCTCTCTCCAGCTGCGTCATTGCCCTGGCAGCTCTTCACACCCCCAACCTCCCCCACCTCCGTCTGCGCCACACCCAGGGCCTCCACCTGGAAGAGGGAGAAGTGGTTTATCTATAGCCCCAACCTTCTTAGGGATCCCCGTATCAGTGGCCTTTGGACAAGTAAGTCAGAAACAAGTTATGTTTCTCCTCCCACAAAGATTTCTCCTTCTCACTTCCCAGCTTGTTGCCACCAACCTGTCCCCTACACAGCCCTCCAATTTCAAAGTACACAGAGATTCAGAACCTGAGTTGGAATGATCTTAAAGTCAACATCTTTCAAACTGTTAACGATCCCTGATTTAAAATAAAAATCAGGAAACTATCTTTTTTCAGATATGATTAAGCCATCTTTAATACTAAGCTAATTTAATAGTAAAGGGCTAAAATAATTGCCAGCCTCTTTCCTTTTCCACTTCCTAAAATTACTGTAAGGGATAGTTCAATGTGATGCAGAATTACATGGTTCATGAAAGCAGTGTTCCATTTGACAGAGAAGCTTTAATAACTGATTCCTTTATGTACATTCCCAGAGCTAAGATAAGCAGCCATTCCAGTTCATGGATAAGAACTTTTCTTGCTCCTATACTTTACCCAACTTCTGGCCGGCCTAGAATTGCTACACCCTAACCAGCCCACAGATGTGGGGTCAAGTTTCTAGATAAGGCATTGGAATGTTTAGGATTAGATTTGACTGAGTAATTGGACACAAATGAAATTACTTCTTACTGACAAGTAAGAATGCTGGGACTGCTGGAGACACCAGAAACGCCCATGGGTTACTGGGAAACTTCCCAGAGCCTTGAGAAGTGAATCTGGACAAGACAGTGTGACAGACCCCCCACCCCCAAGATCACCAGATGCTGTTTAGCCATCCACGTCCACTGGCCCCTTTTAGAGGTTCTCTGCTGGTGGGAACCCACAGTCCTTGCCCACTTCTTAGTGCCTGATTGGTTTACAATAGGATGTAGAGCTGCTCCAAAACTGGAGTTTGTGCCAGGGACCAGGGCAGCACCTGCTTAGCCTGGGCACCTAGAGCAGGAAAAGGCAACTGAACTGTCCTGGCCTCCAGGATCACTGTCTGCGAGCCTTACAGGAAGGTGAGTCTTTCCCCTATGTGGGGTCTGTCAGCTCCCTCACCACACTAAAGTTTGGGTATTTGCCATCAGTTTCAGAACACAGAAGGACGGTCCAACAGCCAACACTCAAGGGCGAGTGAAACCTCAGCTCCATCACTCTGTGGGCATTTCCTATGTTTCAGACAGTCGATGTGGACCCAGAATCTCGGATCCCACACTCCAAGGGTTAGAGGTCAGGCGAGCTACTGAGAGGTTAAGTAGAGGCAGTAAAGGTGGGCATGGGACTTAAGCCCGTGTCCGTCCTGGCACTCTAAGATGGGCTGTGAGGCAACGTGAGCAGCAGGAATGTGTGGGAATGCTGGGGCAGCTCATCTGCCAATACCCAGACACCCCTCACAGGCGCCCTGGCTGAGGGCTGCCCAGCATCACTGTACATCCTTTGGGCACAGTGACATGTGTTCCACTCTCCCTCCTCACAGCCCAGGATGGTCAGACATGCTAAATCCACACTCTCATACCTCCTTCCCAAGGAGAAGAACATCTGACTCACGCCTGGACATTTGGAAGATCAAAGGCCCCTGGTCCTGAGATCGGTTCAGGGTGAACATCTGACAACGGACCATCAGAACCCTTCAGACTTCATTTTCCCTGTCAGCTGCGTATTTTGCAGGGCATGGGGCTGGGCAGCGGTAGCCACCTTACCACAGTAGGGGAGTGTCTCCCCAGAAATGAAGCCACCCCAGGGGAACAGAGCTAAGAAACTGAATCCTGATGGAACCATTTGAGCCCTAGATCAAGCTAGGCCTGAAGCCATTCCTCTGGACTCCTCAGTTACAGGAGGCAATGCATTCACTTTTTAAACTGAGGTATAATTTACATATAATGAAATACATAGATTTTAAGTACCATGTTTTTTAGACTATAAGACGCACGCCCCACAAACCCGCCCCCCCAATTTGGGAGGAATAATGGTTTTTAATGCTGCTGTCGAGTTGTGTTTACATTTACATTGGTGAAATATTATGTTATTTATGTTATTAAATATTTTACTACATTTTTTGCTTCAAAATTTTTTCCCTATTTTCCTCCTCTAAAACCTAGGTGTGTCTTATGGTCCAAAAAACACGGTATAGTTCATCGAGTTTGGACAAATGTATAAACCTGTGTAACCACTGCCCCAATTGAAAAAAAAAAAATGGAGCATTTACATCACTGCCAGGCAACCAATACTCTGCTTTCTATCACCATAGACTTTCACCTGTTCTAGGCCTTCACATATATGGAATTATACAGTATGTATTTTCTCATGTCTGGCTTATTTCACTCAATATTTGAGATTCATCAATATTGTTGCACTTAGTAGTTTGTTCCTTTTCAGTGCAAGTAGAAATTCATTCTAGGGATGCTTTACCAGTGTTTATCTGCCTAAGCCATTTTGGATTGGATTTTTCTAGAGTGAAAACTATATTCATCAACATACACCTGGACGTCCTTAGTGTACAGTCAGATTGTTCAGCTGGGAAACAAGTATGGAAGAACAGCACCTTGGCAAAAACTGGAGGCACTTGATTTGAAAGAAAGAGAAGGACACTTAACTTACGCCTGCAGAGACTGGCTCTGAAAAGGTAAATAGGCCAGGCCACCGGGAGGGCAGACACAGAAGGAATGGATCAGTCTTTGCTCCCAGACTGGGGGCCCGCTCTGGGCAGTACCTGGTGCCTGGCACCCCCACTCCCACCGCACCTGGAGAACCAGTGGGGTCCTTCTTACATGCAGCCACAGATAAAGCCTGTACATGTAGATGTATTTGCAGCAAATTGAGGACACAGTGTGAACTTGGGATCCCCAGGTCAGAAGTAAGACTGAGTGAGGGTGACAGTGCAGGGTCTCCCCGCTAGACATCATCACACAGGGCATGGGAGAGCAGGTGCTTTCTGCTGCTTCTCTAGTGCGGATATTTTCTCTGCCTTTCTCACTCCTTCCTAGTTACAAAATTTCTCACTCAAACACCAAACTGGAAAATAGAATTGTTTATGAGTTAGCCAGAAGCTGCCAACCAGAAAACACATAAATAATATGCAATACCCTGCAATACATACATACATTTCATTGAACTCTTCACCTCACACTAGAGTTTCAGGGCAGGCTGGATGAACAGAACCCAGCTTTTGCACATCCATAAAATGTAAAACATGAATCTTGTAAAGAGCCCTCCTGCCCTTCCTGGATCTCCATCAGGGTTGCAGGCCGAGGTTCAGGTGCATGGCTCCAGCACCTCAACCCACGCACCCACACTATGAATCCGCACTCAGCCATAACCTTTAACTAGAGGCTCCGTTCAGCCAGTTCTACAAATCTTCATAAACACCTACTGCATGCCACTCAGTTATTTTTCAGCATGCTGAATGAATAACGAAGATTTACAATCACTAAAATTTCCATGAATCAAACGTACTTCCAGACTCAACTAATGACCTGCTTACTTCAACCAACAGTCACCAACAGCTAATAGTCCTGATCTAGAGGGTGACTGGGTGGGGTGGGGTGGGGGCTGGATGTGTGTTTTGTACACTTCTGTAATGACCTTTTCTACAGCTATTTATGTTACCTTTGCAGATAACTACTTCTTAAGTGGCTTTCAATCACCTGCCTTTTTTCTGCTTACAACCCAGTTTGAACCCTGGGGCTTTCTGAGGGCCTATGGCCATAGTGAGCTCATGGGTCTGACCAGATTTAGAAGGGCTTGCATCTCTCTCCCTGTCTGGGGCTATGAGGCAGAGACCGCTCCTGCTGGCACTCCTTGCTGCCTGCTGTGACACTCAGTCCTCTGGCTAGGCTACACCTGCAGTTTCACTGTCCTCTGTGGCCACCTCCAACGTAGGCTTTGTGTCACGAGATTCTGCTACTTGAGCCAAACGAGGAAGTGGTGATCAGCCTAAAGCCAATGCTCGGTCTCATCAGGTGGTGTCCTGGGATTGGTCCAAATAGCCCCAGGAAACATGGGACATTTACAGTGTTACAGCTCATCAGGTTGACTCTCCTCTGAGTCACCATGAAAATTCTGTTTCTGCCAGGGGACCCCTCCTGGCTAGGATCCCACATTGTGAGAAGGTATTTGTCAGACACACCTCTGGGTTGTCGGTGAGCACCAGTGCAGCTAGGCGGACCGTCACCGAGGCCACGGTCAGCCTGGGTGCACACAGTCTGTGCTTTAGGACTTGTCTCTGACCATGTGGGATCTGGGGTGGGGAGGAGACAGCATTACAACCCTTCACATCCTTTCTCCTCCTTCCCCTCCCCACAGGAAAGGATTCAAGGCTCCAAGCGGATGGGTCCAAATACCTGGAGGGACATCATCCCCACCCAGTAAAGTCGGAGCCGATGAGCCCCCATGACCTGTGCTCTGTGGATCAGCCCAGCAGGCTTCCCCACACACGTGTTTCACATGAAATTACACCCCACTAAGATGAACGGTGCAGGGAAAGAACTAGAACCTTCTGGGTTTGAAAAAAAAATCTACTGCCTTCTGTGCTGGAGGCTCCAGGAGGCACAGAGTAAACAGCAGCCATAAACCAGGACACCATGAACCTTGGGGCCCTGTCCAGCCAGGAGGTTCAGAGAACAAGAAACAACTTCTCCTCCAGCTCTTGAGTAAAAACAATGGAGTTAAATTCATTTTGGGTCATTAGCATTCCCCGAGGACGCAGAGGCAGAGATAAGGACTGACAATGCTGCACTGTGTGCCGACTCTCTTCTTCCACTCAGTGCTAAACCCTTTCGTTTAGGCCCTTTCAACAGTCCTGGGCAACAGCTTTCTCTAGTTTTTCTTGGCCAAAAACAGGTTTTGGGACCTCAACACCTGGAGAGCCCTGGAGATGGGCCTTGCTCTCAGAATGCAATGTGTTGGAAGCCTGCATTACTCTGCATTAACTACAGGCCAGAACATACATTCTTCCAAGACTTTCCTTAGGATGAGCACACAAATCTGGGGAAAAGCAGCTCCATTTCCACTGGTGGTTCTTTTAAGAAAGTACTTTGTAGTGCTAATCTTACAAAGCTGTGCCTTCATGTAAACATATTAATGTAGAGAAAGAAAGAAAAAACAGTGAGAAACCAGAGAAAAGGGAAACATATCGCGATAGACCAGACAGTGTTCTGTTTTCTGTTTTTAATCTAGAGACCCCCATGCTGTCAGCCCAGGACGCCAGGGTCTGTACTGGGGGGTGCCCATGCCAGACCTGGGGCTAAGTTGTGCTCTCATCCTTGGTTTCCGTACAGCCAAGTCATGCACAACCCAAGAAGACCCTGACTTATCAGTGGGCTTCCCTCTCTACCAATGATTGTCTCATATATTCAGGGACCAGGCCCACCCAGCACAGTGGACTTTTAGGCAATTAGTCTTCATTGTATGCACAAGTCACACAAAATGGACCTGAAGCTGTAGATAGGGAATGTGGACAACCCCCCTCCCTGTTTTTTGCTTTCTGGACTAAAGCAAAAAAGCCGGTTCCTGTCCAAGCACAGGCCCAGCTATCAGACAAAGTACCACTCCCATGACTGCTTGGTACTGCAGGACATGAGGCGCAATGCAAACAGGACCCATACTGAGTCAAGGTCGAGTGCACCCCAGGACCTGACAACAATCAGGCTCAGAGCTGTCCCTCAATAAATGCTTTTGGAAAGAATGGAGCAGAATGGCATTTTTGTTTTTTCTTTCAAAAATTTTATTTATTTTTAGAGAGAGGGAAGGGAAGGAGAAAGAGAGGGAGAGAAACATCAATATGTGGTTGCCTCTCACGCACCCCTTCTACTGGGGACCTGGCCTGCAACCCAGGCATGTGCCCTGACTGGGAATCAAACCAGTGAAACTTTGGTTCACAGGCCAGCACGCTATCCACTGAGCCATACCAGACAGGGCTAGAATGGCATTTTCAAGAAAAGAGGAAGGGGAGGGAAGTAGGATAAAGATAACAGGATGAAAGAGAAGCTTGAATTTAGTGGAAACTAATTTGGTCCTGTAAGGGTGGGCAAAATCCCCAAAGTCCAAAGACAGGATAGGGGAGCCTGCTCCGGGAGCAGCTACATGATGCTCTGGCTGCACCTCCAGCCTGAAGGGTCCTCACCACTCCTGGTTGGCTCACCGAGCTGATATGCAGCAGCTATTTCCAATCCTGGCCTCCCCACTTTCCTCTTAGGACTCCCCCACAGCTTCTCTTCTACCCCTTGAATCTTCAGCAAACCCAGCCAAACCAATGTTTTCATCTTCAGCTTTAAAAAGGCTCTAGATTTCCTCATTCTAAAACAAACCTGCCTTCTTCTCTCTTCTCTAACCCCATCTCCCTCCAACAACTATCTTCTCCGCCCTTTCCCCCTGCAACTGCCACACAAATTTTTGGTCCCAAATCTCTACCCACTCATTTACTATCAACCCCCAAAGATCTAAATCCTAAATCCTAAAAGACTTAAGTCTTCTGACTTGTCAACCTCACCTCTCCACTAAAAAGACTCTCTTCTGCCCTGACCTGCCCCTGACCAGTGTGGCTCATTTGGTTGGAGCACTGTCCTCCAAACCAAAAGGTTGTAGGTTCAATCTATGGTCAGGGCACACACATAGGTTTGATCCCTAGTCAGGGCATGTACTGGATGTTTCTTTCTCTTTCTCTCCCCCCACCCCACTTCCTCTCTCTGAAAGCAATAAAAAAAAAAAATGTCCTTGGAAGAGAATAAAATAAATAAATAAAAATAAAAAGACTCCCTTCTCTCAGCTTCCTCGACACTGCTGCCACCCTCCTGGCTTGCCTCCCATGTCTCTGCCCGTCCCTTAAGGGGAGGTACTATTCCCTTCTGTCTTGGGTCCTTTTTCACAATATCCTACACTGGTGTCCCCCCAAAGCCACATCTCCACCCAGAGTGCTCTCAGGGCCACCAGGTCCATGGAATGAACTCCCCACTGGGACCACCACATGGGGGGCCTCAATTCCACCTGCTCCCACACCCACCTCCTTGGTCCCCCATGTCAGTGAGGCACATAACCATCCACTCAGACACCTAAGGAGATATTTTGGATTCCTGTCAGCACCACCTCCCAACCATATCCTGTCCATGAGTTCTTCCCTTCCCTGCAGACACTGCTGTTGTTCAGGCCCTCATTTCAGCTTCCTCACTGGGATCACTGCCTCCAGTCTGAGGTAGGGGTGCAAGCCGGTAGGTAGGATGGGCGGTGAGGCACTTTACCACAAAGTGGTATAAACAGCACTTTATATAACTGACTGAAAAGTCATCAATAGACCATGTATCAGAGTAGGAAGGGTAGAGAAAATGGAGATCACAGGGGGCTAACCCTTAGGTTCCCAACTCCAATTCCTCCCTGCCTGGCTCCACCACTGCCTCTCAATACCCCACCAATCAACAACTCAGCTGTCAAAGTTATCTTCTGTGACATGAATCTCACATGCCTCTTCCTGCATTAAACACTTTGATGGATCCCCAGCTCTCTTCCTGTAAGTGTATCCAGGAAGCACTTACCCCTCCACATCACAAGCATTCACAATTCCATGCCTTTGCCCATGCCGTTCGTTCCCTCTACCTGATGTGCTCTATCTCCCCCTCTTCACCCTTCTCTACCTTTCATTCAAAGGAGCATTTGTTTTAGGTCAACTAGCTCCTATCACAGATCAGGAAGGGTTCCACGTCAGCACCTTTTATTTCCTCATACAAAGAACATTCTTTGGACTTGTATGATGTAGCACAATAATCATTACAAGGGCTCCTTTTCAAAAAGATGCTTCTCATTGTAAACCAGTGATTCATCTTAGTTTGCACCCATTATTCTCTTATCCACCACCATAGAAACTGCATCTAAAAAACGTCCAACTCTGCATCCTTTCATGGCTCCCTGGCCATCCACTCTTTCCTGTGCACATCCTCCCCCTGGAAAACCTGTCCTGGAAAACTTGGGAACACAACCCTCATGGGCGTTCTCCATCTCTTCTGCTCCTTCCTTGGTCATTTCCCCTAAAAGGTGCTGTAGGTTCAGACTTCCGCCTGTTCAGAGAAACAATTCAGGGAGGATGTGAAGTCCCAGAAAGAGGGAGCAACTTGCTGGAGGCTACGGAGCAATTTTGTGGGGGTGGCAGTCAAGCTCTGAGGCCCTAGGACCAAGATCTAGTGATTCCCAGGCCCTGCCTCCTTCTGCAATTCCATGGCCTGTGATCCTCTGTCCCAAATGCCACACATAATTAGAAGTTATAATCCTGTAATTCCATAATGACATCTTTGAACTTAAATATACCTTAAACTACTTTTTTTTTTAATGCTAAAAGCAATTCACTTAAAAACAATTTTTTCTCCACTCTGTTCTCACCTGTTTCCAGACTCCCCTCCAGTCCCCACCATCCCCTGGGGCCACTGCTTCTCAGCAGAGAGCAAAAGCCTCACCAGGAAAATGAAGGAAGATGCCACGTCCATTTACCACTGGATCATTAGGCTTTTAACAATTAAGAATTGATTGTTCTGTGGGAACAGTTTCACTTCCCTATTTATAATTACACTTTCGGTCATGTATATTAAAAATAAAAAAGCAATTACAGTCAACCCATCCAGTCAAACCTGGCCAAGCTCCAAAGGCTATTTTTAGACTGTCAGGGACCTTCAGGGAGGAAGGGTGGAAGGAGTCGCTGTGACTCCAGCCTTAAAAAGCATCTTGGTAGCCCAGGCCTTGCCACCTGCGGGCACCCGAGCGCCCCACCCCCACCCCCGCTCCGCGGGCTGGGGTCACTTTTTAAGGGACTGGGCTGCGGACTGGTATCTCCAGGGTGAAAGGCCTGTGTGTGTACCGAGGGTCTCCTGGACAAACCAAGTACCCGCGAAGCCCGCACTCGCCCCGGGTTTCTCCAACAACCAAATAAATCACACGTTTGCCGCGCTCACGCCCCAGGCGACTGCGGGGCGGGGGGAGCGACGCCCGAGGTCACCTCCCACCAGCAGCTCTCTCTTGCCCTCTAAAAAAATCAAAGAAACGGATACTGGAAGCATTCTAGAGGCAAAAGAAGACCGCCAAGCCCCCCCCCCCCCCCGCTGCCCTGGGGTGGTTCTTCTATCTCCAGCCGTGGTCCGGCCAAGCGCTCGGGTCCTAATGCGCAGCGCAGCTGAGGACCGGGTCCCTTCCCCCGGCGCACCCTCCCGGCCCATCCTCCGCTCGCACCTGCGCGGGCCGCCCCAAGCGACCCTCCCAGCCCCGGAAGCCACCTGCTCTACGCAGCGGGGTACGCGGCCGCCCCAACGGTCAGCTCTCGAGCCTCTGCCCCGGCCGCCCCAGGCTAGCACGCTCCCTCCAGCTCTGGCCTGGTCGACCCCAGCCTCACGCCCCCCAGCCCCCTCCACCGCCGGGAGGAAAGGAGGTCTGCAGCCCACAGCTTGCAGCCCGCAGCTCGCCGCCCGCCCGAAACCACCAACCTTCCGAAAGTAGCCGTCGTTCTCCTTCTCCAGAGGCTGGGGGGCCGCGGGCAGTAGAGCGTCAGTCATGCTGGCGGTTTGGGCACCGAGAGCCGACTGACGCTAGGCAGCCGCTCCGGCCGCAGAGGGCGCCCTGAACCGCCCTGCCCGCGTGGCTGTACCTCCAGCCCCGCCCCGGCCCTGGCCACTAGCCCCGGAGACCCGGCCGGGCCAGCCGAGACCACACCCCCTGTCCCGCCCCCGCCGCTGATTGGCCGGGCGGAACGGGCGCCCCAGGCGGGTGGCTGGCCGCGGGGAGAGCTGGGACCCCTGGGCTCAGAGCTCTCCCTCTCTAAGCCTCGGGGCTAACCTGGGCGTCGCGTCTCTCTCAACTCTGCGTTTCAGGGGCAGGTCGGGGTGGTCTGCGGCTAGGCTAGGCTGGGTATCCGGGCCCTCATCTGCATCCGTGGGGCAGATGCAGGGAGCACGGTAAGGTCGCTCGGCTCCTCCCCGGAGGAGCGCAGGCTCCAGAGGGCAGTGATGAGACCCAACGCCAAGTCGAGGACGCTGCTGGAGCGCTGGGCTCTGGGCTGAGCGGTCCGGAACAGCTTGCCGACGGAAGGGACCCTAGGGCCCAGTCCGCGACACTGAGGGAGAATTGGCTGCACCACCGAGGGTCTTGGCCGGATGACTCATATCTGTTGGCGCGGTGGTCAACTCCCTGTCCCCACCCCCACTGCAGAGTCTGGCGGATCGGCTGGGAGATGCAGACGGCTCTGGGAGACGGCGTGTGCCCACGAAGGGATGGATCCCCAGAAAGGGTTTTGTGCTCGAGAGACTCGGCGGATGTCCTTCAGCACTTTTCTTAACCACCACTTAAAATCTCAGTTTTCTCAACTGCAAAATGGGGCTGGGGTCACCGTCTGCCTGACTGGTCGAAAGTATTACAACGCAAGTGCGTGTTAAAGCTCTTAGCAGGGTGAAGAGACGTGCCCGACTTAGCCAAAGGGGGACTCCGGGGACGGGGTTCTCAGTCCTCTCTCACGTGCCCACCCATTCCACCCCACCTCCACACACGGCTGACTGATAGACCCGGGACAGAACAGGGTCCCACAACCTTGGGCCCGAGCCGGAAGCTCCCCACCGGAGGAGCCATGCCCCTCCTGGGTGCGGTGCTCCAATCACAAAACCCTTCCCCCAACCAAGGGACGCCTTTGTGCAGTTGCCACTGCGTTTGGCGGTCGCGGTAGATACCACAGGTAGAACAAAACAAGTTCATTTTAAAACAAGCCAAGCGTTTACTTCTCTTAAAAAATAAGATAAAGGTGGGGGGAGGGGGGAAACGTGGACATCTGTAATAGTGTAAACAATAAAAGTACATAAAATTTTAAAAGGAGGTGCATTGGGAGTTGTTTGAAAGTTTTAAAATAAATAATAGCAACAGCCAAGAACCAGCAACTAAGTAAATGTTAAAAAATCCACCCGTCACTGCCAACTCCGAGGTGCTGCACAAGAAAAGGCGTTTCTGGAAAGAACTGTATTAATTCTAAGAAAGAACCTGGAGAGTTATAACCAGCTCAGCGCGGGGACAAGCGAATGGGGAAACTCTAGCAAATGCAAAAACTTCCCTTCTCTCTTAGGGTCAAAAATGTCAAGCTAATTTCATCATGTCAGTCATTCTATAACTGATCCATTTTCCTGTAAAAGTACCAGCCCGGGGGTTGGGAGTTAAAATTAGTTATTTCCGTTTTGGGGATCCCAGGTGGGTGGGTGGGTCATAGGAGTGAACAAACCTAGACTCTCGCTGGTGGCATGCGGCCCAACACAAAATCGTAAATTTACTTAAAACCTTCTTTTTGCTCAACAGTTTCTGTTAGTGTTTGTGTATTTAATGTACATTTGTAATACTACTTATTACTATTGCTACTAATAAAGTTATCAATGGAAATTCTACTCCAGCCAGAATGTTTATAGATGTAACGTTTCATTCTCAAGACCCTTCTGCAAGTAAGTGAACTAAATAGTCTTAATTTGAGAAGACTAAGGCTCAGAGGGTGAAGTGACTGATGGCACACTCCTCTGTGACTGAGATCAGTTTCCATTTGGGCCTGCTGACTCGTCATTTCCTATCAGCTTCAAATTTTTTCATCTTCTACCACCTTAAAGCTCCAATCACCTTTACAATTTGTCTCATGTGTATGTGTCACATGCATTATTATTGATTTAATCATCTTTAAATTTGCTCACTTTAAACACACTATTTTATTTTTATTCTATTGGTATTAGAGATAGAGGAAGGGAGGGAGTGCGGGAGAGAGAGCAAGAGAGATAGACACAGAAAGAGAAAGATTGGTTCATTGTTTTATTTATTTAAGTGCCCTCACTGGGATCAAACCTGCAGTCTTGGCTTATCAGGATGATGCTCTAAGCAACTGAGCTACCTACCCAGTAAAGGCACAAACTTTATTTTAAAAGACAACTATGTCATAACCATAAGCAGAAAACGAGAAGCACTTTGCCACATAGGGTGTTAACACAGTGATGGCCCAGGCCAAGTGGTCAGTTGGTTTAGAGTGTCCTCTTAATACTCTAAGTTTGGGAGTTCCATCTCGGGTCAGGGCACATATAAGAATCAACCAATGAATGCATAAACAAATGGGACAACAAATTAATGTTTCTCTCTCTCTCTCCCTCTCCCATTTTTAAAATCAATTAAAAAGGGGGGGGTTAATACAGTGAAAACCAAAATCTGTTATTTAATCTAGACTGACACCATTGCCTTCTTGAACTGCTCCTTGGATTAAAAAGGGAGAGCAAGAGAAGGAAGCATCCATAATGTAACAGACATATCAGTCTACTCTAAGACTAGCTCTGGAGCATCTTTGGAAGAACGGGAGTTCTTCTCTGAGCTCCACCAGGCATCTCCTGACTATGTGAGCCACTTACATGTCACTCCTTGGGCCATGCAGGACTAGACATTCTTGTGGTTCTTTGCAGGGGAACACACAGGCCTGACCCCATATCTGTGACCCTGCTTTGATCATGAATGAAAACTGCTAAAAATAAAATAAAATAAAATAAAATAAAATAATAAAATAAAATAAGCCCTGGCTGGGTAGCTCAGTTGGTTAGAACGTCATCCCTATATACCAACGTTGCGAGTTCAATTCCAGAGCAGAGCACATACAAGAATCAACTAATGAATGTATAAATAAGTGGAACAACAAATCGATGCTTCTCTCTCTCTCTCTCTCCCCCCCTTCATTTCTCTCTCTCTCTTTCACTCGCTCTCGCTCAAAATTAATAAATGAAAATTTGAAACTTAATTAAAAAAATAATAAACTAAATAAATGAAAAGCATGACAGCTGCTGCTGGAGAGTAACATCTAATCTCCTACTTGTCACCCCAGCTGGTGACAAGCACACCAATGAGCACCTGTCTTCCTAACAAAAAACTGGGGTAGGATTTCCTGAGATGGGCAAAGGTTAAAATCTCAACTGCAAACAACTATTTTGTCAAGCTGCTCTGTTCCCATCTGGCTGAGGCCAGCAATTGACTGTCCAGGGACAAATTTCCTCCAAATAAAATGCAAGTCTCACCTCCTAAGACTTTGTTGACAAAAGAAGCACTGGGTTCTCTGAGGTGTGAAAAATAATATAAACAGAGCCACTTTAAAATGGAGTCAGAGGTGCCATCCCAGAGGAACTGCCTTGCCCGTCTCATTGCTCAGATGGTCTGAATGTTAAAACTGGGCAAAATAACCTTTGGACTGGCCCTAAAGAGCCATTGTATTCCAAACAACTGTTTGCAAAGATAACAGGAAAACAGATACAGTGACTAGGAACTAAAGATTAAAAACATTCTTTAGAATTGGGATCACTGCATTAGCTTATCCACACCTACACAAGTGCTTTCCTTCTATTGATGTAATTCTTCCCCTTCCCTTCCTCATAAACACCCCTTACTTTCCCTTCATATTGAAACACTACTTGGGTTTCTGTCTGAATCAGTGCTCACTGATTCAATACCTATTCTTCTGGCTCTCAGATTAGTACCTATTGCCTCCTTACTTTAGCCTTTGTTTTTGGGTTAACACGGAAGCAGTCTGACATGCACCCTCCCTTGGAGAATCTGTTAAAGTTTACCAAATTAAAAGCAGATATTACAAGGTAATCCTTAAGTGAATGAAATTCATTGCAAATTATAGACAGGATTTTGCCTTTAAATTTTTTGACATGATAACAGATACAATTTTGCAATCTTTATGAAAAAATTCTTAGAAATTAAAGCTATGGGGCCACAGAGGAGCATGGGGCCTTTCACCATCTCTAAACCTCCCCTCTTCCTCTCAAAATCCTTTTAGGAGGAGCTTGAATTTCTTTCCCTGTGACTCCGAGATATAAATATCTGATACTTTCATACAGGCTGTCTTTTTAAACTGCAAATTTCAAAAAGATAATTTTTATTTTTAAAAAGGGTGTGGAGGCCCTGACTGGCCAACCAAAAGGTCATCAGTTCAATTCCCTGTCAGGGCACAGGCCTGGATGGCGGGCCAAGTCCCTATTCGGTCCCCAGCTGGGGACCATGCTAGAGGCAATGGATGGATGTTTCTCTCCTGCTCTTTCTTCCTCCTTTCCCCTCTCTCTAAAAATAAAGAAATGAAATCTTCAAAAATAAATAAATAAATAAAAGGGGGGGAATGTCATCTGGGCAAATCCCACTTCTTTTTACAGAAACCCATGAGGTTTCTTGTTTGCATCTGTTTGTATGTTCACGTGTAACTACATATATGTATACATGTGTTATGTGTGGTATTTTCCATCTCTAGATGGTATTGCTAATTTGTAAAAGAGCTCTATTTATTTGGCTTAAAAACAAACAAGTGCTTACTAAATTAAGAATTGGGTATTCTAAAATTCTCAGAAATATAGAAATTAAGCTAAATGCTTCTCATGTTCATGTGACTTGGGAAAAATATTCAAAATTAAAGCTAATTTAGTTTGTTGATTTCACAAAAACAGACATGTTTTCAGAGGTATCAACATGATATCTAATACTTTAATTCTGGCCCCAGCAGGGTAGAGCAGATGGTTAGATCATCGTTCCAATATGTCAAGGTTGCAGGTTCAATCCCCAGTCAGGGGCACATACAATAATCAAACAATGAAGGTATAAATAAGTGGAACAATAAATTGATGTTTCTCTCTCTCTCTCCCTCTTGCACTCTAAATTCAATAAACTTAAAAAAATACTTTAATTCTATCTAAGCTTATAAATTTGTCAGCAAAAACAATAACTTAGAATAATGACTGACTTGTCCTAACATCTTATTAAGTTTGCATGAGTAATCTATCAATGTAAGCAACATCCAAACTTGTTCGAATTTTTATGAGTTTCTGTGAGCCAAACTGAGGACAACTACCTGGAAGCAAAAACCCTAAAGGATTGAGAAAATGCTCCAGCTAATGGCAGTTTTGCACTTTATTTTATAGGTTACAATCAAAACAGGAAGCATAAGGGGGTTACATGAAATTCATAGGTGATAGATCAGGGTGGCAGGAGAAAGCAAAGTAAAGCAGGGAAACCTCTGGGGTTGGATAAAAGAGTAAAATGATAGACACAAACTTCTTTTACAGAGGTGGGTACAGGATAGTCAACAATGAACAGGACCAAAATAATAATGGTGGTTGTGCCTGAGGGGTTTGGAAAAAGGGAAGTTATCTTGACATTCCAAAGGTGTGTTATCATAGATGCAAAAAGACAAGACAGGCTCTATTACGATATAGACTGACTTTGGGCAGGGAAGATTCTAGCCTAGGACACGAATACCCACCATAAAGTGCTTTTACCTAAACCGGTTTAATTTCAGACCATCTTATTGTAACCTAATGCAGGCCTGGCTGCCTGCCTCTTTAAAAGTCAATACTTGAGATATGGATGCTGATATAAAGGAAAGTGGTTTTGTTCAGATAAGAGCCATCTGGAAGATGGGGGACTTATGTGTCTTTTTAAATTTATTTTTAGAGAGAGGGGAAGGGAGGGAGGAAAAGGGAGAGAAACCTCGATGTGCAAGGGATACATCAATCAGTTGCCTCTCACACCGGCCCCCAAGTGGGGACCTGGCCGGAAACCCAGGTACGTGTCTTGACTGGGAGTCGAACCAGCAACGTTTTGGTTCTCAGGCTGGCACCCAATCCACTGAGCCACACCAGCCAGGGCCCATCTTAACAACTCAGTGCATGTAAGCAGAGGTTTTCATAAGGAGGGAGAGGGGAAGCGGAACAGAGAAATCAAGGGAGGTGGTTGAAAAGTTCTCTACATGCAGACAAGCACAGTCTATTCCAATAAGGCAAGTTATGGTCTGGTGTGTGTCACCCTGACTTCATGTCATCCTGGCTCCACAGTTGAAGGTCAGCACATCTCCCAGAGCTGGGATGTCTGAAGGTTGGAGTCTGTATCTTTTGAAGTTAGTTTCTAGCATTTATCTTTTTAAAGATTTTATGTATTTATTTTAGAGTGAGGGGAAGAGAGGGAGAAAGAGAGGGAGAGAAATGTTGATGTGAGAGAGAAACATCAACCGGTTCCTCTTGTACACACCCGAACTGGGGACCGAACTGACAACTGGGGTACATGCCCTGACCAGGAATCCAACCAGCATTTTCCCTTTGCAGGGCAATGCCCAACCAACCGAGCCACACTGGTCAGAGCCATAAGTTAGTCTTAATTTGGCCATCTTTCATAAAAATGAGGGTGATTTTAAAGAGAAAAATATGATTCAGGGGACTTCCGGCCAAGATGGAGGCGTAGGCGGACACACTGTGCCTCCTCTCACAACCAAAATTAAGGACAACAAATATTTAGAAACAAGAAAACAACCAGAACTTATAGAAAATTGAACTGTACGGAAGTCCAACAACCATTCATCCAGACCGGTAAGAGGGGCGGAGTCGCAGTAGGGAAAAGTGGAGGTGCGGACCCAGGAACGCAAGTAGCAGCGGCTTGCAGTTCCCAGGTGCACGGGCAGTGGCTGGCGGTCCTGGGGCACACAGGCGGCAGCTGGCGGACCCCGGGCACAGGCGGGCAACTGTGCAGATCCAGTGAGGACGCACAAGGCGGCTGGCTGACCAGGGGGTCCCACATTCGCACACGCAGACGGTCCAGGCAGAGGGGAAGTGGCGGAAGGGACTGAATCCAGGAGAGAGCGGAGCAGGCGCCATTGTTCCCTCTCAGACCCCGCCCCCACATACAGCGTCACAACCCAGCAACTGGGCTGCCCCGCACTGGGGAGCACCTGAGGCTCCACCCCTCACTACGTAACAGCACGCACACGTGCGCAGATAATCCAGGTGAAGGGGAAGCAGCGGAAGTGACCGGAGTCCAGAAGAGAGCAGAACAGGTGCCATTCTTCCCTCTCGGATCCCGCCCCCACCTATAGCGTCACAACCCAGCGACTGGGCTGCTAAGGCTCCACCCCTCATACGTAATAGCTGCGACCAGACTAAAACCAAAACAAAACAAAACAAAAAACCCCACCAAAAATGGCTCAAACCGGAGAAAAAATGAAAACGCTGGAGTCAATTCCTCTAAGCAGTGAAGAGATAGCCAACCTATCAGATGCACAGTTCAAAGCACTGGTCATCAAAATGCTCACAGAATTGGTTGATTTTGCTCACAAACTAGATGAAAAAATGCAGGCTACAATACGTGAAATGAAGGAAGATGCATGGGGAACCGATAGAGATGGAAGGAAAACTGGGACTCAAATCAATGGAGTGGACCAGAAGGAAGAAATTAACAACCAAACAGAAAACGAGGAAGAAACAAGAATTCAAAAAAATGAGGAGAGGCTTAGGAACCTCCAGGACATCGTTAAACGTCCCAACATCCGAATTATAGGGGTCCCAGAAGGGGAAGAAGAGCAACAAGTAGAAAACTTATTTGAACAAATAATAAAGGAGAACTTCCCCAATATGGCAAAGGAAATAGACTACCAGGACGTCCAGGAAGCTCAGAGAGTCCCAAAGAAGTTGGACCCAAGGAGGAACACATCAAGGCACATCGTAATTACATTAGCCAAGATTAAAATGAAGCAGAGAATTCTAGAAGCAGCAAGGGATAAGGGGACAGTCACCTACAAAGGAGTTCCCATCAGACTGTCAGCTGATTTCTCAAAAGAGACCTTACAGGCAAGAAGGGGCTGGAAAGAAATATTTGAAATCTTGAAAAGCAGGGACCTACATCCAAAATTGCTCTTTCCAGCAAAGCTGTCATTTAGAATGGAAGGACAGATAAAGCGCTTCTCAGATAAGGTCAAGTTCAAGGAGTTCATCATCACCAAGCTCTTATTATATGAAATGTTAAAGGGACTTATCTAAGAAAAAGAAGATAAAAAATATGACAATGAAAAGACAGCAAACTCACAGCTATTAACAACCACACCTAAAGCAAAAGCAAACTAAGCAAACAGCTAGAACAGGAACAGAACCACAGAAATGGAGATCATATGGAGGGTTAGCAACAGGGGCGTGGGAGGAGGGGGGGGGGAAGGTACAGAGAATGAGTAGCATAGATAGTGGGTAGAAAATAGACAGGGGGAGGGCAAGAATAGTATGGGAAATGTAGAAGCTAAAGAACTTATGACACAAGGACATGAACTAAAGGGGTGAATGTGGGTGGGAGAGGGTGTGCAGGGTGAGGGGAATGATGGGGGAGAAATGGGACAACTGTAATAGCATAATCAATAAAATATATTTAAAAAAAGAGAGAAAAATATGATTCAATACTACATTTATGATATTAAATTCCAGTTCTATTTACTTCTTTGAGGTTTTTGTTATTTATCTGTAAAGTGGACTGGATTTTGAATTCTAATTTCCTCAAATATTTGGCTGTAACTCTCCAAACTAGGATTTCCAAATCTCTCCCTCCCTTTTACTTGGAATCACTGGGAACAAAAACTGTCCTTTTCCCTGAAACCCCTCAAAGTGCAACTAGACATTCCATATGAACCTCAAAGAAGTAACTATAACAGCTTATCATAGATGCCTGTTGCTACGTAAGCTGCTTAGAGAGTTTACCTGAATACCCAATGACATCATTTGAGACATTCAAACTGCAAAAGATGCTACCCCTCCACCACCCTGACCTAGAAATCTTCTAGACTATTTGCCATCAGAACTCAGAGAGTGGGATTGTAGTCTGCTTCAATCACTAACTTTTGCTTTTCTTTGTTTCCATACAAATGCCTCTCATTAAATACCTGATTGCTTGCTTATGCAATGTAGGCCTAACTTTGGGAGCGCGATCTGCATCTCTGCCTCCTGAAATGAGACACAACTGTTTAACTAAATTGATCTATTCTTTTTTTTTTTGGTGGTGGTGGGGAGTACATTTACTAAATCTGGGGACAGCGAAATAGGGAAGAGAGCCATGGCGGGCTGCTGTTGGCTCACTGAAAAGTCAGAGAAAGAGGGCCTTGGGGACAGGTTCAGGGGTTTTGCTGTGCCCAGTTCCTCTGCTTGCAAGCCCCATGGGGACCTCCATTGTTTAAAAAGAAAAAGTATGTGCCCCAGAGAAGGGCACAGGCACGTTCCAAGGTGGATGCTCGAACTGACCTGTTCTTCAGACTGAGGTTGTTTATTTTTTTTCCTTTTTCTTCTCTGGGGATGGTTTCTACAGACACCCAGAATAGTCCAGTGTTTGACATACTGATGGAGGCTGTCCTACAATATAGCCTCTAACAAAAGAAGGCTGTCCCAACCCTCTGGTAATAGAATTGTTCACCTTTATACCAAGAAGTTTGGGAAAGCACCAAAATCTGCATGTGCTATGTGCCTAAGCCAACTCTGTGGAGTTCCTACCATGAGACCTAAAGTTCAAATGAGGTTGTCTAAAATGAAAAAAACAACCCAGGCTGGGTAGCTCAGTTAGTTAGAGCATCCTCCTGATACACCAAGGTTGTGGGTTCAATCCCTGGTCAGGGCACATAGAAGGAGCAACCAGTGAATGCATAAGTGGAACAACAAGTTGATGTTTCTGTCTCTGCCCTTCCTCTCTTTCTAAAATCAGTGAATACAAATAAATAAAATGAATACATGTCAGCAGGTCCTATGGTAGGTCCACGTGTATGCTAAGTGTGTCTGAGGTAGGATCAAGCATGCTTTCCTTATTGAGGAGCAGAAAATCATCGTGAGTTGGTTTTTTTTTTTTTTAAAGATATTATTTATTTATTTTTAGAGGGGAGAAAGAGAGGGAGAGAAACATTGGTGTGTGGTTGCCTCTAATGCACCCCCTACTGGGGACCTAGCCCACATCCCAGGCATGTGCCCTGACTAGGCACCGAACTGGCTACCATTTGGTTCACAGGCCAGCACTCAATTCACCAAGCCACACCAGCTGGGGCTCTTCTTTTGCTTTTAGCTGAAGGTGGTGTTTAAGGCAATGGCTTCTGACATTTTGGTGAGTTACTCAATATTCCTGGGTCTCTCCCATTTATTCAGGAGATACAGATTTTATTCAACCATAATTTGTTTTTCTCTTGCTAGTCCGTTTCATGTTAATTTGATTAGATCAGCCAGAAGAGCTCTGAGGGGTAGAGGAAAAATTTTCCTCCCTGACACCATTGACTATAGAATGGATAAATAAATTATGGCATACTGACATAATAAAAAGGTTTACAAAATGAAAACATTACTATTATAAGCAACAACTATGTTGTGAGCAAAATATTTGTGCGAAAAATGTTGTTGAGCAAAAGAAGCCAGACAAAATACTGTATGGCTCCATTTTATGTAAAATACAAAACAGACAAAATCAGTCCATTATGGTATTATTGCTTTTGGGATTCTGGAAATTTTCTTTTGTGATTTGGTTATTGTCACATGGATGCATTCACTTTGTGAAAATGAATATAACTGTGTGCTTATGATTTGTGCACTTTTTTTTTTTTTTTTTTTTTTTTTTGGTCTTTAGAGGGGTAGGGGAGAGGGAGAGGGAGAGAAATATCAATGTACGGTTGCCTCTTGTGTGTCCCCTGCTGGGAACTGGCCTGCAACCCAGGCATGTGCCCTGACTGGGAATTAAACCACGATCCTCTGGTTCGCAGGCCCGCGCTCAATCCACTGAGCTACACCAGCCAGGGCTGATTTGTGCACTTTTTTGTACACGTTATATTTCAATAAGAAAGTACAATGAAAAAATAAGCAAAGTTGATTCCCAAGCACATAAAAAGGGTTTCATTCTTCCCTTTTCTTTCTTCCTTTCTTTCAAGATTTATTTATTTATTTATTTATTTTTAAAGAGAAGGGAAGGGAGGGAGAAAGAGAGAGAGATACATGGATCTCTCACACCCACAACCCAGAAATGTGCCGTGGCCAGGAATCAAACCAGCAACCTTTTCGTTCCCATGGTGGCACTCATGCCACAGAGCCACACCAGCCAGAGCTAGAAGGGGTTTCTTTTTATTTCTTTTATTTTTAACTTTCTTCACCTTTTATTTTTTTCATTTCTTTTTTAAATATATTTTATTGATTATGCTATTACAGTTGTCCCATTTCTCCCCCATCATTCCCCTCCACCCTGCACACCCCCTCCCACCCACATTCCCCCCTTTAGTTCATGTCCATGTGTCATAAGTTCTTTAGCTTCTACATTTCCCACACTATTCTTGCCCTCCCCCTGTCTATTTTCTACCCACCATCTATGCTACTTATTCTCTGTACCTTTTCCCCCCTCTCCTCCTCCCACTCCCCTGTTGCTAACCCTCCATATGATCTCCATTTCTGTGGTTCTGTTCCTGTTCTTGTTGTTTGCTTTCATTTTAGGTGTGGTTGTTAATATCTTTGAGTTTGCTGTCCTTTTACTGTCATATTTTTATCTTCTTTTTCTTAGATAAGTCCCTTTAACATTTCATGTGATAAGGGCTTGGTGATGATGAACTCCTTGAACTTGACCTTATCCAAGAAGCACTTTATCTGACCTTCCATTCTAAGTGACAGCTTTGCTGGATAGAGCAATTTTGGATGTAGGTCCTTGCCTTTCAAGATTTCAAATACTTCTTTCCAGCCCCTTCTTGCCTGGAAGGTCTCTTTTGAGAAATCAGCTGACAGTCTGATGGGAACTCCTTTTAGGTGACTGTCCCCTTATCCCTTGCTGCTGCCAGAATTCTCTCCTTCATTTGAATCTTGGGTAATGTAATGATGATGTGCCTTGGTGTGTTCCTCCTTGGGTCCAACTTCTTTGGGACTCTCTGAGCTTCCTGGACTTCCTGGTAGTCTATTTCCTTTGCCAGATTGGGGAGGTTCTCCTTTATTACTTGTTCAAATAAGTTTTCCACTTGTTGCTCTTCTTCTTCCTCTTCTGGGACCCCTATAATTCAGATGTTTCCAGAGGTTCCTAAGCCTCTCCTCATCTTTTTGAATTCTTGTTTCTTCCTTGTTTTCTGTTTGATTGTTTGTTTCTTCCTTCTGGTCCACTCTATTGATTTGAGTCCCAGTTTTCCTCCCATCTCTATTGGTTCCCTGTGCATTTTCCTTCATTTCACATATTGTAGGTTGCATTTTTTCATCTAATTTGTGAGCAATATCAACAAACTCTGTGAGCATCCTGATCACCAGGGCTTTGAACTGTGAATCTGATAGGTTGGCTATCTCTTTGTCGCTTAGAGGAATTGGCTCTGGAGCTTTGATTTATTCTCTGGTTTGAGCCATTTTTGGTGGTTTTTTTTTTGTTGTTGTTGTTTTTGGTATGGTTGCGGTTGTTACATCGTGAGGGGTGGAGCCTTAGATGTTCCCTAGGGTGGGGCAGCCCAGTTGCTGTGTTGTGACGCTATATGTGGGGGCAGGGTCCAAGAGGGAACAATGGGCTTGCTTTGCTCTCTCTCAAATTCCAGTCCCTTCCGCTGCTTCCCCTTCACCTGGATTCTCTGTGTGCAAATGTGGGACCACCTGGTCAGCCAGCTGCCTTGTGAGGCCTCATTGGGTCTGCACAGTTGCCACCCCGTGCCCCTGGGGTCCACTAGCTGCTGCCTGCATGCCTGGGAACTGCCAGCCGCTGTTGCCTGCATGCCTGGGTCCGTACCTCCCCTTTTTCCTGCTGTGACTCCGCCCCCTTACAGGTCTGGATGAATGGTTGTTGGACTTCTGTACAGTTCAATTTTCTATCAGTTCCTATTGTTTTCTTGTTTCTAAATATTTGTTGGCCTTAATTTTGGTTGTGCGAGGAGGCACAGTGTGTCCACCTATGCCTCCATCTTGGCAGGGCTAGAAGGGGTTTCTTAATGTGCCATGAGTGACCATCCCACACCAGCAGTGATATATGGACCATGTGGAAGAAATTCATGTTCTCATTGGCAGTTTCCTCATATGATTCTGAGATTTGTGCCTTCTTGCATAACTGACTAAGAAAGGAAGGGTACTTGGTCTTCAAGTTGTACAAATGTCAGACTGTCCATACCTATAAATACTTTTTTGTAAGATTTCATTTGAGCCAAACTGATGACAATTGCTAGGAAGCAAGACCTCAAATGCTCCAGGGAATGTGTTTTGCCATTCCTTTTATCTTTTTGGAACTAAGGAGGTTGGATTCCAAGAGCCAGCATCCCAAGAAACAGAAAATGGAATCTGCCAGTCTCTTAAAAGCTGGATGTGGGAATTGTTTTATTGTCACTTTCACTAGATTCTTTTAAAAACTTTTTAAAATTAAATTTATTGGGGTGACATTGGTTTTAAAATTATATAGGTTGCAGGAATACAGTTCTATAACACATCATCTGCATATTGTACTGTGTGTTCGCCATCACCCCGAGTCACATCTCCTTCCACCACCATTTATCCCTCCTTTACCCACTTCACCCTCCCGCTTACCCCCCGTGCTGTCACTACATTCTTTTGGTCAAGCAGTTATGGTGGCTGGATTCAAGAGGAGAGGACACAGATGCCAATTTTTTTTGTTTTGTTTGTTTTTTGAGTCCCAGTGGGCTTTTACTGAGATAGATAACAAAAATCAAGATTTTATCGATCATCTTTCCTGAACTTTATAAACTCAGCAGAGACTCTGGCCCATATGTGCACAGACAACATAACACATCCCACTGAAAACAAAAAGCCCCGCTGGAACATTTGCCAGTTAACAGAAAGCCAATTTTCCCTTTCCCTAAATGTTTTCAGAATTTAGAGTCCCCAGTGTTCACTTGTCAGTGGAACTGGTCCTTTGTGTCTCGGGACAATGCAATTCTACCTCATGTTTATTGAACAAATTTTTTTTCAGGTTTTAGTTTTCTTTCAAAAAAGGGAACAGTGACTTTGTTTTCTCCAGGCACCCCTCGCTCGCTACCACTGATTAACACACAGTCATCTGTGTCTTAATAACCCACCCCTGCCCAGTGTTATCTACCGGTAGACTCCACTTCTCGGTGGGAGACTTGTCAAACAATTTTGAAGCTATGCCTTAAAATCTGTATTTTTTAAAAAGTTTTGTTTTTTTAAAGTCATGTAACCATGACTTATTTAACTAGGTATTCATTCTTGTTTTCAAAATTATTTGAGTGATTACTACCTGATAATCACGATTCTAAGCTCAGGGGATATAGCAAAGAAAAAAAGAAACCTAATCCATGTCTATGTTCTTGTGGAGCTTGCCTTACAATGGACAAAGACATTAGGTATAATAAAGCAAATCCAATTATATAGTGTGTTAAAAAGAATAAGTATTGTGGAAAAATATAAAGTAGGGTAAGGGCAAGGAAGGAAGGTGTAGTAAAAAGAGATTGTTTTTAAAATAAGGTTAGAGAAAGCTTCACTGAGAAAGTACTCTTTGAGCAGAGACCTGAAGAAAGGGAGGCAATGAGTTACATGATACCTGGGGGAAGAATATTCAGGCAGAGGGAACAGTGACCTGTATACAAAGGCCTTGAGGTCAGATGTGCTCGCAGTGCTCCAGGAACAGTGCCCCTTCCGGAGATGCCCATTCAGGAGGTCCGGGGGTGGGATGGACGTTTTAAAAACATCCTAGTGATGGAGTCACACAGCCTTCCGACGCTGATTTTGGAAGCTTGGGCTCCCGGATCTGGTTTTCAGCTCAGCCTCGCCCCTTATTAACTGAGCTTCATTTTTCTCTGCTGTAAAGAGTTTTGGAGCGGGACAGCAGCTCTATTTGAGGGGCATTTGTTTGGTTCAGTCAGGGAGCTCTCAGCATCCCTCACCCATTCCACAACAACCTTTTGCTTGTCTGCTTGCTTTTCCTTCCCCCTTTCTCGTTTTTCTTTCTCATTTCAGGTTCCCTTTCTCTCTATTCCTCCTCCCCCAACCCCCTCCTTACTCCTTTCTTTTTCTCCTTTTCTCTTATTCTTTTATTTTTCTCTTTAATCAAGCGCTGTCCAGAGCTACCTTCAACGCGAGCACCGGGGTTTCCGAGTCTGTGAATCCCTCCAGAGGTCTGGAGGGGACCCCACTTAAGCAAGCCTGAGTGATGTGCGTGTGTATTTGGAAGCACAGATACCTTCCCGGCAGGTTGCCGGTGGTACTGGGGGATCAGTGTCTGCTGGGGAGCCTACCCTGAGGCCGGACAGTAGGATGGTTGCCAGCTTCTCCAAGCAGTCTCGTAGGATGGGTTGTTGAGTCTTTCAAAGCCTCCGAGGCAGCGCCTGCGGGGTCTGCCTCCCGCAGACCAGTTTGAGAACTCTTAGGCGCAGATTCTAGGCGAGAGGTTTAGGTTGGCGGAGCAGAAAGAGCCGCAGGCTTCTGGCCTCCCGAGGCCGCCGTAGCGAGGGGGCGGAGCCCGGAAAGGAGCAGCATGGCGGCTTTGGATAGTGACAGCGACGAGGACTTGGTCAGCTATGGGACAGGCTTGGCGCCACTGGAAGAAGGTGTGTGCCTTTGGAAAACAGGCCGGGGCCTAGGATTCCGGGCGAAACGCATAACCCTGTGTCGGGCCTTGGCTGGCCTCGGGGCCGAGACTCCTCACTGCGGGCGCTGGAAACAGCTTAAGAAATGCGTGCGCGGAGCTTTCGGGTGCTCACGCTGTAGAGGAACGGATGGGAGACTCGGGGGCATGGGAAATAGGAAGACGACGAAACAAGCTGTGTGCGAGCGTTGTTTGGGATGGTCAGGCAGTGTCTTTACTAGGAGAGCACGTTTGAGGTCAGGCTTGAAACAGAGGAAGAACCAACCGTAGGAAGATCTGGAAAGAAGAGCATTTCAGGCAGAGAGAACAGCAAGTGCAAAGGCTCTTTGCCTGAAGTCGGAGCCGGTTTGGCAAATTGAGGGACAAGCAGGAGTGGTGTCGGTTAAAAAGACCGACCTAGAGAGTTTGGGTTTGTGTACGAAGTGTAGGAGAGTCATTGGGGAGTTTACACAAGTGAGAGACGTATATTTTACAGATTACTCTATAGATTTTGAGAATAGGCGTCGGGTTGGGGGGTGGGCAAGAGTGAAGCAGGAGATCAGCAGAAAGAGGTCTGGCGACGACGATGTCTCGGACTGGAGTGGAGCGGTGGCCGCGGTCAGTAGTAGCCTGAGTCATGATATACTTTGATAGCAGAGCTGACGAAACTTGCTGGTGGGATGTAGGGGAGGGCAAGATGAGACAAGGTTCTCACCATGTTTCTGGTCTGATCCACTTAATGATATGATTCGTTCAACAAAATACGTACTGAATGCCCAGTGAGGACTGATGGCAGCGCTGCCTGGGCGAGAGACAGAGGAAGCTGGTGGGCAGGAGTTACTTGCAGACCCCGGTGCAGACCCCTGTGGTTCAGATCTTTTCCTACCCTGACCACGTCCTGCCAGGTCGGTCGTCCTTCTGGGACACTTCCACTGATGACCCCTTTATTCCCAAAGAGCAGTTCTAGTCATTAGAAACTTCAGCTGGACACTGGCCCTGCTCCTACTCTCTGCTTACAGAAAACAGGGTAACGCTAGTCTCCTGAAAGCTTTTAATGTGTTTGAAGACCTTTGGATTTCTTTTAACACATCTCTCTACCACTCTTAACATCTTCAGTTCTCTGATACATTAATTTTAAAGTCCTCTACTCAAATTGGTTAAAGCCTTCCTCCAAATATGGGACCAGAATGTGGGTAGAGCAGGGCTGTCACCAGTGTGTTTCATTCTAGAGTGTATTTCTTTAATACAGCCTAAGATTACATTATTGGCAAATACATCACCCCATGACGTCAAAGAAATTGTGACAAAGATCCTTTATTCAAGGAGTTCCAAATCTATTTGAGAGCTCTCGACTTGTTTAGAAATGTCCAAGCCTGTAGAGATATTTTAAAAAGTGAGTTTTTTTGAGCCAAAAAGAAGATTTGCCTGGAAGCAGGATCTCAGCAGTCTAAGAAAAATGCCCCCCCCCCAAAGACAGTCTGCAGGTTTTTTTTAAAAAAAAAAATGTATTTGGAATTAAGGAGAAGACCCAAGGAAGATTAAATGAAAGTGGGAGAAAGCAAGGTGGGGATTGAATTACAGGGTAGCTAACAAATTTTGTGCTCCCTTGAGGGTGGGTACACCTCTGACAAGTCTGAAAAGGATTACTTTGGTATTTCAAAGGTGCATTGACCTAGATGCACAAGAACAATGGATAGGGCTTAAGACAAAGATAAATCTTTTTTACTAAATATTTTATTTACTTATTTTTTAGAGAGAAGTGAAAGGAAGGAGAAAGGGAGAGAAACATCACCTGGTTACCTCACACACCATCTGGGGACTCAGCCCACAACCCAGGCATATTCTCTGATGGGAAATCAAATTGGTGACCTTTTGGTCTGTGGAATGATGCCCAACCCACTGAACTACACCAGTCAGGGTGGCAAAGATAAATCTTTTACTAAAGCTGTTATTTGCCTGGGGTGTGTCTGCCCACCGTGACCTGCCTGTTAGGAATCTGTGATTAGATCACCCTGTGAGGTCACTGGACTTGTCAGATTTATCGCAGAACCCCCTTTTCACCCACAAAAGAAAAGTACAAGGTTCACAAGTGCAAAAGTATGTGATGGTAGACAGGAAATAACCTATACAAGCTAACAGGGAAACTACAGAAGGCAGCATGGGATCCTTTGAAAGCTGGTTAGAGTTTAGCTGTGCAGGAAGAGGACAAGGGTCACTCATGCATGGGTGGTGCTTCTTACAACCATGTTAGGCAGCTGTTTACATCCGTTCTGTATTTCTGGTCTCACAGTTGTTTCCTTGTGAGTGACGTATTATATGTGAGACACCAACTACTTGACCTATATTTTTCTAATTCTTCATGTTTTGATTTGCACAAAATCTGAAATGAAGCCTAATGGTCTAACCTTTCTTTCAAAGTGGAAGAAAGGGGCATTTAGTTTGTAGATGTTTTTTTTTCCTCACCCAAAATCATCCTTTAACTTCTCACTATTAGAAATTTTTAAGGGTTGATTCATTGTTTCCTAAGCACTTTGAAGTTTAAATGCACTCTGAGTACATTTTACATTATAACATACTAGACCAATAATCATTTTTACTTCCTGCTTTGAAGTCATAGTGACAGGTTAGAGGAAGGGCTCCACTCCTCAGAGCTGCTGACCCTGACGGGAAGGTTTGTGGGCTGCACCGTCACAGACACCCACAGACACTTAGGCCCTCTGGCCCGGAAGGAAGGGGGCACCCGTACTTATCTGCTCTTTCCTTAGACACTTTGACTTGGCTCTAGAATCTTCATCGCTGGCCGATCCTGTATGCAGATTAATTTCAGGATAATTTTCTTCCTCCTTGAAGCTGTGGCTCTCCCACTTGAACTGTGTGGCTCCCATCCCCCACAGGCATACCACAGACCCTGCAGCACCACCTTCAAGGCCCTCTGTGTGCGCTTCCCTTCTGGTTTCATCATCCTTACCTTTATTTTTCTAATCCTTCCCTGCCATCCAGTCAGACTAGACTACTTTCTCAAAATATATGATACTACCTCTTAAGCCTCTTGTTCTGCTCCTGCCCAGGGTGACTGTGATGTTGTGGTCCTTACGCATTGTCAGAAGAGTTCCTATACATGCAGGCCTCCTCTGCTGGGCCCTGGGCACCCTGGGAACAGGGATGGACTTGTGTTTAGTTTTTCTTACCCAGCATCTAGAACAGGGGTGCTTTCATGGTAAGGTCCTCAGTAAACTTTTGGCTGGGGATGGGTGGCAACCCCTGCTTGGAGGCAGAGTTAAGATATGATTTCAGCTTTGTGCTTATTAACTGTGGCCCTCAGGGCAGTTACTTAAAGCATCCTTATCAGAGCATGATAAATGAGATAACATGTATGATAAGAAGGAATTAGTTGTTATTAGTAGCATTAATTATAATAGGACCTGGCTAAAATGCCCCCTTGCCCCAGGAGTTGTCCATGCTGTGGTTAGAGGAGGCGCCTCCTCGGGAACCCTGCGGTTGGCCCTTATTGTCTGCTGCTGCAGGTTCCCAGTAGCTGTCTACAGATCTTATCTCCCTTTTCAGGTCAGAAGCACCTGGACAAGAGCAAGAATAGCACCTTGCATTGGCAGGATTAACCTTTCTGACCTTAATCTGGTTGCTCTCAGTGGGGAAGATTTTGCCCCCTTGGGGACATTTGGCAGTGTCTGTGGACATTTTTGGTTGTCATGCTGGGGGAGGGGGAGTTGCCACTGTTATCTAGTGTTACAGGCCAGGGATGCTGCTGAACACCCTACGGTGCACAAGACTGTTCCTCACAACAGAGAAATCTCCCGCACAGACTGTCAGTGGGTGCTGAGGTTGAGAAACTCTGCCATAGCCAAGAATCATGCCAGGTGCACATGCAGTAATGGTGTGTGCGTACTGCATTTCCAATAAACGGTGAAAATCTTGGATTGTGGGTCCTAAGTTGTAATTCAGTTCTTTAGAATGAAGTGAAATTGTAGCTGATACTAACTGAGCTTTGCAAAGACTGGGCACTGTGCTTAGCTCTCTGCCTGTGGTGTTAAATCCTCAGCACCACTCTACAAGGTAGGCTCTGTTATTGTCCTAATTTTGTAGTTTTGGTGCCTCAGCCTTATGGAGATCAAGTAACTCGCCCAAGTTCGCAGAGCTAGTAAGTAACAGGGTAAGGGAATTTGATCCCAGATCCCCCAGTCTTCAGAGCCTGGGCTCTTGACTACTATACTGTGGATTATACTCCAGAAATGACCTAGAGACCTCATAAACCAGAAGTAAGATTTTTTTTTACAAGTAATAATTTAAGGCAATGAGACCAGAAGTTTCTTTACTTTTTGTTCCATCTTCCAGAAGTAGTAACTGGCTTAATTATTGAAGTAACAGGGACATGTGGATTTTAGGATGCATCTTACCTATTGTACATAATAATAATAATAGTAATAGTAATAGCTAGTACTTTAAAAAATTATTTATTTACTTTTAGAGACACAGGAAGGGAGAGAGAAACAGAGGGAGGGAAACATCAATGTGTGAGAAATACACCAATCGGTTGCCTCTCACGTACCCCCCACTGGGGACCTGGCCCACAACCCAGGCATGTGCCCTGACTGGGAATTGAACCAGTGACCCTTTGGTTTGCAGGCCGGCACTCAATCCACTGATCCACACCAGCTAAGGCAATAGCTAGTACTTTAGAAGTATTTATTTTGTGTCCCTTTTCTTCCTAAGCATCTCACAGGCATTATCTTATTTAATTTGTGTAACAGTTCTATGAAATCGTTATCACTATCATTGTCATCCCCATTTTACGGGTTAGGAAATTGAGGCACAGAGAGGTTAAGATGACTGAAGTCCTAGTGCTAGTAAAGGTGGAGTTGGCTTTAAATCCAGAGTGCTGTGACTCTCAACCCTGTGCCTTTAACTACCGTATAACTTTCTTTCCGGATTGACTGTTTGAAAGTAACTTGATGGCTACTTTTCATTTTAAATGGATTCAGAATTTTGAATTGGAGTTGGTAAAATTAGATAGTAATTGATATCATAGTACCTGAAACTTTAAACCTAAAGAACTTTCAGACGAGGCTACAATGTATTAATTTCCTTTCTGCTTGTATGATGTAGCAACCCAGCCCCTATCAGCAAAATCAGAAATGGAGTAAGTTTAAAGAAGAGTAACTATACAATCAGAAGATTCCCAGAAATAAGGAAACTCTTAAGCTTTGGGGAAGATGGGTGTTATCAAAGGGAAAGTTCTGGAGCCAGGGCTGCTATGAAGTTTTAGAGAGATATAGAAGTGTTTCTTCCTGTTGCAACTTCTGCATGCCAGGTGCTGCCCTGGAAACCTGACTCCTTCACAGTCAGCAGGTTCCACTTCTTCCATCTGTTTGAGCTGTCCTCCCTGATCACTGTAATTCAGTTTTCATAATGGAATTTGGTGAGAAAAGCAGGCCATTTTTTATTGAAACATTTCTCATATAAAAAGGGATATCTATAATTGTCTTAGAACTATAAAGAAGCTTGGTAAAATTTATTGCTTCCTAAGGTATATAAGTTAGTGAAGTCTAGGAATAGCAACTTAATTAAAATTATTTATTTGAGCCCTGGCTGGTGTGGGTGGTGTATCTTAGCAAGAAAAGGGACACAAAATAAATACTTCTAAAGTACTAGCTATTGCCCTGGCTGGTGTGGCTCAGTGGATTGAGCCACGCCAGCCTGCAAACCACAGGGTTGCTGGATCGATTCCCAGTCGCGGCACATGCCTGGGTTGCGGGCCAGGTCCCCAGGTTGGGGCATATGAGAGTCAAGCACACATTGATGTCTCTCTCCCTCTCTTCCTCCTTCCCTTCACCTCTCTCTAAAAATAAATAAATAAATCTTTAAAAAAGTTACCGTATTTGAAGTTACAGGAAGTGAACAATTTATTATATTTAAGAGATGATATTTTCTTTAATTTTTTTTTTCTAATCCACCATTCCCTTTTCCCTTTCTCATTCAAAATATATATGTATTTTTTTAGGTGAAAGACCAAAGAAACCAATTCCTCTTCAGGATCAGACTGTCAGAGATGAAAAAGGAAGGTATAAACGGTTTCATGGAGCCTTTAGTGGAGGGTTCTCTGCTGGGTACTTCAACACTGTTGGCTCAAAAGAAGGTATGCTTTTCCTATTTATAGCTACTGTGTTGCTAAAGTAAGTGATTGAAATATCACAAGATTCTCACTCCCCACCTTTCCCCTTTTAAAAAATTTCTTGTAACATTTTAGTCCTGTATGTACATTGTACACTTTCGTGTTCTCTGAGCTTTTAGAATGTTCGCAGAGTCTAGAATGTTCGCAGAGTCTAGAATGTTCGCAGAGTCGATGTCCCAGTTACTCACTGATTGCAGTCTGAAGGTCAAAGAGGTTCTTTTTTCACTTAAAAAAACAACAGCCTTTAACTGAATGATTAAATGACAAGAATGACTTCCATTTTACATTGCATCTAGCCATGCACAAAACACTCTCACCCGACTCCCTCAGGTAATACTGTCTCACATGGCTCAGTCACTAAAGAGGACAGGCGTCACAGCTGTTTTGTAGATGAAGCCACTGAGGCTCAGAGCTGCTTTCTCTTGACGTGGGACCAAGCTTTCGCTTGTCAGTACATGCTCTTGACCTGGAGAAAAATCCGTTATACTTTTCACATGGTGCATTATAATATGTTCTGCACTGATTAAAGGAATATACTTTTTTTTTAGTGCTTTAACATAGAAACTAGAAGAAAAATGGCTTAGCTATCTCAGATGTGAATGGAAAATGATGATTAACTCAGGCAGGAATTATTAAAAACAAGATAGGACAGATTTTTTAATATATATTTTTAAAATAACTTGTAATGTAGTCAACAACACTGTAATAATGATGTATAGTGTCAGATGGGTACCAGACTTACCTGGGGGTCACTTCATAAATGTCTAACCACTGTGCTGTACACCTCAAACTATATAATACTGCATGTCAACTGTTATTGGAAAATAAATTAATTAAAAATAGCATGTACACAACAATGGTAAAATAAAAATGGAAAGTAATGCAAGAAAGAGAGAAGATAGTTGGGGTAAATAAAATGGTTAAAGTTTGATATCCAGAATGTATAAACATCAGTTCAGGCCCTGTGTGGTGTGGCTCAGTTTGTTGGGTGTCGTCCTGCAGGAAGAGGGGTCACGGGTTTGATTTCAGGTCAGGGCACATGCCTAGGTTGCGGGTTCAGTCCCTGGTGGGGATGGGTACAGGAGGCAACCTATAGATGTTTCTCGCATCAGTGTTTCTCTCCCTCTCTTTCTCCTTCCCTGCTTTTCTCTCTAAAAATAAATAAATAAAATCTTGAAAAAATAAGAAGTTCAGCTCAATGGCCTGGCCTGGTAGCTTGTTTAAAACATCATCCTGATACACCAAGGTTGCTAGTTTGATCCCCAGTCAGGGCACATCCAAGAACCAACCAATGAATACGTAAATAAATGGAACAACAAATCAATGTTTCTCTCACTTCCTCTCTAAAAAAGAAAAGAAAAGAAAGAAAAGAAAAGAAAAGAAAATAACCAATGAATGCATGAATCAGTGGAATGACAAATTGATGTTGCTGTGTATCTCTCTACCGCTACTCCTCTCTTTCTCTAAAAATTCAATAAAAAAATAAATAAGATCAGTTCAGTGGGCAAAGTGTTTGAACGCTTTACTCCAGACAAGATAGAAATGCTATTAGGAATATTTAGCCTTATTATTAACATAAGCGAATTAAGATAACCAAGGCACTATTAAAATAGCACACTCATTAAAATGTTTAAAATGACAGTAGTATTTGTGAAGAAAGAAGCTCACTAATACATTGCTGATTATTATAATTATGGCTGTGCTGTAGGTTATAATTAAAAAGTAAGACCAGCCCAAATGATTAGTCAGGTAGACTGTGTTAAGTTAATATACTGGAGTATCTCTTTACCATTAGGAGTTACCGATTCAAGGACTATGCAGGAATAGGGTAAAGGCTATAGAAATCCAAAGTGAAGGGTAGTGCTAGGCCCAGGGTATTGCCCAAGAGAGCAGATCCTCACTCTTCTGGGGAATCAGTCTTCCAGGTTGGCCCAGAAACATGCTTCACCCATCTGCCAAAAGTAAATCTACCCTGTACCCCTCAGCAAGACTCTTGTAGGATATCAGAAAGCAGGTGTGTCACCCCAAGAGGAATCCAGAGAAGTTTGTCTGCAGAGGGTTACAGACACATTTGACCACCAGAGTGTTCTCTCTCTTTAGGTGTGGCCTGTGCTTAGTGGCTGTGGGTGGACAACAAGGGTGTTAGTTATAGGATCTGGTGTTTGATGGGACTGGGGGTTTGGTATGGGCACTGCCTGCTCTTAGACAAGCCAGACTGAGTCCTTGGGCCAGGGACAACATCCCGAATGTTGTTTGCATTGCTTCTATAACTCTTTAGCCATCCTTTCTTGGCTGACTAATGCACCTTGACATAATCTTTCTTTCTTTTTTAAATTATGTAGTTATTTAATTCTTACCACCTAAAGATTTGTTTTTATTGATTTTAGAAAGCGTGGAAGGAGAGAGAGAGGGAAACAGTGATGTGTGAAAGAAACATTTAAAACATTTATTGGTTGCCTCTCATACATGCCCTAACCGGGGATCAAACCCACAACCTAGGTGTGTGTCCTGACCAAGGATTGAACCCATAATGTTTTTGGTGGATGGGAGGATACTCCAACAAACTGAGCCACCCAGCTTGGGATATTGTTTCTTTCTTTTCTTTTTTTATTAATTTTAAATTTTAAATTTTTTATTGAACTTATTTGGGTGACATTGGTTAATAAAATTATATAGGTTTCAGGTGTATAGTTCTATAATACATCATCTGTATATTGTATTATGTGCTCGCCAGACATACTATTTCTTTGATGTGTCAGTTTGTTAGTGGAGGTTGCTGTTCTGCTGATCTCAAACTGGTCCTGCCTTTTCAGATGACCTTGCATCTTTCTGCTCACAGGTTAACTTTCGATGTGTAATTTGATTTCACTTGGTTCCAGATTTTTATGGGGAAACCTCACTGTATCCACTAAGTTCTGATAACAAGGGATGGATATGGAGATTAATAAGAAGTTTATGTGCAATAATTAGGTCTACATGAGCAGCGAGATGGATAGGAGCTAGGAGTTTGTAGTTATTGGGGCTTTCAAGCCCATAGGTGTTTTTTAATTATTTAGTTATAAACCAAAATGCTACCTAGGATTGTAACGTGCTAAACTCTTTTCTTTCAAGGATGGACACCCTCTTCCTTTGTGTCTTCACGACAGAACAGAGCTGACAAATCTGTTCTGGGCCCTGAAGATTTTATGGATGAAGAGGTGGGTGTGCAGAACTTTAATTGCCAGTTAGCTTGTAGTCGGTTGTTGTAGCACCTTGTCCTTCCCCAGAGAGTTCAGTGTATGATTTCTTCTTTGTATGTAAGGCTTTATCTTTTAAGTATTTGGACTGTAGTACTCTGTACATTAATGGATTCTCATTTATTGGAGTAGCGTCATATGCTAGGGTTAGTTTCTGAAGTCAAGAGTATAGGGGAAAGTCAAGTACAGGCATATCTCAGAGATGTCACCTGTGGGTTTGGTTCTAGACCACTGCAATAAAATGAATATGGGGAAAAAGCATGTCATGTGAATATTTTGGTTTCCAGTACTCATAAAAGTTACGTTTATACTCTACTGTAGTCTATTAAGTATGCAGTAGCATTATATCTTTCTAAAAAGAACATGCTGCAATTTAAAAAATACTTTATTGCTAAAAAAATGTTAACCATTATCTGAAGGTGTTGGAAAAATGGCAACGATAGACTTGCTCAGTGCAGGATTGCCACAAAACTTCAATTTGTAAAAAATGAAATATCTGCAAAGGACAGTAAGCAAAGTGCAGTAAACCAAGTTATGCCTTTACAGGCAAATGTTCTTGGAAAAGTCCCAATTGCCTTAAAAGTGAAGTATTCATTGAGCCAAGTCTATAGCCTTTCACAGCAATTCATGCATACTGCACTTTAAGGAACAGTGAGTGACTAGAGAATGGAGTGAAAGGAACTCATGCGCAGGCATTGGGGCACATTGTTAAATCAACGATGACGGGAAACTTAGGGGTGAATAGGGGATAGTGGGAGGGTTCTAAAGTGGTCCTGTCAGCCTGCAGGGTGTGCTCCATTTCATTTTAAAATTAAACTCCTCTTAACTTACAACCTAGTCGTGGATCCATTTGTGATAAGGATGAAATAAAATAGTTATATCAGCATGCTTTAGGCTGCAGGTAAGAGGCAAGGGGAGATCCCCTTCCTATATGACTAGCATAATCCATAAGGAAACATATTTCATGTAATGGTCAGCCCCAAAATGTCTTCTTTCATCTTCTGCATGTCAGCTTTTCCTTGTACTAGATCTCCTCATGGTTGCAAGGTGGCTTTGGTAGTCCCCAAGAGCACTCAGGATGACCTCATTATTCAGTGGAAGGAAGATTTTCTTCTTGGTATCTTCTCCTTTAGATCAAGGAGATGGAATTTCCCCTCCCCTCCAAGCTCCCATCTGCTTAGACATGCTCATTTTCTTTAAGACTTAAAAATAATTTATTTATCTTTAGAGAAGGGAAGGGAGGGAGAAAGACAGAGAAACATCAATGTGTGGTTGCCTCTTGAGCACCCCCTACTGGAGACCTGGCCCACAACCCAGACATATACCCTGACTGGGAATTGAACTGTTGATCTTTCAGTCCACAGGCCAGCACTCAATCCACTGAGTCACATCAGCCCCTGCTACATGCTTATTCTGAAAGCAATGGAAATGGGATCAAAATGACTGGCTTAGATAAGACACGAGCCCCCATTCCCTAATCCTCCCCGGCCCCAGCCCCCACACACCAGGGACACCACTCCTGAGGTGCATGGTGGCGCAGAGGAAGGCAGGTGCCTGGACAATCTCAGGACTCTGTGCGGAAAGAGGAAGGGGCAATGGCTTTTGGACAGGCAGCCAACAGTCAATGCAAAAGCACTTAACTCAGGGTCTGGCACAGGGGTGCTCACAAATGGTTTTGGCTGTGACTCTAAGATTTGCCTACTTCACACTGACTTTTGAAATATTGCTTGAGAAGGATGAGGTCCTTCCTGTTTTTCCTAGCTTGATAGTGCCCCTTGTGGTTCCACTGAGTGGCCACTATACTGCTCCCATCCTTGGCCTCCAGCCTTAACTTGTGTGAGGGTTCCAAAGTCAGTGTGTAAAGGCAGCCACTCTTCTGCGCTCAACCTCAATATTGTAGTTTTAACTTTAAAAAAAAAAAAAATTAAAACTGGATGCTGTTTCATGTTTAATGACTTTCCAAATAATGTAAGTAATTTTGTTTGAATTTTTTTAAAGGATCTTAGTGAATTTGGGATAGCACCTAAAGCGATTGTTACCACAGATGATTTTGCTTCCAAAACCAAAGATAGAATACAAGAAAAGGCCAGGCAGTTAGCAGCTGCTACTGCCCCTATTCCTGGAGCCATTCTGCTTGATGACCTCATAACACCAGCAAAGTGAGAAGAATTTAATTTGCACTTTCTGAACTTGAAATCACTGCTTTGCGTATGTATGATGACCTTACGGAAAGCTCAGTTGCAACTAGGTCAAGCCTTCTTAGCCTACCTTGACTGCAAAGGGGGGTTTTGCCAAAAGAATCTTGTACTCTAGAGCGCCAGCCTCATTCTGCTCTCTCGTTCTGCATACCTCCTTGTCCTGGTCCTGAACATGTGGCCTGATGTGGCAGCCTTAGACCATTATGGTTTCCCAGGATACATGCTTGACAAGGACCATCTGGAGTCCCCATCTGCCCATTGTAAAGGCCCAGGAGAAAAGACATCTGATAGACTTCCCCAGGTCAGACAAGCACCCCAAGCCCAGTCACCCTGTGCATGCCCAGAGGGGCAGGGCCATGCAGTTCTCACACAGATGGGGGAGCGGGCTCAGGCATGACAAGTACATGGTCTGGGCAGGAACTCTAAGGCTGCTTACTTGTACTCTCCTCTGATGTTATGAAAATAAGTTCATTTTCAATGCCTTGATACCCTAGATTATCTGTTGGTTTTGAATTGCTAAGAAAAATGGGATGGAAGGAAGGACAAGGAATTGGTCCTCGAGTAAAGAGAAGACCACGCCGACAAAAACCTGGTATGTATGTTGATTGTCATTAACCCTAATCCTGACCCTAATACTTTGTAATGGCTACATGTTTCTAGAAGTAAAAGTGCTGGGTCGTGTGCATGTATTTTGAGGCTTTTGTGTATAATGTGGAATAACTTTCTAGAAGAGTTATACTAGTCTACATTCCCATCAGGAGCATATGAAACTGTTTCCTACTTCTGCCAAAACTGTCACAATTTAACATGATTATTTTCTGTTTATTTATTGCCCTTGGTCTCTGCAGCCAGATTGTGAACTCTTGGAAGCAGTAATAATTTTGGGGGGTTCTTCCTGGTGCTGGAGCAGTAGCGGTTACTCATTTAGCACACTGTTGTGAGAGTGTGGGTGGGGCAGGCGCTGGCGGAAAACCATTCCTGAGTGAGCAGTTTCCCACCCTGAAGCTTTGGTAACTTGTACACGCACAGCCATATATCTCTGAAGAGTGTCAACAAGTTGGTTTTTTGTTTTCAGTTGCTCATGACTGATGCTTTTGAAATCTCTTACAGACCCTGGAGTAAAAATCTACGGCTGTGCATTGCCTCCTGGAGGCTCTGAAGGATCTGAGGTACTGTGTGGGAGGACTGGCTTTTAGTGTGTGCAACAGCACTTGCTACTTTATCAATGTGAAATTTGATGATGGAAACAATTTTTAAAATTAATCATATCCCATTACAGTGAAATACCCATACACTAAAACTATCCTCATAATATCAGATATTGTATTCAGCAATATGCCAGCACCGTGGATATCCCAACTGTTTAGATTCTTAAAATGGAATTGTTTTTGTTAGTATCATTTGTTCAGGGACTTGATTTAGTGATTTGTAATAGTGGAAATGAAAGTTTGGTGATTGATCTGTTTGGAATTAATTATTGCATTTGAAAATAGTATTTTATAGGCTTGCTTTGCACCAGGCAGTGACTTATCTTCATTCCCCTTTTTAACTAGGATGAAGATGATGACTACCTGCCAGAAAATGTGACCTTTGCACCCAAAGATGTCATGCCTGTGGATTTCACACCTAAAGATAATGTGCATGGACTGGCTTACAAGGGCCTAGATCCCCGCCAAGCGTTGTTTGGCACTTCGGGAGAACGTTTTAATCTTTTCAGTGGAAGACTTGAGGGGACCAGCAATCTTCTTGGAGATACTAGAGTGAATAAAGGAAGAAAATTGGGAATTTCGGGCCAGGTAAAAGTGTTTCTACTTTATAAACATGGAACCGTTGACAGATGTGAATACTTTCTTTACATTTGCCTCATAGTAGGGGCAACTACTATGTTATATTGATCAACTACACAAAGACTTTGAAGCAGTTATATTTTCCTAAGACATGTAAAGTACACCTTCCTGATTTAAAAATATTTACTCCCGAGATCCTGTGACCTGTGTTCTTGGTGGAGTTTGTGTGTTCTTGGGAGTGAGCACTGCTCTTTTACACCCTGTAAGGCTGAGCAGAAAATGACACTTACCCCTTTGGTTTGGTCAGTAGTTGTATTTTGGCACTCTCCCTCCCTTGAGCATGCCCACATCTTTCTTCCCTCTGAGACGAGCATCTCCTAAACTCTGAGGGTCCCCATGAGACTGGCAACCAGGGGAACAATGGGCAGCAACCGCTCATCCCAGGCTGACCCCCTGAACCTGTCTGCACAGCCCCCTTTCCCTGACTTCCCTGTGAGCTGAAGCAGCCCTGCCTTGGCTCTCCTGTTGCTGCTTCTATCATAAGCCTTCCTTTGTTTCACTGTCCCAAGCTTTAATAAATGTAATCTCAAAAAAAAAAAAAAAAAAAAAAAAAACCCGTTGAATTTCAGTCTGCCAAGTTCAGGTCCAAGTTTGACTCCCTCTAGGACTTAATTTCTAGTGCTGCTAGCCCTAAGTTGTTGGGAGTGTAGGTGTGAGTTTTCCTTGGGAAACTGCTTTGTGTCTTTGAGGAGGTGGAGAGCTTTTCCTGATTGCCTGTCCTCTCATTGATTCAGAGGTTCTTTCCTAAATTGCATTTAGGAAATGCCATTATGCCGTTTCTTTCTAAATCATATTTAGAAAATGTCATTATTGTTTTTTTAAATTCTTTTAACAAAAAGGAATACTTTTTGGAGATCATTTCCCACAAAGATTAGGAGGGTTTTCTTTTGTTGTTGTTGTTGTTGTTTTAGATTTTATTTATTTTTAGAGAGAGGGGAAGGGAGGGAGAGAGAGAGGGAACAAGACATCAACGTGTGGTTGCCTCTCATGTGGCCCCCACTGGGGACCTAGCCCGCAACCCAGGTGTATGCTCTGACTGGGAATCAAACCAGCGACCGTTTGGTTTGCAGCCCACACTTAATCCACTGAGCCACACCAGCCAGGGCAAGATTAGGAGTTCTTATAGCAACTAGCAGAGTAGTGATGGTCTTCAGACCCTGGTCACCAGCTCTGTCTCCAGGCCATTTGACCAACAGATGAACACTCTTCCTTTCTCCTTTCTCCAGAAATTGGAGGCCCCATTTCTCCTGCCTCACTGCTGCTTGTGTGTGTCCTTCGTTCCTTGGCCCGCACGAGACCGCAGACCCATAGCTGCTGCTGGCCATGGCCTTCACTTCTGGTTGTTGTGATCTGCAGGGCTTGAGTCTGTGTGGCAATCTAGGCCTCTCATTTGTTTCTCTCCTGGCGATCTTTCAGTGCTAATGTAGCCTGTTCAATTAAATGCTTAAAGTAGCTTTATCCTTCAATGCAGACATACCCTAAAACCTATAATTGCTGTTTGAAACCTTGTTTTCAAAGGCTTTTGGTGTTGGTGCCCTGGAAGAGGAAGATGATGATATCTATGCCACAGAAACTCTCTCCAAGTATGACACCATTTTGAAGGATGAGGAGCCTGGAGATGGACTGTATGGATGGACAGCGCCCAAGCAATATCAGAGTCAGAAAGGTGATTCCGTAGACTCGCAACTGGTGGTAGGGCCAGGGTCAGGTCACCAGGAAGAAGGGATTGCCAGATGATACCGCAGTGGCAGCCTCGGTGGAGTAGGAGGTTGTTGGTCAAACATGAGACTGAGAAACGAAGTAGGAAGAAGGGAGGCCCAATGTGGAAAGTAAGGTAGATGTGGGATTTGGAATGGGTCAGAGTCAAAGCCAGTTATCAAGACAGGGCCAAGGAGGGGAGGAAGAAGAGGCCTGGAATCAGGGAGGGGCAGGTGTGTGGACATGTGCTCATGTTGCAGGTCAGACCTGGCACTGGCTGAGAGGAAATTGCTCCCAGTGTGAGGAACTAGGTGGTCAAAGTAGGCTAACGCAAGCAGGAGGTCCGAAGGCCCTGTGTGGTGACTAGGCGGTAGGAATACTGAGAGCCCGTAGCAAGGTGGAGCTTGGAAGCCACTCTGTCTTCTACTTGTATCCCTGGCTCTTAGGGGCATCTTACTGGGCTGGGAGGTGGACATCTGTCAACAGAAGCTGAATTTCAAGTCAGAATCTATGGTGATTCAGATCCTAGATAGTATTTCAATTTTTCAATTCAGGGAGGAGACTGTTTGGAATAGGTATTAGTAGCATGTGATTTGGAATCAGTTGGACCTGGGATTGGATTGCTGCTTTCTCCTGCCCAGCTGTGTGGCCTTGGGCAAGGCTTGTAACCTCTCTGGGCAGCATTTGTAGAGTCAGTGTTTGTAAAGAGTAGTCTGGGGGATTATTGTGAGGATTACATGGCATAACTGGTTGGCAGCTGCCTCAGAGACTGAATAAATGGCACCTCCTGTTCTCTGGTTACAATAATAACAACCACCTAAACAAAGTAAGGAGGCAAGAGCTGAGCTTAAAACAGTCTTTTCAGACACTTATAGCTGGAGTCGGATGAAATTTGATCTAACTCTTAAAGAATACATCTAAAACCTATGTGTTGAAATAATCTAAGCATCACTCTCTAAAATGAGGCCTATTTCACATTTCTAGACGAGAAAAGGCAGGTGCAAAACAATGTTTAAGAGGTAGTTTGCTTAATGGTTGTGAACACAAATGCTGAAGAGAGACTGCCTGGGTTTCAGTCCTGGTTCTCCCCATTTATCAGCTATGACCTTGGACAAGCTACTTAACCTCTCTATGCCCCGGCATCCTTGTCTGGGCAATGGGCATGACAATGGCATGACTGTCCCATGGAGAGTTTAATGTACGTAAAGGGCGTAGAACTTGCCTGGCACACAGCAAGTACTCGGTAAGTGCGAGTGGCCTGTCATCATTGTCACAAATAGAACCAACGGTTTACACAAGATGCTGGAAGGGTGTGCACCCAAATGTTACTTGGTGTTACCTCTGGGTGATAATAAGCCTGCTTTTATTATCTCCGTTTTCCCTACCTTTATATTTTTTGCTTTACCTTTATATTTATATTTTTGAAAATTTCTACCAAGACTGTGTATCATTTTTATAACTTAAAAGAAGTTACATTATATACTCATATTAATGTTATGATATATTAATATAGATTATATGAAATATGCTGATTTTTAATATAGCAATACATCAACACAATGCTATATTACTAATATTAACACATCAATTGTATAATAATTGCTAATCTGTAATAAGTTTACATACTTGAATCTGCCCTCCAAACCACATCTTTGGTTTCCCCTTTCTATAACACTTTTGCCTGACTGACTGACCCCCACCCCTTCCCACCTCAAGCCTGAGCAAGTGTCTATCCCTGAGCGTCCCAGACTCCCCTAGTCCCTCTCTGCTATTGTCCCCTCTCCAACAGCGGCCTCTTCTCTCCCACCCCTAGGGCCTCAACAACTGTAGTTTTGACCTTTTGTTCTTCCACTGAGTGAATCTATAGTTAGCCGGCCATGATGGTTGATTTTTGAATTGTTCTTATTTTTTTTCTTGATCCATAAGGCTATAATAAGTGTCCTAATGGCTCTTTATGTACATTAGCTGGATATTTCTTCGGAATAAATTCATGAAAGTAAAATTGCAGGGTTTTAAAAGAATACAAAATAGCAAGAATGTGAAATTTAGTCACAAATTACCATACAGAATCTTAGGGACTTCCAGAAGCTGGTACAAAAGTTGGTAGGACTTAGGTACGAAGTGACTTGTGGGGAAGCATAGGTACCTGCTGTGCAGCAGTCTTTGAGGCGGAAAGCCTCAGTCCCACTTGCATCATGGGCAGCTGAGCCAGCTTGGGGACTAAATGTCAGCTGTGTCCGTGCTCATTGGTGGTCATGAGGAGGTGGCTTTGGCCACAGAAGATGCAGTTTGTGCATCTGGAGTTTTGACGGAATCACCATGCGCAGGAAGTACTTGCTGATCACAGAGCTTTTGTGGATGGGGTTGTCTCTGCAACCAGTGGACTCTGGCTTCAAGTGAGAAGGCGTTGGTCATTTTGTTTCCTGAATTAGTGATCTTTATCTCTTGTTAGAATTTCATTTGAGAAAGACAAAAGTACCTTTTAATTTATACGAGGCTTAGATTACCAGCTGACCTGGTTATATGGCCTTTTGTACCTTATTTGGATGGTTGCTAAGGAAATTGGGAGGTAGTCTCCCCAAGGATCTTCACCTAGTTTCACAGTGTGATTTTTACTTTTATCCATACTTCTTCTCTGAAAGGTTTTTCTTAGATCTTTTACTCCACAGATTATATTTTTGGTGCCCCTTAGCATAGGGCCTCACGTACTTTTCCTGTCACAGAGGGCCATAGCCTTGGGTCCTGGGCAGTTCAGTCAACTGTAGGTGGGGTGGGCCCGGCTGTCCAAGTCAGCCACTGTGTTTCCTCTTTCACTGCTGTCTCTGTGCGATACCACATGTGACCTGTGGTGTTTGTGTTCTTAGAGATAAGGAAGCTGATGTCTTTTGTCTTATTCTTATCTATGCTTCTGAAACTAATCATTGACATCATTTTGTAGAATCAGAGAAAGATCTTCGATACGTTGGCAAAATATTGGATGGATTTTCCTTGGCTTCTAAACCTTTATCTTCTAAGAAAGTAAGAATTTTTTTTTTTTACTGGTTTAGTACTTAAAATATTTGCTATGTAATCTGAGTGATTATATTAACAACTGGAATAATAAGTAAATTCTGTTTCCAAAAACACCAGCCTAGTTACTAGCGATTGTTGAGGAAAACGTATTCTGTTATTAGAAATGTCAGTCAGCGGCCACATTGTATTCAAGACATCTGATGGCTTACCTTTTAAATCCAAACTTTGAGTGGTTATTTCCATTAAAAAAAATACATTAGAAACTGGTGGGAGAATGGAATTGATAAAATTCTAGGGACAATGTAACTTTAGAAAAAGTAGAAAACTTTCAAAAGGCTGTAATGACTCTAATGACTTACAGTCCTGACGCCTCAATGCTGTGAGGCAGATTAACCAAGGTGGGAGAGGTTCCCTGGGCAAGCATAGGAGAGAGAAGCCACGTAAGTGCAGGCCGAGTTTCAAGTCTCAGGAGAACTCCATGCACCTTTCAGATAGTCCTGTCTTGATGAGATTCTGTTACAGGTTGGGCCAAGTGGTGTTCTTTAACACCCCTCAGAGTCACCTGTCCCTAGGTGGCCATCACAAGTTAGTTGTGGGTGCTGATAGCTCAGGAGGGTTGCCTGGCCATTTGCCTCGTTGGCATCCCTTTTTTAGGTTGCCCCATTCTGGGTAGTGGGCTTCTTGTTTTTTATTCAGTGAACACTTGTTGAGCACCTATGGCTTGGCCTGAGGCTCTCCAGAACAGGGCAGCCAGGAGCAGCGTAGCCTGAGGTGTCACGGTGGCTGTGATGGGTTTGGTGGTGATAGTTAATGTGTTGTTACAGTGAGCAGTATATATTCAAAGCAGTGTTGGGTGCATAGTAAGTGGCTATTATTATCAGAAATGTCAACTATGTCAGAGGAGAATGCAAGTTTTTTACATTTATGGAAGTGGAGCATAAAAAATGGTTAAGTCACCCTGGCTGGTGTTGCTCAGTAGTTTGAGGGTTAGCCTGTGAACCAAAGCGTCGCCAGTTTGATTCCCGGTTGGGGCACATGCCTGGGTTGTGGGCCAGGTCCCCAGTGAGGGGTGCACTAGAGGCAACCACATATTGAAGTGTCCCTTTCTTTCTCCCTCCCTTCCCCTCTCTAAAAAGAAATAAATAATAATTTAAAAAAAGGTTAAGTCCTCATTTGACTCAGGGTTCAAAGATAAATAAGACAAAGTCCTGACCCCTATCATCTCCTATTCAGTGAGGGTGCCAGACAGACAAACAGTGTAGGGCCAGGTGTGGAAGTGGACAGATAGGCTCTGGGGTTCCTGAGGGGCTCCTTGCTGCAGCAGGGCTTTGGGCACAAGCGACTCAGAAGAGAGCTGTGTTCCCCTAGTTTTTCACAGACAGGCAAGCTTTCTAAGTATGCAGCTAAACCCCTACCTCTACAATGCTTTGAATCTGAAGGAGGATATGAAAAAGATGTTTGTGTGAGCAACCCTTTTCTGGCATGACTTTCTGGGTTTTTGTGTCTTAGTATCATGAGAGTGTTTGCTGGCTGACTGGGGAGTCTGTTTCTCAGAGAAGGTGATCAGGCTACGATGATAAAAATGTGATTTCCTAACATTGGTAATACCACTCTTCTGTGGATTTTCATCATGCCCGGTGCTGCCCTCCCAGGAAACAACCTGGGAACCTTACACCCACCTGGGAAGCTTGGGAAACTCCAACTTTTGCCAACTTTGTGGGGTGGGACCCAGGCTTCATAACTCGTAAAAGCCTCAGGTGAGCCCGGTGTGCAGCTGGGCAGAGAACACCTGCCTTAGCAATCAGTGCTCCACTGGTTGCGGAGCTCAGAGTTTCGGGCAGCAGAAGACTCTAGGAAAAGCTTAGATAGGATTGTCCATAAACATACATTTGTTAGACATAGTGCAAGAGAGACCATTTAATGCCGTAATTTAAAAATGTCTAATACTCTCTTTTAGCTTGTTTGTTTTGCCATCATTAATGTCCACGTTTCACTAATACTATACTTCAATTTCAGCTCAATCAGTTTTAAGAAATACCTTAGATAAAAAAATAAGGCCTGAAGTTCCAATTTGGAACTGAAACATAACCAGAAAAAAATTAAATTTAAAAGGAACTTAATTAAAATTATTCTTTTTTCTACACCTTGAATCATGCTTTTCTAACATTTCTGATTTGCAGTCAGCTAGTTCTGCCCATCGACGGTGTTAACTGTTCTCATTGTTCTTGTTCTTATCGGATAAAGCAGGCACATTAGCATCTCTGTGTAGAAGTAGGCAGCGGGGATATGAAAAATGTCTGCCTGTCAGAACAGTGTGGTTCTGGTGACCCTGTGGATCCAGAACGGATGTTGGCGGGGTACCTGGACAGTCTGTTCCCAGTGCTGCCTGCCTACCTGCTGGATGTTAGCCTGGGAAAGGATAGGGTTAGTGACGCTCAGAGGTAATGGGTTTTCTTTGTTAAATCAAACCTGATTATCTTGTGGCATGTATTTTTGGACTTTTTTTTTTTTTTTTAAGATTTATCCACCACCTGAATTGCCAAGGGACTATCGACCGGTGCATTATTTCAGACCTGTGGTAGCCGCAACCTCAGACAACTCCCACTTACTTCAAGTATTATCAGAGTCAGCTGGAAAGGCAATACATGACCAAGGGACACATAGTAGGCACCAACTGAATGCCTCCAAGCGGGGAGAGTTGCTAGGAGAAACACCTGTTAAAGGTATGTATCATGGAGAAGATTAAAATCATTAAATTTACAATAATCTGAGTAAACAAAATCAAAATGGAAAGATGTTTTCCCGTTGAAATTTTTTTCCATGATTTTGTATTCCCAAACTGTGGGAATAAAATTATTTATTGTGAATGGCACACATAAGTGTGTGCATCCTTTACTTCTTTTTTAAAAAATATATTTTATTGATTATGCTATTACTGTTGTCCCATTCCCCCCGCCCCCCTTTATCCCCTCTGCCCTGCACACCCCCTCCCATCCTCATTCCCCACCCTTCTTAGTTCATGCCCATGGGTCGTACATATAAGTTCTTTGGCTTCTCCATTTCCCACACTATTTTTAACCTCCCCCTCTCTATTTTCTACCTATTTATGCTACTTATTCCCTGTACCTTTTCCCCAGTTCTCTTCCGCTCTCCATTGATAATCCTCCACTCGATCTCCATTTCTATGATTCTGTTCCTGTTCTACTTGTTTGCTTAGTTTGCTTTTGTTTTTTTGTTGTTGTTTTTTTTAGGTTTGATTGTTGATAGTTTTGAGTTTGTTGTCATTTTACAATTTATAGTTTTGAACTTGTTTTTCTTAGATGAGTCCCTTTAACATTTCATATAATAAGGACTTGGTGATGATGAACTCCTTTAACTTGATTTTACCTGGGAAGCACTTTATCTACCCTTTCATTCTGAATGACAGCTTTGCTGGATAGAGTAATCTTAGATGGAGGTCCTTGCCTTTCATGAGTTCAAATACTTCTTTTCAGCCCCTTCTTGCCTGCAAGGTTTCTTTTGAGAAATCAGCTGATAGTCTTATGGTAACTCCATTGTAAGTAACTGTTTGCTTTTCTCTTGCTGCTTTTAAGATTCTCTCCTTATCTTTCATCTTGGATAATATGATTATGATGTGCCTTGGTGTGTTCCTCCTTGGGTCCAACTTCTTTGGGACTCTCTGAGCTTCCCGGACTTCCTGGAAGTCTATTTCCTTTGCCAGATTGGGGAAGTTCTCCTTCATTATTTGTTCAAATAAGTTTTCAATTTCTTGGTCTTCCCCTTCTCCTTCTGGCATCCCTATGATTCAGATGTTGGAATGTTTAAAGTTGTCCTGAGGTCCCTAAGCCTTTCCTCATTTTTTTGAATTCTTGTTTCTTCATTCTGTTCTGGTTGACTGTTTATTTCTTCCTTCTGGCCCAAACTGTTGATTTGAGTCCCACTTTCCTTCCTGTCACTGTGACTTCCCTGTACATTTTCCTTTATTTCCCTTTTCATAGCCCTCACTTTTTCCTCTATTTTGTGACCATACTCAACCAATTCTGTGAGCATCCTGATTACCAGTGTTTTGAACTGTGCATCTGATAGGTTGGCTATGTCTTCATCACTTAGTTGTATTTTTTCTGGAGCTTTGATCTGTTCTTTCATTAGAGCCATATTTCTTTGTCTCATCTCGACTGTTATGTAGTAAGGGGCAGAGGCTTAGGTATTCACCAGGGCGGGCAACCCAACAAATACTTGCGATGTGACACTGTATGTGGGGGACAGGTCTAAGCAGGAACAATGCCACTTGCTCAGCTCTCCGCATCTTTCAGTCACTTCCCCTGCCACTCAGGAGCAAATTGGCCCTCTGGTGCTGATTCCCAGGTAGGTGGGTTTGTGTATATTCTAGGACCCTGTGGGTCTCTCCAGTGACCTCTCCTGTGAGGCTGGGAGTCTTTCCAGCCACCTCAACCGCACAGCATTTTTCAGTCAGAGGTTTTGAGGCTTTGTTTCCCCACGCCGGAACCCTGGGTTGTGTGGTCTGTCTCACTCCCCAGCTGTTCCTCCCAGTTGCAATAGTGGGACTGCCAGGTCCGCCAGCTTCCCCCTTGCCTACCCAGGTCCTCCTCCCGCCACAACCTTGCTGCAAGTCCTCTCTGCCCTGGCAGCCCATCTCCACCCCTCCTACCAGTCTGGATGAGTGTTTCTTCTTTAACTCCTTGGTTGTTGGACTTCCATACAGTTTGATTTTTCTGGTGGTTCTGTTATTTTTTGTTTTTAAATTTGTTGTTGTACTTCTTTTGACAACCAGGGAGAGGAGGCACAACCAGGGAGGCACAGTGTATCTATCTATGCCTCCATCTTGGCCAGAGTCTTGTTTTCTTATAAGTTACCTCAAATATTTTAGCTTTAGAGATACCTTCCAGGCCTCCCCCACCTACCACATAAAGTATTTATTGCTCCCTCCACCTCCACTGCCAGCCCTCTCACTGAAGTCACCCTCAATCACATCTCTCTTATTTGTTTCCACGTTACTCCTCTTATAATAATCCTATGGTGTTGATTTTTGGCTTCTTCTTCTTCTTCTTCTTCTTCTTTTTTTTTAAGTTATTTATTTATTTATTTATTTACTTTTAAAGGGGAAGGGAGAAAAAAGAGAGGGAGAGAAACATCAGTGCATGGTTGCCTCTCGCGTGCCCCTTGCCGGGGACCTGGCCCAAAACCCAGGCATGTGCCCTGACTGGGAATTGAACCAGTGACCCCTTGCTTTACTCAATCCACTGAGCCACACCAGCCAGGGCTAATTTTTGGCTTCTTTAATGTCCTTCTCCCTCATTAGTGAGAGCAGGACCTTGTCTGCAATGTCTTCCCAGTCCCAGAAAAAAGCCAGTGTCTAGGGGGGAGGGTGTGCTGAGTGGGAGTTTGAGACATAAATGAGTGAGTGATGGTAGCTGTGCCCTGCCCCTGTGCTGGGCAGGATGGTAGACAGGGCAGCTGCCACAGACCAGAGTTCAGGATGTCAGTTTCCACATTCTGGGACCACCACTCACTGGCCTAATAAGTATCCAAGTACTAAACTCCATTTTTACCAACTGTAAATTAGGAGTCTTATTATTTTATTACTGTCTAGTTTACAGGGATAATATGAAACACTAAATGTAAAATACTGCAGTTACATAAATTTGTGATATTAAAAATGTTTGTACAGAGAAATGTAAATATATTTGTGTTATGATACTTTTCATCTCTCCTATTATTGTTTTTATTTAGGTTCAGCTACTTCAGTTTTAGAATTTCTGTCCCAAAAAGATAAAGAGAGAATCAAGGAAATGAAGCAGGCAACCGACCTTAAAGCAGCTCAACTCAAGGCTCGGAGCCTGGCCCTGAGTGCCTCGGGCAGCAGAGCCCAGCCCTCCTCTCCTGACAGTGGACAGTGCTCTTGGCACCTGGCATTGAGTGGTGGGACAGCCACCACGAAAGCCAGCAACTTCAAACCTTTTGCCAAAGATCCAGAAAAACAAAATCGATACGAAAAGTTTTTAGCAAATATGAAACGGGGTCAGAAAGGTGAGTGCAAGGCCTGGGTCTCCCATATCTCAGCCACTGGCAGGGTTCTCGCTCTTCTGACCTTAGTCCCAGATTTAAAGTTGAAGTACCCCGCTCTGCCAGTGTTTGCTTTGTCCTGCTCTAAACAGTGCAAAGATTTCAGGCCCTGGCTCTTGACCTTAGAAAGCGAGAACAATTAGCTTGTGTTTCTGTATATCTCAGGTCCCAAAGACAGCTGTTTTATTAGAGAACATGTTGTGGTGGCGGCTAATGCTAAATTGCAGACCGTTTATGGTTTGCAAATGCTTTACTTCTGAAAGTGACACATTTCACACCAAGAGAACAAGGTCATCTCCCACTTTATCTTAGGGTCCTAACCATCCCACCCTAAATCATAGTTTAAAATTTCACTTACAGAGAGAGTTGGCTATAGAACCATTACATGGGGAAAAAGTCACTCTGTGATCTCTGAAGTAAATAAATAGTGCAGGAGGGGAAGAGGGCTGGCTGGTGCACTCAGTCGTCCTTGTGAGAGGCAGCAGGTTAGAGGGGTTGGTTTCCCAAAGCAGATTTTTGTGTACTTGGACTCCCTACTACAACTCCAGATGCCTACCATTCATTTGTTAGATTAAAGAGAAGTAGAGGAAGAAGCGTTTTTCTGCCAAAACTTAGGAATGTAGTTGGGATGAACTTATCATTGTCTGGGAGTGGTAACAATTCCTTCATTTGAAAGATTTAATCAAGCATTTGTTCCCAAATGTTTTTCTCTGAGACATCCAAGAGAATTCAAAAGAAGCATCACTGTGAGGGAGCGAGCACCATTACCTGCCAAGTACCTCCCTGTCATGTTCTTGAAAACCAGGATGAGGATTTGGCTACTTAGTGAAATCGATAGAGTCACAGTGGTACCACCAGATGCTCTCCTTTAAGCCCTGTGCTTTTGCTAAGAGTGAAGTGGTTTCTTGTTCTGTGCACCACAGATGCTCTGGAACATTGTCTGGATCCCAGTATGACAGAGTGGGAGCGAGGCCGAGAACGGGATGAGTTCGCTCGGGCAGCCCTGCTGTATGCATCCTCCCATTCGACCTTGTCCTCCAGGTTCACTCACGCAAAGGAGGAAGACGACTCAGACCAAGTGGAAGTTCCTCGGGACCAAGAGGTCTGTAGCCGTCATGCCCCTACCTGGTGCATTTTAAAATTAAAGCACTGTAGATCCTCAATGTTTTAAAATTTGCAGAGCCAAATATTTTAAATCCCTCAGTGAAAAGATCAAAATAGACATGGTATTGTAGAATTAGAAGTTATTTTTATGCTTTTAGCTTCCAGTGTTCTTTAGCAAAAATATAGCGTAAGTGGGTTTTGTAATTTTGAAAGATTGTTTGAAAACTTTTCAATGGAAAGACCAGTCAGGTCAGTTGTGTGACCACGTGATGAAACAGAGTGGACATCTTTTCCCAGAACGATGTCAGTGACAAGCAGTCGGCCGTGAAGATGAAGATGTTTGGGAAGCTCACCCGAGACACATTTGAATGGCACCCTGACAAGCTTCTGTGTAAGAGGTTTAATGTCCCCGACCCTTATCCAGAGTAAGTTGGGTAAACCTGCACTTTCATCAGTACCTATTCCGTATGTTAAAACTAATTTTCTTCTTACTTACTCATCCAAATTCCCTTTTTCTATATGAACTTACTTATAAATATGTGAGTTGCAAATTGTGCAGATTTAACTCCTATTAATTTGTTACTAAAAACAAAACCAATGTCCAGATAGCAAACATTCCATAATGAAGGTATGAAACTTAGATATGTATATCAAGCTACAAAAACTTAATGCTTGTCCAATTTGCCACCTTTTCAATGATCCACACAGTTTACATTCAAAATGTTACTTATGTTTTCTAATTCTTTATAAAAGTTTAAACCTTCTTATTTGATTATAAACACCACAAGAAAGCATAAACAGTTTAATCAGAGACTTTGTCAGAAGATTTAGGTATGCAGTTGACCCTGAAGAATGCAGTGGTTAGGGGTTCTGACTCCCTGTGCAGGCAAAAGTCCATGTATAACTTTTTTTTTAATCCTCACCCAAGGGCATTTTCTTTTTATGGCCTTTAGAGAGAAAGGAAGGGAGAGAAAAAAAGAAAGAGACAGAAACATCCATTGGTTGCCTTATTGTACGTGCCCCAACCAGGGATTAAACCTGCAACCAGGGTATGTGCCCTCACCAGGGATCAAACCTGCCACCACTTGGTTTATGGGACGATGCTCCAACCAACTGAGCCACGCTGGCCAGGGCTATGTATAACTTTGACTCCCCCAAAACTTAACTACTGTTGGCCAGAAACCTTACAGATAACATAAACAGTGAACACACTATTTTGTATGATATATGTATGACATACCGTATTCTTACAGTAAAGTAAGCTAGAGAAAATAACATGTTAAGGAATCAGCCATGGCTGGTGTGGCTCAATGGATTGAGTGCTGGCCTGAGAACCAAAGGGTCCCCAGTTTGATTCCCAGTCAGTGCACATGCCTGCCTGGGTTGAGGGCCAGGTCCCTGGTGCAGGGCATACCAGAGACAACCACACATTGATGTTTCTCTCCCTCTCTTTTTCCCTCCCTTCCCCTCAGTCTAAAAATAAGTAAGTAAAATCTTAATAAAATGTCAAGAAAATCATAAGGAAAATACATTTATGGTATTTATTGACAAAAATCTGCATATAAGTGGACCTCTGCAGTTCAAACCCGTGCTGTTTGGGGTCAAGTATATTTTTTAGCTTACTATAATCAGGAAAAATTAATGGGTACTAAAGTCATCTATTATAAATTCCTAAACTGCTTTGAGAAGTGAAAACATCTTAGGGGATCTTTTTAGCCAAGTAGAAGAGCTACTGATGAAGAACATGAGATGGAAAGCTTTGTAGGAATTAGATTTTATTCTTATAGTTGTTATTGAAATTATATTCATATTTTTTAACCCCCAGTTCAACTTTAGTTGGCTTACCAAGAGTGAAACGTGACAAATACTCAGTCTTCAACTTTCTGACACTCCCAGAGACAGCTTCCTTGCCTGCAACTCAAGCATCAAGTGAAAAAGTACCACAGCACCAAGGTCCCAACAGTGAGTAGGGCTCCCTCAGGCCCATGTGCTGAGCATGGTCCCAACACCTAGTCTGCTGGGAGACAGAAATAAAGGGTCATCTAATCCGAAGGGTACACATAGTGCAGACTCTCCCTCCATTAAGAGATTGCTCATGTGGATACCTGGGCTCATGTCGTAATGGTTCAGATGGGGGATGGTACTCTGCCCCAGCATCCGCCACATCCCCAGCACTTTGCACAGTGCCTGGCCTATAGTAGGTTCACTGATGTTCTTGAATGAGTTAAAGAACTGTCATAAAGAACTTGTTTTTTTGCGTGCTAATTCTAATGTTATGTCTATGTCCTACTTTTTAGAATCCAGAAAACCATCCAGATGGGATACATCCAAACAAGAAAAGAAGGAAGATTCCATTAGTGAATTCTTAAGTTTGGCTAGATCAAAAGTTGGTCCACTTAAACAAGAGTCCAGTCCATTAGTAAACACAGAGGAAGAACGTGTGAAGGAATCACTCTCAGATAAGGTACTTGGGGCTTCCTGCTTCTCTTTGCCAGGCTAGCTGTGGCCTTTTTACCTTTCTCTATGGTAAGAAGGGGTCAGCACACTCTTTCTGTGAAGGGCCAGATATCAAATTGTGGGGGGCCCCTGTCCTGGTCACCAGATGTAGGGGGGCTCCACCCACAGAGCCCCATCCCTCTGTCACAGATGAAAATAAAACTACCAAGACATGATCTGCTTGGGGAGGAAAGGTGATCAAACTCTCAGAGGAGAATGACCCAGAGCCCCTTCCTCACTAGGCTTTTATTGGGTTCAAATACACAGGAATACAGGTTTAACATGTCAAAGAAATCTGAGGGCTTAATCTGAGTCAGTGTCTGTCCGGAAAGGGGGTTGCAAAACTTTGGGAGACATACTCATTTCCTCCTCAGACCCTTATCATTTAAATGAGTGCATTCTTAGCAAGGCAGGTTTCACAGGACTTTACAAATTCTTTCTTATGCCCGATCCGTTCTGGCCAGCACAGGGCTGCACCACTCGCCATCATAGTATCAGGCTTTAAGCCAATTAGGCTCAGGAAGCAGAAGACATCTCCCAGACAGAAATGGGGACTCGGGCTATGTCAGAATAGCTGGAGGGTGAGGGTCCATCACCCTCTCTTTGCTGCAGCCCCCCGAGTCCTTCCATGAGGGCCTCCCAAGTGGTCGTGTCTGGCTTAGGTTGCCCTCCCATGAGGAGTCTTACCCATCATTGACTACCGACCAAGCATTGGGGCCGGAGATGGATGAGGCAGAAGCGGTGCTCCTGCCAGGGAGATAAACTTGTCTCCTTAGTAGGTCACGTCCTCTTGACAGAACAGACCCAGATGAAGCGGGTCCCTAGGCTCTTACTCAGCCCACCATGGGGTGAGGGTTACAACTCCTGAAACCAGGCTGAACGGTCCACAACATCAAATATTAAAGGCTTTGTGGGCCTTAGTCTCTATTGCAACTGTTGAACCCTGCTGTTGAATGTGAAAGGAACCATAGGCAATATGAAAACAATTGGGCACATCTAGGTTCCAATAAAACTTATTTACAAAAACAGGCAGCGAGTTGGATTTGGCCCCTGGGTTGTGGTTTGCCAACACCTACTCTACAGTCCAAAAATTTGAATCTTAGCATAAACATTTGAGGAGAGGTTGTAAGTTCTCTGTATTTATATTGGAAAAGATAGTTTTCCAAATAACAAATATTCTCTTTTGTGGAGAATATAGAGAAAACATTATTGGTTTTTGTTTTTGTTTTTTTTTAAATCACTGCTTTAAGAGTTATAAGTTCAACTTAATAAAAAGTCAGTTTTATTTCTAATAGCTTTATTAAAATTCTTTAATTTTACTTTTTAAATTAACCTGCATTAAAATTGGCTTTTTAAAGGTACAGTTCGGTGGTTTTTACACGTACATAGATTTGTATAACCACTACCACAATCAGGATACATAGCGGTGGTACATCATCACCAAAAACTTCCTCATGCTGATTCTTTGTAGTCATACCGTCTCTTCACCTCAAACCCCTGTCACCTCTATAGTTTTGCTCTTTCCAGAATGTTGTATAAATGGAATCAGACAATATACACAATAGCCTTTTGAGACTGGCTTCTTTCACTCGGCATGATACCTTTGAGACTTACTAGTATTTTGCATGTAGCAATAGTTCATTCTTTTCTATTGCAGAATACTGTTTTGTTGTGTGGGTGTGCCACAGTTTGTTGGTTTCTTACAATCAAGTACAGTGAAATAGTACAAGAGTACCAACCAAGAGTACAGTAAAATGTACTCTTTAAGGACATTTGGTTGTTTGCAGCTTTTTACGTGGACAAAAGATATTTTTCTCCAGGGTAAATACCTAGTAATGGGAATGCTGGGTAATCTATACTTATGGATTTAACTTTATAAGAAACTGTCAGACTGTAGTCTAAAGTGGTTTTTGCTTCAGGTATTTTGAAACTCTCTTGTTTATTGTAAACTCATTTAGTATTTTTTTTTTTTTAAATATCTGTTACCAATTTATAATCTTTTTTTTTTTTTTTTTTTTAGATTTTTATTTATTTATCTCTAGAGGGGAAGGGTAGGAGAAAGGGAGAGGGAGAGAAATATCAATGTAGGGTTGTCTCTCGTGTGTCCCCTGCTGGGAACTGGCCTGCAACCCAGGCATGTGCCCTGACTGGGAATCGAACCGCGATCCTCTGGTTTGCAGGCCCGCGCTCAATCCACTGAGCTACACCAGCCAGGGCTCATTTAGTATTATTATATCTTTTTGGTGAATTGACTCTTATCATTATGTAATATCACTCTTTATCCCTGATCATTTGCATAGTACCATTTTAACCTAATTTATTATCTTTAAAGTGGGTTTTTTTAAAAAAAGAGTTTACTTATTTATTTTTAGAGAAGGGAAGGGAGGGAGAAAGTGAGGGAGAAACATTGATGTAAGAGAGAAACATCAGTCAGTTGCCTCTTGTATACACCCCAACTGGGAACTGAACCTGCAACCCAGGCATGTGCCCTGACTGGGAATTGAATCGGCAACCTTTTACTTTGTGGAACAACGCCCAACCAACTGAGCCACATGGTCGGGGCACTTAATTATTTTTAATAAGTATTTAGGAGCTTTGAAATATAAAAACCTTGTTTTTCATCAAACTATTTCTTTTCTTGTATTTTATTCAAAGGGATGAATTGGGTACTATCATTATTTTAATGTTCAAACTGTACTAGTTTCACTAGTTGGAGCCCCTTCAACTTGGCTTTTGTATACTTTTGAAATATCCCTTGTACTCTCTGAGAGTGGCCTGGCTTTCTGGCACAGTAAGATTTCTGGGCTTCTCTTTTTATTTCTCAGTTCCAGCTCTAGAATTAGTCCTTTCTCCAATGTGCCCTGGTTATTTTTAGTGGGGAATGGTATACTTTTCCTCTTTAATTTTTTTCTGTGAAAAGAGTTTACTTTAAAACCACAAATACCACTGTCTTGTGCCAGTTTTCCTCACTTGGGTCTTAGTGATGTTGCTCCATGGAGGTGGTGGGTGTGGGGCAGTGGCTGCTGCCTGAGCAGGGACAGCTGGATAGGAGAGTCCAGATCCACTTTTGGGCTTCTCATCTCTCACTGGGTTGTCCAGTGGGAAAATGAAAGGGCTGAAGTGGCTGTGACCTGGGCTAGTCCTGGGGCTCTCTCGTATTGCTTAGCACATTCGATTGGCCAGTGTTCGCCTAGTGATGAGCGGGTGGGAGCCTAGTCTTCTTCATTCCTTTGTTTTTTGCTTATTGAACTGAGTGTGTACAAAGTTACTGGCTCTTTATTTGGTTAATATGAATGTTCACATCTGGCTTCTTTTAGGAAGAGTGATGTGTAGTTGCAAAAAAAATTTCTGTGGCCATTTTATCAGTGTGTTCCTGTCTACCTCCTCATCATAAGGAGGGCCCAGTTTTCTCTTCAGCATTTTTATGAGTAGACTGTCTTCAGCATCTTTAATATTGGACCTCTGAAGGCTCAGATAGAAGGCTCAGATGGACTCTTGAGAATAGGACAGAGACACTGTGCTATTTCCTGCTGTATTTTTCTCTGCAATTCTGATTGATGACCTGTCTCCATGAGAGATTTCACCTGCTTCTTCCATTCAGCATATTCTGCCATTGTTGAATCAGAAACACTCTAAAAATAAGTGCTGTGTGTGATAATCATTTAGTTAGGCACTACGTGGGTGTGGAAACCCATGTACATGAATATAAACATCAGTATACGTGTGTGTGTGTTTTAGAACATTCAGCTGCTTAGACCCTTGCCTCTTTGTTCTTGACTCTCATTTCTCTATTAATACAGCTGGTAAACAAAGGAGTAGATTCACAGACTGAAGAAGATAGCCGCCCATCCATGGACTTATTCAAGGCCATCTTTGCCAGCTCCTCGGAAGAAAAGTCCTCATCCTCTGAGGATGAGCAAGGTGATAGTGAGGATGAGGAGGAAGGTACCAGGGAGGCTGACTTCAAAAGTTCCCAGGAGGCTGACGTGGCGGAAACATCATCTGTGGCACATAGTACGTCAGTATTTCAGACTTTGCAGTCTCAAGAAGAAAACAATGATGTCTCTAGAGCAGCTACTGCTTTGTTTAGTGTGTGATTTTAAACCCAGATAATTAACATTCAAATGGTATTTTAATCTTTTACGTTTTTATTGTGGTAGACCAGAGTTCTGTTTTGTCTATCTAAGTATAAATCTCTGGTATACCTTGTCTTTTTAGGATAGCTGTGTTTGATAATACTGATTTTCAAAGTATTATCCTAGTACTTCCTACTTATCCTAGTTGAGAGGAATTTAAAAATATTAAAAATTTTGTTTAAAAATAGCTTCCCCCCAAACCTGGTTGATAATGAGGTGCCAGGATTACTGGAAATATTTAGTCATGAATACAGGGACTCCTCCAGCTTCCTCTCCACAGGGCACACTCTATGCTCTGGACCAACCAGCACTCAGTAGATTGGGTCTGTCGTCATTACTATGAGTCTGGCACTTGGATGGCAGCTTGTCCTGCTTGTTCTGTTGACCCCAGTGTGGGTTTTGTCACAGGAAAGGAGGCTGTCTTGCCCTTGCAAGGGTGGAGGACTTTTCAGATGCTTGGGTAGGTGGGCAAAACTTCCCACCTCAGTCTCAGAGTGTTCTGCCTGCTTCATCAGTCTGTGATGGACTTAGGGATAGCGTTTGAAGGCCTCTAACCCAAAAGTTACATAGTGGTATGAAATATTGTTTGTTCTTGGGTGATTGCAAATGTCAGCCTCTTTTTTATATTTTATATTTACATGTAATACAACTTATATTTTATTACAAAGTCATATATACTTGAATTTTAAAGGTATAAAAACATAGAAAGCTTAAGTCCCTTGGAATCCTACTTCCCAGAAATAACCATTATAAATTCTTTTGATGCTTACTTTTCCAGACTTTTTCTATTTTTATCTCTTCTATCTGAAAACATAATCATCTGTTCTTAAAAAATGAGATTATTAGTGTGAACATGACAATTTGTTCGTGTTCAGGTTTTCTCCTCATTGACAATTCATTTTGAGTGAAATTAAGATTTCTGAGCAGGAACATAGTCTTACATCCCTGTTGGTAAATTTTGTTTTTCTCAGATGGCCTTTCTTCAAGGACGTTTTTTAGCCCTTCAGGTGGCAGTAGGTGATCAGGAGTGTGTGCCATACACCCCCATGTTACAGACAGTGGTGCATTTGGTTGCAGGTGCCCTGTGTGACTGACTTCCCAGCTCTAATGCCCATGAGGTCAAAGGTCGGGTCTATGGGTTCACAGCACCTGTGTCCTCAGCACCGGGTGTGAGCCGAGATGATTTGAGCAAAATGGCGAAGGAAAGCACACGTTATCTGGTGGCGACAGACATTAGTTGAAGACTCAAACACAACTATTTGGCAAATATATGAAAATAATTAATACTCTGTTTGTTTTCAGCTAGTGAGCCACCCCCCACAGAGCCCGCCCCTTCCTTCATGATACAGAAGATGCAGATTGATGAGAGAGAAGAGTTTGGCCCGCGGCTGCCTCCTGTCTTCTGCCCCAGTGAGTCGAGAGCTCCCTGGTTCACCGGTTTGCACTGGCACCAGAGTGTGCCCAAGATGTGATAGCTCTGTGTTATGTCCATCCATCTAACCCAGCATGAGGCCCCCAGACATACACATTTGTTTCTGGTTTATCTTTTCTCAGGCACATATTCAAACCTATTATTCCACCTAGTGCCTTAATGATAGTTGTTGCTTTACAGCCTCAGAAACTCTGTTTTTTCTTTTTCTGTTTTTAACTTTATTTTTAGAGGGAAGGTAAAGGAGGGAGAAAGAGAGGGAGAGAAACAGTGATGTGAGAGAGAAACATTGATTGGCTGCTGCTCGTACATACCCAGACAGAGACCAAACCCGAAACCCAGGCTTGTGCCCTGACCGGGAGTAGAACTGGTGACCTTTCATTTTGAAGGACGACACCCAACCAACTGAGCTACACCGGTCAGGGCTTTTTTTTCTTTTTAACTTTCAGATAGTTACAATAGAGGCCTAGTATCTCAAATGTTGTCACTTATAGAAATAAAAAAATTAAAATCTAGGACACAAAGATGGGAAAGGAACTGCAGGGAGTAGGGTATTCTAAGACTTTTTACACTTGGACTAATGTAGCAAATAAAATGAATTTTTTCAGCAGTAAATATGGCCCATCTTTTTCCTCCAGTGGCTCTTAATGAATTCTGTTTAGTGCCATCTTTTTATAAATTATTATTTTAAAAATTATTTCATTTCCTTTATTTTTATTGTATTTTTTTTGTTACCATTTATCCCCCTTAGACCCTCTTCCACCTCCCCCACCCTGCCCCCCACAGCTGCCACACTGTTGGCCGCACCCGCCAGTCAGTGCCCTCTTAAGCTGACATCTCATGTGAGAATGCTCAGACTGGCTTTTTATCTCTTTGAAGGCTGGGTTAACATGGCTCAAGTACATGAATAATAAATAATTGTTATCTACTTTATGGTTTCCTATAGTGCTCGCATATATAAACATTGTTTTAGTTAATTAACCCAGCCTTCAAAGAGATGATAAGCAGAAAGGAGTAAATAGTGTGAAGTTTTGAAAAATTGCAGTGCATGTATTTCTTATTTGTTTTAGTTGTCTAAATCTTTAGCTTAAAATGAGTGTGTTAGCCTTTGAAAGCTAAGTTATTTATGTCCATTTTCAGATGGTCCTTGATATCCTTGGAATAGTTAATAACTTAATTTTGTCTATGGATTATTGAGGGAAAATGGTTTTCCAAAAACTAGCATTAAAAAGAAAGTTCGAGGAGGTCAGTTTTTGAAATATCTGCCCAACTATAGGAATAGAAGATTGCAGACACCCGTTAGCTGCGTTTGCACAATATCCACACTTCCGAAACACTTCGGAACTTTTCTTTAGGTGGGAAGAGGTGATTTAATGATTTACTACACTGCTTCTACTGCTGTGCATTTCTGCTGGCTTGGGTACTAGGAAATTAATGACCTATGAAAACATTTTGGTCAGAATTTGGAGGTGGAGAATTTAGGTGCCTGCAACTTGTCATTTTAATGACTACATATATCATGTTGCTGTGATGTTATTTTTTTTTTTAGTGTTTCCACTTAGAAGACAAATTCGTACTGAATGTGCTTTTGTAAAGGGAGAATGATGGGGGAGGAGCTGACATTTACGTGCCAGATCCAGGCTATGGGATGCGTGTTCATGGTTCCATCTAACCCCCTCCATGTCCCTAAGAAGACAGGGTTCTTCTTATCCCTGTTTTATGAAAGGGGAAACTGGGGCTTAAGGAGGTTGAGCAAGGTGCCAAAGACCACAGAGCTGGCAATAGAGCTGAAGTTCAGACTCTGAGTTTACTTGAGGATGTTAAATTACAAAAGCCTTTTGGGGATTGTACTCTGACTTTACCTTCATCTGGCAAAATACTGGTTGGTGTTTCTGGCTGTTTCTAAATCCAGAGCTAACACGTGATAGGCTAATCTATTTGTATATCAGTGAGGCAAGACAGAAGTTCTGCTTAATGTTAAATGTGCCATCTAAGGCGGATTCCCAAGTCAATAATTTAACCTTTATTTCCCCCTGTAATTCGTGTGTTGATTGCATCTGTGTTTCAGATGCTCGTCAGAAACTTGAGGCTCCTCTAAAAGAGAAACATAAAAAGAACAAAGAAAAACACAAGACCAAGAAAGAGCACAGACGGAAGAAAGAGAAGGTGAGTAATGTCTGGGTGTCCTGGGATCAGTGTGTGGGGTCTGTCGCTCCTGCTCTGTCATCCCAACAAGCCCCCAGGTGTCACACATAAGGCCCATTGAAGAGAGTATCTCATGGCCAAGATGGGGCACGTGGGTTTTTGACACCTTGGCAGAAGTGTGGACTAGACATTCAAATGTAAACCCTCAGTTTTCAGAAACTTTGTTTTTCTTTCTAACAGAATATGTTTATTTGTTCAGTTGTATTTAATTTTTTAAAAATTTGTACACATTAAAAAGTAAGAAAAAGGACATTTAAGTATTTTAGAGGAATGGTTGAGAATTAAATAATGAAACAGTTTTATTTGATTACTCATTCAATATTAAATGAAGACGGTATTTTGAACATCTCTCAACTACTTGTCATCGTTACATAGAGATGTTGGTCTGTAACTTAGCATTTGACATGAAGAAAACCTGAGTGAGTGGTGTGTGTGTTGGCTGTTGACATCCCTCATCTCATCATCCGTGTCTTCTTTTCAGTTAGGCACAGGCTTTTAATTCAGTTAGTATTAGAGTTGGGTACCAAAAGTGGTCTGGGCAGCAGTAGAGTTGATTGGAAACAGCCCCTTTACTGGCTATCAGAAGAAAGGATTCCTGAGCATAGAAGATGAGGAAAGGTCTCTTGCAGGGAAAGGAAGAAAGTTGGTGCTGGCATGTTCAAAAACCAGATTCATTTGTTTCTTACTAGTGTATCGGCTGTTCTCTGATTTTCCACCAGTTTCTTCTTTGTGCATTTCCAGGGTGTTTGCCATCCTGATGTGTAGTTTATCACATGTGCCTAATAAAATGGACCAGTCAGGTTCACAGGAAGTGGCAGTGGTCACCTTGGATAAGATGGGGACTAAGTATCAAGGCAGTATCCTGCCTACATCTGCTTGGCTGTGCTGTGCGTGTTCGTAGAGGATCCGTTCTGTGGTGGGTGCACGGTGGAGGGTGCACAGCTGTGTGTTCCTGGTCTGTCCCATACTCGGCGAAAACTCACTCCACAGGAAGTTCGTTCTTGTTGTTGAGTGACTCCAGCAGTCAGGTGCCTCATTAGCCTGTCCTTGTAGTGAGCTGGGGCGGGGGTGGGAACACCTGTGTGAGTGAGTGCTGTGTGTGCCAGCAACTTTCTTTCCTTTCTTTCTAAGAAAAAGAAACACCGGAAGCACAAACACAAAGGCAAGCAAAAGAATAAAAAACCAGAGGAAAGCAGTACTTCGGAGAGTACCGACAGCAGTGACAGCCAGAGTGAAGCAGGTGCTGCAGACATGCCGCCCCAGGAGCTGCTGAGGCGGTAGGCGAGGGGGGCCCGCGGCTCTCAGGGACCTTTCAAAGGCTCATTGAAATCTTGATGTGTTTGCTTGAGGCAAATATGAGAAATGGTAAACTTGTATATTAAATAGGATTTTTAAAAAGTTAATTTTTAATTACCTAATAGGCCTATATATCTAAATAAGAATATATTCATTGTGAAAATTCCTACCTTATAGGTAAAACTTAAAGTGGGCCTTGATCAGGTCCTTAAACTTCTCCTGTTTCCACAGTAACCTTTGCCATTAGCTTCATATGTCACTTTCAAGAATTTTTCGCACAACCACATATGCGTAAATAGATATGCACACATTTTGTTACCCATTTTTAATATAAATCATATAATTTTATGTAACATAGGGTATGAACACTTAGAATGAATAAATACTGCCCAATTGTTTCTAAAAGTGGCTGTATCAGTTTAAATTTGTAAAGTACCTTATTATTATATGAAATATAAATGGTACAAAACTGTTTGCCAACATGATGAGTGAAGAAGGGCCCCTCATTTTAATTTGCATTTCCTGTATTGTTAATGAAGTGGAGCACCGTTTCTGATGTGTCTGAGCCTTTGCTGTGCTCTCTTTTGTGGACAGCTTGCTCACATCCCTTGTATAGTGTTCTGGTTTCTGTTTTACTGGTATTAGGTATGTTTGACTGTTTTTTAGAAATTAAAACAGTAATTATGGGTATTAATCCTTTGTGTTTTAGTGTGGTACCTACTGTATGATTTTAACTATCTCTGTTCTACAGAAGCTTTAATTTTTGGTGCCCTCAAGTTTACCAGTTTTATTTGTTGGTATGTTTTACAAACTTTTGTCCTTTAAAGGTCTTCCCTAAGCCAAGATTGTATATATGTATATAAACTACTCTCATGCTTTTGTAGTTTTGGTTTTGTTTCTTTTCAAACAGAGTGGGGTAAGCATCTAACTTACGTTTCTCTGAACAGATAGCCAGTCACAGTAGTCAGGGTGAGGAAGCTAGTGGCGATGAGAAAGACCCTACACCCCAGTGTTGTAGCACAGAGGAGCGTTGATAAAACTGAGCTGTTGCATTTTCCAGTGCACATCTAACTTTTCTTCTTTCCTTTACTTCCTTTTCTAGGCTAAAACACCTTCCACTAAGGAGGCAGTAATAGAATCCTGCCCTGGCCTGTCCCCAAACCAGATCTCCTCCATGATGGAAGTCCATTCATTGCTCAGTCAATACATTGTACAGATTGTATTTATATGTAAATGCATGCTGTAAAATAATTTTTTAAACCTTGACATTTCAAAGATTGCCTTGGAAGTTTGCAAAAATTCGTTTCTATTTTTAACTTCAGTTACTGTAAAGGAAAAAATTTAGACTGTACATTGTAATTAAAATGGAATTTTTGTATTTCCTTCTTGATTTTTTATTTCCTGAAACTGAAAAAAAAAAGAAAAGTGAAGACTTGCCCTGGCTGGTGTGGCTCAGTGGATTGAGCCTGCAAACCAAAGGGTCACTGGTTCGATTCCCAGTCAGGGCACGTGCCTGGGTTGCAGGCCAGGTCCCCAGTTGGGGGCATGGAGAGACAACCACACATTGATGTTTCTCTCCCTCTCTTTCTCACTTCCCCCTGTCTAAAAATAAATGAATAAAATCTTTAAAGAAAAAAAAAAGAAAAGTGAAGACTTTTCTCTGGTTTTGTTATGAAGAAAGCCAAGTCCAGATAAGGACAGTGGATTTTTCTAAGAACTTGTACAAAAGAGAGGCTGTCCTTCCTTTCCACTCCTGCAGTTTTTCCTCCCTCTGGCAGCTGAGGCGGCAGCCAGGAGCCCAGGGGGCTTCACAGTGCCTCCTGACAGGTACTCAGCCTCTCTGGGTAGTTGTCACCAATGGATCTGAGGCACCAAGACCAAAGTGGGAGAGTATGCACCCACCCATGGCTCTCCGCTCTGAGGCTGCCTCATCTGCACTGATGAGACTTGACAAAAGTAAATTAGAGGTTTTTTACACTATCAAAGTAACATCACAGAAAGATTAGAACGATTTTAGAAAGAAAAAGAAAAGCACTTCTACCCGTCCCCCTGCCCCCAGCCTTTTTCTGGTGATGGGACTGCTACCTGAAAAGCCCTGACATTTTGTATTTTGTTATTTTCATTGACATTGTGATACGTTTCCCTCATGCTTTCACATACTGTGTGTACCCACCCCTTACAGCTGCACCTTAATTCATCCAGGGCCTGTTCTCTAACTTACTGACCATTTCTCTGTTGTTGACATAAAGTGGGTTGGCCCGGGGACCCGCTGCAGGGGCAGAGGACATGCGGAGATTGTCCTGGGAGAGGGAGTTAGGAAGATGCAAAGCAAGGTCGTGAGGATGGGGTCACAGGTTTCACACGCATGGTGTAATGTTCCTTTTGTGCTCAGAACTGGAAGCCCATTTTTCTGGGGGTAACTATTCTGCGATGAGAGGAGGCAGAAAGATTGCCGGGCCTCTGGGGGCGGGGAGGGGCGTGTCGGATCCAAGGCTGGGCACGGGGGCGTGGCGCGAGGTCCCACCGTTTGCAGCCAGGCCCTGGTGATGTACACTGGCAGGTGAGGCTCTGAGATGGCCTCCCAGCCACCGTGCGTCCCCAGCTCCCTAAAATACCTGAACGAGGGTGGGAAGACAGCGCCCCAGGAATGCAGCGTGCAACCATCCTTGGTCGTAGCCGCTGATGACGCACACCACCCCAGTAAGCTGCCTTGGGCGGCCCTGGTCACGGCCTTTGGCCGCTCCAGGCAGACGAAGTTGGAGATACAGCGGGACCAGAAGCCTGCTCCCATCAGCCCCCTGGCCATGGACCAAGAACTGCCCAAGAAACTCTCCAAGAAACTCTCCAAGAAACTCTCGATATCTGAAAAGAAGTTCTGGGGGGACCATGAGCCCCTCTCCAAGGTCAGAACTGCCCTGTGGGAGGGGGCAGTGGCTTGTTCCCCATGTGGGGAGGGCAAGAGCCAGCAAGAGCAACGTGACAAACCCACCTGGTTTCTCTAGGAGCTTCTGTGAAGCCCTGGGGCCAGTCCCCTGCCTGAGGCACGCCTAGTGGGCAAAGGCTCAGAAGTGGCTGCTGGGGAGGGGAAGGAGGGAGGGAGTGCTTCCCACTGTCAGTATGGGGAATCTGAGCTGCCCTGGTGGGGGGAGGGGGATGGTAAGGACAGTGTTTCAAAGCAGTTACCCTGACCTACCCCAAACCCTGAGGTCTCTGCCTGAGCCTCTTAAATGTCACTATGGTGACACTCCCAAGTGCATACCCCAGGGTCAGGGCTGAGCTGCTGCTGCTTGTTTTAAATAAGATTTTATTTACTTATTTTTAGAGAGAGGGGAAGGCAGGGAGAAGGAGAGCGAAGTTAACATCAATGGGTTGCCTCTTGTATGCACCCCAACCAGGGAGGAACCCACAAACCAGGCGTGTGCCCTGACCAGGAATCAAGCAAACTGGGGACCTTTCTCTTTCCCAGATGTCACCCAGCCGTCTGAGCCACACTGGTCAGGGAAGGGCTGAGCTTCTTAAACGTCTTCATGGTGAGACTCCCCAAGTACTGTACCTACCCCAGGGTCCGTGAAAGAGCCCTCCCTGTCAATTAAACCAAGCACCAGAAGCAACAGAAAACTCAGAGTAGCAAAAATAAATTAAAAACATAAAGACCTAACAGCACTACTTTGTATTCTCAGTGATATTTGAGAGACATTGCGTTGATAAAACAAAGACTGGCAGCTGGAAAGAGGAAATGATTTGTGAATAGAGAAAATTCTTGGGGATGAAAAAGGATTTCCAAACCAAAATCCTCCATGAAGGCTTTAACATCGGAGGGGAGAACTGAAACAGAATATCAGAAAACCAGCTCATGGTATTCTCTGAGAACTCAGAGGAAAAAATACAAAGGAACAACGATGAGCGAAAAGATGCGGGGCATGCAGGAGAGATCCAGAAGAGCCGATGTATGGATGGAGGTGTAGGAGAGGGGCAGGGAGAGGGAGGAGGGAAGAAACACAGAAGGAAACAAGAAAATTTTCCTGGGCTGAAGAAAGACTGGAGTGCTCTCATGGGAAGAGATGGTCGAGTTCAGTGGAAGAGTGGAAAGAAATGTAAGCTACACCTGGTGAATGTCTGCATGCATTGCAAGGACAGGAGCAGGGCTGTGCTGCACACAGATGGAAAAGCTTGGGCGGATTGAGAGCTGCCCAGGCTTCCCCCCACCCCTGCACGGGGGTCTCCATGGAGAAGTCTGTTTGAAGAGAAGACAAACATGTACTGGTGCCTTGCAGTGCTTCCAGTTGTGCCATATATTCTGATTTTTAAAGTGAAATTAAAGGAGAGCACAGGGATTATATTTTATTTCTATTTTTAACAGAACATCTCCAAGATTCAAATTCAATAGATGTAAAAGTGTTTTTTTAAACAATTAAAAGTCTCCTTAGCACCCTTGCCCTCCAAACTACCCCATTTCCCTCTAGAGAGGCAACAAATGTTTCTAGTTTCTTCTGTATCCTTGCAGAGACTTTTTAAAAACTAAAAACATTTAAATTATTTATTTTTTATTTTACTGTATTTTTTCATTACCATTTATCCTCCCTTACAGAGATGTTTTGCACATACATGTATGTATAGCACATACGTGTGTACCCCCATTTTTGCAACTTAAATTTTTTTAAATTAGTATATTTTAGAGGTCTTTCTACATCAGTGAAGAAATAGCTTCCTTGTTCTTTTTTTACAGATGGTATCTCATTGGCTGACTGTCTCTTGATTGATTTAACCAGTCTCTTGTGGATACACTTTTCAGGTGGCTTTTGAATTTTTTGGCCATTAGATTGACAGAAGTTGAGAACTTCTATAAAACTCTGAGAGGGAAGTTTGTGATCTAAGAATTCTCTGCCTGGGCAAACTGCTGATTTCCAACAAAGGCAAAAGAAAGAAATTTTCTTCAGAGCTGCCAAGATTAGAAGGGATGCCTCTCTCTAAGGAAGAAGTTACTCAAGGGAACAACACTCTGGCACACAGCAAAAAATCAGAATTTAAAAACTCAAGTAAGAGCCCTGGCTGGTGTGGCTCAGTGGACTGAGTATCATCCTGCCTGCGAACCAAAGGGTCACTGGTTTGATTCCCTGTCAGGGCACATGCCTGGGTTTCTGGCCATGTCCCCAGTATGGGGTGCAAGAGGCAACCGATGGATGTTTCTCTTCCTTCTCTCTAAAAATAAATAAAATCTTAAAAAAAAAAAAACGAGTCAAGTAAGAGAAAGAAAGCCATTAAAAGTAAACAGGGAGTCGTGACTGAAAACAGTAACTTTGGAGTTCGATGTGATTGTGTAGCCCAATCAATAAATCTCATGTGTCACAAGTGAAAAACAATAATTGGCTCCCCCCACCTCCTCCTCTTCCAGGCCATTTCGAATCTGGCTAGTTCTCCCGTTGTCTTTCTCTCTGACTTGCTGACTTTCCTCTGATGTCCTCGGCGCTCCCCTCCCTGCCCATGCATCTACAGCAGCCCTCTCCGTAGCCTTTTCTTCCTATCTCTGGGACCTGGCACCACACCCGGTTCGGCCCCAGCAGCCCCACACCCACACACTCACTGGCACCCACACAACCACCAGCGCACATCCCTCCCCTCCTTCCTGGATTCTTTGCTTCCCAGTTCCGCTGTAGCCACAGCACTTGGATCAAGACCTGACCAGCCTAGGAGCTCAAGACCACCTGCTGAGCAAATGAAGGAACACTACATATATAAAAGAACTAACATTTTGGGAGGAGGGGGAGTTAAATAGCGGAAATTTATTTCCTTACAGTTCTAGAGGCTGGAAGTCCTGGATCAGGGTATCAACAGGTTTGGTTCCTCCCAAGGCCCTGCTCCTTGGCTGGCAAATTGCCACCTTCTCCGAGTCCTCACATGGTGTTTTTCTCTGTGCAAGCACATCCTGGTGTCCTCCCCTGTTTTGTTTTTACAAAAATTGGACGGTCGTTAGTGCCTGTGAAAATATATCCATATATTTGGAACTTCTCTCCGCAGCTCCTAGGGCCCTTCCCTAATGGACCCCAAAAGTACTACGTGCAGAAAAACGATCTGAAACGAGGTCCCCAGAAAGGCCCCGATGGTGTTAGAGGAATTTTCCTCTCTTGAGGCTCTGTTTTCCCAGAATAAAGTTTTGTAATGAGAGCAGTCACAAAGACCAGAGAGTTTTAGCGTAGAGGCGAGGCAGCTGCAGAGCAGACAACTGCACCAAGCCGCTGGGTTTGCCTGGGGCTGCTCGCTGAGGCGCCCCGACCGCCTCCACCCTGCTCTGCCCCAGATGCCCCATCCAAGGGGTGCCACCCTGCCCCCACCCTAGTGTGCCTTCCTCCCATGGGAGCAGAACCCCCCAAAACACCCTTCTGTGTCCCACGTTCCCTCATTTCCTTTCACGCTCTACAACCTCAGACACCCCCACACTCCCCCAGGGAATAAGAGGCCACAGGGGAGGAATGGGGGAGTGGAGCTTTTCAGGCTTGTCCTTTCTACCTTTTTTAAAAACAGTGCTTTATTGATACATAATTCACCTAATCAGACAATTCACCTATTTAAAGTGTACAGTTCAATCCTTTTTAGTATATTCACAGAGTTGTAGAGCCAGAAACAAAATCATTTTAGAACATTTCATCATCCCCCAAAGAAACCCCATACCCATTAAGCACTCTTTCTCCATTTCCTCTCAAGCCATCCTGCAGCTCTAGGCGACTGCTGGTTTACTTTCTATGAATGGCCTCTTTTGGACCTTTCATAGAAATAGGGTCTAACAACATGCAGTCTTTTGTGACTGGCTTCTTTTCCTTAGTAAAATGTTTTTAAGGTACAATGTGTTGTAGATGTATCGGCCCTCCACTCCTTTAAAAAGTACACACTTATACATATGTGTGTACATATATATTTAGATTATTTATTCATTTATTTATTTTTAGAGAGCAGGAAGGGAGGGAGAAAGAAAGGGAGAGAAACGTCAGTGATCGGTTGCCTCTTGCCAGCACCCCAACTGGTCTTTGACCCAGGCGTATACCCGAGTGGGAATCCACCTGGCGACGTTTCGCTTTGTGGGATGAAGCTCAACCAACGAGCCACACCGGTCAGGGCTACATATATATTTTTCAAATAAACTCTATTGTTTAGAGTACTTTTAGGTCAACAGCAAAATTGACCAGGAGATATAGAGATTGTCTACAGACCCCTCACGTACGTGGCTTTCCCATTATCAACATCCCCCACTGAACCAACTATTCGGAACAAGTGATGAGCCTACAATGCCATCCAAAGTCCAAAACTTACATTACAGTGCACTCTTGGTGGTGTACATTCTGTGGGTTTGGACAAAAGTGTGAAGACATGTATTGGGTTGGCCAAAAAGTCCATTTAGTTTTTTCTGTAATATAAAAAACACATTTTTCATTTTCACCAAGAGCTTTATTGATTTGGATATTTTGACTATGTTGGCTATTTCCCACATAGTATAATGTTGACTATTCTCAGTTAATGTCTTGATTTGATCACTATCAATTTCAACTAGTCCACCTGACCGTGGAGCATCATCCAGTGAGATATCTCCAGCACTAAACTTCGCAAACCTCTTTTGACGGGTTGGATCAGTCACAGCACCTTCTCCATACACTGCACAAATCCTTTTTTTTTTTTTTCCGTTTCAGTTGCATTTTTACCTTTTTTTTTTTTTTTAAAGATTTTTTTTTCCTTTTAGATTTTATTTATTTATCTTTAGAGGGGAAGGGAAGGAGAGAGGGAGAGAAACATCAATGTGCGGTTGCCTCTTGTATGTCCCCTGACGGGAACTGGCCTGGCAACCCAGGCATGTGCCCTGACTGGGAACCGAACCGCGATCCTTCGGTTCGCAGGCCCGCGCTCAATCCACTGAGCTACACCAGCCAGGGCCATTTTTACCTTTCTTGAAATAATAAACCATGATATGCCAAAAAATCCTGCATATTTTCTTCCATCTCAAATATTAAAATGGCTACACAAAAATTCACCAATTTTTAAAAGTTTTTTGAAATGCATGCTGATATGACAGCTGTCACAATACAATCTAACAAAATTGTTTTGAATGAAGTTGAAGACAACTAAGCACTGCTAGAGCCATCGTGCAGAAAAAAACAAATGAATTTTTTGGCTCATCCTTAAGATATCACAGAGAATAGACTAAAATTGCCTTGTGTTCCACCTGGACATCCCTCCAGCTTTCCCAGCCTCTGGCAACCACTGATTGTTTTACTGTCTGCATAGTTTTCCTTTTCCAGAAGGACATATATTTTGGGGGTTTGTTTTGTTTGAGATTTTATTTATTTATTTTTAGAGAGGGGGGAGGGAGGAAGAGAGGGAGATAAACATCAATGTACGAGAAATACGTCAATGGATTTCCTGTTGCACCCCCAGCTGGGGACCTGGCCTGCAACCCAGGCATGTTCCCTAACTGGGAATTGAATGAGTGATGTTTCGGTTCACAGACTGGCACTCAATCCACTGAGCCACACCAGCCAGGACCAGGATGTCATATATTTGGACACATATATTATGTGGTCTTTTCAGACTGGTTTCTTTCACTTAGTAGTATGCATTTAAGTTTCCTGCATGTCTTTTCATGGCTTAATAGTTCACTTCTTTTTAGTAGTAAACAATATTCTGTTGCCTGGATGTGCCATAGTTTATTTATCTATTCACCTACTGAAGGATATCTTTAGGTTCTTCAAGATTGTTCTGAAGTTTTGGCAATTATGAATAAAGCTGTTATAAACAATCACGTGCAGTTCTTGTGTGGACATAAAATTTAAGTTACTTTGGATAAATACCAAGGCATGTGATTGTTGAATTGTATGTTAAGAATATGTTTATATACTTCTGGCCAAGATGGAGGTGTAGGTGGACACACTGTGGCTCCTCACACAACCAAAATAAGGACAGCAACAGTTTAAAAACAAAAAACAACCAGTACTGACAGAAAATTGAACTGTATGGAAGTCCAACAGCCAAGGAGTTAAAGAACAAACATTCATCCAGACTGGTAGGAGGGGCAGAGTCACACAGCCAGGGAGGAGAGGGATCGCAGCAAAGGATCAGCTGGCGGGCCTAGCGAGGGTGCCGGATTGTGGAGGGGCACAGTGTGCAAGGTGGCTGGCAGACCCGGCAGTCCCACATGCGTGCACAGATAAACAAGGCAAAACTGGGAAGCGAGACAGACCACACAACACAGGGTCCCAGTGCGTGAAAATAAAGCCTCAAATCACTCTTTGAAAACACCTGTAGGGGTTGAGGTGCCAAGAGAAATTCTGAGCCTCACAGGAGAGTTCATTGGAGGGACCCACAGGGTCCTAGAATGTACACAAGCCCACCCACATGGGAATCAGCACCAGACGGGCCCAAATTGCTTGGGGGAAGTGACTGAAATCTGGCAGAGAGCAGAGCAATCACCATTGTTCCCTCTCGAACCCCTCCCCCGCAGTGTCACAACCCAGCAATGTGGGTTGCCTCACCCTGGTGAATACCTAAGGCTTTGCCCCTTATGTGTAACAGGCACGTTAAGACCAAAAAAAAAAAAAAAAAAAAAAAAGGCCTAAATGAAAGAACAGATCAAAGCTCCAGAAATAATACAAGTAAGCAATGAAGTGATAGCCAACCTATCAGATGCACAGTTCAAAGCACTGGGGATCAGGATGCTCACAGAATTGGTTGAATTTGGTCACAAATTAGATGAAAAAATGAAGGCTATGCTAAGTGAAATGAAGGAAAATGTATAGGGGACCAATAGAGGTGGGAGGAAAACTGGGACTCAAATCAATGGAGTGGACCAGAAGGAAGAAAGAAACAACCAAACAGAAGACAAGGAAGAAACAAGAATTCAAAAAAAAATGAGGAGAGGCTTAGAAACCTCCAGGACATCTTTAAACGTTCCAACATCCGAATTATAGGGGTACCAGAAGGGGAAGAGGAAGAGTAACAAGTGAAAAAGTTATTTGAACAAATAATAAAGAGAACCTCCCAATCTGGCAAAGGAAATAGACTTCCAGGAAGTCCAGGAAGCTCAGAGTCCCAAAGAAGTTGGACCCAAAGAGGAACACACCAAGGCACATCATAATTACATTAGCCAAGATTAAAGATAAAGAGAGAATCTTAAAAGCAGAGAGTTATCTACAAAGGAGTGCCCATAAGACTGTCAGCTGCTTTTTCAAAAAAGACCTTTCAGGCTAGAAGGGGCTGGAAAGAAGTATTCCAAGTCATGAAAGTCAAGGACCTACATCCAAGATTGCTCTATCCAGCAAAGCTGTCATTTAGAATGGAAGAACAGATAAAGCACTTCTCAGATAAGGTCAAGTTAAAGGAGTTCATCATCACCAAGCCCTTATTATATAAAATGTTAAAGGGTCTTATCTAAGAAAAAGAAGATAAAAAACATATACAGTAAAAATACAGAAAACTCACAGATATTAACAACCACACCTAAAACAAAACAAAAACACACTAAGCAAACAACTAGAACAGGAACAGAAACACAGAAATGGAGATCATATGGAGGGTTAGCAACAGGGGAGTGGGAGGAGTAAAGAGGGGGAAAAGGTACAGAGAATAAGTAGCATAGATAGTAGGTAGAAAATAGACAGGGGGAGGGTAAGAATAGTATGGGAAATGTAGAAGCTAAAGAACTTAAAAGTATGACACATGGACATGAACTAAAAGGGGGAATGTGGGTGCGAGGGTGTGTGCAGTGTGGAGGGGAGTGAAGGGGGGAAAATCGGACAACTGTAATAGCATAATCAATAAAATATATTTAAAAAAGAGTGGACTTCCGGCCAAGATGGAGGCGTAGGCGGACACACTGTGCCTCCTCTCACAACCAAAATTAAGGACAACAAATATTTAGAAACAAGAAAACAACCAGAACTTATAGAAAATTGAACTGTACGGAAGTCCAACAACCATTCATCCAGACCGGTAAGAGGGGCGGAGTCGCGGCAGGAGAAAGTGGAGGTGCGGACCCAGGAACGCAAGCAGCAGCAGCTGGCAGTTCCCAGGTGCACGGGCGGCGGCTGGCGGTCCCCGGGCCCACAGGCAGCAGCTGGCGGACCCTGGGCACAGGGGGGCAACTGTGCAGACCCAGTGAGGCCGCACAAGGCGGCTGGCTGACTGACCAGGTGGTCTCACATTCGAGCGCGCAGACGGTCCAGGCGGAGGGGAAGTGGCGGAGGGGACTGAATCCAGGAGAGAGCGGAGCAGGCGCCATTGCTCCCTCTCAGGCCCCACCCCCACATACAGCGTCACAACCCAGCGACTGGGCTGCCCCGCACTGGGGATCGCCAGAGGCTCCACTCTTCACTACGTAACAGCACGCGCGCGTGCGCAGATAATCCAGGTGAAGGGGAAGCAGCGGAAAGGGCCGGAGCCCGGGAGAGATCGGAGCAGGCGCCATTGCTCCTTCTCAGACCCTGCCCCCACCTAAAGCGTCACAACCCAGCGACTGGGCTGCCCCGCCCTGAGGAACACCTAAGGCTCCACCCCCTCATACGTAATAGCTGCGACCAGACTAAAACCAAAACAACAACAACAAAAAAACCCACCAAAAATGGCTCAAACCGGAAAACAAATAAAAGCCCCAGAGCCAATTCCTCTAAGCAGTGAAGAGATAGCCAACCTGTCAGATGCACAGTTCAAAGCACTGGTCATCAAAATGCTCACAGAATTGGTTGATTTTGCTCACAAACTAGATGAAAAAATGCAGGCTACAATCCGTGAAATGAAGGAAGATGCATGGGGAACTGATAGAGATGGGAGGAAAACTGGGACTCAAATCAATGGAGTGGACCAGAAGGAAGAAACTAACAACCAAACAGAAGACAAGGAAGAAACAAGAATTCAAAAAAATGAGGAGAGGCTTAGGAACCTCCGGGACATCGTTAAACGTCCCAACATCCGAATTATAGGGGTCCCAGAAGGGGAAGAAGAACAGCAACGAGTGGAAAACTTATTTGAACAAATAATAAAGGAGAACTTCCCCAATCTGGCAAAGGAAATAGACTACCAGGACGTCCAGGAAGCTCAGAGAGTCCCAAAGAAGTTGGACCCAAGGAGGAACACACCAAGGCACATTGTAATTACATTAGCCAAGATTAAAATGAAGCAGAGAATTCTAGAAGCAGCAAGGGATAAGGGGACAGTCACCTACAAGGGAGTTCCCATCAGACTGTCAGCTGATTTCTCAAAAGAGACCTTACAGGCAAGAAGGGGCTGGAAAGAAATATTTGAAATCTTGAAAAGCAGGGACCTACATCCAAAATTGCTCTATCCAGCAAAGCTGTCATTTAGAATGGAAGGGAAGATAAAGTGCTTCTCAGATAAGGTCAAGTTCAAGGAGTTCATCATCACCAAGCCCTTATTATATGAAATGTTAAAGGGACTTATCTAAGAAAAAGAAGATAAAACTATGACAGTGAAAAGACAACGAACTCATAGCTATCAAGAACCACACCTAAAACAAAAGCAAACTAAGCAAACAGCTAGAACAGGAACAGAACCACAGAAATGGAGATCATATGGAGGGTTAGCAACAGGGGCATGGGAGGAGGAGAGAGGGGGAAAAGGTACAGAGAATGAGTAGCATAGATAATGGGAAAAAAATAGACAGGGGGAGGGCAAGAATAGTATGGGAAATGTAGAAGCTAAAAAAACTTATGACACATGGTCATGAACTAAAGGGGGGAATCTGGGTGGGAGAGGGTGGGTAGGGTGGAGGGGAATGATGGGGGAGAAATGGGACAACTGTAATAGCATAATCAATAAAATATATTAAAAAAATAAATAAATAAATAAAAAATAAAACATTCAAAAAAAATATTTAAAAAAGAGAAAACAAAAAAAGAATATGTTTATAACCATGACTGAGCTCTGGTCAAGGTGGCAACATAGGCAGACATGACTTGCCTCTTCACACAACTCCATCAGAATTACAACTAAAATATAGAACAACCATCACTCAGGAACATCAGAAATCAAGTTGAGTGGAAGTCTGACAACTATGGAATTGAAGAAACCATATCCATCCAGACTAGTAGGAGGGGCATGGATGCAGAACAGGCTGGCTCCACACCCATGTGGATCAAAATTTGGGAAAACTCTCTCAGGAGCGAGGAGTCCCAGACCCACACCAGGCCCCCTAGCCCAGGGTTCCAGTGCCAGGAAGATAAGTCCCCACAACTAATGGCTGTGAAAACCAGTGGGGATTGAGTCAGTGCAGGAGGCTGCTGGAGTCCTAAGCAGTTCCTCTTGGGGAACCCACACACAGACTCGCCCACTCAGACTCACACCATCTGAGCTCCAGCACCAGGGTGGCAGCTTGAAGGGCACTGGTGGTACACAGGAAGAGACTGAAGTGTCTGGCATCAGGGCTAACAGAGGCCATTGTTCCTCTGCTGAGCCCTCCCCACACAAAGCCAGTAGGCTGGTGCCGTATCTGAGACTCCATCAACCTGGCTAACACTGTGTGACCCTTGGAGATCCATAGAGGCTCTACCCCACCCAGTTTATGCGCCGACCCAAGCTGCTTTTCCATAGGAATGGCTGGACTTGGCTCCTAAAATCCTATCAAAGAAGCAACAGCTGGTTTCAGTGATCCCTAGCAGCAGCCAGATTAAAGTCACAGCTTGGCTTAACCTGGGAATCTCCAAGCCCAGCACAAGTAGCAGTCATCTTACATTGCTGTACAACTCAGGCAGGGGGTCCCGGGCAAAATGCAGATGGGGTCTGACCTTGGCCTGTACCACCAGGGAAACCCCAGAGCCGACACACCCAATGGACACCACCCTGCCCCTGCACAGCTGATCCTCCACAGAGGGTGGAGGTTGGTGGTCAGTGGTCATAGCCAGTCCTTGCAGCTGGGTAAATCCCTCCCATTAATCTGTCAACAGCAACCAAGTTTCCACTACAAGAGGAGGGTGTATTCAGCCCACACAAAGGGCAAACCTCAAGTACCCAACTTGGTTAATGGGGATAGACTGTGCCACTGGACCCTACAGGACATCTACTACACTAGGCCACACTACCAAGACATGGAGTCAAAGTAGCTCTACCTAATACATAGAAACAAACACAGGGAGGCTGCCAAAATGAGAAGACAAAGAAATATGGTCCAAATGAAAGAACAGATCAAAACTCCAGAAAAAGAGCTAAATGAAATGAAGATAATCAATCTATCAGAATCAGAGTTCAAAACACTGTTTATAAGGATGTCCAAGGAACATAGTGAAGACCTCAGTGGCATAAAAAATACCCAGTCAGAAATGAAGTATACACTAATTGAAATAAAGAACAATTTACAGGGAAACAACAGTAGAATGGACAAAGCTGAGGATCAAATCAGTGATTTCGAACATAAGGAAGTAAAAAATAACCACATAGAACAACAAGAAGAAAAAAGAATCTGCCCTGGCTGGTGTAGCTCAGTGGATTGAGCGTGGGCCTGTGAACCAGAGGATCGCGGTTCGATTCCCAGTCAGGGCACATGCCTGGGTTGCAGGCCAGTTCCCAGCAGGGGACACACGAGAGACAACCCTACATTGATATTTCTCTCCCTCTCCCTTTCTCCTACCCTTCCCCTCTAAAGATAAATAAATAAAAATCTTTAAAAAAAAAAAAGAAAAAAGAATCTGAAAAAATGACGATAGTATAAATGGTGTCTGGGACAACTTTAAGAGGTCCAACAACTTCAAAAGTGTCAGAAGGAGAAGAGAAAGAGCAAGAAATTGCAACTCTATCTGAAAAAGTAGTGAAAGAAAACTTCCTAATTTGGTGGAGGAAATAGACATGCAAGTCCAGGAAGCACAGAGAGTTCTAATTATGATGGATGAAAGGAGGCCCAGTGCAAGACACATCATAATTAAAAGGCCAAAGATTAAAGAGAAAGAGAGACTTTTAAAAGCAAGAGAAAAGAAATTAGTTACCAGAAGGTTGCCAGATGGGAGGGGTGAGAGCGAGAATGGGTGAAGAGCTGAGAGGATGAAGGAGTACAAATAGGTAGTTACCAAAATAGCCATGAGGATGTAAAGTACAGTATAGGAAATGGAGAAGCCAAAGAACTTATACGCATGGCCCATGGACGTGAACAATAATGGGGAGATTGCCTGAGGGAGTGTGGGGCACTGGATGGAAAGGGTAAAGGGGGGAAAATCAGGACAACTCTAATAGCATAATCAATAAAATATAATTAAAATAAAAAAGAAAGAAAAAAGAATAACCATGAAAAAAAAGAATGTTTAGTCTTTTAAGGTATCTGTACCATTTTTCATTCCCACCAGCAATGAATGAGAATTTCTGTTGTTCCATGTCCTTGCAAACATTTGGTGTTGTCAGAGTTCTGGATTTTGGGCATTCAGGTATTATTATTGTTTTTTTTAATTAGCAAATTTCTGATGACATAATATATGAAATATCTTTTTACATGCTTATCTGTTATGTGTATATCTTTTTTTATAAACTGCCTATTAAGGGAATGGGTGAAGAGTTGTGAGCTCATTGGCCCATTTTTTAATCATGTTGTTTATTTTCTTATTGTTGAGCTTTGGGAATTCTTTGTATACAGTTGTCCCTTGATATTGGATGGGATTGGTTTCAGGGCCCACCCCATCACCCTAATGCCAAAATTTATGAATGCTAAAGTCCTTATGTTGGCCAAAAAGTTAGTTTGTTTTTTTCCATAACATGGCTTTAGTAGCACTTAGTTGTCTTCGACATCATTTAAAACACTTTTGTTAGATTGTATTGTGACAGCTTTCAAAACAGCGTGCATTTAAAAAAATTATCAGAAATAGGGACTTCCGGCCAAGATGGAGGGGTAGGTGGACACACTGTGCCTCCTCACACAACCAAAATTAAGGACAACAAAGATTTAGAAACAAGAAAACAATCAGAATTGATAGAAAAATCAAACTGTGCAGAAGTCCAACAACCATTCATCCAGACCGGTAAGAGGGGCGGAGTCCCGGCAGGAAAAAGTGGAGGTTGGCAGACCCGGGCATGCAGGCAGCAATGGCTGCCAGATCCTAGGCATGCAGGCGGCAGCTAGTGGACCCCAGGCATGGGGTGGCAACAGGCAGATCCAGTGAAGCCTCACAAGGTGGCTGGCTGACCAGGTGGTCCCACATTCACGAGCAGATAATCCAGGTGAAAACGGGGAGCGAGACAGACTGTGCAATCCAGGGCCCCAGCACCAGGAAATACAGCATCCCACATACAGCATCACTACCCAGCAACGGGGCTGCCCCACCTAGGTGAATACCTAAGGCTCCACCCTTCACTACGGAACAGCTGCGACCAGACCCCCCCCCCAAAAAAAAACCCCAAAATGGCTCAAACGGGAGAACAAATAAAAGCCCCAGAGCCAATTCATCTAAGTGACAAAGAGATAGCCAACCTATCAGATGCACAGTTCAAAGCACTGGTGATCAGGATGCTCACAGAATTGGTTGATTTGGATCGCAAACTAGATGAAAAAATGAAGAGTACAATAAATGAAATGAAGGAAAACACACAGGGAACCAATAGAGGTGGGAGGAAAACTGGGACTCAAATCAATGGAGTGGACCAGAAGAAAGAACCTAACAACCAAACAGAAAATAAGGAAGAAACAAGAATTCAAAAAGATGAGACGAGGCTTAGGAACATCCAGGACATCTTGAAACGTCCAACACCCGAATTATAGGGGTACCAGAAGGGGAAGAAGAAGAGCAACAAGTGGAAAACTTATTGGAACAAATAATAAAGGAGAACTTCCCCAATCTGGCAAAGGAAACAGACTACCAGGAAGTCCAGGAAGCTCAGAGAGTCCCAAAGAAGTTGGACCCAAGGAGGAACACACCAAGGCACATCGTAATTACATTAGCCAAGATTAAAATGAAGCAGAGAATTCTAGAAGCAGCAAGGGATAAGGGGACAGTCACCTACAAAGGAGTTCCCATCAGACTGTCAGCTGATTTCTCAAAAGAGACCTTCCAGGCAAGAAGGGGCTGGAAAGAAGTACTTGAAATCTTGAAAGACAAGGACCTACATCCAAGATTGCTCTATCCATCAAAGCTGTCCTTTAGAATGGAAGGGCAGATAAAGTGCTTCTCAGATAAGGTCAAGTTCAAGGAGTTCATCATCACCAAGCCCTTACTCTATGAAATGTTAAAGGGACTTACCTAAGGAAAAGAAGATAAAAATATGACAGTGAAAAGACAGCAAACTCACAGCTATTAACAACCACACCTAAAACAAAAGCAAACTAAGCAAACAACTATAACAGGCACAGAAACACAGAAATGGATATCATATGGAGGGTTAGCAACACGGGAGTGGGAGGAGGAGAAAGGGGGAAGGTACAGAGCATAAGTAGCATAGACGGTGGGTAGAAAATAGGCAGGGGGAGGGCAAGAATAGTGTGGGAAATGTAGAAGCTAAAGAAATTATGACACATGGACATGAACTAAAGGAGGGGAATGTGGGTGGCATGGTGGAGGGTAGTGATGGGGAAGAAATGGAACAACTATAATAGCATAATCAATAAAATATATTTTAAAAATTATCAGAAATAAAAAATAAAAATAAATAAATTATCAAAGTTGGTGAATTTTTGTGTAGCCATTTTAATATTCAAAATGGAAGAAAATATGCAGGATTTTTGGCATATCATGCTTTATTATTTCAAGAAAGGTAAAAATGCAACTGAAACGGAAAAAAAAAAAGATTTGTGCAGTGTATGGAGAAGGTGCTGTGACTGATCCAACCCGTCAAAAGAGGTTTGTGAAGTTTAGTGCTGGAGATATCTCACTGGATGGTGCTCCACGGTCAGGTGGACTAGTTGAAATTGATAGTGATCAAATCAAGACATTAACTGAGAATAATCAACATTATACTATGTGGGAAATAGCCAACATAGTCAAAATATCCAAATCAATAAAGCTCTTGGTGAAAATGAAAAATGTGTCTTATTTTACAGAAAAAACAAAATGGACTTTTTGGTATAGGATTAGGTTACATGCCAATCCTACACCACTTTATTGGTGCAATCTTCTCATATAGTTTAAATCATCTCTAGATTACTTATAATACCCAATACAATGTAAATGCCATGCAAATAGTTATACTGTATTGCTTAGGGAATAATGACAAGGGAACAAATCTGTACATATTTTGTACAGACTCACACTGTAGGCTTAACTACATAGTTTATGTCAGCAACAATGTAACTTCTCTTTCTCCTTCCTTCTCCTTCTTCTTCTTCATCTTCTTCTTCTTTTCTTCTTTTTGATAGTTTTGACACCTGTTTGTTGAATCAGTAGATGAGAAATTTGAGGATATAAAGGACCAACTCTATTTTGGATAACAGTCATTTATCAGAGGTGCCTTTTGCAACTATTTTCTCTCAGTCTGTGGCTTGTCTTCCCACTCTCTTGACATGGCCTTTTATTTTTTAAAAATTTTTAGAGTGTGTTTATTAAAGCTAGGGATAGTGTGAAACAAGGAAGAGCTTAGGATAGAATAAGCAACAGAAAACTCTGGCTGAGTAGCTCAGTTGGTTAAAGCATCATTCCCATAGGCCATGGTTTTAGGTTTGATCCTGGTTAGGGCACATACAGCAATCAACCAATGAATGCATAAGTAGGTGGAACAACGTATCAATGTTTCTCTCTTCCTTCCCTTCTCTCTCTCTCTCTCAAATCAGTTTCAAAAATATATATTAAAAAAAGAGAGTAAAAAGAAGAATAAGAAGAAGCAAGAGAAGTGAGCACTTAGAGTAGCAGATGGTGGGGTCCCTTAAAGTTTAGGAGATGCATCCCTTTGAGGGGAGAAGAGGGGGAAGAGAAAGGTGTGGGTGTGCTCCTGGGAGGGGAAGCGCACTTACATGGTCTTTCACAGAACAGAAGTTTTAAATTTTTAATAAGTTTGGCTTATCAAGTACTTTTTTAAAATAATTTTGTCTTTGGTGTTATATCTAAAGTCATTGCAGCTTGACCAGTGTGGCTGCTAGGTTGACTGGTTTGATTCCCAGTGAGAGTACATGCCCGGGTCACAGGTCTCGTCCCTGGTCTGGGCATATATGAGAGGCAACTGATCAATGTTTCTCTGTAGAATGAATTTTTCTCTTCCTTTCTTTCTCCTTCCCTTCCTCTCTCTCTAAAATTAAATAAATAAAATCTTTTTTCAAAAAGTCATTTCCATACGCAGACAAGATTGTCTAGATTTTCTCCTATATTATTCTTTAAGAATTTTATAAATTTACATGTAAGTGTGTGATACATTTTGAGTTAATTTTTGTGAAGGGTCTAAAGTCTGTGTCTAGATTTATTTTTTTGTACATGGATGCCCAAATTGTTCCATCCAGCACCATTTGTTAAAAAGCCTATCATTTCTCCATTGTATTGACCCTTCTTTGTCAAAGAACAGTTTATTTTATTTATGTGGGCCTATTTCTGGGTTCTCTATTTTGCCTATTGATCTATTTGTCTAGTCTTCCACCAATACCATACTGTCTTTATTTCTGTTGCTTTATAGTATATCTTGAAGCTGGGTAGTGCCAGTACTTTAACTTTGTTCTCCTTCAATAGTCATTTTGGATATTTTGCCTCTCTAAATTTTAGAATCGGTTTGTTAATATACACAAAATATGCCCTGGCTGGTGTAGCTCAGTGGATTGAGCGCGGGCCTGCGAACCGAAGGATCGCGGTTCGATTCCCAGTCAGGGCACATGCCTGGGTTGCCAGGCCAGTTCCCGGCAGGGGACATACAAGAGGCAACCGCACATTGATGTTTCTCTCCCTCTCTCCTTCCCTTCCCCTCTAAAGATAAATAAATAAAATCTAAAAGGAAAAGAAAAAGTACTTAAAAAAATCTTAAAAAAAATATATACACAAAATAACTTGATGAAATTTTGATTGGGATTGTGTTGAATCCATGGATCAAGTGGGAAAAACTAACATCTTGACAATATTGAGTTTTCTTATCCATGAACATAGAATATCTCTCCATTTATTGTATTTAGCTCTTTATTTTATTCATCAGAATTTTGTAATTTTTAAAATAGATCTTCTACATATTTTGTTAGATATTTAATTTTTTTGTGCTAATGTATAGGATAACTGTGTTTTAAACCTAAAATTCTACTTGTTAATTGTTGGTATACAAGAAAGTGGTTAATTTTCTATATATTAGCCTGGTATCCTGCAACCTTACTATAATCACTATTAGTTCCAGTAGTGGTTTGTTGATTCTTTTGGATTTTGTATATAGGTGAAAATGTCATCGGTGCTTAAGATGATTTTATTTCTTCTTTCCCAATTAAAAAAATCCTCACTTGAGGATATGTTTATTGATTATAGAGAAGGAGGAAGGGGAGGGGGAGAAAGAGAGAGAGAGAGAATTGATTGGTTGCGTCTCATTCATGCCTTGACCCGGAATTGAACCTGAAACCTAGGTGTATGCCCTGCATACCAGCAACCTTTTAGTGAATGGGACAATGCTCCAACCAACTGAGCCACCCTGCCAAGGCTTCCCCCCCCACCCCCCAGTCTGATACATTTTATTTCCTTTTCTTATCTTATTGCATGAGCTAGAACTTCCGGTACAATGTTGAAAAGGAGTGGAAAGAAAGAATGCCTTGCCTTATACCTTGTCTTAGTGGGAAACCTTTGAATTTCTTACCATTAAGTATTATGTTAGCTAAAGGTGTTTTTTTCCCCTTAACATTTTATTTATTTATTTTTAATTTGCTTTTTAAAAAATTTTTATTTTAATTGTTGATCTTGTACAGTTTTCTGTCTTTTACTCCCACCCCAGCCCACCACCCCAGCCCTCCCCACCTCCCTCCCATTTCCACCCCCCATAGTTTTTGTCCATGTGTCCTTTATACTTGTTCCTGTAAACCCTTCCCCTTTTCCCCTGAAATTCCTTCCCCTCTCTCCTCTGGTGACTGTCAGCCTGTTCTCAATTTCAGTGTCTTTGGTTATATTATGCTTGTTTGTTTGTTTTGTTGATTAGGTTCCTGTTAAAGGCGAGATCATATGGTATTTGTCTTTCACTGGCTTATTTCACTTAGCATGATGCTCTCCAATTCCATCCATGCTGTTGCAAAGGGTAGGAGCTCCTTCTTTCTTTCTGCTGCATAGAATTCCATTGTGTAAATGTACCACAGTTTTTTGATCCATTCATTTACTGATGGGCACCTAGGTTGCTTCCAACACTTGGCTATTGTAAATTGTGCTGCTATGAACATAGGGCTGCATCAGTTCTTTTGGATTGGTGTTTCAGGGTTCTTAGGATATAATCCAAGCAGTAGAATTGCTGGGTCAAAAGGTAGATCCATTTTTAGTTTTCTTAGAAAATTCCATACTATTTTCCGTAGTGGTTGCACCAGTCTGCACTCCCACCAACAGTGCACTAGGGTTCCCTTTTCTCCACAACCTCTCCAACACTTGCTGTTTGTGCTTTGTTTATGAAGGCCATTCTGACTGATGTCAAGTGGTATCTCATTGTGGTTTTAATTTGCATCTCTCTGATAGCTAGCGATATCGAGCATCTTTTCATGTGTCTCTGGATCCTCTGTATGTCCTCCTTGGAGAATTGTTTGTTCAAGTCCTTTGCCCATTTTTTAATTGGGTTGTTTGTCTTCTTAGGATGGAGTCGTGTAAGTTCTTTATATATTTTGGAGATTAAACCCTTGTCTGAGGTGTCATTGGCAAATATGTTTTCCCATACAGTTGGTTCTCTTTTTATTTTAATACTGTTTTCTTTAGCCATGCAGAAGCTTTTTATTTTGATGAGATCCCATTTGTTTATTCTTTCCTTTATGTCCCTTGCTTTAGGGGACATATCAGTAAAAATGTTGCTGTGTGAAATGTCTGAGATTTTCCTGCCTATGTTATCCTCTAGGATTTTTAATTGTGTTTTTTTCCCATTACTATTTATGCCCCTTATACCCTCCTTCCCCTGAAATTACCACATGGTTGTCCATGTTCATGAATCCTTTTTCCTTTTTTGCTTAATGAAGGGGTTTGTTTTTTTGGGGGGCTTTTTTTTGGTAGCTATTTATTTGTCAAGTTGAGAAGTTCCCCTCTATTCCTAATTTGCTGAGCATTTTTTTAATAATGAATGGGTGTTGGATTTTGTCAAATGCTTTTTTTTGCACCTATTGCTATGATCACATGATTTTCTTTTTTAGCCTATTGATGTGACAGATTATAGTAATTTATTTTGAAATATTGAACCAGTCTTGCATACCTGAGAAAATCCCACTTGATCATGATGTATAATTCTTTCTATGTGTTGTTGAATTCTGTTTGCTAATATTTGATGAGGAATTTTGCATTTGTGTTCATGAGAGATTCTGGTCTGTAGTTTTCTTTTTTTATGATGTCATTGTCTGGTTTTGGTATTTGGGTGATGCTAGATAGCCACACAGAATGAATTAGGAAATATTCCCTCTGCTTCTATCCTCTGAAAAAGATTATAGGAAATCTGGTATAATTTCTTCCTTAAATATTTGATAGAATTTAGCAGTGAACCTGTCCACTCCTGGTACTTTGTATTTTGAAAGATTATTAATTAGTGATTCAATTTCTTTAATAGATAAAATGCTTATTCAAATGATCTATTTCTTCTTGCATGAGTTTTGGCAAGTTGTAGCTTTCAAGAAAGTAGTCTATTTCATTTTCAAATTTGAATTTAGTAAATTGCATTTAAGGCTATCAAATTTGTGGGAATAGAGTTGTTTATAGCATTCCTTGATTATCTTTTTTTCATTTTTTTAAAATATATTTTATTGATTATGCTATTACAGTTGTCCCATTTCTCCCCCATCATTCCCCTCCACCCAGCACACCCCCTCCCACCCACATTCCCCCCTTTAGTTCATGTCCATGTGTCATAAGTTCTTTAGCCCCTACACCTCCCACACTATTCTTGCCCTCCCCACCGTCTATGCTACTTATTCTCTGTACCTTTTCCCCCTCTCTCCTCCTCCCACTCTTCTGTTGCTAACCCTCCATATGATCTCCATTTCTGTGGTTCTGTTCCTGTTCTAGTTGTTTGTTTTAGTTTTAGGTGTGGTTGTTAATAGCTGTGAGTTTGCTGTCTTTTCACTGTCATATTTTTAATCTTCTTTTTCTTAGATAAGTCCCTTTAACATTTCATAGAATAAGAGCTCGGTGATGATGAACTCCTTGAACTTGACCTTATCTGAGAGGCACTTTATCTTCCCTTCCATTCTAAATGACAGCTTTGCTGGATAGAGCAATTTTGGATGTAGGTCCTTGCCTTTCAAGACTTCAAATACTTGTTTTCAGCCCCTTCTTGCCTGGAAGGTCTCTTTTGAGAAATCAGCTGACAGTCTGATGGGAACTCCTTTGTAGGTGACTGTCCCCTTATCCCTTGCTGCTTCTAGAATTCTCTCCTTCATTTGAATCTTGGCTAATGTAATTATGATGTGCCTTGGTGTGATCCTCCTTGGGTCCAACTTCTTTGGGACTCTCTGAGCTTCCTGGACTTCCTGGAAGTCTATTTCCTTTGCCAGATTGGGGAAGTTCTTCTTTATTATTTGTTCCAGTAAGTTTTCCACTTGTTGCTCTTCTTCTTCCCCTTCTGGTAGCCCTATAATTCCAATGTTGGGACATTTAAAGATGTTCTGGATGTTCCTGAGCCTCTCCTCATTTTTTTGAATTCTTGCTTCTTCCTTGTTTTCTGTTTGGTTGTTTGTTTCTTCCTTCTGGTCCACTCCATTGATTTGAGTCCCAGTTTTCCTCCCATCTCTATTGGTTCCTCATGCATCTTTCTTCATTTCACATATTGTAACCTGCATTTTTTCATCTAATTTGTGAGCAAAATCAACCAATTCTGTGAGCATCCTGATCCCCAGTGCTTTGAACTGTGCATCTGAAAGGTTGGCTATCTCTTCGTCACTTAGAGGAATTGGCTTTAGGGCATTGATTTGTTCTCCCGTTTGAGCCATTTTTGGTGTTTTTGTTTTGTTTTGTTTTGTTTTTGGTCTAGTCGTGGCTGTTACGTAGTGAGGGGTGGAACCTTAGGTGTTTCCCAGGGCGGGGCAGCCCAGTCCCTGAGTTGTGACACTGTATGTGGGGGCGGGGTCTGAGAGGGAACAATGGCACCTGCTGCACTCTCTCCTGGATTCCAGTCCCCTCCGCCGCTTCCCCTTTGCCTGGATTATTTGCGCACATGAATGTGGGACCACCTGGTCAGCCAGCTGCCTTGTGCAGCCTCACTGGGTCTGCACAGTTGCCACCCCATGCCCGGGGTCTGCCAGCCGCCACCTGAACGCTTGGGAACTGCCAACCGCTGCTGCCTGCATTCCTGGGGCCGCACCTCCACTTTCTCCTGCCACGACTCCACCCCTCTTACTGGTCTGGATGAATGGTTGCTGGACTTCTGTACAGTTCAATTTTCTACTAGTTCTGGTTGTTTTCTTGTTTCTAAATATTTGTTGTCCTTAATTTTGGTTGTGAGAGGAGGCACAGTATGCCCCCCTATGCCTCCATCTTGGCCGGAAGTCCCCTTGATTATCTTTTTAATGTCCATCGGATCAGTAGTGATGTCTGTTTTATTTCTATTAGTAATTTCCATCCTCTCTCTTTTTCTCTTAGTTATCCTGCCTAGAGGCCCATCAATTTTGTTGATCTTTTAAAAGATCACCTTTTGGGTTCATTGATTTCCTGTTTTCAATTTTATTGATTTATGTTCTAAACCTTATTACTTTTCTTCTTCTTACTTATATACTCTTTAATATCCTCTTCTTTTTTACTATTTTTCTAAGGTGGAGATTTAGATATTAATGCTAGATATTTTTTTCTTATTTAATACATGCATTTGATGATATAAATTTCCCTCTAAGCACTCTTTACTGCACTGCACAGATTTTGATAAGTTGTGTTATTTTTGTTTAGTTTAAAATATTTAAAAAATTTTCCTGAAATTTCTTTTTTGAACCATGTGTTATCTATAGATGTATTTAGTCTCTATGTATTTTGTCATTCCAACCATCTTTCTGTAATTCCATTGTGTTCTGAGAACAGACAGTATATGATTTATGTTCTTTTAAATTTGTTAAGGTGTGTTTCATGGCCTAGAATATGGTCTGCCTTGAAAAGACTATGTATTCTGCTATTGATGGATGAAATACTTTACAGATGTCCATTATATCCAATTGATTGATGGTGTTGTTGAGTCCCACTACATCCTTAGTATATCCTGCAGGATCTGTTCATTTTTTTGTGGAGGGGCACCGGAGTCTCCAACTATGAAAGTAGCCTCATCTACTTCTCTTTGCAATTTTCTTGGTTTTTGCCTCATGCAGTTCAGTGCTCTGGTGTTAGGCACGTACCCATTAAGGATTATTATATCTTCTTGGAGAACTGACCCCTTTGTCATTATGTAATACCCCTTCTCATCCCTGATAGCTTTTCTTGCTGTGAAGTCTGCTTTGTCTAAGACTAATATAACACCTCTTGCTTTCATTTTCTCATCCTCACCTGAGGACATGCTTATTGATTTTAGAGTGAGGGGAAAGGAAGGAAATATAGAAAGAAGGAGAGAAACATCAACTCAAGAAACATTGACCACCTCTGTCTCATATATGCCTTGACCAGGACCAAACCCACAATCTAGAAATGTACCCCGATAGGGAATCAAACCCATGACATTTTGGTTTATGGGCAACACTCCAACCAAATGAGCTGCACTGGCCAGGGCTACTCTTGCTTTCTTTTGATTAGTGTTAGTATGACACATTATTCTCCATCTATTTACTTTTAATCTGGATGTGTGTTTGTATCTAAAGTGGGTTTCTTGTAGATGACATATTGTTAGCTTTTGTTTTTTAAGCCATTCTGACAATCTCTATCTTTTTAATTTGTGGATTTAAATTATTCAAAGTGATTTTTTATATAGCTGTATTAATATCTACCATATGTTTTTGTTTTTATCTATTGCCCTTGTTTTTTGCTCTTATATTTGCTTCCACCTTTAGTCTGTCTTTTATGGTTTTAATACAACATTCTATGTGATTCCATTTGTCTCCTTTGTTAGCATAGCAGGTATAGTGGGTTGTTTTTTGTTTGTTTGTTTTTTTTACTTTTTTATAGTGGTTGCCCATGAGTTTGCAATATATTTACAGTTAATCCAAATCCACTTTCAAACAACACTATACCACTTCCTGGGTAGTGTGAGTACTTTATTGTCAAGTTTTAAGAGCTCTTTATATAGTCTGCATAAAAGTTCCTTATCTGATGTATGATTTGCAAACATTTTTTCCTATTCTCTGAATTTTTTCACTTTCTTGATGTTGTGTTTGGAAGCACAAAAAATTTTAATTTTGGTAATGTTCAGTTTATCACAGTGGTTGTTGCTACTGCTGTTTGTGCTTTTAGTGTCATATCTAAGAGACCATTGCCTAATCCAAGTTCAAGAAGATTTATACCTGTGTTTTCTTCTAAGAGTCTTGTGGTTTTGGCTCTCATAGTTAGGTCTTTGATACATTTTGAGTCAATTTTGTATATGGTGTGAGGTAGGAGTCCAACGTTATTCTTTTGTATGTGGATATCCACTTTTCCTAGCACTATTTGTTGAAAAGACTTTGCTCTTTCCATCTTTAATGATCTAGGCACCCTTGTCAAAAACCAACTGTCCAAAAATATGAGGGCCCATTTTTGGATTCTCAATTCTATTCCATTGATCTTTATGTCTGTGCCAGTCCTACACTGTCTTGATTATTGTAACTTTTTATGTAGTAAGGTTTGAAATTGGGACTTGTGAGTCCTCCAATTTTGCTTTTTTTCAACATTGTTTAAGCCATTCTGCTTCTTTTGAGTTTCCATATAAATTTTAGGATCAGCTTGTCAATTTCAGCTGGAATTTTGATGGGATAGTGTTGACTGGAATCTGTAGATCATTTTGGAGATTATTTTCTTTTTTAAAAAAATTTTTAAAATCCTCACCAGAGGATATATTCATTTTTTATTTTATTTTTTAAACATCTTATTTGTTTCTTTTTAGAGAGAGGAGGAGGGAGGAAGGAAAAAGGAGAGGGAGAGAAATATTGACATGTGGGAGAAACATCAGTCAGTTGCCTCTTGCACATGCCCCAGTCAGGGACTAGTCCTGCCACTCAGGCATGTGCTCTGACCAGAATTGAACCCGTGACCTTTTGCTTTGTAGTACAATGCTCAACCAACTGAGCCACACTGGCCAGGTCTTGGAGATTATTGTCATCTTAATGATAGTAAATTTGATAATCCATTACCATAAGATGGTTTCCCATTTATTTAGGTTTTTTAAAAAAATTTTGTACAATGTTTTGCAATTTTCAGAGTATAAGTTTTACATTTTTGTTAAATTTATTCCTATTTTGATGCTTTTATACATGATTTTTTCCTTAATTTTGTCTGGATTGTCCATTGCAAATACATAGAAATACAATTGATTTTTAAAATATTGATCTTGACATGTATAAAGGACACAGCAACAACACCAAGGCGGGTAGGATCAAGGGTGGGAAGTGGGAATGGTGAGGGCGGTGGGGAGTGGTGAGGGGAAAGTGGAGACAACTGTGCTTGAACAACAATAACAAATGGGGAAAAATAAAATATCTGAAATATTTCTTTAAAAAAAGAAAAAAGTAAAAAGAAATCCATCCTGATGAGTTCTTTGAGTTGTCAGACATTACACTGCTGAGCATTTTAAGTGACTTATCTTCTCGGTATAATGCCAGTGTTTACACCTTGACTCATTTTTATAGCTATTTTTCTGGACTGTTCTGACCCAGGATCCCGCATCCAGCATACTGGTATAAAAGCAATAAACTTGAATCTTGCAAAAAAAAAAAAAATTGATCTTGTATTTGCACCCTCCTGCTGGATTTGTTTGGTTTATCTTTTTTTCAGATCCCATTTCAAATTCTGAGTGGACACCGGCACATTGTGAGTTCTTGTCTCTTCTGTGTGGATGACACAAAGCTCCTCAGTGGCTCCTATGACAGCACAGTGAAGCTGTGGGTAGGTGGCCTCATGTTAGGTGGAACCAAAGCATCCTGTAAGCTTATGTCACCTCTTGTGGAGAGACTTCAGTACTAAGTTTCTAGGCTCTCAAGGATCGCAAAGAGTTGGAGGCACCTTTCTGAGCAAAGTGCAAGAAGGAGAAGCAAAGTGAGGGCTCACACTAGTGTCAAGCCGCTGGAGAGAGATGATGTTAATGTAGCTACTGTTAGACTGTTGATTGGAAATGGTGGGAGCAGGGGGTGAAGGCCACTGGACTGGGAGCTCCTCACCTTTTCTTGGAGGGTCCCAGTAGTGCCTGGGGCCCCGCTGGAGTGCCTGGGCCATGCCATTCCTTTGGGTCTCCTTCTCACTTGGAATTGAGTTCTATCCACAGATAATGATATGACCAGGCCTGGCTGGTCACAAAGGATAGAAAAGTGGCCAGGCCTGGGACCTGTTGATGAGGGCAGGTTGGTAGAGGCAGGCCTGAGGTCAGTGTCCCAAAGTGCAGGAAGCAGGGGCACAGAGAACAAGGTTGTGGAGAGGTGGTCACCAAGGACTCTTCTGAAGCCTTCTGGGCATAGCCGGCAGACCCTGGCAGGCCTGTTGGGGGCCATTGCTGATCAGTCAGGAGCAGGGCTTGTGGACGGCAATGTTCCTCAGGGGCTAGGCCACAGGCAACTTTGTGGCTGCCGCTGGCTCAGGACAATCAGTTCTGAGTTTCGTTTTGTCCTCTGGCTTCAGGGGCTGGAGAGGGACAGGGTGGAATGAGTCAAGGCTGGTTCCTGGGTTCCCGTTCAGATAACCAGGTGGAAGATAGCTTCTCACCCTCCAGGTGACCTTGGAGGAGCGTTCTCTGTGTCATTGGTGGGTGCCACAGCCAGGCAGACTAGGCAGGAGGGTTTGGGAACTGTCTAAGTAGTTCAGACCCCACATTTGGGATCCACTATCTGTGTGACCCTGGGCGATGTCCCTTCACCCTTTTGAGCTGGACAGGAGTCACAGGGCCATGTGGTTCTCACATTTTGCCGTTGCAGACAAGCTCAGGGCAGATGTGGAGCTCAGTTCACAACTTCAGTCAGTGCCTCAGTGACCTCTTGCTCTCTGTCCCTCTCCCCTGTTGATTTGAGGATGCTGTGGATGGATCTATTGTTCGGGATTTTGAGCACGGGCCCAAAGCTCCTGTTTTAGAGTGCAGTGTCACGGCTGACAGCAGAAGGTGACCTTTCCTTCCCTTGCACTGGTCAGGAAAAGTGGGAGTGAAGAGGCAGGCCAGTGTACAGCACACCGGGGACAGTTGAGTAAAAATAATATGGGAATTTCACTGTCATGGAAATTTATCTTACATAGGAGACAAAGATTGCCATGGAAACATGCAATATAATGAGGTAAAGATATGTTTATTATTTTACAAAATGTACAATAAAACATTTCAGAGTGAAATGGGCTGTCTATTATTTTTCTGTTAAGTGATGATCCTTATGAGATGTACATACCACTTTAGAAGAAGATGGTCAACTATAGAACAGAAGAGATGACACCTTTAATGCCCTGAACATGAAAGAGTGGATTTGGATGGCTGGGGGTGTGAGGAAGAGAATGATGCTGAACTGACGATTCTGCGTTAAGTTCTCTCTGTTTTCAGTGAGAAGCCACTGCTCTTACGGGGGTAGGGAGTCGTGGGGCATCTTTACAGAAATTCCTCTATTATTTGCAATCTTGGTCTTAAATTATCAAAATGTTCTATGAGGAAACCATATGCATAACTGTCTCTGTCATAAAGGCCCTATGCTCATCATTTTATTTCCAGAATTGTCGCAGCAGCCTATGATAAGACAGTGAGGACTTGGGACCTTGAGACAGGCAAGCTGCTGGTAAGTTCGCCCTGCCCTGGTGGGGTCATCGCAGCACAAGGTCTTGACTGGGCCTCAGGGAGCCTTGGCCTGGGTGTGGAGTCGGGGGAGAAGCCAGTCTTCCGGGGAAAAAAGAATTTTCTCTAGGATCCAAGATGGTAGAGAGTGGGCACTGGGGAAGGAAGGCTTCCTGGAGGAGGCAAAAGGGAGCTCTGCGTGAAGGATGGTGGATACCCGGAAGAATGTGGGTGGGGTGGGCCAAGGAGTCATGGCATTTCAGGTTGAGGGAAAGAGACCCTCCCCTGTGAGGTGTCTGGACTTGATGAGGCCACAGGAAAAGGCCACCTGGCTGGAGCATAAGGGCTCTGGGCCCTTCCCAATCTGCTCTCCATCTTGGAGGGAGCACCACCCATTCTCCCAAAACACTCTGAGATCCCCTCTGTCTCCTGCCTGGTGCCCAGGCAGCCCCTGCCCTGCACAAGCATCTCTTCAGGGTCTCCAGTCCCGTCCCTTCCCCCAGGAGCTCCTCTTTGCCTCACCTCTCCCCTCCTCCTCTTTTTTCTCCTTAAAAAAAATCTTTCTCTTAGTGCAAAGATCAGTTTATAGTCATCATAAAATTTTTTAGAAAGACAAGATAAGCCTATATTATAAATATAAAACCTTAAAACCCCCAGAGATTTTGCTGTCTCTTTTCCTATGTTTATACATGTTTACATATGAACACAGACAAGTATGTTCTGTTAACAACATAGTATTTAAGTACACATTAGCATCATCTTTTAAAAAAAATTTAGTATATTTTATTGGTTATGCTATTACAGTTGTCCCATTTCTCCCCCATCATTCCCCTCCACCCTACACACCCTCTCCCACCCACATTCCCCCCTTTAGTTCATGTCCATGTGTCATAAGTTGTTTAGCTCCTACATTTCCCACACTATTCTTGCCCTCCCCTGTCTATTTTCTACCCACCATCTATGCTACTTATTCTCTGTACCTTTTCCGCCCTTTCTCCTCCTCCCACTCCCCTGTTGCTAACCCTCCATGTGATCTCCATTTCTGTGGTTCTGTTCCTGTTCTAGTTGTTTGCTTAGTTTGCTTGTGTTTTAGGTGTGGTTGTTAATATCTGTGAGTTTGCTCTCCTTTTACTGTACTATTTTTTATCTTTTTCTTAGATAAGTCCCTTTAACATTTCTTATAATAAGGACTTGGTGATGATGAACTCCTTGAACTTGACCTTATCTGAGAAGCACTTTATCTGCCCTTCCATTCTAAATGACAGCTTTGCTGGACAGAGCAATCTTGGATGTAGGTCCTTGCCTTTCAAGATTTCAAATACTTCTTTCCAGCTCCTTCCTGCCTGTAAGGTCTCTTTTGAGAAATCAGCTGACAGTCTGATGGGAACTCCTTTGTAGGTGACTGTTCCCTTATCCCTTGCTGCTTCTAGAATTCTCTCCTTCATTTGAATCTTGGCTAACGTAATTACGACGTGCCTTGGTGTGTTCCTCCTTGGGTTCAACTTCTTTGGGACTCTCTGAGCTTCCTGGACTTCCTGGTAGTCTGTTTCCTTTGCCAGATTGGGGAAGTTCTCCTTTATTGTTTGTTCAAATAAGTTTTCCAGAGACTTCCGGCCAAGATGGAGGCGTAGGCGGACACACTATGCCTCCTCTCACAACCAAAATTAAGGACAACAAATATTTAGAAACAAGAAAACAACTGGAACTTATAGAAAATTGAATTGTACGGAAGTCCAACAACCATTCATCCAGACCGGTAAGAGGGGCGGAGTCTCGGCAGGAGAAAGTGGAGGTGCAGACCCAGGAACGCAAGCAGCGGCGGCTTGCACTTCCCAGGTGCACGGGTGGTGGCTGGTGGACCCCGGGCGCAGGGGGGCAGCTGTGCAGACCCAGTGGGGCCGCACAGGGCGGCTGGCTGACCAGGTGGTCCCGCGTTCGGGCGCGCAGACGGTCCAGGCAGAGGGGGGGTGGCGGAGGGGACTGCATCCGGGAGAGAGCGGAGCAGGCGCCATTGTTCCTTCTCAGACCCTGCCTCCACATACAGCGTCACAACCCAGAGACTGGGCTGCCCTGCCCTGAGGAACACCTAAGGCTCCACCCCTCACTACATAATAACCGCGAACAGACTAAAACCAAAACAAACAAACAAACAAAAAAACCCCACCAAAAATGGCTCAAACCGGAAAACAAATAAAATCCCCAGAGCCAATTCCTCTAAGCACTGAAGAGATAGCCAACCTTTCAGACGCACAGTTCAAAGCACTGGTCATCAAGATGCTCACAGAATTGGTTGATTTTGCTCACAAACTAGATGAAAAAATGCAGGCTACAATCCGTGAAATGAAGGAAGATGCATGGGGAACCGATAGAGATGGAAGGAAAACTGGGACTCAAATCAATGGAGTGGACCAGAAGGAAGAAACTAACAACCAAACAGAAGACGAGGAAGAAACAAGAATTCAAAAAAATGAGGAGAGGCTTAGGAACCTCCGGGACATCTTTAAACGTCCCAACATCCGAATTATAGGGGTCCCAGAAGGGGAAGAAGAACAGCAACGAGTGGAAAACTTATTTGAACAAATAATAAAGGAGAACTTCCCCAATCTGGCAAAGGAAATAGACTACCAGGATGTCCAGGAAGCTTAGAGAGTCCCAAAGAACTTGGACCCAAGGAGGAACACACCAAGGCACATCGTAATTACATTAGCCAAGATTAAAATGAAGCAGAGAATTCTAGAAGCAGCAAGGGATAAGGGGACAGTCACCTACAAGGGAATTCCCATCAGACTGTCAGCTGATTTCTCAAAAGAGACCTTACAGGCAAGAAGGGGCTGGAAAGAAATATTTGAAATCTTGAAAAGCAGGGACCTACATCCAAAATTGCTCTATCCAGCAAAGCTGTCATTTAGAATGGAAGGGAAGATAAAGTGCTTCTCAGATAAGGTCAAGTTCAAGGAGTTCATCATCACCAAGCCCTTATTATATGAAATGTTAAAGGGACTTATCTCAGAAAAAGAAGATAAAACTATGACAGTGAAAAGACAACAAACTCATAGCTATCAAGAACCACACCTAAAACAAAAGCAAACTAAGCAAACAGCTAGAACAGGAACAGAACCACAGAAATGGAGATCATATGGGGGGTTAGCAATAGGGGCGTGGGAGGAGGAGAGAGGGGGAAAAGGTACAGAGAATGAGTAGCATAGATAATGGGGAAAAAATAGACAGGGGGAGGGCAAGAATAGTATGGGAAATGTAGAAGCTAGAAAACTATGACCCATGGACATGAACTAAAGGGGGGAATGTGGGTGGGAGAGGGTGTATAGGGTGGAGGGGAATGATGGGGAGAAATGGGACAACTGTAATAGCATAATCAATAAAATATATTAAAAAAATAAAATAAAAAATAAACAACAACAAAAAAAACCAAATAAGTTTTCCACTTGTTGCTCTTCTTCTTCCCCTTCTGGTACCCCTATAATTCCGATTTTGGGACATTTAAAGATGTCCTGGATGGTCCTAAACCTCTCCTCATTTTTTTTGAATTCTTGTTTCTTCCTTGTTTTCTGTTTGGTTGTTAGTTTCTTCCTTCTGCTCCACTCCATTGATTTGAGTCCCAGTTTTCCTCCTATCACTATTGGTTCCCTGTGCATTTTCCTTCATTTCATGTATTGTAGCCTTAATTTTTTCATCTAATTTGTGAGCAAAATCAACCAATTCTGTGAGTATCCTGATCACCGGTGCTTTGAACTGTGCATCTGATAGGTCGGCTATCTCTTTGTCACTTAAACGAATTGGCTCTGAGGCTTTGATTTGTTCTCCCATTTGAGCCTTTTTTTTTTTTTTGGTCTGGTAGTGAGGGAGGGAGCCTTAGGTGTTCCCCAGGGTAGGGCAGCCCAGTTGCTGGGCAGTGACGCTGTATGTAGGGGCAGGGTCCGAGAGGGAACAGTGGTGCCTGCTCTGCTGTCTCTCAAATTCCAGTCCTCTTCGTCGCTTCCCCTTCGCCTGAACTACCTGCGCATGAATGTGGGACCACCTGGTCAGGCCTTGCTCGGCCTCACTGGGTCTGCACCGCTGCCACCCCGTGACCGGGGTCTGCTATCCGCCGCCTGTGCACCTGGGTTCTGCCAGCCGCCGCCTGCATGCCTGGGATCTGCCAACCTCCACTTTTTTCCTGCTGGGACTCCACCCTGCTTACTGGTCTGGATGAATGGTTGTTGGACCTCCGTACAGTTCAACTTTCTATCAGTTCTGATCGTTTTTCTGTTTCCAAATCTTTGTTGTCCCTAATTTTGGCTGCACGAGGAGGTACAGTGTGTCCACCTACGCCTCCATCTTGGCCGGAAGTCCACATTGGATTCTAGCATCATCTTTTTTATTGTGTGTGTAGATTCCATGAAACAGACAGGTCTGCTGTATTTCACTTTTCCTTATGATAGGACATTGAGGCTGTTTTCACTTTATCATAAACGATCATACAATGAGGAAAGTTTGCATATAATTTTTATACATGTGCACCAATGTTTTTTGGATATATAGCTGGATTTTATTACTAATTTTGTATTTGATCTTTAAGCATTTCCCCAAATGTTAATTTCTTCTCTTATAAATTTCCTGTTCTTGTTGGCCAGCTTTTCTATTTGGGATGCTTTCTTTTCTTTAAATATTGTTTTGGTACTTTGATATATTTTTGTTGCACAAGCCATCCATGCCACTTGCTACCTATAGGGCCAAGTTCATTATCCAGCAAGTTCATTAACTTATCAGCAGCCTAGTGACTGCTTGATAAGTTACTTCAAAACTTTGCAGCTTCGAACAACATGCATTTATTTCTCACACAGTTTCTTACAGTCAGAAATCTAGCAGCAGCTTAGCCGGGTGGTTGTGAGGTCACAGTGAAGATGTTACCCAGGGCTATAGCCACCTGAAGGCTCAACTGGGGCTGAGGACCCACTTCCAAGAGGTGTCATGCTAGCTTTTGGGAGGCCCCAGTTCCTCTCCACGTGGGTCTGTCTGTCCTTGGGGTGCTTGAGTGTCCTCAGGACTTGGCAGTTGACTCCCGCAGAGCAAGTGACCCAAGAGAGAGCAGCGAGGCAGCCATAGTTTCATTTAGAGCCATCACTTCTATCATATTCTGTTTGCTAGAAGCAAGTTGCCAAGTCCAACTCACACTCAAGAGGCAGGGAATTAGGTTCCACCTTTGGGAGGGAGGACTGTCAAATAATTGGTGGGCACATTTTAAAACTGTTGCCATGGTGATACTAGAATTCGTAACAGACACACAGATCCTCCTTTCCTAGAATGTTGAGCAGCTCATTGTCCCCTTACTGTGATTTGGTGCCAGCCTGCCCCAGGGGACTGTGAGCTGCTCAAGGGACTGGGGCTGCAGTGTCTTGTCTATGGTTCCAGGCGATACCACTTGCTTACCAGAATGAACAGGAATGAAGCTGGTCATCGGTAGAACCTTGCTGCCAGTTCTGTGGGGTGCTCCTCTAATCTTTGTTCATCTATCCTGGACACACATTAATTAATTACATTTATTAACTGAATAGATTAATTAAAACCAAATAAATGTAAAAATTTCATTTCTTTTTTGCAGTAGCCCACTGCAAGCACTCAAAGGCCACATGTGGCCAGAGGCTAGGATATTGGACAGTTTTCACCATCACAGAAAGCTCTACTGAACAGCTGGGCTAGAGAGAAAACAACCTTTTGATTGTTGCCCTATTTCAGTGGAAGATCAGTCATGAAAGCATTATATCCTCCTGTAAGTTTTCTCCTGATGGTAAATACGTGGCCTCAGGCTTGGATGTGGATCACGGAATCTGTATAACAGACGCGAAAGATGCCACAACTGTGTCACACATCAGGGGTGAGTTTGCATGGCTAGGAGCTGTGAGGTGTCTCAGCCCCTCTTATGGCCCCTGGTGTGCTGTGGGGCATTACCCATTCAAGGGTGAATCCCCATCAGACTGGGAGCACTGCTGGGACAGGGAGCTGGTCTGCCATGCTCCTTGTTCAAAGCCTGACACACGTGGTACACACTCAGGAATATGTAAGTGAACAGATCCCAGAGAAAACTGGAACTGTGTTTCTGGAATATTGTCACTGTCTGGGGAGAAGTTTGAGCCTCTGGGCTGCGTGAAGCATGTGACTTGGAATGAGGAATGTGCATAACAAGACCCTTTTCCTGTGCCTCAGATCATCACAAAAAACCAGTCACTGCTTGCTGCTTTGACCCTGATAGCCAGAAGGTGGCTTCCGTCTCGTTGGACAAGAGCATCAAGATCTGGGACGTTACATCCCAGGCCACAGTGCTCACCATCACCCAGTGAGGAGGGGCCCCAGGAGGTTGGGCAGTATCCTGCAGCAGAGAGGTGGGTGGGGGTCCCCATCCATGCTGGATTTGGCCTGCACACTTTCAGCCTGTAAGCCACCATCTATGTTGGGCATCTCCAACTTGGCTGTGGGTGCTACAAGGAGGTTGGAGAGGGAGAAAGGGAAGAAGGAGGGCAGACTAGGGAGACTGCCAGCTGTGTGCATTTGTTTCCGTGGGAGCCAACAGAATCTCAACTGACTTGGGAGCTTGCAAGGAGTAAACATAAATGCTTTGCTATATTTATATATTTATAAACAAATTTAGAAAACTCAGGATGAGAAGGAAGTCGACTATACTTACCCATACTTTTACTTAATGTGCTCTGTCTTCCTTTCTGATGGTTCAAATTTTCTTTTACTGCTTTTTTTTTTCGGTTCAGAAAAACTTCCCTAAGCCATTCTTTTAGGGTAGGTGTGAGGGCTATAAAGTCTCTTAGTTTTCCTTCATCTGAAAATGTCTGGATTCCTCCCTCCATTCCTAAGGATAATTTTACTGGATACAGAAATCTGGGTTGACAGGGTTTTTTTCTCTCAGCATTTGAAAACTGTCATGTCACTTTTTCTGGCCTCCATGGTTTCTGGTGAGCAATCCACTGCCATTCAAATTGTTTTCCCCTTATGGGTGAAGTGTCATTTCTCTCTTGCTTCTTTCAAGATTTTTCTTTGTCTTCTGTTTTAAGAAGTTTAATTATCATGTGTCTGGGTATAGCTTTCTTTGAGTTTTTCTATTTGGAATTATTATATAGGTTTGTGTCTTTTCCCAAATTTGGTAAAATTTCAGACATCCTTTGATTACTTTTCAGCCCCACTCTCTCCTTTCCTTCTGGAGCTCTGATGAAACACATGCTTCAATATTTTGTTATAATCCCACAGGTTTCTGAGGCTCTGTGGTTTTTTTCAGTTGACTTTTTGGATAGGTTCATTTATATTTTCTGACTTCATAGTCACCAACGCTTTCTTCTATCCTTCTCACTGAGTTTTTTTTTTTTTTTTTTTTTTTTGGTTACTGTATCTTTCAGTTCTGAAATTTCCACCTGATCATTCTTTATATCTTCTTCTTCTTTTTTTTTACTGAGGATTTCTATCTTATTGTTTATTTCAAGCATGATTATAATTGTTCGTTAGAGCATTTTTGTGATGGCCACTTAAAAATCCTTGTTGGATAATTCTCAGATCTGTGTCATCTCAGTGTAGGCATCTGTTGATTCTCTTCCTCATTTATGTTGAGATTTTCCTGACTCTTAGTATGATGACTGATTTTTAGTTGAATCCTGGACATTTTTGGTATTACACCACGAAAGTATGTCTCGCTTAAACCTTCCATTTTGGCAAGCCACCTCATTACAGCCTGGCAAGAGTGGAGGTCTAAGCTCCCCTCTGGACTTTTGCTGTCAGGGATGGGGATGGAACTGCAGTCTTCTCCAATCTATTTGGCTACACTAAGGTGGATATTGTCTAAAGGTGCTCTGTTTCGTTAGGCTCTCCCTTTGACTAGGGAGAACGAGTTTACTTGTGGTCTATTTTTTTGTGTTCCCCATAGTGGTGTTTTTTAAAAAAGGAAATTGGTTATAAGCTTCTAGTACCCAGTCCGTGATATATGAAGCACAAAGAAAACCCTACGGACCCACAGCATGCTATCCTTGGGGCCCAAGAGCCCTACCTGGTCTGCCTTCTTTTCTCCAACTTTCATAGTCTTCTGTTTTTGCTTTATAAATGCCGGGGTTGTTAGCTGTACTTAGCAGGAGGAATGGAGAGAAGTGCATTGACTCCGTCTTGTCCAGAAGTGCGTGTGCAACACAAGCACTTCCCCCAATGTTTCTACTAAGAAAAATGGTCTTTATAAGAAGAAGTGGAATTTATTTGAAATGAGAACCCCTCCTGGAAAATAGACACGGCCCTAGTTTCCACACCAGTGACAATGTCTGGATGCTGGCATGGTTCTCAGCCATTCTAGCAGGCACAGGGATTTGGAAGGTTTTACCCTGGATACCCCTGGGAAGTTGACTTTTTTGCCTTTGATCTTGCTCAGTTTGTACATTTCAGAGAACTGAAACAGAGTCCAAAACTCTGACCTGAGCTCTAGAAAACAGTTTTGTCCAAACTTTTCCTCAGGTAAAACGACTGATTTTATGAATCAACAAATCATACTCATTTGTTTATAGGTTTGCTTGAAAACTCTGTTTATGACAGGAGGTGAGAATCATGGGAAAAATACTTTGAAGATCACAAACAAACAAAAAAGCAGTAAAATGGCCACAGATTTTTTTCTTTTCCAAAACATATTACAATGTACAAAAGAGCCCCCTACCACAAAGAGTTACTCAGTACAAAATGTCAGTATCGCCATGACTGAGAACTCCTGGAATAGTGTCGCACAGTCAGAGCAATTACTAACTGGACCATGGTAGGCAGTGATTGAAGGAGCTCCAGTGCCCTCTCCCTTCACCCCCCGCCCCCACCCCCGCCATAAGTGTGTCCTCAGGTTTTCCAGGAGTACAGAGCTAACATGCGCACCCTTCCACCTCTGTTTCAGGGCACACAGCAATGCAATCTCAAACTGCTGCTTTACCTTCAGCGGCCATTTCCTGTGTTCAAGCTCTTGGGATAAAACCTTAAAAATATGGAATGTCCATACAGGGGAGTTTCGAAACCGTGGAGCCTGTGTGACTCTGATGCAGGGCCACGAAGGTTCTGTGAGTTCCTGCCACTTTGCCAGAGACAGTGAGTAATGAACACATAGAAAGATTCCGCACCCATAGAAGTGCTGGGGCAGAGCTCCTCATGTTTCATTCACATGGACTTTTCTTAGCACAGAGAGATGATTTTCAGTATTGCTGGCCATGAGGGTGGACTTACCTTCTACAAGAAAAAAAAAGCCAGGAAGAAGATTCATAGGCACAAGTTTGAAAGTGACGAAGACTCAACTCAATGCGGTTTAAGCAACAAAAGAACAAAAGAAATTCATTAACCCCTGTAATGGGAAAGCCCAGGAGCAGGTCTCACTTCAGGTTTGGTTGGGTCCAGACACTCAGACAATGCTCTTGGGGAGCCAACTCTTCTACTCCGCTCCTCAGATCAGCTTCTTTCTTGTACTGGTATTTCTCTCCAAGTAAACAAAATAGCCTCAGGTGGTTCAGGACAACCATGGTTCTAGCTGCTGACAATCCTGGGGAAAGAAGCTCCTTCTGATGGTGCCAGCACAAGTCCCATGGAAGACTCCCATTGACTCTGCTTGGGTCACATGCCCATCCCTGAACCAATGACTTTAGCAGGTCATGAAGTGTACTGATTGGCCAGGTGTGACTGACTTGCCCACCCCAGAGTTATAGGTTAGGGTCAGTACACTCTGAACCAGAGGGGCTGATACTGGGTGAGGGAAATTGGTAGGCTAATTCCAGAAGAAGGGGCATGGATGTGAGCAGAGTCAATGACAGGAAGCTGCCATGGTAGCAACCCCAGTGGGGGAAGTGACCGCTCCCAATACCCAGGAGCCAAAGCTTACACTCCTCCATCCTCATGGAGTGTGTGTGGGGGGCACCCAGCCAACACACACACACGCACAATCAGGGTCTGACTTGAGAAATGCAAGGGTTTTTCTGAGTAACTTTCCCTCTTCAGAAGTAGCTTCTGTGTAAGTCAGCCCCTGCTATGAGGCACCCCACCAGTTTCTGACCTTGGCTTTATTGGGTTCAGAATTGCACATGGTTGTTGCTCTTTGTGGATTCCATATTTGTAAATTTGCCCACTAGCTAAAATTTATTTGCAACCCTAAAGTCAATACTCATGGCACTTTTGTGGCCACTCGTGAATATGTGAAATGCAGCAAAAAGTTTGAGTTAGCCTGTGCACACATTTCCAACTCAAGTTGAACAAGGTGACTCCCTACCTTCTTGTTTCATCTCTTATCATAAAGTGTACTTTCTGTGGTTTATTTAGTGCCACGTTTTGCAGTTTGAGCTTCTAGCTGGTGATTTTGCTGTTTAAGATGGAGCTCTAGCATAATGTTGAAGCACTGTGCAGCATTCCTAAGTGCAAGAAGGGTGTGATGTGCTTTACGGGGGAAACACACATTAAAGAAGCTTTGTTCAGGCATGAGTTATAGTGCTGATGAATTCAATTTTTAATGAATGAACAATTTACATCAGGGGAGGTGTCTTTAAACAGAAACAGACATAAAACAAAGTTATGTATGGATTATTTAAGGAAATGTGACCAGAGGCTCACAGGAACCTAACCCCGTATTTTCCTAAGGAGCAGTGGTTCAGTCTTTGCTAATTCTGTATTTGCGATGATTTGACAGAATATAACTACCATTAATAATGAGAATTGACTGTACTTGGGGTGGGTGAACCACCAGGAAGGAATTAGAGTGTCCTCAGAGTGAGCCACGAGGCACCTCACAAATGCAGCCTCAGTCTGCTTTGACCTCACCACAGGAGGGAGAGGTTGGCTGGGGGAGATGACCCCTCGAGACTTTCATTTTGTATTGCAGCATCTTTTCTCGTGTCTGGAGGTTTTGACAAGACTGTGGCTATTTGGGATGTAGGAGAAGGCTACCGGAAGCTGTCCTTGAAGGTACCAATGCCAGCATCAGATAGATCATCTGAGCTTTGTTCCTTAGTCATTCCATGCTGGGCGCTGGGTGCTGGGTGCTGGGGAGACAGCAGACTTAGATGTCACCCATGGACCTGACACCCCTGTGGGGAAGGACAAACAAATCACCAACAGTGATGAGTGAAATGGAGAAACCACAACAGGGACTGTGGGGACTGATCCACAGTCGGTGGGAAGGGAGGGTCTCATGGAGAAGGTGACCTCTGAGCTAAGAAACGGGTGACAAGGAAGGGCTGGATTAGTGAGCATCTTGCGGGAGGGCATTGCAGGCAGATGGAACAGCAAATGCAAAAACTCAGAGATGGGAAAGTGTCTAGGAACAGAAATTACTGTGCAGGAAGCCAAATGCCATAATGGGGCATGCACAGAAAGCTGTGGGGCTCCAAAATGGAGGGTGACAATTCAGTGCTTTGGCTGCGAGTTAGAGAAGATTCCACTCAAAGTAGTGCTCTAATAAGGGGATGGCTTAGCTAGCCAACAGAGCCAGAGTCCAGTGGTCAGGCAGTTCCAGGACTGGCTCCTTCAGTGCCTCTGCTCCAGGTGCCCCCGCCTCAGGATTTCTGCAGACTCCCCGATCCTGTGATTTCCTGTCCACCTTTGGCTGGGAATGCCTGCATCCATGAGTCTTGGTCTCTCTATTCCCTGTGACCCAAATGTAGACAATTCCCCTTGCTCGCCACAACATTCAGGCTCTGAGGGGTGGTCTGTCTGACCTCTCTTCTTCGAGAGTTTGGAGAGGCAAACATAGAAAATAAACAGTTTAAAACTTAATGTTTAACCTCCCTGTGCTTTACATTAAGTCCCTTTGTCCCTCTATTAGTTTGTTTTACTCACTTTTCTTCACTTCTCTCCCCTCTCTCTATTCTTCCACCCTCAAATTTCTGTCCTCTTGTTCAAAATTTAACCTTCTCTCTGGTTCCCTATCCTCCTACCAAACCATGTTGCCGCACTGTCCACCTCTTTCCATGAGGGAAAGGCCAAAGAACTATAAGGATTCTATATTAAGTGTCTGACCCAGCAATGTTATCTGTCTCTTTTGAGCTCCTTTGTATTCAAGGAGAATAATCCCCCATTTGCCTAAGGAGCAGTGGGTAGGTTTGCAATCAGGTGAAGCCAAGAGCCCCTTCCCCAAATGGACCTCTGAATAGTATTTCCTAGAACAAAGAAAGCAAGAAAAAACCTGCAAGAGGTTCTCTGGTACCAGCTGGGAATGCAGTAATTATTTTCCCATCCTGCAGTTTAAAACCACACACAGTGCCAGACATACACATGTATTACAAGCCTTTACACTCTGTAGTCCACCTAAATGTCCTCGGTGAAACGAGAGGCACAATTAGTTACTCTTAAATGTAACCAACATTGGGTTCTTCTCTTTTCTGTTGTTTTTGTTTTCATTTTTCTTACAAAAGCTTTTCCTCTAGGTCCTTGTTAAAATTCTATTTTGCTTCAGGGCCATGATGACTGGGTGATGGATGTTGCCATTAGCAACGACAAGAAATGGATCCTGTCTGCTTCAAAGGTAAAAGTGGCCAACCTTGGAGTAACGTAAAATCTCTATTGCCTTTGTGAGAATTGTTGATAACAGGAGCGTTATTGTCAAGTAAAATTCTTGGGCAGACTCAGTCGGAGGGCCACACCTGGCCAGGCCATCCTGATCCAGGGAGCTACCTGTACATGGAAGGCAGGTGTGTCTGTCTGCTCATGTGAGGAGTGGCCAGGTATTTCTGTGTCTGAACCACAGACATTTGAGTTTTGCTGGAGCAAGGTCCTGGCCAGACTGGTGAGTGATAAAGCCAACAAGGGGCCTTGGAGGGGAAGGCATCAGCTTGTATACGCTTGTCTACAGACGCATCAGAGACCATCCTGAGGTCCCAGATGGGTCTTCCCTCCCTACCTCGCTACATCCAGGGATTCCCATTCCAACGGCACATAACAGCTAGCCCAGGATATCCCGAGGGCTGTCCTCCAGGTGTGAGCACCAGAGAAGTGGGGAGTCACCTGGCCCCCCACCTTTATTAGAGCCATGTCATTCTGTAGCTTGGGAGTTTCTAGATCTGTGAGACTGTGGGCAAGACTCTGCCTTCCATGAGCAACTTGTTAGGGAGCTAACCCAGGATACCACCACACCTGACAGAAAAACTGTAGTAAATAATACATAATAAAAATAATATGCCTATGTGTTCTTATTTTAATATAAAACTGTGGAAAATGATTATGTCAGTTATGTCTCAGTAAAGCTGGAAAAGAACAAAGTGAAAGTATAAAACAAAATATGAAAATTGGGAGTTCATTTAAAATTGTTTTATTCGTTTTTTTTTTACTTTTTTGTTATATAAATGCTGTTATTTAAACAAAACAACAATACAACTATTTAACAGCAGCAGTTAATGGTAATTTAATAGTAGGACTAGTTAAACAAATATGTTTAAGAAAAATATAAAAATATTTTATAATGTTTTTTTCTGTTATCTGATACAATAATTTATTTAAACTTTAAAATAGTCTTTACTATATATTTAAAATTTTTAGGCTGTATCTGTATATTCTTAAGATACATAAATATAAGACTTTATTAAAAAGATAATATAAATAAAATAGGATTGGTTAATTAGATATCACTTACATTTATTTATATATTATTCCAGCTTTATTGAGACATAGTTGGCATCTAACATTATATAAGTTTAAGGTATACAACCTGTCGACTTGATACACTGACATATTGCCAAATGATTACCACCACAGCATTCGCTCACACCTCCATCATGTCATAGAATTCCCATTTCTTTTTTGTGGTGAGAAAATTTATAACCTATACTCTTATCAAGTTTCAATCACATAATACAACATTATTAACTAAGGTCAACATGCTGTACATTATTAGATCACCCAAAATTACTCATTTTGTAACAGAAGGTTGGCACCCTTTGACCAGCGTCTCCCCATTTCTCCCATCCCCCACTCTTGGTAAACCCTACTATTTGTTTCCATGAATTTGGTGTTTAAAGATTTCAGTCTAAGTGAGATGACTCAGTGTTTGTCTTTCTCAGTCTGACTTATTTCATTTACCATTATGCCCTCAAGTTCTGTTCATGTTGCTGCAAACGGCAACATTTCCTTCTTTCTCATGGCTGAATAACATTCCATTGTGTATACACGCCACATCTTCTTTATCCATTCATCCACTGACAAACACTGAAGTTGTTTCCACATCCTGGCTACTTTGTATCTTGAATAATACAGTGAATGTGGGAGTGCAGATATCACTTTAGGGTCTTGTTTTCATTTCCTTTGGATATATACCTAGAAGAGGAATTGCTGGGTCATATGGTAATTCTATTTTTAATTTTTCAAGGAAACTCCTCACTGTTTTCTGTAGTGGCTGTACCAGTTTACATTTCTACCAATAGTACACAAAGGTTCCCTTTTCTCCACATCCTCACACTTATCTCTTGCCATTTTGGTGATAGCCTTTCTAACAGGTGTGAAGTGGTGATATCTCATTGTGGTTTTTATTTCTCTGATTATTAGTAATACTGAGCATCTTTTTCATGTACCTGTTGGCCATTTGTACGTCTTCTTTGGAGAAATGTCAGTTTCAGTTCCTCTGCTCATTTTTCAATTGTAATTTTTTTCTTACTGAGTTGTATGAGTTCTTTATATATTTTGGATATTAACCCCTTTTCAGATATATGATTTGCAAATATTTTCTCCCATTTCATAGGCCTCCTTATCATTTGGTTTCTTTTACTATGCAGAAGATTTTAGTTTGATATAGTCCCACTTATTCATTTTCCCTTTTGTTTCTTGTGCTTTTGGTGCTATATTTGAAAAATCATTGCCAAGACCAATGTCCATAAGTTTTCCCCTATGTTTTCTTCTAGGAGTTTTACAATATTGGGTCTTATGTTTTTTAAGTTAATTTTTGTGAGTGGTGTGAGATAGGGGTCCCATTTCATTTTTCTGCGTGAGGTTATCCAGTTTTCCCAACACCATTTAAAGAATGAAGAAACTAACCTTTCCCCATTAAATATTATTGGCTCACTTGTCAAATATTAGTTGACTGGATATGTGATAGTTTATTTCTGGGTTCTTTATTTTTATGCCAGTACCTCATTATTTTGATTACTATAGCTTCGTAGTATAGTTTGAAATCAGTAAGTATGGTGTCTCCAGCTTTGTTCTTCTTTCTCAGGATTGTTTCGGCCATTTGGTGTCTTTTGTGGTTCCACAAAAATTGTAGAATTGTTTTTTCTAATTTTATAAAAAATGTTGAAATTTTGATAGAGATTTCATTAAATACATATATGGCTCTGTTAATTCTTTTGATCTAGGAACATGGAATAACTTTGCATTTCTTTGTGCCTTCTTGAACTTCTTTTATCAAAATCTTACAGTTTTCAATATATAGAGCTTGCACTTTTCTGGTTAAAATTATTCCTAAGTACTTTATTATTTTGTTGCGATCTTGAATGGGATTATTTTCTTTTTTCTTTTTCTTATTATTAATATATAAAAACACAACTGATTAAAAAAACAAAATGTGTTTATTGGGATGAATGGCACTCATCTTGATTCAGGGTGCTTTTAGTGATGCTTCCTCCTGAGGGAGCATCCTCTGTAAACCTTGCTTTTCCTCCTGTAGGCTGACAGAGGACAGTGGAGCAGCCAACACACAAAACTACCATTGTGCATGGCTAAAGATGGTGGTGATCTTATAGCATCTCACACCTGTGAAGTAGGAATTGCAGTTCTGCACCAGACACTTCTAGTGTTTCCTCTTCCCTTCTGGAGAGGGATAAAAGAGATCCTTAGTGAGAAGCATGTTGTTGTGGGAAGCTTGTCACTGCTGGAAAGTCTACAACTGATTTCTGTATGTTGATTTTGTATTCTGCAACTTTACCGACTTCGTTGATTACTTCTAACAGTTTTTTGGGGTGTCTTTTGGATTTACTAAATATAAGATTATGTCATCTGTAAACAAAGACAACTTTATTTCTTTCCTTCCACTTTGATTGCCTTTTATTTCTTTTTCTTGTCTGATTGCTCTGACTAGAACTTTCAGTACAATGTTAAATAGGAGGCCTTGCTTAGGGTAAAGATAAACCTTTAATTTTTTAAATTTCTATTATTTTTTATTTTTAATGTATTTTATTGATTATGCTAGTACAGTTGTGCCATTCTCCCCCCTTTATTTCCTTCCTCCCCGCACACCCCATCCCACCTGCATTCCTCCCCTTTAGTTCATGTCCATGGGTCATACACATAAGTTCTTTGGCTTCTACATTTCCTATGCTATCCTTAACCTCTCCCTGTCTATCTTCTACCTACCATTTATGCTACTTATTCTCTGTACCTTTTCCTCTCCTCTCCCCCTCTCACTCCCCCACTGATAACCCTCCACATGATCTCCATTTCTGAGATTCTGTTCCTGTTCTAGTTGTTTGCTTAGTTATTTTTTATTTTTTTTTAAGTTTGGTTGTTAATAGGTGCGAGTTTGTCATTATTTTACGGTTCATATTTTTATCTTCCTTTTCTTAGGTAAGTCCCTTTAACATTTATTATAATAAGGGCTTGGTGATGATGAACTCCTTGAACTTGACCTTATCTGAGAAGCACTTTATCTGTCCTTCCATTCTAAATGACAGCTTTGCTGGACAGAGCAATCTTGGATGTAGGTCCTTGCCTTTCAAGATTTCAAATACTTCTTTCCAGCTCCTTCCTGCCTGTAAGGTCTCTTTTGAGAAATCAGCTGACAGTCTGATGGGAACTCCTTTGTAGGTGACTGTCCCCTTATCCCTTGCTGCTTCTAGAATTCTCTCCTTCATTTGAATCTTGGCTAATGCAATTATGATGTGCCTTGGTGTGTTCCTCCTTGGGTCCAACTTCTTTGGGACTCTCTGAGCTTCCTGGACTTCCTGGAAGTCTGTTTCCTTTGCCAGATTGGGAAAGTTCTCCTTTATTATTTGTTTAAATAAGTGTTCCACTTGCTCCTTGTCTTCCCCTTCTGGTACCCCTAGAATTGGGACATTTAAAGATGTCCTGGAGGTTCCTAAGCCTCTCCTCATTTTTTTGAATTCTTGTTTCTTCATTCTTTTCTGTTTGTTTGTTTCTTTTTTCCTTCTGGTCCACTCCACTGATTTAAGTTCCAGTTTTTCTCCCATCACTATTGATTCTCTGTGCATTTTCCTTCATTTCACTTATTGTAGCCTTCATTTATTCATCTAATTTGCGATCCAAATCAACCAATTCTGTGAGCATCCTGATCACCAGTGCTTTGAACTGTGCATCTGATAGGTTGGCTATCTCTTGCTTGCTTAGATGAATTGGCTCTGGGCTTTGATCTGTTCTCCCGTTTGAGCCATTTGTGGGGTGTGTGTGTGTGTTTTGATCTGGATGAGGCTGTTACATAAGTGAGGGGCAAAGCCTTAGGTGTTCCCCAGGGTGGAGCAGCCCAGTTGCTGGGTTGTGATGCTGTATGTGGGGGTGGGGTCTGAGAGGGAACAATGGCGCTTGCTCTGCTGTCTCTCAGATTCTAGTCCCTTCCACCGCTTACCCCAAGTAAATTGGGCCCTTCTGGTGCTGATTTCTGTGTGGGTGGGCTTGTGTACATTCTGCGACCCTGTGGGTCTCTCCAGCGAACTCTCCTGTGAGGCTGGAAGTCTCTCCTGACACCTCAACCCCCACAAGTGTTTTTAGTTTTTATTTCCTGGTGCTGGGGCCCTGGGTTGCGCAATCTGTCTTACTCTCTGTTTTTGCCTGGACTATCTGTGTGAGAATGTGGGACTGCCTGGTCAGCCAGCTGCCTTGCTCGACCTCACTGGGTCTGCTCATTGCCACCCCGTTCCTGGGGTCTGCTAGCTGCTGCCTGCTCACCCAAGTCCCCCAACCTCCACTTTTTCCTGCTGCGACTCAGCCCCTCTTACTGGTCTGGATGAATGGTTGTCGGACTTCCGTACAGTTCAATTTTCTATCAGTTCCGGTTGTTTTCTTGTTTCTAAATCTTTGTTGTTCTTAATTCTGGTTGTGTGAAGAGGCACAGTGTGTCCACCTACGCCTCCATCTTGGCCAGAAGTCTGTAATTTTGATTTGCTTTTCCCTGATGACCAATAGTGTTGAACATCTTTTCATGTGCTCATTGGCCACTTACATATCTTCACTCTCCTGGTGCATATTCTTTGAGGCACAAAAGTTTTACATTTTTATGAAGTCCAGTTTATCTATTTAGTATTTTGTTGCTTGAGTTTTGGCGTTAGATCTAAGAAACCACTGCCTAGTTTGGTGTTACATAGATTTACCCCTGTGTTTACATCTAAGTTTTCTAGTTCTTCTATTTTCACAATTTTAGGCCTTGGTACCCTGGTAAAAAATAATTGACCATAAATATGAGCGTTTATTTCTGGACTCTCAATTCTATTCCATGGAGCTATGTTTCTATCCTTGTTCCTGAACCACCCTGTACTGATAACTGTAGCTTGCAGTAAGTTTTGGTATAGGGAAGTTTGAGTCCTCCAAAGTGTTCTTGTTCAAATTGTTTTGGCTCTTCTAGGTTCTTTGAATGTCCATATGGATGTTAGGACCAGTTAGTCAATTTCTGCAAAGGAATCAGCTGGGATTATCGTAGGGATTATGTTGAATCTGTAGATCATTTTGGGGGGTATTGTTAAGTTAGCAATATTAAATTTTCTGATTCATTGAACATGAGATGTGTTTTGATTTGTTTATATCTTCTTTAGTTTCAACAATATTTTTTAGGTTCTAGTCTGTGAGCTTTGCACTTCTTTTGTTAAATCTATTCATAAGCATTTTATTATTTTTGGTGCTAAATGGAATTGTTTATTTAATTGCATTTTCAGATTGTTCATTGCAAATATATAAAAATACAATTGATTTTTGTGTATTGACTTTTATATCCAGCAATCCTACTGAGCTATTAGTTCTAATGTTTTTTAGTGGATTCCTTAGGATTTTCTATGTACAAGGTCATGTAATCTTCAAATACATTCTCAAATAGAGTAAATAAATACTGTTACCAACTGACGAATAGATAACTAGAATCTGGTATATGCAGGCAATGAAATATTATTCGGCAGCAAAAAGAAATGAAGTACTGATACATGTTACAACATGAATAAACTTTGAAAAAAAATACACTAAGTGAAATAAGCCAGTCACACAAACTGTATGTGATTTGATTACATCTTTTTACTTCTTTTACAATCTGGATGCCTTATATTTCTTCCCCACCCCTACATTGGTGTCTTTGTGGAAGATGAAAAACTTCTGAATAATTTAGGACTTGCATGTCTCGTCCCAGACTCACTTACCATGTGTGCTTTTCATAGCCCCTTCTCCACCAAACCTAATCCCTAATTATTTTCTGCCTGCTGTGCAGGATGCTTTTGTTTTGATGCCTTTTATCTGTCATTAAACACAGTTGCATAGCCTCCCTTTCTGGTAACATCTGGGTCATGCTGGCATTGCTCTTGCACTTGTTCTCATTTTCATTACCCTAACTCTTACAAAACATGATTGTGATATTCACAATGTTAAAAATTCTACCAGCATTATCTTGAAACAAAGCACAGCAACTAATCCATAGGTAGAATCAAAGGCAAACTGTTAAAACTCAGAATTACAATGCAGTTAGGTTAGATAGTTAAGTTGTAGCACTGGGAATGAATCACAATACTGTAATGCATGTGTCAGACTCATTTTCACTGGGGGCCACATCAGCCTCGAAGTTGCCTTCAAAGGGCCAAATGTAATTTTAGGACTGTAAAAATGTAACTACTCCTTAACAGTTAAGCCAGAGCTCGGGGCTGCTGCTAGGTAGAAACAAGGTGCTGGGCCAGATAAAACAAGATGGAGGGCCGGATTTGGCCTGTGGGCCTTGTGTTTGCCACCTGTGCTATAATGGATAATCTATGATTGTGAACTGCGAATTATGGAAAACAGTGATTGACCTGTGGAAGGTGAATCATCTATGTATATCCATTTGGCATTAAAAATATTTTGCTTTCAGCTCCTATTTTTGAGGCCATCGCTGAAAAATGGGACTTTATGCATCTTGAGAGGGGTTTGCTGGTCCATGGGACTTGCAGAGCAAAAGCTGGAAAGGTGCTGGAGAAACTGAGACAGTTGGTTGCCCTAACTCCGCTCCTCTATAGGTCAAGGTTCTCCATACATAGCCTGATGCGATGCAGCTCCCTGGGTTGCCCCAGCCTAACAAAGCTCACTTTTGTGACTGCTGTTTTGCTGTTTAACTTGTTCTAGGATACGACCATGAGACTATGGAATATTGAAGAAATTGACAACATTCCTTTGGTAATGCAGCACAAAAAGGCCCTGGGCTTAAAGGTGAAACAGGTTGGTTTTGGGTAAAATAAGGCACGATGAAAGCTACAAATTAATAAGGCACATTACTACTACAAATTAATTTATTCTTTGAAGAAACATTTATTGAGCAACTGGGGGTAAAACCATGAACAAACAGATTGGAATCCTTTCCCTGAGGGAGCTTAAATTTTAAAAGGGGAGAAAAACAAAGATATAAGAAAAATATTTAGTGAGTCACATGGCAATAAGTAATTTGGAGAAAAATAACATAGGGAAGGGGAATGAGAGTGCTAGAAGTTGCTCTGTTTCAAAGGGTAGACAGGATAGGTTTATTAAGGTGACAGTTGTTCAAAGACCTGAAGGTGGTGACGGAGTGTGATGTGCAGATGTTTAGGGGAAGAACTTCACAGCAGAGGGAACAGCCAGTGTGGAGACCCTGAGTCAGGAGTGAGCCTGATGTATGTGAGGACTGATTTGAGTGGGCAGGGCTGGGAAATGAGGCCTGAGGGAGCACTAAGCATGCAGCTGGACACTGTGTGAGCCTCCTACACTCTGGCAGCAGACACTCTGGCCAGGCCCCCAGTGCCCCATTTCCCATGGAGGGGGCTCAGGTGCTTGTTTCTCTAGCGAAAGATCATGGTGGTAGAGTGGACATACCTTCTGCATCCCCAGGTGCATCCAGGGCTGGCTACAGAGGTTCTCCCTGGGCAGTGGAGGCCTGTCCCCACTAGGACCACAGACCAGACACCTGGCTGCCACCTTAAGAGGCTGAGGAATCTATGCTGGGCCCTCTTGAGTCTTCCTTCCCTTAGAATCCAACAGCCACCTAAGCTTGTCTCCTCTCAGGAGGTCTGGCTGGGAGCCACTGCTTCTGGGAATGTCTAATTTGGAAACAGCACTGTGGGGCAGGGAAGTGAGGGGTGGGACCACATGGACCTCATCTTTGTGGCCAGCTGGTTCTCATGGCCTTTGTGGTCATGTTGGCCCTCAGGCTTGGAAGCTGACTGGCTACAGAGCAGTGCTTGTCCCTGTCATTCTGGGGTTGGGACATGAGAAATTATACTGTAAAATAAAGATGGTTTAATTAAAAAAAAAAAAAAAGGCTGGGTTTTCTCAGAAGCTGGATTTCTCAGAGGGCCTGCTCCATGCAGGGTTTGCCCCAACTCTCCTCCAGTCCTCAGGTTCCTGAAATAGGCAAGGGTGGCTTGGGGTGCCAGAGCAGGGGCATGCCACCTTGCAGGCCTGAGATCCCAGGCCATGGTGTTGCTCGCTTGTTTGTGGAAAGCAGATGCAGTGAGTGAGCTCTGCTTTGGCATCCACTGTTCTCTGTGTGCTTTGGCCAGAAACAGGCTCCAATATGGAGGAGGATACTTAGCATGTTCATCATCTAGTAAAAATTCCTGCTTTTTCAGAAATCTTGCTTATTTGCTTCTCATGGTTTTGTAAAAGTGAGGTGCCCCCAGGATGTCAAGGAATTAGGATATCTCCTTTGCTCCATAGCTCTGCTATCCACAGAGCAAAGGATGCGATTGGACCCCTCCTCCTGGTCCTCTTTACTGCCAAATGGCTTGCCACTCCTGATGCCAGGACCCTTATGGCAGGAGACACAAGCTGGAAGTATCTGCATAACTTCCGGGAGGGAGAGAGAAAGAAATCTGTGCTCACACTTTCTCAGTGGCCTATAATTTCCATCCTTGTCTGGGGAGAGACCCCAGAGAGGAGAGGCATCTCTCACCCTGACCTAACCCAAAGTGGTTGGATCAGGTGGGAGAATTCTAACTGCATACCTTGATCCTCTCTGACTAGCACCTCCTCTCTGCTTTTTAAATATTTCATGTCAGTGTGAAGAATGTGACAGGCCTTTCTCCAACTATGAAAGTGACATCTTTTCTGAAATAGTCACCAAATGTGTGTTCTGCCGGATGGATGCACAACACTTGTCAGCAGAGACCTCATCGTCACCAGAAAAGGAGTCATCAGCAAGCGGGTACAGCCTGGGCGAGGATGACTGATGGCTACCTGATCCTTTGAGTGACTTGAGCACAGGCCACCTGTCATGTAGGGGTCAGGGCTCTGCAGAGATCTTTCTCTGGGGCCCTTCCCTGGCTGGGTGGGCCTACAGAGTGAGGCAGGGGCCAAGCCCTCAGTGGGCTCCCACCACCATGCCACCACCTCAGCTCTAGTCCACCTTTTTTTTTCTTTTCTTTTTTCACAGCACCCTTATTGAATGGGATTGGATGCTATGCTTTTAGTTTTTAGGCAGAATAAACTTAGATCCTTTTGGAAAACTAGTGTGCATGTGAATTCCAAAAGCATTTTTGTTATTTATAAGCTTATGTCTTATTCATCCAGACACATCTGCATTCCCATTCTAGTCTCCGGAGTTGCCTGGTAAGGCAGCCCTCTGGGGCTGGCACTAGCAGCCCCTGAGTAAGGGCTTGTGCAATGAAGAGAGGAGTGTGTGGGGCCCCCTCTGTGGAGGAGACTGTAGATGCCTCCCTGTCTAATGCTCCCAGATGGCCACCTGCCCAGAGCAGAGGAAGGTCTGATTAGACAGGCATGTGGTGGGCTTTTCATCGCAGAATGTTTCATGCTCTCCACTCCAGACTTTTCCATTTCCAGCATGCCTCTTCCTGCTTCCACAGCATATCTACAACATAATTACTTCAGAAGTGAAGGTGTCAGCTGACAAACATAAAGGGCTCCCTTTTGCATTTGGTATTGCTCACATTTCTGTCAAATATCATTCACATGCCCCTAGGTCCACTTTAAAAGCTTAATTGCAGGACTGCTTTATTTAGTGTCAGTTGACTAGCATCCAATAATTCTACCCAGGAGCATATTAACCTTATAGTCACTCTTTGGGCAAGTCCTGTGCTTTGTGCTGTCCTCCTCAGTCACAACCCTAGTGACTGCTCAGACTTGAGCTGGCTGGTCAATATTATCCATTCATGGAATGATGTATGAACATGTCAAAATTCTAATTCACGCTCTCTCAGCCATTCGGCTCTCAAAGAAGAAAAGTCCTATTGCTAGTGGTCTCCGTTTTCCAACATATAGATGTATACTTCCCTTTTCTGTGGAGGATGGGTGGACTACTACACTAACACTGCCCTCACTGATGGGCACTTAGGTTGTTTCTTGTTTGTTTGCTGTTACAAATAATACTGGAGTGAATCTTCTTGTGCATATATATTTTTTCAGAAATTTACATTTCTGTGGAGGAGACTCTCCCAGTCCTCTCCCAGTGATTGCTGGGTGAATGGATTAGCAGGGTATGGTTTTACTGTTGTTCAAAGGCTCTCTCAAGTGTTGGGACAACGTCGCTGATATGTCTGAGTAAGGAGACCCAGACTGGGCAAGTGAGAAGACTAGATGGGTAGGGCCTTGCCTGGCAGCAGAATCCTCCCCATGACTGGTTTTGGTGCTCCAAAGCCAGTAGCCCAGGTGCCTTGAAGCTCTCGATTCCTGTGTCCCCGGACTCTTCCCCTTTCAAACGTGGGTCTGGTCTCGACAGGCGGGTAGATGAGCCTCCAGGATGACAGGGCTTTTGATACCAATGGTCAGAGTGAGGCCGAGGTGGTGCGCCGAGGAGGGCGCCAGTGCGATGGGTACGATGCGTGGTCACCGTGGGACCTCCTCAGCGTGTGTGCCCAGGCCCATGGCCGGGGTAGTGGGCAGCCCGGCAGCACTAGTGGGGCGGGGATCTCCGGAGTGGGAGGTGATTCGACCTCGTGTGACAGCCCGGTGGAGTTCCCTGAGTCAGCTTTGGAGGGCAAGAAGGCCCGGACCTTGAACAAACATCCTCCAAAGAAGGAAGCCACCCTAGCTTCAAGGCCCAACGAGGACATTCTGAGGACATAAAGAGACCCGGAAGAGGAACCTGTTCCAATTCCGCTCACTGCGCGCAGCGGGAGCTTCAGATCTTGTCCTAGAGCCCTACCTCGGCGACCAGCGTAAAAGCCTACACCACGCATGCGCTGGCCACCAGCAAAACTTGTGCGCATGCGTGTGATTGGTGGCGTAAATACTAATGAGGTACAGAGTATCGCGGTACCTGTGCGGGCGGCGCCGTGGCTTAGTTGGTTAAAGCGCCTGTCTAGTAAACAGGAGATCCTGGGTTCGAATCCCAGCGGTGCCTCAACCGAGCGTCTCGGCTCACTTTTTGCCCATTTCCAACTTTATTTGGCTCCTCTACTCTACTCCTTCCCGTTTTGGGGGTGTGAAGGTGGTTCTGAGGAGTCATTTTAGCCTACCCCATTCCGGCGGGATGGGCTCTAACCCTCCCTGGAGTCCTCCCCTCAGGTATCCGAGAGCTGCAGCACGTCTTCCACTTCTTTGACTGACCAGAGTGGACACCCCCAGGGGGCGTCGCGGTCTCCTCGGTTGCAGCGATGTGTGAGGGTCCGGGGAAACACTCCCACCGAGGCAACTACGGCCTGGGGTGGGGCGCGGTGGGGTGCAGTGGGGCGGGGTACAGCGGGGCGATAGGGTGGAGCTGATATTCTTTGCGGCTGCGGTGGGTAGAGGAGCCAGAGTGTCCTCTGCAGATTTCTCCCAGCAGCGGCAGACTGGACGCCGCGCCTGAGTCTCTCTCTCAAGTCTGCTAACTTTCTCCTTATAGTCGCTGCCACCATTTCACAGATGGAAGACAGGGACTTAGTGAGGTCAAATGAGGCCCAAAGTCGGGGGGACTGAATCCAGTCGTCATGTCCCCAAGGATGATCAAAGTATGAAAACTCTTGGGGAATGGATCTAGCAGTACTCTGAGTTTGGAGCCAGCTTCTCCAGAGGGCCAGTGTGAGGCTTCGCCCTAAGGTCTGAGCTGGGTAAAAAAACAAGGTCGGGGGCGGTGGTGGGGTGCCTCACGCAGAGCAATTGCAGCGAAGTCTCTGGGGCACGGTGAGGCACTGGAAATTTTTTTAAAAAGTTACCCAGGAATGTTGATGTAAAACTCAAAATTCATGTCAGTCGCAATAGGAGTTTCAATGAGCTGCAGAAATTGTAATGATGGCATCAGCCGGTGTTCCCAACAGTCAAATTCACCTGTCCCAGAAGCAGCTCTTCTCTTTGTTTCTCCCAAGGGTGTGGGTTTATTATCTGTTTTTTAAATTTTGTTTGGGGGTCAATTTCTTAACCTTTACAGCTTGGTTGTTTTTATTGACATTGCAAAGAACAACCCGTTGCAGATCTGATAGGAACATCAGAGATGAGTTTATTGGTAACGGGGCTTGAATGGGGCAGTAGTTTTCTGGCACGTTTTTACTGCTAACCTGAGGTATTAGGTTGGCCAAAAAATTTGTTTTGTTTTGTTTTCCTGTGTGATGGCCCTAGTAGCACTTAGTTGTTTAACTTCATTTGAAACAGTTTTGTTAGATTGTATTGTGACAGCTGTCATATCAGTGTGCGTTAAAAACTTATCGAATTTGCTGAATTTTTATGTAGCCATTTTCATATTGAAGATGGAAGAAAATATGCAACATTTTTGGCATATTATGCTGTATTATTTCTGGAAAGGTAAAAAGCAACTGAAACTCAAAAAGAAATGTACCGTGTGTGAAGAAGGTGCTGTGACTGAGCCGATGGGTCAAAGTGGTTTTGCGAGAAGTTTCATTCTGGCGACCAGTTGAAGTTGATAGCAATCAAATGGAGATGTTAACTGAGAACAACCAGCTTCTACCATGCGAGAGGTAGCTGACATAAAATATCCAAATTAATACAGTTATTGGTGAAAATTAAAAATGTGTCTTTTATTTTACAGAAAAAAAACCCTAAATGAACTTTTTGAGCATTTGCTTATTGGGTGGCCAAAAATTTTAATTTCGTTCAAAGAAATTTTTTTCTTTTTTAGTTTTCAGAGTATGTTTTGCACATTTTTTGTAAAATTTATCCCTCAGTATTTTCTTCTGTTTGATATTACTTATTGTAAATGGATTTGTTTTCTTAGTTAGATTTTCAGATTATTTATTGCAAATGTATAGAAATACAGTTGATTTTGTATTTTAATCTTAAATCCTACAATCTTGCTAGACTTGTTTATTAGTTCTAATAGGTTTTTAGTAAATTCCTTAGAGATCTTCTATTTCCTTGGATTTTCTATATACAAATTCTGTTTTGTGAATAATTTTACTTTTCTTTTTTCATTCTGAGTGTCTCTTATATAATTTTCATGCTTAATTGCTTTGGCTAGAACCTCCAGTACAATATTAAATAGAAATGGTGAGAGCACACATTTTTTATTTGTTTTTTTTTTTTTTTCTGATCTTAGGGGCATCCAGTCTTTCATACTTCATACTTTATGAAATAATGATGTAAGCTGTAGATTTTTCATAGAAGCCTTTTATCAGGTTGAAGAAGTTTGATTAGGAAGTCCCTTTGATTCCTAAGTGGTTGACTGTGTTGAATTTTGCCAAATGCTTCTTTTGCTTGTTAAAATGACTATGTGGTTTTTATTTTTTCCTACTGATATGGTGTATTATGTTAATTAGTTTTCAGATGTTAAGCCAGCCTTGCATTACTGGTTTAATTATCATGTGCATGTGTTTTTAACATAAATGATCAACTTGAAAGACTTTCCAGATGGTGGGTGCCCTTGGTTTCATTATATTCTCATTTACCACTTCCCAGGCATCCAGATTTGGCTATGTGGCTATTACATGAATCAGAAGACCCCTCTCTTGCTGGATTTTGGGGTGGTGTGGAGTTTTTTATTTGTTTTGTTTTGTTTTTTTTTCTGAATGTCACCACAATAGACAAAGCTGGGATGGCACTTCCCTCACACACAGGTTTTTTGTGCCGGAGTTTTTTTTTTTTTTTTTTTTTTTAGTTTTTAATTGATTTTAGAGAGGAGGAGGGAGAGAGAAAGAGAAAGAAACATTGACTTGTTGTTTGACTTATTTATGCATTTGTCGGTTAATTCTTGTATGTGCCTTGATCTGGGATCAAACCCACAACCTTGGTATATCAGGATGACACTAACCAACTGAGTTGCTAGGCCAGGGCCTATGTGCATGTGAGTTTTTCAAAGACAAAGTTGAGAGAGGATTTCTGAGTATAGTATGTACAAGCCACACTGATTTCCCCCTCCTTGAGCTTTTCTGGAGTACCCATTCCTTCATACCCTGCTAGAACTGGAGACTGTCAATATCAGGGACAGTTTAGTAAAATGCTATCTCATTGTTATTTTAATCCATATTTTTCTTGCTTACAAAGTGGAGTTGGAGATCCTTTCAGATGCTTATTGGACATTTGTATGTCTTCTGTGAACTGCCCGTTTATGTCCTTTGCTCAGTATTTTAGTTGTGTTGTTTTTCTTACAGATTTGTAAGTGGAATTTATATTAGATAAGAATCCTTTGCCTTTTATAGATGTAGTCAATCTTATCTCTTAGTCTGTCATTTGCCTTTTGACTTTGTGGGAGTCTTTCATCTTTTCATTTAGTTATATTATCTTTCAAGTCCTTTGATCAGTTTACAGTGTTCTTAATCTAGGTCTTGCATGTTTCTTGCAAGGTATGGTGAATGGGACAATTTTCCTGTTAATTAAAAAATATATATTTTATTGATTATGCTACTATAGTTGTCCCATTTTTTCTTCCCTTTTATCCCCCTCCACCTTGTACCATCCTCCCTCCAGCATTCCCCCTGCCTTAGTTAATGTTCATGGGTCATACATATAAGTACTTTGGCTTCTACATTTCCTATACTATTCATAACCTATCTCTGTCAGTTTTGTTCCTATCAATTGTACTTCTTATTCCCTGTGCCTTTTCCCCAGTTCTCCCCCTCCCCCTCCCCACTGATAACCCTCCATTTGATCTCCATTTCAATGATTCTGTTCCTGTTCTACTTGTTTGCTTAGTTTTTTTTTTTTTTTTGGTTCAGTTGTTGATAGTTGTGAGTTTGTTGTCATTTTACTGTTCATAGTTTTGAGCTTCTTCTTTGTCTTATATAAGCCCCTTTCACATTGCATATAATAAGGGCTTAGTGATGATGAACTCCATTAACTTGACCTAATCTGGGAAGCACTTTATCTGCCCTTCCATTCTAAATGCTAGCTTTGCTGGAGAGAGTAATTTTGGATGTAGGTCCTTGCCTTTTATGGCTTGGAATACTTCTTTCCAGTCCCTTCTTGCCTGCAAGGTTTCTTTTGAGAAATCAGCTGATAGTCTTATGGGAATTCCTTTGTAGGTAACTGTTTACTTTTCTTTTGCTGCTTTTAAGATTCTCTCCTTCTCTTTAATCTTGGGTAATATAATTATGATGTGCCTTGGTGTGTGCTTCCTTGGGTCCAACTTCTTTGGGACTCTCTGAGCTTCCTGGACTTCCTGGAAGCCTATATCCTTTGCTGGATTGGGGGAGTTCTTCATTATTTTTTAGATGACTTTTCAACTTCTTGCTCTTTCTCTTCTCCCTCTGGCACCCCTATGATTCAGATGTTGGAATGTTTCAAATTGTCCCAGATGTTCCTAAGCCTCTCTCCATTTTTTTGAATTTTTGTTTCTTCATCTGTTCTGGTTGAATGTTTATTTCTTCCTTCTGTTCCAAACCATTGATTTGAGTCCTGGTTTCCTTCCTTTTACTGTTGGCTCCCTTTACATTTTTCTTTACTTCATTTTGTATTGCATTCACTTCTTCCTTTATTTGACATCCATACTCAGTCATTTTTGTGAGCATCCTATAGTGTTTTGAACTTTGCATGTGATAGGTTGGCTATCTCCCCGTTGCTTAGTTCTTCTTCTAGAGTTCTGATCTGTTCTTTCATTTGGGCCATATTTCTTTGTCTTGGCACACCTGTTACATTTTAAGGGGCAGAGGCTTAGGTATTCTCCAGGGCGGGGCAACCCACATGGTTGTGTTGTCACACTATATGTGGGGGAGGGGTTAGAGAGGGAACAATGCCGCTTGCTCAGCCCTTGGCCAGCTTTTAGTAACCTCTGCTACCCACAAGCTAATTGAGTCCTTCTGGTGCTGATTCCCAGGTGGGTGGCTTTGTGTACATTCTTGGACCTGTGGGTCCCTCCAATGGACTCTCCTGTGAGACTGGGTGTTTATCCTGCTGCCACAACCCCCACAGGTTTTTACAGCCAGATGTTTTGAGGCTTTATTTACCCATGCTGGCATCCTGGGTTGCGTGGTCTGTCTCACTCCCCAGTTGTTTTTCCCAGTTTATCCACATTGAATGTGGGACCACCTGGTCTGCCAGCCATGGTCTCACCCACCTGGTCTGGCAGCCGCCACCTTGCTGTGTGTCCTTTCTGCTCCAGCTACTCATCTCTGTTCCTCCTACCAATCTGGATGAATGTTTTTTCTTCAGCTCGTTGGTTGTTGGATTTCTATACAGTTTTATTTTCTGGAAGTTCTGGTTGTTTTTGTTTTTAAATTGGTTGTTGTCTTTCTTTTGGTTGTGTGAGGACACAAAGTGTATGTACTTATGCCTCCATCTTGGCCAGAAGTGCAAGAATGGACTTCTGATGCTTATACCAATGTAGATAAAATTGTACATTGTACAGTATGGAGGTTATGATTCCATTTATATGAATGTTGAGAAAATGCCAGTTAATCTATAGAGAGCAGATCAGTAGTTGCCTATGTGGTTGAGGGACTGATGGAGAAGTGTCACAAAAGAACTTTTGGGGGTGATGGAAATGCTCTTTATCTTGGTAAGGATGTGGGTATTTTTTAAAAAACTCGTTTAAAATTGTACACCTAAGATCTGATCACTTCATTAAATGAAAGTGAATCTCATTTAAAATGTTACAACAATCAAAGTCATGTTGACAGCAGTCTGGATCTTCATCCCAGTCTACCCACCCTCAGTTCCACACAGTTTTTACTCTTCTTGCCCATTGCCTATGTCCTCATTGCAGGCCTCAATTTGGCGGCTGCTTCATCACCCCCTATTTCTACCTCCTGTTAAATTCCAGCCTAAGGGGTTCCAGATAAAGGGTCATCTGGGCTAGTTGAGCATGAATGTGCACACTCTATTAGCTGCTCCCCGGGAAGTCCAAAGATGGCACTGGCTTTGGGTGGGGTGGCTCCAGGGTCTCTGGCAATGCCTTAAGGACCCACTCATTCTCCTTCTCTTGGCTCTGCTTCCTTTGGGGCTACTTCCATTTCAGGTAGGAGAGGAATTGGCTGCCAGTGGCCCCAGACTGACATCCCACTGCCTCACCTGCTCAGGGTAGAGTTTCCCATTGCTTTGAAATCTTGGGCTGAGTTGGTAAGCCAGAGTTGAGTCTCAAGCTTTTCCTGGATGTGATCTCTGAGATCAGGGACACGAATAGAAAATGTGCAATGATTAGCTCAGGTCTGGGTCACAGGTGGGTCCCTGGGCCTGCAGGGTGGGGGTATGGTTGCCAGTCAGCTCCACTCACCACCTGGGCTGAACAGAGGGCGCAAAGACAACCAGGAGCAAGGGAAGGAAGGCTGGGGTGGCAAAGTCCACAGTGTCCCCTTGTGGTCCTGGTGACACATAAGCATGTGCTCCTGAATGACTTGAAAGACCCTCTAGGGGACCCTTGAAAAATCCCTTCATTGCTGAGCAGAAAAATAAAACAAAGCAATAAACGTAGGAAGAAAGATACATGCAATGGGATAGTATTATGCTTACAAAAACCTCCAAGACCACCCTGACCCACGTGGCTCAGTTGCTTGGTCGTTGTCCCACAAAGCAAGGGGTCACTGATTCAACAACTGATGTTTCTCTTCCTCTCTTTTCCCCTCCTTTCCCCCCACCCTGTCAAAAAGCAAAACAAAACAAAAAACCCAAGACCAAAGTTGAATGGTGTATTTTCTATGAGTACACATATAGGCATGTTAAACAAATTTTCTCTTTTTTTATTTTTTAAAATTTATTTTAATTGTTGTTCTTGTACAGTTTTCTGTCTTTTACTCCCATCCCAGCCCACTGCCCCAGCCCTCCCCACCTCCCTCCGATTTCCACCCTCCCTAGTTTTTGTCTGTGTGTCCTTTATACTTGTTCCTGTAAACCCTTCCCCTTTTCCCCTGAAATTCCCTCCCCTCTCTCCTCTGGTGACTGTCAGCCTATTCTCAATTTCAGTGTCTTTGGTTATATTATGCTTGTTTGTTTGTTTTGTTGATTAGGTTCCTGTTAAAGGGGAGATCGTATGGTATTTGTCTTTCACTGGCTTATTTCGCTTAGCATGATACTCTCCAATTCCATCCATGCTGTTGCAAAGGGTATGAGCTCCTTCTTTCTTTCTGCTGCATAGAATTCCATTGTGTAAATGTACCACAGTTTTTAGATCCATTCATTTACTGATGGGCACCTAGGTTGCTTCCAACACTTGGCTATTGTAAATTGTGCTGCTATGAACATAGGGCTGCATCAGTTCTTTTGAATTGGTGTTTCAGGGTTCTTAGGATATAGTCCTAGCAGTGGAATTGCTGGGTCAAAAGGTAGATCCCATTTTTAGTTTTCTTAGAAAATTCCATACTATTTTCCGTAGTGGTTGCGCCAGTCTGCACTCCCACCAACAGTGCACTAGGGTCCCCTTTTCTCCACAACCTCTCCAACACTTGCTGTTTGTTGCTTTGTTTATGAAGGCCATTCTGCCTGGTGTCAAGTGGTATCTCATTGTGGTTTTAATTTGCATCTCTCTGATAGCTAGCAGTATTGAGCATCTTTTCATGTGTCTGTGGATCCTCTGTATGTCCTCCTTGGAGAATTGTTTGTTCAAGTCCTTTGCCCATTTTTTACTTGGGTTGCTTGTCTTCTTAGAGTGGAGTCATGTGAGTTCTTTATATATTTTGGAGATTAAACCCTTGTCTGAAGTATCATTGGCAAATATGTTTTCCCATACAGTTGATTCTCTTTTTATTTTAATACTGTTTTCTTTAGCCGTGCAGAAGCTTTTTATTTTGATGAGATCCCATTTGTTTATTCTTTCCTTTATGTCCCTTGCTTTAGGGGACATATCAGTAAAAATGTTCCTGTGTGAAATATCTGAGATTTTCCTGCCTATGTTCTCTTCTAGGACTTTAATGGTGTCACAGCTTATATTTAAATCTTTTATCCATCTTGACTTTATTTTTGTGTATGGTGTAAGTTGGTGCTTGAGTTTCATTTTTTTGCACATAGCTGTCCAGTTCTCCCAACACCACTTGTTGAAGAGGCGATTTTTACTCCATTTTATGTAGCTGCTCCTTTTGTTGAATATTAATTGACCATAGAGATTTGAGTTTATTTCTGGGCTCTCTGTTCTATTCCACTGGTCCACGTGCCTGTTTTTATGCCAGTACCAGGCTGTTTTGATTACAGTGGCCTTGTAATACAGTTTGGTATCAGGTATTGTGATCCCTCCTACTTTGCTTTTCTTTCTAAAAACTGCAGCAGCTATTTGGGGTTGTTTATGGTTCCATATAAAGTTTTGAAGTGTTTGTTCTATGTATGTGAAATATGCCATTGGTACTTTAATAGGTATTGCATTGAATTTGTAAATCGCTTTGGGTAGTACGGACATTTTGATGATGTTGATTCTTCCGATCCATGAACACGGTATATGCTTCCATTTGTTTGTGTCTTCCTTGATTTCTTTCTTCAGTGTTGTGTAGTTTTCTGCATATGGGTCTTTTACCCCCTTGGTTAGGTTTATTTCTAGGTATTTTATTTTTCTTTTTGCTATATCAAATGGGGTTTTTTTCTTGATTTCTGCTTCTGCTGTTTCATTGTTGGCATACAAAAATGCCTTTGATTTCTGGATATTGACTTTGTATCCAGCTGTTTGGCCAAATTCATTTATTAAGTCAAGCAACTTTTTGGCCAAGTCTATAGGATTTTCTATATACACTATCATGTCATCTGCAAACAATGATAGTTTTGTTTCCTCCTTTCCGATTTGGATACCTTTTATTTCCTTTTCTTGTCTAATCGCTATGGCTAAGATTTCTAATACTATATTGAATAGAAGTGGTGAAAGTGGACATCCTTGTTTTGTTCCTGATCTTAGTGGAAAAGATTTTAGTTTTTGCCCATTGAGTATGATGTTGGCTGTAGGTCTCTCATATATGGCCTTTGTTATGTTGAGGAATGGTCCCTCTATTCCCACTTTGCTGAGTGTTTTTATCATAAATGGGTGTTGTACTTTATCAAAAGCTTTTTCCACATCTGTTGATATGATCATGTGATTTTTGTCTTTGCTTTTGTTTATGTGATGTATTACATTTACTGATTTGTGAATATTGAACCATCCTTGCATCCCTGGGATGAATCCCACTTGGTCATGGTGTATGATCTTTTTAATGTATTGTTGGATACAATTTGCTAATATTTTGTTGAGGATTTTAGCATCTATGTTCACCAGTGATATGGGACTGAAGTTTTCTTTCTTTGTTGTGTCTTAATCTGGTTTTGGGATTAGGATGATGCTGACTTCATAAAAAGAGTTTGGGAGTCTTCCATCATTTTGGATTTTTGGGAATAGTCTGTGAATCATAGGGGTTAACTCTTCCTTAAATGCTTTGTAGAATTCTCCTGTGAAACCATCTGGTCCAGGGCTTTTGTGTGTCAGGAGTTTTTTGAGTTTACTGCTTCAATTTCATCTGGTGTTATTGGTCTGTTCAGGCTTTCTGCTTCTTCTTCATTGAGTTTTGGAAGATTATATTTTTCTAGAAACTTGTCCATCTCACCTAGGTTTTCAAATTTCTTGGCATATAGTTTTTCATAGTAATTTCTTACACACCTTTGTATTTCTGTGGTGTCAGTTGTAATCTCTCCTCTTTCATTTCTGATTGTGTTTATTTGGGTCCTCTCTCTTTTTTTCTTGATGAGCCTGCTTAAAGGCTTGTCGATTTTGTTTATCTTTTCAAAGAACCAGCTCCTAGATTCATTGATCCTTAGAATTGTGCTTTTAGTTTCTATATCATTCAATTCTGCTCTGATCTTTGTTATTTCCTTCCTTCTACTTTCTCTGTGCTGTCTTTGTTGTTGTTCCTCGAGTTCTTGTAGGCGTAGGGTTGGGTTGTTGGTTTGAAATGTTTCTATCTTTTTTAGGTAGGCCTGTATTGCTATGAACTTCTGTCTCGGAACTGCCTTTGCTGTGTCCCATAAGTTTTGGGTCATTGTGAGTTCATTTTCGTTTGTTTCCAGAAACTTTTTGATTTCTCCCCTAATTTCATTCTTGACCCATTCATTGTTTAATAGCATGCTATTCAATCTCCATGATTTTGAGTGTTTTGGGTTTTTCCCCTTGGGGTTCGTTTCTAGTTTCAGTCCCTTGTGGTTGGCGAAAATGCTAGTTATGATTTCAATTTTTCTTGAATTTGTTGAGGCTTGTTTTGTGTCCTATCATGTGATCTATCTTTGAAAATGTTCCGTGTACATTTGAAAAGAATATGAATTTAGTTTCTTTGGGATGAAGGGTTCTATATATATCAGTTAAGTCCATTTCATCTAGAGTGTTGTTCAATGCCACAATGTCTTTGTTGATATTTTGTTTGGAAGATCTGTCCATTTTTGACAGTGGGGTGTTAAAATCCCCTACTATAATTGTGTTGCTGTCAATATCTTTCTTGAAGTCCTCTAAGATTTTCTTGATGTATTTAGGTGCTCCTATGTTGGGTGCATATATATTTACAATGTTTATGTCTTCTTGGTGGGTTCTTCCCTTGTGTAGTATGAAGTGACCTTCTGGGTCTCTCCTTATGGCCCTTCTTTTGAAGTCTGTTTTGTTTGATACGAGTATTGCTACCCCAGCGTTTTTCCCCTGTCCGTTTGCTTGGAAAATTTGTTTCCAGCCCTTCACTTTGAGTCTGTGTAGGTCTTTTGTCCTGAGGTGGGTCTCTTGTAGGCAGCGTATGTGTGGGTCATGCTTTCTTATCCATTCAGCTATTCTATGTCTTTTGATTGGAGCATTTAATCCATTTACATTTAAGGTTATTATTGATAGGTACTTAATCATTGCCATTTTTGTACCTGTGTTCCTCTCTCTCTCTCTCTCTCTCTCTCTCTCTCTCTCTCTCTCTCTCTCTTCCTTCCTGTCCTTAAAGCAGTCCCTTTAGCATCTCTTGCAGAACTGATTTGGTAGAGGTGTATTCTTTTAAACTTCTTTTGTCTTGGAAGCTCCGTATTTGGCCTTCTATCTTGATTGAAAGCCTTGCTGGGTAAAGTAGTCTTGGTTGCAGGCCTTTGGTTCTCATTACTTGGAATATTTCTTGCCATTCTCTTCTGGCTTGGAGCATTTCCATTGAGAAGTAAGCTGCTAACCGTACTGGGGCTCCCATGTATGTTACTTCCTTTTTCTCCCTTGCTGCCTTTAAGATTCTCTCTTTGTCTTGGAATTTTTGCATTTTAATTATGATGTGTCTTGAAGTGGGCCTCTTTGGGTTACTCTTGATTGGGACTCTCTGTTTTTCCTGGATTTGTGTGACTTTTTCTCTCATCAAATTAGGGAAGTTTTGATCATTATTTTTTCAAACAGGTTTTCTGTCCCTTGCTCTTCTTCTTCTCTTTCTGGTATCCCTATTATATGGATATTATTATGTTTCATATTGTCCTGCATTTCTCTTAATCTCTCTTCATTCTTTCTGAGCCTCTTTTCCTTTCCTTGCTCTTTCTGGGTGTTTTTTTCTACTTTGCCCTCCAACTCAGAGGACTTCTGCTTCATTGATCCTGCTTTTGATTGCTTCTACTGTGTCCTTCACTTCAGAAATTGTATTCTTCATTTCCTCTTGGCCCTTGTTGATAGTTTCTATTTCCTTTTTCATGTTGGCATAGTTTGCAGCGAGTTCATCGTAGCTTCCCTGTAGTTTCTGGTAGCTTATTGAGAGCTCATGGAGCTTCCTGACAACCATTGCTTTGAATTCAGTATCTGATAGTTGAGTTGCCTCCGTTTCATTTAGCATTCTTTCTGGGGCTTCCTCCTTTCCTTTCATTTGGGGATTGTTTCTTTGTCTTCCCATTGTTTGTGAGACTCTTCTTGTTAGACTCAGCTTCTTAAATTGACCTGTTCTGGCCCCCTGCTTAAATTGATCTGTTCTGGGTTAATAGTGTGAACTTCTGTGGTAGAATACCTGTGAGATTCAGTGGTGCAGTTTCCTTCGGGTGTCCTGGTCTTCACAGCTTCCACTGTCTTAGCTGTTGGGATGCCCCCTCTTTGGCTCCAACTCTGTTTTTTTCACAGTTCCTGTTTTTTTTTTTTTTTGTCTCACTTGTGGATATTTAAAAAGAGAAAAGAGAAAAAAATGAAAAAAGAAAAAAAGAAGAGGAAGGAAGAAGATATAAAATTGGAAAGAAAGGAAGAAAGAATAAAACAAGAAAGAAGGAAAGAGAAGCAAAAGGAACTGAGGGATAAAAAAATAAAAATAATAATAAAAATATAATTAAAAATAAAAGCAACAACAATAACAACAACAACAAAACAACCTCTTGCTGGTTTCAAACTGGCCACACCGTTTTTTCTGGTCTTTCTGGCTGCAAAGGGCTGAGGGGCAACTGGTATCGCTTTACTCCCTGTTCAGCACTCAGTCAGCTTTGGCCTACTCTCCTCAGTGCTAGCTGCACACTCTCCCCAGGGCCAGCCGTGTACTCTCCCCAGAGCTAGCTCGGTGCCTCTTGGAGCAGGGCCTGGGGCTGGTTTCTGAGCCTCCTGCAGAGTGCGCACTTTCCCGAGTTTACAGGTGTGAGCTAGGATCTCCTACGGATCGAGCACTCTCCGGGTTTATGGGTGTGAGCTCTGGGTCACCTATGGTGCACACATGCCTACCAGAATTTAAGGGTGTGGGTTCCGTGGGTTTCCTGCATTGTGCACACTTACCCTAGGCTCACAGGTATGAGCTACAGGTCTTCCACAAAGCCCCCTCCTCTGGTCCCACGGGCGCTTCTGGTCACTCAACCACCTGTGGTCACTCGGCCAGCTCTGGTCGTAGGGGCTTGGGCGTGCACTCCTCCCAGGGCTATGCATGGGTTCTCACAGCCCATGATTGTTTGCCATTCAGACCTTAACTCCCCTCCCTGCGACTTCAAGCAACCAGGTCTCTTCCGGTGCTAAACAAATTTTCTTTAGTGTCAGAAAGGCACATATTAAATTTCTTTTAGTGTTTACCTCTGGAAAGGTGAGGAGGAGACTGGAATGAAGTATCGAGAGGGCTTTGGCTTTAGGTATACTGGACTAATACTCTGGTTTCTCTTCAGGTTGTATAAATCTTTCGCCTTTTTTATATATACTGGACTAAATCCTAAAATTTAATTAAAAGTAATTTACATATAATAAAACACTATTTTTGATGTATAGTTTTTAGTTTTGACAAACGCATAAAGGCATGCCACTACCACAACAATCATGATAAAGAACAGTTTCATCACCCCTAAAATATCCCTTGTGGTTTACTCCTTAGTAGTTAACCACTCCACAGATCCCAGCCTCTGGTCTACTGGCTTGCCCTAGTGTTTTGTCTGTTAGAGAGTGTCATATAAATGGAATCATACAATATGGAGCCTTGTAAGTCTGGTTTCTTTCATACATATTGAGATTTATCCACATTGTTGTATGTATCAATAGTTTGTTCCTTGTTTTCTGATGGGTAGTATTCCATTGTTTGGATGTACCAGTTTATCTTGTTGAAGAACAGTTGGGTTATTTCTGGTGTGGACCCTGAAAGAAGAAAAAGACCTACTAAGAATGACTCCTTGTGGCTTTTTAAAATATATATTTTATTGATTATGCTACTACAGTTGTCCCATTCCCCCCCATCATTCCCCTCCACCCTGCACACCCCCTCCCACCCCCATTCCCCCCTTAGTTCATGTCCATGTGTCATAAGTTCTTTAGCTTCTACATTTCCCATACTATTCTTGCCCTCCCGTGTCTATTTTCTACCTACCATCTATGCTACCTATTCTCTGTACCTTTTCCCTCTCTCTCCTCCTCCCACTCCTTTGTTGCTAACCCTCCATGTGATCTCCATTTCTGTGGTTCTATTCCTGTTCTAGTTGTTTGCTTATTATGTTTTTGTTTTTGTTTTAGGTGTGGTCGTTAATAATTGTGAGTTTGCTGTCATTTTACTGTACATGTTTTTTTATCTTATTTTTCTTAGATAAGTCCCTTTAATATTTCATATAATAAGGGCTTGGTGATGATGAACTCCTTTAACTTGACCTTATCTGAGAAGCACTTTATCTGCCTTTCCATTCTAAATGAAAGCTTTGCTGGATAGAGCAATCTTGAATGTAGGTCCTTGCCTTTCATGACTTGGAATACTTCTTTCCAGCCCCTTCTTGCCTAGAAGGTCTCTTTTGAGAAATCAGCTGACAGTCTGATGGGAACTCCTCTGTAGGTGACTGTCCCCTTATCCCTTGCTGCTTCTAGAATTCTATCCTTCATTTTAATCTTGGCTAATGGAATTATGATGTGCCTTGGTGTGTTCCTCCTTGGGTCCAGCTTCTTTGGGACTCTCTGAGCTTCCTGGACTTCCTGGAAGTCTATTTCCTTTGCCAGATTGGGGAAGTTCTCCTTTAATATTTGTTCAAATAAGTTTTCCACTTGTTGCTCTTCCACTTCCCCTTCTGGTACCTCTATAATTCGGATGTTGGAACATTTAAAGATGTCCTGGAGGTTCCTCAGCCTCTCCTTACTTTTTTTGAATTCTTCTTTCTTCATTCTTTTCTGATTGGATGTTTCTTTCTTCCTTTTGGTCCACTCCATTGATTCGAGCCCATTTCCTTCCTGTCACTATTGGTTCCCTGTGCATTTTCCTTTATTTCACTTAGTGTAGCATTCATTTTTTAATCTAATTTGCAACCAAATTCAACCAATTCTGTGAGCAACCTGATTACCAGTGCTTTCAACTGTGCATCTGGTAGGTTGTCTATCTCTTCGTCACTTAGTTGTATTTTTTTCTGGAGCTTTGATCTGTTCTTTCATTTGGGCCTTTTTTTTTTTTTTGTCTTGACATGCCTGTTACATAGTGAGGGATGGAGCCTTATGTGTTCACCTGGGTGAGGCAACCCAGCTGCCGTGTTGTGATGCTTTATGTGGGGCAGGGGTCTGAGAGGGAACACTGGCTCTTGCTCTGCTCTCTGCTGGATTTCAGTCACTTCCCCTGCTTCCCCCAAGCAAATTGGACCCTTCTGGTGCTGATGCCTGGGTGGGTGAGTTTGTGTACATTCTAAGACTCTGTAGGTCTCTCCAATGAACTCTCCCATGAGGCTGGGATTTTCTCCAGCCACCTCAGTCCCCACAGGTGTTTTCAATCACTGGAGCCCTGGGTTGTGCGGTCTGTCTTGCTCCCCAGTTTTGCCTGGTTTATCTCCACGTGAATGTGGGACTGTCTGGTCCACCAGCCACCTTGTGTGCCACGCCCCTCCACAATCCACTGCCTTGAGAGCCCACTGTCCACCAGCCACCACCTGTGTGCCTAGAGTCCACCAGCCACTGCTGTGCCTCAACCCCTCTCTATTCAGCTGCCAGACTCCACCCTCCTACCAGTCTGGATGAATGTGTCTACTTTAACTCCTTGGTTGTTGGACTTCCATATAGTTCAATTTTCTGTTGGTTCTGGTTTTTGTTTGTATTTTCTAAATTTTTGTTGTCCTTATTTTGGTTATGTGAGGAAGCACAGTGCATCTACTTATGCCTCCATCTTGGCCGGAAGTTCAAAAAGAAAAAACAAAAACACCCTCGTAGCCTTCTGCCATTGTTCTCAAAATAAAATCCAAAGCAGTGAAGTTTTTTTTTTTTTTTTTTTTAAAGAATGACTCCTTGTGGATAACTGGGCTCAAATAATAAAAAAGCAGAGCCTGGCAGCCATCCTGTCACACAGGCTGCACTTTCTGGAGAGGCCTCTGTCCTAAACTGTCTGCTTGTGCTGTGGTGCTGTCATCCGAGCCAGCCCATATAAAAGTTTCCCAGAATCCTATTTCAACCAATAGGATTGAGGCTTTCCACATCCAATCAGAGCTGCATAACTCCAGTCAATTGAAGCGGCTCTATCCTGACCAATCTAGGCAGTGCATTTTGGACAGTGAGGATTTGGTGGTCTCATTTGGATGAGGATGGACCCATCAAGAACCAGGGGTGGGGACTTCTGTCCATAAAAGCCAGCTCCTCTTTGGCTTGGAGGAGCCCGCTTTCCCTTTCCATTGAAGGCTGAAGACTCGTCTCCCTGGCTGAGCACAAAGCAGACTGGCACAGAGCAGAACTGACTGTGGAGGAGTAGAGCTACCTAGCCAGATAGGAGCCTCGAGTGGGGGTTGTTCTGCAGCTGTGCTGTGTCACAATTGAGCTGTTTTGCCCTGAATAAAGTTTTCTTCTTCACCACACCCCAAACTGGGGATTCTTGTTGGTGTTGAATTGGTGCCAATGGCCATTCGTTGACACTAGTTTTTGTGCATTATGAATAAAATTGCTATAAAGATTCAAATACAGATGTGTGTGAACATAAGTTTTCATTTCCCTAGGGCAGTGATTTTCAACCGGTGTCACAAGAAATTTAAAAACATGCACTTCCTGACTATTTAGTCAGGGGCACTGACTTCTTTTCCCTTTGATTGTCAAATAAAAACATGAAAAGAGCCAATACAATAATAGCTATCTTGTGTGAATGAATCAAAAGTATACATATTTTTGTCATGTCAGCAAAAAAATACTTTTTTGGAGTGCCACAGAAGTTTAGTAATTAATTTATGTGTGCCATGAGGTTGAAAAATCACTGATGTAGGGCAAATACCTATGAGTGGGATTGTTGGATCATCAGAGAAATGTATGTTGACCTTTATAAGAAGCTGCACACTGGTTTCCACAATGCCTATGCCATTTTTAAAAAAATGTATTTCTATTTTTTAAAGATATTATTTATTTATTTTTAGACATAGGGGAAGGAAGGGAAAAATAGGGGGAGAGAAGCATTGATGTACGAGAGAAACAGCGATCAGATACCTTCATTTCACTTATTGTAGCCTTCATTTTTCCATCTAATTTGTGAGGAAAATCAACCAATTCTGTGAGCATCCTGATCACCAGGGCTTTGAATTGTGCATCTGATAGGTTGGCTATCTCTTGCTTGCTTAGATGAATTGGCTCTGGGGCTTTGATCTGTTCTCCTGTTTGAGCCATTTTTGTTTTGTTTTGTTTTGTTTTGTTTTTGGGGGGGAGTCTGGTCGTGGCTGTTACACAGTGAGAGGCGGAGCCTTAGGTGTTCCCCAGGGTGGGGCAGCTGGGTCACTACACCTGCTGGGTAGTGACACTGTATGTGGGGGCGGGGTCCAAGAGGAAACAATGATGCCTGCTCCTCTCTCTCTCGGATTCCAGTCCCCTCCATCGCTTCCCCTTCGCCCAGACTATCTGTCTGCAAATGTGGGACCACCTGGTCAGTCAGCCACCCTGCGCGGCCTCACTGGGTCTGCCTGTTACCACCCCGTGCCCGGGGTCCTCTAGCCGCCGCCTGTGCACCTGGTATCTGCCAGCCACTGCTGCCTGTGTGCCTGGGTCTGCCAACCTCCACTTTTTCCTGCCGCGATTCTGTCCCTCTTACTGGTCTGGATGAATGGTTGTTGGACTTCAGTACAGTTCAATTTTCTATCAGTTGTGGTTGTTTTCTTCTCTGTAAACCTTTGTTGTCCTTAATTTTGGTTGTGAGAGGAGGCATAGTGTGTCCATCTATGCCTCCATCTTGGCTAGAAGTCTAGATTCAATTGTTGATAGATGTATATTTATTGCCATTTTATTATTCATAGTTTTGATCTTTAAAAAAAAATAAGTCCCTTTAACATTTTATATAATAGTGGTTTGGAGATGATGAATTCCTTTAGTTTTTTCTTTTCTGGGAAGCCCTTTATCTGCCTTCTGATTCTAAATGATAGCTTTGCTGGGTGGAGCAATCTTGACTGTAGGACCCTGCTTTTCATGACTTTGAATATTTCTTGCCAACCCCTTCTAGCCTACAAAGTTTCTTTTGAGAAGTCAGCTGACAGTGATATGGGAACTCCCTTATAGGTAACTGTTTTTCTCTTGCTGCTTTAAAGATTCTCTATCATTAACCTTTGGAATTTTAATTATGATGTGTCTTGGAGTAGGCCTCTTTTCACTCATCTTGTTTGGGACTCTCTGTGTTTCCTGGATTTGCTTGTTTATTTCCTTCACCAAATTAGTGAAGTTTTCTTTCGTTATTTTTTCAAATAGATTTCCAGTTTCTTGTTCTTTCTCTTCTCCTTCTGGCACTCTTATGATGTAAATGTTGGAACATTTTCCGTTGTCCCAGAGACTGCTTACACTACCTTCGTTTGGTTGTGTTCTTTTTTTCTTCTTGTTCTGATTGGTTGATTTTTGTTTCCTTATGTTCCAAATCATTGATTTGATTCTCAGCTTCTTCCACTCTACTGTTGTTTCCCTGTAAGTTATTCTTTATTTCAATTAGTGTATCCTTTGTTTCTGATTGGATATTTGTTATGGTTTTGAGGTCCTCACTAAGTTCCTTGAGCATCCTTATAACCAGTGTTTTGAACTCTGGATCTAATAGATTGCTTATTTCCATTTTGTTTTATTCTTTTCCTAGAGTTTTGATTTGTTCTTTCATTTGGACCATGTTTCTTTGTCTCTTTGTTTTGGCAGTCTCCCTGTATTTGTTTCTATGTATAAAGTAGAGCTGCTTTGACTCCGTGTCTTGGCAGTGTGGCCTAGTGTAGTAGATGTCTTGTAGGGTCCAGTGGCATAGCCTCCTTTATCACCCAAGCTGAGTACTTGAGGTGCACTCTTCCTGTGGACTCAAGATGCACCCTCCTCTTGTAGTTAAGCCTTGATTGATGTTGGCAAGTTAAATGGGAGTGATATACCCAGGCCAGTCCACTGTACATGATAGGGGACTTAAAAGTTGGAAAATTTTAGTTTAAGTAATAGCTAATAAGCTTAGTAATCCATGCTAGTAAAAGCTATTGTTCCAGGAACTGAAGGTACAACACACCTTGATTCTAGGAGACCATAAGCAGTTCTACTTTTGTGTCTCAGGAGGACTGCAAGCAATTCAAGATGGTATTTGAGCCATTGTACTCCATAGTGAGATGACCACTGCCCAGGACACAGCTAAAGATCACTGCCCAGGGTGAGAATGCTGCAGTTTTTTAATCCACTTAACTTTTCCCTGAATTCCAAACCCCTTACCTACACTTTGTTTTCTTTATAAAATGGGCCATTTTAAAATGGAGTTCAAGACGTTCTGTCAGGGTATATATCCGTTATTTTCTCAGATCTCCAACCATCTGAATAAAGCACCTATAAAGATTCAATTCCTGTCTCCACTTACTGGGTCTGGTAGGTGACAGGCAGCACAAACATCGGCTTTTCTGGTTTCACAAGAACTGGCTGTGACCACTGACCACCATCCTCTACCACCACCCTCCATGGAGGATCAGCTGTGCAGGAGCAGGGTGGAGTTGCTCGGATGTAGTCTGTAGGTGTCCACTGGCTGCACAGGGTCTGGGGTTTCCTGGATGGTGCAGGCCAAGGTCAGCCCCAACCTGTGCTCTGCCTAGGGCCACCCTGCATGAGCTATAAAACAAGCTGAGGTGGCTGCTACTTGTGCTGGGCTTGGAGATTCCTAGGCAAAGCTAAGCTGTGAATCTAGGCTGGCTGCTGCTAATGTTGTGCCTGGGGCCACTTAGCAAGAGGTGGGGGGGGGGATGAGGGCTCACTAAGGCTGGCTGCTACTTGTCTGAGAGGATTTAGGAAGCTGTAAAGCATGAGTGAAGACCAGCCATTCATATGGAAAATTCGCAGTTAACATTTGGGTGGGCCCATAAGTTGGGTGGGATGGAGTCTCAGGGGATCTCCAAGGCAGGACAAACAGTGCTAGCCTTGATGGAGTCTCAGATATGGCACCCACCTACCAGCTCTGTGGCTTTGTTGGGGGAGGGCTCAAAAGAAGGACAGTGGCTTCTGACTACCTTTCTGTCTGGGAGAAAGCTGTCCCCCAGCTCTCACCTTGATGCCAGACACTTCAGTCCCTCCCTGTATGCCACTGGTGCCTTTCAGGCTGCTACACCTGTGCCTGAGTTCAGAGGGAGTGAGTCTGAGTAAATCTTTGGGTAGGTTCTTTAAGAGGAACTGCTTGGAACTCCAGAATTTTCTTCCACTGACTCAATCCCCACTGGTTTTTATAGCCAGAAGTTATAGGGACTTATCTTCTTGGTACTAGAACCTTGGATTTGGGGGCCTGATGTTGGGCTGATACTCCTTGCTCCTGAGATATCCCTCCTGAACTTTTATCCACTTCACGTAGATCTGGGACCAGCCCATTCCACACCTCTGTCCCTCCTACCAGTCTGGATGGATGTGGTTTCTTTACTTCTGCAGTTGGCAGACTTCCACTCAGCTCAATTTCTGATGGTTCTAAGTTATGGTTGTTCTATATGTTAATTGTAATTTTGATGTGGTTATTTGAGGAGGTGTGCCGTGTTTACCTATGCTGCCATCTTGACCAGAAGTCAAGAGCTTTTATTATTATTGTTGCCATCATCATTATTGTTATAACTAGACTTAACTGTGGACCCACTTTAGGTGGAATCAAAAATTAAGGAAACTAGAGTTATTTTTACCTCTTTACTAATAGAATTTTTTAAACTAAAGAAAAATGATTATCTCTTGGTTTTCTAAGTAGCATAGAATGTTATTTAAATAAATAGTTGAATGCACTTTTGTGATGAACATATCTGTTCCTCATTCTCTAGGGGGAAAATTATGTCCTTGTTTTTTGTACAATTTCCTTTGCTGACAATAGGGACTCAAGTGTAAGAAAGCTTGCACAAAGGATCTTGGTGACCTCCTGTCTGCACGCAGTTCACTAGGTGCCAGAAATGGTGTTAAGTTGAACTTGGCCTTGGTTACCTGAGGAAATGCAGATTTATATTTCCAATGCTAGATAACTCCCTTTTTTGTTGTTGTTGTCTGAGATTTAGGAGCTTGAAGGAAATCTATAAGCTTTTGGTGCTGATTGTTTCAGCTGCTGTGATACTAATGATTCACATACTTTTTAAAAATCCTGGAAACCTAAAGAAGGAATTTCAAAGCACATTCTTTTTCTTGACAAATGTGCCCTCTGAGAGGCTCAATGAGGCACAATTTTATTTGTTTTTTTTCCTGAGGGTAGTGCATATTCCTCTTTATGTCTGAATACCTTTTTTTTCTTAAAGAAATTGCAGAAGCTAAGAATAGGCAATTCACAAAGGAAGAAAAGCAAATAGCCAATAAACATGAAAAGATGTTCAGTCAAATAAATGCAAACTGAAGCAATGAGATATTTTTCCTCCAGCCACGTAAGAACGTATTCTATAAAGGCCAATGATAAGCCCCAGAGTTGCAGAGAAACCTAGCACTTTTTATGTCCCATCTTCTAGGTACAGTCTGGCAATGAGCTTCAGTGTTTAAACTGCTCCCTGTGGCTCAGAAACCAGACCTCCAGGCACTCATCTTAAAGACCTGGCTGATCCTTTGTGACGATGAAGACTGAGGCCATTTACTGAAGCTTGCTCAGGACAGAGATGAGAAATGACCTAATGCCCACCAGCAGGGATGCATTAGACAGATGACACATCTGGCTCTCCCTGGAGTGGGGGGCAGGTGCTCAGAAGGAGGGGGTGGAACTTCACACGCAAGTGTGGGCATGTTGTGACGTACTGCCAAATAGAACAAGTACAAACCTTGCTTAGTATGATTCTGTTTTGACAGAAAATCTGTATGTGTGTTTAAAAAAGTAGTCTAGCCAGTCACAAAAGGACAAATAACACAAGATTCCACTTATAGGAGGTACCTGGAGGAGTCAAAGCCACAGAAGCAGCAAGTGGAGTGGTGGTTGCCAGGGGCTGGGAGAGGGGAGGATGGGGAGTTAGCACTCCCTGGGAACAGAGTTTCCATTTGGGAAGATGAGAAAGTTCCGGAGATGGATGGATGGATGGCGGTAATAGCTGCACAACCGTGTGAATGTACTTAATGCCACTGAAAATAGTTAAATTGATAAATTTTATGTTATGCGTATTTTACCACAATAATTTTTTTTTGAAGCAGCCAGAAGGATATTCGCAAAACAAAGTGTTATTCTCTGTGTGGTCAGTCTTTGTTTTTTACAGTGAGCATTCATTACTTTTATATTCCATGAGCCCTTCTTGGCCAACCAGTGAGCTGTGGATTCATTGAACCCCTCTATTTCCATTTAAAATTTGAAAATGTTGTTATGTAGACCTGGAACCTGCCCCCACACTTTCCCTCAGGTGTTACTATTTGAAAATTTTTCCTTAAGAAGCTATGTGTAATTCTTGCTACCCTCCCTTACCCCTTTCATCCCTACCCTATATTTCCCCACAAGAATGGCTGAGGGGCCAGACTCTGGGCATGGGTCCTGCCACATTCCCTGGTAGAACATCAGTTTTAGCCCATGCAGACAGCTCTTAACGACAGCAGGCACCACTGCCTTTTCTAACTACCAGGGGACTTTGTGGGATAAGGAGAAGACATTCTGGAGGCAGTCCATGGGCACCAGCTTGGCACTGGCAGTCCCAAGGACCAGCCACCAAACTCCTCACCCCCATTGCCTGCTCCCACTTCCCACACCTACCCTCCCTGCTCTGGAATCAGGGCTTCAGAGAGGTGGTGATTGGCTGATCTTGGTCATGTGCCTGTCCATGCTTGCAGAGAGCGGAACAGTATCAATTAATAGACCTCTGGACTTCTCATAATGGCAAGGGGCAAAGCATCCACAAAAGAAAACCAAGGCATGGGACCTTTTTATAAGCTGTTCCCTCTGCCTTCAAACCTTTGCCTGATTAGCTCCTTGTTATTTACTTCTCAGCTTGAAGGCCACCTGTGCAGGCTTTGGCCACTCTGGTGCATCCCTCTGCCAAGGCCACCTGAGATCCCTCCATCCTAATCCCATGGTTTATTTTCTGTACTGCACTTATCTTCCCTTCAGGGTGTTGTGCTCCCTTGTTTACTTGCATGTTTAGTCCTTGTATTAGTCAGATACAGCAGCCATAGCAGAATACCACAGACAGGGCCTAAACAATGGAAATGCCTTCCCTCACAGTTTTGGAGCCTGGAAGTCCTAGATCAAGGTGTCAGCAGGTTTGATTTCTTGACACCTCTCTCCTTGGATTGCAGATGGCTGCCTTCTCCTTATGTTCTCATGTGCCATTTTTCTCTATGTGCTCATGCATCTCTGCCCAAATTTCCTCTTCCTATAAAGGCACTGGTCAGATGGGATTAGGGCCTATCCAAATGGCCCCAGTGTAACCTAATTACCTCTTGAAAGACTCTATCTATCTTTAGCTTTGGCTGGTGTGGCTCAGTGGATTGAGTGCCAGCCTGTGGACTGAAAGGTTGCTGGTTCAATTCCCAGTCAAGGCACATACCTGGGTTGGGGGTGTGTAAGAGGCAACTGATCAATGTTCCTCTCTCTCTCTTTTTCCCTCCTTTCTTCTCTCTCTAATACTAAAACAAGTCTATCTCCAAATTCTGATCACATTCTGAGGGATCAGAGGTCAGGACACATGGGGTGTCCTCCATTGCTGTATTATTAAACTTCAAAATGTTGCCAGGTAGTTAGTAGAAGAAGGGGGGAGAGAGGAAGGAGTGAGAAAGGAAGAGTTAATGAGTATGGGAGCACTGCAGAGTCAAGATCTGACAGGTGTGCCCAGCTTGGTGATGATGCTGTCCCCAGCAGCCTGTGAGGCTGAGTGAGGATGAAAATGAGCCTGTAATTATAAGAGGATGGTGGCAAGAGCACAGGGTCCATTGCTAGCTCCGGGGTAGAGGAATTAGATGTTTATGAGTGCATTGGGACGAGGTGTCAGTTATCTACTCCTGCATGCCAAATTACTGAAAGTTTAGCGGCTTAAAAACCAGCATGTATTATTTCGATGCGTATCATCTTTTCTGCAGGTCAGGATTTTGCTTAACTGGGTGCCTGTGATGCAAAGCAACTCATGAGGTTGCAATCGAGGGGCTGCTGTCCTGTCTGAAAGTCCGCTGTGGGACAATCCTCTTCCAAGTTTGTGCAGTGACCTCCATAGGGGTGGCTGGGGGCCTCTCTAAGTCCTTGCCACGTGAGTCTGCTTACTTAACAGCTCACAGCATGTCTTCCTGAGGAAATAAGTGTGGGAGTGAGGGCAGTCCAAGGCGGGAGCCGTGATTTTTTGTAAAATACTCTTGGAAGTGACATCCATTGCTTTTGCGATTGATAGAAGAATGCCACTAGGTCCCGCCCTCACTCGATGGGAGGAGAGTGCACAAGAGCGTGACTGCCAGGAGTCTGGGGTCACTGGGGACCAATGAGGGCCACAGCACCCTGATGCCAGGCTAAGGGGAAAGCCCAGCTGCGCATCCCCCATCACATGTGTCAGCGTCACTGGCAACAGCGAGACACTGAGTCAGTCTGAATGCTCCTCAGCATGGAACCCGTATGTAAGGGTGGCATTCTGTAAACACTGGAATAATAAGACAAAGTTCATGGAAATTGTGTTAGTTTGTGTCCCTTGAAAGGCAGACACTAAGATGGGATTAGATCTGCAAGATATTTACTGGGGGAAATGTCTGAACAATAAAGGGAAGAAGCTTGAGGAAGCGGACAGGCCAGCCTGCTGGCCTGGTGCCAACAGGACCCTGTGAAGGAGGAGTGGGTAGGAAGAGGTTCATAGGGCAGTGAAATTTCAAGAAATATTTGGCTAGGCTGCCAGAGAGTCCCTGAGTCATCTTTTCTCATTAAAAGAGGCCCACATCTCACAGCGGTGGGCTGGGCTTAGGACCGGGGTCACGCTCAGCCGCTGGCTGGGAGCAGCACACCAGAAGCGTGGCCTGGGCACCGTGCGTTTTCAGGCTGGCAGGTGACTAAACTAGATTTCCATGTATCCACGTGAGTAAATCTTGAAGACATGATGTTGGGTGAAAACAGCGGGTTGTCAGAGGACAGAAGCAATATGATACCACTTAAATAAAAGTTTAAAACACACAAAACAATATGATACATTAGTCACAGCACACAGTATGTGGTAAAAATAAGTATAAAAATGAAGGAGGAAGCATGCGCACCGGACCCAGGCCAGGACACGGAGGGAAGGAGCCCCTGGTGATGATGCCTGATTCCGAGGGACACCGGGTGGCACTCCTATCCTACAGGCTGTGATTTATGGGTTGAGAGTCAGGGACATGGTGAAACAAGGGTGTTTCCGTAAGCAGCCTGAGCCATGCTGTTGTCCGCTTCAACTCCAGTCGTAGACACCTGCTGACCACCCCGTTCGTAGGTGTGAGCGGAGCTGCCCTGGATGCTGGGGATGGAAAAGGGATGTTCGCACCTCAGGGAAGGAGCTGACAGCCTAAGGATTCAGACAGCCATGAAAATGAGCCTATAACTCATTACATATGGGAGGTCGATGTGTGCAGCTCCAGAAGCCCGTTCAAGGTACAGAAGGAGCGGTGAGGACAGGAAGTTTTATCTCCCTCTGGGAGGGCAGAGAGAGGATAGCTGGCCTGGGTTCTGAAGACTGAATAGGAGTTTTCTTGGAGGGGCAGTTGGGTAATGGCTGGTATTTACCTACTGCTTGCTCTGTGCCAGGGACTGTAAGTTCCTTACAGGTATTAATGCTTTTTGTTCTTGTCATGACCTAGTAAAGTACATACTGTTGTACCTCTGTTTACAAATGAGAAAGCCAAGGCTCGTAAAGGGGAAGAAAGCTGCTCTCATGGGGAGTGAGTGGAGGAGCTGGGTGGAACCCTCAGCAGGTTGACTCCAGAGTTTCTGTGCCGTATCACACCTGTCTTCCTGCCTGTGGGGTGCTTGGAGTGACTTCCAGTAGGACCGGGATGATCTGGATCAGGGCTGACAAGAAATTCCACTGAACTGCACCACAAAGATGTTATTCTCTCCAGTTCTCCTCCACTGCTTCTTATACAATTGAGAAATTCTCTATTTTGAAGCCAGTGTGCCTTGGATGCTCTAGACTATTCCTTAAATCTTCCTGGTGGCGATTAACAGAGAGAAAGGAGAGAGGGAGAAACAGGAACGTAGGCAACAAAATGAACATCCTTTGGTTTGGTTATATTTGTATACAGGGTCCAGCACAAATAATGCCCCTTTTTATTACATTAAAATCTTCTATTACAAAATCATAAGCATATAATTCTGCACCATAACAATATCACACTCAAGCACCCCATATGACATTTTAGGTGAAATGTTCAAATTGCTGTCCATCTCGTGCAAAGCGTTCATGTACTCCACCGATCACACTTGATGGCGTTACTTCTGCCGGACCCTGTGTTTATAATTACTTATTGATGGCTAGAGATTGGGATTTACATTCAAGGTAATGATATAAAATTTCCTTTTGAGCCCGAGCTTCTGTGGCTCAGTGGCTTGAGTGAGGGCCTGTGAACCAAAATGTTGCCAGTTTGATTTCCGGTCTGGTCAGTGCCTGGGTTGTGGTCCAGGTCCCCAGTGGGGGGCACATGAGAGGCAACCACACACTGGTGTTTCTCTTCCTCTCTTTCTCCTTCCCTTCCCCCCTCTAAAAATAAATAAATAAAACCTTAATTTTGTTTAACTTTTCCTTTTGAAGTAGGACTACTTAAATAAAACAAAAATGAGTTGATTTAAATACAATCATTAAGTCCATAACACAGAGGTTTGCTGTCCGCTGTGGTGGAGGAGGGGCTCTGGTGGGTGGGGATCTCTAAGCTGCTCTGCATTGCCCTCCCACACCCCAACCCCTACCGGCCCCCACCACAGCCTTATCCCCCAGGAAGTCCTAGGAGCTCTAACAGGGCCAGGCAACCTCACTGGGAGCCACCTCAGCAGCTGCTTTCATGTCCCACACGTGCTTCTTGGGATGTGAGGGATTGTCCCAATGGCTTCCCTAATCATAGGCTCTAGCCTGGGGTTTCCCAGATCTGTATGTGTCTCTCTGGACTCAGGCTTATCTCAACCTGTAACTTTTATTCCTCTGGCAGCAACAAGGTTAAGGAACAAACCTTACCTGTTAACCTACCTCAGCCTTCTGATGTGCTTTACTCCATTAATAATTTAGTGAGGTGGACTGATTTGGATTGATTTTTTTCCCCCAAATCAATAAACAAATGATTATTGTGTCAGGGCACTTCTGAGTGCCTACCAAGGCCGAGGGGAGCTTTTTAAATTTTTTAAAAAATTTTATTTATTTTTTTTTAGAGAAAGGGGAAGGGAGGGAAAAAGAGATGGAGAGAAACATTGATTAGTTTCCTCTTGCACTGCCCCAACCAGGGACCTGGCCTGCAACCCAGGCATGTGCCCTGAGAGGGAATCGAACCAGCAACTTTTTGGTTGGCAGGACGATGCCCAACACACTGAGCCACACCAGTCAGGGCCCAATGGGAGCTTTTTGATTTAAAATTGGAACTGCACTCATCATCCAAGATTACTGTGTCAAGGGTTATATAAACCAAGGGGTTGACCTGATGCTAACATTTTTATTGCAATAAAAGCCTTTTTCTTTTTTTTTGAATGGTGCTTTTACGACATACTTATTATCACTGTTCCAGGCTTATAATTTTAAAATTACTGCTTGATACTGAATGTGAAATAATTTTACTGCTATAGGTCTATTAATGTAAGAAAGAGCAATAGCTTGGAGAGTGTCTGTAGCTGAATGTGCATGGCCACATTGAGCCGGAAGATGTGCCTGCAGAAATAGTAGGGCTGGATCAGAGGGGGTGGTGGGAGGCGGGGTGGAAGGTGGGAGCGGTGCCTGGGCCTCTCGCAGGGTGGAGCAGGTGCTGGGCATCAAGCCTTGTCCTCCCACCTCCCTTAGAACAGGGCTCTGAAAGGGGTGGTGCTAGGAAGCTACTTAAACCCACAGCAGCAACCCAGACTGGCTGCCTCACCCCTCAGAGCTCCGGTGCAAACGTGACAAACCCAAATTTACCAGCTTATTTATAGTGTATTCTTATTGTGGTAAAACACACACAACACAAAATTTACCATCTTAGCCATTTTTAAGTGTGTGAATCAGTGGCATTGAGTGCATTCACATGGTTGTGCAACCATCCCCACCATCTGTCTGCCAAACTCTGTTTTTCCCCAACTGAAACTCTGTACCATCAAACGCTAACTCCGCAGTCATTCCTTTCTCTAGCCCCTGGCAACCACCCTTTTCATTTCTGTCTCCATGAATTTGGCTATTCTAGGTACGACAAATAAGTGGAATCATATAGTATTTGTCCTTTTGTGACTGACTTACTTCACTTAGAATGATGTCCTCAAAGTTCATACATGTTATAGCATGTATCAGGATGTCCTTTTTAAGACTGAACAATATTCTATTATATGGATATACCACCTTTTGTTTATCCATTTATCCGTCGATGCACTTGGGCTGCTTCCGCCTTTTGGTTATTGTGAGTAATGCTGCTGTGAACATGCCCGTACAAGTCTTTTCTGAAGTTCCTACTTTCAGTTCTTTGGGGCATGTGTACACCCAGAAGTGGGACTTCTGAGTCATAGGGTAGTTCTACATTTAGCTTTTTGAGAGACTGCTGAACAATTTGCTGTGGCAGCCGCACACTTTACAGTCCCGTCAGCAGTGTGCAACGTCCTGACTTTTCCACATTCTGGCTAACACTTTTCTCTTTCTTTCTCTTTCTTTCTTTCTTTCTTTCTTTCTTTCTTTCTTTCTTTCTTTCTTTCTTTCTTTCTTTCTTTCTTTCTTTCAATGTTTTATTGATTATGCTATTACAGTTGTCCTATTTCTCCCCCATCATTCCCCTCCACCCTGTACACCCCCTCCCACCCACATTCCCCCCTTTAGTTCATGTCCATGTGTCATAAGTTCTTTCCCACACTATTCTTGCCCTCCCCCTGTCTATTTTCTACCCACTGTCTATGCTACTTATTCTTTGTACCTTTTCCCCCTCTTTACTCCTCCCACTCCCCTGTTGCTAACCCTCCATATGATCTCCATTTCTGTGTTTCTGTGCCTGTTCTAGTTGTTTGCTTAGTTTGCTTTTGTTTTAGGTGTGGTTGTTAATATCTGTGAGTTTGCTGTCTTTTCACTGTCATATTTTTATCTTCTTTTTCTTAGGTAAGTCCCTTTAACATTTCATAGAATAAGGGCTTGGTGATGATGAACTCCATTAACTTGACCTTATCTGAGAAGCGCTTTATCTGTCCTTCCATTCTAAATGACAGCTTTGCTGGATAGAGCAATCTTGGATGTAGGTCCTTGACTTTCATGACTCGGAATACTTCTTTCCAACCCCTTCTTGCCTGAAAGGTCTCTTTTGAGAAATCAGCTGACAGTCTGATGGGAACTCCTTTGTAGGTGACCGTGCCCTTATCCCTTGCTGCTTCTAGAATTCTCTCCTTCATTTGAATCTTGGCTAATTACTATGTGCCTGGACATGTTCCTCCTTGGGTCCAACTTCTTTGGGACTCTCTGAGCTTTTTGGACTTCCTGGTAGTCTATTTCCTTTGCCAGATTGGGGAAGTTCTCCTTTATTATTTGTTCAAATAACTTCTCCACTTGTTGATCTTCTTCCTCCCCTTCTGATACACTTATAATTCGGATGTTGGGACATTTAAAGATGTCCCAGAGGTTCCTAAGTCTCTCCTCATTTTTTTGAATTCTTGTGTCTTCATTCTTTTTTGTTTGTTTGTTTCTTTCTTCCTTCCTTCTGGTCCACTCCATTGATTTGAGTCCCAGTTTTCTTCCCATCACTATTGGTTCCCTGTGCATCTTCCTTCATTTCACTTATTGTAGCCTTCATTTTTCCATCTAATTTGTGAGCAAAATCAACCAATTCTGTGAGCATACTGATCACCAGGGCTTTGAACTATGCATCTGATAGGTTGGCTATCTCTTCGTCACTTAGAGGAATTGGCTCTGAGGCTTTGATTTGTTCTCCAGTTTGAGCCATTTTGGGGGGGGGTCTGGTCGTAGTTGTTACGTAGTGAGGGGTGGAGCCTTAGGTGTTCCCCAGGGCAGGGAAGTGCAGTTGCTGGTAGTGACGCTGTATGTGGGGGCAGGGTTCGAGAGGGAACAATGGCGCTTGCTCTGCTCTCTTTCGGATTCCAGTTCCTCCCGCTGCTTCCCCTTCACCTGGGTTATTTGCGCATGAATGTGGGACCACCTGGTCAGCCAGCTGCCTTGTGTGGCCTCACTGGATCTGCACAGTTGCCACCCTGTCCCCAGGGTCTGCTAGCTGCCGCCTGTGCACCTGGGAACTGCCAGCCGCTGCTGCCTGCATGCCCAGGTCTGCACCTCCACTTTTTCCTGCCGCAAGTCCACCCCTCTTACCGGTCTGGATGAATGGTTGTTGGACTTTAGTACAGTTCAATTTTCTATCAGTTCCGGTTGTTTTCTTCTTTGTAAATCTTTGTTGTCCTTAATTTTGGTTGTGAGAGGAGGCACATTGAGTCCACCTACACCTCCATCTTGGCCGGAAGTCTTTCTTTCTTTCTTTCTTTCTTTCTTTCTTTCTTTCTTTCTTTCTTTCTTTCTTTCTTTCTTTCTGCCATCCCAATGGATGTAAAGTGGTATATCATTGTGGGTTTGATATTTTTAGTATTTTAATTCAAATAAATCATAATTCCCTTTCTCTAAAGCTATTTTTCTCTTCTTACCTCCTTTCCTGTCCTTCCCCTATCTTACTTCATAGTTGTTCAACATTAGCTGCCATTCAGAAATGCCACAGTTACAGATATTCATGTTTGTTTCTACCTAAATGGCTGATGTTTTAAAACATCATTTGAGAACATGAATTTTATTGTACATGAGAGAAGAATAGCCTTTTAGAAGAGTTTGTCTTGCAAGGCTCATCTGCTGGGGCCCAGAAGAAATCTTACAAAGCATGCACAGGATGGGCTCTGTGCAGGCAGAAGCTGGCTCCCAGATGCAGACGGAGCTAGCCTCTCATCACTGGCTCGACTAAGTAGCTGGCCTCGGGTGCTTGGTCTGCGGGGGTCAGTCAGTGCACCCACATGCTGGAAGGCCACTCACAGGGCTGCTCACAGCTCCCCGCAGGCACTCTGGCTCTGCCTCTTGACTGCCATCCTGGCAGAACAGAGGAAGAGTAGAAATTAGCTCTAGGAAGAGTGGAAACATCCAGAGGAACGAAGATGGAGACGGAGGCTTGGCAAGCAGGGCTAGTCCCATGGGATCGGGAAGCTCAAGATAAAAACTTTGAAGTCTCTTCTGGAGCATTTTTTTAAGTCACTTTGCATGTTAAACATATGAGCTGTTGATTGGGAGGCAGGTGACCATGTAGGAGGCTTCTGTAGAGGTCCAAGAGGAAGAGGATGGTGGCTGGGACCAGGGAGGCGGCTGTGGTGATGGAGGGGAGCAGTTTGAGATACATGTGGGGACTAACTATCAGGACTTAGTGATAGATGGTGTGGGGGGATTGGATGGGGGCTTTTGACTTAGTAAGTGATTTGTCCATGAACTGAACTGGATACAGTGGGCAGGTGCAGACAGTGGGAGGTGCCTGGTCTGGCATTCAGGGGGGACAATGAAGGGTTTGCCCTCCTGGGAGGTGCCTGCACAAAACCTGGGCAGGGTGGTAGTAGGACCTTGATTCAGTTTTACTTGCCAAAGCCACTCTTTAGCCTTTGACCCTCAAGTAAATTCTAACTATTTAAAATCCAGAAAGATAATCACCATCCAACTCAGCATCCTTATGCAGTGTCTAGCAACCAGCTGGATAAGAGAGGGCTTAAGTTTGTATCTGCATGTGGGCAAATGATGGAGGGGGTAGGGGACCTCTCCAGTGGCAGTGGCTTTCTCTGTGTTCAAAGCAGCCTCAGGACATGCAGCTGGTGAGTGGGCAATGGCAGCAACCCAATTATTCTGGACAGGGATTTATGTGGGACACCTCTGTGCCCCTTACTTCTCCCTTCTATTTGCCCTCAGCTCCTCATTCCTGCAAGAGGTTGCAGAAGGAAGGCCTTGATGGCCCATAGTCCACCTCTCATGGGACATGCATGAGTGACAGAGCCTTTGCTTCTTCCTAATTAGGAAGGCCAGTTTCCCACCAGTAGGACCCTGATCCCTGCCTGGGCCCCTCTGCCCTGCTTCTTCCTCATTTGTCCCAATCATCCATACTTTCTTAGGGTCTATTAATTGCATTACTCTCTTTCACTACAAATTCTCCACTAGTTGGAAGATTATGGGTTGGGCAGGACTGAACCCACTTTGATATAGTTCATGCTGACACTGGACGTTTGTTTAAAAGGTGCAGAAGCAGAGCGGGCCAGGTGACTGCAGCCAGGCCTGCAGCAGAGGCCGGGCTGCCAGGAACTGTTCCAGAAGTGGTGAAGTGGATTGGGGGAGAAGATTAGATCAGGGCTAACCTGGGGACTCTAGTAAAACTCCTGCTTGCCACAGCAGCTTCTAGAGGGCATTAGACCACCATAGGACTAAACCAGAAATGAGGTGTCAGTTCAAGTCTCAGTATGAGCAGGGTTTAAATTTGTGCCAAACCAGGCAGGAGGACCAACAGACCCACCGAAACGCTGCCAGCGGCAAAATTAATTATGTTTAAAAAATAAAAATAAATGCAAAAAAATCCTTGATGAACAAATGATCAGATGTTTAAATGATAGGTAGTTGTTTGTTTTATGACCTTACACTGTTGTGTGATGGGAACAGTGGTTTCCAATGAGCCCGAGGTTCTCAGGCAGGTTGGTGGCCCCCTGCTGTGCGGCTTTGGAAGGGGCTACAGGAGGTGTGAACAGGTGTGAACAGATCGGGCAACTTAGAGCTTTGAGTCATGTTTTATGATTGTAGAGCCTTGATTAACCTTTTCCATTTGGTTCAAAATATGGAAAGATATTTTGATGAGTGTATATAGGGGCTCACATTTTCCCTTTTGCCTCAGGCTCTGAATAGGTCTCTCCAGGCGTGGGTCTCAAACTTGGACTCCTACGTAACCCGTGACGTACACCGACGCGGAAACCAAGCCTCGGTGACCCCGGCTCAGTCGGACGCTTTGCCGTGCACGAATGCCCGTCACACGGGCAGTGCGCGGCCCGAGGAAATTCTGAAACCAAGTTACAGCAGGCTAGTGCTATTTACCGTAAATTAATTGTTTATCTTGTTATTTGATTCTTAAATCCTCTAATGCATCCCCCAAGAAGGAGTCTGCTTTGGAAAAAACCACGGAAGGAATTACAGGAGAGAGAACAACAACAAAACCCAGAAAAACTAAAAGGTGTCCCCTGACCCCAAATTTTTAAATTAAAATCCAGTAGGCCTACACAGTGAAAGGGAGTTAGTTACTCTGTCTACAACTTTTACTACATAACACCTACCTTCTCTTTTAACAGGTTGTGATCCAAGGTGGGGCAGAGGGGTGTAGAGGGGTCCTGAGCCTCAGCTGAAGGTGGGGCAGGCCATACCAGGCCCCGTGCCAGAGAACCTTTGGGGACCTGTGATTTCACATCAGTCTCGAGGAAGGAAGGTTGACTCTGCTTGACCTTAAATGGCCTCCTCAACCCTTCTTTATGTCTCTCCATGCTTCTGCCTCTTCTGAGCCCAACCACTCTGTTGACTGCGTTCCCAGATACGGCCCCTAATCCTGAAAAGCAGGTCTCTTCTTCATTTCCCAGAGCCAGTCGGGATGACTGGGCGGGCTCAGGCGATACTGGGGACAGGCCTTGCTGTGCACAGAAGGGTCATGTTAGGGATGTGACACAGCTCCTATGACATGAGCTGTGGCAAACCGGAGGACCAGGTCGGAGGGGCAGGTCCTCAAGCAACCCTGTGTAGCCCCCTTTCTCCGGCTTCCACCTTCTACCAACCCTCCCTCCCCTACGCTGCCCTGCACAGCCGGGGTCCGGGGAGCAGGCGGCAAGGAGAGCACTGACCCAGGTCCTGGGCGCAGGGCAGGGTCCACCTTGAACGCCCCGCTCAAGGGCCAGAGGGCAAGGGCTGGACTGAGCAGTGAGCGCGGAGCTGTCCAGCACCCGAGGCGCCTCCTCCCGCCCTGCCAGCGCCACTGCGGCTCCGCGGGAGCGTCACGTGGCTGGCGCGGCGCGGCCTCCAAGCTCCCGGCGGGCGAGGGGCCGGGCGGGAGGACGCACAGACCCGCGAACCCACCACCGGCAGCACCAGCCAGGCAGGCTGGGCGCAGCGCAGGGCGGCCCGGGGGCACGGCGCGGGGCATGGGCGCTCCGAGGGCCCCCGGGCACAGGCCGGCAGCGGCGGGGCGCCCGGGGCGCGGGGCCAGCGGCGGGCGCGGGTCTACCCTGGCGGCCGCCGCTGAGCCCCCGCGGGGCCCGTGACGCCGTGGCCGATGTGGCCCCGCGCGCTACGGGCCTGCACCGCTGCCTCACAAAGACGCCGCCTGAGCCGCCACCCGCACCCAGCCCGCAGCTGCTGCGGGAATCAGAGCTGTAGCCCGAGCTGGGCCGTAGCGGGACCCCGGGGGCAGGAGGAGGCGCCCCTGGCCGGCCGGCCCCGGAATGGAGCAGCGGGCGGCCGCGGGGCCGGAGGGGGCGCCGGGCGCCCGGGCGCAGCTGGCCGTCGTCTGCTTAGGTGAGTGGGCCGCAAAGGCCCAACGGAGTCCGGGTCCCCGTCTCGCAGACCCCTGCCGAGCCCTGACGGACCCGGGCCGCCCTCCTATCTGCGGCCAGGGCTTCCGGAGATGGCACTGCGGGAGCTCCCGGTCTGCTGGGGTCATAGGCCTCGGGGAGGAGGTGGGGAGACTCGAGCCGCGGAGCTGGGCTCCCGCCCAGGTTGGAATAGCGGATCCGGCGCCGGTGGACCACGCGCAGGGCGGCCCGAGTGTGCAGGCGGCTGCGTGGGCAGGCAGCGGCTTTTCTACAACCCGGCTTCACTTAGCTTGGCGGCGGGGGCGATAAGGGCCTCCGAAACTACGGACAAAGGCGAGGCCGGCTGCCTCCTGAAGAAGTCTCCGTTTTCCTCCTGAAAGTCGGGGTGGGGGCCGGTGCTGGCTGGAGCCGGGACTCAGGACACCAGGCAGGAGGCAACTTCGAGAATGCTCTCTGTCTTCCTTTTGCGTTTTCTCACACCTAGGGGCTAGCCTGTTCAGCCCAGAGGGGTGTGTGTGGGGAGGGCCAGGCGCCTGGGCAGGAGGGCTCCTACCTTACCCAGGAGTTTTTCTGTCCACCTTACGGGAGCCCTGTGTGGGGGAAAGAGTTAAATTCTCAGTGCACATGGTTCCTGTATTTACCATGAAAAAGGAGGGAGGCCATTATCTGAGCCTGGGGTCGGTACTGGACACTCTGTGGCTGTGTTGGGGAACACCCAGAGGTTTGCTGAAGCCACTGAAATGACAAAGTAAAAGAGAAGAAACCTGAAGGTTTTAAGCTGTATGGTCCCCTGCCCCTGCCCCCAAGAATCAGGGAGCTTGAAGTCTAGGGGGAAGGCACCTGCCTCTGTTTGTGAGCTGGTCTCAATAGGGCTGGAACCCTCAAAGTGCTCACTCCCCAATCTTTTGGTGGTCATATGCTCCAGACTCTGAGATGCCCAGTGGGCTTCCGGGTGAGCTGGGCAGGGGGACAGGCCCTCTGGCTTCCTGAGGCCCTCCCTGCCCAGATGTGGCCCAGACGCTGGGTGTTCTGAGAGGCGGCAGTTGTCCCTGCTTCCTCACTGGTGGTAGCTGACCCCTTCAGTGAAGCCCTGTGCCTTCCTTGGCCCACTTGATGTTGCAGGGGGGCACCCTGAACCCCCAGGAAGTTCAGTTTGCCCGCATCCTCTTCCTGGTTGCCTTGCAGGAAAGCAGTACATGAAAGCAAAGGACAAGCCCCAGGAGGTGGGTATTTGAGGGAGTGGGTGGCAGGAGAGTTCTTTGCCTCCCTTCTCAAGCTTAGCATGGCACAGTGAGAACGCCCCTGAAGTCTGTAGGCCATGTGCCCCTGTAACTGCTTCCCTACCTTCCTGCTGCCAGTGAATGAGGGGGCTAGCAAGGCCCCTCAGAGGAGGCAGCCCTCCAAGGTGGCAGGAACCGGCTTGGCAGGGCCTCCGCCCAGGAGGAGCCAGGCCCTCTCTCTGATGGGTGGTGCAGGCCTGAGCTTCTCAAGCCGGACAGGAAACAGAAACACACCCCCTCCCAAGTGAGTTAGAATTCCCGGGTGTGGGGAGTGGTGGCAGTGGCCTGGTGCAGCTTGGTCTGCACACTGCTCTCTTTGTCTCTATGTGTGTAGATGGGTTCTGAGACCCTTGGGGGTCCCAGCAGGCCCAGGCTGTGGACAGGGGTCTCTATGGCAGTGCCCTGGGCTTTGCCCTGTGACAGGAAGAGAACCAGCCTGGAAGTCAGGCCATGTTGCCTTGTGCCCCTGAAAGGGCTGCTGCCGGCCAAGGTCCGGTGCCTGGGTCCCAAAAGTGCCCCCCGCCCCTGCCACTGTATCCTCTTTGTGTTTCCTGCAGTGAACATCGTTCTCACAGGCCGGCTCAGCAGCGCAGTTCCTGCTTTAGGTGAGTAATATGCTCCTCTCCTTCCTCCCCTCTTCCCTGCCTTCTGGCGTTTTGGCCTCTGAGGACAGGCCTTCAGAGTCCTGCTCCCGCCCCTGAGGTGCATCTTCTCTGCAGCCCAGAGTAGCTGCTTGGCTTTGGGGAAGCTTAAACTTCCCTGCATCTCAGCTCCCTCTTCTATAAAACGGGTGCAGTAAGAGAACCTATTTCAAAGCGTGTTAGTAGGGCTGAATGAGTGAGTGAGGCAGGATGCTCAGCATGGTGTTGACACATGGTGGCTTAATACCACTGGCAAACTGCCACGGGCTGGAGCCCTCGACAGATTGTACTTCCTGTAGGCCGTGGGGTTCCCCGAGGGCCACGAGCTGCCGTGAGATGCTCGCCCACTTGTTTGTAAATTATACCTGGGATTTAATATAGAAAGGTGAGACTGAGTGATGACATGGAGAAGCCAATGCCATTGACAAAGTTGTTACTTGTGTGTCTTGAGAGGAAGGGACACAGGCCACACCATGCAGGGTCATGGGTTTGGTCAGGTTTGATGAGGGAAGGCCTGGGCCAGAGTGTCAGTTGGAGTTTCTGTGGGAAAGTCAAGGCAGGACAAGAGAAACAGTGTAGAATAGGCTAGGCTGAATAATTCCTAGGAGAGCCTAGGGCAGGGGAAATACTGGCCTCGTGTGTGAGCTGGATAAGAAGGTGGGCCGGGGGCTCAGCCTTGGATCAGCTAGACTGGGAAGAGGCAGCTTCTAGACAAACTGGCATGCAGGACGGAGGTAAACACTTTGACCAGTAGTTTGGCCCTGTGATTGGTGGATGCCAAACATTCAAACGGCATCTGAGAAAACACAGTTGGGGCTCTGCCCATGCCTCTTGCCCATCCGACTGGGTCTGTCCATCCACGTGCCATCTTTGTGTTCATTTAGTGCAGCAAAGACTATCAGGAGTGGAAAGGGTGGCCCAGGCCATCGGGGCATTTGCTCTTTGCTGAGGGGTCCACCAGGGGTTGGCAAGTGCATAAGTCCAGGCTCTCATGCCCTTGGTGCCACCAGGAGACATCTAAGAATGGTCTCAAGAAGCTGGGAGGATGCGTGGTCCCCATTCGAGGAGGTACTGCTGATTTGTTTGCTGTTTGCTGTGCTCCGTGGAGGGGGAAGAAGTGCCTGGGACTCCCAGTTCTGCTCAGGGCCCAGCTTATAGCGGAAACTCACTGAGGTTGGCTTACAGAGTGGCATGTCTGCTAACCAAGGTCACTGGAATGGGGAGGCCCATTGTCCACAGAAGCTGCTCTCACCGCCTGTCTCTCAGACACGGCCTCTCAGTCTCCCTCCCGATTCTCCTTACACACCACCTCCGGCTCCCAGCAGCCTGGCCTCCTCTGCTGACTCTGCCGGCCTAGGGACCTGCCTTGCTCAGCACTAAGGCAGCCCCAGCCCTGCCTGGCGTCCTGGCCCCCGTAGCTAACTGCCAACCTCCTGGCACAAGTTCCTGGAGAAGACTGGCTGTGAAGGAGTGGAAGTGGGTGGCAGGTCTTACAGATGTGAGCCTGCTGGTGTCCTGGGTGGACATGTCTGCCACCTGCAGGTCCCCTAGGTTTAGAAGAGTGACACTTCATGGATGAGGTCCGCCCACAGAGCCAGGGAGAGAAAGACAACCATCCTGGGCCACACATTTGGTTTTTCTTAGTTATAAAGACCTCAGGCCCCAGCAAGGTCTGCATCGCCCAACTGCAGGGCCACTGTTGACATCATGGTACCTGTGCATGGTGCCCTGGTGTCTTCCGCTGTGCACGGTCCGTGTGGTCACAGGTGGTGGTCTGGGCCCTAGCTCTTCTGCAGTCCAGCCCTGACCCCTCTAGCATTGCTAAGAGACAGCTTCTGGCTGCCCGAGGCACCTGCTCGACCCCCCACCCAAGGCTCCATGACTCCGCACTTTCAGGGTTTTCCCTGTGACTTCCACTGTGAGGGTCCCGGACCACAGCCATTCGCTTGCCCCTTCCTTCCCAGCCCTCACTGGGTTTAGACACCCCCGAGGGCCTGGCTGGGCTGCCCAGGGACCCAGCCCCTGTGCTGCCCAGGCTGTTCTGGACTCCACTGTGACCTCGGGGTGGCTTGGGTAGGGTCTTCAGGCTGTTCTCCACTTACCTGGCAACCTCCCCGGTTCCTGGGGTGGGGCTCCCAGCCCCCTGTCATCTGTGCCACCAGGCAGGTTGTCTGGAGTATTGATCGCCCCTAGAAACCAGATCTGCAGATTGTGCTTCCTCAGGCTCCAGCCTTCTCAAGAGTATTTGATGAGTCCTCGGACCAGGAAAGAAAAACGCTTGCGGGTCTAAAACTCCGCAGTCATCCCTTGCCCACTTGAGTAGGCCACTTTGCCACGAGGGCCGAGGGCATCTTCTGCCCAAGTGAACACAGGCCACCTCCAGTTAAAGCTCAGACAGACCTTTCGGAGTGCCTCCTGAACACCCCACGGCTCTCCGTTCTGCGTCAGCACGTCCCTAAACACAGTCCTTCCAGCTGTGCACACCAGCGGCCCATCATGCCCTGTCACAACCCTCATCTCCCGTGGGGCGTGGCCCCACTCCCCCCATCTCGTGAGCATGGTCCTAGAGACTGCCTCTTTCTTCGGACTTCTGAACCACCCTCAGAGAAGCAGCACTGATGGACAAGCAGAGGCCCCGGGACTGGATTCACAAGCCCCCGTCTCCTGCCTGTGCTGGGATCCTGGATTGTGTGTTGGGCGGGGGAGGCCCATGATCACAGAGAGGCCTGGGGCTGGGTGTTTGAGCTGGTGGTGACCTCTAGGCCCATTGCCAAGAGACATCTGGCCTAGAGGCCCTGACCAGAACTCCCAGCTCTCTGCGCCTCCCAGCCTCTCTCCCACTCCACACTCACTGTGTGTGGGTCGGGCTGACAGCTGCGGACACTGTAGTCTCTAGACTCTATGTAGGACCACATGTAGGCCCCTTTGGAGTAGAGTGGACAGTAACAGGGACCCTGCCACCCTGGCTGTGGGAATTTCTAGGGCAGCTCTGGGCAGCCCCGGGAGTGAGAGTATTGGGGGTGCGTGTTATCAGGAGCTTTGCCAAGAGGCACAGCTGGGCTGGCAGCTGTCCAGTCGTCTGCTCCTGACATGGCTGGTGGTCTGAGAGACAGGCCTCCTGACCCCTGGAAGAGGGCCAGACATAAGTCCTGAGGGAGAGATGCTCTGCCCAGAGAGAGAAAAACGTGCGGGCCTGGTAGGCCTGGCCAGAGTGGGTGAAAAACCTGGCCTCCACGAGTGTTCGTCTCTAGGTGAGGCTTCCAGGCGGAGCAGGTCGTGACTGAGCCCTGCTCTGCCCCAGGCCCCATCCCGGGGGCTGAGAATACAGTGGTTCCCAGCCTGGTGGACTGGAGCCTCCCACCGGAGAAGCCAGGTGCTTCAGTTTAACATGCTTCTGAGACTCCACGTCCGGCACGTCCGGGGAGATGCACTTTAGCAGCCTGGGCCCTCCCTGCCTGTGAACCTCCCCTCTCCAGCCCCGCCCCTGAACCTTCCAGAGGAGTTCTCTTCTGGTTTGCATAACCCCTCACCTCCCAGAGCGTTCCCCGCCCCCCCTCGCCAGCAGCCAGAGTCCCTGTGCGGTCCACAAAGCTGGTGGCCTCGCCTGTCAGAGGGAACAGCCAGGCTACTCTGTTTGTTCTGTCCTTCCTCTGGTGGCCTGCGACCAGAGCACGTGGCTCCTAGGTCCAGGGTGGGTGGCAGGTAGAGAGGCCTGGCTGGTGCCTCTGTGACCTGGGACTCTTGGGGCTCTGATGGCGAACCTCAGCCTTGGTTTAGGGCCAGGGGGCGGTGTTTCTCTTCCAGTCCTTTGAATTTCTCGTGAATTGTTGAACCGGGTTCTTGACTCCCTGGTAGTCACAGTATTGGATCACCGGACCCCCACGGTCACGGCAGGTCCCAGTGGAAGGGGTTTCATGCCTCTAAATGCTAAGCAGATACTTGGACTGACCGGTTCACTCAGTGACCCATATTTATTGAGACCTACCGTGAGTCAGGCCCTGTGTGGGACCCTGGGGACACAGTGATGAGCCAGAGCCAGCACAGCTGAAAGGGGAATTGCTGCTATGGTGGGTGCTGGTGGGGGCAGAGAGGCGGAGGGGGGCATTGGAGCCCCAGTGGGTACAGCATGGGGAGGGGGCTCTGGGGAAGGGGCCCCTGGGCTGGATCCCTTAGGAGCGGGTGGGCTAACAGGTGGGAGAGTGTCCTGCCAGGGGCTGCAAGACGACATCTCCCTCCAGGGGGAGGCTCCATGGGAGGTGTGAGGGGAAGGACGTGTTATAGGGGGAGATGAAGCAGAAGAGGGGAGGGGCTGATGCTACTGTGATGAGTGTTGTCCTTGTCCTAAGAGCATGAGAGGTGGCTAGAGGGCTTTGCTCCCCTTGGTGCAGCCGTGTTGCAGGGGACCCTGAAGGGAGTCTTCCTGAGAGCTAGCAGGGAGACCCCTACTTCTAGAGCGACAGCGGAAGGTGCCAGGCAGTGGGAAAGTGAGGAGGTGATGTCACTGGAATCAGGTCATCAGTGTCCCCCTGAGCCTCGGGTTTTCTGTCTGTAGAGTGGGCCCTGCCTTCACCACAGGCCGCTGAGAGGAGTCGACAAAGCAGTGTGGTGAGGGGTTGGAGGGGCGGTAAGGCATGGGGGCAGCCAAGTGCAGGGGCTTGTGTGGCCCTGGGGAGGCCGGGGCAGGCCGGGGCAGGCTTTGCACCTTCAGCTGGGGAGCAGAGGGCACGGACAACAAGGTGGGCACAGTGAGCCTCTGGGGCTGGGCACGGCGGCCCCTCACGCTGGCCACGTGACGCTCTGGGCTGCTGCTGCCTGACACAGGGTGTGGGCGACCTTCTGTAGCTGCGTTGGCGCAGGCTGGCAGTGAAAACCAACCTCACCAGAGGAACAGGGTGGATTCTGACTGCCACGCACTGTGCAGTCATGAGCTGGTCATTTATCCTCTCTGAGCCTCAGTTTGCTCATCTGGTTACAGGATGCCTCCGGTGGCTTCCCACTCAGGCTTGGGATAAAACCCAGATTCCGGACAAAGTGTGATCAAACCCAGCCTGTGTCTCTAGCCCCTCCTCGACCTTGACCCCTCCCTTCACTCCTGTGTTACTATCTTCTCTCCCCTCAGGGGGTCTCCTGGAAGTTGAACTGATCCTGACACCCCCACTCTTCCCCTACACCCCCCAACTTTGCCGCCTGCGAGTTCCACAGAGCAGGGTGTTTGCCTGTCTTACTCAGCATGGCTAGCACTGTGTTTGGCACATAGTAGGCACTCAAATCTGTGCAAGCAAAGCACCTCCCCTCTCCAGCCAAGGCCTGTATTTGTCAAGCCCTGGGCAGGGCAGGCAGGCCTACGGTGCAGAATTCTTAACTGAACGGAGGCCCCAAGGCCAAGAGGCTGCACGTTGGAGGCGGGCTCGCCCTCAGCCCTGCCGGGGCCCTCGGTTCTGGTGCACAGGATGAGGAGGGGCTGCTCCTTGCTCTGCTGTGTACACCACTTCCGTGAAGTCTCGAGTAGTGGCCTTGCCCTTGGCCATGCCCACCCTCGGCTAGCTTTTATCTCACCTTGGAAAGGCCTGTGCTCAGGCCATGAGAGGCTCAAGTGTCCCCTTGCTGCCCCCCACTTCCTCCACAAAGGTGAGGCCAGCACTTCTCTACCTCCTCTCCCGACAGCTGCCTGCAGCGGGAAACTGGAGCAGCACACGGAACGGCGTGGCGTCATCTATAGTCCGGCCTGGCCCCTCAACTACCCACCGGGTACCAACTGCAGCTGGTACATCCAGGGTGACCGTGGGGACATGATCACCATCAGGTATGGGGGTCCCAGGGAATCTCTGTGGGTCTGCAGGTGCTGAGTGTGTGCATGTGTGTGGTGGTGCATGTGCCTGAGTGCACATGTGGGCAGGCATGGAGCGCATCTGTGTACGTGTGTGAGTACACATGCACTTGTGTGTGTCTATGAGCCCACACCTGAGCGGGTAGAAAGAACATGTGTGAATGTGCATGAGTACATGTGTGTGCATGAGTACATGTCAGAACAAGTTCAGAGGGCACACACATGAGCAGGTGTGTGTGCATGAGTGCACGTGTGAGTGTTCAGGTGGGAGCATGTGTGAGCATGTGGGTGTGCCTGCTCCTGAGGGTTCTGTGGGCCTCTGTGGCTGGCTGTGTGGAGCGGGGCCTTGACCTGTCCTGAGCCTCTCAGGGGCTGCGGGAGTGGTCAGTCACCTCAGGCCTGCTGGGGTGAGGAGCCCTGGGTGCTGGTGGGTGTGACCTGGTTCTCTCTGAGGTGGCAGTGGTGTCTTCTTTGTGTCCTACAGGGGTGGCTTGAGGCTAGGCTGGCAGGGATCCCAGAGCAGGGTTTCTCCAGGGTCTTCAGGGCGGTCTTGGCAAGAGAGGGGACCAGGCATGAGCCCAGGTGCTCCAGCTGCAGGGACATACCTAGGGAAACTGAGTGAGGTGTGACCAGATGGTGAAACTGAGGCTGGAACCCCTGGCCTGGGTGGCCATGAGGTGTTTGGCTGGGGAGACACTCCCCTAAATGCCAATGCCCAGATGGCCCCGGTTACTGCTCCGTAGCTTAAAGCGTGGGTGTGATGGGCACGCCAGGGTCTGAGTATCTGTGCCTGCTTTCCTGTGGTCACAGGGCCATGGCTCTCGAGTACCCTCTCTTCAAAGACTTCATCCTCCACCAAAGACTCAAAGCCCCATGACCTGCTCCTCCCACAATCTGGGCCAGGGGGTCCTGGGCTAGTATGTTTCTCCCTGGGTGACCAGTTGTCACCCAGCCCCAGGCTAGGCCAACCCCATGGGCGTGCTCCTCCCCCACAGTGCACAGGCCTGTGAGCTTGTGCAGGGTCTGTCCCAGCAGACTCAGTGTGGGTGGGATCTGGACCCTTGGGTATCCCCACTTGGGAGAGTATCAGGGGAGGAAATTGCCCATGGTGGGGCTCCTGACGGGCCTCCACTTTGGGGTGGGGATGCTGTGTGTGTGCCGACAAGGCCCTCCCAGAGCCGCAGGGCTGATGAGAAGAAGGACACTGTTCAGCTTTGTCCTGATTCTTCTTGGAGCTGCCCTCAGACCCGGGGATGTCTGGCAGCAGAGGAGAGGAGAGGTGGGGTGGGGCGAGCTGGCCGTCTTTGTCTTAAGTTCAGGCCTGATTGTTCTCTGCTGGTCCTTGGCTGCATGGACCCTGCCGGGCGCACGCCCATGGCCCCTCTCTGCCCTCGCAGCTTCCGTAACTTCGATGTGGAGGAGTCCCACCAGTGCTCCCTGGACTGGCTCATGCTGGGCCCAGCAGCCCCGCCGCGCCAGGAGGCCTTCCGGCTCTGCGGCTCTGCCATCCCGCCTGCCTTCATCTCCACCCGGGACCATGTCTGGATCTTCTTCCACTCTGATGCCTCCAGCTCCGGCCAGGCCCAGGGCTTCCGTCTCTCGTACATCCGAGGTGACACCGGTAGCAGGGCATCGCGGGGCACCACACAGCACCCAGTGCGCCACTTGGGCTCCCAGGGCCGGAGCAGCCCTCTCCACCTGCCCGCTCCCTGCAGGGTCTCCCCCAGGAACCCCGTCAGTCTGAGCACAGTGGTGGGACCGGGCTGGACTTGTTGCTGCCTCAGGGTACCTTGGATCCCTCGAAGTCACTGACCCCATGTCACAGACTTGGCTGGAGTGGGGGCTTACCCTTTACCCTCATGTCAGAGACTTAGCTCACCAAGACATTCCAGGGGTCTTTGTCCCTTGAGTGGCTGTGGAGAGGCCAGGACTCTTCTCCATGTCTCCTGCCTCTTCCTAGGCTCTGCGGAGGCCCTGCGGGGAAGAGGGAAGCACCCTGACCCTTCCTGGCCTCAGGCCCCGTCGCTGGAGTGAGGCGCAGCCCTCCCCTGACTGTCTCCCCCTGCGCTCTTTACCCCACAGGGAAGCTGGGCCAGGCGTCCTGCCAGGCGGACGAGTTCCGCTGTGACAACGGCAAGTGCCTGCCGGGCCCGTGGCAGTGCAACACGGTGGATGAGTGTGGTGACGGCTCTGATGAGGGCAACTGCTCAGCACCTGCCTCCGAGCCACCTGGCAGCCTGTGCCCCGGGGGCACCTTCCCCTGCAGCGGGGTGCGCTCCACGCGCTGCCTGCCGGTCGAGCGGCGCTGCGACGGCACGCAGGACTGTGGCGATGGCTCTGATGAGGCTGGCTGCCCTGACCTGGCATGTGGCCGGCGGATGGGCAGCTTCTATGGCTCCTTTGCCTCCCCAGACCTGTTTGGTGCAGCCCGAGGGCCCTCAGACCTTCACTGCACGTGGCTGGTGGACACACAGGACCAGCGACGTGTGCTGCTGCAGCTGGAGCTGCGGCTGGGCTATGATGACTACGTGCAGGTGTACGAGGGCCTGGGTGAGCGCGGGGACCGCCTGCTGCAGACGCTGTCCTACCGCAGCAACCACCGGCCCGTGAGCCTCGAGGCCGCCCAGGGCCGCCTCACGGTGGCCTACCACGCTCGTGCCCGCAGCGCTGGCCACGGCTTCAATGCCACCTACCAGGTGAAGGGCTACTGCCTCCCCTGGGAGCAGCCGTGCGGGAGCAGCATCGAGGGCGTCACGGATGACACTGGGGAGCAGGGCTGCTTCCTGGAGTCACAGCGCTGTGATGGCTGGTGGCACTGCGCCAGCGGCCGAGACGAGCAGGGCTGCCCTGCCTGCCCGCCCGACCAGTATCCCTGCGAGGGGGGCAGTGGCCTGTGCTATACACCTGCTGACCGCTGCAACAACCAGAAAAGCTGCCCGGATGGTGCTGATGAGAAGAACTGTTTCTCCTGCCAACCTGGCACCTTCCACTGTGGCACCAACCTGTGCATCTTTGAGACGTGGCGCTGTGACGGCCAGGAGGACTGCCAGGACGGCAGCGATGAGCACGGCTGCCTGGCGGCCGTGCCCCGCAAGGTCATCACCGCCGCCCTCATTGGCAGCCTGGTCTGTGGCCTGCTGCTCGTCATTGCCTTGGGCTGTGCCTTCAAGCTCTACTCCCTGCGCACGCAGGAGTACAGGTGAGTGGGCTGTACCTCCCTGCCACCCGCAGTGCCTGGGGTCACAGGCCAGGAGTTTCTTCGTTTCTCTGGAGAGAGGCTCTGGGTCCACTGTTCCCACAGCTGTGGGTGTGTAAGTCGGGGCCCAGACTATTCCCAAGGGACTTCTCCCGTGCATCCGGGGTCCAGGCATCTCAGGATCTCCAGAGGGAGTAGCAGGGCCCCGCATCCTGCTGTGAGCCCTTGTATAGGGCCCCATGGGAGGTGGAAGTGTGGGATCCTGGCCAGTCCTGCTATGCTCCCCTTCTACCCATTGCTTTCAGGGCCTTCGAGACCCAGATGACACGCCTAGAGGCTGAGTTTGTGCGGCGGGAGGCACCCCCGTCCTATGGGCAGCTCATCGCACAGGGCCTCATTCCACCCGTGGAGGACTTTCCTGTCTACAGTGCATCCCAGGTGAGCATCCAGGGAGCACGAGACCCTGTGGTCTCTGGCTTCCTGCTGGACCTTAGAGGGTGCTCAGACAGGAAGCCTGAGGGGAAGGCTTGACCAGGCAGCTCCAGGGGTAGAGGGAGGCGGGAGGCAAGGCCTGGGGAGGGTGACACAGGGTCCATGCCAGATGGGGGGACAAGTTGGTCTTTTGGGTTTCTTGGGGGTCGTGCTGACCTCTGCCCCCTCAGCTGTCACCCTGCTCTCCAGGCCTCCATGCTACAGAACCTTCGCACAGCCATGCGGAGACAGATGCGCCGGCACGCCTCCCGCCGAGGACCCTCCCGCCGCCGGCTGGGTCGCCTGTGGAATCGGCTCTTTCACCGGCCCCGGGCTCCTCGGGGACAGATCCCGCTGCTGACTGCTGCACGCACCTCGCAGACAGTGCTGGGTGACGGGCTCCTCCAGCCTGCACCAGGGGCCGCCCTGGACCCCCCGGTGCCCCTTAGGGACACAGGCAGCCCTGGGGCGGCTGGAGATGAGTCCCCCACTGCCCCCAGCCATGCACCAGAAGTGGGGCCTTCTGTGCTGCCCGCCTCAGGCCTGCAGGACCCAGAGTACAGGCCAGTGGACAAGGACAGGAAAGCCTGCAGGGACCCTCTGGTGGACAGCCCAGCTCCTGTGGACATGCCTCAGGAGCCCTGCTCAGCCCAGGACCCTCACCCCCCACCTCCCACTGCCAGCAGCACCCTAGGCCCCCACCCACCAGAGCCATTTGGTGTCTGCAGGAGCCCCCCATCCCTCTACTCCCCAACGTTGGAGGCCAGTGATGACGAGGCCCTGCTGGTCTGCTGACCCACTGGATGCACTGGTGCCTGCCACAGCCCCGCTTTGTAACCAGGGAATATACAGTCGTTTCTACCCTGCCTCCGAGTCCTTTTTTCTTGCGGTGTGGCCCACCCAGAAGCCCAGCTGACTGGCTGCATCAGAATCCTCCAGCCCTGGCCATGGGGCTGTGGGGGCTTCAGCAGAGGAGGAGAGTGATGAGCCCTTCTTCGGGGCCCCAGTGTTCACACAGGCACCTGGGCTCTCACTTCTCCCTCCCCGCTCCACTCCGGAAGCCCATTTCCAGAGACACAGGAGGGCCAGGGCGCAAAGCTCTCCGGGCTGTTCCACAGCTTCTCACTTCATCCACCCCGGGGGCGCAGAGCTGTGCCTGCGCTGAACAGGGCTGTGGGCACACGGGGTCTAGGCCATGGTGGGCACTTTTTGGGCACTGAGCTCTCCTCTGCTCCCAGCAGGCCCTGGAGGAGCTGGGCTAGGAAGCTTCTGCCTCTGGCCTCAGGCAGGTGGTGTCAGCATGGGCCTGACCAGGCTGATGACCTTTGCCCTTTGTCTTGTAGCTGAGAGAATCAACCTCCTGGGTGCTGGGGCACTAAAAATGTGGGTACGGGGTAGAGGATGCCCATGGGTCTCTTGCGGGCCCCAAGGCCCTGGGAGATGCTACTTGGTACTTTCTCAGGGGACAAAGGCGGAGGCACATGCCGACAGTGGCCCGGTTGTCCCATCTCGCTCGGGGCTGCGCTTTCCTTACCTGTAAACTAGGGTGAGGCCTTGCGCTCTAAAGACTTGCTGTTCTCTCTGTGGGGATTTATGGGATGAACGTAGTTATGGAGGGAATCCCTGGACTCTCCTGGGGGCTGAGCCTGGGCCTGGCCTTGCTGGGCCTGGGGGTGGGGACACCAGCCATGCCCTCCCTCTGGGGTGGTCTCAGAGAGGGAGTACCCGGATCAAGTGGCAGAGCCCCAGTGCGGAGGGCCTCCTCCAGAGTCTGCCAGCAGGCACCTTTCCCGCAGGCCCCGCGTGCCCCCGACCCGAGGCCAGCGCACCACCAGCCTGGCGTTATTCACAGATCTCTTTGGGAAAAGCCAGCAGGGCAGTGCTGGCAGGGAACAGGGTCCATATCCTAGGGCTTCCTTCACACAGGCCTCTAAGAGTGGGATCTCTTTTCTTTTCCCAGGTAAAACAACTTTTTCCTTTTCTTTTTTTTTTTGCAAAACACCTCCTCAATAAACAACATGTAAACAGAAATAGCTGCTTCAAGCTCCACACATGTCTCATTGTGTCTTCAAGGGCTTGTCCAAGGAGGGCAGTGGGGAGGGCTGGAAGGGGCCATTTTCCTCCTCCTCCGGGGCGCCCTGGGGGTAGACCACGAAACACAGCTTCTGGCCCCAGTGTGTCATTGATTCTGAGGACAGACAGACAGATAGACTTGGGTCTGACTCCGTGGCATAGGGGTCCTCGGGGAGCTGCTCCCCTTGTGGTGGGTCCCGGACACTTGGGCCACATGTGGGGAGATGTTTGGTGGTGGTCAGGCCCTGCGTCCCTAGGCAGCTCAAGGGTGAACTCTGGGCGAGCCCCCTCAAGGGTCCCATCTCCAGCCCTGGCCCCTGGGGGAGGCTGCCCAGCTCACCAGTGAGTCTGTGCACACACTTTGGTTTGCTTCTCCAGAACACTCCCAGGAAGAAAATGGGCACCCCGGTGAGGATGATGATGACGCCAACCCCACACACCATGGGCTCTGAGATAAAACTGAAGACCAGCAGGAAGGCCCAGAAGACCAAGTACGTGGCGGGGACAAGGAGGTTCACCTGCGGAGAGCGAGCAGAGGGCCCATGGTGCGGGATCCCCTGCCCTCCCGGCCCACCACCCTGGGCACCCCAGCACTTTCCCCCTTCCCTGGGAGCTGAGACCTGAGAGGTTGGCCCCCTTCCGGCAACAGTCCAAACTTCTGGAAGCCCATTCATTCGTGGATGGCCAGTTGGCCAGATTGTTGAGGTTTTGTCAAAACGCCAGCAGGCCTGAGCTCCACACAGTGACTGGATGTGGAGTTGCAGCTTGCACTTGGCTGAAGGTCAGTCCTTTTCTGGTCTGCCACATTTCAGGCACTGAACACTTCTCCAGCTCAAAGGTTTGGATGCAAACAGGGGGACTTTTAGCTCAGTTTAGAGCCCTTTAAGGGGAGGGGTCCTTAGAGTCCCTTTCTGTGTGGGCTCATGGAATCTGGTGCAGAGTGTCTGGTGCATGAGTGAGTGTCTTAGCCTCATTTTCCCGCCTGTAAACTGGGGGTATTCAGAGCGCCCACCTCGTGGGGCTGTTGGGAGGACTGAAGAGGTCAGTGCACACAAAGCATGTGGTAAAACACCTGACACTGATGCCCCAAATGGGTGAAGCTCTGAGAGCTTCCAGCACGTCCTTCCCCAGGCCTCACCTTGATGGGCCTGTGGAGCGCTGGCCGCCTCCAGCGCAGCACAAGCAGGCCCAGGATGGTGACACCGTAGCAGAGGTAGTTGATGAAGGACACGTAGTTGATGAGCGTGTACGTGTCTCCCACAAGCATGATCACCGCTGTGGCCCCGCACTGGGAGAAGACCGAGCTGAGGGCTGGCCTCCCGCCCACCTTCCGTCATCCCTGCAGGCTGTCCCGGGCCTTCCGGCTTAGGCCAGGAGGGTGGTGAGCGCTGGCCCTCCCCTTCCCTCTATGGGCTGCCCACCAGGGCCAGGGTTCCTCCCTGCCACTGCCCACATTGTTGAGTGGCTTGGGCTCCCTGCCCCACCAGCACAGGTCCCCAACTTACGCAGACGAGGAGGGCAGGGATAGGGGTACAGTGTCTGACATGAATCATGGCCAGCAGGCTGGGCAGGTGCCCTTCTCGGGCTCCAGAGAAGCACAGCCTGGGGGACAGAGGTGGTGGGGGCTGTGAGCCTGGCTTGGGGCTTCCCCGCTAAACCTAAGTTCTAGACTTGATGTCCCTCTTGAGTTGGCACCTCTGACCCCATGCTCCAGGCCTCAACAGCTTCACTATACAGTTTTTCCCCTCTCTAGCCTGCCTCCTTCTTGCTTTTTGTTTCTCAGAGTTGGGATCAGACACCTGTTCCTGAGGAGTTCATTGTCCTGACTTCAGGAGGGCCCCACCTGGCAGGATTTCTCTGCTCCAGCATTGCTCGCATGCCAGGGCACCTACCTTGCCTCACCGGGACCACCCTCTCCCCAGCCCAGTCACCTGGAGGAGGTGAACAGGTAGCCATTGATCCCTCCGAAAGTGGAAAGTGCCACGGAGACGGGCATGACCCAAGAAAAGTAGCCCAGCAGCTTCTCCCCGAAGGTCTGAGTGAGCACAGGAGAGAGGCGGTGCGTGAGCTGGGTGGGGGCAGGGCGGGGCTGGGCACCGAGGGGGGCCCACTCACCACGGCCACTGCGTTGGAAGCCAGCAGCTCCTGGGGGGACATGGCAGTGAAGTAGGCGATGTTGGTGAAGGTGTACACAAAAGTCACTAGTGGGATGGAGATGAAGATGGCTCGAGGTAGGTTCCTGGGGGAAGTGGTGGGGCACGTCAGTGTCAGCCTTCTGGGGGTGGGGCCCAGGGCAGTGGAGGCACCAGGGAAGGGGGCTGCACTGCTGTCTGTCTTGCCCCCACCCCCAACCCCCTAACCCTAGCCCGGGCGCAGGCTAGTGGGAGGAAGGGCCATATCATATCCTAAGACGCAGGCCTAATGTCTGCACATAAAGCAAAAATTGCATACAGCAAAATCAGCCTCGAAAATCCCAGACGTGCCCTGAGAACTCCTTCTACAGACCTCGGGTGTCCCTGGGACTCCCCATGGACCCAGCCCCCGCTGGAGCTGCTCACTATGAGGTCCCTGGCTGAGCATCAGATGGAGCCACTGGCTTCATCTGCAGGGTCATGTTGTGCACACATGTGTGATTTTTGGGTAAATGCAAACAATGGGACCCATTTACAGCGGAACAATGATCCTCAGGGTTTCTGAGGCCCAGCAAGGGGCTGTGACTTGTCCACAGCCCTACAGGGCCAGGCTGGAAGATATGCATCCTGGCTGTCTTCCCAGAGCCATTCCTGTGGGGCAGTGATGTGGACAGGCGGACAGCCAGGCCGAGGCACAGGGGACAGCAGGTCTGTGTAGGGAGGCTGCCTGTCCCTTTGTCTGGCCCCACCACTTCCCAGGGCCCAGCCCAGTGCACTGCTCACTTCCGAGGGTCAACTAGTTCCTCGGTGACATAGTTGAGGAAGTTCCAGCCGCTGAAGGCAAAAGAGCCCTGCAGGAAGGCCAGGGCCAGGTGACCCACAGAGGGCGTCATCCAAAAGTCGTAGGCATTGCTGGGCCTCAGCTCCTCGAAGTGTCCTGGGGGTCCAGAGGTCAAGGGTCAGTGTCATCTCCCCAGCCCCGGGCACAGCCCCACCCTGGCCCTACCTTGGAAGATCTGGACAAAGCCCATGCCAATGATGAGTGACAGGGCCAGCAGCTTCCCACCGGTGAAGATGTCCTGGATGCGTGTGGCCCAGCGCACACTGGAGCTATTCACCCAAGTCAGGAGCACTGGGGAGGAAAGGTGAAAGGGTGGGTGGGCTGCAGCCAAGTCCACCTGAGTGGCAGGGGGCACGCACTCTGCAGCAGCCAGAGTGTAGGAAGATCCCCCCTGAGGCTGACTTCTCTGGGGCTGGTAGCTGGAGCAGTTCCCCAGTCCCCCCCCCACACCACAAGGCGGGTGGTGGAGGCCCAACCCAGCCCCAAGGTGGGTACTCACTCAGGCAGGCCATGGAGAGCACGCGGGAGGCTGCGGCGGGGGGGATACAGTTGGGGAACACGGGCTGCAGTACGTAGTTGGAGAAGGTCATGGAAATGACAGCCAGGCTGGTGGGGTACATGATGAGGACTGCACTCCAGAGCAGCAGGAAGCTGAAACAAGTGAGGACCTGAGTGGCACGGGCATCCTGTCCATCCCCTTCCTGGCAGAGCAGGCCCAGGTATGTGGAAGGGGTGCCCTCTGGGTCCTGGAACCCAAGGGCTGGTGCGTGTGCTGGAGGCTGGCTTTGGTCCAGGAAGGCAGGTTTCAACAGACTGCATTCAGCAGCTAAACAGCTATGTGCTGCCCTTGGGCAGGTGTTGAGAACCAACCAGGGAACCAACCACCTTTCGAATGGCCACACAGGCCCTGGCCACAGGCTGTTTTCTGCACTGGGCTGGGGTGTTGGGGGAGGGCTGTCCTGGGATCTGCGATCTTGGTTCCAGCTGCAGCTCTCAGCAGAGCGCTGTGGCTGCAGATGGCTGACTGAGCTGTGATCCCTGAGAGACCACACCTTGCTGAGCACTGGCTGGGGGTGTCAAGTAATTTATGTCCCTTCTTCCCCAATTTCACCTCTTCAGAGTGCCCATGGAGGAGTGGGGGCTTTGCTCAAGGCTGTGAGGCCCTACCTGATCCAGGGGATCTGCCTGGACCCAGGCGAGGGCCTGTCCATGGGGGTGGTCCTAGCCTCTAGTCCAGCTCTCAAGGGTGGGGATCGCCTCATCCAGGGACATCACTGAACTCTGGGGCACCATGTTTGGTGTCTTCCTTTCGGTCCTCACCCTTGCACTGTAGCCCTGCATCCAACCCCTTGTTTTGTACCCTCTCCCCAACATCTTGGTTTCTAGGGCAGCCTAACTCCATGACTCTCCCCGCTGCTGGGTGCTCCTCTGTGCAAAACCTTGATGCTGGGTGCCTCCAGGCCGAGTCAGGAGGTAGGGTCTTGGGTCCTGTTCTCCTTCCCACCACGTCTGGTACCCTTTCCAGCTGCACAGCACAACTCTGCTGTCTCAGGCCTCAGGCCCCTCTGAGAACCCTATCCCTAGAAGAGAGCACCCCGGGGTGTGCAAGCCCTGCCAGGGCCACAGCCACCTCTGCCTTGTTGAAGTCCCCTGATCCAAACTTTGTACACTTCGGCCTAGACTTTTTCTCCGAGCTCCAGACCACCCCACCCCCACTCCCACCCTGGGTAGGACCTGACTGAGCACTTCCCCAGATGTGCCACAGACCCCACCAGTGTACCAAGCCCCATACGAAAATCTCCCCCTCGCCATCCCAGGAACCACTCTTTGAAGCCTGTCCAGTGGGAAAGCAAATGTCACTTCTGTTGCACCTGCCTCTCCTTCATGCCACCCTGGCCATCACCTCCTCCTGAATGGTTCTGGAAACTTCCTGTACCTTTGTTGAGGCCCTCAGCATGGCTCAGCTGGACAACTGCAACAGTCTTGCTCTCCCTCCACTCCCCGGCTGCCCCGCCCCTCCAGGCCCTGTTGCCTACCATGGATCTGACAAGCCGGCCCAGGCTACCACCCTCTGTATGTGCTCCAACTCCTCACTGCTCAGCCAGGAAAATGCCACTCTTCCTCCAAGCTTTGGCACAAGTGTGGTTTCTCTGGGGAGCCTTCCCTAGGTTGTTGGTACCCTGTTCTCTTGGTTGCTGGGCCACTCACTGCCTCTTGAACACATCCTCAGAGCTGGAATCCTCTAGGTCTTAATCATGCTTGAGGGGCAGTTTCCCTATTGACTGTGAGCAACGTGAAGAAAGGGATGCACCTTCTATCACAACATTCCCAGCCCTCAGCACACAGTAGGTGCTCAGCTAACGTTCAATAGTGAATAAAGGAGTACTGGGAACTATTCAAAGGGGAGCTCTTGCAGGGTGCTGAAAGGAATGTCATGACCCCTCCCACTCCCATATGGACTTCCTGGATGCTAGCAATTACCTAGAGGTTTCAGACAGTAAGGGCCTCCCCATCCAGAAGCACCAGGGAGGGGGAGGGAGAGTGGCGCTTAGAGACAGCTTTATTTGAAAGGAAACAGAGAGGTCAAAAGGCCAGCTGGAGTATGCAGCTTGAGTTGAGTGGGCGTTGGTCCCGTCCACCCTGGCCTTGGAAGGTGGTCCAACAGCCCCACCCCCTTCCCTCCATCCACCCCCACAACCTTCCTGTGATGTGAGGTGCAGAAGAGGAACCCCAGGTCTAGACCCAACTGGCCATCCATTCTAAGGAGGCCTCCCAGCACTGAGTCACTGGTGCCCCACACTCACCCAGACAGGCCCCCGAAGATCTCGGTGACATAGGCATAGTCTCCACCAGACTTAGGGACGGCGACTCCCAGCTCCGCGTAGCAGAGGGAGCCCAGGGCGGTGACACCCCCGCCCAGGACCCAGACGCAGAGGGCCAGACCCACAGAGCCAGAGTGCTCCAGGACCCCCTTGGGGGAGATGAAGATCCCGGAGCCTATGATGTTCCCTGCAGGGGAGATGGAGAAGCTGCAGTGAGGAAGAGCACCCCCACTCCCAGGCTGCTCCCTGCAGGGGGAGGGAGGGGAGCCTGGAGGCATGTGGACAACACTGGGCTCCTCAAACCCCGCAACCACCCTGGACTCATCATCTTCCCCCCATAGTCCCTGGCAGGGGAGCGACACCCTGTCCATTCAGCCAGGCTCCCCCGCCAGAGATGGGTCTTGTTCCAAGTTCCTCTGCCTGCCCCCTCCCCACTTCCTGCCCCTTACTCCCATGAGGTGGGGCAAGCACAAGACAGGAGGCTCAGCCACGTGAGTGATGGCAGAGTGGTGGCTACCCAATGTGCATTCCCATGGACCCAGACTCAGCCCCTTGCCCCCAGCTGAGGCCTCTAGTCTTCTGGGTCTCTAGCACCTGTCCTACTTCCAACCTGCTGGCCAGAGCTGGCCTCCTAAAGCAAGACCTTGACTGTGATACTTCCTTGCCACTTTCCTACTGGTTGAAGTCCAAACACATAGAGTGGCTCAGGAAGTGTACCTCCTCTATGAAGCCCTCCTTGACCATTCTGGTTTGGGATCCTCCCCCCACTTCACACCAGTGTGGTTCCCCAGACCCTGCCCGTACTTTGTCTTCCATCTCTCCTTTCCCTGTAAAGGAGCCCCTCGGCCTGCTTCCTCCCTGACCTAGGACCCAGGCTGCAGACACAGAATCTGAAAAGACTTTGCTTGATTCCTGGCTCTGTGACATGTTTCAGGTCTCGGGCAAAGGCTAGTGGGGCTCATTTTCAGGGCGGGGGGTTGGCCAGCAGCCATCGTGCAAGGAATGGAGAAGGCAATGGAGCGGAAGTCTTGGCCCGGCCTGAGGTCCAGACATGGATTGCCTCTCGCCTTGGGACAGCCTGCTGGTTGTAAACAGAGGTCACTGCTCTAACCCCAGGAACCTAATGGGAAATCCCAGCTGGGGCTCAGGAGACCTGGGGACCTCTCCAGGCTCAGGTCACCTTTCGAGTCCAGTCTGTACAATGGGATTATTATGAGGATTCAGTGAGATACTGTCAAGGAAGCCTTTAGCTGTAGCCACATGTGCTCAGCATCTTTGCTGGCATGATTCTGTATATTGTCTGCAACCTCACCTGCTTCCTTAGAACATTGCAGGCACTCAGTACACACCTGTTGAGTAAACTAATGGAGGAATAAATGGCCTAATGCCCAACGTGGCACCCATGCCCTAATGTGAAGGACTCACTTCCTCATCTGTGAAGTGGGGGCAGCACTCTCTGCTTGCCTGCCCACACGGGGACTGTGAAGGGGAACAGAGGGGGTGCCTGGCTTCCAAGGCTCGGGTGCAAGTGCAATCTGCTTCAGTCACAGAAGGTCTGCCTTGCCGCTGGGGCTGACCCTGAGTCCTGGGCACTAGGGGTGGGGGCGGTGCTCCCTCCACTCACAGTGTCTGGGAGTGGAACAGTAGGAAATGCTCAGGGCCCAAGCCAGGGTCTGCAGAGCAGGTTCCCAGGACAAGCAAGAATCTGAGTGCCCACTCAGCCGGAGCTCCCTGCTAGTTAGGGTAAAGAGGGGGCAGTGCTCTGGGTAGCTGGGTGTCATCATCTGTGCACATGAATCAGCTCATGTCGCTGGCGATCTGCACTGGGGCCTGCCCCAGAGGACCTTATCCCCGAATCCACAGGCCACATGAGTAAAAAGGCACAATTGTTGGGACCTGGGGCTCAGTCCCTTGACATGATCACCCCCACCTGCCAGCGCCGGCAGGGGAGTGCATATCCGTCAGGGCAGAGCCCGCCTGCTCCACCTGCCAGGCCCACAGGCGGGTCTGGAAGAGGACACAGCTGTGGTGGCCAATCTGCATGCATTCCTTGTCCATGGTGCTACCCTACACCCCCACCCCCAGCCGACACAGATTTCCAGTCTGGACAGCCACGATGCCCCACTTGGTTTTCCAGTCACATCCCAGGAGCCCTAAATACATCCAGATAAGGATGAAAGAATTCCTGTCCTCTAGCCCCCAGAGGTAAGTTGTGCTCTCAGCCTGCTTCCAGCAGGGAGAGGGGCAACCTCCCTCGCCTATGACGGGGGCCCAGGGCCTGGGTGGGCTGTTGGGTTTCTAAAAGGCCTTTGAGTTCACTCTACCCGGCAGCAGAGTCTATGTTCTCAGGACCTGGTGGAGTGGGATTTGCCAAAAGCCAGTGAGGTTCGGAGCCAGCCGGGGCTGGGTGGCCTTGGAAGGAGCGGGGTGCATTTGGGCTGGGGGTATCCAGGGCCCCAAACCACCCACCCTGTGCGGACCCCACCGCTCTACACAATTCAGCCTGGCAGGGCCTCATGGGCATAGCCCTCAGGGAAGCTACACCTGGCACCTTGTCCCCAAGGTGGGGGTCTGAAAGGGGCATAGTGCTAGCCTGTGCCCAATAACTGGAAACTGGAACACTGGGATCTGGGGAATGGGTTGGGGGTGAGGCATCGTTATTGTTTTGGACACACGGTCTCAGGCTATAGGGAAGGACTACTGCCCATGGGCTAAAGGAACGTGTGCCAGCTAATGCGTCCCATCCTTGGGGGTCTCCGCTTCTGGGCCTGCACAACTGCGGTTCGTGCTAGGAGGTAGCAGAAAATCCCGTGAGGTCCATGGGCTGCTCTTGACCCCACTCACATGGGCTGGGTGGGGTTCTGCAAGGAGCAGCAGGGGCTGTGGGCTTGGGTGAGTGGCACAGGGCAAGGAGCGGGAGGGAGGATGATGAGGACAGGGCTGAGGGCCATCAGCACTGGGGTGACCCAGGAGGTGTGGGGAAGGGACTCTGGAGCTGTAAGGAGGTGCTGTGGGGGTGCCCGCCCAGCCCTCCGTGGTAGGGGGCACGGGCCTCCCTTCTCAGTCCTCGTGTTCAGGCCCAGCAGAATCAGCTCTGCCTGATTCAGGGAGTAGCAGTGGATAAGCCCGGCCCTGGGGGACCCTGCTGTGGAGGAAGAGGAGCAACGGGAACCAGGAACACGGGACGGGCCGGGTCACACTGCTGAGTGCCTGCGCAGGTGTCTGACTGATGGCCAGCTGCAGGAACGTGGGTTGTGAGACCTCCCCATTCCCATTCCCACCATGGGATGGCTGCTCGGTGGTGCTTGCAGGTCCTCGGTGGGGGCAGAGCTCCTGGGCAGGTGGGTGAGGATGTGAGGAGGCCCCTTCCACTCTCCTCTCGCCCCTCTTCTGTCAGCTCAAGCTGGGTGGCTTTTATCACATTAAGATGTTTGGCCTGATGGGGCTTACCCGGTTCCGAGGAGGAATGAAGAAAGGGCCATTGTTCCTGCGGCTGCTGCGGTGTGCGCTGACCTATTTCTGGGAGGCAGCGGCAGACCATGGAGGTCACAGGGGTGGACCGTAGAGGTCGTGGTGGTGGAAGGAGCCAGTTGCCCATGGTGTGCGTGTAGGGAATGCACAATCTGGCTTGGGCAGGGGGCGGGGAGTTCCTGTCAGGTTGCCAGCACCACCCTTCAACCCTAGAAACACTTTCAGGAGTTGGACGTGTGGTCTTAGGCCAGTGCTGCCCTTCTGTGCCTCAGTTTCCCCGTCTGCCAGGGAGGGTCACTGGGCTAGAGGGCAGCAGACGGCTGGTCCAACCCTGACTTTGGCAGAGGCACTGCGGGCAGGACGGCATGTGGCTTGTCCACCTGCACAGGACCTAAGGAAACAGTCTGCTCAGGGCCCCTGCCCCGCACTGTGTAGGTCGCTCTCTAGCTCACTGGCCTCCCAGAAGTAACACTGCCCCCAGGAAGTCCTCCTGACTCCTCACCTTGGCCCCTATCACCTCGACACTGCCCCATTGCCATGGTATCTGAAGGACAGCCAGGAAGTGATTCCTTTGTCACCCTGAGGGTAGGGTCTGTGCTGGCCTGCTGAGATGAAAGGCCTGAGCTTCCCCAAAAGCACAGGGAACTAATGGGGCTAGGTCACCTTACACCTGCCTTGCTTATCCCTGACACAGAGCAAGGTCACATTGCCCGCCCCCGCCTGGGCCTGATCAGGGGCTGGCCATGGGCCAGGCCTTCTTCCTTTGCTCTGGGCAGCGAGTCCCAGCACCTTCCATTAGGACATGATCCATGAGGCCTCTGGACTCCAAATTCTCTCCTGAAGATACAGAAGCTCCGAAGAGCTCCAAACTCCTATTAGTAGGTCCTAAGGCCCCCAGGCCATGGGCAATGGCACTTACTAGTTGAGAACTCCCAGATCTGGGTTCAAACCCCAGAACCCTTGAGGTGGGGGCTGTGGACATGGCACGTCATCTCTCTGAGCCTTCTTATCTGTGAAATGCGGAGATGAGGCAGTGATGCAGCATGATCCCACCCTGCCTGGCCCATCGGAGGGCCCAGGAACTGCCTGTGGGTCCTAGTGTTATCATCCACCTTAGAGACAACTCAGGCCACTCGATCTGGCCTTCGGAGACCTGACTCCCCAGGACCTCAACACCCTGGGGTCGGAAGCCAGGGCCGTAATTTGGGGGCCCTGCCAGCACCCTGTGCCTCTAAGCACATGAATGTCCTTATAGTGAGTGTATGTCAGGCATCCCTTCAGGAGACAAAAATGCCTGCTGAGGTCTTGGCAGAACTCTAGGGAGGTGAGTGGGGCATTTCCAGGACATGCCTGAATTGCCCATTGGCCGGCATGCATGTCTGGCCTAACCCACTTTCCTTTCGAGAGGGATAAGCAGCAATGTGGAGCTCTCTCTGCCTGGCCTGCTTAGCCCAGCCTGGCCTTGTCTAGCAAGCCTCACCCGTACCCTATCTCCAGGCTGAGTCTCGACGGGTGCCTGGTGAGCTCCATGCTGCAGCACCCAGCACTGAAGCCGCAGGCTGCACCCTGCTTGCCTCACCATCAGCATCTGGCAGGTTGGCCCCTTCCTCCCACAGGGCAGCCTCCTGGCCCTCCCCGCACCTCGTTAGCTACCCCTTCTCAAACTCCTCTGCTGGTTGCTTCTCATTTCTCCTAATTCCTGGACAGCAGGTGCCAGCAGTTTGGTCTTGGGTTTTTTTCCCTTTTCTTTCAACATTCGCTCCCTTGGAGACCTCATCCAGAAACCCCAGCTTCTGCTGGCAACTCCCAAATCTATATCCCTAGCATGGACCTCCCTGCTAAACTAAACATGCAAACCCAACTGATCACTCAATGGGCATCTTGCATGTTATGCGTTCAAAACAGGATTCCTGACTTGCAGCCCTCTTCCCCCACAAACCTGCTCCTCTCACGGTCTTCCCGGATCAGTAAATGGCGAACCGTGCTCCCAGCTGTGCAGCCCAACCTGGTGTCACTCTTGTCTCCTCTCTCTTCCCCGCGTGTCCTCATACATCCTTCACCATCGCAAATCCTTCGGCTCCATCTATCAAACTCACTCAGAACTGAACCTCCTGCAGTACCTCCACTGTTGCCTCTGTGCTCTGAGCCACTGCCACCTCTCTCTGTGTTTTATAACCCCATCCGAGGGCATGGTTACTGATGAGAGAGAGAGAGGTATGAGAGAGAAACGGTGCATCACCTCTTGTACATGTCCTGGCCGGGATCAAACCCTCAACCTAGGTATGTACCCTGACTGGGAATCAAACCTGCAGTCTTTTGGTGTATGGGATGATGCTGCAGCCAACTGAGCCACCTGTCCAGGTGACTCAAATGTCCTCCAGACCAGACTTCCTGCTCTGCCCCTGCTGCCCACAGCCTCTGCTCCAAGAGTGAGCCCCATCCCGTCGCATTGCGTCCCCTCCTTCCCCTGCCCCTCCTCTCTCACCCTATTTCAAGCCCCTCCTCTCTCACCCTATTTCAAGCGTCTCCCTTTTGGTCAAAGCCTACCAGGGGCTCCCATCACACAAAGAGAAGAAGGCGAAGTCTTTACTGGGGCCCGCAAGGCCCACGCAAAGTGGACCCCAACCCACTCCTGACTCATCTGTTATCTATCACCCCTCCTCCTGCCTTAATTTTCTCACCTTAGCACGAGTATCACTACCCTGTCGGCTAAACATTCAGCTCGTTTATCTTGCTTGCCCTTTGACTTCCATGCTGGAATGTCAGAGCCAGCAGGATAGGGGTATTGTCTGTGTTGCTCCCTACTGTGTCTCCAGCATCGAGAACAGTGCCCCACACTGTTCAGTACCTGATGTTAAATGGATGAGCAAGCGTGTCCAGTGCTGGCAGGCCCTGCCCTTGCAGCCAGAACTGTCTTGGCCCCCCGTGGCTTCCCAGAGCACACAGGGAATCTGACCCTGGGCTGGTTGCAGCCTCAGGTCCTCAGCTTCCTCCCCTATAAACTGGGGCTTCGAGGAGGCACAGAGAATCTTCTGAGTGATTTTATGCCTCCTCAGAGTTTTCCTCTGAGCAGCCCAGCCACCTCTAGTCCTGAGGAGCACAGACAGGGGCCTGGACAAGGCTGGATGGGCAGGGATGGGTTCCTGAGGAGATGGGACTCATGAAGCAGACCCCTGAGTCCCTGAACATACTTGAGCCCGGTGAACAAATACCTGCATGGGCTGGTTACTTGAGTCAGAGGGAGAAAGTGAAGACAGGACAGCTTGATCAGCAGACCCGGGGTGACCCCCACTCTGCTGGACCCGGGCACTTCCCTTCCTCAGGTGGAAGGGTGAGGACTAAGAAGAAGCTGTCTGAGGCCCCTGGGTCAGGACAAGACACCCTGCACATACAGCCCTGGCTGGGGTGCAGGAGTTGGGGGAGATTTCTGTCCATCTGTTTGTTCATCCTTCTGTAGTGTAGAGCTCAGTACAACCTGGCTGGATGCGCTCCCGGCTCAGTCTTAACCCTCCCCTATTGGGGACTATGAATCTGGCCCCAATTTCACCTAGCACTAGGGCAGTGCAAAGACAGACAAAGGGCTGAAAAATGAACCCAAATCTGCTCCCACATCCTGGGTCTGTCACCTACAGCGGTGTCACTGAGCTCTCATCCGCAGTTTCTATGTCTGTACAATGGGTATACAAATTCCCGTTTTGCAAGGCAGTCATGAGCATCGAATGAGATGAAGGGAGGACATGTTTCCATAATGTCAGAAGAGGCAGTTTTCTGAATAGGTGCTAGATCTGGCCACGGCCCACACAGCCCTGTCCCAGCTGGCTTTTCCTCCCGCTGGCCTGTCCCCTGCTTCTGTGCTCCCAGAGGCCAGCAGGTGCTGTCCGAAACACATCTTAGGTGGGGTCACAGTGCAGCCCAAAGCCCTATCTTCCATTCCGTTCCATTCTTGAAAGCCCCACTCCGGAGCTTGGGATGGGGCAGGAAGGTCAAGGGAAGAGGATTTTAGGATCTTCTGGGAAGATGTATCTGGAAGTCTTACAGACAAGTTCAGTGGCTGGTAACATACAAGGAAGATTATGGAATATAATATAAAGTTCTCAAGACTTTTGAAGCTAAAATTTGATACTTTACAGACATTTTTTATTTTGACCAGCTTCCCCAAGGCAGGAAAGTGGGGTGATATATGGGAGGTGGGCCCCCCAGAACAGTGAGTGGAGAGTAAGTTGGTGGATGCCTTCAGGGCATCAGATGGGGAGGGCAGTGCTGACCCTGACTCAGTCCACACTTGCCTCCTCCCTCTTCTCCTGTCACCTTCTGGTCCAGGTTGATGTTCCCCTGGTCTGTCTCTTGCCCAGTCCAGTCTTTTGCTTGCTGTTACCCTTCAAAGCTCTCCAAGGAGGGTTGCTGAGCCAGTGTCCTGGACTGGGTCAAATCATCTGTGTTCTGTCCCTGAGTCTGCCACCCTTGGGCAAGTCACCCCTGAGGAGGCAGAGTAGGAATACAGCTCAAGGATACTGGACCTGCTGAGGTGGCCCAGAAAGAGCTCTGTAGCTGGCTCCAGACATGCCTCAACCCCAGCCTCTTGGCCCATCCATGATGTGTGGGCTTTCCCTTCCTGGGGACACAGTGTCTGGAGAGAGTGTGGACTGAGACAAAGGTCTAACCAGTACCTTGGCCAAATCCCTGGAACCAGCCCTTCCTGCCAGCAAAGTTAAGCAGGGGCACCTTAGGCCAAGAAGGTCTCAGGGCTGGGCCGTGCTCCTGGAAGATGCCATTCCAGGGCCAATGGGGAGGCAGAGAGCTACCTGCAGGGGGCTGTGTTCTGGGGCAATTCTTGGTGTGCATTCGGGGTCTAGACAAGAGCCAGGACCCCGGGGTCTGGGGATAGCTAGGTGGGCAGTGGATGCACCAGCAGTTCCCACTGGCCGTGGGGGAGATAGATGGAGACCAGTCAAGACACCCTTCATTCATCCCTCCAGCCATGACTCTCGTGACACAGGAGGGCCTCCGGGACACCAGGTGTGGACACAGGCACAGGACTGGGTTAGCTAGTTCCTGAGAAGTCAGTGTTCACGACTTAGGACAGAAAGGAAAATCCCACCACTGTTCTCACTGACCCCTGAGCCCTCTGTCTACCTAGAAGTCTGGACACATGGACCCATTCTGGGGTGAGGGAGCTGGGGCAAGAGCGCCAGAGGACGAAAGTGCCTGTTGGGGTCCCAGCTCCGGAGCAGTTGGCTTTTCCGCAGGCCTGGTGGGCCCCACCAAGGCAGCCTCCTACTGTCTCTGGCTGCCCTGCCCCCAGGGTCCTGCCACCAAACTGCAATAAATATACTCTCAACCTATTTCCCCATAGCTGGCTCTATCTGTTTGTCCGGGTCTGCCAACAGTGTCTGCTGTTTTTGAGGACTAAAGTACTCACTTTGGACCCTGCACATAGTAGGAACTTAGATTGAGCCACAGCCCAGTACTCGAGGCCTTAGCTGGGTCAGCCTACCCAGCCCCCACACTTGAAAGGCTCCTGCACTTCAGGCAGGACCACAATCCCCTCCATTTCATAGATGAGAAAACTGAGGGTTACTGCCTTGCCAGAGCCCCACAGCGAAGTAAAGGCTGGTGGATTCCAGCGGCAGAAGGAACCCACAACTCTCCCAGGCACGAAAATTCGGGGCTCCTTGGGAGGTGGGAACAAGCCCTGCGACGCGACACCGCAGGTGCTCTGGCAACCCCCTCACCTACTGTCCCACGGTCGCAGGCCGGTAGGAGGGCCAGGGGAGGGGTGCTCCTTTTCCCAAGCGGCTGTGTGCCTCAAGCTGTCGGCCTTGCAGCGTAGGCACCCGCCCGCCAAGGGCCCTGCTCACCGATGATGATGGTGCAGGCGCTAAACAGCCCGATCTCCTTCTTGAGCGTCACCCGCTCCGAGGCGCCGGGGCCCGGTCCTGGGCCGGGGGAAGGTGAGGGCGCAGGAACGGCGTTCCCGCGCCCGCTCGGCTGCTGCGTGGGGCCGGCCATTTCGCTGTCCAGCTGCGTCCCCGCTCCCTGCGCTGTCCCGTCTATCCGACTGGCCTCCTGTCCGTCGGTCCGTCCGTCTGTGGGTAAATTCACTAACTTCTCAGCCCTTGCAGCCCGGACAGCGCTCACAGGCGGGCGCATGCGCTGGCGCAGGGCCCGGGCCGTGGGCCGGGGGTGGCGGGGGCGAGGGAGAGGCGGAAGGAGGGCGGGCCGGCACCCCTCCCCCACCTTCCTTAAAGAAAACTCCCCCTGAGGCCCTTCTCAGTCCTGGCCTTGGGGCAGAGCTAGGGAGAACTTTGTAGTTGAGAGAAGGAAGAGCCCCTCCTGATGCCTGAGTTACATCCACTCGTGGGGCGGGGTGGGAGGGGTGCGGACTCAAAGGCAAGACTGACCCTGCCCTCAAGGGGACGGAGGACGCGGGCGAAATGCGAGTTGCCTGTGTGTCGGGACCCGCGCCTCCGGGGATGGGTGCAGATTGGGTGGAAGCTGAGCCCAGAGACGTAGGAGCGAACGGCGCGGCCCGGACGCCAGCTCTCTCTGACCCCTCCTTGGCTTCCAGACGGTGAAGCGGGGGACGAGGTGTCCTCCGCACCCACCGTCCGAGTCTGGATCCCCTAGCCCTCATCCAGGGGGGCCCCACTGCCTTGTGCGAGTCCTGGAAGGGGTTTGCCCGCCGCCCCACCCATCGCGCCCCGCCACCCGCCGGGCTCCGGGCTGCGTCGGGCAGGTTCCATTTGCAGACGTCTTTGCTGATAGCTGGGAGTCGGGGATCAGTGGACTAGGGCTCTGGTCTTAGGCCCCGCGCGGTCCAGCCGGGCTTCAGGAGACGAGGCCACCTCAACTGCTGGGAGACGCAGAGAAAGGGGCTGTGGCCCCTGAGGTCGCAGGAGGAGATCTGGCTTGCGGATCCGACGGAGGTTTCGTCCTCCCGGAAGCCTTCGGGATTGTGCCGCTCTGGCCGCGGGGCAGACACACGGGAGGCCGCGTCGGGGGCCACCGGAGCTGCGGGCGGGGCGAGCCTGGCACGGTGCGGCCCGCGGCGGAACAGCTTTTGTCCTTTCCTGGCGGCCGCCGCGACGCGCTGTCCCCTGCATGTGGATGAGGCCGCGCCAGGCTCCCCGTCCTTCCCCCGCCCGCCGCCTGGAGGCCTGCGAGGGACCGGACCCGGGGTCCGAAGGCCACGGGGGGGGGGGGGGGGACCGGGTCGAGGTCCGGTCCTAGGCTGTGCTCTGGGTCTCGAGGTTCGAGCGTGGTGGCGCAGGAGTTTGTCGCAGGAGAAGGGTCTTCCAAAGCTGAGGGGGGTCTTGGGGGCGGGGAGCGGGAAGGACACTGGGCGGACGTGCTGGAGGGGACAGGCAGGGGAGGCCACCCGGAGAAGCTTCACCCTTCACGGTCCCGTCGAAGTCGGCATTCTTGGCGCCCTCCGCTTCCCTCCCGAGAGACGCGCTCCTGTGCCGGCTCTCTTAAAGGGGCCCCGCGCTCGGAGGTGGGGAGCGGGTGGGGTCGGGGTAGTGGGGGAGACAGCAGAGTTCTGGAGGCTCTTGATCTTGGAGGGTAGCCTCTACCTGCTGGTTGGATTCTCCACGTCCAGGTACCCTCTCAACGCGAGGGTCCAGCCAGGGCTAGTACACCCTGGGGTTGGCGCCAGTCTCACTAGCCAGGGGCCTTGGTTTTTGAGGGTGAGCTTCTCATTGGCACCGGAAATGCGGACTGTTTGGGAAGGGCTGACTCCAGCGCGGTGCACAGGATGGAACTGTGTCCAGGCCCATAGTTCAGGAAGTCATTTTAGCGCAATTGAACTAGAACCTGCAGACCCCGAAGGGAAGAAAAGGTTGGTAAAATTGTTTTACCATGAAGTCAATCAGTACAGTTCTCCACAGTAACAGAGAAAAACAAGGAAATCCATAGGATCTTCTCGATAGACTCAGAAAATAGCCACCCACCATTTAAACAAACAAAAGCTCTGAAAAAATCAGAAACAGGAGAGAACTTTCTCCATCTGGTAAAGTATCTACCCAAACCCAAACCCAAACCCCACCAAGAAACAAAAGAACAACAAAATCCTACAGCTAAAATCATGCTTAATAGTGAAATGTTGGGATGTTTTTCTACGAGACTGAAAATGAGAAAGAATGTTAGCATTCTTCAATTACATACACCTCTGTGCTGGAGGTCCTAGCCAGTGCAGTAAGGCAAGAAAAGGAAGTAACAAGACATGCGTTTTAGTGGCCAAAATCCAGAACACTGACAATGCCAAATGCTAGTGAGGATGCATAGCAACAGGAACTCTCATTCATCATTGGGGGAATGCAAAATGGTACGGTGGCCTGGAAAGACAGGTTGGGAATTTCCTACAAAACTAGAATAACTCCTACCGTAGATCCAAAATGCATGCTCTTTGGTATTCATCCGAAGGAGATGAAAACTTACATCCACACAGAAACCTGCACATGGATGTTTACAGCACCTTTATGCATAATTGCCAAGCCTTGTGAGTCACTGCGCTGTCCCGCGGCAGGTGAATGGACATGTAAACTGTGGTGTATCCGCTCAACGGAATAGCATTTAGTGCTGGAAATAAATGAGCCACCAAACCACGAAATGACACCGAGAAAAGTTAAAAGTGTGCTACTCAGTGAAAAGAAGCTGGTCCGAAAAGCAGTACAAAGACATGAAGATAGGATGGGAAGCTATATAACTCATTTACATGTGAACATGACTGGGTAGAAAATCCAAAACCATTTATAAGTGAACTTAAGGTTAATTAGTTAATTTAGCACTGGATACAAGTTCAATATAAAAAAATGATTGTATTTTTATATACCAGCAGCAATTAGAAAATAAAATTTATACTATAGCATAAAAGTCAATACCTAAAAATAAATCTAGTAAATTATGTGTATAATTTCTACACTGAAAAGCACAAAACATTACAGAGAAATTGTATAAGATGTAAATTAATCGAGGGGTTGTCTGTATTCATGGCTTGGAATTTAAGGTGTTGCTTTGTTCCAAGTTGAACTAGAGAATTGATCTATAGGCCCAATGATGCCCTTAGTCAAAGTCCCAAAGGATCTCGTTGCGGTTTGCTTGGATTTTATTTTATTTTTTGATGAGACTTGACAAACTGAGTCTAAAATACAGATGAAGAAGAAAACAGCTGGAGGACTTACACCACAGTTAGGAAGACAGTCTGGTGTCAGTGCAAGGGCAAACAAGTGACCCGCAGAACAAGACGACCGTGCAGAAACAGCAAAGCCACGCACCTGCGGACTCCTGCTCTATCACCTCAGCGTCGGCGTTGAGGGCAGTTGGGAAAGGACAGACTTTTTAATAAATGGTGCTTGGTCAACTGAATGTTCACGCTGAGGAAAAAGTAAAAAGAAAAAGACCTTGCACCATCCCCTAACACCAATTCCATGGACATGAATGTGAAAGGTAAACGTATGTTAAAAGGTAAAACCACAAAGCTGCCAGAAGAAGACTTGGGGAGAGAATAGATTTATTTTCTGAAGTAGGATGCAAAAAGCACTATTAGTAAAAACGTGATGAATTGGACTCCATTAAAATTAGAAACTTCAGTTAATTAAAAACCATGATTAAGAGAGGAAAAGTAAGCCACATATGAGAATTCAAGTTATTTCAATACATATATCTGGTAAAGGACTTGTATCTAAAAAATATGAAAATTCCTACAAATCCGTAGGAAGAAGACTAAATAGGTGCTTCCCAAAAGAGGGTGTACAAATGACTGGTAAACTTCTGAGCAGGTGTTCAACCTGATTAGTCATCAGAAAAATGAAAATTAGTCCTGGCTGGTGTGGCTCAGTGGATGGAGTGGCAGCCTGTGAACCAAAAGGTCACTGGTTTGATTCTTAGTCCGGGCACATGCCTGGGTTGCAGGCCAGGTTCCCAGTTAGAGGCGTGCAAGAGACAAGTGATCAGTGTATCTCTTGCACATCTGATCTTTCTCTCCCTTGATTTCTCCATCCCTTCCCTTCTCTCTATAAATAAATAAATAAATAAATAAATATTTAAAAAGAGATAAATGCAAATTAAAACCAGATGAGATACTACAGCATGTTCACCAGAACACTTAAAATTAAACACCATTCAGTGTTTTGTGCAATTTTTTTGTATGTAGGTTACACTCACTTCAGAAAGAACAGGACATTAAACATGTCCTGGGAGTGGTCCCTGGGTGGGACAGGATCTGTGCTGGGGGTTTCTGGGCCTGCACTTTTCCCACCAGCTCATCACGGGCATTGAAACCGCTCAGCGCTCCAGTTCTGGCCTCAGCCCTTCTTCTTCCTCCCCACAATTCCAGCCGAGGTATTCACTCAGGCAGCCCCAGTTTCTCCTTCATTTTCACCATCCCGACTCCAAAGCACTCCTTGTCCAAGTCTCAGCATCTCTTTGTTGATGGCTCTTGAGGACCCCTCTCTGCTTCTGTTTAATGGAATTCTTGGCCCTGGACATTGTCACTGTCCTTTCTTGCCTCCTTTTCTCTCCTTCTGCACCCTGGCTGGACAGCCCCTACTCATGTCCAGTCCTAACAGCCCTTGGGCAGGAGTGCAAACCAAGGCTCCACATACCATGTGACTAAATGTTTGGGTGTTCCCAGTGACACTCTGCCATGAGCCAGCCTGGCCCCGCACCACACTCCCTGGAGCACGCTCTCCCCAGGCCAGAACTAATGGCCACTATCAACTGAGGCAGGCACTGATGAAGAATAAATGATCCAGAAGGCTTTGGCTAGAAATAAATTCTCCAGGGGGTAATCAGAGTGTTGCTTGTGTGTGTGTGTGTGTGTGTGTGTGTGTGTGTGTGTGTAGTTTACCTCCAGGCATAACTGGAGAATTAAAAAATTTAAATACCCAGACTGCTCGAATCAAGAGTACAATCATTTCCCCTGCCTCAGCCCACCTGATTGTAGCATTTAGCAGCTTGACCACAGTGACTCCATGTTTTTTCTCTTTTCCTCACTGGGTAGGGTGGAAGCTGGGGCAGTATCAAAGACTCCCGGGACTGAGTGCACACTTCAGATAGGGGCTGGCCTGGTGACCCTGTCCCCCGACCTAATTTTTCCAAGCTGGGATTGCCAGGCCATTGTAATCCCCTCTCCAGATGTCATTGTGGAACAGAAAGTACAGGAAGCACATTTATGGGGAACTAGACTGCCTGGACATCTCTTGGTGATCTAGGGCAGCCAACAGTAAACAAAAGCATCATTCCCCCCCACCTGGTGTCCCTGGGTGGAAGCTGTGGAGCCCCCTACACACGCGCGAACGCACGCACATGCACACACACACGCACTACTCTCAGCCCAGCATCTTTCAGTTTGGAGGGGCGGTCCCTATATTACGCTGGTTTCCCTCCCACAATTCACCTGTGTTCAGTTAGTTATCAAGCTTCAAAATATTCTGAGACTGAAAAAAACACCAAAAATCTGGTGCTGGTAACATTCTGGCCCTCCCTGTTGTGGGGGCGATGGCAGGAACCACCTGGCCCAGGCCTAAGGGCGTGATCTCCACATTCAGTGCTTCCAGAATGATCACATGAAGGGTGTATTGCCACGCAGAGCCTTCGTCCACTCCTTCCTGTGATAGGGACCCGTTTTCCAGTCTGCACGTCCAGAGCTTCAACTGGCCCACTTTCAGCCTTCACCGCTTCACACCACACACTCCTCCCGACACTCCCTACTCTCCACCCTTTCCCCCAGGCTGACAACAGCTTCTCTGCCACCCCAGGATTGCTCCAAAGTGCAAATCTAATCCCCCTGCCCCCTCTGAAACCGCCTGTGCTCTATTTAGCCATGGAGATGATGCTTCAGGAGGAAGATCATTTAACTTATGGTCCAACTGGGATACTTTTGAAAAGAAAGGGGGTGCTATTAGTAATTACACCAGGGTAATTGATATAAAACAGGATGCCTGAGGAAACCTGGATGTGTGGTCATTATCCTTAAAGCAGATATTGGTCCCCACCTTGCCTTGACCATGTTATTTGCCTGGCCTGCACCCCCCCCACACACCTTTGTGTTCATTTGTTCCTTGCAGATAAGCCTGGTCATCACCTCCGCCAGGAAGCCAGCCATCCTGGTCCCCACCCTGGATGATGTGCCCCTTCTGTGCTCATGTCACCACCTCTCCTTGCTGTTTCTCTTCCTGCTGGGCTGGTGCTCCTCAAAGGCAGAGACCCGGCCTTCTTCCTAGCACATAGTAGTTCCTCAGTGAAGATTCTCAGATGTGTGACCCGGGAATCACAAAATGCAGGTTCTAGCCCTGGCCAGTGTGGCTAGCTGGTTGTAGCGTCATCCCATACACCAATGGGTGGTGGGTTCTATTCCTGGTCAGGGCACATGCCTGGGTTTTGGGTCTGATCCCTGGTCAGGGCATGTGCAGGAGGCAACTGATCAATGTTTCTCTCTCACATCGATGTTTCTCCCTCTCAAATCAATAAAAAACATGTCCTTGGGTGAAGATTTTGAAAAAAATGAGAAAGGTACAAGTTCTAGTCCCAGCTCTGCGACTGACTTGTGAACTGGGTGAGTCACTGAAGCACTGTGAGGGGTGGGGAGTGGGGGTGGTGTACAACCGCTCAGGGCCGAGAGCTATGGTGGGGGGCTGCTTGTCCAGGCTGTAGGGCTTTGGGGCCCACTAGTCAGAAGAGGGAAATGGGCGGAGAGGACTCGTGTCTTCCTGTGTCACCCAATGCCCTCCCTCCCCTGAGGCTCCTATGGTCACAGCCCTGTGCAGACCCCTGTTGGTGATGGTGGGGGCTGTGGGTAACAAGAACCACTAGGGAACATGGGAAATTGGGGCTTGGGTCTCTGCTCTGAAACTGGGCTTTGTTTTCCTTCCTGGTCATCTGAGTCCCAAATTCTACTGGGCCAGCTTCCTGGACCGTGGTACCCTCCAGCCCCCAGGCCTCACTCAAGTACACCTGTCATTCCATAAGGTGCCACCAGAGGGCAGCCTCCTGGTCCCAGGGATGGACCCTGGCAGCCTACCACTCTGGGATGTCAAGGAATCCAGGCCTCTGCAGGATCCTGTCCTAAGGATTTGGGGAGGGCAGTGCAGGCTTCCTGGGACCAGGACTCAGCCTGTTCTGAGACCACTGGAATAAGGTGGGAGCCAGGGAAGTCCTCCCCAAGGACTGCCCAGTCTTCCTCTGGCAGCTGCCTGAGGGGGAGGCTTGCCTCCTGGCTCAAGAAATGCAGGGGAGGCCCCGGGGACCATGGGTGCTGGCCTGGGTCAGGAAACTCATAGTGAAACCAGAGAGATCTTGCAGTGAAATTCATTCCACTCAGCACACCTGCCTCAGTGCAGGGCTGGGGAGGGACTAGGAGGCGACAGAGCCTCCTGCGGTGGCGGTGGCTTGGGGAGGGCCCAGAGCTTTATCTGATGGGCCCCAGCCTTTCTCACAGCTGAGCGGAGCCACCCTGGCAGGCCAACCATGACATGGTGGGCAGGGGCTCTGCGGGCCCGGTGGCCCAGCCTCCCCACCTGCCCCACAGGCAGGGAGGCAGTGAGCCTGGGAAAGGCGTGGGCGGCAGAGTGGGCGCCACTGGAGGGGAGCAGGCAGGGTGGGGCTGGGCACTGAGGCAGGTCCCTCCAAGGCTCCAAACCCCAACGAACATCAAAACCAGTGACAAGAAATTGGGGCAATCTAAGTGTGTGCTTCTAACAAATCACCGCTTTAACGTGAAAACAGGACTGCACGTCACCAAATGCTGTTGGCCTCTGAGGGCACACAGGCCTCTGGGAAACTGCGGGAGGCTGTTCCGTGGGTGTGGACTATCTTCTGGGTGCCCTCCACCCAGCTAGAGCTCCCTCTGGCGGGGACACCCTGTGCCGGCTGATGCCAGAGGCAGTGAGGAAAATGTGGGGATCTGACTTCCCTGGGTTATGAGGGGTGAGCCACTCTGGCGAAACTGAGGCCCACTTCTCCAGGGACCCTGTCCAGAGGGGGCCTTCAGGGTCCTGGGTACCCTCAGAAGGGTCTGAGGAGGGTGGGTCTCCGTCAGAAGGGTCTCCCTACTTGCGGCCCTGGCCACTGTACTGTGACCACCTCTGGGGGGCTGGGCGGAAATCTCCACTGCAGGAGGGGGGTTCGAATCTGGCTGTGCCACCCTGTCCTGACGGGAGTCGCCAGCAGTGCCAGGAGCCTCAGGCCCACACTGCATCGCTGCCAAGGGTCTTTAGGAACAACATCTGTTGGAACTCTTTCTCAAGGGGGATATGATGCATCCTTTTCAGCCCATCTTACTGAAGGGAGATGTGTGAAGTCAGGATTCTGCGCAGCTCTACCGGCTCCAGGATGACCATGGGTGGGGGCCCCAGTCAGGCTGCCAGACTAGGTCCTGCTGGAAGGTGAGGTGCTGCCTGGCCAGGCCATGGGGTGGGCTTGGAGCACTGTCTGGGGGAGATGGGAGCGGGCTGGCACTCCATTATCTTCCCATTTCAAATAGGAAAAAGCTGAGGCACAGAGTAGAATTCAGTCCAAGGCCACAGAGCTAATAAGTGGGAAGCTGGGATAGCCAGACCCTAGGCCTGCAAGCCCTGGAAGGTGTAGGCCTCCTGGTTGGTCCTGGGGCTCCTCACCCCATCCTGCCCCAGGGTCCCTCCTGGCATTCACCTAGCCTGTCAGTTTGGTGGGCAGAGGCTCTGGTCTGCTGATGACCTGATGTGGCCCGCCTTGTGGGTCCGACTGGGGCCAGGTGGCTTCCTCTTCCCAAAACTGCCTGTAGTCTTGGAGGGAGGCCTCCAAACAGGTCAGAGGGTATTGGGCCCCTGCTGTGAACCGCTGTGTGCTGGATCTGCCCAGATGTCCCCAGGCAGCTGCCCACAGACCTGGCCTAAGGGCCACCTTGGGCTGGACGGCCTGCTTACTCTCCCTTCCATGGCCCCCTTGCCCCCTCAGTGCCTCTGAGGCTCCCTCCAGGGCCCCCTTTCCACACTCGGTGATTTGTGGGTCTGTAGTCTCTACTCTGATGTCCACTTCAAGACCCAGCTCCCCTCAAGCTGAGGGTCCCATAGGCAACATTGCGCCCAGGCCTCCACTAGCCTCCCTTATCCAGGGGATAGCCTCATTCTGCTGCTCAGGCAGGAACCCTGGGCATTCCTCCTCATCGCCTCACTGTCCCCCACCGTCCATGAGCACCAAGATCTGGTCAATACAATCTGATTCATTGCCCATTTTATGGAGAACCTTTAAAAATTTTTTTCAGTTGAGGACATATTTATTGATTTTTGAGAGAGAGAAAGAGAGAGAGAGAGAGAGGAATACCTGTGTGAGAGGCAACTTATCGATGGTTGTCTTCCCTATGCTCCCCAACCAGGGATCAAACCTGCAGCCCAGGTATGTGCCCTGACTGGGGATGGAAGCTGCAAACTTTTGGGGTATGGAATGATGCTCCAACCAACTGAATCACCTGGCCAAGGCTATAAGGAATCTTATAATACCTTCTCGCCATTCCAAAATGAAATTCATAGATAATTTAACCTACCATCATAATTTAAAATATCAGCCCTGGCTGGTGTGGCTCTGTGGATTGAGTGCCAACCCACGAACCAAAGAACCGTGGGTTGCATTCCCAGTCAGGCCACATTCCCGGGCTGTGGGCCAGGTCCCCAGTAGGGGGCATGAGAGGCAACCACATATTGACCCTTTCTCCCCTCCTTCCCCTCTCTAAAAATAAATAAATAAAATCTTAGAAAAAAATCAATACAATGTCCTAACTTAAAACAGGAAGAAATAAAAGGAAAGTAATTTATAACTCCACAATGTGTGTTTGATGAGGAATGTGTAGACATGACCTATGGAGAACTCAGGTGCTGGTTCTGTGGACCTGGAGGCCACTGAGGCAGACAGGGCGTGGGGGGTCCTTCCAGGCTCAGATGCCTGCTGGAGCCACTGTGCCACCTTAGGGACATGACTGTCCCGATTTCCGAATGCAGCAAGGTTCCATTCGGGCCTAGGTTTTCATGCTTGTTACATCCCTAAGGAATTCTGTAAACTTTAAAAGAGAAGTGGGTCCCAGACTCTGATCATAACCTCAGGGGTGTCACCTCCACCAGGACCCTCTGCTTCGGCACTGCTGACACGCCGCTGGGCACTCGGGATGTCTGCAGTGTCCCTGGCCTCCACCTGCTGGATGCCAGTGGCACCCACACCCCCCGTGGTGATGATCAGAAATGTCTCCCAACACTGCCAAAGGTCCCTCCAGGGGCAAGATCGCCCCATTTGGGATCTGCCAACCCAATGTCCGGTGGACACTGTGGGACATGGGACAACTTACGGCTGGCAGGACGCCCTCCTATCACCTCCCAGGTCCCCCACCGACAATGCCCATGGCACTCCCATTACTATTACACCCGACGTTTCCCTGTGAGTCCTGGAATACCACGAGGGAGAAGCACAGCCACTGCCAAGGGCCTCTCACCCACCTGGCTCTGTAATTCCGGGGGTGGGGGCAGCCCTGCCGAGAAGCCCTGTCCCTTGCCCCACATACACCGTAAGAGCTGTCATCCTGATTTCTCCCTCGGACCCAGCCCCTGCCTCCTCCCTGGCCCACTCGGGGACATCTGGCCTGTCCCTGCCTTGGGCCCATGGCCCCCATGCTCTGGCCTTGCCCGTTTCGACCCCCTGGTTTCTCACTAATTCCTGCCTCTGTCTTCCAGCAGCTCAGGGTCTTGTCCTGCCTCAGTGCCTTGTCCTCTGGACACCCTGGAATTCCATCTGAGTTCTTGGCCCTGAGGAGCTTCTCGGCCCAGGCGTCTTCTCCAGGGAGCCCTCCCTGTGGCCCCACCCCTGCATGGGCTTCCCCAGCCCCCAGCCCCGGCAGCACCTGCCCTCTGACCCATCCCTGGCCTTGTCAGAATCTGGCTCTGAGAAGGGGGCCTGCCTTAAACCACGATTTTGTTCAGTTCTGTTTTCACTGACACACACTGAAGGGGGTGCGTATTCAGGGGCCGGTGTGGGAGAGCAGCGGGTTATAGCACTGGAAGGGTACCGTGACCCCACCCAGCACCTTGGCTCCCTGCCCAGACCTTCTCTGCTCCTTCTCCTAAAGGAATATGGGGAGGGTGTGGACTTGGGTGGACACTGGAATTTCTCCATCGAAGAGTGCCCAACTGGGAAGATCTACACCAAGCCAAAGCAGAGCTGGGACTATGGGAGAGCCTGAGGAGGCAGAGGGACCCTTTAATTCCTACCTGGGGGACTCCTTAGATAGCCCAGCCCCTGGCATCTACCGCTGTGGAGCCTGAGCTTCCAGCTCCTAAGGTGTCCCTGGAGCATGGAGCCCTGGGCACATAGCAGCTGAAGGCACCCTGGGGCTGGCCTTCACCTCTCTTCATCTACCGCAAAGCCTGCCTGTTCCTGACCGAGGTTTATGCGAGGCAAGCAGGCAAGGGCTTTGGGCTGCAGCTGCCCAGCCTGGCCACTCCACAGCCCTTGGAAGACATTCCCTCTTGTCTTGTGGGTGCCCCGGCTTCTCAGACACCTCCTTTGTGCAGTGCAGGGACTGGAGGCCAGGGGGTGAGTGGAGGGCTTTGGGAGGGGGGCACTAGTGGATGAGGCCATCTCCAAGCTAGCAGGGCTGGGCTCACAGCGGTAAGGGGCACCTGGGTCCTGGGAGGACACAGGAGGTGAGGACCCTAATACTCTGCCTCCTGGAAAGTGAGGCATCAGTAACTCCTGCCTGTCAGCCCCTGCCCAGACTCAGCGCCCCATCTGGGAAGTGGGGACAGTGACCTTTGACTTCCTCCCCTGGTAACTACTGGGGAGAAGGCCGGTGGCACACGTGAAATTGGTCCCTTCAGGCCCATGGGTCTGGGGTCCCAGGCTGGGGGCACCGCCCCAAACTGCTGGCCATGCGTGCCCCCGCTTCAGTGGCTCTTAGATGGGTTGCATAGCCATCCTGCCGACCGGGCCTTTCCCCCATTTCCTGGGGCTCCTCTCAGTGAGGCAAGCAGCCTGGCCTTGGCTCAGCCTCGGCCGCTCTCTGCCATGGTGGGCATGCCTGCTCCTGGGCCTGGCCTGCTCCCAGGCCCCTCCCCTGCCTCCTGTCCTCGGGGGTCAGCACCTTGCCCACAGGCTGGTTCTTCGTAGGCTTCTGGCAGGTGTGGCAACCTCCTGAGTTCTTCCTGTTTCTTGACTTTGGCCTTGTGCCTCTGCCCGGGGTTTGTTTATGCCAGTGGTGGAGTTGAAGATGTCACTACGCAATTCCCTCCAAGCCTCGTCCCCAGAGGACAGCAACTGGTGGGTACACATGGGGATGGGGGGTGGCTGGAGGGCAGGAGCGGCCCCGGTAGGGGACTGAAGACCCTCAGCTTAGAGGGCCGAGGGACGACCCCACGGCCACGTGGTGCTCTGTCCCTGTGTGCGGGGAGGATGAGAGAGGGTGTGAGAGTGAGCATGTGGGTGTGAGCCCCAGAATCTTCGTGGGAAATGGGTAGCACGTGAGTGGGCAGAGGCCTCAGGCTGGGCACCCTTGTGCCCTGACATCTGGGAAGGCGTTTGGGAAATAGGGGAGAGGAGTGCATCAGGAACATTGGCCACTAGGTGTCACCAGGAACCCACAAGACAGAAGACGGGCCCAGGTGAGGGGCACCCCCAGGAGAGCCCTTTCCCTTAGGTAGGGGGTGCTCCCTGGTCTGTTGAGGTGTTTGAGTGTCCACTAGCTGTGTTGACCAGTGGGGTGACAACACCCTGTCTGGGAGGAGATATTGTCCATAGAGGCTACCCTATCGCCACCTCCTACCCAGGCAGACCCAGCTGAGGACAGAGCTAGGGGGTGGTGGGGAAGCACACCCCCTCTCAGCCACCCTGACCCTCCCAGGGCCGGGCACCCACTTCAGGGGTCTCCTTCCTGCACACCCCAAGCTGTGTGCGACAGAACACAAGAGCTGCCAAATGAATGAACCAGGGAATTTGTGATGGAGACTCTGTCACACAGGAAATAAATCGTGGGGGAACAAGGAGGGCCATTGGGACGGCTGCTTCTGGGAGTCCTCAAGGAGGGCCTTTGTGAGCAGGTGGAAAGGTGGATCAGTCCTGTGAACACCAGAGGGAAGAGCATTCAGGGCAGGTAGAACAGTATGTGCAGAGGCCCTGTGGCAGGAATAAGCCAAACCTGTTTGTTAGTTAAACACTGAGGCCTATGAGGACAGAGTGCAGTGATGGAGATTGGAAGGTGGGAGCAGACGGACCATGAAGGACGTTGGGCCACATTGCGTTCTTCCCCCCATGAACACTCAGTGTTAGAGGGTTTCTCAGGGGCTGCCCCTTTGCCGCACTCTGGAGCCTGCCGGATCTGTCCTGTCTGGGGCTAGTTGTGGCTGGTAAGGATCGGATGGCACAGCTTACGGGGGATCCAACAGGCCCCAGGCCCCAGGTCCCTGTGGGCTAAGAAGCAGGTAAAACCCCACAGAGCCTTCCCTCAGGGGAGGGGGGCTCCTCAAGACAGCGCAGGACTGGCTATCTCACTCCCAGGCCACCGGACAGGACCTCCTGGGCTGGGAGCAAGGTTGAAGGGGGACCGGGCAGAGGGAAGGGTCGCAGAGGTCCCATGCTGAGACGCTCTGCTGCCCAACTCCCTGCAGCAGCTCTGCACCCTTCAGAGTAAATCCAAAGACTGCGCCGTGGTAGTGACCTTACATACAGCCCTCTCACCTTGCTCACCCACCCTGTCAGGCACTCTCCTGGTACCCACTTGGCTCCAGCCACTCTGCTTCTGAAGCCGGCACCCTCCAGCCTTAACGCCCCTGCCCCTGCTGTTCCCTCTGCCTGGACGGAGCTTCCAGACATCCTCAGGCTCATTTCCTTGCCTCCCTCGGGCCGCTCAGATGTCACCTTCCAGGAAGCTTTGTTTGACGGTGTCGTTGCAGATCAGATCGCGCCCCCCACTTCAGTACTCTCCCTTCACTCTTGTCCTGCTTTTCTCCCAGACCATCGCATGAAATTCTACATATTGTACTTACTTCCTTTTATTGCTGTCTGCCCCATGAGCCACACTAGACCATGAGCTGAATGATCTGTTTTGTTCACTGTGTTGGATGGATGAATAAATAAATGAATGGGAACAAGAGGGACGGGGCTGTGCTCATCTCTCCCGACCTTGTCTGGCCTCCACAGGACCATTTTTGGGCTTTAGCATCCATCCCTCTGGAGCAGAACCAAAGGACAGAACAAAGTGCTGTCTGCCCCAGAGGTCCCTAGGCGTGGTCATGCTCTGCTTGGTCTGCTTTGGGTCTTGCCACACCCACTGGACAGAATGACAGGGAGGTGGTCCCCATGGGGAGCTTCCTGGGGCCGGTATAAGCTGGCAGTGTTGGGCCAGGGTTGCAGAGCCACTGACCACAGCACGTCTAGCTCTGCTTTGTGCCCTGTGCACCATGTTTTAATCCAACACATCGCATTTCATGGCCCGAGGCAAACACTGTGCTGTGTGGAGCGAGGCGTTGTGGAGGGTCCCACGTGTTCCTGCATGGGAACATGCAGGGGGATGCGGGCAGCCTCATGATGGGGAGAGAGGAGCCATGACTGGCCTGCCCCCTCTGTGGTGGGGGAAGCCGGTGGGCTCTTAGATGGAGTTGCCCTGTTATTGGGGTCTCCCCATGTCAAGGCTTGGGTGGTGGGACCCTGGGAGCCTCTTCCATGCATGCCTTTGGTGGGAGGGCATGAAGTCGGCCCTCACCAAAGGGCTGGGCTGCAGGGTGCCCCAAGGCCGCTCAGCCCTGAGGTGGACCTTACCTCTCCTTATTGCCTCTTCTGATTTCCAAGAGGTCTTTATAGCAGAACTCCGCTTACAGTAACATTGACCCCTGGCAGGAGATGAGGGGTCCAAGCCTGAAGTTTGCTTTAAAGGACTCGGCTGAGACCACTCATAAACAGACTGCTAGAACCGAAAGGTCAAAGTCTAGCTGAGAGATTTAAAAATATTTTGGGGGAAATGTCTTTAAAAGCCCAATACTTAAGAGCAATGCTCTTTTGAGGAGGAAGGTGGGTAGCTGGGAGCCTCACTTTTGGAAGACTTTGGAGGGACCTAAAGGAAACCTAGGGGTTCCTTGGAGTATAGTTTGCAAAACAGCAAATATCAAGCTACTGCTCACTGCAAGGTGGAACCTTATTGCAGTGGAGGGCGTTCCTTTTCCTGATAGTGACTCTTAGAGCCAGTCTGCAGTACCTGATGCTCCCAGCAGGGGTCACTGCTAGGAAGAGGCCTCTGGCCAGGCCATGGTGGCATCCAGGAGAGCTCTGGACCCCAGTGGGCCACGTGCCTCTGCCTCAGTGCCAGTGACCTCGAGCCTGGGTCTGCTCTGAGCCAGAGGCCACCACATGCCCTCCCAGTGGACAGAGCTGCCCTCTGGTCACACGGCCAGCTTGGCCAGGGCTGGTCAGAAGCCCTTAGCTCTAGGACAACTGCCAGGGCCGGACCATAGGGATTGGTAAGGGTTTCTGGCTGAGCCCGGTTCAAGCCATTCCAAGGGACAGCTGGAGTGTCTCTCTAGTCAGCGCCTGGAAGGGGGCCAGCCTGGCCTCCGGCTCCAGCCAAACACATGTAAGTACACACACACACACAGTGAACCCCGTGTGCACATAATCACACGGCTCACATATGTACTCGCTGCACATAAACATGCGCTGACAAGCACACAGATGCACACACGTGCACATGTGCACAGGGACACGCACACACTCCCCACTCTCCCTCCCCAGGCAGCCTCAAGTATGGATAAAGAAATACCTTTGGGTCCCATCTTTCTGGAGTTCCTTCAGTTGGAGGAGGTGGTCCCTTCCTCACTGTGCCCCCCACCCCCCGTCATGGCAGCTCCTCTCCGCACTGGCCTCGGCCAGCCTGGACCGGCTGGTGTCTGTGCGTGGGGGGAGTAAGGGGCAGTGGGAGTACCTGGCTGCCTCTGGAGTGCTCTGGGCAGAGGCTGGGGATGGGAGTGCAGTGGGCACACTACATCTTTCTGGGGTAGCGGAGAGCTGGCTTTGTGCCTGCATCCCACAGAAATGAGCTGGGCACAGGGTCCCGGTGCGGGGGACAGTCTGGCTCCAGGGTGCTCTGGTCATTTAGGCTCCTTCCCTAGAGCAGGTAAGGCTGGGGCGGCCTTCGAGGCTCACTGCAGCTGCACATCCCCTCCCCCAGGCAGCTGGTCCAGTCTGCAGCCTGCTGTCCTCTCCAAGAGGAGGTTGGGCTTATTGGTTCTTCAGTCCCCAACTTCCCCAAGCCTTGTCACCTCAAACTGTGAGTGCTGGGGGGCTAGAGCACATGGCCTCCCTGTCCTTGTTGTTCCCTCTGGCCATAAAGGCGCAGGCATGTGAGACCACCAGCCCGAGGGTGATAACTGAAATCGGTTGTGGTATGACAATCAGTCCCCTGCCAGTTGAGAGACCTGGAGCCATGAGATGGGCTCTGTGGCCCCAAGCCTGCTCTGGGGTAGGCTCTGCTGAGTCCAGTGCGCTGACCAGGAGCCCGTGCCCACTGCCCTTGGCAGCAGGGACAGAGGTCTGTCACCTCCCCCACCAGATCAATACCTCCAAGGCTGCTGTCAGCAAATGTTTGACCTCTGACTCAGCCACACACTGTGACCCCTGAACTTATGGGTCTTGCTACCAACCCTTGCCCCGGTGTCTGGGGTGGCTGAGGGTGACCCTCTGGCTCCAGCCCAGGCTGCGAGGGAAGGGAATGCAAAGCCTTCAGGCTCCATGGCCCAGCCTCCTCTCTTCACTCCACACTCAGAGCTGTGGTCAGCGGCCACCCCGGGGGGCAGATGGGGGGCCAGCTCTGTGAGGGGCCCTGCCAGGCAGGGGAAGAGGCCGGGGACTGGAGCTGGGTATGTCAAGTAGCCCAGGACTGTGGGTACAGGATTTGGAGGCTTCCTTCTGGGCCCCAGGGGCCTTGGGAAGTCCAGCCGTTAGGGGCCCTGGGCTTCCTAGCTCCTGTCTGAGGCCTACCAAGGCATCACCTCCCACTCCCCTGCAAACAACTATGACAGAGGCCTGGGGCTCACAACTCCCATTCTCAGCACAGTCCTGGCTGAGAAGGACCTCCAGGACCCCTGGGAGAAGGACAGCTGGGGATAGCGTGCACCCCACACTGGCCCCACAGCCAGGGCCTCAGCCCATAAGCCTTTGGGGGATGGAGGCTTCCATCCTGTGGGTCCCTCCCTACAGCCATCCTTCTGACCAATCTGCGAGCCAGCAGCCTTGACTTGAGAATGAGGAAGGGGCAGCTCAGAGGCCTCCAGTGTGCTCCCTGGGCTCCAACCCCTTTGGCTCAGCTGGGAGAGTCGCTGTTCTGGCTGTTCTGTCCTGCTGGCGTGGCCTGCTCCAGCTCGGGGCCGTACATGCTGGGGATCTAGCCCATTGTCCCCTTACAGTCAGTCCTCTGTGGACTCTGGGAGCCTTATCCCTTGAACCACCATAGGATGCAATTTAGGGAGCCCTGGGCTCCCAGGTGGATACCACTGTCCTGAGACTGCACCCCCAGGGGGTTTGGCCAGGACAAAGGGACCCGCTGATCACTCTCTATGTGATCCTTACCTGGAGTATCTGCACACTGGCTTTTGCTTAGAAGAGGAGAACCCTCCCCGTGATGGGGATTCTGAAGGCCATGGCCCAGCATCCTCCTGTCCTGGGTCTGCCTGGCTCTGCAGTGGGGGGTGTGGCAGTGGCTCAGAAACTCCAGCAATGAGAAGGGGGTGGAGACAACTGAGAAGCAGGGTGGGCAGGGGGTGCCCACTAAAACAGGAGAGCAGGTGAGGAGTGCTTGGAGGTGGGCAGATGAGGAAACTGAGGTTCAGAGGAGCAGGTAAGAGGAGCAGCCAGGAAGTGGGCTCAAATGGGCCTGACTCTGGCCTGGAGGAGTCCTCATTTTCCCGATCCCATCAGCTTCCGCCTAGAGGTGCCAGCCCCAGGGGAGAGTTGAGCCACTGCAGGCGCCCCTCAAGCCCTGCCTGTCTGCCTCCCAGGGGCATTCTCAGGAGCCAGGAGAGACAGGCTCGGCCTGGGGTAGAAGCCTGGCTAGGCTGGCCCGGGCCAGTGGGTGTGTGGACAGTAAGCCCGGACACAGTGAGTGGGGTGGAGAGGGTGTCCAGAAGGCCCCACCATGGCATTCTGAGGCCCACGTTCCACACATGGCATCAGCTATGTGCTGGGCCACCCCTCTGCCCTCTGTGCAGGTCTCTGGGCTTTCCAGGAGCCTCAGTTTCTTCTCTGCTTGCGACCTGGCCAGTTAGTTGGGAATGGCCTGTCTCAACCCAGCCATGGGGTAGTGGATTAGAGGCAGTGGGAGAAACAACAGTGGTAGTCACGTGTGTGTGTGTGGGGGGGGGTCACCCCTCTTTGCCTGCTGTGAGCTAGGTCTGCTGTCTGGTTACCTGACCCAGGCCCAGGGAGCTGAGCCTTAGGGAGGTGAGTGACTCCCACAGTTACCCCAGGAGATGTAGCTGTACTTGAACCCAAGGCTGGGAGTCACATGCCACTGAGGGGAAATCCTGCCATCGGTGCTGAGGCTGGCCTGGGCCAAGTGTGCATCTGGGCCATGCTCTCTTCCCACCCAGGGCCCAATGCCTTGCCTGGCCAGAGGAGAGGCAAATGTGGCCTGGGCTTGCTGGGCCTCTGGGGCTTTGGGCAACAACTGGAGGGAAGGAGACAGCTGGGTGGCAGACGGCGCCACAGTCCCTGTCCCTGAGGTGGGCCCGCTCTGCGCTGCCCTGTGCCCTCCATGACAGCTGGGGGGTTGACTCTTCCCAGTTCTCATGATCACTCCTGGGACCCCCTGGTGCTCCCTGTAGAGTCCCAGGCTCCCCACAAGGCACCTTGGCACCCGGCCTGGGTGTCAGACCTGTGCTTTGGCACATGCCCACGGAGCCACACATCATACACAGACACATGCACACACAGAAACACACCCCCAACACATAGACACACACCTCACACCGCCAGCCTCCAGACACGCCGCATGCACAGAGCCACACAAAACTCTGCTGCACTCCTCTCACCCGCGCACCACATGCTGATGCACAGGCCACACTGACACGGCCTAGTCACCGTGTACCACCCCACCACAGCCCGCACCGCCCGCACACATCCAGTCCCACCACGCACGCAGACTCAGAACCAGCCAAGTCACCCTGCGCAGCCCGGGCCCCACAGCCCCTCCCCAGTCCCAGAGGTCCCTCAGCCTCCACTTGGCAGAACCTGGAGCTCAGGGAGGTCAGGATGTCCTAGGATGAATGTGTGATGGGAGAAATTCAGAGGGAAAATGGGGGCTTCCAGGGGATGTCCTGTGGGGTAGGGGTCAGGAGCTTAGGGTGCACTTTGGGGTGGGCAGCTAGATGCCTAGGCCTGGAGCTGAGGGATGTACCGGCACTCCCTTCACCTGTTGCTTCCTTGGGACTTCCCTGAGGGACCTCTGTGCATCCCCTGGGGTGATGGTGGGCACGTAAGAGTCCCTGGTTTTGATCCCTCACATACTCCTTCATGGCTGACCTGGGGTGGCCTCTGGGGCCCCTACCTTTGGAACATAAGAGTTCAGATGGAGGGTCCCCACAGTTATGATCAGAACTAGGGGCCTGGCCTATAGGCATCGCCTTAGCCTGGCCTGAGACCCACTATCTGCTGCAGGGCATGGGAAAGGCCTTCCGCAGACCCTGAGGACTGGTTGAAGCAGAGGTCCTGTCTTGGAGACCAGAGCCCCAGGGACCTCTGACCCACTGCGTCTGCCTGACATTCCACGACTGGAGCCAGATTCTTTTGCTGCAAAATATCCAAGGCTCTTACAAACGCCTCACAGGCCAACTGTGAAAGAGTTGGAAGGGGTAGGGGCACCGAAGGCAAGTGGGGACCCTGCTGGGGGGTTCCCAAGAAGAGATAGTTTTCATTAGTCCTGTGGGGCTCTTTCCAGAGGTCAGGTACAGTGGACAGTGGGATTCTGAAGGATCAAGGCAGCTGTCCCTTCTCTGATTGGGGCATAGAATGGCAGCGATATGTTGGCAAAAAGTGGAGCAGGTATGGGGCTCCAGCTCATGGGGTATTTCTTGGGGTGGCCTCCCTGCAATCCTGGGAAGAGCAGGGCAGGCACTGCCCACTGGCATCACCACCTAGTAAGGGTTGCCACTGTGAGCGCCGGGCGCTGTCCATTCCTGGGAATGGCTTAGTCACCCACCGTGGCTACTGAGAACTCTGTGCCCAGCCTCTGGGAAATGCTGCAGGACCTCCAGCTGGACCCCCACTCCACCCCTGAGGCTGACTCCAAAGTCCACACTCCTGGAGTGCGCCTTAGGAGCCAAGACGTTCTGAAGGCGTCTGTCGGTATTCCAATGAATCTCCCCAGGGTCCTTGCCAGGTCGGCCCATGTTACAGATGAGGAAGTGAAGGCCCAGATATATCTGGCCAGTGTCCCACAGCCAATAATTAATAGTGTCAGGACTTGAACTTGGGACTTTATGAGCCCAGGGTCCTATTGTAAAGAGTGTGAGTCCCAGCCCTCCAAGGCCTGGCCCAGAGCGCAGCTAAGACCAAGTGAGCCCTGCAGGGTGGGGGGCAATCAACATAGACAAGGCCTGAGGTCAGGGGCTGGCATTGCTTACCCCCAGCGCTCTCTGGGTTTCCCTAGTCACTCACCTTCCAAGCATCTATCGAGTACTGCCCTGTGCTTTGCACTGTGTCAGGTGCTGGTAACCCCGCTGAGTGGGACAGGCTCATCCCTGCCCTTGGAGAGCTGGCATTCTGTGAGGAGACAAAGATCAACCAATAAACAGATAAGGAAATGGGGTCAGGTAATTTCAGCTTTTGATAAAGGCCCCAAAGGACACAAATCAAAGTGGGGATAGTGCCTGTGGGGGGCTTTAGCCAAGGGGCCCAGGGAAGGGCTCCCTGATATACGAGCCAAGACTTGAATGAGCTGACAAAATGAGTATAAAGAGAGAGGAACATCCTAGGCAGAAGGAAACAGCATGTGCAAAGGCCCTGAGGCAGGAACAGGTTTGTAGTGTTTGAGGAACAGACTGGAACCAAGGAGCAGTGGTTCTAAGAGGCAGACCATAGCCACAATGGGGATGACCTGAGTCTGGTCCCCAGATCGGAGTGGGCTCTGTGCTGCCAGCTCCAGCCCCAGTCAGGGAAGCTGCACTGGACTCTGCAGAGCATGGAGAATTCCTGCTTTCAAAGGTCCATGTGTGGAGACCTAAGACTTTCCCCCGCATCCAGAGGACAGGCCGTGGATGACAGAAAATGATGGCAGCTTGGTGCCAGTATGGTAGTTGGCTAGCCCATTACCCTCTTGCTCCAGGCAGACCCACAGAATCCCTTGTCTCAGACACTGAGACTGGAGAGTCTTAGAGTAGTCCTGGGCAGGAGTGGCATTCCGGTTTTCCAGTTCCATTGCAGCCTTGCCCTGACCAAGGGTGAATGGGGTGCAGCTGAGCCCGTGAATAGCCTCTGAAGTGTGAGCAGTGCACACTGCCCAGCCACCCCTCTGGGAAAGGAAGCCATGGAAGGCTTGTGTGGGAAGCACAGGTAAGCTTCCGCTGATCCAGGATGGTGTCTCATAGGGAAGAGAACACAGAAGTCCAGAGAAAAACAGTTTAAGACAGCTCATAGGGAAGTTCATGGGGGAGAGAAGAGGAATCTGGTGACGGTGAGGGGTCGGGGAAAAGCACTGAGAAGGTAGCATCTGAGTGGAGCATGAAGAACGGAGCAGGTGGAAATGCAGGGAAGGTGCGGCTCAGAAGCCCGAGTGGCTCCCGTGTTAGAGGAGTCACTGATGGCTTTTGACCTCCTCTCATGACCTTGTCAGAACAAGAGGGCTGGATTGCTGGGTTTCTCTTGCCACTTCATTTTGTTTTTCTTTGGCACATGTCTCCATTTCTGACCTTGGCTTTCACACCTTTCCTGTCTGGAGTGTTCATCCAAAGGGAAGCCACCATCCAAAAGGCCAAACTGGCCTACCTCCCTACTCTACCCCATCACCCAAGACTTGTTTAGAAACTCGTTCATCCTCCTCCTGACCCAATGAATGCTACCTTCTCACCACAGATCCTGCCCTGAGCCCACCTCTCTGCATTCCAATTCTTTATTTCACTCTAGGTTAGTGGAGTGCAGGATTCTTGGTAGAAAGTTATTTTCCTGAGCACCTGGGATATGTAGTTCTCTAGTTTTCTGGCATCCACTGCTACTGATGAGAAGTCTGTTGTCAGTCTAATTGTCATTCTTTTGTGGTAATCTCTCATTTCTTCCTGGTGCTTTTAAGATTATCTTTTTGTCTTTAATGTTTTCTAGTTTTACTGTGGTATGAATTTATTTTTACTTACCTTTCTTAGGAATCAGTGTGCATCTTCAATGCAAAAACTAATGCCTTAGTTCTAGATATTTCTTAACCATTATGTCTTGAATTAATGTGGTTTTCACTTTCCGGAATTCCCATTATACGCATGTTGGATCATCTTGGACCTTTCTATCCTACCCTCTAAGAGCCCCAGTCTCTCATATTTTCCTTGTTTCTGCACCTCTGTGCTGTATTTCGAAAATTTCCCCAGGTTTGTTTTCTACCTTTGTAATCCCCTCCCCATGAGCTTTTATTTTACACTGCAGTGGCTTCTCATTTCCTTTGAAATATGTTTTTATTGTCAAGTAATCCTTTTTTATTATGTCTCCTGCTCCCTCTTCTATCTCCTTCTTAATTTAAATATACTTATTATATAGTAATTTTCAAATTATTTAATATTCCTAGATCTAAGATCTGCTGCTGATGTGGTGGTTTGCTTTTGTGGAGGTCATCAATAATTTCTTCTTACTGCGAGCTCATCTTTACTGGGGATTTTCCCCCCTGTGATAACTCTCCTGGGCTGTGGAAGTGGCCATACAAGGTGAGTGCAAGTAAATTTCTCATAGTTCTATAATACTTTCCATGTTAATTTCTAGATTTGGGGTTCTAGAGTCCCCAGATTGCGTAAGTGTGAATCCCACATCTATTCATGGCTCAAGCTAGAGTTTTGGTTTCTCAAAGTTGACTTGTTTTTCCCACCCCAGGAAAGACAGAGCCTCATTGCACTGTCTGGGGTCAGCTTTGTTTGGTGCTGTTCTTTCAGCCCTGGGCTTCAGGTACCAAGGTCAGCTCCAAGTTACCACCTCAGGGAGTCCAGGACACCTGTCCTGTTCCTGTGTCCTGTCCTTATTCTGAAACCTTTCCCAGTCTCTCTGGCTGATGACCCTGAGTGCCGTGTGGCCCTAGGTGACTCGATTTGCCCCCAGCACGTCTCTTTGACTTACCCTTGAATGAAACCTGCCAGCTTCAAGTCCCAGGGGCTCTACTTTCTTGCTCTAGGTTCTGTGATTCAGTTACACCCAAAACCCCAGAGCGGGCTCTCAGACAAGCACACCCCCCCAGCTCCCAAGAATCCCAGATTCTGACCAGTTACAGCCACTTCAGTTCATGATGTTCTAGCACAAAACCATAAAACAGGCCAGTCGAGCCCCGGCACTTTCTAGCCAGGGGAATCAAGACCTTCTGATGTCCCTAGATCAATGGTTCTTGACCCAGATCAATTTTGTCCTGCCAGAGGATATTTGGCCACGTTTGGAGACATGCCTGTGACCGGTGTTGGTGGAGGTGAAATGTCACTGGGATGCAGTGAATGGAGGCCAGGGATGCTGCTAAATGTCCTATGAAGCACAGAACAGCCTCAGCCATACAGAACCAATGATCTGGCCTAAAATGTCAACAGTGCTGCTGTTGAGGAACTCTGATGGCTGCTTCTTCCTTTTCTCAAAGTGGGTCCCGACTCCCCAGGGACTGAGTCCTATTTCCATAATGGCATGGAAGGGACAGAGGAGCCCGAGGGCCTACCATGGGCTGAGGGTGCATCTGGAGGAAGGGTGACTCTCATTGGACCCTAAGAACCCCCGTGTCTCGACGGCTCCCGGCTCCCACCCAGAGCCTGGCCGAGCCCATGAGCTAGGATGCACCGCATATCTGCCCTACCTGCCTGTGGGGCCTCCTGCTCAGCCCCTCCCCTGTACAGGCTGCACGCGCCAGCAACGCGAGCGTGTGTGATGTGGGGAGCAGGCCTGTGGTCGTTGGAGCAGGCCGGGCCCTCCTGGGGGTGGTGAGGACATATCTCTGGTGCCATCTTTCCTGTTCTGATAAATAACTGATCTGTGGTTGAGGCAAGAAGGTCACCTCTGCCCAGGGAAGCTCAGGAACAAACCACTTGTGACCGGTGGGAAGAACCCGGGGTGGGGCAGCGGGAAGTCTGCCTTCCCTGGCCACCGGGCTGCTGGGGGCAGATTTCAGAAAAGGGAAGTGCTGCACTGGGGCAGCGTTTCCTGTGGTAGAGGCAGTCGGGGCATCAGGACAGCCCGGCAAATCAGAGGGCGGGTGCTCCAGACCAGGAGGGGGCGAGTTAGGCTTCCCCTGGTCAGAAGGCCTGGGCCAGGGGGACCCTGGCTAGGCACAGTCCGCTGCTGTCCTCCACGGGTCAGGTCTGGGGAACTTACTAAAATGCCCATGAGACCATGAGTCCCCTGTTAGGGACCCTCGGCCTGAAGTCACCAGGGCCTGGTGATTCACTCCTTGCCTCTCATTATCTCTAGATGATGCCTGTTCTGCACCTGCTCACCCAGTTCCCTCTTCAAGATACCTGCTCCTCCTACCTTCCTCCAGGCCCAAAGGGAAGGCCGGCTGCCCCTTCTTCCCCCAGGGAAGCCTTCAGCCCCTGGCCTGGGCGCTCTGGGGAGTCCCCTTCCTCCTGAAGGGAGGTGTGAGCCCAGTGGCCTGTGCGAGCCTGCCCAGCTCCTTCTGCCCCTCAAGTGGGCAGCTTCCTGCTCCCTTCTGTCTCTTGTTACTGAGGACACTGGAGCAGGGGCTTAGGAGCCAGGGAGTGGCCAGGCCTCCACAGCTCCTGGAACCCAGCTTCCTCCTCCGAGCATCACAGAGCACGGGCCAGACTCTAACCTCAGAGGAGCGCCCCGCCTGGGAGGGGAGCCGAAGGGAGGGCTGTGGCTCCCTGCTGCCCTGGTCCCTGCCACCTCCCTCCAGGTTAAGTCCTGCCTCATCCACCTTGGCTGTTCAGCCTCACTCCGGCCCCACCAGACCCCATCAGGACACAAAGAAACCCTGGGGGACTACTCTGTCCCTTTGGCTTTGGCTGAGCCCCACTTCTGGTGAGGGTCAGGGCTCTCTGGGTGGGTGTGTTGCTGGGGGCGCTGGAGCTGCTGCTTCTGCCTCTCTGGTCCCAGCTGGAGCCTGTGCCTGGCAGAAGTTGAATCAGCAAGACCAGCACCTTGCTTCGACCCACTGTGTTCAGGCCACATGGGCAGTGCCCAGGGAGGGCCAGGTCACCCCTCTTTCTCCTCCCCCCATGCTCTCGATCTCTACCTGTACCCTATTTTACTCCTCCTCTCTCTTGACCTTGGGTCACCTCTTCTCTCTTTCTCTGTCTCTCCCTCAGGCTCTTCTATTGCTTTTCCCTCCAGCCCCCAGGCGCCGGTGCTCCGTATAACATCTGTTAGTACGTCTCCCTGTTGTTCTCCGCATTTCTCTCTCTCCTTATCATTCCCATCACCTCATGCTGACCCTGGTTCCTCTCCATCTGTCTCTATCTCCCTGTCTCCATGCTCTACCCCCATCCCCCGTCCCTCCTGGCTCACCCCTGTCCCTCATTGTCTCCAGTCCCCCATGTCCAGAGCCCACACTGTCCCTTGGCTGCAGCCTTGGCGGGACCTGCTGGGCATTTCTTAGTTGCCCACGGACCCCCATCCTGTTATCAGTTGCAAATGAATCAGATTAGGAAACGGGGGAGTGGGGGTGTTATCGCCTGTTGCACTCGGGGCTCTCAGCTAATCTCTGGTGGCCCTGGGTTCGAGAGGAAATGCAATTGCGACACTGAGCCCTTCTTACCGTCGCTGTCATGTCCGTGGCCAGGCAGTAGGGGACATGGGCTCGAGGCAGAATGGGGGAGAGGGAGAGGGTAGAAGCCAGGCCTCAGCCGCTCCCAGGAGTGTGCACAACCACATGTGTCCACTCACACTTGTGCACACACTTGCACACACACCCAGGGAGCCTCCTGGACACTTGCATCCCTCCCACATCGCTAAACCTCGCACCTCATTCTTCCATTGCCTTCACACACCCGGCCCCCTGCCCTGGCCATGTCGCTTCTGACTGGATGGCTTCTCAGCCTTGTCTTGGGCGCCCTGCGACTGAGGGGCCCATTGACAGACGGAGTGGCCCTGTGAAACAGCCGCACGACTGGCCCCTCTCCTAACCAAGCCCTCCCATAATATTCAGAGTCCACTGTCCAGTCCCCACTGTCATCACTGGGCCTTCAGGTCTGTATGTCCAGCTCCTGCCCCGCACCAGCCCTCGCCCCCCACTGCCCTTCAGCTTCCTTTGCTCCTGCCTTCCTGGCCGCATTGCCCTCCTCGGTACCCCAGGGTTGCGCATGCTCTTCCCTCTGCCTGGAGAATTTTCCTCCCCCAGCCACCTGGCCGACTCCCACACATCCAGCTCACTTGGCTTTCCTGTCATTTCCTCAGAGCATCGAGGGCCCCCTTCAGGTCTCTGGTCCCAGGGCTCTGGCACCCTCTGCTGTGCCCTCCCTCCTGCATGGGTTCCCCTGTCCCCACTGGGACCGCACTCTTCTGGGAGTGATTTCTTGTTCACTGCCCACCTCCCACCGGACTGTGGGTGTGTGGAGAGGGGCCGTAGCCCTCTAGCACTGCTCAGTACCTGGCCTGGGACCTGTTCACACTGCACAGGGGTTGAGTGAACATCGGTATGAACACACCCAGAGACACGGACACCCCAGTACACACTGAGAAACATCCAAACACGTCCGGACACTGTATGAAAGCCCCCACTTAGACAAACATTCAGACGGACTCAGAGTCTGAACACCTAAGTGTACAGAGAGATGCAGAAGGACTAAGATGCTCACACAAGCCCAGTTTCCTATGGGCTCATTGCACCTCGGTAGCTGGTGGGTGCCCGGCAGCTTGTCTCATATGTGCCCAGGCTGGCCCCCAGGTGGGGTCCCCCATCAGTGCAGGCCTCCTGCACCCTGTTGCCCTGGCCTTGGCTGCAGGGATCTCTTCCCAGGTCACAGACTCCCCAGGCAGGGTTCTCTGGGCCCTGGGCGTGGTCTTGAAGTACCAGTACTTACAATAAGCGGCTTTCAGGCCCAGAGCATAGGATCAGGCCGGTGTACACCGGCACCTCGGGCTGACAGATTTTAAAGAAAAGTTACAGTTTAGGGAAAGGATTGGCTGAGCTCACACAAAGCTAAAGCTTGGTACATTTCTCAGCAATGTTTTGCTTTCGGAATCACTGCTGAAGTTAATCCAGGTCAGGGTTGCTGTCCCGGCCTCAAGGAGGTTCCAGCTGGAAAGAGGCAGCTGTGGTGGCGGACGGAGGAGAGGGACAGCGGCCTTGGGGAGGGTGGGCCTCAGGCAGACTGGGCTGTCAGGCGGAAGGCAGGAGGGCAGCAAGCAGAGCCTGGACACCGTGTGGCAGAGGGGCCTCACCTGGCTTCACTGGGGACGGGGTGGGGGTGCACCAGGGCAGAGGAAGCCAGGAGAGGTGGGGGCAGAGCCAGGCCCTCGCTCGGGCCCTGACACAGGGAAGGGGCTGTGAGGGCCCCGGGCAGCGCGTCTTCCAAAGCACCTACGGGCAGCTCCTCTCTTCCTCAGCGGGCTTTTGCCGCCGTCACTCCCCGGCAGAGAGAGGCAGGGGAGCCTCCTCGGGGTCTGCCCCCCTCCGCGGGTCCCTGTATCAGACCTTGCTTGGTGAGAGCCTGCTTTTCTGCGGTCACCAGCCCTTGAACGAGGGAGCACTGGAGCCATGCAGCCTGCGCACGAGGCGACACGAGGCTCCACCTCTCACGGCTCCCCAGGCCCATTTTTTAAATCGAAGGGCATTTCCTGGGTTGCCAGCAGTCTGACCCTCCACCAGCCAGCCAGTCTTCCCAAGAAGGGTGTTCTTGAATTCTCCTTCCGAGGCAGCCCTAGCAGCTTCTAGGTCCCTCTGTCCTGATTTCCAGTTTCCTCTACCAGGCCCAGGCCTCGCCTTTTCCCAGACCACACTTTGCAACCGCGCTGGCAGGACCCGTGTGCTGGGGGCACATGCCGGAGGGTTTCCGCAGCACCCAGGTCTCTGTGCACCATTTTCTCGTCCCCCAGGGGCTGGCGGCTGGCCTGGCGTCTCTCGGATGGAAATACTGAAGACTCCTTGGCTGATCTGAGAAACGTGAGAACAAGGCTGGGAAAATCGGCCGTTTTTGTGGTTTGGGGGTTTGAAGCAAGTTTCACAACTGATCTCCCAAGAACACGGTCCAGTCAGATGCGCTCCCCGCCCGGGGGCCCAGTTCCCTGCTGGTAGTGGTGCTGACCCGCCTGGCTGGGTCGCTGGGGGTGGGGGGGCACGGCTGGCGCAGGGGCTTCGCTGCCTGCCCTGCTGCACTCCCTGCCTTTCTTCTTTGGCGGGGGGGTGAGCACAAGGAGCGGAGATGGAGCCGTTTGGGGGATTCTTGGGGTTTCCACTTTATCCTTCAGTGTGGGGAGAGGTGTCCACTTGACACCCGAACTCCAGTCTCTTTCCCAGATGCCTCTGAGGCAGCTGTGCCCTGAAGCCTTCATTTATGGGGACATAAAGTCTGAGAGATTCTTTTGTTGCCATAATCCGGGACTGGGGCTGACTAGCTGGAGGTATTGGAGGGACCTGCTCTGGGGGGCTCAGGGAGACAGGGAGGACCCCAGGAAGGCACACCCAGCCTACCACGGATCCCCTTAACTTCCGCTGCCTCCTCTGCAGACAGCACTGGCTGGGTTGGGGAAGGGGTCCTCAAGTCCTGTCCCCAAGTGGCCTGGTTTCCCAGACTGTCCTTCCACTCTGGGAAGTCCCAAGCTGCCTCAGGCCAACCGGGGGCAGAACTGAAATTGGTGACATCTGCCTCTCTGGCCCCTTGGCTCCCCCCTCCCCGCCCACTTGCCCCAGACTCTTCCTGCAGGAGCCTCCAAACAACAGGCCACCCTGTCCCTGAGTGAGCGTTGCTATCCTGCGTTCCACAGCTCCTACCCCAGCCCAGGCCCTGAGTGAGACAGACACTCTCTGTTTCTGGTGGCTGGTGTGTGATTCTGCACCCTGCCGTCCTTCTGTTCAGGGCCACAGAGCCCCAGGGCCCCTGGACATTTCTCAGGCATTCCATCTCTCAGTGGAGGGGAAGTTAAAGTGCCAGGCGGGGACATTCCTGTCCAAGGACATGGCGTGAGGCCGGCCGTGGTGGGTATGGGACAGAGACCTGGGTTCTGGGACAAGTGAGGGTGGGGCTAGGATGTCTCACATTCTGTAGGGCAGCTGGGAAAACAGAGCTGGGGCTGGGAGTCACCAGACTAACAGCCAGGGGGAAGCCAATCATGTGGTTGGTTGGGGGAGTGGTCGGTGGTCGCTCGGACATGGTGGGTTGGGGACAGGCAGGCCAGCCCTGCGGAGCGGCACTCAGGGGCCAGACATAGGATTTGAGCAGAGCCACGGAGCCTCTCAGTCAGAACCAGAGAAACCTGGACAACTGATTGTCCGACATCCAGGCGGACAATTAGCCAGGATTTGAGAAACCCTCAGAGTCCATCCTTTGGGTCAGCGTTGCTGGGCGATTGAGACTGACAGCGTTGGAGGTCAGGTAGAGATACCCAGACAGGGCTGCTGGGTCCAGGGAGGTTGGGGTGTTCTGGGTACATGGGCTGGGTGCTCGGGTCCCCCTTCCCGTTCCCTATCCATGTACCCCCTCCCAGCTTCCTGTTTCTGTTTTGGGGCCACAGGAACTTCCTCTTCTCATCACAGTTCAAAATGGCTTGCTGGTCTCAGCAGAGGCCTGGCAAGGGGTTGGTCATCCCAGCCCAAGGCCATCCACATATGTGCACCTCGGGGGTGAGAGGGCCCACTGAGGTGGGAACTGCGGCCCTTCCCCAGTGCTCCTCCTGGAGCTCCTTGGATGGAGCCTCTGGGGTGAGCACCATTCAAGGCCAAGGTGGGCTGGATCCTGCTGGAGTGACCTTGAACAGGCACTCTGTCCTCTTCCTTCCTCAGACAGGGGACATGGAGGGTCTCTTGCTTTCTTTTTCCTCCTGCTTCCTCCCAGGTGCACGGGCATTTGACACAGGCATTCACAGGCTGCACCACTTTGGCCTGTCATACACTCACACACACATATATACACACTGGCAGTGGGGATGTGGCCTGGCCTGGGGTGCCCGTGTGTGTACCCCTTGGTGAGTGTGTGTGTGGGATCATGTGGGATGCACACACATGTGTGTGAGTCCATGGGTCTCTCTGTGTGAGCTTGTGTCTGGGTGTGTTTGGGGGGACCCTTCTCTCTCCTCCCAAGCACACCCCGTACCCCTGCCCCTGAGCAGAACTTCTCCCCCAGATGATGCTGAGCTGTGCCTGCACATCCCTGAGCTCTCGCTCAGGGGTACAGCTTGGGGAGTGGGCCTCCCTCAGCCCTGTGACTCCTCTGAAGGCATAGTCATGAGCAGCACCCAGGGAATGGGAGGCAGCCATGAGGTAGGCTGCCAGGGAGGGTACATAGGGTGGTCTCCACTGCCCCCTTGGGACCACCTTGATCCACTGGGATATCGGGCCCATACAAGGGGAACCCTGGCAGCACCCTGGGCATGGGGGGGCCTGGAAGTGAATGTGGATGGAGCTGCTAAGAGGCCGAACTCACCCCTATCTCCTACTTTAGCCAACTGGCCCTAGATGGAGCTGAGGATCCAAGTGCTTCCCCCCACGGCCTGGGGCCAGGATCAAGGTCAGAACCCTAGCAAAGCTTCTGTCCAGCATTTCCCAAGCACTTGTGCTGGGCCAGGCATCTACTGCTGGAGGACCAGCACTGTCCCTTACTGATTAGTAGCCTGAGGCCATGTGGGCAGGAGGCTGTGGCGCCAGGACCCAAAGCTGGGGGCCACACTGCAGGGACTTATGCCACACTCTGGGCCTGGCTACCTCCTTCCCTGGGGATGGCCCCATAGGAAGATGACATGGGGAACACAAGAGCCCACTCCACTCAGTTCCACCACTCAGCACCTGCCTCCTGCTCCCCACTAGCACTGAGAGGAGGCAGTAGAACAAACCCTCACAGATTGTTTACACTGAGGTCGAGGCCATAATTAAGTCTTCTCAAATCAGGCCCACAGCGGCCTGTATCTTGAGCAGCCTCTGAAGGGAAAACATCCCGGAGCATCTAATGAAGAAAAGTTGGATAGGTTTTAAGACTTTTTTAAACCCTGAAGAATAGGCCTTTGTTGCCAGCTTTCCTTCTATGGCAGCCTGCCTGGCCCCTGGACTCCAGGGCTGCCCGGGGCCAGGGGCAGGATCAGGCGGCCCCAGCCCCAGCAGTCCCCACCATGTGGAGCTGAGCCCCCAGGTCCCTGTCTACCATCTGGCTCATCCAATTCCAGAGGCATCACTGGCTGTGAGCAGGGCCCCAGGAATGGGGTCTTAAGGATATTCCCTTCCTTGTCCTCAATGCCCCACCTCACCCTGCCGGATCTGCCCCTGGGGAGACAAACCCAGGTGGGGTTGGGGTGGGGCTGGCAATGAGGGGCCACCTCTGATTGCCCATGGCCCCCCTTTTCCTGGCTCCATACCACTCTCACTGTGTCTAGGCCTGCTACCCTCCTCAGCCTCTGCACCTTTGCTATAAAGGTATTCCCTCCACCTACAATGCTTTTTCCTTCTTTCTCTCTAGCAAATTTCTGCTTATCTTTTAAGACTCAGCGTGACTATCACTTCCACCGGAAGCTGCTGTGCACTCCAGGCCAGGTTCCCTGCCCCTCCTCTGTATCCCCCCAGCTAAATGGTCTCCATCCTCCTGGCCATGTGTCCCTGGAGGGCAGGTCTCAGGTGGCAGGCCAGCCTGTGCATGGCACAGAGTAAGTGCTCAGTTCCCCATACTGAAGTAAAGGCAAAGTGACAGAGTGCGAGCCTTGGGACCCTCACTATCATTCTCTGAGGGGAGTGCTCTCCACCACTTCGCTGTACGAACAGGGAAACTGAGCTCTGGCAGCAGCAGTGACTTGCCCACAGCCAACTGGTTGGTGGGTGGGGAGTCGAGGGCAGTGAGCAGCAAACCTGTTCTATAAGGAGCCAGATGAGAACTACTTCAGGCTCCATGGGCCATTCAGTCCTTGCAAATATTCAACCGCCATTCAGGACAAAAGTAGCCATAGACAATGCATAAGCTGGCATGGCTGTGTTCTGACAAAGCTTTATTTACAGATATTTACAGATACGTGAAAATTTTACATCATTTTCATGTGTCACTAAATACGATTCTTCTGATTTTTCCCCCCTAATCTTTAAAAACCATAAAAGTCATTTCTAGTTCTTAGACTGTATAAAACCCTGCGACAAGCCTGATGTGATGTGGAGCCCATGGGTGACTGACCCCTGGTCCAGGAAGAAAGCCAAGCCCACTTTCCCTGCCCTGGTCAGCCCTCCTTAGGGCTCCCAGCTCAAACATGGCATGTGCTCAACAAATGGAAGGAGCAAACAGATGATGAGCTAACTAACTTGCTATCTAACCAGCCAACCCGTTAACTAGGCCCTTATCTCTTGTATTCAAAGCTGCCCCCTTCCCATCTCTGGGCTGCTTTAGACCTGACTGACCCCTTGTCCACTGACCTATCTCACTGACCTCTTGACCAACCCCCATTGTTCTGACCTCTGGCCAGGCCTCGTGTCAGTGGGCGCTCGTTACTGCCAGGCCAGGGACGCGGCCTGAGAGCAGTGCACGCTGCACCTGGGTGGTGGGGAGAGGGCTTTGGGACTGAGCAGGGTGTCTGGCTGCACCCTGGGGTGGGGAGGAATTGTCCAGGTAGACAGAGGACACATTCCGGGCAGCAGAATGCCCTAGACAATGTGTGGAGATGAGAGCTGACAGAGAGCAGGGCCACCATACATCCAGGAGAGTAGGTCCACAATTTTCTCTGTGTGGAGGGTTGAGGAGCATCTGAGGCAGAACCTAATCCCTTCAGGAGCAAAGGGCATGGGTCCAAACCCGGCCCTAACCCTCACCACTCAGCTGGGCCTGTCCATACAGTGTGAGTGAACCAGGAGGCCCCCAACTTGCCCCTTGTAGACCTGCTCCACACCTGACACGTGGCCATCCCTCTTCCAGATTTATGCATCTGGACTCAGCAATGCCCTGTCTCAGTCATTCATTCACTCAACAAGCATCGGTGAACCACCACCTACCTGCCAGACAGGCCCCTTTCAGATTGCAAACTTTGTGGAACTGACCATCCAGAAAGAAAGACAGATGATGGATAAGCAAGCGAGACTGAGAGTGGGGCCATTTCTAGGAGCACAAGGACCTGAGCGTGCCGCACCTCAGGGCAATGTCCTTGGGCAGTGGCGGGAGGCTGTTTCAGGCTGGCGTTCCTGGGGAGGGGGCAGTAGAGACCAAACCTGAATGAGGAAAAACATCAGCCAAGCAAAGACCCAGAGGGAACCACAGTGCGCAGCCCTGGAGCAGAAGCAAGCTGCTTGAGGGACAGTGCCGAGAGAGGCGCAGAGCGCTGGGCATGGCGTCAGAGGGGATGGGGCACGCAGGGCCTTGCAGGATGCTGTGGACAACAGATATGAAGGCCTGGAATGTGATCAGACTGATGTTTGTAAAGATCCTTTTCTGTGGCCGCCATTGTGTGAGGAGCTGAGGGTGGGGACTGCACGACCAGATGCCTGTCCCCAAAGGTGCTGGGAGGGTGATACATAGACAGGAGTCCTGCCAGGAAGCCAAGGGCTGGGTCCCCTGCTGGAGCAGGCGCAGAAGGCTGAGCAGGATGTGGGCGGTGGGCAGGCCCGGAGACTGCTGCTCTTGGCCTGACTCTGGCATTGGCTTGGCGTTCGGCTGCGGGGGAGTCGTGTGTGGGCATGTCCCTGGGCAGCTGGCCTGCCTCCCCAGAGACAGGAACCACAGGTAGGCTGGCTTGCCCAGGCCCAGCTGTCAGTGTTGTGGAGGTGAGGTGGGTTAAAGGGTGGAGAGACCTCCCAGCCCTGATGCAGCACAGGGAACAGAGAGTGCCTTTGCCCTTGCCCTTGCCAAGCCTTTCTTCGCTCGCCCACCCACTCCGTATTACAGTCCCACTGTGTGCCAGACACAGCCCCATCAGAGGGTCTGTCGAGATAGGTATCTGCACCTGGTCTGGGATCAATCCCGGGATGGGTGCCCCTCCCACAGCAGGGCTGTGGGCACCACAGGCCCAGCCCAGTCCTGGCCGAATGATGTCAGATGCTTTTTTCCCTCCTCCTAGTCCCCGTTTCCCAGTGGTGCCAGGACATCTAGCCTTAAAGACAGAAACTTGTGTGAGGTTCAGGTACTCAGTCCTGGTCTCGGACTTTCTGGGGGTGCCGGGAGTAAGCTTCTGGGTGCCACGTGGCTGATATCCGCAGGGGAGGGTACCGACCGGTGTGAAGGCCACCGGGCAGGCAGAGGAGGGGTCTGTGGCTGAGTCCTTGTCTGTGTGTGTATAGGGGCATGGCTTGTGCAGACTGCACTTGGTGGTGGCTCCCAGGGGCAGGAAGGCCTGGGTGTTCATGTGTGACTATGAGTATATGTGTGTGCACAGACAATGTCTGTGTGCTTATGCTACTTTGTGCGTGTGTGCACATATGTGCGAATCTGTGAGTGTGTGTGTGCATCGCATCTGTGTGTGAACATGTGACTATGAGTGTGTGCAGTGTGTCTGCATGAGTGCACCTGTGTGTCTATCTGTGTGTGTGGCCTGTGCCCCTGGCAATGGTGTGGCCGGAGCCGACTCCTGTGGCCTGTTTCCCTGCCGCCCCACCCTGCTTCTCAGTGAGTGTTGACTCAGGGAGGGACGGGCAGGCTTCGTTCAGGATTTCCTGGTTGGGCAGAAGTGGTGTCTTGAAAAGGGAACAATTATGTCCTGAAGTGGACACTAAAGATTCTGGGCTGTGCAGTGTTCCGTGGTGCCCAAGGCCGTGAGGCCACATGTGGCCCACCACGGCTGGGTTTCCAGAGGCAGCTACCGAAAAGCTTTGCCTCTGAGAGGGACCGTAAGATGTGCCCTGAAGCCTTTCCCCATTGCTCCTCCCTCCAAGGCCACAAGGGTTGGGGCTCTGGGCCTGGCTGTCCCCCTATAGCCATGGAGGAGAGCTTGGCACAGCTTGAGGGAAGGGGGGCTTCCCCAGGCACTGGCTGTCCCCAGGTCCTCATCCAGGCTGGGCCCGAATATCTAGTCCCCAATCCGCTGACGTTTTATACCTCCACCGGCCCCACACCCTGAAGACTGAATGGAATCTAAGAGTGGGCAAAAGTCCCAGGGGAGCTCCACCGTGTGAGGGGCCCATCTGAAGTTTTCAGTCTCTCGGGGGGCCCAGGAGTATTGGCCCCACCTGGTGCTCCTGAGAAATGCAGAGCTTGGGGCTGTGCAGGCCTGCTGAGTCAGCACCTGGACTTCTGTAGGGTCCCCTCCTGGAGTTGCTGTCACTTTTTGAGAAGCAATGGGTGACCAAGCTGTCTCCCTCCTCACCCCCAGAACCCTGGGGAGCCTGTGTCCTGCCGGAGGTGTGCTGAGGGCAAGGCCAGCCCCAGGGCTGGGTGGCTGAGGGGTGGGGCTGAATCTGGTTAGGGTGGGCAGCCAAGCCAGCCTTGACACCTCTGGGCGCTCCTTTCTCTGGCCTGGGCCCTAATCTGCAGGACAAAGTGGGGATTTGCAGTCCAAAGGCTGCTAATAGGGTTACAGCTCCTCTGTCAGCACCCGCTCACGGAGAGGGAAGAAGCTCTCCCCAGGGCACAGGGAGACGCCTGTCCTGGCTCGTTCGGGGAAGTGGGACACAGCCAATGACGAGGAACTCGGCGGTTTCTGAGCAGGGTCAGCACAAGCAATGGCCCTCAGTGGGGTCTCCGGGGAACCTTCAGTGCAGACCGGTGAGCTCAGGCCTAGAACGTGTGTCCCCCAGAGACACCGCCCCTACCTCGAATCCCACCACCAGATCCGTCTGCTGCCAGAAGAGCAGGCTTCCCCCCTTGTATCCTTGATGATCCTTTCCTTCCAAACAAGGACTCCTTCACTCTGTCTCCATCCCGCTTCATGTGATGGCCCAAAAACCAGGCTGTGGGAGATGAACAGAGCCTTGGGCCCCCCTTTCTTCCACGTTGGTGCCCCCAGGCCCAGGCACGGACCTACCCTGAGTTGGGGAGAAGGGTGTCAGAGTCCCTAGGAGCTGCAGAGAACCAATGCCTTTTCAAGCTGAGGGGAGGGGAGCACCCCAGGGCCCCCCTGTGCAGGGTGCCAGCAGGGGATGGTGCCAGGCTCTGGTCTCCGGCCCACACCACACTGGGCAGCCACAAGCTAGGCGGCCGTTAATAATTAACCTGAGGACTGGGCCTTGACCTCGTGGGCCTCTGAGTAAACAGGGCTTTCTGGCCAAGCTTCCTTAGCTTGCTGGGGCCTGCTGGGCCCCTCATGGCCTCTCTGCCCCCTGACCTCTTTTGGCCTCGTGGTCCAGGTCTCCCTCCCCCTCCTTAGCTGAAGCAGTGGCTAATGGCCTAGGCCTCTCTGACTCCCACCCTGCAGCAGCCCACCACCCACTCCTGTCCCGGAACCTTATTCTCACTCCACTCCTGACCCCTACTCCATGGTGTTTGAGGTGGGCATCGCTTCTTGGACTGGGATTTGCTGATGGAGTCTCTCAGCCCCAGCCTCAGCATTGCTGGGGCTTGTGGACTCAGGCTTCCCCAGCACAGCCTTAAGCCTCAATGCTGAACTGCTGTGGCAGAGCCAGGTTCAATGTGATTCTTGTGCACACTGCCATTTGGGACCTGAATCCACTCTCGGGGGCAGACAACATGCCCCTTGGGCTACCCTGAGTGCCCCTGTGTAGATAGTCAAGATCAACCGTCAAAAGTCCCATGTTCAAGCTCTAGCTGTACTCAAACTGGCTGTGTGACCCTGGGCCAGTGCCCTGACTCTCTGGGCCTCAGTTTTCCCATCCGTACAACACAAAATGTCACAGAAGTCCCTGGGCTTGCCAGCTCCAGGATTCTAGACCTCATTCCAGTTTGGAGTGAGACCAAGGATAAGAACTTGTCTCACGTGTCCCACACTGACCCCAGTAATCACTTAAGGACAGAGTCATCTGGGTGGGCCCCATGTTCCTGGCTGCCCAGCATCCACACTTCCTTCCTCTAGGGAAGCCCTGATGTTCTTTGGGGAACCAGCCTTTCCCTTCTCAGATCACATGGTTCAAGCAAGGCTGCCCCAGCCCAGGGCTCTAGGGTTGATCATGTGCTCTGGGCCTGGCCAATGGGTGTCAGCTTTGAGACTTTTGTTGGAAATACTGGGAAAATTTTTTTTCTTTTCCCTAGGGGGCAGGAGAATGGGACCTAGAAGCTAACTTGCTGAGCCTGTGGAAGGCAGAGGAGCCCAAAGGAAAGCAGAGCTCAGAGATGGACATGGATTTCCACAACTGAGGTTCAGCTATGCCTGAAGCCGGCTCCACCCTGGGCTTTTCCATTACAAGTATTGCTAAGTTCCTTTTCTGCTCAAACCAGTGTGAAATGTGTTTCTTCTTTGATTTGCAATCCCATATCTGACCCAGACAGACCATGCAGAGAAGATGCCACAAATGTACAATAATCCAAGTATACATACTGCTGCACCTACACAGAAAATGCAAAAGAAGAACGGGGCCAGGGCTTCAGTGAGAGGCCAAGGGATGACAGTCAGAGACCTTGGTACCTGGGCCTTTGGAAGCCACTGGGGTTCTGGATGAGGGGATGAGGGGCAATGGGTGTGGCTGGCAGGCTGGAGCTCACTGACAAGGGGCAAAGGTGAATGTGCTTGCATGCACGCACAGACATGTGCACATGCAAAGCACAGGCACACATTGAGGTGCATGCAACGAACATTCTGCGGCCAGCTCAGTAAGCCCTTGGAGTCCCTGTCCACTGCAGAGGCCTGGAGCTGGCTCTGTGTGGAAGTGGGTCCAGGGCCACTGGTCAGTGGGTCCCCCTCCACTGGGGACTATGTGGATTCTGGGAGTCCAATGAACACCAGGGTGTGGCTGCCTCCTTCCTCTGCTCCACCATGGGTGGGAGGGGCACCTGGGCATCTGGAGGAGCAGAGACTCAGCCCCAGTTGGTCTCCCCAGGGCCTCAAGGAAGGTGACCTCATGGGCCTCACGGGGCTGGGCTCAGGGAGAGGCCTTATCCTGGGGCCCAGGCTGCCTTTGTAACTCTGTTCAGTGAGGAGTCCTAGAGGCAGAGGGCCTTAGACACATGGTTCACCCAACATACGCACGCAGATAGATACACGTGCACGGGGAAGCACAGCACATGGATGACACCCTTGCAGACAGCCACCCTATGTGGGCCCTGGGTGATGCAGGTCGGGGGGCGGCCTCTGTGTGGGCAGTGAGCAAGGGCAATAAACAGGGAGTCCCATGTCCATCTTGTGTGGGGCCCCGTGTGACTCCTAGACTAAGGTCTGGAAAAGCCTCTTGACCAGCAGTGGAACCAGCTGGATGGGGGTCCTCCCCAAGCCACACCCCTGATGTGTCTGCTCTATTCCTTTCCTTTACTTGCCTTGGCTTCGGCCTGTTTCAGCCCCTTCCTCCTTTCTGACTCCTGGCTCCCTCCTCTCTCTATTACTCTCATTTTCTGTCTCCTGAGTGCGGGGGCGGGGCACCCAATCGAGGGGGCAAGCCAAGAGCTCAGACTCAGGGCCTTTGGTTGCTCGGTTGCTCGGCACAACTCTCATCTGTACACTGCTCCCTGTCCCGCTTCCTCTCTCTGGCCAAAGCCATCTTGCCCTTTGCTCTGGAACTGCCAGCACCCTAGAGGGGCCACTGGCCTCGTCTCCTCCCCCAGCCTCTGTAGCTCCTGCTCCTCCCCCTAGGCCAGCCTGCCTGGCTGTGGGGAGGCCACAGAGCCAGGACACGTGTCCTGGCCCTAGGCAGAAGCCTTGCTCTGGCCACAGAGACACACTGGCCAGGCCCAACTCTGTCCCCTGAAATCCCTGGAGACCTGAGCGAGGCTCCTCCACTGGGCAGCTTTGACTCCCATCCACCTGCAGGCTGGGAAACCGACCCCAGTTTGGAGGAGAAGTCCGCTCTGAGGGGCCCCTGTGGAGGGACTCCAAGCAGAACTGAGGTCCAGCCAGCAATGAAGTGGGAAGAAGGACCCTGTAGCCTATCATCCCCCTCACTGGAGCCTCAAGGAAGAGCCTGCCCTGGAAAGGGGAGCAAGAAACAGGGACCATTTCATGGCTGTGGATGTTGTCAGGAGGGGAGCAGACACAGGGCCCTCTGGAGGGTATGCGGGGGGCGTACCTTCCAGTCTGGGCAGCCACTGTCCTCAGGGCTTTTATTATGCTCACTGCTGCCCTCCAGGCCAGAGCCTGCTGGTGCCCACCTCCAGAAAGCCTGCCGAGCTGTACTAGAAGTAGGAGGGGCCCAAAGAAGCGGCCTTCATCCTCATCGAGCACCTTGACAAGGACTTGTCCTGTCGCACTCATTAGCCTGGAAGTTGCAGGGACAGGGCTGGGCCATCCACTCTTGGAAGACCCCATCTGCCACCCAGCCTGCCTGGGCCTCAGGATGGCGCTAGTCAGTGGGAGCCAGGGCTGCACTGGATATTCCCTGGCATTACATCTCAGAATCCAGGGCAAGGCCCCAACTTCTGATCACTGATGGGCTGGCTTTCAAGCAAGGTTTCTCACTGGGTCCAGGGCTGCCAGTTGCTATGGCAGACAAGCCCGGGCAGGGCCAGGAGATGCCAGGAGCTGGAGAAAGACCAGGTGGGGGCAGCAGTCAGTGTCCACAGTGGTGTCTGACTGCCTGGGTTTGCACGTGACTGTGTCTGATGGGTATTTTTCCCTCCTGGAGTCTCAGCTGATATCTAGAGTGGGGACAACCTCCCAGGGCTGTAAGGTACGGTGGGTAAGCGCCCAGACTGCTGCCTGACAGGTATATAGCCCTTAATGAATGTAGCTGTTAGCCCTGTTCAGGCCAACAGGCCCAGAGGGCTGGAGAGTCCAGGTCATTTCTGCAGACCTGGGCAAGACCTGCCACTGGGCAAAGGGAAGCATCCTGACTAAATTTCCCTGCTCCTGGCCCCCAGCGCCCTCAGGGCACAAATGTGCATGTGCACATACACACCTGGCTTCCCTCCCCAGGACCCAGCCACCTGCTGGAAAACCAAGAGCTGCATTTTCAAAATAGTGATTAAGAATCAGCACTAACTATTCAAATCGAAACTCCCCAAACCCTTTGTGGGGTACCCAGCTCCTCTGGAGCCTGTGGGTAAAAAGCTCTTACCATAGTGGAAAAAGTAGTCTGCTGGAACCGAAATCTTCCTCAATTTAGCTGAGTCATTTTCTTGTGGTTAAGGAAGTCCAGGTCACCTCTGGCCCTTCCCCTGATGAGCTAGCCTGGGGGACCCCAATCTATACTCCCTTCAGACCTGCCTCCAGCTAACTCCAGGGTCCTCCCAGCAGATCCCTGACAGTAAAGCTCTCCCCCACTCCCCGCTTCCAGAAGCTGATTCCTGCTCCCAGGTGGGTGTCCAGAATGCTGGAAAACCTGGAACCAAGGCACATCGCAGAGTGAACCGTGGGTGACAGTGGAGAAGTGGACAGACCCATGGCCCGGGCAGTTCTAGGGTGCTATGCCCTGGGTGCCCACAGGCCCACTGTCGTGAGCTCCCTGGGGTTTGCTGCAGCTGGGGGTGAGGACTGTGACTGTCCCTGATCCAAGGAGCCTACCTCTGTCGGCTGAGATGCCTGGTCTGAGAGTGGCAGGTTTCTGCTCATCCTTGGCTCCCAGTGCGATCGATGGAAGCTACTTCTGGGTGGTGCTCCTATCTGGCTGTAGGTTGCTGCCCCTCTCCTTGAAGACCCTTGGAAAACTTCCAGAGGCCATCCTCTGGAGTGGGCACCAACTCCACTGGGCAGGGAGGGATGACGTGGGTCACCTGAGCGCTGTGTGGAGAGCCTTGCATGCACCAAGCTGCAGCAGTGCCTGGCAGGGAGGGGAGGCTGGCTCTGTGGGCTGTGGGTCCTCCAGGTGTGCCTGTGCCATGTGCCAGAAACCAGGGATCTCCCGGGATGGGTCTCCACAAGAACCCTGGGCTTCCAGTATGGATACTGTTCCCAGGCTGTCTGGCAATCAGCAGGAGCTGTGAGGCTGCCTAGCTCTCTGCACTCAGACTTCCCTCAGGGGTCACGGTCTGCCTTGTACTTTGGGTCCTGCTTGAGAAATGGGGGTGCTGATAGCCATGGCCCAAGACTGTTGGCAAATTACAGGAATAGCAGAGTCAGAGGGAGAAAGGAGGCCGAACCCATAGGTGTGTGCATAGTCAAAAGCTTTGATATATTTGGGGGATCAGAGCCCAGATCAGACCACTGTGGGGTCCAGGGGCATATCCCAGCTAGGTGTCCAAGGTCACCCCCTAAAACTCCCTTAGCAGGATATCAGGGTACAGAGCAACCAGCCAAACATTACCTGTGGCCCAGAAGCTGTGGAGAGGGATCTGGGCCGGGCAAGGCTGTGAGGCTGGGAGTGAGTGGCAGTGCGCCTGGGGCCTGAGGGAAGGATCAGGGCACTGCAGCAGATGCCAGGGAGGTCCACCTCCCTGAGGGCCCCTTGGCCCTTGTCAGTGCTCAGCAGGCGGCCCCTGGCCCGGCCCTGGGAACTCTGTCACCCAGAGTCATCCCACACCCACTTGGACCGCATCCTCCCAAAGCTCCAGAAGCCAGTGTTTGGGAAATTAGGTGAGGGGGGCCTGGGACGAGGGTGAGGAAGGGAACTATTTATGTCTAAAAGTCATCTTGAGATTTTCAACATATTTTTTTATTTTTCAAAACAAAAGCCCTATACGTTGGGGGGAGGTGTGGGGGGGAACCTAGCTTTGTGGGAAATGAGTCAGACAGCCATAAAATGTGTTTTTCTGAGCCGAGGGGATTATTTTACATCTTGCGGCCTGAAGACACTGAGAGGAAGCCTCCTCCCGGTCCCTGGCAGGCTCCCTGCTCGCCAGCCTGGGCCGCCCCTTCCCTGTGTCCCTGAGCTGGGGCTCTTACCTCCCCAGAGGAGAGGAGGGCCATGGCTGCTCCCCTAGGCATTGCCTCTCACCCCCTAGGTCTCTCCCCTCTTCCTCCTGACCTCACCTGCATTCTTTTAGGCAAGAGTGAGGCTGTTGCCTCCTGACCTCACCTGCATTCTTTTAGGCAAGAGTGAGGCTGTAAAGGGTGGTGGCCTCATGGTGGGTCCTGGCTTCACCATTTACAGTCCACAAATCTGGGTCAAGTCCAGTGGGCCTCAGGGAGCTTCCTATACGTCTTCTGATGGACAGGCAGGTAGAGGGACCACCCCTCACCTCCCCTACACAATAGTTGACAAGATGCAATGAGAGACTTAAAGTGTCTGCATGTCGCTTTCTTAAGTGTCAGTAAAGGGGTGCTCAGTAAAGGGGTTTCCTTCCTCACCGTCAAGCAGCACCCTTGTGTGTAGATGAGTGAGGGGCACAGCAGACAACCTTCTCCTTGGGAGGCCCTTCCCAAGGCCAGATGGCAGGAGTCCTCTCCTTCCTCCTTGTGGCCAGCATCCCTCCCCTGAGCAGCTTACATCCAGCTCTGGTCCCAGGGAACAGGAAGCACAGTCCCCAACCCGGTGGCAGGGGGCCTCAGGAGGGCTAGGATTAAGGGGTTCCCGAGGCCCACAGAGGATAGGACCTGGGGGCTTAGAGGCCTCAAGGAGATGAGAGGCCCCTAACCTTTCATCTCCCTCCATGCAGAGGCTCAGCCCAGAGCTTCTCCGAGGACTGTCCATTGCTGTGTGCCTCGCCTGCCACCCGCCTCCAGGGGCCAGCGTCACAGACGCCATGGCAAGGCTAGTGCCTGTGGGGAGAGACCCCTAGTAGCCTGAGATGGGGCAGAAGCTGGGAACCAACATGGGGCCCACATCACATTAGCTGATTTCAGACACTCGCCACCTCATTACTGTGTCTGGGACCCAGGAGAGCGCTTGACACTCAGTAAACATTTGGTGACTGAAGGAAAAACCTTGGTTGTGTGACTCCCCTGTCCAAAGGTCTCCACTGGCTTCTCATGGCAGTTAAAAAAATGTAAAATCTGTGTTTTTTTTTCCTCTGCCTTACAGGGAGGGTGACAGTGTCATTTATTGGACAAGAAGGGACACTTTTGGTGAGTCAAAGGGGGTGTAACCAACAATTACTCTAAAACAGTGGAAGTAAACCAGGACTGTCCCAAGTAACTGGGGTGCATGGCTACCTGCAGGGAGCCCTTCTCTGGCCTCACTTTCTGTGCCGCCCCCTCATCTGGCCACACTGGTCTTCCATTGGAACATCACTCTGTCTGTCTTTCTACCTGGAGAAATCCCTTGAGCACCTGGATCTTTCTTGCCCCTTTCGTTTCCACCGAACACTGCCTCCCCAGGGCTTTCCCTGACCCCCACACCACCAGGCCACCTCTGCTGTCAGGTGCCCTTTCCTTTTCCTCCTCCCTTGCACTCTGCTCTGTGCTGAGCCCCCAGCTCCGAGGCAGGTGGGGAGTGAGCCCACAAGGTTTGGGAGCATGATTCTCAAGCATCTGTCACCCCTCAGTAAATACTTGTGTTCCCAGCTCTCATATCCCAAGTGAAAGTTGAGGGAGGCAAACTCCAGCTCCAGGGGGAGGTGGGGAGGTGAGAGGCAGAGGAGAGGGAAGAAACAGGGTGGGTGGCAGGCAGGCCGAGTAGGGATTCTTCCCAGCCCTGAATGACAGACACACAGCGCTGGGCCCACGGAGTCCACCGGGAAACCAGATACGCTTTGACCTCAGTCACTTGGACACTTCTTTTAGGAAGTACTGGGAACCTGAAAGTGACTGTGGATTGGGAGGCAGCTCCCCCAGGGCACCCCCGGCAGACTCAAGCACAGATCGTGTGGGCAGACGGAAGACACCAGATATGTTGACAATTTTCCTAATTGCCTCTGTCCTCTCTGATACTGGGGCTCTATAAAATTGTCACAGCCGTGGTTGTCATTTGGCTCTGGGTCGCTGTGCATGCATGCGGGTGTTTGTTTACAGAACGCAGCCGGCAGCAGGCCTTCATGTGGGCTCTGACCCACCCCTTTGGCTGCCAGGAAGGGCTGGTCCCCCTCCAGGATTCCCAGACAGATTTGCTTCTCCAGATTCTTTAAAGCAAAAAAACCCTGAGTATTGGTGATCACTCAGAGTCTTGGCAGAAAACTGAATTTCGGCCTGGTGTTTTCAGTGAAGGGATGTTAGCAAAGGGATTATTTGTGGGGTGTGACCAGGGCTGAGGGAATCAAGAAGGGATGCTGAGGCCCTGACAGCAGCGGTCACCACCACTGCTAAGGGCGAGGAGAGCATCAGTGCTGCCTGAGCCCTGTGAGGACTGGGTGTGTGGCGGGCAGAGGACAAGGCATCTGCCAGTGGCTGTGATCTTGGGGACACGCAGATGGGGCACTGAAGCAGGCAGAGAGTAGAGACGAAACACTCCAACCCTTGTCCTCCTCACCCCTCCGATCACCTGCTGGCGCCTGCCATTAGCCAAACCCAATAGGAAGCCAGGTGTGTGGGAGGCCCTCAGTGGCCCCACATGGCCCAGCTCTCAGGGCAGGGCATCCCAGCGGACTGGACCTGAGCGCAAACAAAGAATAACCAGCATGACTGGGTAAGGCATTCTGGGCCGAGTCTATGGCCAAGTTTGGTGGAAACCCTTCTTCTCCTATCCCCTAAGTCTCTCTTGAACCCGTCCACCTCTGTGCCACCCAGGGTTGCCCACCGCGATGCACTCTCCACTCTCCCATGCTCTCCACGGCTCCTTTTGCTTCTGGCGCACTGACCAAAGTCTGAACTGCTGCTTGTGCAAGTGTGGCAGTGTGACCCAGCTGACCCCTGGCCTCACCTCTCGCCCTCCACCCTCGTCCCCCGCTCGGCTCCACACTCTGTGGTCACACTGGATGGTTTTCAGGATCCAGAACCTCATGTTCCTTCCTGCTGCTGAGTTTTGTATATGCTGTTCCCTCTGCCTGGTTCTCTTGGCCCAACCCCCAACTATGTATAAATAAATCCCTCCAATTCTTCAGATCACACTCAGCTTAAAAATCACATTCTTAAGAACAACTTCTCTGAGCCCACAAAGCAGGTGAAGTCTCCTTCTCATCACCCCTGGTTTCTTTACTTCACGATACGTGTCACCGCTGTAATTAACGAATCGATGGAGCAATGCTCTGCTTATTGTCTGTCTCCCTAGAGAGATGGTGATCACCACGAGAGCCTGCTCTGTCTGTCTGGTTTGCTGTTCTGCCCAGCACAGTGCCTGGCACATAGTAGGTACCCCCCAAACACTTGCTGAGTGACTGAAGAAAGAACTTCCAGCTTCCAGTAACAGCAGGCTAGATTATCTGGGCCTATCCTTGTGCTGAAAACAACTAAAAATGCTGAATAAATTAAATATACATAGCACTAAAGACATGGCAGTATAAAAGGAAATTGGCAGGCCAAAATTGAGAGGAAAGACATCCAGACAGGTAAGGAAGAATAGAGGCCACTTTTTTTGATCTCCAAAAATTTGAATTTTGTTTTGGCAGCCTGATGGAATGAGAGAGAGACAGAAATCCCAGGTGTCACACAGTTGAGGCCATATAATAAGACATCATCCCACATTGATGTGGAACTCCAAAGGGCCATACCCACAGGGTAAAGGTGAATCAGAAGTAGAACAACTCTCACATGATCTTGCAACCTAAGTCTCATCTCCTGGGTGGGCTAAGGGACCTCAAGCCTTAAGGTTGATTAAGATGATCCTGGACTAGTAGGATTCCTCGTGTTTAGCAGGTGAAAAAAGTGCTCCCTAGTGAAAGGTACCTTTGTCCTAAACCTAAAAATTTTCTTTCAAACAATTTTTCTAAAATAATGACCAGCACATAGTCAGAGATGATCAGACACACAAGAAAATAAGACACTGTGAGTTAAAACTGAGATAATCAACAGGAAACAGAAATAGACCCGTAAGAATTAAAATTGTTGACTAGAGAAGAACTGTGCACATGGTGTTTAAAGAAATGGCATGCTTGAAGATTACTATAGGGAATGGGAATCTGTACAAAGTGACTTTGTAGATCTGAAAAAAGGATTAAGTTGAATCTCTAAAAACAAAAACTATAATAACCAAAGTCAAGAACACAATGGACAGGTTTAACTGCAGAGTAAACACAACTGAGAAGAAAATTAGGAAATCTGAAAAGGAGTCAGAAGAAATTATCACAATGTAGCACAGACAGACAAAAAGAAAATAAGGAAGGGGTGGCATGAGACCAAGAGGAGCACAGGTCCAACACGTGTTCACATTGCCCCTGAGGGAGAGGAAAGAAGAAGCCGGCAGAGGCAATGTTTTACAGATTAATATGGAAGAATTGTCTGAACCCAACGAATGACTGGCTGAAGGCACGCACTAAACCATCCAGTGGTAAGTTGTCCTTTGGTGATAAAGCTCCATGTTTCGGACAACCTGAACCCAGTCTGCTGTTGGCCAAGGGCCATGATGTTGTATAATACCAAATTCAGTGTAGCAAAGGGCACAAAAAAAGGTGGAAAATCACCCCCACCAGCTTAAGAACCATTTGGGTAGCCCTGAGATGAACAGAGCTGTATTTTCCTGTTCCTTTTTCCCTCCCACAGGCCTTAATGACCTGTCACTGGGAGAGCAGAACGCCCTTCTCCAGGGTCCCTCCACAGTCACCTGGGGTGCAGTGGCATGGGTGGGTGGAGTGAAAAAGTCACCCATCCCACCCTGATGCAGTGCTAACAGGACATCCTCCTCCTACGCACTGTGCCCCTTCTCTCCTTGGACTCTGGTCTGCCCATGACGGGGCTCTGGTCTGGGCTCTTAGGAGTGGAAGCTTGGGGGAAACTTGTTAACCGGCTGGCTGATATGGTCCAGTCATGACTGGGGTGGAGGATCTGAAAGAGGAGTATCCTTTTGCCATATTGAAGAAGGCTTGATGATGCCAGCACCACTTTAGGGTCCTCCAACCCTAGGCCCCAGCATGGGCTAAGGAGCTCTAATGTCCCTCACTGTCCAGCCCACCAACATCATCTACAACTTGGATGGCAAAGATCTAGAAGCTGGACTCCAGAGACAGTAGGGGACTCATCCAACCCTCAGTTCTGCAGCCCCCTGGCTCCCAACCCTGAGCTCTCTTGGGCGGGAGAGTGACCTGACTGGCAGGTGGGTAGTTTGTTTCTGACTCATACTCCCCTCTTGGCTGCCGGGTGACCTTGTCCTGGTCCTTCTTAGTGTGACTTGTCTTGGGATCAGGTTCTTGTGGTTGTTCTGTTCTAGAGGGACACCCATTCATCATCTTGCCTCTGGGAATCCTGGCACACCTTTCAGACATGCTCAAACAGAGAGGCTGCCAAACCTGTGCCTGGTCACACAGCAGGTGTGTGGTAAAGTGAGGACATACATGGTCTCACGCCCCCAGTGGGTGGAAATGCTGGCCCAGCCCTGTGTAATCAATATCAAGCCTGGGCACTGAGAGCAGCTCCAGAGCAGAGCTTCATGCAGGCCCTGGTCCCATGCTGGCCTTCTGGCATGGGCTGGATTTCCCCAGCCCCAGCAGCAGGTCCTCTGACCACTGTGCTGAGTGGGTACCAGTCCCAATGTCTTGTCTCATGGGAAAAGCAGAAAAGGATGGCCAACTGCCCTTAATCTCCCAGCCCATGATGAGTAAAGATAGGGGAGCATGTGGGCCCCCAAACCTGGCTCTGCAATGTCTCTGATGTGCCATTCCAATTTCTAAAATTTTCAAAGATGTTCCAAACAGCATGCAGTGCATTTAATTTAAAAAATTAAAAACTAAAGTAAATTAAGTTAAGGAATTTTGGGTGGAGGCAGGGGAGGGGGAGGGTGCCATGGAAGAAAGCCAATAAGGAGAGTCTTATGAAAACATGAGTATTTCACTCTCCTGTGTGGATTTGGGGGTGGAGAGGGTTCAGACCTTTCACTGGACGCAGAGAGCGCAGGGGTCCAGGTGCTCATTCTGCCCTGACTCTGGCCTCATTGCTGGCCCCAGAGGACTGGGCTCCGTGGTGAGCAGCTGGGCCTCTGGTGAGCCTGGGTGCTGTGCAGTGAGTAGAGGACCCAGGCGGGCTGCTCTCCTTTCTCGTGTGGCTCACACACACCCCGGGCAGTGCTGTCCTACATAATTATGTAAAGTGCACATCACTCAAGATGCTCATCTTGCCTCTGACACATTTTGGGCTGAGGGCCATCGTCCCCACCTCCCCTGGTTCAGGGGCCCAGCCCATGACTCACATGCTTCCATGTCTCCCCAGTGAGATTGCTCCTCCAGTGGAGGTTGGTAGGGCCTTGGTGAGTTGGGGAATTGTTCTTGGGAGGACACTTTGCCTGTCTTGGGACTGAAAGCTCCTCTAGCTTCAGGCTCAGAATCAGCCCCAAGTTCACACTCTCACGGCACGCTCCTACACCTGTGCCTGTGCCCACACAGTGCCACTCTCCCCTTAGGGCCGTCCACAGCCCAAGCCTGCCCCCTCTCCTTTGTGCTGCCCTGTACCAGCCTGGCTGGCTTGGCTGCAGAGGGGCCAGTGATCTAAGGCCTCCTGGCCCCTCTATACCTGCTGCCCTCCCTTGACAAGTGGCATCCAACTGTTTCCTGTGCTTGAGCAGTGGTGGGGGGGAGGGTTGTCCAAGAGCTGCCTTCCTTCCTTGCCTGAGGGGTTTGCTCATTAACTCAAGTAACTCTCAAGGTGGCATTCCTGGCAGCAAAGGGAAAAGCAAGGTAGCTTTCTGGAGCAATTTCCTATTGGTGACCCTAGCTCTGGGGAAACTTGACCAAGGCCTCCTCCCACCTGCCTCTGTGGCCCCCTCCTTACCCCTCTGGACCCCTAGGAGCTTCCCTGGCTCGAGGAGTCCAGTCAGGCCTCCCCATGAGGCAGAGGGCAGCCTCCCTCCTCATGTCCTGGGGTTGAGCTATGTCAGGCAAATGGAACCAGCTGTCTGGCCAAGTACTGAGATGACCCAGTGGGGGACAGAGGGGGATGAGGGGGCAGGAGGTATCCCCTGGACTCATGTAGCATATCCTTTTGCTTTCTTGCCACCAGCAAGGGAGGACAGGGCCGCCCTACACATCCCTCTTTTTCCCATGACATGGGAGAAAGAGGTTTCAGCTTCCCAAACAGAAAGGAGTTACTGGGGAGGCCCCAGGGTTGGAAAAGGGGGAGGTCTCAGGATCTGGGGAGGCTGTCACCCCAATGAGAATGCTTGTCCTCATTGAACAGGAGTCGTCACCTAGGATTCTGCACTTGCGTCGAGAATCTTTTACTGCAACAAGCACTAGGGCACCTGGCAACCCCTGCCAAGAGCAGTGGAGGAGGGTTTGACCTCGGACTCAGCCTTTAAGGTCACTGGCAAGAGGACTCTACACCCAGGAGGAGCTCATTAAGTGCTTTCTATAGCAAATGAAAGGCATCCTGGTAAAAAAAAAAATCCAAGCAACATTAAAATGACTTCCAGAACTTGATTATTCTGGGTGCTGGGTTTTGCCATAAATTATCCACACAACTGTCTCCTTCCAGGGGAGTCGGCAGGGGCCAGGTGTGGCCTCCCCCTCCCACTCTGCCTCCTGCCCTGACACACAGTCATGGCAAATCTCACCAGCTTGAGCCAAGTGTCTCACAAGCTTTGCTTGTTCACCTTTCCCAACAACTTGATGACATATACTAGTTTTGCATACCTTTTGCATAAAAGGAAATGGAAGCTTAGAGAAGTGAAGAGACTTGGTGAGGGCCACAGAATTAGTAAGAGGCACAGCCAGGAGTCAGCTGGTACCAGGCTACATGGCCCGAGGGAGAAGGGCCATCCTGATCGTGGCATGGGAGAAAGAAGAAACTTCTGCTTATCACCTGTGAGCAAATTGCCCCCTTACAGAGCCCAGCTCAGTGCACACCTCAAGCATGTCCCATGCCAGAGCATCTGGGCTCGATGCGTGTACGCAATGCTGACTGCTGGCCTACTCCATGCCTGGCTCTGCAGGAGAGCAGCAGTGGCCCTTAGCCCATACTCACTGTCACCTGGACCAGGAATGTGGCATTTGCATTGTTGAATTAGACATAGTCTTTAGCATTGCAGCCACTACTGACTTCAAATTGTTCTGGGATAAGTCCTTCGTCCTGTGGATTCCTGGGTTAAGGCCAATTAAAGTGCTGCCAGGTAGGGCTTATTCCCTATAAATCAGTGGGAATGTGGTCACATGAATTTTTAATATCAGATTAAAGTCAAATTAGTGGGAAAATTTAGAACCAATTGCCTTCAAGTAGAGTGAATGAGTCTATTTTTAAAATGTTACTGCACCAGGCAAAATAGTGAAGCACACACATTTCCTAACAGCTCAAAGACAGCGTGTAGGGAGTGATTTGTCATGCTTAGTCATTGTAATTGCTCTAGCAAAACTGAAGAATCAAATAAAACGTGTTTGCAAATTGTAAATCATCAAGGGCACTTCAGATGGGTCCTAACCTGATATGGAAGGTCACAGTGGCTCCCTCTGGGGCAGGCGTCCCATCTCTGACACAATCTTGCCCCCAGTTCATAAACAGGGGCTGTGCTGCCATGTCCAGCTGGGACTACTGCCCAAAACATGAGGGAAAGGCCACCATAATCAGGCACCAATGAGAGCCATGAGGGCCAGTGGCTGCTTGGAAGGAGAGGCTTCCTTTCTGGTGAAAGATTGGCTGCCACTTGCCAAGGAGCAGAAATATCTTCAGATCTAGAGGGCTTCGGATAGGCTGTGATGGTTCCATTCAAGACCTATCTCAGTCACTGGGTGACATGTCCTGGTCCTAGGCCACATTTGGCCACTGTCATTCCCACCTGTGGGCCATAGTCCCTCTGTAAAGGCTTTGTTGGTCATCCTGGAGAGGCACAAAGACCTGAGAGATTTTTATTGCAGAAACTCGAGGTCCCAGCTGCCCGCTCCAGCAGCCTTGGGGAGCACTATGCTGCCTCTCCTCGAAATCCCGCCTCCTTCCTTGTACACTGTCCCTCAAATGAGAGCGTGACCATCTCGTTTGACCTGGATAGGCCCTGCTTCTGTTGGTTAAAAAAAAAAAATCACACAGAGGATTATCTAGCACCACATGGGTTACCTTTCTTAGGATTCTTGCACTAAAAAATTAAATTCATAGATGCCATGACTCACATAGAATGAGCCTTATTTCAAGTACCCCTGTGTTGCCTTCCACAATGGTGTGACTTGCCCCTCATGCCCCTGCTTAGTGCATCTCAGGCCAACCCGACAAACCCTTGAACAGTGAGGAGAGGGTGAGGATGTTTTTCAAAGGAGGAGAGAAATGAGTTCTCTCCTTTTCAAAGGAGAGAGGACAGTGATCCATGCATTCGCACACGTGTTGAAGGCCTGCCGTGAGCCAGATGCTGAACATCCACTGGGGCCAAGTTCAGCAGGAGGCCAAGACAAGCAGGATCCCAGGTGAGTTTACGTGATTCGGTTCCAGGAGCTCATGGTGACCTTGGGAGAGCAGTTTCCAGGAGGCTGAGGGTGAGGGTGAAGAGTGGGGACAAGGAAGCAGGGAGGATAGAAGGTCAAAAAATGGCACTGTGGTTACATAAGAATCACCAAGGATATTTTTGAAACAAGTCAATTCCCATCCCAACTTGTTCAACATGAGAAAACTACATCTTTAAGTCCATCTCGGGTGGGCCTCCAGACCACAGTCTGAAAAATGGGTCTGTGAAGGAGTCTGGATTGTCAGCTCTGCCTGGAACAGCAGAAGAGGACCTTTTCCCATGGTCCTCACCGAGCCCTCTCTGGGCCCCTCAAGGCAGCCAGGGAGTGTGGGCCCCTGTGCCCTGCTCCTCTAGCAATCTTTCCAACTTCTGAGAATGCATCGGTCTTGCTGCAAGTGCCCACCACTCTGTAACCTAATGGGAACCTCTGGGCGCAGGTCCCATGGGGTGCCCAGTACCATCTGCTATTCTCAGGTATGGCTTGGGTGGAGCAAATGAAGAGAAAAGGCATTTGTGGAAGCTATCATCCAGAGAGCCCTGTTCCTAGTGGGTGGGGCAAGAAGGCTAGAAAAATAATAAATAAAAACAAAAATGAAGGGAAGCAAAGCTCTTGGGCGCCAGAATGGGGCTGGCCAAGGCTGTGGCTGCCTGAGTAATGGGTTCCACATTTATTTGGCTCTGTCTACAGCGACCAGGATCCAGGATGCACAGAGGGCTTTGCAGGGGCTGGAGGGGAAAGCCCTGCTGAGGCCAGACTAGGCAGACCCTTGCGATGGCCCCATCCCTAACCCCCCAGGCAGGTCACAAGGCAGCAAGCCCATGCCCCAGCACCCCTGCCTCCTCTCTGCCCCCACCCGAGGCTCCTGGGTCCCTGCCGGCCTGCACAGATTGTTCGTGTTATTAATGCCGATTTCCCAGAGATCCCATCTGGCTTTTTAATTGCTCTGGGATGGGGCTAAGATGCTTTGATAGTGAATCGGTATCTTTCCTATGTCTGCTTACGTCAAATGCTCCATCCACCGAGAGGGGTATGGAGGAGGGGGAGAAATGGGGATGTCCAGAAGTGGGAGATAGTACAAGTCTTTTACAGAGGCAAGAAAGATCTTTCAAAGGTGCTGGTGGTTTGGTTTAGTTTAATTTAAATAAAAGAAAATAAGAGAAAAGCCTACCTCTACCCACCAGCATAAAAAAACAACTGGATGGGATATCCTATCTGTCCGGGCAAGGACTCTACCCTATGTCTGCGGAAGGCCTGTGGGTGCCTGGAAGGAGGCCTCCTGGGTTTCTGCCCCCTCTTGGCCTGCACCAGGAGTGACCTCCCTTTTCCTTTCCCCACTGTCCCATCTCCTCCCATGAGATCAGCTGCTCATGGAGGAGGCCTGGCAGGTTCCTGCCTGGAAAGGAGGGGGCGGGAGACCTGGGAGGGGCAGACACTCCTCACCAGTCCCAATGGCTCATCACAGGTGTCAGGGCCCCACCCCACATTCACAGATTCCCAGGAGATCCAAAAGATAAGGGTGACATTCGTGACAACACTAAACCATCAGGAGGCACCTGGCAGCAAAGGAGTGCCTCCCTCTCTCCTTTCTGCCCTTGCTCCTTCCCTGGAGGCTGGTTCCCCTGAACAGCACTCTTGGGGGACACCAGGCTGTGGTGGCCTACCAAGGGAGTGAGGTGCCTGCTAACCCTCATGGGACAGTGCAAGGCAGAGGCATCCAGGCCTGCTGGAGTGTGTCCATGGCCCTAATGGGTCAAAGCTGCTGCCTCCAGGAAGCCTTCCCTGGTGGCCTCTCTTCACACTTTAAGTTTCCTCTTATTGCATTTATCACTCTTAAGACACATTGGGATGTCACAAGGCTGTGAGATCCCCAAGAATAAGACCCGAGTCTTCTTGTTTCCAGCTGAACGCCCCATCCTAGGCACAGACCCTGGCATCCAGTAGGCAACCAGTAAATACTTGGGGTGTGTTTGGTGCCAGGCTCCTGGAGTAGTTCTTCATAAAGGCTGAAGTCAGGAGGGGAACTGTGGGGGGCCCTACAGGAAGCAGTGGGTGGCAAAGAGTGATTCTCCCCAGGGGCCTCTCTGGTTGGCACAGAGCATGAGTTGGGCAGGTTTACCCCACGCTGCCCCCTCCCCCTGGCAGGCTGCTCTATCTGTTGGGGGCCACACAGGGGCCTCCCAACCCCATCCCCTTTCCAGGGGCTGCCTGTGGTTGGATCCATCTTGTCCCCAACAAAACCTGCCCTGGACCTCAGGATCTGCAGTGGGAGTGGTGTCCTTTCATGCGCTGACAGCTTTGATACAGGAAATCCCTGGAGATGGGACAGTGGGAGGGGAGTGGGGGACTGAGGGCAGGAGGGGCGCCCCTCCCCCACTCATCCTGGGATCTGTTCTGGGGGCAAAGGGGGAAGCCAAGGCTTGGCCCCCTCAAACAAGAAAAACTGGAAATTAGCACTGAACTCAGAAAGGGTTTGCTAGGGCCTAGCAAGCTGTGGCCTGCCCCAGGCCTCTAGGCAGGCGGCGGGGCTCTGCCTCCTTGGTTCCCAGGCAGCAGGGCAGGCTGCCGCCTCCTCACTGGGCTCGTGGCTTTTCCTCTGCCAAGGGCGGCCATGGGTGAGGAGGCGGCAAGACACAAGGCAGAAAGGGGGGTGCAGGAAGGGGGGCAGGTCACCCCCATTAACCTCATAGTCAGGTAAAGCTAAAGCTTTCACAGTTTAAGAAGAATGTGTAATTTCTTGAAACTGTCCCAGCCCACATTGGCACACACTATAAACTGCTCAAGTGAACACTCTCAGAGTGAAAACAGAAGGTAAAAATTGTTTTGCCTTTTGCCCTCAGAAAGAGTAAACTCAGAAGACCCTGCCAGTCTCCTGCATGACTTCCTCCCAGGCCCTGTTCTTTCAGGCCTGAAGGTATACCCTCCCTTGGTTGGTTTTTACTGCTGCTAAGAGGGTGCCGGGTGCCTGTCCTCACAGGGCAGTCATCCAAGTTGGGGCTCGTGGCAGGATGGATGCAGTGGGCAGTGTGGGTGTTGGGGATGGCTCATTGCCGGGTATGGGGCAGGGTCAGACACCCACTGCAGGCCCGCTACGGGCCCCCTTTCTGGGTGGGCTGGGGCAGGGAAGGTGTGGAGAGCCAGTGAAGGGGCGCGCAGTCTGCAGGCTGCCTTTCAGGGCCCTGCTGGGGTAGCCTGCAGCCACACGGCCCAGAGCAAGGGGAAGGGGTGGAGGGTCCTACAGCTTGAGGCCTCTGTCTGCCCAGGAGCAAAGGCAGGTGTGAGAGAGACTGTTCCAGAGCTGGAGCTGTGAGTGGCTCAAGGGAGTGTGGCCAAAGGGCCCCTGGAGCCTGGACAAGTCCTGCCCAAGTCCCAAAGAGTCTGTGGCAACTTCAGACAGGGTGCTCCTTCTCCGTTCCGCTCCTCTCCCAGAGCACTGATGAGAGGCCACAGCAAAGTCCCATAACCCCCGCCTCCCCCAAAGTCTCCAGCCAGGAGACGCTCCTCAGGCTTTGGCATTCTCAGCTTGGAGCCTTGTCTTCCTTCTGTCATGTATTTGCCTTGCTTGGGAGAAGTCACCCTTCTAATGTAAAGAGGGGCTCAAGATGGGTGGAGAGTGAATAAAAGTCAGGCTCTCAGCCAGAAAATACGCCGTGATTATTTACAAATGTGACCTGGCCCACAGAAAACCATGGAAGTAGTTTTTTTGGTTTTAAAAAGACACCAACATTTACTTCGATACATTTATATTATAGATATAATACATAAAACATCTAACATGAAACTCTTATGTTCTCCCCAAAAGAAGAGAACCAAGAGGCCCTTCCCTGTTCCAAGCCCAGCGATCTGAGTGTGCTGGCTAGAGGCGCCTCCCTCCCAGACCCAGAGCCAGGGCCTCTGTGGGGGACAAGCCTGTGGGCAGCCTGGGGCGGGAGGAGACCGAGGCCCACAGCCACCCCCAGGGAAAGCTGAGGGGAAAGGGGAAGCCCATCTCGCCTCTTTGGTTCCCCTGGGAGCAAAAGCGATCCCAAAACCAAAAGGAAAGAGAGCCGCAGACCCTCCCTGCAGCTGCTGACGAAGAGTCTCATTTTGGCAAGTATCTGAGCAAAACCAAAACAAAACAAAAACCAAAGAAAATGGTGGTTTAGCATAGACATGCACATTCACATTGCACAAGGCACCACTGGGACACAGAGAGGCCAGATACAAATGCTGATATCGGCTGATAAAGCAAAATATTTGGAAAGCTTCTCATAACTCCGGTCCCTCCGGGATGGACTGACTGTGTTTTGTGTTTGTATGGCAATGCTGCCGACTTACAGGACAGACGTGGCTGATGCTCCCAGGGTCCCTTCGCCCCTCCTCCAACCCCCCCGCCCTGCCCCACAGGAACTCTATGTTCCCGGCTTCCATCAGGCCACCACTCTCACGAACACATGTCCTTCTAGCTAACCCACACCTGGCTTTCTGGTCTGCCTGGGAGTGAGGTCTCTCACTGGTGATGCTGATATCAAAGAGTTCTTCCCTGGAAGCCCAGCCTGTGGCAGGCTGGGAGGTTAGAAGCAAGGAACAAGGGACCCTCTGCCTTCATGGGTCCCAGGGGAACCCCGGGGAACAACCATAGGTTCAGAGACCCAGATCCCTGCGTTTCCTCCCCTCCAAGGACAAGGAGCTGAGGAACAGCTGGGGACTAGCTCTCTGGATCTCTCCTCTCCCTGAACCTTCCTCCTGCACGGGGACTGCATCCCTCCTCCTCTCATGGGGGCTAGCTGCAGCCTTGCAGCCTTGGGGAGGCAGGAACCTTCCAAATAAAATGACAAGGCACATATTTGCTCCCCCTACTTGGTAGGAATCAGAGCGGTGAGTTTGCATTTCCAAGGCACAAAGTTATTCTTTAATACTAAAGTTGCCAGGCTCCCGACTTGGCCCCACGATGCTTCTCTTTTACAGGAAGAAACTACTGCCTGACCCCTCATCTTGGACGCACCGTGTGCCGCGCAGAAGAAAGCAAGGGCACGCGCGGCAGGCCAGGCTTTCAGGCGGCATCGGAATCTCCTAGTCCTGGCACGCGCGGCTCTGACAGTCTTGACATCCGGAGACCCGAAAGCACTCCCTAGGTCCCAGCCAAGGGCCGGCCCAGAGCGGTCCCGCCGCCGCGCCTCAAGAGCAGTTGCCCATGGCCTTGACCAGGGAGCTCTCCGGCAGCTGGCGGAAGATGCCCCGCAGAGTGTCCAGTTCGCGGCTCAATTGTTCCACCCGCTTGCGCAGGCGGTCATTGTCACTGGTCAGCTCCAGCACCTTCTGCTGCGTCTCCACATTGCGTTGCTTGGCCTTGTCCCGGCTCTTGCGCACAGCGATGTTGTTGCGTTCGCGCCGCACCCGGTACTCGTTGCTATTCTTGTCCACCGACTTCTTGGTTTTGCCCGCGCCGCCGCCGCCCGCGCGGAGGTCGGAGTGCGCAGCGGTCAGCCCCTTGAGCGCGCCGCCAGAACCGGGAAGGCCGGCGGCGCTGAGAGCTGGCGCTGGATGCGGGCTGGGCACGGGCGTGGGCGGCGGCGTGGGGTGGCCGGGCTGCAGGTGCATGGTGGTCTGGCCGCAGTGCGCGATCTGGAACTGCAGGTGCGGGGCAGCCAGGTGCCCGGGCGGCGGGTGCGGGTGCGGTGGCGGCGGCGGCGGCGGCTGGTAGGGGAAGAGGCCGGCCAGCGACAGCTGTTTTGCCTCGTCCTCCTCGCGCGGCTCCTGCTTGATCACTAGCGGCCGCAGCGCTGGCGCCCCGACGCGCTCGTACAGGGGCTCCAGCCTGCCGTCCAGGTAACCGACTCCCGAGCAGCCGTAGCTGGGAGGGGGGCCGTGCGCTCCCCCGGGCATAACAACGCCGCCGGGGCCCACCGGGGCGCCCGGGTAGTCAAAGTCGCTGCCGCTGCCTCCTGAGGGGGCCGCGGCCACCTTGGCCTTCTCCTGCTGCCGGCTGTGCTGGAACAGGTCGGCCAGGAACTCGTCGTTGAAGGCTGCCGGGTCGATGTAGGCGCTGATGTCGATGGAGGTCTCGTGTTCACAGATGCCACCCAGCGGCTCCGGGGCGGCAGGTGGGGCTGGGGGCTGCGTAGGGCCAGCGCCCCGGGGAAAGCCGAAGACGGCGCTGCTGGGCGCGTGCTGGGGGCTCTGAAGGTGGCTGCTCATCGGGGGCCGCGGCTCCGCCTCGTAGAAGTCGGCCGACTCCATGGAGGAGCTAGAGTCCTCCCGGCATGGCGAGCCTCGGCGGCCTCCAGGTTGCGCGGGGCGCCGCTGCTGCCGCCGCCCACCGGGAGCCCCTATTAGCTTGCGCCCGCGCAGCTCCGGGTCGCGAATGGCCAGGCCCGCGCGGGCCCCGCATTTATACTGGGGTTAGCTGTCGCCCTCTAGTGTCCCGCCAGCGGCGACAGAGAGCGGCGCCTCCTGGGTCTTAGGGCCTGACTGCTGGAGAAGACAGCGTGCGCGGCCGGAGCTCAGAGGTGGTGGGAGAGTCCGGGACGCAACGCCCACTGGTCCCTGCACCCGGAGCAGAACCGTGACCCGCCCACGGTGCCCAACCCTCGGCCGAGTTGTGCCCCCCACAAACACGTGGTCGGTGGTGGGCCCCCCTTGTCTAGCCTCTGCCCGACACCCACTTCCAGCCAACGGCCGGTGAGGCCAGGAGCATCTAGCCGCCGTGCAGAGGGTTGGTGGAGGGCAAGTCTTGGTCTCTGAGCTACTGTGGCGCCGGCTCGATTTAAAAGCCAGAATCAGTCCTGTCCAGGATCGGGGTTTCTGGAGGGAGGCGACGTGGAGAAAGAGCTGGGGCTGGGGTGGGTGGCAGAGAATCGTTTCGGAGGTACACGCACAGCGAGACGTGGAGAGGCCTGGAGCGTCGTGATTTCGCGTCTTTATCTGTGGTCTCCTGGCGACCCCACGGATTCCATGCACCTTTCCCCAGCTTCACCTTTCACAGTACTTTGGGGTTCCAAGAGTTTTGCAGTGCCGGGCGCTAGGACCCCGCAGGGAGCGGAGGGAATGGGAGGCGGCTGCGGCCAGGGAGCTGGGTGGACTCGTCCGGTCAGACTGCCTGAGCTGGAAAACTTTTTCTTTTTTGATTACTTTTCGCCGGAGCGTTAGGGCTGCTAAGCGAGGCTGTCCCTCGCGGGGCCGCCAATTTTTTCCTGTGCGACAGGCGAAGCTGGATTCCGGGGCTGGGGTACCAGAGCGAGGGGGAGCGCACTGAAAGAGGAGGCGAACTTGCCTCCGGAACGGGGATCTCGAAGTGGGCTGGCTGTCAACGGGGTTGGAATCCACTGCCTTCTCCCCTACTTCCCATTCAGGTGGGCTCCAAGGCGGGAGCAGGGGTGTCATGGGAGCCCAGGTCTTGGAGTCCCTAGGCCCAGGGTCCGAGTGCTTACTGGGAGAACCCTCCCGGTTGGTTCTCAGGTCGCTGGGTTTCCCGAGACCCTGCGGCGGGGGGGGGGGTTAGCGGCCAGAACCAGTGCCCTCCCCTCGCCCCCGATCCCCCCCACCCTCCCCGGCGCTGAGCCCTCTCCAAACTCATTGGAAAGGGTTTTTGGCGGCGGGTCTCCCCAGCCACGTGGCGTCTCGCGCATTTTCTGTGGGGATCTCAGGGACAGCAGGGCTCGCAGGGGACCTCGTAGACCCAAAAGTCGCCCTTGCCACTACCTCCTCCCCCACCGGCCCTTACGACTTCGCGCTCCGAAGTCCAACGCTGCCTGGATGTTGATTGGGCTGCTCTGGTCTAGACCCTCGGGCAGACAGCAGCCTTCCAGGGCTTGGCAAGGCGCCACAACCTGCCCAGGAGCCCTCAAGGCCAGCGCAAAAACACGGGCCGGGCTTCCACTGTGGTCACAGGAAACAAGCAATTTCAACTGCGGAATGCACCCTGTGCTTTAATCAAGTTTCTATTCATCATATTTCCAATGATTAATGACCCAACTGCTTTATTTTTTTGTCCAGACCTCAAACAAAATATTTTTAGCTTGATTTTGGACTGGGAGGAAAAGGAGATATGTTAAATAAATAACCCATGTGAATTGAGGAGAAACTCGGAGGGGACTTTTCAATTTTTCTGCAGTGCTAGTAATAACGGCTGTCCCAGGGTGGGAGCAAAGAAAAGGCTACTGGAAGTGTCCTGTTCATTGTGTCTACACCTGGTTTCCTGCCAGGTTTTGCAGGTGGAGTGTCTCCTCTTAGGATGGGAGGGACTCTCTGAGGCTCCCAGGGCTGGGAGAGCATTGGAATCAGGCCTTGTCAATAGGAATATGGGGGTGAGAGAGGCCCCCAAGAGGGCCCACATCCAGGGCTGCAGGTCCTTCCACAACAAGAACCAGAATTTCCCCCACAAAGCCAGCTTCGTGCAAGGTGTTTAGTGTCCAGAGATGAGTAAGAAGTACCCTCTGCCCTCTTGGAGCTCTGGGCACATTTGATGAGACAGGTAACACAGTCCACCAGGAAACGAGGGACTCCTCACAGAGGAGGCGACATGGAAAGACCAAGTGCTGGGAGTGGGCAAAGGGGCTTTGTCCACTGATTCATCAAAGTTCCGGCAGGAGACACGAATGGGGATGAAGGATGAATGTGCTGAGTGATAACGGGATGCCCTGCCCTGGTGAACAGGAGTCTCCAGAGGGTGTATTGGCAGATTTTGTTTGGGGAGGTACTGTGGACTAAATTGTGTTCCCCAGTCCAATTCATCTGTTGAAGCCCTAACCCCCAATGTGGCTGTAATCTGGAGACTTTTTTGGGGGGACGGTGGTAATTAAGATTAAATGAGGTCATAAGGGTAGGATCCTAATCGGATAGGATTGGTGGCCTTGTAAGAGGAGAGAGGGAGATCTCTCCCCCGCACCACCTGGCTAGAGTGCCAGCACTGGCGCCGTGTGAGCACACAAGGACGGCAGCATCTGCAAGCCAGAGAAAAGAGCCCTCACCCGAACCAGCCATCCAGGCACCCTGATCTTGGACTTCCAGCTTCCAGAACCATGAGATTAACTTCTGTTATTTAAGCCACACAATTTGTAGTTATTCTGTTACGGCTGCCTAAGCAAAGACAGGACGTCAGAGAGGGCTTCATGTAAAAGTGGGTGTTTGAGCTGCACCTTGAAGGATGAGCAGGAGTTCGCTAGGATAGGTGGACAGAATGGCAGGTGCAAAGGTGGAGAGGCTGTGAGTTCACAGCACATTCTGGTAACAAAGGACAAGATGTCTGTTGGGCTGGAGTGCAGGGATTGCCAGGGAGGGGCCTAGATAAGGCTGTATCTGAGGATGGGGCTGGGTTTATGGCCAAGGCCAGTCCAGGTGGAGGAGAGAGCCTGTCTCCCAGGCTTTTGCCAGCCAGCTTTTAGCAGGAGGGCACTTGTGATTTACCCCTTGGACTACCCCCCACCAGAAGCTTCCTTAGGTGGGTATAGATTCCCAACACAGGACTGCAACTCTGCCCATAATGCCCCCCACTCCCATCACCCCTTGGACTAGGGGTGTGCACACTGCCAAGTACCTGGTAACACGACCCATGTTATCCAGGCGGCTGCCTCTGGGTTGTTTGAGCAGGAAATCCCTTGGCCTGGTAGACTCCTCGCCCCAAGGGCAGGGAAGAGCCACACGAGGGCACGAGGGGGCCCTCTAATGTGAAGTCCAGCTCAGGGGCCCTAGTACTTGAGCCTAAGCGAAGTACCAGGGTCTGCTGGGCAGGGTCCCAGGGCCCTGGCCGGTCCTGCTGTCATTCACTGCAAGCAGGAGAACAGTGACACCAGTGCTACTCGCCTTGTCTGGAGGCCCCTGGCCCTGCTTCTGTTGAACGGCATGTCAGCAACCATTCCAAACCGATATCTACAATGCATCCCTTCTCTCATCTCACACAGGCTCCTGTTCCCGCCACCATGCTCGCTCACCTGGACCACTACAGCAGCCTCTCGCTGTCTCCCTGCTGCCCTGCTGGCCTCCTTGCCCCCAGCATTGTCCACAAAGCCACTGAGTTCCCCTTAAACACTCACTGGGACCATTTCACTCACCTGCTTCAACCTCCTGTGACCTTTTCTTGCATGTGGAAGAAGACGTGTGACATGCCACCCTGGCCAGAAGGCCTGCATAATTTGGCCCTTTCTTCTTCTAACTCCTCAGACTCTTCTTGGCTCCCAACTATTCGTTGCCAAGATGAGTGTCTCCCAGCCTTGGGGAGCTTCCCTGGGCTCTGCTGGCTCCCTGGGATGTTCTTCCAAAATGTTGGCATGACTCCTTCTTCCTGTCATTTGAGTCTCACCTTCTCAAAGAGGGTCCTCTCAGGTATGAATTGCATACTAGGCAACCACCTCCCCGCCACATCACCCCTTAGGCCATTGTGTGCTTTATTTTCTTCATAGCACTCTCTGGAAAATGGTCTTCTTTACCTATTTCACTTGTTCCCTGTCTGGTCTCCGCCACCAGAATGCCAGCTTCACAAAGACAGGACCTTGCCTGTCCTGTTCTGCCTATTTCTAGAGCCAGAACAGGCCTTGCATATGGTAGAGCCTGAAATATCTGTTGAATGGACAAGAATGGATTCTATTCAAGAAAACTACTACCCAGCCATCCTCCCAGAACTGTCAGCTTGTTCCCAAGCCTAGGAGGGCTGCTCAAGGGTGGCCCAAAGGATGCTGGGCAAGACCTGACCCCTAGGTCAGAGCTCCCCAGGGCAGGCCCATCGAGCCTTCTGCAGCTAGGGGCCTGGAGAGTCTACACAGGGACTTTGGGCTAACTCAGAAGAATCTCCCTCAGGCAGATGCAGGCCCCTGGGGCTTGGCTGAGTGGAAAGTGCCTTTGTCAGGAGGAAAAAGGGTGCCTTTCTCTGGAGAGATGCACCCCTGCAGAAACACAAAGCTCGGTGCATGGAGGCCTTCTGAATTGGGCTCCTTTGTGTATCGAGAACTTCTCAGCCCAACAAGGTGGCCCTGAAACCCCTCCTCCATTTTGGCTCCAGAGCACCCTTATGTGTAGGGCATTGCTGGGAGGGTGCTTGCTGGGAGAGTGCTCAGGGGAGCAGACTCCGTGCTTGGGTGTGAGCACATCAGATCCACCTGGGAGAACCAGCCTGCCTCCTGCAGGCGCATGTGGGAGGCAGTGGTTGCCCCAGCAGGTTCCCTGACAATCCTACTGCTCAAGAAGTGGGGCCGGGCTCCTTGGAGCCCACTTTCGTGTCCCCACTGTTATGATCCCATTCCTTCTCTTTGCTGATTACAAGGATTTATGCCTCAAGATGCATCTTAAAAAGCAACTAACAAACAAGTAAAACTTAAATAAGGGGAGAAACCAAACCTTTTGAAAATCACAACCAGAGTCTTTAGGTACCAGCTCATACAGGCCTCAATTCTAGCCTTCTTTCCTTGTGGTTGTACTTAGCTCCCCAAATCTAATACTACCATGCTGGGTGTAAAGCATCCCCTGAGCACAGGCGGTTACAGGAGGAACCAGCTGCCCTCAGTGGGCTGCCTGATGCTTCCAGAGACCTTCTCCATTCAAGCCCCTTCAGTTCCTCAGGCCTGGCTATGGTCTGTGGGGACAGTCAGCTTACAGAGTTAAAAGACGGAATTGCTAATGTCGCCATTCTAGACTTCCAGGATAAAGCCATAATGGGAAAAAAAAAAGCAATTTACAGCACAGCATGCAGCTCTCACTTTTTGGGGAGACAGTTATATAAATATGTATTGAGGGTGAATAGAAAAGTTAGGAGGAAAAAAAGAAAAAAAGAAAAGTTAGGAGGGAGTACACTAAACTGTGAACAGCAGGGCTGCCTGGGAGGAAGGCAGAACACTTGTATTTAAAATGTATACACTCTTATATATTGGACTTTTTAAACACATGAGTATGTATGTATTACTTTTATAGCTTTATAAATGATAAAAATACTTTAATTTATAGTTTTATAATTTTATAGTTTTATAAACTATTAAACTATAAAATGTTTTAAAATCCCCTTATGTACTCTACAAATATATAATGCCATAATGGAGTCCATAGATTTGTAAATAACTTCAAAATGCTTTTTAATGATGGTATTTTCTGAATAAAAAAATCTGGAAACATAGTCCAAGAATGAACTGTTTTCTGATTTGTGAATGTGCTTATATGGAAAGCACACCTAGTTATAGACACTAAATCACATTTAGTTCCACATACAACAAGTTATCTTTATCTTAAAGGAGAAAAACTTTATATATATATATAACTTCTACAAATCATATGAAAAAGAATCATAATCAAAAAGAAAATGGGTGTATACAGAGTTTATTTTTAAGAAATAGTAAGTGCAAATGATTTTAAACATGTTTAAAAGTGCTAGTACTCTGAATAAAAGATAAACAAATTAACACTATACTAATCCAACAGGCAGGATGAAACGTTTGGTAACGTGCTGGCCTGATGAATGGCTACAGCAGACAGACAGACTGCACACTGGCACAGCCTCTTTGGAGGATATTGGAGCAATAACTGTCTAATTTGAAAGTGTTGTTTGCCTTTCACCAGAAATTCCATTTATAGAAATTTAATCCCATAAGCTCTCATATGTACCTGAAGGGGTCCCTGCATGGATAATGGCCAAACACATTGTTTATAATTGCAAAGACTGGAAACAACTGAAAATCTGCCTATTAATAGAAGACTGGTTAAATAACCATGGGATAGCTGGTCAATAATCTTCTGTGTCTCCGTTAAAAAGGAGAAGAAAAATCTGTATGGAAATCTGTATACATATGGAAAATATATGTAAAACATGCATGCATACACGTGTACATGAAGACACACCCACACAGACAGTCAGTGCAGAAAATGTCTGGAGAAAATACGCTTCCCTTGGTGTGCAAAGAAGGGGGAGGGTCTACATACATGCTTGTCTCTGCCTAGAACATTGTGGAAAAGCCACATAAACAGGGAAACTAGAAGAGGACTTGCAAATGGGTCAGAAATCTTTATTATACATTAAGATATATTTAAAGATTAAATGATAATTAAATAAGAAATTGGGATTGCTCCAAAAATTCCAAAACATGTGATTGCTGAATATACCCTGAAAACACTAGCCTTAGGATAATGAGAAGGAAGTTTAATTTAGTTTTTATAGAATTGAACAAAACAAAACAATCGTAAAAGCCCAAACAGTACTTTATTTTCATTGTTGTCCCCAAGAAAAAGCTATAAGCCAGTCAGTTACAGTAAAACTCTTATACCACATAGCCCATTTCCCTCAAATATGGAATTGATTTCCCTGTCCATATTGACTTAGCAGTTCAGGGACTTCGGACAGGGCAGGGTTATCCCCTCTCACATCCCTCCAATTGGTTCCGACTCTACCATTTTCAGTCAAAATTCCAAAGGTCACTTGGAAAGCACACAACCCACTAAGCTGTCGGACACTCCCTTTGGCTAGATAACCCCAGTGGCCCAGACCCTGCGGCGGAGTCCTGGGAACCAGTGGAGTGCTGCTGTAAACCCTCGTCTCCTCGACCAGCACTTGGAGGTGACGCTGAACAAATTGAAAGTCTCAACAAGTATATCTTTACAATCCAGTCTTTATTATAATTGATTAGAAAATCTAGTCTACATTCCACATGCAGTCATTTAATCATCACCAAGGTGCAGTAACAGTTAAACGACCAGGAGCATGAGTCACGCTCCCATAAAACTGTCTGCTCACAGAGTTTGGCTTTTCTCTGGATGAGGAAAACGTGAAGTCGGCAGCATAGAAAGGGGTTGTTCTGAGCTCTTTCTGGGAGAAATTATTGTGAGGAAAGCAGGTCGCATGGGATCTGCCCAGTGGCTCATGGACATGGAATGTGCACATTGATCTCGAAGTCGTTGCCCAGCACCATTTGAAAACCCTCATAATGTCCAGGGATGGCCCTCCCCACACACTCTCTCACGGCCTCACTCATGGCCGGGAGGAGGCATGGGCGAGAGATGTGGAGGATCTAACAACACACACTCCAGTGAGAGCCATCGGGGCGTGGGTGAGAAAGGTGAAGGAGCAGGTGACTCCACTCTGGGATGGCAGCCAAAGGAAGGCCAGTGTCTGGGGCGCTGTGGGCATTGCATGTGGCCGCACAGCCTCCACGTGGATCCTCTCGCCCTCCTGGAAATATTGCCAACCTCTTAACATCCTTTTGAACTCTTCTTTAACTTTATTCTTTTTAGTTAGAGTTGATTCTGTCGGGTATGCCTAGCTGGGGTAGGCCTCTGATGACTAATGGGAACAGGCCAAGATCAAAGTCACAGATGACTCCTTCTACCTTCTCCCTGCAGCTATGGCCTTGGTTCCTATTCCCTGCTCTTTGCAAGCTGGGTCTCATGGCTAGATTAAGACAGGAAACAGGCTGTAGAGTGAGCCACTCATTTGAATGCCATTTATGCACAGTGACTTTGATACGTGATTTAACCTCTCTTGCTCAGTTTTCTCATCTGTAAAATGGGGATAATAAAGTCATCTCCACAGAGTTGTGATAATTAAATAAAATGACCCATTAATAGCACTTAGATAAATGTTGAGGATTATTCTCACAGTAAGAAAACAAAATATGACTAATATAGGAACTTAAAAAACTTCTTATTATATGGGATAAAAATAAAAATCCCTTCAATAATAAGATCAGGGGGCCCTAGACATTTTTTCTCCCAGCCATAGACTTCTTTAGAGTCAATCCACAAAAATCTAATGATATATCCATCTATAAACTCTAGACAAAAATCTGAACATCAGTTACCTGAAGATACTGTAGAATGACAACACAGCAAGCAGACGCTAGAGGGAAGTTGACATTTGGAAGAAAAGGGCATCGCATAGTGAATTTCTTTCTCTTTAATTAGCATTTGGCCTGAGGGCAGGCCCCAGTCTGTGCATGTAGAGCAGCTGAAGTTCTGGCAGAAAAACCTGCAATATTACTGGCTTGATGAAACAGAGGACAAAGGTCAGGGCAACCACAGTTGCCGGAAAGTAGAGAGGAGAATCCAAGTGTGCATAGACTGTACCCAAACCTCTGGTTAACCTGTAAAACTGCACACGCATGGGACATGCATAAAAGAATTGAACTTAAATTTCAGTTGTCATCCACCACAGGGGAGATGAAATTTAGTGTAAGTTCAGTCAAGTTATCAATTTTCTTCAGAGAAACCTAACAGAATTCAGAAATTCTACAATATATATTCATAATGTCCAGTATATACCAAAATTACATGACTTCTAAAACAAAACAAAACAAGAAAACATTACCGATTCTGAGAAAAAGAACAGCCAATGGAGACCAAGCCCAATATGATTCAGATGTTGGAAGAGCTGACGAGAATTTTAAAGTCTTATAACTATTCCCAAGGATATAAAGAAAGTATGTTTACCATAAATAAAATAATAGACAATATCAACAGAATTGAAATAAAAAAGAATGAAACAGAAATTCTAAAAATAGAAAAGTCAATGTTAGAAATGAAAAATTTGATAACAGAAATTTTAAAAATTCACTAGCTGGCCTTAATAGGAGAAGAGAGAAGAGAGAAGAGAGATGTAGTGAAATTAAAACTAGATCCGTAGAAATTACCCGTTTTGATGAACATACAGATTTCAAAAGAGACTGAACAAAATGAACAGTTCCTCAAGGACCTGTGCAATGACATCAAAATGTTTAACACACATGTAATTGAAGTCCTAGAAGGAGATGAGAGAAAAATGAGACAAAATGTTTGAAGAAATGGTTAAATTTGGTAAAGGAAAATTCAAAAAGCTCAGGAAACTCTCAGGCAAGATTTTGAAAACAAAACATACCTAGGGACATGACAGTCAAATTGCTGAAAACTGAATAAAAATTAAATCTTGAAAGTAATCAGAGAAAATAATATAACATACAAAGGAACAAAGATTCATATGACCGGGGACTTTTATCAGAAACACAAAACCCAGAAAACAGTGGAACAACTGGGAGAAAAAACAACTGTCAATCCAGAATTCTCTATCAAATGAATATATCCTTCAACAATAAAGGTGAAAAAAAGACATTTTTAGATTAAAGAAAAGCTAAGGAAATTTGTCAGCAGTAGACCTCTACTATGAGAAATGCTAAAGGAAGTTCTTTAGACTGCAGGAAAATGAAACCAGATGGAAACTCAGATCCTCAGGATGGAATGAAAATCATATGGATTACTGTAAAAATTATTTTTGTCCTCTGAATTTCTTCAAAATCCAAATAGTTGTTTAAAGAAGAAGTTTATAATATGGTATTATGAGTATTATAATATACAGCATAAAGACAGGCAATATAAATAAACCTATATGGTTGCAGGCTTTCTACATTTGATGTGAAGTGGTACCGTACAAACTCTAAGCAGTATAAAAAATTAAGGATGTATATTGTAATCCTGGGACAATAAACAAAAAATAAGGCAAAGAGATATAGCTACAAGACCAATAGAAAAGTTAAAATTGAATTGTAGAACATCCAGTTAATTAAAAGGAAGAAAGGGAAACAGAAAAAAAAAAAAACCCAGAAGGGAAAAACAAAAGACAAATAGTAAAACTATAGGCTTAAATCTAACTATATAAATAATTGTACTAAATGAAAAGGACTAGCATTCTAATTAAAGGCAGAGTTTGTCAGAATGGGTAAAATGCAAGGCCCAGTTATATGCTGTCTATATAAGTAGTGCATTTTAAATATAAAGACTCAAATAGGTTAAAAATCAATGGATGAGAAAAGATATATCATGTAAACATTAAGCGCTAAAAGGCTAAATGGCTATAAAAATATCAATAAAATAGTATTCAAGGCAAAGAGTATAACCAGAAAGGGGGATATTCCATAATGATAAAAAGTGACAATATGTTATGAAATATAATAATCATAAATGTGCATGCACCTAATAATAGAGCCTCGAAATACATAAAATAAAAAAACTGATCGAACAAAAAGGTGAGTTGGAGGTTGACAGTGTAAGGTTTCTTTTTATTTTAATTTTATATACTTCTTATACTTTACATTTTAGTCCAATGCCTGTTCTATCATCATCATCATTGTCATCATCACATCAACAAAGAATGGAATTGATGTCTGAGCCAAGTCTTCAAAGACAAATCAGAGTTTCCAGAGAGATGAGAGAGGAAGGCTTTCCAGACAAAGGCCACATGTGCCAGTGCAGAGAGGCACTCAAGTGCCTGGTGTGTTCTGGGACTGTGGATTTTGGCGTGCCTGAAACATGGGGTTGAGTTGGTACTTCTAAGGAGAAATCAGAGATAAACAGCAGGTGAGTAGAAGCCAGACTTAGAAGAGCCTTGTAAATTTGCTAAGAAATTTTAACTTTATCATGATGGACATGAATAGTTATTGAAGTGTTTTTCAAAAGGAAGAGATAAGATCACGTTTAGGCTTCAGAGAGATGACTCTGAGCTCAAGTTGGCGAATGGTTTAGAGGAGACCATGGTGACTTCTGGAAGATGTTTCAGTAATGCAGATGAGAAATGCTGGAGGCTTGAACTGAAAGAGTAGAACAGAGATGGAGAGGTAAGCAGAGTTCCAAACAGTTCCAGAGGAAGCAGCCTGGTGAGGATTTGGCAGTTCTGGATCCAGATGATGACACAACTGACAACTATTAATGCCCAGAGTTGAGTGTTATGAAACCACTTCGTGAATGGTACTTTATTATCATTTCCCATAAAATAATAATAATAACAGCACAATAATATCTACTATTTTAAAAGTTCATTTTATTTAATGCCATCTCTATCAGAAACCCAGTTGGCTTCTTTGTAGAAATGGACATGCTGAACCCAAAATTTGTACAAAACTTGAGGAACCCAGAATAGCCAAAACAATCATGCAAAGAACCACATTTGGAAGACTTACACTTTTCTGACTTCAAAACTTACTGCAAATGAAAAGTAATTGAGACAATGTGATACTAGTATAAGACAAACATATAGATCAACAGAATAAAATTGAGAGCCCAGAAATTAATCTTTATATCTACAGTAAATTGATTTTTTTTACAAGGGTGCCAAGACTATTCAGTGGGGGAAAAATAGTCTCTTACACGAATGGTGTTGTGACAACTGGATATCTATATGCAAAAGAATGAAGTTGGACCCCTATCTTGTACCACATACAAATATTAACTCAAAATGAATCAAAGACTTAAATGTAAGACCTAAACCATAAAACTTCTAGAAGAAAACTTAAGCAGTGAAGTCTTTGACATTGTTTTAGCAATATTTTTTTAGATGTGTCTCCTCAGGCAAGGGCAACAAAAGCAAAAATAAACAAATGGGACTATAACAAACTAAAAAGCTTTTGAACAAACAGTGAAGGAAACCATCAACAAAATGAAAAGGCAACCTACTGAATGGAAAAATATATTTGCAAATGTTATCTGAAAGTGGTTAATATCCAAAATATACAAAGAACTCATACAATTCAACATAAAAAATTATATAAAGTGAAATCAGGTATTATTTGTTTTTTTTTTTTTTGTCTGACTTATTTTACTTAGCATGATATCCCTGGGACATAAGCACAAAGAATATGGTTAATATCTTAATAACTTTGTATAGTGGCAGATGATTACTAGGCTTACTGTGGTGATCACACTGTAAGGTATGATCACCACAGTATGTTGAATCACTACATTGTACACCTGAAACTAATATAATATTGTATGTCAACTATACTTGAATGAAAAAATAAAAATTAAAAGAAAACAATCCAATAAAAATGAGTAGAGGACATGAATAGACATTTCTCTGAAGAAGACATACAACAGACAAATGAAAAGATGCTCAACATCACTAATCATCAGGGAAATGCAAATCAAAACCACAATGAAATACCACTTCCCACCTGTCAGAATGGCTATTATCAAAAAAATAACATGTTATAATACATATGAACCTTGAAAACATGCTAAGAAGCCAGTTATAAAAGATGACACATTATACAATTCCATTTACATGAAGTGTCTGGAATAGGCAAATCTATGGGAGACAGAAAGTAGATTAATTGTTGATTAGGACTAGGGGGATGGGAGGATTGGGGTAGCTAAAGGGTACACGGCCTATTTTGAGAATGAAGATGATGTCCTAAAATTGATTGTAATGATGGTTGTATAACTCTATGAATATATTAAAAACCATTAAATTGTACACTTTATTATTTTTTCCAATTTTTATTTTAATTGTTGATCTTGTACAGTTTTCTGTCTTTTATTCTCACCCCAACCCACCACCCCAGCCTCCCCACCTCCCTCCCATTTCCACCCCCTATAGTTTTTGTCCATGTGTCCTTTATACTTGTTCCTGTAAATCCTTCCACTTTCCCCTGAAATTCCCTCCCTTCTCCCCTCTGGTGACTTTCAGCCTGTTCTCAATTTCCATGTCTTTGATTATATTATGCTTGTTTGTTTGTTTTGTTGATTAGATTCCTGTTAAAGGTGAGATCATATGGCCCTGGCTGGTGTAGCTCAGTGGATTGAGCGCGGGCCTGCGAACCGAAGGATCGCGGTTCGATTCCCAGTCAGGGCACATGCCTGGGTTGCCAGGCCAGTTCCCGGCAGGGGACATACAAGAGGCAACCGCACATTGATGTTTCTCTCCCTCTCTCCTTCCCTTCCCCTCTAAAGATAAATAAATAAAATCTAAAAGGGAAAAAAAAACACCAAAAAAAAAAAAAAGGTGAGATCATATGGTATTTGTCTTTCACTGCCTGGCTTATTTCACTTAGCATGATGCTCTCCAGTTCCATCCATGCTGTTGCAAAGGGTAGGAGCTCCCTCTTTCTTTCTGCTGCATAGAATTCCATTGTGTAAATGTACCACAGTTTTTTGATCCATTCATTTACTGATGGGCATCTAGGTTGCTTCCAACCCTTGGCTATTGTAAATTGTGCTGCTATAAACATAGGGGTGCATAGGTTCTTTTGGATTGGTGTTTCAGGGTTCTTAGGATATAGTCCTAGCAGTGGAATTGCTGGGTCAAAAGGTATGTGCACTGTTGGTGGGAGTGCAGACTGGTACAACCACTATGGAAAACAGTATGGAATTTTCTAAAAAAAACTAAATTGTACACTTTAAATAGGTGAATTGTCTGGTAGGAAATTATATCTCAATAAAGCAATTACTAATACAGTTACCAAACAAGAAAAAAGTTCATTTTATTTTTAATTTTTAAAATTGTACAGCTAGTATATGTATACTTTGCTTTTAAGAAATCCAAAATATAGTGGGGTGTAGAGGGGGGAAAGTTTAAATTACCATCTTATCCCAAACTTCTAATTCTACTGCAGCCTTGAGAGGAAGTCACCTATCAGTTTAATGCAAGACTTTCTTCACATTTCTCTTGTATTTGCATATGTATTAACATAAACAAGGTGTAGATACATTATTTAGTTATGTGATTTAAAAAATAAGATGGCTTACGTTTTGTTCTCCTGCTCGCTTTTTCACTGAACATTGTGTTTTGACAATCCTTTCGTATCTTTATGTATAAACCTTCCTCTAAAAAATACTGTCTAGCATTCACATAGTAATGCATTAGTAAAGACGTATGTGAGGTGCACAGCTAATAGAGGAATTGTTGGCCCAAAGGGTATGGGGTTTCAAATCTGATGGACACTGCAAACCATCCTTTACAAGGCTGTACCATTGCATGCACCAACAGTGAATGCACGCTCCCTTCCTACATCCGCCTGTGTGATGGGCATAATTAGCAGTTTTAAATCTTGTTTTTTGATATCTTGTGGTTTTCACTTCTATTTTCCTGATGATCTACAAGGCTAGTGAATTTGAAATGCCCTCATGTTTTCACCCTGAGTTATTTTTCTTACAATATCTGGTACGTATATTTTTATGTCCTCTTAAAAACTTTCCATCCTTTTAATTTATCTTTTGATTTTTGTTTTGTCCCTATCTTTTTCTGAATAGCAAGTAGATGGATTTTCTTGGTGTAGTGCTGATAGATTTACCTGATGTGAGAACTAGAAAAAAGGAGACTTAAAAAATTTAACAAAGAGTTAGTTAACAATAAATAAGACTAATATTGTTTAAAAGTCTGTCAATTATCTTTGTTTAGTATATTATCATGTTTTGCTATAGAATTAAAGTTTTAATGTTTGTTTATATAGTACATTTTTAGTTTTGTTATAAAGGTTGGTTATTATGATGTTTTTAAAATATGTCCACAAATTCTTTGACTCTTCTCTCCCAAAAAAGGGCTCCCAATTTTCCTCCCCTGGAATATGAGCTAGCCTTAGTGACTCATCTCTAACAAACAGAATAAAGTGATGCTGTGTGACTTCCAACTTCTACTTGGCTCTTTCTGTTGGGATGCTTCCCTTGGAACCCAGCCACCATGTTGCGAGGAAGCCCTGTCTGCACATAGAGAAAAGGAGGCCCCCAGTCAACAGCCAACTCCAACTGCCAGACACGTGAGTGAGCCAGCTTGTGAGTTTTCCCACCCAGGCCCCAAACATGGGGAGCAAAGACAGGCCATCCCTGCTGTACTCTGTCCCAATTCCTCCCTCATAGAACCCATCAAGAAGATATACCATTGTTTTATGCTATTAATTTTGTGGTAATTAATTATGCAGTTATAGTAACTAGTATATTTATTAATAAAGATAGTTTTAGAGGTTTTTCTCAACACCTTTCTGTTGGGATGGAAAAGAGAAGACTTAGATATTTTATTATGTTTTTCTAGAAATTTACTTTTCCACTTTCCTCAATGAGATATGTTTAGACAAATTATTTATTTGTTAGTTTATTTGTTTTTAGAGAGAGGGGAAGGGAGGGAGAAAGAGAGGGAGAGAAACATCAATGTGTGGTTGCCTCTCACGTGGCCTGCACTGGGGACCTGGCCTGCAACCCAGGCATGTGTCCTCACTGGGAATTGAACTGGCGACACTTTGGTTTACAGTCTGTGCTCAGCCCACTGAGCTAAACTAGCCAGAGCATGTTTAGAGAAATTTTTATCATCTTCTTTTGGGTTTCTATTTCTAAACAGAGTTCTTTTCTCTTTATTTAAAAAAATATTTTACTTTCTTTGAGTTAATAGGGGTTTTTTGCTGTCCCATTCTTAAAATATATAGAATTTATGCATTATCTATTCTTCTAAGATTATGCTTACTTTTTTCAACACTCACTTTTTCTATCAATATCCAGAGGTAATTGATATCTATTTCAGTAGTCACTCCATTGAACAAGATGAAGAACTTACTGAGTTTTTGTTTACCTCCTCCTGCTCTCCTCCACTACCTCTCATGTTTACATCATTTGAACTTGAGTTTCAGACTAACTTAAAAAAATAGCCAGCGATTATTTACACTTAATTATACATGCGCCCTTTGCTCCTGTTTCTTTGCTTGTCATTGTTTTTAGTATCACATATTTTTCTCATGTATTCATTTTCTGACTTGCTGGAATTCATGTTCTAGTACGTTTTTCAGGGATGTCTATAGTATAAACTTTGAGTCTTTGGATGACTGAAAATGTCCTCATTTTATGCTTTCCATTTCAATGCTCGTTTGACTTGGTACATATTTCTGGGTTCAAAAATTAAGTTTCTTTCAGAACTATATAGTGTTCCATTGTTTTCTAGCATCCATTGTTGCCAATGAGAGAGATACCGTGCTAATGTGATTGTCATTCCTTTGTGGGTAACCTGGTTCTCTCTCTCTCTCTCTCCGAAGATTTTCTGAAGATATTCTGAAATTTTATGAGATAGGTTTCTTCATCATTCTTCTAAACACTCTAAGGTATTTTCCACTTTGTATATGTTTTTCTTTCTTCCACTTTGTATATGTTTTTCTCTTAATCTTTGTCTCCTCCATTCTGCCTCCTAACTTTCCCAGCACCATCCACTCTACTCCTACAGGACAGGACTCTTCTCATCTTCCTACTACCTAATCTACAGGTGTCCTGCATCTGCACCCATCTTCTGCATGGTCCCCTCTTTCGTGACAAGGGAGGTGACACTTCTCCTGCCCTAGGTCAAGCCCTTTTCTCATGCTCTGGACCCATTCCTCATACCTTCTCAGGGTCCTACCTTATCAGCATTCCTCCATGCTCTGGTATCCCCCACTTAAGAAAACAAAACACCTCTCTCTCAACTCCACACCCTTTCCACACACCTCCCTACTTCTCAATTCTTTTTTACAACTAAGTTTCTTGACAGATTTTTCCCCATATGCCATCTCTACTTCCTCACCTTTTACTAATTTTCCAGCTCAGTCCAATCTACTCCCCACACTCAGGCATGCTACTGAAACTGCTCTTGGTAAGGTGCCTTCCAGGCTCCCAGATTCAGTAGTCAGCCCTCAGTCCTCACCTCACTTTCCTCTGGGCAGCTCTTCACGCTCTCTCCTAGTTCAAATGCTTTAATCTCTCGGCCTCAGCCTTCAGCTTCTCAGTCTCCTTTAGCAGCTCATCCCCTCTCAGGATCAGGTCTCCACTATCTTCTTTTCTCTTTACGCTCTTTTCCTGGGGATCGCATTTTCTCCTCTGGATTTAAATACCATCTATTTGCTCTTAATTCCAAAAGCATGTCTCCAGCCCAGATGCCAAGTCTGAGCTCCATCTTCTGACATCTCAACTCCTCTGGTTGTTTCACCGGTATCTTAGAGTTGACAAGTTTAAGACTGAAATCTCATTTTCCCTCTGAACTCCCCTCCGAACCCGCTTCTCCTTTCCAGTTATCAAGATGGAACCCTGGGAGTCAATCTCTACCTCTCCTTTGCTCTTACTGCTCTAGGTCTAATCTCTTAAAATAGTCTGTTGACTGTATTAACTGTTCATTATGGCTCACATGTGTCTATCAACCTCTCCTCACGCCCGTGCCAGTGCCTGGGCCCAAACCACCACTGTCTCTCACCTGGACCACATTATTCATGGTATCATGTTAAGAGGCTTAAGCACAGACACTTAAGCCTCACTCTGTTTTGAAAGGAAATGGCCAGTTGAGGAGGAGATGGACGATGGGACAAGGTACCCAATGAGACAGCAAATTGGATGCACTCTCCTGTGACATTTAGGATAGTTAGGATACTTAGTTTTCGGACTCAGGACTGAAGGGCAGCTGAGAGACCTCTAATGGGGAAACTACAATGCACATGGCAGATGACAGGTTAAAATCCACCATCCACAAAACCCTCATATTGGGGGAAAACCCCACAAACAATGCGATAAAAATGGAAAAGGGATTTAATAGACTTTCACAGGAAGAGAAATCCAAAATCCAAGAAACATATGAAGAAACCGAGGTCTCTTTCTTCTTTTAAAAAACTCGTTAGAGCCCTGGCTGGGTGACTCAGTTGGTTGGAGCAGAGTCCCATACTCCAAAAGGCCCCAGGTTGATTCTCAGTCAGGGCACATACCTAGATTGTGGGTTTGATCCCCAGTCAGGGTGCATGTGGGAGGCAACCAATCCATGTTTCTCTCTCTCTCGCTTCATCCCTGCCACCCTCCCTCCCTCCTTCCCTCTCTTTCTAAAATCAATAAAACATATTCTCAAATTAGGGTTAAAAAACCCCCAACTCATTAGATTGACAAAAATGAAAGAGTGGCTGGTAAGAATACATGAAACCAGACACTCTTGTACCTGTTGGTAGAAAGATGAATTGCAGCAAATTTTGGGGGAAATAATTATCAATGTCTATTAAAATTAAAGTACATGTTCCCCTTGACCCAGAAATGAGGCTATGGAGAATCTATCTTGTAGATATAAAATTTCCAGTCTATCAGTATATATTTTCCCCAGGATGTCATTTTTGCAGTGTTTGCAATGGCAAAAGTCAGAGGGGAGATTAGAAAAAGATTGTAAGAGAATGAGAAATTATTCATGATACCATGTTAAATAGAACAGGAGGATTCCAAATTCTACCAATATTACTATTGCAACTTTGTAAACATGAGCTGAGCATAGGGACAAGGCCTACTGAATGTCCTGGAGGTATACACACTGACAGAAATAGCTGATGGAACTATGGGGGATGTTCACCCTTATTTTAACATTGTTTTGGCAATAAGGTAACTTTTGAGAGCTTGTTTGGAGGTTCTAGCAGGGGAGCACAGCTACTGCATACCTTTGACTGAAGACAGTCCTCTCCTCTAGCTGGTAAGGTTGCCCTCTTTGACTCAGTGCTCAGCTTTGGAAGGGATGCATATGGATCAGTGAGGGAGGAAGGGGACATCTGCCTAGCCAGCCAGCCAGCCAGATCAGCCGAATCAACCCTGGTGATCAATGGGGTGACAGATTGTTGCCCCTGTTGATCCCAATTGATCTCACATCCCAATAATGTAATTAAAAAAATATTTTTACTTATTTATTTTTAGAGAGAGAGGAAGGAAAGGACAGAGAGAGAGAAACATCAATGTGTGGTTGCCTCTCATGTGCCCCCTACTGGGGACCTGGCCTGCAACCCAGGTATTTGCTGTGACTGGGAATCGAACCTGCCGTCCTTTGGTTCATAGATTCGAGCTCAATTACTGAGCTACACCAGCCAGAGACCCAATAATGTAACTTTTAAAAAGCATGAATGGTGAGTCCTGGAAGGGGTGATTGTTTTGGGGGTGGAGGTTAATTCACCTTGAAGGTCAGTTAGAGGTTTTCAGAATACTCTTTGGGAAAACAGGAGTCGTGGGTGGATTTGGGGCTCAGTCCACTGTAGAGCAGTGAGTGGGGTGGTCTTGGGGCTCGGGAGTGCTAGAAATGGGTATGGAATGGAGGGGTGAGGGTGGAGACTAGATAGAGGTCAGTATCTTGGGTGAGGAGGTTGCTGCCACTCTATAGATAAGGCTGGGGCAAGGATCAGATCTGAGGCAGCTGAGAGTAAAGGGAGGAAGCAGGTACAGAGCAGTTCAGAAGAAGAAACCACCCACCGGGGAAGCAAAGAGGAGGAGAAGCAAAGGTGATTCAAGGTAATTCCAGAGGGCAGGTGGTGCGGCACAGTAGCCACTCACCTGGGCAGGGAAAGCGGTGGAGGTCAGGGGAATTTTTTAAAGAGGTGGAGTGAGAAGAGTATGAGTCTGGGTTCAGACATGCTGAATTTGAATGTTGAGAGTTTCCTGAATCAGTTGGGAGTAGGGAAATATTTGCGGTGAATAACAAAGTTAAAAAAAAATTAAAGAAGCCAGAGATGAACATTCTTTTGTTACTTGATTGATCTGTAGAAAGATTGAACTTTTCCTCCAATAAGACAAACTACTTTCAACGGAAGGAGTTCTAAAAATAGTACTTCCTCTCTTTCTGGTAAAACTATTCCTTATTTTGTATAGCTTTATCTTAATATTTTCTCTAATATTGAACCCAGATTCTCCTTTTAAGTCTTTGCAATACTGCTAGCATATCTTCCCTACTTAGTGTATCTCTTTTCTTTAAAAAAAAAATCCCCTTGCTGCTTTTCCCATCATATATTTGTAACCAGTGGGTTCAGATGACCCACACTACCCCTTGGAGCTTTAGTCTTTGCTATGGACCAATTCCTCCATTCTTTTAATAACTTTGGTTCCTCTTTGCACTCTGCCAACCTTTTCTCTACATACTTGTGGTAGAAAGTAGCCCTGGCTAAGCACAGTTTTCTGGGTGTGGTTCTACTGCACTTCCCTCATCTGGGCAGCCATGGCTCTTGCTGGCTCTTTCGGGTTCTCTGGCACTAGCTGGTCTGCAACTTTCTCCTGCAGGCACCTCGTCAGTTCCACCAACTATGGCTGGTTTCAGTACTCTCCATCCCAGGTTGTAGCTTTACATTTTCCAAATCAGGTGTGAGTGTTACAACACCCAAGCGCACCCTATTAAGGATGACTATAATAATTTTAGAAAGGAAAATAACAAGGGTTGTCAAGGATGTGCAGAAATTATAACATGCATACATTGCTGATGGGAGTGTAAAATGGTGTGGCAGCTGTGAAAAATGGTGGTTCCTCAAAAACTTAAAAATAGAATTACCATATGATCCAGCAATTCCACTTTTGTGTACATAACTGAAAGAATTGAAAGCAAGGTTTCAAAGAAGTATTTCTACACCCATGTTCACAGCAGCATTACTCACAATAGCCAAAAGGTAGAAGTGACCCAAGTGTCCACTGATGGAAAGCTGGATAAACCAAATGTGGTCTGTGTGTGCAGCAGAATACTTCAGCCTTAAAAGGGAAGGAAATTCTGACACATGCTATAACCTGGATGAACTTTGAGGATGTTATACTAAGTGAAATAAGTCAGTCACAAAATGATTCCACTTATATGAGCTGTCTAGAATTGTCAAATTATGGAGACAATGTAGAATGGTGATCACCAGGGCTGACAGGAGGAAGAGTAAGGATTTGTTTAATGGAGTCCTGGGTATGGAGTTTCAGTTTTGCAAGACGAAAAGAATTCTGGAGGTCAGTTGCGCAACAATGTGAATGTACTTAACACTCCTGAACTGTGTAAAAGAGGTTAATTCCATGTTATGCATAATTTACCACAATCAAACAATTTTGAAAAATTAAAAAGAGAAAAGAGGGAATTAGGATTCAAATCTAGGTCATCCAATGACAGTGCCTGCTCTTACCAGTAGGCTATGCTAGTCCTGCAAGTAATGGGACCTATGTTCTTTAGAAGGCAGATTAGATTATCTGTCACCTACTCTTGCCAGAGTATGTCCCTTGGAGGTCTCATTCCCCAATATAAGCGGCTTATCTATAGATTCTTTATATGTACACTCAGAGCACATCCACTGCCCCACACCCTCCACCATGCTCAGAGGGGTTCTGGTAAACCCATTCCTCTTTCTTCATTTATCCTTTCCTGACTGGTGTTCCAGCAGCCAGCTGGCTGAGCCACACTCAATCAGACTGAACAAAAGTAGCACGTCCTCTATCATGTATTAAAATAGGAGTCTTGGGAATGGCTGATATGCAGCCCTGGTACCCAGCCCACGGAATTCACTCATCTTTATTTGTGTGCTTGTTTGGCTCCCTTATAGCCAGTATTAGTTTCTTCAAGGTTCTCATCTCTATTTGGAAGACCCATATTCCATTGTGCTCATAAAAGCTTTTCTGCACAGACCAAGAATTCTGTATTTTCTTTTACCTTATACATTCCTTAAAGTAGGACCTTGTCTCATACATAATATCATTACCACCATGTTATGCACATGCTTGGTGTTTAAAAAGAACAACTTACAGAAAATTTCAAACTTCACAAATGTAGAAAAAGAGTTTAATGAACATCTATGTATTTATCACTCTGCATCAACATTTTGCCATTTTTGTTACCTAATAAGATTAATAAATCTGAAATGAGATAATAGCATTAAGTGGATATAGTCCAAAATTGATAATTTTAAGTTAGACATTAGGAAGAACTTCTTGGGAGAATTTATTGGTTAAGTACATTCAGTTTCTTAGTAGGTGACATTGTGGCATACACTATTTCTGCATAGCTAGGCCAGATTTTGCATTTCTGAGATCATTCATATCTAGTTCTGCCTAAGGATAATCTTGAGATGGGCTAAATTACCTCTTAATGTATTTCTCCATTGTGTAAATCCAGAATACATCCAGGTCTTTGTTTAACACAACAGAAACTGAGTCTGGTTAACTTAAATCAAATCACCTACTGAAAGGATATTGGAAGTTCACAGAATCCAAGGAAAAAGAGAACAACCTTGGAAAGGACAGAAACCTGGGCAACTCCAGGGCTCCAGGAAGCAGGAACTCACTGAAAATCTGTTTAGATGAATGTTAAGATGAATCAGCTCCAACCATTCTCTGCCCTTCAGCATTTGAATTCCCAAGAAAGAACGTCAGTTGCTCTAACCTGGGTTGTGTGCTCACTAGCACATTCAACCAAATCACTATGACTCTGATTTAGCCAGGTCAGGCTGGTTGCCCAAAGAAGAATCTTATACTATTATCAAAAGAATAAACAAGGTAAAAGGGTGAACAGAGACCATAAAGACTCACTGAACTTCTCCTTGGAAACACCTCCTAGCTTAGCATCTTGTGAACTTGATTCGTCTTATGCAGCTAGAGATATGGCTTTAATTTTTTAATTCCTAAAATACTATCACCCTCATGTTTACCTGTGTGGCCTCTCTATCTATCCAGACCCTTTGAAGAATGAACAGTATCCAGAAGGGTATGAATCAACCCAATCTATTTTACTCCAAATTCGGTTTAATTCACTTTATGTAATTGATAAATGTTTGGACTCCATATGTAAGTATGTTTTTTTTTTTTTAGCAAATCAAGTTATATTTTCTTATTAACTTATTTACAATATCAAAATTTGTCATCTTTGTGCTTCATTGTTCTTTAGTAAGTGGTGGTCATGACAATGAATGTCTCTTATGAGTGAGGAGAAGCTCTGTACAAAGACCATTCCAGAGAATCCAAGGTGGAAGCCACATCCACCTCCTCCCAGGATCAAACTGGAATTACAATTAAATTATAGAACAATTATGAATAACCAACTAAAAACTAGCTGAAATGAAGTCTTATAACCAAGGATTTACAGAAACCACATCAGACTGGTAGGAAGGAGGGAGATGTGAAAAGGGCTGGCCCCACTCCCAGGTGCAGCAGTTGAGGTTCTGGAGGGATAGCTCAGCTGTGGGGTGGGGGGTCCCCCTGAGAACTGTGGGATCTCAACCTCAAGCTGGGCTCCCTATCCTGGAGCATCAGAGCCAGGAAGAGGCAACCACATAACATCCAGCTATGAAAATCAGTGGGGATTCTATGCACCAGGGAGACATGGGAGTCTACTTGAGACACAGGCATCCTCTTAAAGGGTGAATGCACAGAATTTCATTCATAGCCACTCACAATGGACTCTGGCAGAGGGAGGATGAATAGGACTAGAGTTGTATGAGGAGAGTCTGGGATTTGTGGCTCTGGGCAGAGAGCTGAAGGGACAGCCACCAAAATCCTTATGCTAAGTCATTCTTCCATACTGCAGATGCCATCTTTCTTAGATGGAGCACTCTGCTTTGTGCAGCATCAGCCTGGGGGAAGGCAATAGCTCCATCCTTATAGCTGTGGGCTCCATCTGTGGAGCCTACTTTCTGCTGAAGAATAAGCTGCCTGATTGAGGTATAGAGATCTGGGCAGATTCAGGGGTTTCTGTCAGTGACTGAGTTGTATGGCTTTGGGGTAGAAGCCATTCCCCCCACTTTTCTGTGAACCTGACTGGCACTTCTCCTTCTCAGGACATACCCTAGAACCACCCTCTGGGCTCTGGCGGCCCCACCTGCCCAACTCCTAGTGGCTCTTCCTTATCGACTTCAGGGCAAAATCTGGGACAAAGTTTTGTGGCTCTTGGGCAGGGACCACCCCCTCCCACCTTCCTGGAAGCCTAACCAGTACCTCCCTGTCATGGGAGATCCACTAGTCCTATCCTCTCAATTCCCAGAGGCCCTACCCTGCTGAACTAAATCTCCTGGCAGAATCTTGGATAGGCTCAGTTGTGTGACTCTAGGACAAGACCATTTTTCCCTCATATGCTCAACCTAAGCAGAGTCCTCCTTTCACACGGCCAAATGTTGGTCTGTTTGGGGCTGATAAACTCTGTTGATCTCACCCTGATGACTCTCTGAGACCCATTCCACTATAAAGGTGTGTGAGCACCCAGTGGGTGGCAGCTACAGTTAGTATTTAAAGGGACGTTTGCTGAGTGGTATCAGACCCAGCACTGGCACCAAATTTGGACCTTTATCAATCTGGTTAATACCATTTGCCCTTACCTGATGACTCACTGACAAAAGTTCTTTAAGTGACTGAGCTTAATAGTCAGCTGGCAGGAAGAGGCAGGCAGAGGTGGATCTTGGGGTGCCTTGGGACATTTGCTGACCTGCCCCCAGATTTGGTACTGGTAAAAACACTGAATTTATTGTGAAACTTGGTTCTTCCCATGTACATGCAGGCCCAGCAGAGACAGCTACAAATTGTGGACCTCTTGTAGCTCCAAACGGGTTGCCTGGGAACCATCACAGGTAGTGTCTGACATTGGTCTGAACAAGAATCCCTCCCAAGAGGCCCAGAACCAACATACCCAATGACCAGCTTCAGAAAACATCAGAGCAGGATCCAATAAGCTTCACAATAAATATATCCAAAAGGAGATCTCAGCAGGTACCAGACACTGCTGAGGCAAATTTTGCTTCGTATTGTCCTCATCTGTATAGCAGCTTGCATGCCATGGTCAGGGTTAATCCTTACAGTCAGCTAGTCTGAGGGTTGATCCCACGCATGAATAAGCCAATAGCATCAAGACTCAATAAGAGGGTCCACATAATGTATGTGAGGGACACTCCTGGAGTACCCAGCTCAGGTGATCAAGTAGACTGCACCACTGTGCCCCAAGACACATACTACATAAGGCCACCACATGAAGACTGGGAGTCATAGCCAATCTACCTAAGACATTGAAACAAACCCAAAGAGGCAGCCAAAATGGGGAGACAAAGAAAGATGCCCAAATGAAAGAATAGGAGAAATCTCTGGAAAAATAGCTAAATGAAATGGAGGCAAGCAATTTATCAGATATAAAGTTCAAAGTAATGATTATAAGGATAATCAACAGCATGAAAAAAGACATAGAAACTATTAAAAAGTACCAGTCAAAAATGAAGAATACAATATCTGAAATAAAGAATACACTGGAAGGAATACGTAGTAGGTTGGATAAAGCAGAGGACTGAATCAGTGGTTTAGAAGACAAGGTGAAAAAGACACCCAATCAGAGCAGGAAAAAAAAATAATGATATTTAAAGGAACTTTGGGACAACATAAATCATAACAACATCTGCATCATAGGGGAACCAGAAGGAGAAGAGAACAAGAGATCAAGAACCTATTGGAATAAATAATGACTAAAAACTTCCCTAAACTGGGGAAGAGAAAGCACACACACTTCCAGGAGTTCAAAGAGTCCCAAACAAGATGAACCCAAAGAGGCCCACACCAAGACACAACATAATTAAAATGGCAAAGTTTAAAAACAAAGAGAAAATCTTAAAAGGAGCAAGAGAAAGTTACCTACAAGGGAACTCCCATAAGACTGTCAGCTGATTTATCAACAGAAACATTTCAGGCCAGAAGGGAATGGCATGAAATATTCAAAGTGATGAAAAGCAAGGACCTGCAACCAAGACTACTTTAACCACCAATTTAAAATTAAAGGAGAAATACAGATCTTCCTAGACAAGAAAACACTTAAGGAGTTTGTTACTACCAAACCAGTGTTACAAGAAATGTTACAGGGTCTTCTTGAAGAATAAGGAGAAGGAGAAACGGGAGGAGGAAGAGGAGAAAGAAGGAGGAGAAGAAGAAGGAAAAGGAAGAGAAGATGAAATTGAAGATGAAGACAATGACAGAAGAACATAGTTAAAAGAGTAAAATGACAATAAATGTATACTTATCAATATTCAGTTCAAATATAAATGGCTTAAATGCTCTAATCAAAAGACATAGTGTAGCTGAATTAATAAGAAAACACGACCCACATACATGCTGTCTAAAGAGACCCACCTCAAGACAAAAGATACACACAGACTAAAGTAAAGAGATAGAAAAAGACATTTCATGCAAATGGAAAGAAAAAAGCTGGGGTAGTAATACTTATATCTGACAAAATAGATTTTAAAACAAAGGCTAGTAAGAGATAAAGAAGGCCACTAAATAATGATAAAGGGAACCATCCAACAAGAGGGTATAACCCTTGTAAACATTTATGCACCCAACATAGGAGGATCTACATGTATAAAACAAATATTGATGGACATAAAGAGAGAGTGACAGTAGCACAGTCATGGTAGGGGATTTTAACACACCACTGACATCAGTGGATAGATGTTTCAGACAGAAAATCAACAAGGAGACAGTGGCCTTAAATGACACACTAGATCAGACGGATTTAATTGATATTTTCAGAGCATTTTACCCCAAAGCAGGAGAATATGCACCCTTTTTAAGTACACGTGGAACATTTTTTTAGGGTAGACCACAATAATCAATAATCACTTTAATGTTAGGAAACAAAACAAGTCTCAATTAAATTTAAGAAGACTGAAATCATATTAAGCATCTTCTCTGACCATGATGGTATAAAATGAATTACAAGAAAAAACTGAAAAGCACACAAAGACATAGAGGCTGCATAATGTGTTACTAAACAATGAATTGGTTAACAGTGGGATCAAGGGAGAAATCAGAACATACCTTCAAACAAATGAAAAGGAGAACACAACAACCCAAAATCTGTGGGACACAGTGAAAACAGTACGAAGAGGAAAATTCACAGCATTGCAAGCCTATCTCAAGAAATAAGAAAAATCTCAAATAAGCAATCTAACTTTACACTTAAATGAACTAGAAAAAGAACAACAAACAAAGCCCAAAGTGAGGAGAAGAGAGGAAATAATAAAAATCAGAGTAGAAATAAATAAAACAAGATTTAAAAAATACAAAAGATCAATGAAACCAAGAAAGAGCTGGTTCTTTGAAAAGATAAACAAGACTGACAAACCTTTAACTAGACTCATCAAGAAAAAAAGAGAGAGGACCCAAATAAATAAAATCAGAAATGAAAGAGAAGTGACAATTGACACAAAAGAAATACAAAAGATTGTAAGTAAATATTATGAACAACTATATGCCAACAAATTGGATAATCTGTACAAAAATGTATACATTCCTAGAAACATACAATATTCCAAAACTGAATCAGAAAGAATCAGGTAATCTGGACAGACAGATTACAATTAGTGAAATTGAAGCAGTAATTAAAAAAAAACAAAAATCCTTTCAACAAACAACAGTCCTGGACCAGATGCATTCACAGGTGAATTTTACCAAATATTCAAAGAACTGACACCTTCTCAAACTAGTAAAAAAATTCAAGAGGAGGGAAGTCTCCCAAGCTCATTTGATGAGGCCAACATTATTCTAATTCCAAAATGAGACAAAGACACTACAAAGTAAGAAAATTATAGACCAATATTCCTGATAAGCACACAGGCTAAAATTCTCAACAAAATATTAGCAAACCACATACAGCAATACATTAAAAAGATCATACACCATGATCAAGTGAGATTTATTCCTGAGATGCAAGGTTGGTACAATATCCACAAATCAATAAACATGATACACTACATAAATAAAATGAAGGATGAAAATCACACAATCATATCAATAGATGTAGAAAAAGCATTTGATAAATCCAAGAACCCATTTATGATAAAATCTCATCAAAGTGATAGTGGAGGAAACATACCTCAATGTAATAAAGGTTATATATGACAAACTCACATCCAATATCATACTCAAAGAGCAAAAACTACAAGTGTTTCCCTTAAGATCAGGAACAAGACAAGAATATCCACTTTCACCCCTCTTATTCAGTATAGTACTGGCAGTCCTAGCCACAGCAATCAGATAAGAAGAAGAAATAAAAGGCATCCAAATTGGAAAGGAGGAAGTAAAACTGTTATTATTTGCAGATGACATGATTATACATAGAAAACCTTAAAGGCTTCATCAAAAAATTACTAATTCTAATAAATGAATTCAGCAAAGTAGTGGGAAACAAAATAAATATCTAGAAAATAGTTGCATTTTTATACACCAATAATAAACTATCAGAAAGGGAAACCAAGAAAATAATCCCATTTATAAATTGCATCACAAAATACCTAGGAATAAATTTAACCAAGGATATAAAAGATCTGTACTCAGAAAATTATAAGAAATTAAAGAAAAAGTTGAAGAAGATACGAATAAGTGGAAACATATATGATGTTCATGGATAGGGAGAATTAACATCATTAAAATGTCTTGTCCATGCTATCCAAAGCAATGTATAGATTCAACACAATTGCTGTAAAGATATCAATGGCATAGCCCTGGCTGGGTGGCTTGGTTGGTTAGAGCATTATCCCATACACCAAAATGTCGTGAGGTCAATCCCTGGTCAGAAAACATACCTAGTTTGTGGGTTTGGTGGTCCCTTGTTGATCAGGGCATGTAGGGGAAACAAATGATCAATGTTTCTCTCTCGCATTGATATTTCTCTCTCTCTCTCTTCCTTCCTCGATGTCTAAAAAAATATCAGTAAACAGGTCTATCAATGGGAATTAAGGAAAAAAGATACACTGTATTAATTTGTGTATATTGCAGAACTAAAACAAGTATTCCAAAAATTTAAAGGGAACCACAAAAGACCCCAAATAGCCACAACAATCTTGACAAAGAAGAATAAAGTTGGAGGAATCACACTACCTGATATCAAGTTATACTACAAGGCCATAGTCATCAAAACAGCATGGTACTGGCATAAAAAACAACATATAGATCAATGGAACAGAATAAAGAGCCGAGAGATAAACCCATGCCTTCAAGATCAATTAATATTTGACAAAGGAGACCAAATCATAAAATGGAGTAAAGATAGACTGTTTAATAAATGGTGTTGGTAAAATTGGACAGATGAGTGCAACAAAATGAAACTAGAACACCTTCTTACACCACACACAAGAAACTCAAAACTGATTACAGACTTAAAATTTAGAATCAAAACCATAAAAATCCTAGAAGAAAACATAGGTAGTAAAATATCAGACATTTCTCAAAGCAATATTTTATTGGTATATTGCTTTAGGCAAGGGAAACAAAAGAAAATACAAGCAAGGACTTCTGGCCAAGATGGAGGCATAGGTAGATACACTTTGTCTCCTCCCACAACCAAAAGAAGGTCAACAACAAATTTAAAAACAAAAAAACAATCTAAACTGACAGAAAATTGAACTGTATGAAAGTCTGACAACCAAAGAGTTAAAGAAGAAACATTCATCCAGATCAGAGGGGCGGAGACAGGCAGCTGGGAGGAGAGGACCTGTGGCAATGCAGTGGCTGGCAGAGCAGGCGGTCCCACATTTGTGTGCAGATAGACGGGGAGAAACAACTGCAGAGCAAGACAGGCCATGCAACCCAGGGGTCTAGTGAAGGGAAATAAAGCCTCAAACTCTCTATCTGAAAAACCTGTGGGGGTTGAGGTTGTGGGAGAAATTCCCAGCCTCACAGGAGAGTCTGAAGGAGAGACCCACAAAGTCCTAGAATGTACACAAACCCACCCATCTGGGAATCAGTATCATAGGGGCCCAATTTGTTTGTGGGTAGTGGCGGGAAGTGACTGAAAGCCTGCTGAGAGCTGAACAAGTGGCACTGTTCCCTTTCCAATCCCCCTCCCTCACATACAGTGCCACAACACAGCAACATGGGTTGCCCAGCTCTGGCAAATACCTAAGGCTCTACCCCTTACTATGTAACAGGCCTGCTGAGACACACACACACACACACACACACACACACACACACCCCACAAAAGGCCCAAATGAAAACAGATCAAAGCTCCAGAAAAAATACAACGAAGCAATGAAGAGATAGCCAACCTATCAGATGGACAGTTCAACACACTGGTAATCAGGATGCTCACAGAATTGGTTGAGTATGGTTGCAAAGTAGAGGAAAAAGTGAAGGCTATGCAAAGTGAAATAAAGGAAAATGTACAGGGAACCAATAGTGACAGGAAGGAAACCAGGACTCATATCAATGGTTTGGACCTGAAGGAAGAAATAAACAATTAACCAGAATAGAATGAAGAAACAAGAATTCAAATAAATGAGGAGAGGCTTAGGAGCCTCTGGGACAACTTTAAATGTTCCAATATCCGAATCATAGGGGTACCAAAAAGAGAAGAGGAAGAACAAGAAATTGAAAACTTATTTGAACAAATAACGAGGGAGAACTTCCCCAGTCTGGCAAAGGAAATAGACTTCCAGGAAGTCCAGGAAGCTCAGAGAGTCCCAAAGAAGTTGGACCCAAGGAGGAACACGCCAAGGCACATCATCATTACATTAGCCAAGATTCAAATGAAGGAGAGAATTCTAGAAGCAGCAAGGGATAAGGGGACAGTCACCTACAGAGGAGTTCCCATCAGGCTGTCAGCTGATTTCTCAAAAGAGACCTTCCAGGCAAGAAGGGGCTGGGAAGAAGTATTCCAAGTCATGAAAGACGAGGACCTACATCCAAGATTACTCTCTCCAGCAAAGGTATCATTTAGAATGGTAGGGCAGACAAAGTGCTTCCCAGATAAGGTCAAGTTCAAGGAGTTCATCACCACCAAACCCTTATCATATGAAATGTTAAAGGGACTTATGTAAGAAAAAGAAGATAAAAAATATGAACAGTAAAATAACAACAAACTCACAACTATCAACAACTGAACCTGAAAAAAAAAAACAGAAACAAAAACAAAAACAAACTAAGCAAACAAGTAGATCAGGAACAGATTCACAGAAATAGAGATAACATGGAGGGCTATCAGTGGGCAAGAGGAGGGGGAGAATGGGGGAAAAGGTACAGGGAATAAGTAGCATAAATGGTACGTATAAAATAGACAGGGGGAGGTTAAGATAGTACAGGAAATGGAGAAGCCAAAAGCTTATATCTATGACCCATGAACATGAACTAAGGTGGGGGGAGGGATGTGGGTGGGAGGGAGTGTGTAGGGGAATAAATGGGGGGAATGGGACAATTGTAATAGCATAATCAATAAAATATATTTTTAAAAAGAAAATATAAACAAACAGGAGTACATGAAGCTAAAGTTTTTGCACAGTAAAGGAAACTATGAACAAAATGAAAAGACAACCCATAGAATGGGGTTAATGTGCAAAATTTAGAAGTAACTTATAAAACTCAACCCCCAAACAGTCTAATTAAAAATAGGGAAAGAACCTGACTAGACACTTGTCCAAAAGACATACAGATGGTCGACAGACATATGAAAAGATGCTCAATGTCACTAATCATCAGAAAGATGCAAATTAAAACCACAATGAGATGTAATCTCACACCTGTAAGAATGGCCATCATTAATAAATCAACAAACAACAACTTCTGGTGAGGATGTGGAGAAAAGGGAACCCTCATGCACTTTTGGTTGGAATGCAGATTGGTGCAGCCACTGTGGAAAGCAGTATGGAACTTCCTCAAAAAATTAAAAATGGAACTGACTTATGAACCAACAATTCTACTTCTGGGAATTTATCTGAAGAAACCTGAAACACTAATTTGAAAGAATACATTATCCAACAGTAGATGAGTGGGTCAAAAAGCTGTGGTACACAATGGAATACTACTCAGCCATACAAAAGAAGGCTATCTTACCCTTTGTGACAGCATGGATGAACCTGGAGCATGTTATGTTAAGTAAAATAAGCCAGTCAGAGAAAGACAATTCCCATATGATTTTACTCATATGTGGAATCTAATGAACAAAATAAACTAACAAAATAGAAACAGATTCATAAAGACAGGGAATAAACTGACAGCTGTCAGAGGGGAGGCAGGTTGCAGGGCTGGTGAAAAAAGGTGAAGAGATTAAGCAAAAAACAAAAACAAAACTCATAGACACACACAACAGTATGGTGATTACCAGAGGTAAATGGGGATGGGGGGGTAGAAAAGTGTATAGGGGGATAAATGGTGATGAAAGGAGACCTGACTTGGGGTGGTGGACACAATATATAATATACAGATGATGTATTATAGAACTGTACACTTTAAACCTATATAATTGTATTAACCAATGTCATCCCAATAAATTCAATTAAAAAGGAAAAGCAAAAAACCATTTCATGTGAGATTCTAACTTGAATACTTAGTAAGAGAAAGTTCTACTGCAAAGTGAACCATTCTTCTCACTCTTTTTCCAAGAAAACTATTGGCTTAAGCTTCATGCATTTTTTAAAATTCTTTTTAAATTTTATTTTATTGTTTATGTTATTACAGTTGTCCCAATTTTATCCTTTTTCCCTCCTCCACTCAGCTCCCCTGACTCCTTTAGGCAATCTCCACACCATTGTCCATGCCCACGGGTCATGCATATATGTTCTTTGGCTACTTTATTCTCTATGCTGTACTTTACACCCCCATGACTATTCTGTAACTATGAATTTGTACTTAATCCCTTCACCTTCTTCACCCATTCCCCAGTCTCCTTTTCTTTTTTTTTTTTTTTTTTACTTTTTTTAAATTTATTTATTTTTTAAAAAATTTTTTTTAATCAGTATTTTTTAATTGTTGATATTGTACAGTTTTCTGTCTTTTACCCCGCCCCAGCCCACCACCCCAGCCTTCCCCACCTTCCTCCCATTTCCACCCCCCATAGTTTTTGTCCATGAGTCCTTTATACTTGTTGCTCTAAACCGTTCCCCTTTTCCCCCGAAATTCCCTCCCCTCCCACTTTGGACACTGTCAGACTGTTCTCAAATTCAGTGTCTTTGTTTATATTATGCTTGTTTCTTTGTTTTGTTGATTAGCTTCCTGTTAAAGGTGAGATCATATGGTATTTGTCTTTCACTGCCTGGCTTATTTCGCTTAGCATGATACTCTCCAATTCCTTCCATGCTGTCGCAAAGGGTAGGAGCTCCTTCTTTCTTTCTGCTGCATAGAATTCCATTGTGTAAATGTACCACAGTTTTTTGATCCATTCATTAACTGATGGGCACCTAGGTTGCTTCCAGCACTTGGCTATTGTAAATTGTGCTGCTATGAACATAGGGGTGCATAGATTCTTTTGGATTGGTGTTTCAGGATTCTTAGGATATAATCCAAGCAGTGGAATTGCTGGGTCAAAAGGTATGTCCATTTTTAGTTTTCTTAGAAAATTCCATACTGTTTTCCATAGTGGTTGTACCAATCTGCAATCCCACCAACAGTGCACTAGGGTCCCCTTTTCTCCACAACCTCTCCAACACTTGCTGTTTGTTGCTTTGTTTATGAAGGCCATTCTGACTGGTGTCAAGTGGTATCTCATTGTAGTTTTAATTTGCATCTCTCTGATAGCTAGAGATATCGAGCATCTTTTCATGTGTCTCTGGATCCTCTGTATGTCCTCCTTGGAGAAGTGTCTGTTCAAATCCTTTGCCCATTTTTTAATTGGGTTGCTTGTCTTCTTAGAGTAGAGTCTTGTAAGTTCTTTATATATTTTGGAGATTAATCCCTTGTCTGAGTTATCATTTCCAAATATGTTTTCCCATACAGTTGGTTGTCTTTTTATTTTAATACTGTTTTCTTTAGCTGTGCAGAAGCTTTTTATTTTGATGAGATCCCATTTGTTTATTTTTTCCTTTATGTCCCTTGCTCTAGGGGACGTATCAGTGAAAATATTGCTGCGTGAAATATCTGAGATTTTCCTGCCTATATTATCCTCTAGAATTTTAATGGTGTCATGGCTTATATTTAAATCTTTTATCCACTTTGAATTTATTTTTGTGTATGGTGTAAGTTGGTGCTCGAGTTTCATTTTTTTGCATGTAGCTGTCCAGTTCTCCCAGCACCACTTATTGAAGAGGTTATTTTTGCTCCATTTTATGTTGCTGCCCCCTTTGTCGAATATTAATTGACTGTAGAGACTTGGGTTTATTTCTGGGCTCTCTGTTCTATTCCACTGGTCCACGTGTCTGTTCTTGTGCCAGTACCAGGCTGTTTTGATTACAGTGGCTTTGTAATACAGTTTGGTATCAGGTATTGTGATCCCTCCTACTTTGCTCTTCTTTCTCAAAATTGCTGCCGCTATCCGGGGTCGTTTATGATTCCATATAAATTTTTGAAGTGTTTGTTCTATGTCTGTGAAATATGCCATTGGAACTTTAATAGGTATTGCATTGAATCTGTAAATTGCTTTGGGTAATATGGACATTTTGATAATATTAATTCTTCCGATCCATGAACATGGTATATGCTTCCATTTGTTTGTGTCTTCCTTGATTTCATTCTTCAGTGTTGTGTAGTTTTCTGCATACAGGTCTTTTACCTCCTTGGTTAGGTTTATTCCTAGGTATTTTATTTTTCTTTTTGCTATATCGAATGGGATTTTTTTCTTGATTTCTGCTTCTGCTGTTTCACTGTTGGTATACAAAAATGCCTTTGATTTTTGGATATTGACTTTGTATCCAGCTATTTGGCCAAATTCATTTATTACGTCGAGCAGCTTTTTGGCCGAGTCTATAGGATTTTCTATGTACACTATCATATCATCTGCAAACAATGATAGTTTTGTTTCCTCCTTTCCAATTTGGATGCCTTTTATTTCCTTTTCTTGTCTAATTGCTGTGGCTAAGACTTCCAATACTATATTGAATAGAAGTGGTGAAAGTGGACAGCCTTGTCTTGTTCCTGATCTTAGTGGGAAAGATTTCAGTTTTTGCCCATTGAGTATGATGTTGGCTGTAGGTCTCTCATATATGGCTTTTATTATGTTGAGGAATGCTCCCTCTATTCCCACTTTGCTGAGTGTTTTTATCATAAATGGGTGTTGTACTTTATCAAAAGCTTTTTCTGCATCTATTGATATGATCATGTGATTTTTGTCCTTGCTTTTGTTTATGTGATGTATTACATTTATGGATTTGCGAATGTTGAACCATCCTTGCATCCCTGGGATGAATCCCACTTGGTCATGGTGTATGATCTTTTTAATGTATTGTTGGATGCGGTTTGCCAATATTTTGTTGAGGATTTTAGCATCTACATTCATCAGTGATATTGGCCTGAAGTTTTCTTTCTTTGTTATGTCTTTATCTGGTTTTGGGATTAGGATGATGCTGGCTTCATAAAAAGAGTTTGGGAGTCTTCCATCATTTTGGATTTTTTGGAATAGTCTGTGAAGGATAGGGGTTAGCTCTTCCTTAAATGTTTTGTAGAATTCTCCTGTGAAACCATCTGGTCCAGGGCTTTTGTGTGCCGGGAGTGTTTTGATTACTGATTCAATTTCACCAGCTGTTATTGGTCTGTTCAGGTTTTCTGTTTCTTTTTCATTGAGTTTTGGAAGGTTATATTTTTCTAGAAACCTGTCCATTTCACCTAGGTTTTCAAATTTCTTGGCATACAGTTCTTCATAGTAATTTCTTACAATCCTTTGTATTTCTGTGGTGTCAGTCGTAATCTCTCCTCTTTCATTTCTGATTGTGTTTATTTGAGTCCTCTCTCTTTTTTTCTTGATGAGCCTGCTTAAAGGCTTGTCGATTTTGTTTATCTTTTCAAAGAACCAGCTCCTGGATTCATTGATCCTTAGGATTGTGCTTTTAGTCTCTATGTCATTTAATTCTGCTCTTATCTTGGTTATTTCCTTCCTTCTACTTGCCCTGGGCTGTCTTTGTTGTTGTTCCTCGAGTTCTTTTAGGCGTAGGGTTAAGTCGTTTGTTAGAAATGTTTCTGTCTTCTTTAGGTAGGCCTGTATTGCTATGAACTTCCCTCTGAGGACTGCCTTCATTGTGTCCCATAAGTTTTGGGTTGTTGTGAGTTCATTTTCATTTGTTTCCAGAAACTTTTTGATTTCCTCCTTAATTTCATTCTTTACCCATTCATTGTTTAATAGCATGCTATTTAATCTCCATGATTTTGATGATTTGGGGATTTTCTCCATCAAGTCGGTTTCTAGTTTTAGTCCCTTGTGGTCGGAGAAAATGCTTGGTATGATATCAATTTTCCTGAATTTGTTGAGGCTTGTTTTGTGTCCTATCATGTGGTCTATCTTTGAAAATGTTCCATGTACGTTTGAGAAAAATGTGTATTTAGTTTCTTTGGGATGGAGGGCCCTATATATATCAGCTAAGTCCAATTCGTCTAGAGTACTGTTCAATGCCACAATATCTTTGTTGATAATTTGTTTGGAAGATCTGTCCATTTTTGACAGTGGGGTGTTAAAATCTCCTACTATAATTGTGTTGCTGTCAATATCTTTCTTGAAGTCCTCTAAGATTTTCTTGATGTATTTAGGTGCTCCTATGTTGGGTGCATATATATTTACAATGTTTATGTCTTCTTGGTGGATTCTTCCCTTGAGTATTATGAAGTGACCTTCTGGGTCTCTCTTTATAGCTCTTCTTTTGAAGTCTATTTTGTCTGATATGAGTATTGCTACCCCGGCCTTTTTTTCCTGTCCATTTGCTTGGAAAATTTGTTTCCAGCCTTTCACTTTAAGTCTGTGTAGGTCTTTTGTCCTGAGGTGGGTCTCTTGTAGACAGCATATGTGTGGGTCATGCTTTCTTATCCAGTCAGCTACTCTATGTCTTTTGATTGGAGCATTTAATCCATTTACATTTAAGGTTACTATTGATAGGTACTGATTCATTGCCATTTTCGTATCTGTGTTCCTCACTCTCTCTTTTCCTTTCTTTCCTTAAAGCAGTCCCTTTAGTATCTCTTGTAGTACTGGTTTGGTAGAGGTGTATTCTTTTAGACTTCTTTTGTCTGGGAAGCTCCTTATTTGGCCTTCTATCTTGATTGAAAGCCTTGCTGGATAAAGTAGTCTTGGTTGTAGGCCTTTGGTTCTCATTACTTGGAATATTTCTTGCCATTGTCTTCTGGCTTGGAGCGTTTCCATTGAGAAGTCAGTTGCTAACCTTATCGGGGCTCCCTTGTATGTTACTTCCTTTTTCTCCCTTGCTGCCTTTAAGATTCTCTCTTTGTCTTGGAAGTTTCCCATTTTAATGATGATGTGTCTTGAAGTGGGCCTGTTTGGGTTCCTCTTGATAGGGACTCTCTGTGTTTCCTGGATTTGTGTGACTTTTTCTCTCACCAAATTAGGGAAGTTTTCCATCATTACTTTTTCAAATAGGTTTTCTATCCCTTGCTCTTCTTCTTCTCCTTCTGGTATTCCTATTATACGGATATTATTACGTTTCATGTTGTCTTGCATTTCTCTTAAACCCTCTTCATTCTTTCTGAGCCTCTTTTCCTTTTCTTGCTCTATCTGGCTGTTTTTTTCTACTTTGTCCTCCAACTCACTGATCCGATCTTCTGCTTCATCGATTCTGCTTTTCATTCCTTCTACTGTGTTCTTCAGCTCAGAAATTGTATTCTTCATTTCCTCTTGGCCCTTTTTGATAGTTTCTATTTCCTTTTTCATGTTGATATAGTTTGCACTGAGTTCATCGTAGCTTCCCTGTAGTTTCTGGTAGCTCATTGAGAGCTCATGGAGCTTCCTGACAACCATTTCTTTGAACTCCTTATCTGATAGTTGAGTTGCCTCTGTTTCATTTAGCATTCTTTCTGGGGCTTCCACCTTTTCTTTCATTTGGGGATTGTTTCTTTGTCTTCTCATTGTTGGTGAGACTCTTCTTGTAAACCTCTGCTTCTTAAGTTGATCTGTTCTGGCTACCTGCGTTTATGATGTGAACTTCTGTGGTGGAATACCTGTGAGATTCAGTGTTATAGTCTTCTTCAGGTATCCTGGTGTTCACAGCTTCCACTGTCTCAGCTGTGGGAATACCCCCTCTTTTGGTCCAACTCTGGTTTTTCCACAGTTCTAGGATTTCTTTGCCTCACTCGTGGGTATTCAAAAAGAGAAAAGAATAAAGTGAAAAAAGAAGAGAGAGAAAAAAGAAAAAGAAAAAAAAAAGAGGAGGGAAGGAGAGATAGAATTGGAAAGAAAGGAAGAAGGAATAAAGCCAGAAAGAAGTAAAGAGAAGCAAAAGGAATTGAGGGATAAAAAAGGTAGAAGTAATAAAGAAATAAAAAATATATAATCAAAACAAAACAAAAAGAACCCCACAAAAACGAAAAATGAACCAAAACAAATAAACAAACAAAAAACCCAACTAAACAGACAAAAAACAACTATCAAAAAAAACCCACAAAACAAAATGAAACAAAACACCCCCCCCCAAAAAAAAAAAAAGAATAATAAGAAAAAAAAATCTCTTGCTATTTTCATACAGGCCAAACTGGATTTTCTGGACTTGCTGGCTGTAGCAGGCTTCGAGGCGACTCGTACCGCTTTTCTCCCTGTTCCTCACTCAGTCAGCTTTGGGCTACTGTCCTCAGTGCCAGCCCAGCACTGTCCCCAGGGCTAATGGCGCACTCTCCATGCAGGGCCTTGGGTGTGATTTCTGAGCCTCCTGCAGGGGGCGAGCTTTCCAGAGTTTATGGGTTTCAGCTGGAATCTCTTACAGATCCATCCCTCCCCGAGCCTATTGCTGTGAGCTCCGGGTCTCCTACAGGGCGCAGGCGCGCGCCCGCCTGAGACTACGGGCGTGGGCTCTGAGAGTTTCCCGAGTTGCGCGCACTCACCCCAGGATCACAGATGTGAGCTCCGGGTCTTCCAGAGTCCCCTTCTCTAGTTGCAGGGTCGCCTCCGGCCGCAGGGCTGCCTCCAACCCGGTCGCGCGGCCGCCTCCGGTCGGTTGCGGAGCCGCCTCCGGTCGCCGGGCCGCCTCCGGTCGGTTGCGGAGGCCCCTCCGGTCGCCCGGACGCCTCCGGTCGGTTGCGGAGCTGCCTCCGGTCGCCGGGCCGCCTCCGGTCGGTTGCGGAGCTGCCTCCGGTCGCCGGGTCGCCTCCCGTCGGTTGCGGAGCTGCCTCCGGTCGCCGGGTCGCCTCCCGTCGGTTGCGGAGCTGCCTCCGGTCGCCGGGTCGCCTCCGGTCGGTTGCGGAGCTGCCTCCGGTCGCCGGGTCGCCTCCCGTCGGTTGCGGAGCTGCCTCCGGTCGCCGGGTCGCCTCCCGTCGGTTGCGGAGCTGCCTCCGGTCGCCGGGTCGCCTCCGGTCGGTTGCGGAGCTGCCTCCGGTCGCCGGGTCGCCTCCCGTCGGTTGCGGAGCTGCCTCCGGTCGCCGGGTCGCCTCCGGTCGGTTGCGGAGCTGCCTCCGGTCGCCGGGTCGCCTCCCGTCGGTTGCGGAGCTGCCTCCGGTCGCCGGGTCGCCTCCGGTCGGTTGCGGAGCTGCCTCCGGTCGCCGGGTCGCCTCTGTCCCGTCTCCGGGCCGCCTCCGGTCACTCAGCTGCCACGTCTAGTTTTCCAATGTCTGCTACGGATTTTGATCTCCTATTTTCATATATACTGTGGTATTGTTGGCTATCTGCTCTGTTCCTTTGTAGATCAGCTAGGTTTTTCTCCCATGTGCAGGAGGAAGGACAATCTGCGTCCTCCTACCATGCCGCCATCTTGAAACCCCCAGTCTCCTTTTCATCTGGCAACCAGCAAAATGTTCTCGGTGTCTATGAGTCTGTTTCTGTTTTGTTGTGTTTATTTTGTTTTTTAAATTCAATTATTGATAGATATGTATTTATTACCATTTTATTGTTCATATTTTAAATTTTCATTTTCTTCCTCCTAAAGACCTTTTAACATTTCATATAATACTGGTGATGAACTACTTTAGTTTTTTCCTGTCTGGTAAGCTCTTTATCTGTCCTCTGATTCTAGATGATAGTTTTCCTGGGTAGAGTAATCTTGTTTATAAGTCCTTGCTTTGCATGACTTTGTCTATTTCTTGCCAATCCCTTCTAGCCTGCAAAGTTTCTTTTGTGAAATCAGCTGACAGTCTTATGGGTGGTCCCTTGTAGGTTACTAATTGCTTTTCTCTTGTTTTATTTAATTTTTAATTTTTTATTTTTTTTTAGATTCTCTGTTTGTATTTAACCTTTGGCATTTTAATTATGCGGTGTCTTGGTGTGGGCTTCTTTGGTTTCATCTAGTTGGGTCTCTCTGTGCTTCCTGGTCTTGTATGTCTATTTCCTTCACTAAACTAGGGAAGTTTTCTGTCATTATCTTTTCAATTAGGTTTTCAACTTCTTGCTCTCTCTTCTCCTTCCAGTACTCCCATGATGTGAATGTTGCTATGCTTGAAGTTGTCTCAGAGGCTGCTTACACTATTCCCATTTTTATAAGATTTATTTCTTCTTGCTGTTCTTATTGGTTGTTTTTTGCTTCCTTATATTCTACATCACTGATTTGTTTCTCAGCTCCATTCATTCAACTATTGATTCCCTGTAAATTGTTCTTTATTTCAATTAGTGTATCCTTTATTTGTGACTGGGTCTTTTTTATGCTATTAGATTCTCACTAAGTTAATTGAGCATCCTTATGTCCAGTGTTTTGAATTCTGCATCTGGTAGATTGCTTGCTTTCACTCTGTTTACTTTTTTTCCTGGAGTTCTGATCTGTTCTTTCAGTTGATTCTTTCATTATGTTTCTTTATCTCTTCATTTTGGCAGCCTCCCTGTATTTATTTCTATGTATTAAGTAGAGCTGCTACATTTCCCAGGCTTGGTAGAGTGGCCTAATGTAGTAGGTGTCTGGTAGAGTCCAGTGGCACAGCCTCCCCTATTACCCAAGCTGGTGCACCTGCCATGTGGGCTGTGTACACCATCCTGTTGTAGTTGAGCCTTGATTGCTGTTGGCATGCCCAAGGTCAGCCACTGCCTGTATTCTATTTCAGGTCTCACAGCATAAGCTGCAAAGTGATCTGTAGATGGTTGCTATTTGTGCTGGTCTTGGAGGTGCCCAGGAAAGACCAAGCTGTGAACCAGGGCTGGCTGCTGCTAATGTTGGGCCTGGGACATCTTGGTTAGAGGTACTGGACTAATCGAAGCCAGATGTTGCTTGTTTGAGAGTATTTAGGAAAACATGAAGCATGGCACAAGATAAGCCATTCACATGAAAAAGCCACTGGAAACAGTTTGGGTGAGCCTGAAAGTTGGGTAGGGTTGGGCCTCAGAGAATCACCAGGGTGAGGCAAACAGTGTGAGCCAGGTCGATGTAGTCTTAGATATGGCATCCACCTGCTGGCTCTGTAGCTCTCTAGGGGTAGGCCCAGAAAAGGAACAATGGCCTCTTCCAGTACTCCTGTCTGGGAGAAAGCTGCCTCTATCAGCTCTCTCCCTGATGCCAGACAATTCAATTCCTCCCTGTATGTCTCTGATGCCTTTCAACCTGCTGCCTCCATGCTGGAACTCAGAAAGAGTGATTCCAAGTAAATTTGTGCGTGGACCTCTGAAGAGGAATTGCCTGAGACTCTAGTAGTTTCTGTCTTCCACAACCTCAATCCCCACTGGTTTTTACAGCTATAAGTTATGGAGACTTATCTTCCTTCCAGGGACTGGATCCCTGGTGAACCTGGTATAGGTGCTGGGACTCCTTACTCCTGAGATATCCCTCCTGACTTTTTTCCCAACACATGTGGGTGTGAGACCAGCCTGTTCCACATCTCTACCCCTCCTACCAGTCTCAGTGTGTTTTCTTCTTTAATTCTGTACTCGTAGGACTAACATTCTGCTTCATTTCTGATCTTTCTGAATGATGGTTGTTCAATAGTTTAGTTCTAATTTTGATGTGGTTGTGCAGGGCGCTGAGCTATGTTTAGCTACACTGCCATCTTGATTGGAGCTTCCCTTCATGCATTTTTTAAAAGAACACTTATAAATATAAATAGATATTTTAGGGAAAGACTGTAGAAGAAACTGAATTAGTAGAATAACAGTAAAGAGTTTCCACTTTTCTTTTCCATGTTATTGCTACATTTGATTTGAGTCCTTTAGTTTTCAGGACTAAGTGATCTTTAAGTAAAACTTTTATGGACTTGATTAAATACACACTTCCAGATATGTTAGGAATACATTTATCCCTTAAATTTAGGATTGTCCCAAAGAAGAGTTTAAGTTGTTAGTAGAATCTGTTCTTCAGAATCTTATTTTGTTGTTTCCTTTCCTTTTTTCTCTCTTTTCCTTTGCCTGGGAATCTCTCTTTTCCTTCAAAGTTTTTTCAAATCTTCTTGTTGAAAACATTCTTAGGGAACATTTTTTGTATTCTCCTAGCTTTAGAAAGGACATGTAAACTCACTCTGATCCTTGATTACTTTATTCAATACTTACTATGCTGAGTATTTCCAAGATGACCTAAAATTCACCCAGCATGTAAAGGAGAATACACTGAAATGCATACCATTATGGTGTTATTCTATGAAGGGTAAGAATACTATGCTATTAGAGAAATAGATTTTTGAGGAGATATGTTAAAATGTTTTGAGGCAAATAAAGATTCACCTGAGAGTTTCTAGACAAGTGGATACATTTCATTAATTCATTATTTTATTCTTTACAACAATTTTCATGAGCTACTTCTCCCATTGTGCTACACACACCTTGCCTAATAGCAATTGGTTTCTTTGGCAGCTAAGAATGTATTTAGGAACACAGGCCCAGGCCATTCTAGACCTGTTCTGTAAAAATAGAACCGAGGTACATATGTAATCTAAATTTTTTTAAAATATATTTTATTGATTATGCTATTACAGTTGTCCCATTTCTCCCCCATCATTCCCCTCCACCCTGCACACCCTCTCCCACCCACATTCCCCCCTTTAATTCATGTCCATGTGTCATAAGTTCTTTAGCTTTTACATTTCCCATACTATTCTTGCCCTCCCCCTGTCTATTTTCTACCCACCATCTATGCTACTTTTTCTCAGTACCTTTTCCCCCTCTCTCCTCCTCCCACTCCCCTGTTGCTATCCCTCCATATGATCTCCATTTCTGTGGTTATGTTCTTGTTCTAACTGTTTGCTTAGTTTGCTTTTGTTTTAGGTGTGGTTCTTAATAGCTGTGAGTTTGCTGTCTTTTCATTGTCATATTTTTATCTTCTTTTCCCTAGATAAGTCCCTATAACATTTCATATAATATGGGCTTGGTGATGATGAACTCCTTCAACTTGACCTTATCTGAGAAGCGCTTTATCTGTCCATCCATTCTAAATGACAGCTTTGCTGGATAGAGCAATTTTGGATGTAGGTCCCTGCTTTTCAAGATTTCAAATATTTCCTTCCAGCCCCTTCTTGCCTGTAAGGTCTCTTTGGAGAAATCAGCTGACAGTCTGATGGGAACTCCTCTGTAGGTGACTGTCCCCTTATCCCTTGCTGCTTCTAGAATTCTCTCCTTCATTTGAATCTTGGCTAATGTAATTACGATGTGCCTTGGTGTGTTCCTCCTTGGGTCCAACTTCTTTGGGACTCTCTGAGCTTCCTGGACATCCTGGTAGTCTATTTCCTTTGCCAGATTGGGGAAGTTCTCCTTTATTATTTGTTCAAATAAGTTTTCCACTTGTTGCTCTTCTTCTTCCCCTTCCGGGACCCCTATAATTTGAATGTTGGGATGTTTAACGATGTCCCGAGGTTCCTAAGCCTCTCCTCATTTTTTTGAATTCTTGTTTCTTCCTCGTTTTCTGTTTGGTTGTTAGTTTCTTCCTTCTGGTCCACTCCATTGATTTGAGTCCCAGTTTTCCTTTCATCTCTATCAGTTCCCCATGCATCTTCCTTCATTTCACGTATTGTAGCCTGCATTTTTTCATCTAATTTGTGAGCAAAATCAACCAATTCTGTGAGCATTTTGATGACCAGTGCTTTGAACTGTGCATCTGATAGGTTGGCTATCTCTTCCTTGCTTAGAGGAATTGGCTCTGGGACTTTCATTTGTTCTCTAGTTTGAGCCATTTTTGGTGGGTTTCTGTTTTGTTTTGGTTTTAGTCTGGTTGCGGCTATTATGTAGTGAGGGGTGGAGCCTTAGGTGTTCCTCAGGGCTGGGCAGCCCAGTCGCTGGGTTGTGACGCTATAGGTGGGGGCAGGGTCCGAGAGGAAACAATGGTACCTGCTCCTTTCTCTCGTGGACTCCGGTTCTTTCTGCCACTTCCCCTTTGCCTGGATTATCTGCGCACGCGTGCGTGCTGTTATGTAGTGAGGAGTGGAGCCTCAGGCGCTCCCCAGTGCGGGGCAGCCCAGTCGCTGGGTTGTGACGCTTATGTGGGGGCAGGGTCCGAGAGGGAACAATGGCGCCTGCTCCGCTCTCTCCTGGATTCAGTCCCTTCTGCCACTTCCCCTCTGCCTGGACTGTTTGCGCGCGTGAATGTGGGGCCACCTGGTCAGCCAATGCCTTGTGTGGCCTCACTGGGTCTGCACAGTTGCCCCCCTGTGCCCGGGGACCACCAGCCACCGCCTGTGCACATGGGAACTGCCAGCTGCTACTGCTTGCTTTCCCGGGACCACACCTCCACTTTCTCCTGCCTCGACTCCACCCCTCTTACCGGTCTGGACAAATGGTTGTTGGACTTCCGTACAGTTCAATTTTCTATGACTTCTGGTTGTTTTCTTGTTTCTAAATATTTGTTGTCCTTAATTTTGGTTGTTAGAGGAGGCACAGTGTGTCCGCCTATGCCTCCATCTTGGCCGGAAGTTTGTAATCTAAAATTTTTTGATAGCTACATTTAAAAAGTAAAGAATCACCCTGGCTGGTGTGACTCAGTGGATTGAGCATGGGCCTGTGAACCAAAGGGTCACCAGTTTGATTCCCAGTCAGGGCACATGCCTGGGGTGCAGACCAGGTTCCCAGTGGGGAGTGTGTGAGAGGCAACCGCACATTGATGCTTCTCTCTCTCTTTCTCCTTCCTTTCTCCTCTCCCTGAAAAAAAATCAGGACAGATATATCTGGAGCAAGGAATCCCAGCCCCAAACCAAGCCCCAAAGCCCAGTGTTCTAGTCCCAGAAAGATAAGTCTCCATACCTTCTGGCTGCAAAAATCAGCAAGAGTTGAGTCAGTGTAAGAAACTGCTGAAGTCTGAAGCAGTTCCTCTTAAAATACCCATATGTGGACTACTCAAACTCACTCCCTCTGAGCTCCAGCACCAGGGTAGCAGCCTGAAAGGCATTAGTGGCATACAGAGAGGAACTGAAGTGTTTGGCACCAAGGCAGGCTGGAAGAATAGCTTTCTCTCAAACAGAAAGGTGGGCAGAGGCCATTGTTCCTTTTTTGAACCTCCACCCTGCCATCCCCACACACAGAGCCACAGACCCACGGAGCTGGCAGGTAGGTGCCATATCAGAAACTCCAGACTTCTGGCCAAGATGGAGGCATAGGTGGACACACTGTGCCTCCTCTCACAACCAAAATTAAGGACAAAAAATATTTAGAAACAAGAAAACAACCAGAACTCATAGAAAATTGAACTGTACGGAAGTCCAACAACCATTCATCCAGACTGGTAAGAGGGGCGGAGTCGCAGCAGGAAAAAGTGGAGGTGCGGACCTGGGAACACAGGCAGCAGTGGCTGGCAGTTCCCAGGTGCACAGGTGGCAGCTGGCGGACTCTGGGCCCACAGGCGGCAGCTGGCAGACCCAGTGAGGCTGCACAAGGTGGCTGGCTGACCAGGTGGTCACACATTCCCACACGCAGACAATCCTGGCTAAGGGTAAGCAGCGGAAGGGACTGAAATCCAGGAGAGAGCAGAGCAGGCGCCATTGTGCCCTCTCAGACCACGCCCCCACAAATAGCGTCACAACTCAGCAACTGGGCTGCCCCGCACAGGGGAACACTTAAGGTTCCACCCCTCACTACGTAACAGCTGCGACCAGACCAAAAAAACCAAAACCAAATCCAAACAACAACAACAACAACAAAACCACCAAAAATGGCTCAAACTGGAGAACAAATGAAAGCCCCAGAGCCAGGTGATCAGGATGCTCACAGAATTGGTTGATTTTTCTCACAAATTAGATGAAAAAATGCAGACTACAATACGTGAAATGAAGGAAGACACATGGGGAACCAATAGAGATGGGAGGAAAACTGGGACTCAAATCAATGAAGTGGACCAGAAGGAAGAAACAAACAGCCAAACAGAAAACAAGGAAGAAACAAGAATTCAAAAAAATGAGGAGAGGCTTAGGAACCTCGGGGACATTGTTAAATGTCCTAACATCCGAATTATAGGGGCACCAGAAGGGGAAGAAGAAGAGCAACAAGTGGAAAACTTATTTGAACAAATAATAAAGGAGAACTTCCCCAATCTGGCAAAGGAAATAGACTACCAGGACGTCCAGGAAGCTCAGAGAGTCCCAAAGAAGTTGGACCCAAGGAGGAACACACCAAGGCACATCGTAATTACGTTAGCCAAGATTCAAATGAAGGAGAGAATTCTAGAAGCAGCAAGGGATAAGGGGACAGTCACCTACAGAGGAGTTCCCATCAGACTGTCAGCTGATTTCTCCAAAGAGACCTTCCAGGCAAGAAGGGGCTGGAAAGAAATATTTGAAGTCTTGAAAGGCAGGGACCTATATCCAAAATTGCTCTATCCATCAAAGCTGTCATTTAGAATGGAAGGGAAGATAAAGTGCTTCTCAGATAAGGTCAAGTTCAAGGAGTTCATTATCACCAAGCCCTTATTTTATGAAACATTAAAGGGACTTATCTAAGAAAAAGAAGATAAAAATATGACAGTGAAAAGACAGCAAACTCACAATTAATAACAACCACACCTAAAACAAAAGCAGACTAAGCAAACAACTAGAACAGGAACAGAACCACAGAAATGGAGATCACATGGAAGGTTAGCAACAGGGGACTGGGAGGAGGAGGGATGGAGGAAAGGTACAGAGAATAAGTAGCATAGACAGTAGGTAGAAAACAGACAGGGGGAGGGCAAGAATTGTGTGGGAAATGTAGAAGCTAAAGAACTTATGACACATGGACATGAACTAAAGAGGGGAATGTGGGTCGGAGGGGGTGTGTAGGGTGGAAGGGAATGATGGGGGGGAATTGGACAACTGTAATAGTATAACCAATAAAATATATTAAAAAAAAAGAAAAGAAACTTCATCAACTTGGCTGACACTGTTTGCTGTGCCCTGGAGATCCCCTGAGACTCCATCCCATGCACTTTATAGGCCCACTCAAGTTGTTAATCATGACTTTTTTGTATGAATGGCTGGTCTTGGCTCATGCTTTACAATTTCCAAAATCTTCTCAAACAAACAACAGCTGACCTCAGTGAGGCCTCAGCCCCCATACCTCTTGCTAAGTGGCTCCAGGCATGGTCGTAGCAGCAGCCAGCCTAGATTCACAGCTTAGCTTTGCCTGGGAATCTCCAAGCCCAGCACAAGTAGCACCCATCTTAGATTGCTTTATAGCTCATGCAGGTTGGTTCTGGGGTAGAACACAGATGGGGGCTGACTTTGGCATGAACCACCTGGGAAACCCTAGAGCCTGTGCACCCAGTGGATAGCTACAGACCATGTTGGAGCACCACAACCTTGCCCCTGCACAGCTGATCCTCCATGGAGGGTGAAGGTTGATGGTGAGTGGTCACAGCCAGTCCTCACAGCTGACTGGCCTAGGTAAATCTCTCCCATTGATCTTTCAACAGCAATCAAGGCTCAGCTACAACAGGAGGGTGTACTCAACCCACAAAAAGGGTGTTCCTTGAGTACCCAGCTTGGGTAGTAGGGGAGGCTGTGCCACTGGACCCTACAGGACACCTACTACATTAGGTCATGCTACCAAAACAGGGAGTCATAGCTGCTCTACCTAATACATAAACACAAACACAAGGAGGCTGCCAAAGTGAGGAGACAAAGAAAGATAGCCTAAATGAAGGAACAGATTAAAACTCCAGAAAAAGAACTAAACAAAACAGAAATAAGCAATCTATCAGATGCAGAGTTCAAAACACTGGTTTTAAGGATGCTCAAGGAACTTAGTGAGAACCTCAGAAGCATAAAAAAGACCCAGTCACAAATAAAGGATACACTAATTGAAATAAAGAACAATTTACAGGGAAATAGCAGTAGAGTAGATGAAGCTGAGAATCATATCAATGATTTGGAACAAAAGGAAGCAAAAAACAACCAATCAGAACAACAAGAAAAAAAAGAATACAAAAAAAGAGGATAGTGTAAGCATCCTCTGGGACAACTTCAAGTGTTCTAACATTTGCATTATAGAGGTAACAGAAGGAGATAAGAAAGAGCAAGAAATTGGAAATCCATTTGAAAGAATAATGAAAGAAAACTTCCCTAATTTCATGAAGGAAATAGACAGGCAAGCCCAGGAAGCACAGAGAGTCCCAAATGAGATAAGTGAAAAGAGGCCCACTCCAAGGCACATGATACTTAAAATGCCAAATGTTAAATATAAAGAGGCAATCTTAAAAGAAGCAAGAGAAAAGCAGTTAGTTACCTACAGGGGAGTTTCCATAAGACTGTCAGCTGATTTCTCAAAAGAAACTTTGCAGGCTAGAAGGGATTGGCAAGAAATATACAAAGTCATGGAAAGTGGAGACCTACAGCCAAGAATGCTATACACAGCAAAGTTATCATTTAGAACCAAAGGGCAGATAAAGAGCTTCCCAGACAAGAAAAAACTAAAGGAGTTCAAATAGGTAGTTACAGAATAGCCATGGGGATGCAAAGTACAGTATAAGAAATGGGATAGCCAAAGAACTTATATGCATGACTCATGGATGTAAACAATGGTGTGGGGATTGCCTGAGGGAATGGGGGTGCTTGATGGAGGGTGGTAAAGTGGGAAAAGTGGAACAACTGTAGTAACGTAATCAGTAAAATGTCATTAAAAATAAAAAATAAGAAAAAAGGCATAATTATGAGAAGTAAAACATGAAAGTCTTAGTATTCATAGGCAATATGATGGTATATGTTGGAAATCCAAGAGAATCTACAAACAAACTCAGAATTTACATGTGAATTTAAAGAAAGTTCAAGTTCTATATGTTTTTGTATTTCTCTATACCAGTAACAAATACATTAAAACATCATATATAATAGCATAAAAACGTGTCAAACAATAAAGCTTTTTTAAAAAATACAGAATATCTTTATGACCTTAAAGTAAGCAGAGGCATGAAAAGCAACAACTATAAGAGAATGTAATTGAGAAGATTGGTTATATTAAAACTTGAAACTTCTGTTCATGAAACAGTGTTAGGAAAGTGAAAACATACAAAAGTGGTAAAAGATATGCACAATATATAAAGATAACAGACTCTTACACAGACTATACGAAGATCTCCTCCAAACCAAGAAGAGAAATTCAGACAACTCAATAGAAAAATGGGTAAAATACTTGAAAAGACATTAATAGAAGATATATCTAAATATTTAATAAACATATGAAAAGATGCTTGACTTCATTAGCCATTGTGGAAAATGCACCTTGAGCCATAATGAGATATATACTACATATTCACCAGAACAGTTAAAGTGAAAAAGGAAGTTCGAGCGTTAGGAAGATGTGAAACAACCAGTACTTTCATTCACTGCTGGTAGAAGTATAATTTGTGACGACCACTTTAGAAAAATCATTTGGCAATATCAACTGTAGGTGAAGAGATATATCAATTCTACTCTTAGCTTAGAAATGCATATGTGTTCACCTAAAGATATGTTAAAATATTCCTTAGCAGCACTATTTATAACAGCTTCAAGCTTGAAACTGCACATTAATTATTGAATGGATAAATAGATGAAACACTATATGGTGATAAGAATAAATTATCAGTAACCAGACAAACAACATGGACAAATTTCACAAAAATAGTATTGCCCAAAAGAAGTCAGATACAAAAGAGTACATATGGGGTGGGGATTTATTTATAAGAAATTGTGTATTTATTCTTACATATTTAAATTTCAGTCACCTTCAAAGTACTCTTCATTTGATGTAATACATGTATCAAGATGTTTTTCCACTGCTCAAAACGGTTTTTGAACTCATCAATTTTGATGTCTTTTAGTGTTTCTGCCATTTTTTGTTTCACTTCTTCCACATTGGCAAAACCTTTCCCTTTGACGACTTTTTTCATGGTGGGGTGGAAGTCACTTGGGGTGGCATCAGGTGAATAAGAAGCATGGGCCATTTATTAACAACCACACCTAAAACAAAAACAAAAACAAACTAAGCAAACAACTAGAACAGGAGCAGAACCACAGAAATGGAGATCATATGGAGGGTTAGCAACAGGGGCGTGGGAGGAAAAGAGGGGGAAAAGGTACAGAGAATAAGTAGCCTAGACGGTGGGTAGAAAATCGACAGGGGGAGGGTAAGAATAGTGTGGGAAATATAGAAGCCAAGGAACTTATATGTATGACACATGGACATGAACTAAAGGGGGGAATGTGGGTGGGAGGGGGTGTGCAGGGTGGAGGGGTGTGAAGGGGAAAATGGGACAACTGTAATAGCATAATCAATAAAATATTTTAAAAAAAGAAGCATGGGGCATGGGGGTCATGCAGTTGTTGGTCCAAAACTGCCGAGCACTTAGTGCAGTGTGGGCAGGTGAGCTCGTAAATCACCCATCACGAAATGGGCAAACGCACTGAAAGAGTCTTCAAAAAAATTCACTGAAGCCGATCGAAGCCTCTCACTACAACACCTGCTAGTACTAATACAGACAGGTTCCTAGAACACTCACCTAGTGGGGGAAGCCTGTACTACAAGGGGTCTGCCCTTCAGAAGATAATTCCAGTTGTTTGGTGGGGGGGTTCCCTCTTGTATATGGTAGCATCTAAGATGGACCTCGATCCTTTCTGGTCTTCAGTCTCTTGTTTAAAATCCTTCCCTTGAATATGGACAAGATCTAGTGACTCACTTAAAATGAATATTACAAAAGTGAAAAAATGTAAATTCTGAGATTAGGTTGCAAAAAGGTTCTGAATTCCATCTTGGGTTCTCTCGCTTTCTCTTTCTTATTTTCTCAGTGAGAAAAGCCTGTTGCCATATTGTGAGTTGCCTAATGGAGAGGCTCATGTGGCAAGGAGCTAAGGAAGACCTCAGTCTAACAACCTGCAAGGATTTGAGTCCCATCAACGATCTGCCATCTGGATATTGATCTTCCCCGAGCTGAGTCTTCAGAGGAGGCCAAAGTCAGAGCTGACATCCTGACTGCAAATTCATGAGAGACCTTGAACCAGAGCTGCCCACCTAAGCCATTTGTGGATTCCTGACCAACAGAAAGTAAAATAATCAATGTTTGTTGTTTTAAGATGTGAAATTTTGAGATAATTTGTTATGGAAAAATAGATAACTAATATACTATCGGATTCCATTTGATAGGCAAATACAAAAGCAGGCAAAACTAGTCAGGATGGTAGTTACCCTTAACAAGGGTTAATGACTAGAAGGGAGAATGAATGAGTAGGGCTCCTCGGAGGTTGATTAAGTTTTACTTATTGATTTGGGTGTTAGATACATGGGTGTGTTCAGTTTGCAAAAATTTACCAAGATTTATAATTAAGATAGGTCCATTTTTCAGTATGTACTTGGATGATTAATTTTATGTCTCAACTTGACTCAGCCACAGAGTGCTGGGATATTTGGTGAAACATGATTTCCAAGTATGTGTATGTTTCTGAATGAGATTAACATTTCTATCAGGAGACAGAGTAAAGCAGATTGCCCTCCCTAACAGGGGTAGACCTTATCAATCTGTCGATAGCCTGGATAGAATAAAAAGCTGAGTAAGAAAGAATTCCTTCCCTTTGCCTGACTCTCTTCAAACTGGGACATTAGTCTTCTGCCTTCCAACTGTGACTTAGACTGGAACTATACCATTGACTCTCCAGCATCTGGACATCTCAACATCTATAATTGTATAAGCCAGTTTCTTATGATGAAGCTCTCTCTCTTCTCTCTCTCACATCCTATTGGTCTGTTTTTCTGCAGATTTCCTGACTTACTGTATTCAATATGTTATACTTTAGTAATACATTTATTAAACTAATTAATACAAAAATAAGTGAATGGAAGTTTTATCAGCAACCAAGATTCATTAAAAAATAATAATAAAATGGAGCCCTGGCTGGTGTGGCTCCGTTGGTTGGAGCTTCATCCTGTAACTGAAATCCTGTGTGTTGATCCCCAGCCAGGGCACATACCTAGGTTGTGGATTCCATCTTCATTCAGGTGCATACAGGAGGCAACGAATCGATGTTTCCCTCTCTCCTTCCTCTCTGCCTCCCACTTTTCTCTCTAAAAGTAATGAATGAATGTCCCTGAGTGAGAATAAATAAATAAACAAATAAATGAATAAATTGAAATTCTAGTCTGTAGTTAGGAACACAATAGATGGGGTTAACAGTAAAATGACACTGAAGAGAGGTCAGTAAAGTGGAAGACAGATGGATCTAAAGCAGAATGGAGACAAAAGAGGGTTAATGAACTAGAAGATAGGTCTACACTGAACCAAACGTGCAAAAATAGAGAAATAATGTAAAAGACAAGTGAAAAATGCTTAACATCATATGACTGGGATCCAGAACAAGAGGAAAGGGAGCATGAATCCCAAGTGGGAAGTAAACAAAGAAAGTCACACCTCAGACCTGACTGGTGTGGCTCAATCGGTTGGGTGTCCTGCAAAATGAAAAGTCACCAGTCGGATTCCTGGTCAGGGCATGTGCCTGGGTTGCAGTGCCGTTCCAGATTAGGGGCATGTGCAAGAAGAAGCTGATTGGTGTTTCTGTCTCACCTTGATGTTTCTCTCCCTCTCTTTTTCTAAAAATATATAAATAAAATCTTAAAAAAAGAAAAAGAAAGCCACACCTCAGCACATCATAGTCAAGATTCTAAAAATTTAAAACAAAGAGAAAATTTTAAAGTATCTAGAGAAAAAACACATTATCTTCTAAAGGAAAAAGAAAATTGACAGATGAGCTTTTGATAGAAAGGATGAAAGCCAGAAGAAAATGAAGTAGTTTGAATGCACTGAAAGAAAATTGCCAACCTAGAATTCCACAGCTAGTGAAAATCTGCTTCAGACATGCATGTGAAATAAAGAAATGTTTTAGACAAACAATAGCAGAGAATTAGTTGTTCTCTGTTATTCACCACTCTAGAAGAAATACTAAAGAAATTCTTCATGCATGAGAAAATTCCAGAGTTAAAGGTGGAAACTCAGGAAGGATTAAAGAGTGGCAAAAAGAGGAAATGTTTTTTATAGATCTAAGTGAATACTGACTGCATAAAACAAAAGTAATTATGACTTGTGAGTTTTATATATGCATAGAATCAAAATATATAACAATAACACAAAAGATGAAAGGGGGTTTTACCAGAGCAGACCCTGAAACAAAGGTCTGAGTTCAAACAACTTATTTGGTAAGTTAACCCAGGTAGTATGAGCATGGGGCTGGGAAAGTGAGGTAGGGAAGGGAAGAGAAACAATGAAGCGTAACTCAGCAAATCATCACTACGGGTAATTGGAGCTTAATCCTGCTTATAAACTCTAGGATGAAAGAATATGCACCTCAGAGTTAATCCTACCTCAGGCACAAAGAAGCTGAGAGATTTATCCACCAACTCTGGTCAGCAATTAATTGATTGACAACTGCTGCAAGGAGGTTTCAATTTTCCAGTACTTCCAGCCTGTTTGGCACTCATCAGCCAAAGATGCCCTCAGTCCAAGTTGAGTCACAGATGCTGGGAGCTGTCAATTGAGTCAAAGTGCATGGAAATGGGAAGTGACAACAGGGTTTAGGTAGAAAACATCTACTTCAGGAAAAAATGGAGTTTAGAAATCCAAAATTTATTTTTTATCATCTAGGAAGAAATAAATGCACTATTTTTTAAAGACTCCAATAAATAGAATATGCACATTGTAATCTCCAGATTTTAAAAAGTAAAATAATATGTATTTGACAAGTTAAGAGAGAGGAAAAAGGATTATTAAAAATGACTAATCAAAAGAAGGTAAAAAAATTTTAAATGAACATAGAAGAATTAAATGAATGGAAAACAAATACTAAAATGGTAGATTTTAATCTCAATGTGTCACTAGTTACATAAGTATAAAAGGATTCCATTCAAAGACAAAGATGTCAGATTGAATAATAAAACACAATCCAATTAAATGCTGCTTACAAGAGTCATGCTTTTAATACAAAGATTTATTAATATTAGATAAAATAGAAATTAAAATAAGAAGTGTTACTAGGGCTAAAGGAGGGATAATGAATCACCAAGAATGTATGACAATTTAAATATGTATGCATCTACTAACATAGCCTCAATATTTATAAAGCAAATGGTCAGAACTAAAAGGAAAACAGACAAAGTCACATTGGTAGAGAGAAATTTTTAGCACATCTCTCTCAGTAACTGATAAGACACACAGAGCCAATAAGGATATATAAGAGGTAAACAACAAGATGAACAAACTTAACCTAATTAAACATAAAATATGGCTTCCAACATCTGAAGAATACACATGCTTTTCAAGAATACACATGCTTTTATTGTACCATTCACCAAAATTGGCCATATCTTGGGCCATAATGCAAGAATGAACAAATTTTAAAGAACTGAAATCATAGGAAATTTGTTTTCTTATGGAATTAAGCTAGAAATCAATAATAAAAAATAACCAGAAAAATCTCTGAATGTTGGAAATTAAGAAACACTTTAAAAAATCTAATGAGTCAAAAAAGTAATTGCAACAAATTTGGAAAATATTTTGAACTGAATGATAATACAAATATGATATAATGAAGTTATTGAGTGCAGATAAAAACACTTTTTATAGTCTTAAATGTTTATAGTAGAAAAGAAGGCTGAAAATCAATGATACAAGTATCCATTTCAAGTGCAAGAAAAATAGTAAATGAACCAAAAACAGTAGAAGGAAAGAAATAATGAAGATTAGACTAGAAACCAATGAAGTTAAAAACAAATGTATACTTAAAAAACAAAGACAAAAATTAGTTCTTTGAAAAGAATATTGAAATCCATAAACTCCTGTCATGCCAGATCAAGAAAAGAGAGACAAGAACAAATTACCAGCATGCAATTGACAAAGAGAATATCACAGCTGATCTTCAGACATTAAAAAAGATATGATAAACAATGAATTTTTATGCCAATAAATTTGGAAATTTAAATGCAATGTAGAAAAATATCACAACCAACCAAAAATGAAAAAGGAGTACATTTTAAAATCTATTTAATAAATTGAACCCATGATTAAAAATCTTTCCATAAAGAAAAAAAAAACCCAAGCCCAGATGGCTTTACTAGTGAATTTTACTAGTTTTATAAGGACCAAATAACCTTGATTCCAAAAGTGACAAGGACATTATAAGAAAAGTGTAAGCCAGTCTTTCCCATAAATTTAGGTGTAAAAATTCTAAACAAACTATTATTAAACAAATCCAGCAATATAGAAAACAAATAATATATAATGACCAAGGAATAAAGGGATGGTTTAACCAATTGATATAATTTCATTTAATAACAAAATAAAGGAGAAAATCATGGGATCATATCAAAAGATGCAGAAGAATCATATAATAAGATTCAACACTTATTCATTATAAAAATTCTTAACAAACTATAAATAAATGGAAACTTCCCTTTGTAGGGTATCTACAAATAGAGATTGGTTGCGAGAATATATTGGCTACCACTTCTGTTCAACATTGTACTAGAGGGTCTAGGCAATGTGGTAAGGCAGGAAAAGAAAACAAAGGTATAATTACTGAAGAGAAGAAATAAAACTGTTGTTATTTACAAAGAATGTGATCGTATACATAGGAAACCCAAAGAATCACAAATCAACTGAACTATGCAACAAAGAATTTACAATATTTCACAAACTTAGTTGTTAAAGCAGAGCATGTTTTGAAAGAAGTTCTGTTATCAAACAGCGTCATATGCTGCAGAGAAATCGTTGGTGAAAGGAAGAATCAATCAATGGAGCAAACGTCATTGCGTTATTTTAAGAAATTGTCACAGCTGCCCGGACACTTCAGCAGCCACCGCCCTGATCAGACAGTGGCCCTCAACATGGAGGCACGACCCTCTACCAGCAAAATGATCATGACTAAGGAGACGGGATCACAATTATCTGTGTTCCTATAGAAACTAATTAAATATCTGTTTTACACGGATTTTTACTCAATTTTCAAACACTATTAAAGAGTCCCCCCTCAGCTGCCAAGCAAACATTTGTAACTCATACATTGACAAAATGGGCCAGAAGCTTAGTGTTGTGACCTGTTTTAAAAATAAAGTACCTTGAAAATTAAAAAAATATATATTATGACTTGCTGAAGGTCCAGATGATAGTCACCATTTTTAGCAACACAGTAGTTTTAAGTTAAGGTATATACATTTTTTTAGACATAATGCCACTGCACATTACAGTACAGTATAATAGACTGCAGTATAGTGTAAACATAACTTTAACATGCACTGGGAAACCAAAAATTCATGTGACTCACTTTACTGCCATATTTACTTTATTGATGTGGTCTGGGATCAAACATACAGTATTTCCAAGGTAAGTCTCTACTTAATTTATGATAAAGCTTACAAATGCGGAGCAGTCAGGGAAGAATTGCTTTTTTAATACATGGTGCTAGATCAATTGGATAGCTTCATGGGGGAAAAAATGAATGTTGGCCACGACCTCAGACCATATGGAAGAATGAACTCATGTCATATCAGTACTCTAAATGTGAAAGTTAGAACAGCAATGTCTCTGGAAAAAAAAATAAGACAAGATCTACATTACCATGAAGTAAGCAAAGCTTTCTTAAGTAGATCAGAAAGCATAAAGAAAAAGGCTGACAAACTGGGTTACATTACAATTCGGAACTTCTCTGCTCACAATAGATGCTGTTAAAAGAGTAGAAGTCAAGCCACAGAATGGAGATATTTGCTGACATAGGCCTGACAAAAGACTTATGTATAGAACATGTAAAAAACTCTTATAAATCAAAAAAGATATCCAATATAAAAAAACTGAATTGGTAGTTCACCAAAGAAAATCTCCAAATGGTCAATAAATGTAGAAAATGGCACTCTATTTCGTTAGGTATCAGGGAAATGCAAATTAACAGAATAATAAAATAACACTGCACCTCTCCCCAACTACAATGGCTAAAATTAAAATGTCTGACAGTACCACATATTGGTGAAGATGTGGAGTGGAGTGTGTATCAGTTTGCTTGGGCTGCCATAACAAAGTACCACAGACTAGGTGGCTTAAACAGCAGGAATTTATTTCCTCGTAGTTCTGGAGGTTAGAAATCCAAGTTCAGTGTGTCAGCAGGGTTGGTTTCTTCTGAGGGAACCCTCCTTGGCTTATGGATGGCCTTCTTTCCCCTGTGTCTTCACATGGTCTTCCCTGTGTTTGTGTCTGTGCCCTAATTTCCTTTCTTACAAGGACAGTCATATTGTATTACAGGCCACCCTATAGACCTTATTTATTAATCAACTCTTTAAAGAGTTGATGAACCTATTTCCAAATACAGGCACATTCTGAAGTACTGGGGGTTAGGACCTTAACATATGAATTTTAGGAGGGTACAGTTCAACCCGCAACTTGGAGCTACTGGACCTCTCCCATACTGGGGGTAAACTGAGGTAACTGCTTTGGCAGTATCCATGACAGCTGAAGAGACACACATGCTATGACTTATGGAAGATTCCATTTTGGGGGGTATATGTGACAGAAATGCAGACATGTGCACGTCAAAAGACATGGGAAGAATGTTCATGGAGGCACTTATTTTTTATTTTTATATATATATTTTATTGATTATGCTATTACAGTTGTCCCATTTCTCCCCCATCATTCCCCTCCACCCTACACACCCTCTCCCACCCACATTTCCCCCCTTTAGTTCATGTCCATGGGTCATAAGTTCTTTAGCTTCTACATTTCCCACACAATTCTTGCCCTCCCCTTGTCTATTTTCTACCCACTGTCTATGCTACTTATTCTCTGTACCTTTTCCCCCTCTCTCCTCCTCCCACTCCCCTGTTGCTAACCTTCCATGTGATCTCCATTTCTGTGGTTCTGTTCCTGTTCTAGCTGTTTGCTTAGTTTGCTTTTGTTTTAGTTGTGGTTGTTAATAGCTGTGATTTTGCTGTCTTTTCACTGTCATATTTTTTATCTTCTTTTTCTTAGATAAGTCCCTCTAACATTTCATAGAATAAGGGCTTGATGATGATGAACTCCTTGAACTTGACCTTATCTGAGAAGCACTTTATCTTCCCTTCCATTCTAAATGACAGCTTTGCTGGATAGAGCAATTTTGGATGTAGGTCCTTGACTTTCATGACTTGGAATATTTCTTTCCAGCCCCTTCTTGCCTGGAAGGTCTCTTTGGAGAAATCAGCTGACAGTCTGATGGGAACTCCTCTGTAGGTGACTGTCCCCTTATCCCTTGCTGCTTCTAGAATTCTCTCCTTCATTTGAATCTTAGCTAATGTAATGATGATGTGCCTTGGTGTGTTCCTCCTTGGGTCCAACTTCTTTGGGACTCTCTGAGCTTCCTGGATGACCTGGTAGTCTATTTCCTTTGCCAGATTGGGGAAGTTCTCCTTTATTATTTGTTCCAGTAAGTTTTCCGCTTGTTGCTCTTCTTCTTCCCCTTCTGGGATCCCTATAATTCGGATGTTGGGACATTTAAAGATGTCCTGGAAGTTCCTTAGCCTCTTCTCATTTTTTTGAATTCTTGTTTCTTCCTTGTTTTCTGTTTGGTTGTTTGTTTCTTCTTTCTGGTCCACTCCATTGATTTGAGTCCCAGTTTTCCTCCCATCTCTATTGGTTCCCCATGTGTCTTCCTTCATTTCACGTATTGTAGCCTGCATTTTTTCATCTAATTTGTGAGCAAAATCAACCAATTCTGTGAGCATCCTGATGACCAGTGCTTTGAACTGTGCATCTGATAGGTTGGCTATCTCTTCATGGCTTAGAGAAATTGGCTCTGAAACTTTCATTTGTTCTCCGGTTTGAGCCATTTTTGGTGGTTTTTTTGTTTTGTTTTGGTTTGGTTTTAGTCTGGTCACGGCTATTACGTATTAGGGGTGGAGCCTTAGGTGTTCCTCAGGGCGGGGCAGCCCAGTCGCTGGGTTGTGATGCTATAGGTGGGGGCGGGGTCTGAGAGAGAACAATGGTGCCTGCTCTGCTCTCTCCTGGATTCAATCCCTTCCGCCACTTCCCCTTTGCCTGGACCGTCTGCGTGCGCGAATGTGGGACCACCTGGACAGCCAGCTGCCTTGTGCGGCCTCACTGGGTCTGCACAGTTGCCACCCTGTGCCTGGGGTCCGCCAGCTGCCGCCTGTAGGCCCGGGGACCACCAGCCGCCGCCCGTGCACCTGGAAACTGCCAGCCGTTGCTGCTTGCGTTTCCGGGGCTGCACCTCCACTTTTTCCTGCTGCGACTCCGCCCCTCTTACCAGTCTGGATGAATGGTTGTTGGACTTCTGTACAGTTCAATTTTCTATGAGTTCTGGTTGTTTTCTTGTTTCTAAATATTTGTTGTCCTTAATTTTGGTTGTGAGAGGAGGCACGGTGTGTCCACCTATGCCTCCATCTTGGCCGGAAGTCTCATGGAGGCATTTATAATCGCCTCAAACTAGAAATGACCCAAATATCCACAATGGATAAATGAATAGATAAATTCTGGTATATTCATCCAATATAATTCTTTAAAATAATAGAAACAAACTATCTATTGCTACTCAAAACATAGGTGAATCTCATGAACATTATGTTGAGTGAAAGGAGCCAGATATGAAAGCATACATTCTATAGAATTGCATTTACACCAAGTTCAAAAATAGGCAAAACTACTCCGTGGTGTTCAAGGAGGAAGTAAATAGTGACTGAGGGTCGGGAACACGAGGGGGCTTCTGTTCCTTGATCTGGAGGCTCACCTTGTGCAATTTCATTGAGTTGTACACTTAGAATTTATGCAATTTTTCTCAGTATATCAGTCCATTAAAAAAAGCAAAGCACCTAAATCCAGCCTGATACTACTCTGCAACTGATTCTAGAAAAAAACACCTGTGTCAGGACAATTGCAATGTTCCAGTTCTCAGTCCATGCCAGGTAGAAGGCCCTGAGGTCAAATCAGGGTTGGTACCTCCAAGCTGCTGACAGCATTTGTCATTCATCTTCTTAGCAACAGTTTGGAAAATTTCTCCCAAAAGACTATACTTTGCATAGTTAAAGGAACATTAAATTGACTATTCTTAGATAGAGGAGCTTAGATAAAGGATTACTTTTTATCATGAAATTGAAAAAAGAGAAGCAGGACAGAATATAACTTGCATACACAAGACAAGAAAAGAGCCCAACGAACACCTAGACAGTGTCTTGATCCCAGAGAAATCTAAAACTCATTTATTTTTTATTTTTTATTTTAATTGTTGTTCTTGTACAGTTTCCTGTCTTTTACTCCCATCCCAGCCCACCGCCCCAGCCCTCTCCATCTAAAACTCATTCTGAGCACAGATCCGTCTTGAGGGCGGAGTTTCCTTGTTCCCAACTCATTACTTAGCTGAATCTGGGCAATAGGTGTCCCAAAGCCAGCTGAGTTTGTAGTTACCATTCCCAAACCCCTCTTTGCCTGGATACCATGGAGATGGTAATCAAAGAGCATGTTCCCCTCTTCTTCCTTATCCCAAGGGGCAGAGCTGAGCACTCAGAGCCACAGCTTTGGATTTCTTTAGTTTGATGTCACAGGGAAAAAAGTTAGCCTTGGAACTCTTAACATTTGGCATCTGCGTACCTCATGTGATTCTGGGGGAATTCTGTATCAAAACTAGGATTTTTTCCACGACGATCTCAGTTTTATGGATACCCCAGTAATTGTAGGTGAGGATTTCCTCCCACGCTGGTGCCTCTTTGGCCCAGTGCCATGACTCTTTTGCTCTTTCAGGCTAATGAGAGCAAAATCCTGGCAGGTCTCAAGGGAGAGTTTGGAAATAGGTGTGGTGGTTACTAAACCCGTGTACGAGAGAACACGTTCTATTCCCAGGTGTATCCCACTCGCTCTTGTTTGGACATGTTTTGAATCAATAGGCCCCTTTAAAAAATAATTCACCAAGTATATAATTTGGATGGATTTTACTTAAATTTCAAATTTTTAAAAAAAGGTCTTCCTGCAGGAACAAATTGCCTGTTAAGAGAAAGAAACTTACCTTTTCCTTAGTATGTCTGGCTGCTTCTCTGAGCATATATCCTATATATAATCCTTGAAAAGAACGGCAGGGAGGAGGGGAGGAGACCATTCCCAAAAGAATGACTGTGCTTATGCCTACAATAACATGTCCTAAGAAAAAAAATGAACCTGGCCGTTTTCAGAGCAATGAGACACCTGTAGAAAGCCATTCCAGATCATTCTGTTCTCATGGCACATTTCAGGGCTTTGATTTTCTTGATCGGACTCTACAAGTCTTTGCTCCCATGTGGCCTTCTCACTGAGGTCCATGCTGAGCATCCTATTTCAATGTACTTGGTCCCACACCCAGTCCTCCTTAGGCTCCTCTGCTTTCCCTTAGCACCTTTTAACATAGTGTTCAGTTTATCTCTGTTCTTTGTCTCTCAGTGATCTGTCTCCCCTGCTAAAAGGTGACCCCAGGAAGGTGGAGCTCTCCTTCTGGTTTGTTTCCTGGTGCATAGTAAATACCTAAGACTATGCCTTGCACATAGTGAGAACTCAATAAGCCTTGCTGACATTTGAAAATTCACTTCCGCAATTAACCAAGTGCCAAGCTTTTAAATCTTCTTGCCTCAAATTAAACTAGAAACTTTGATTAAAAAGTCTTTGCTGTTAGCCCAAAAGGATATTGTAACATATCCTTTCCAGATATAGGGTCAGGTTGTACTATTCCTTTTCATAATACCATTTAAAACAAATTATTAATAAATGTTAATGTGTGAATAACAAGGTTCAAAAATCTGGAAATTTTATCTTATTTTATGTTTTTTAAAAAATGTATTTATTTATTTTTAAAGAGAGAGGAAGGGAGGGAGAATGGGAGGGAGAGAAACATCTATCGCCTGCTTCTTGCATGTGACCCAGCTGGGGACCAGGCCCACACCCAGGCATGTGGCCTGACTGGGAATTGAACTGGTGACCTTTGGCTTTGTGGGACAATGCTCAACCCACTAAGCCATGCCAGTCAGGGCATACAAAATCTGGAAATTTAAAAAATTGTGTATGTAATACATATATACTCTATGACATAAAGCAAATTTGGAGTTAATCAAAGATTCTTTAATGACAAACTTAAAAGACACAAAACATTTGTTTTTAATCATGGCATGAAGTGTCTGAGGAACACCATATGAAAAAGTTCATGTCCGATTGTAATTGTTAAAACTGTGTTTTGGATGCCTGGTAGGCACCAGGTACTTTCCTGCATTGCCTCTAATTTTTCCAACAGCCCTTTAAGGTAGGTATTTTTATCGACATCCATAGATGAGGAAACTGAGGCCCAGGAAGGAGAAATAACTGGCTCAAGGTCATACAGATCTCAGATGAGAATGGGGGTTTGCTCAGTCCCAGGATTTGTCCCCAGACACTGTGCTCATTCTCCAGAAAATAGTGCAATGCAATTTGATGTGATATTCACATATGTCATTGGTTTCATATTCTTAGTCAACACATATGTTTTGAGTAATTGTTATGTTCATAGCACTGTGCTGGCTTCCTTGGAGATCACTGCAAGAAGCTTGCCATCTCTCTGGGAGGTACTCATGAGCCGTGGGGGCAGACTATGTGATAGGACAAGTCAGTGGGATCCAGTAAGGGTGTGGGAGTTCTGAAGAGAAAAGCCCTCATGGGCCAGGCTCCTGGAGCCTGATCACAGGGGCTCCTTTGCTTTCTTGTCCAGGAAGGGGCCCCTGATTGGGTTTGGTTGCCCAGCTTTTATCTCTCCCCCAGTGGCACCTCAGTCCTCACGAGAATCGACTTTCCCCGACTATATGGCCTCAGCACAGAGGTAGCCCCAGGTTGTTGCCTCCCACTGCCCCTCCCCCACCTTCTGTGACCACTAAGGAGGCGAATCCTTCTCTTTTTTTTTTAAATATATTTTATTGATTATGCTATTACAGTTGTCCCATTTCTCCCCCATTATTCCCCCCACCCTGCACACCCTCTCCCACCCACATTCCCCCCTTTAGTTCATGTCCTTGTGTCATAAGTTCTTTAGCTTCTACATTTCCCATACTATTCTTACCCTGCCCCTGTCTATTTTCTACCTACTATCTATGCTACTCATTCTCTGTACCTTCCCCCCCCTCCTCCTCCCACGCCCCTGTTGCTAACCCTCCATATGATCTCCATTTCTGTGGTTCTGTTCCTGTTCTGTTTGCTTAGTTTGCTTTTGTTTTAGGTGTGGTTCTTAATAGCTGTGAGTTTGCTGTCTTTTCACTGTCATATTTTTTATCTTCTTTTTCTTAGGTAAGTCCCTTTAACATTTCATATAATAAGAGCTTGGTGATGATGAACTCCTTGAACTTGACCTTATCTGAGAAGCGCTTTATCTTTCCTTCCATTCTAAATGACAGCTTTGCTGGAAAGAGCAGTTTTGGATGTAGGTCCCTGCTTTTCAAGATTTCAAATATTTCTTTCCAGCCCCTTCTTGCCTGTAAGGTCTCTTTTGAGAAATCAGCTGACAGTCTGATGGGAACTCCTTTGTACATGACTGTCCCCTTATCCCTTGCTGCTTCTAGAATTCTCTCCTTCATTTTAATCTTGGCTAATGTAATTAGCCAAGTGTGCTTTGATGTGTTCCTCCCTGGGCCCAACTTCTTTGGGACTCTCTGAGCTTCCTGGACGTCCTGGTAGTCTATTTCCTTTGCCAGATTGGGGAAGTTCTCCTTTATTATTTGTTCAAATAAGTTTTCTACTTGTTGCTCTTCTTCCCCTTCTGGGGCCCCTATAATTCGGATGTTGGGACGTTTAACGATGTCCCGGAGGTTCCTAAGCCTCTCCTCATTTATTTGAATTCTTGTTTCTTCCTCGTTTTCTGTTTGGTTGTTAGTTTCTTCCTTCTGGTCCACTCCATTGATTTGAGTCCCAGTTTTCCTTCCATCTCTATCGGTTCCCCATGCGTCTTCCTTCATTTCACGTATTGTAGCCTGCATTTTCTCATCTAATTGTGAGCAAAATCAACCAATTCTGTGAGCATTTTGATGACCAGTGCTTTGAACTGTGCATCTGATAGGTTGGCTATCTCTTCGTTGCTTAGAGGAACTGACTGTGGGGTTTTCATTTTTTCTCCGGTTTGAGCCATTTTTGGTGGGGTTTTTTGTTTTGTTTTGGTTTGGTTTTAGTCTGGTCGCAGCTATTACGTATGAGGGGTGGAGCCTTAGGTGTTCCTCAGGGCGGGGCAGCCCAGTCGCTGGGTTGTGACGCTATAGGTGGGGGCGGGGTCTGAGAGGGAAGAATGGTGCCTGTTCCGCTCTCTTCTGGACTCCGGTCCCTTCCGATGCTTCCCCTTCGCCTGGATTATCTGCGCGCGCACGCGTGCGTGTGGTTACGCAGTGAGGGGTAGAGCCTCAGGCGCTCCCCAGTGTGGGGCAGCTCAGTCGCTGGGTTGTGACGCTGTATGTGGGGGCGGGGTCTGAGAGGGAACAATGGCGCCTGCTCTGCTCTCTCCTGGATTCAGTTCCCTCCGCCACTTCCCCTCTGCCTGGACCGTCTGCGTGCACGAATGTGGGACCCCCTGGTCAGCCAGCCGCCCTGTGCGTCCTCACTGGGTCTGCACAGTTGCCCCCCTGTGCCCGGGGTCCGCCAGCTGCTGCCTGGGCGCCCGAGGACCGCCAGCCGCCGCCCGTGCACCTGGGAACTGCAAGCCGCTGCTACTTGCGTTCCTGGGTCCGCACCGCCACTTTTTCCTACTGCGACTCCGCCCTCTTACCGGTCTGGATGAATGGTTGTTGGACTTCCGTACAGTTCAATTTTCTATGAGTTCTGGTTGTTTTCTTGTTTCTAAATAGTTGTTGTCCTTAATTTTGGTTGTGAGAGGAGGCACGGTGTGTCCACCTATGCCTCCATCTTGGCCGGAAGTCCGAATCCTTCTCTTGGTTGCTGATAGGATGGGAACAGGCATGGGACCCACACTAAGCCAGTCAGGACCCGCTGTCAGGACCTTGGATCTTGAGTGAATGACAGAAAGATGGTGGACCCTCTGCAGATAGCAATGACCGTGGTGAGCAGAGGCTAAACTGAAACAGCCACACCTTGATTGGGCTGCTCCTGGGATGAGGCAATGGCCTGGGTCCCAGTAAGTCTGGAAGAGCTTTCTAGAAACCCCTCTGTAGTTGATACAATCCTAAATTTATTGTCTTGTCTTTACTGGAAAAGTATCTCTTTTCCTTTACTCTTTATCCTGAATTTAACATTGACGGATCTAGTTCATGAAAAATCATTCTATAGATGATCATCGCTGAGTCAGACTATGAAGTCTGCTGTTGGGAAGTTGTCGTTTGCCTACTCTGATGCTCTCTCCACAGGCTGAAGAGTGTGTGCTTCTTAATAAAGCTGAAGAAGTTCAGTGTTTTCTTCAATCCTCTGAAGTTACCTGAAGCTTGATAACCATTCAAGAAGCCAGCAGGTGTCTCCAGGTTGAGCAGGGGTCTGGCTGAGGTGTCAGGATGTGATGCCAGGGCTGCTGGTTTTGCTTTGTGGGATGATGCAGGGAGAGGCTTTCCTATATTTTGGCTCCGAGCAAAAGATCTTATCTGTGAAATCACAGCACTGTGCCTGGTCCTGAAACCATGACAGAATTAAGCCTGGGTTGACCCATTTACTGGGGGAGTGCTCTGAAGCTTCCAGTTGTTTGTTACCTCCCACAGGGTGCTTTGTTAATTCAGAGTCTATTTGCAGAGCACATCTGCCCCTTTAAATTCCCTGCATCCGTAGTTAGTATGCAACTCTAACTTGAATTCATCAAAGCAAATCATTTCAGTTCCTTTTTTTCAGAGTTTTAAACTCTGAAAAAACTCTGACTTTTTTAGTTTAAGTTGTCATGGGAAAATAACTCTTAATAAATCCCTTTAAACATAGAGAATGAGGGCAATTAATGACATTTTAAGCATTATTGAAACATCTTAAAGTTTGTGATTTGTGTTCTATAGGACAAAAGTAATCCTTTTTTCTTTTTCTTTTTTTCTTTTTGGAAGGGTTTTAGTTAATCTCAAGGACAGACACTGGGCACACAGACTGTTCAAGTCTAATTAATTATCTGGTTTTGCCCACAACTGTCACACCTTCAAAACACTGAGACTGTAGCTAATCATCTGAAATTCTCCCACACTGAAATAATTGCACACACCCTTTTGGGCTAGACGGATATATGTATGAGGTGAATTACAAGAAGGGAAGTCGCACACCCAGAGGGAAATCAAGTTTTGTTTGTTTGTTGGTGACTCATCAATGTAGCCATGCACTAAATATTCAATATCTGATGTAAAATAAAACATTTAAAATCCTGATGCAGTACCTTGAAGCAAAAATACATGAGTTGGTTTAACCAACCACACTAGTATTTTCATACTGTAAATTAGACTAGAAATCCCAGAGCTGGGAAAAGCAATGGTGGAAAGATCCCAGGGATGGTATGGCTCAGAAGTCCTTCGGTGAGCAAACCTACTGAGGCTGGGACAGGGGGCTTGTTTCAGAAGGCCGGTCAGCTTCAGCCACCAGAGAGATCTACTCATGCCAAGTGGCATTCACCTGAATTGTTTACTGCATTAGAATGTGCACCCCAAAATGAGCACAGTTATGACTTATACTTGCATTTAATTAAGAAAAAACACTTCATTTTTTCCATGCATTGACACGCTTCAAAAAATAAGATAACAGAAAAATGCTTTACCTGGAAGCCTCTCTTGGAAAAGGTACTTAGGTTACCTTCAGCAAGGCAAAAGATGAAATACGGGAGCCTCACATCAATCATTGTTGAGAGCCAAACCCTTTCTATTTACCTCACACAAGGACATATCACACCAGGTTTTTAAAAATACCGAAGGCCTTATCAGAGTCACAGTGGAGTAGTGGTACGTAGGTCTGGAGTACAAATACAAAAGGAAGTGTTAGAACAAGCTGTGACATGCCACATGCCCATCAGATGCATCTTTTCTTTGGCACAGAAGTTTGGAATTCACTGCTCCTAGGAAAAAAACTGCTTGTCACTCCAAACCCTGGACACTGATTCTGGCAGCCAACTCGGTGATAATCTTCGAGTGTGTCTCAGATGGTTTCTGAAAGGCAAGAGAACCTTCCTTGTGAGAGGTTCAGGTACTGTCACCAATCGTGCACCTTCCAACCCTGTTTTCTATAGGTATCGGCTGTAATCAAGAGCTGCTCCAGTTGGCTGCTTTGGAGGCTGCCCTGTGTGAGGTAAGAGAGAAGGGAACAACTAAAGTAAAGCCTTACTTTACACAAAGGCTGGGCAGTGCAGACCAGAAGAGTGACTTCCACTTGATTATCATTGATAATTCAAGGAAAACCAAGTGTTTGGATTTGAATGTTTGAGACTAACTGGAGTAGTGTCAATTCGTGACTGTCTAGGACTGATCTTCTATTTTCCAGTGCACATGGGGCCAGGCAAACTGAGTTGACAGTGTGCACCCCCTGCTCAGAGGACCCCACCCGCACCAAACCCTTCTGGTGATGGTCCAGGGCGGCAGCTAACTCCACCTCTGAGTTGTTCCACACCTGCCTCCAGACTTTCGCCTTCACCTTTTCAGTGATCAGAAAAAACAATACACACTAAGGAGCCAATTGCTGATGGAAGGTTAATTTGTGGGAGGTCCTCATTATCCTAGAATAAAAAGCAAAAAAAAAAGAAAAAGAAAAAGGAAAATTGAAGTGAATCTACTTAAAATAAGAACCAAAATTTCATAGTAAAATATGATTGGAGCTCTGCCCTGAAAATTAAACAAGCATTATAAAAAGTCAATTTTATACTTCAGAAACTTGGGTTAAAATTGCAATTATGGCCCTGGCTGGTGTAGCTCAGTGGATTGAGTGCGGGCCTGCGAACCGAAGGATCGCGGTTCGATTCCCAGTCAGGGCACATGCCTGGGCTGCAGGCCAGTTCCCGGCAGAGGACATACAAGAGGCAACCGCACATTGATGTTTCTTTCCCTTTCTCCTTCCCTTCCCCTCTAAAGACAAATAAATAAAATCTAAAAAGAAAAAAAAATTGCAATTATGCATAATTCTTAAAATTATCTAAGAATTGAGTTATATGTTGGTGAAGGGGGTTCTGTTTATGGTGTATGGTGATATTCTACAGATTTCCCTCTAGACTGTCACTGTGTGATGATGAAGAGGGCCACTTTATTAATTTCCCCAAGAGTCTTCCCTTGCTATTTAACTCTTTCATATCAGCATCCTTTATCCATTGATTTCCCTTCCTCAGTTATTAACCTGTTTGAAACTATCCACCTCTGCCAATGGCTTTGCTTGTGATACTAGCAGTCAATATGACTTTCACAGACTGTGTGAAATGTGGCCTTTTGTGCCAGTTCACTTCATGGTAGATCTATTGTATATGTATCACACTCCATTGCCAAGAAAAGACTGACCCCTCAAGGTGGTCACATGAAAGGCAAGATGATTCTCCTATTGTGTCAGAAGTTTCATAAGTGAAGGTTGGTTTTAACCATGGGCAATTCACTAACCATGGCCATTCATATTTTCATGTTATGATTACCTTATATTCCCTGAGCACTTTCATAAATATCGGTCTTCAGATTTAAAAAATCCTTTTACTCCCAAGAATGGTATGATTGCCCATTTACTCTTTCCAATTATACAACCTTTAAAACTATAATTTTCTTGAGTAACTAAAGCTTTGACTATAGCCTCAAAATTTAATATATACTGTTCTCATAATTATTTTTCTAAACATAACTGAAACTGCCATTTTACTATATCCAAAATTTATTATACCCAAAAGACATTTTACTGCAGTAATATTGGTTAATGACATTATATAAGTTTTAGGTATACAACATTATAATTTGATATCTGTATACACTAGAGTGTGCTCACCATCAAAGGTCTAGTTTTCATTCCTCACCATATATTTGACTCCCTTTACCTACTTTGCCCTCCCCCCACTCCCATCTAGTAACCACAAATTCATTGTCTGTATCTGTGAGTTTATTTTTGTTTTGTCTGTTTTTGCTTTATATTCCACATGAGTGAAATGATACAGTTTTTGTCATTTTCTGTATGATTTATTTCGCTTGGTATAATATCATCAAGATTCATTCATGTTGCCTCAGATGGCAATGTTTCATCCTTTTTATGGCTGAGCAGTATTTCACTGTGTTGTGTTTGCGTATGTACATCTATCCGTTCATCTATCTATATCACATCTTCTATTTTCATTCATTCATCGATGGATACTTAAGTTGTTTCCGTATTTTGGCTGTTGTAAATAATGTTGCAATGAACATAGGGGTACATATACCTTTTTGAATTATTGTTTTTATATTATTTGGATAAATACCCAGAAGAGGAATTGCTGGATTATATGATATTTCTATTCTTAATTCAAAAGGATTTTTTAAAAACTGTTTTTCTTTTGATTTATAAATTATTTGATTATTTAATTGATCCTTTTTATTTAACATCTAGTTTTATTACATTGTGGACAATAGAAGTTCTACTTTTGGAAATTTATTCACATTTCTTTTATTAACTAATGTAATTATTTGTGTTTCAATATTCCATGGATATTTGAAAAGAAAATCTATACAGTATTGATATATTACATCTATTAAATCACAGTTATGTGTTGCTATTCAGATCTTCCATATCTTTTTAAAATGACATCTTTGTTAAGATATAACTCCCATATCAAAGGACTTCTGGCCAAGATGGAGGCATAGGTACATACACTTTGCCTTCTCGCACAACCAAAACAAGGACAACAACAAATTTAAAAACAAAAAACAATCAGAACATTCAGAAAATTGAATTGTATGGAAGTATGACAACCAAGGAGTTAAAGAAGAAATATTTATACAGACCAGGAAGAGGGGTAGAGGCAGGCAGCTGGGGTGGAGAGGACTCATGGCAAGGCAGTGGCTGGCTGACTGGGCAAGGGAGTAGCTGGTGGAGCGGGAGGTCCCATATTTGCCCGCAGATAACTGAAAGTAACAACAGGGGTGTGAGACAGACTGTGCACCCAGGGTTCCACCTTAGGGAAATAAAACCTCAAATTCTCTGATTGAAAAACCCTGCGGGGGTTGAGGCATCAGGAGAAACTCCTAGCCACACAGGAGAGTTCATTAGAGAGACCCACAGGGTCCTAGAACATACACAAACCCACCCACCCAGGAATCAGCATCAGAAGGGCCAAATTTGCTTGTGGGTAGTGGGGGAAGTGACTGAAAGCCAGTCCAGAGCTGAGCAAGTGGCACTGCTCCTTCTCAGACCCCTTCCCCACAGACAATGCCACAACACAGCAACATAGGTTGCCTCGCCTGGCAAATACCTAAGGCTCCACCCCTTACTATGTAACAGGTGCTCAGAGACAAAAAAAATATGGCCCAAATGAAAGAACAGATCTAAGCTCCAGAAAAAATATAACTAAGTGATGAAGAGATAGCTAACCTATCAGATGCAGAGTTCAAACACTGGTAATCAGACTTCCGGCCAAGATGGAGGCGTAGGTGGACACACTGTCCCTCCATGCACAACCAAGATTAAGGACAACAAAGATTTAGAAACAAGAAAACAATCAGAACTTATAGAAAATTGAACTGTACGGAAGTCCAACAACCATTCATCCAGACCAGTAAGAAGGGTGGAGTCGCGGCAGGAAAGAGTGGAGGTTGGCAGACCCAGGTGCACAGGCAGGAGCAGCTGGCAGACCCCAGGTGAACAGGTGGCAGCTAGCAGACCCCGGGCACAGGGTGGCAACGGTACAGACTCAGTGAGGCCGTGCAAGGCAGCTGGCTGACCAGGTAGTCCCACATTCACGCACAGATAATCCAGGCGAAGGGGAAGTGGCAGAAGGGACTGGAATCTGAGAGAGAGAGGAGCAAGCACCATTGTTCCCTCTCAGACCCTGCCCCCACATACAGTGTCACTACCCAGCAACTGGGCTGCCCCGCCCCGGGGAACACCTAAGGCTACACTCCTCACTATGTAATAGCTGCAACCAGACCAAAAAACAAAAACAAAAACAACAAAAATGGCTCAAATGGGAGAACAGATCAAAGCCCCAGAGCCAATTCATCTAAGGAACCAAGAGACAGCCAACCTATCAGATGCATAGTTCAAAGCCCTGGTGATCAGGATGCTCACAGAACTGGTTGATTTTGCTCACAAATTAGATGAAAAAATGAAGGTTACAATAAGTAAAATGAAGGAAAATGCACAGGGAACCAAGAGATGGGAGGAAAACTGGGACTCAAATCAATGGAGTGGACCAGAAGGAAGAAACAAACAACCAAACAGAAAACAGGGAAGAAACAGGAATTCAAAAAAGTGAGGAAAGGCTTAGGAACCTCTAGGACATCTTTAAACATCCCAACATCTGAATTATAGGGGTACCAGAAGGGGAAGAAGAAGAGCAACAAGTAGAAAACTTATTGGAACAAACAATAAAGGAGAACTTCCCCAATCTGGCAAAGGAAATAGACTTCCAGGAAGTCCAGGAAGCTCAGAGAGTCCCAAAGAAGTTGGACCCAAGGAGGAACACACCAAGGCACATCATCATTACATTAGCCAAGATTCAAATGAAGGAGAAAATTCTAAAAGCAGCAAGGGATAAGGGGACAGTCACCTACAGAGGAGTTCCCATCAGACTGTCAGCTGATTTCTCAAAAGAGAACTTCCAGGAAAGAAGGGGCTGGAAAGAAGTATTCCAAGTCATGAAAGTCAAGGACCTACAATCCAAAATTGCTCTATCCAGCAAAGCTGTCATTTAGAATGGAAGGGAAGATAAAGTGCTTCCCAGACAAGGTCAAGTTGAAGGATTTCATCATCACCAAGCCCTTATTACATGAAATGTTAAAGGGACTTAACAATTTTACCTTAATGTGTCTGTGTATGCATCTATTTTTTTATCATACCTGAAGCTTGTTGAGCTTCTTGTTTATATAAATTGATCATTTTTATTTATAGTAACTTTGGAAATGTTTATCAATTTTTCTTCTTCAAATACTTTTGAGGCTCTTCTCTCTCCTCTATGGTTGTTAATTTCATTATGTGTATTTTAGTGCATATAATGGTGTCTCACATTTTTTTGAGGCTCTTCATTTTTCTTTTTGTACTCTGTACTTCTGATTGGAGAATCTATATTGTTCTATCGTCAGCCTCACTAAATTTACTTCTGCCAACTCAAATCTTCTGTTGAGCCTCTCTAGTGAAGTTTTCATTTTGATTATTGTACTTTTCAACTCCAGAATTTCTATGTGTTGCTTTTTAAGTAATTTTATCTCTTCATAGGTGTTCTTTATTTGATGCAACATTATTATCATACTTTCTAATTCTTTAAGCATGGTTTTCTTTGGGTCATTGAACATATTTTAATAGCTGCTCTGAAGTTTTGTCTGCCATTTCACCATATGGGCCTCTTCAATTTCATGTCCATTAAAATGTTTATCTCTTTGGCCTGTCACAGAATAAGAGGTATAGCAAAGTATCCCATTACTAATGTAGTTTTGTACATTTTCGCCTTATATTTCTAACTTTTGCCTTCATAAATTTTGATGCCTTTATTAGATATATAATGAGTATGGTGTTTTTTCTAGTATGGTGTTATTACATATTGTCAACTACAAATTAGTATTTATAAAACATGAGTCACATATAATAATGATGTAACAAATATCAGAGTATGTACCCATCAAATTAAAAAAAGGACATTATCACTAATATTTTGTACTTTTCATTTTAAAAAATGAATTTGGAGGATGTATACTACCAGATATTAACACAAGGTAGACAAACAGAGAAATGGAACAGAACAGAGAGTCTAGAAATAAATCCACACATACATGGACACTTAATTTATGATAAAAGTGACAAATGCAGAATAGTAGATTTGATTGGTACAAACTCATATATTAATAGTATCCCTGTGTTTGTTATATATGTTATAAATATTTTCTCCCAGTTTGTAGCTTATCCTTTAAATTCCCAAAAAGAGTTAAAGTACCCTTTAAACTCCCCAAATATAAACTCCCCCAATTCAAGTTTATAAAAAAATTTCCTCTAATGATTTAAGAAGTTTTTTTTAATAGATCTATCATTCATCTACAACTTATGTTCATGAATACTGTGTGGTAGGCATCTAAAAAACATCAAGTCACATTTATTAACTGATTCTTTGTTTTCCCATACAATTTAAAGGGCCACTTTTTAAAAAATATTCTAAATTCCAACATATAACTATCTCTGCTTTGGAGCTTTCCATTCATGTACACTAGTCTAGTTGTCTAATCTTGGACCAATATCATATTGTTTTAATAGCAGTAACTTAATAGTATATTTTGATTTCCGGAAGGACAACTGTCTTTTCATTATTTTTCCTCAAGCCTGTATTAACTTCAGGGGTAATCTTTAAGGTATTCTGAGTCTAGATGCAATGGTCTAGGGATGCACAGACTGAGGCCAGGTAGAGCATCTATAATAGATCAGATTCTAAAGAAATGTCTTTTGTGCTAGGTTCTGTAGAAACAACCACAAAAAACACACTGGATGGAATTACAATCTCCAGCTTCTACTAGGCCCCATGCTGCTCTGAAATTTTAGTTTCCTAGAGTCATTTCTCTTTTCTAATCATCTGAGTTTCAATTTCACACGTAAACATCTCTGTCAAGCACCATCTCACCATTTACTTTTCAAGGATGAACTTCCCTTCTATTTTACAGAGTAAAAACAAACCATAATATGGAACTTCTTAAGTTTCTGGTGTCAAAGCTACAAACTGGCACCTAAATCCATCCTTTCCTCTTTTCCCATTGTTAAAATGGAAAGAGGGTCCTCTTCTCCCCCTCCCAAGTTCTGTTAAGTGGGATCTGGTCCCATCCCCTTAAGGAAAAGTTCTTTTTGTCCTATCTGTGTTTTTTTAAAAATATATTTTATTGATTATGCTATTACATTTGTCCCATTTCTCCCCCATCATTCCCCTCCACCTTGCACACCCCCTCCCACCCACATTCCCCCCTTTAGTTCATGTCCATGTGTCATAAGTTCTTTAGCTTCTACATTTCCTACACTATTCTTGCCCTCCCCCTGTCTACTTTCTACCCACCGTCTGTGCTACTTATTCTCTGTACCTTTTCCCCCTCTCTACTCCTCCCACTCCTCTGTTGCTAACCCTCCATATGATCTCCATTTCTCTGCTTCTGTTCCTGTTCTAGTTGTTTGCTTTTGTTTTAGGTATGGTTGTTAATATCTGTGAGTTTGCTGTCTTTTTACTGTCATATTTTTTATCTTCTTTTTCTTAGAGAAGTCCCTATAACATTTCATATAATAAGGGATTAGTGATGGTGGACTCCTTTAACCTGACCTTATCTGAGAAGCACTTTATCTTCCCTTCCATTCTAAATGACAGCTTTGCTGGATAGAGTAATCTTGGATGAAGGTCCTTGACTTTCATGACTTGGAATACTTCTTTCCAGCCCCTTCTTGCTTGCAAGGTTTCTTTTGAGAAATCAGCTGATACTCTTATGGGCACTCGTTTGTAGGTAACACTCTCTTTTTCTCTTGCTGCATTTAAGATTCTCTCCTTATCTTTAATCTTGGGTAGCTTAATGATGATGTGCCTTGGTATATTCCTGTTTGGGTCCAATTTCTTTGGGACTCTCTGGGCTTCCTGGACTTCCTAGAAGTCTGTATTCTTTGCCAGACTGGGGAAATTTTCCTTCATTATTTGTTCAAATAAGTTTTCAATTCCTTGCTGTTGCTCTTCTCCTTCTGGCATCCCTATAATTTGGATATTGGGATGTTTCAGGTTGTCCCAGAGATTCCTAAGTCTCTCTTCATTTTTTTGAATTCTTGTTTCTTCATTCTCTTCTGGTTGAATGTTTATTTCTTCCTTTTGTTCCAAATCATTGCTTTGTGTCCTAGTTTCCTTCTTGTTACTGTTGGCTCACTGAATATTTTGCATTATTTCATTTTGGGTAACTTTCATTCATTTTTTCATTTTTCAACCAAGCTCAATCAATTCTTTAAGCATTTTGATTACCATGGCTTTAATTCTCCATCAGATAGGTTGGCTATCTCCTCATCACTTAGCTCTCTTTTCTGAAGTTTTGCTCTGTTCTTTCATTTGGGCTGTATGTCTTTGTCTCAGAGCACCTGTTAAGTTGTAAAGGGGCGGTGGTGTCTTAGGTATTCAACTGGGAAGGGCAACCTGTGGGGGAAGGGCCAGAGAGGGTCAATGAGGCTCACCTGCTCAGCTCTAGCGCACTTTCCAGCAAACTCTTGCGTGAGACTGGGAGTTTCTCCCATTGTGGCAACTCCTGTAGTTCTCAGTCAGCTCTGTCTTAGTTTCCTGTTCAGCCATCCCTGCCCACCTGGTCTGCTGCCTTGCCTTGGGTTCTTACCAGTCTGGGTGCTCTGTTTGACTGTTTCTTTAATTCCTTGGTTGTCAGAGTTCCATGCAGTTTGATTTTCTGGTCTTCTGGTTGATTATTGATTTGAGATTTGTTGTTATCCTCCTTTTGATTTTGTGAGGAAATGAAGGGTTTCTACCTATGCTTCCATCTTGGCCAGAACTCCTTTACTAATATTCTTGACTCTGGTCTTGTTCTCCTTTAATCTGTCTCACCGTAGCAGCCAGGATAATCCTTTTAAGATGCAAATTTGAACGTATTTCCTTCGTTAAGAAGCTTTTGTGATGTTGGGTGGAAGGTGGTGGGTGGTGGTGGAAGAGGGTATAGGAGGGATAAATGGTGATGGGAGAAAATAATATAAAAATTAAAAATTAAAAAAAAGAAGCTTTCATGACTTTTTACTGATCTCAAGATAAGATCCAAACTGCTTGGCAAAATTTTCCCCTTCAGTCTCCTCAATCTCCTCAGCCCTCTCCAACCCTAAACTTGGCTCATATCACACTACTCACTGTCCCTGACTTCCTTACTATGCTTTCACCTGGTTTTTCATCTTGCAGCTTTGCTCAGCTAACTTATACTTATTTTAGTACTCCAGCAAAACAAAGGGATGCCTTTTTTGACCACCACTCCAAAGCGAAATGAAGCACCCCACTTTGTGTTTCTCTTGGCACTGGTATTTATCCGTATTATACGCAGACAATATTACACTATTTATTTCTCTCTGTCTCCAACTATACTGAAAACTCTTGAGAGCAGGAATAGTGTCTCAATCACCATTGAACCCCATGTTAAGCAAAGTGCCCCACATATAGGAGATGGTCTATAGATAAGGAGATGAAGGAATATATAGCTCCTCTGCTAGCTTGAGAGCTCAGAATCATCTGTGACTTTTGTAACTCAAGAAGGCTGTTTGTTTGTTTATTCTGTGGTTAAAAAAGGTACCATTTTAACCATTTTTAAGTATAAGTTCATTAGTATTAAGTATGTTTACACTGCTGTGGAGCAGATCTCTGGAACTTTGTCTTGCAGAATTAGAACTTTATACCCATTAAACAACAGTTCTTTCCTCCCTACCCCCAGTCTCTGGTAACCATCATTCAATTTCCTATATCTATAAATATGACTACTCTAGATACCTCATATAATGAAATTATACAGTATTTGTCCTTTTGCCTGCTTAAGCATTATATCCTCAGGATTCATACATGTAGCATGTTACAGAATTTCTCCCTTTTATAAGGCTGCACAGAATTCAACCATACGTATATACTACATTTTGTTTATCCATTCATTACTGATGGACATTTAGGTTGCTTCCACCCATTGGTGACTTTTTCACGATTTTCTATGGTATTATAATTCTCATTTCCATGAGCTTCTGATTCTACAACACTCAAATACAGTATTACAGATAATATATGCTTTCTAGAAATATGACAGTCTTTATTAAACATAAACTTTTGTTGCTATTAAAAAGTTATTCACATTTTTTTCTTAAAAAATATTGTCATTAAAATGTATGTATTTTGGTATATATTTTACATTATAAATCCTCATTAAAAAATAAACATAAGATTTGGTACATTAATTTTTACAGAAGAATGAATTTGATAAGACTGATAAACATCAGTTTTTAAAATTAGAAGTATAGTATTTTATATAATTTATATTATGTTTTCTTCCAAGCTAATTATGTGTATCATTTAGAAAGAAGGAAGAAACAAGAAATTGATTTTTGGTTTTGTTCTGTTGATATAACAATGTCCAAATAAGAATTTATTTGAACTAAACTGATAACATACCAGGAAACTAGATCTCAAGTGCTCAGGAGAATGACCGTATTATTAAGAAATTATTTTCCTAAAAATTTTATTTTTATTTATTTTCAGAGAGAGGTAAGGGAAAGAGAAAGCTATCAATGTGTGAGAGAAGCATCCATTGACTGTGGACCCAGGCATGTGCCCTGACCAGGAATAAAACTAGCGACCTTTGGTTTGCAGGACAAGGCTCAACCCTCTGAGCCATATGAGTCAGAGCTGAAGGATGACAGCTTTGCAATTCTTTTTACACATTTGGAATTAAGAATGGAACATAAGGAAGATTACAGGAAGGTGAGAGGTGGGGAAATCTTTACGATTGGATTACAGGATAGTGAATAAGATCGAGTGCTCCCTTGTGGGTGGTTAACCTCCAAGAGGTCTGAAAAAAAAAAAATACTCTGGCGTTTCAAAGGTGTGTTAACCTAGATGCACAAGAAGCAGGGAGAGTGTTGAATGAAGACAAACCTTTTATTAAAGTTATACGCCTGGGACCTAACACTTCACCATGACCTGCCCATTTAGGAATTTGTGATCAGATCACCCTGTGAGGTTACTTTCAGGCACTGATTTATTACACAGCCCCTTTTCCTTCCACAGTTCAAACAAGAGACATCACAGAGAAGAACATTTTTAATCAACACCTGAGATCAGGTGGGGTGGATAGAGTTCTGTGCACTAATGATCAAATTATAGTGCAATCCATACAAACAGGCACTCTGTTCCTCAAGGGAGAAGACAAAAGAAAAAAGGGTGGCAAAAAATTCAGTAATAGTCCCAGTCATTATTCTGTCACTTTTGAGGCAATAACCTATGTCAGGCACATCTTTTTCCGTTGATTTTGAAAATTTGGTCACCACCGGTTGAGGGTCATTCAAATGGACATTTACATGAATTCTCTCTTTCTCCCTGTTATTGTAAACAACAGTATAATGTACTTTCTTGCATCTTTGCATGAATATATGATGATCTTAAAATAAATGACTGAAGTAGAATAGGTAGGTCAAAGGGTATGCATAATTCTAGGGTTGTTACCAAACAGCAATTTGGAGTCCTGCTGCCCACCACCATCCTCTAAGCAAAATTCCAGAGGCAAAGGTTTGTTGATAAAGGAAAGGAGTCTATTCGAAAGCTTCACAATTTTGGAATAACAGCTTTCCACAAGAACTAGTCACTTAGGCCTTCAATTAAGACTAAACTCTTTAATTCTTGGTTATAGCTTTAATCACTTTACTCTATCAATTAAGGCTAAACTCTAACACCTGGGTTCTCCTAGCTTTCCCCCTATTAGTTTTTAGCATATTCTGCCATGCATAGTGGGCACTTTTTTGTCCAAATTTTTGAGGGAAAAATAAGGATGTGCATTATACATGGGTATAATGATAACATACCATGGGTATAATAATAAGTATAATAATTCCATGTATAATGCACACAAAAATGTGGGTGCACATTATACACAGTAAAATTTCTATAGGGTTAGTTTACAAACTAAAACAACATAAGATACAAAAACTTATTCAATTTTGGAAGAATGGCAGGCTTCTACCTCAGAGCTTGTACCCTCAAAGAATAAACGTGCCACCCTCTGCCAGGCCAGCCTGATCCTAGGCAGTGTCTGGAGTTCTTCCCATCCAAAATACTGTCTGTTGGGAAAGGCAGGCAGCTGCAGCATGATCATCCGGGGATACTAGAGAAAAAAGAGCCTGTGAGCCAGAGAGCCAGCCCTCTTTTTATTTCTATGTGACCTGGACGCATTCCGCTTCTCAGCCAATCCCATCCTAGACTGCTTATAATTGCCTCTGCAAACTCCTCCTACAGCCCCACCCTACTTCTCCCCAGTGATCTGATCAGATCTCTCTGTATCAGGGTTTTTATTGCAAATTGCCAGCTAAACTTTCAGAAAGGTTTTTACCAAACTGCTCCCCCACTGACCATATATGAAGCAGCAATTTCCTTACTTTCTCACTAACACCATTTATTATTCTTTTTTAATGATTTATAATCATAGACAAAATACAGTATCTCATTGATTTAATTATATTCCTTTAATAATAAGATCTTATTTTTTCATGTCTCAGGCCATTAGTATTTTTTTGCAAATGTTTGTTCACGTCTCTTGGCATATTTAATATGGTGCTCTTCATCTTTTGGTTATTGATTTTTGAGAGTTTCTTTTATGATAAGGATATTCATACTTCATTATATGCTGCAAATATTTTTCCAGTTTCTTATTTGTTACTAATTTTATTTATGGTGTATTTTTATATCCAAAAGCTTCAAATATTTATGCAATCAACTCTAGCAATTGTTGCTTTTGTTTTTTTTGATTTGGAAGTCAAGCTTAAGTAACCTCTGTGTGGCAGACTCCTATCCCATAGGGAAGCAACTTGCTAACAACCTCTATAAGAACCTTGGGGCAGGAATTGGGTGCTAGTGAGGGAAATTTGTCTTACTGTCTTGTGTGCCTGGCGAATCCTACCTCCTGCAGGCCAGGAAGACCAGTGGTGTCTGAGTGGTGCAGGGCGGTGAGCGAGGTACACATGTTCCTTCTGCACAATGGCTGCTTCCACTCCCAACCTCCCAGCAGAAGCTGATCTGACCATGGACCAATGATCAAATTTAGAAAATTAATGTTGGCGCAACACCATTACAAATCTAAAGACCCAAATTATTTTCTTCAGTTATCCTGGCATAGAGAGATCTGATCAGATCCCTGGGGAGAAGTAGGGAGGGGCCATAGGAGGAGGTTGCCTGAGGCAACGATAAACAGTCTAGGGCCGAACTGGCTGAGAAGCTGAATGCCTCCAGAGCGTATGGAATTATGGGCAAGAAGATTTGAAATAAAAGAAGGGCTCTTGGGCAGGTGGGTGTTGGCTCTTTCTGGCTCTCTTTTTCCTCGAGGATGCTTGGATGATTGTGCTGCAGCTGCCTGCCTTTCCCAACAGACCGTATTTTGGATGGGGAGGATCTGGTCACAGTCTAGGATTGGGCTGGCCTGGCAGATGGATGGCAGGTTTATTTTTTGGGTGTTTTTTATTTTTATTTTTTATTCCTTGGGTGTTCTTGAGGGAATAGGCTCTGAGGCAGAAACCTGTCATTCTTCCAAAATTGTTTAGCTTTTGTATATTATGTTGCTTTAGTTTGTTAACTAATCCTATAGAAATAAGATAACTAACAACTAACGGGGGAAAGCTAGGAGAACCCAGGTGTTAGAGTTTAGCCTTAATTGACATGTTTAAGTGATTAAAGCTGTGATTTGATAGGCTTAAGCGACTACTTTTGAATAAAGACCCCTTTCCTTTATGACTAAACCTTTGCCTCTGGAATTTTGCCTAGAGGGTGGTGGTGGGCAGCAGACCCCAATTGCTGTTCCATAACAATCCCACTGGTTTCTTTTTTCAGGTCCAGAGCCCAATCTAACATCCTGAGTTGCTTTTAGTTGTCATGTCACCTCAGTCTCCTCTAATCTGGGACAATGTCTCAGCATTTCTTTGTCTTTTATGACCTAATATTTTTGAAGAGTACTGTCCAGTTATTCCATAGACTGTTACTCAATTTGAGTTTATCTGATATTTTCTTGTGATTAGATTGAGGTTATGCTTTGACAAGAATGCTACAGAAGTCACTTGCCTTTCTCAGTGCATCCATCATACTGGGGCCATGGTGTTGATGTGTCTTATTCCTGCTGATGTTAACTTTGATCACTTGGTTAAGATGGTATCTTCTAGGTTTCTCCACTGTACTAAAGATACTATTTTTTTCCATTGTCATTAGTATCTTGTCAGGAGATACTTTGAGAATATGTAAATATTCTATTTCTCATTATATTTTCATTGATGATTCATACCTGCAACAATTATTACTGCAGTGTTGTCTAAAGGTGATTTGCTATTTCAATCATTCTTTCTACACTTATTAATTGGAATTTGCTGTAAGAAAGAACTTTTTTCTGCTATTTATTTCTTTGTCAAAGAAATACCTATTTCTTTGAACTCATAGATATTTATTTTATTCTGCATATTATCATTCATTACAATTATTTATTTTGTTACTCAGATTGTCCCAGATCTAGCCATTGGGAACTTCAAATGAACTCCCAAGTTCTTTTGATATGCCCTCCATCATTTCATGAGCATTTCTTTACTTCTTGGCACAACATATACAAGATTCTTGTCTTTCCTTGCCAAGTGATGGAATCAACCAGTTCTCTAATGAGCCCTAGTTCCTCTCATTAAAGGGAGAGATTTACAAACCATGCTATGTCTCTAGGTGGAATCATTGCTACTGGCATGGCACTGCACGCATGTCCTTTCAGTGGATAAAGCCATTTATATGTGTTCTCAAACACCTGTACGCACACCCATATTTGTTTCTATATGAATCTGTGTGCATACTACAAATCGTTAATTCATTCCAATAACCTCTGATTCCAGTCCAACACCACAGGGTTCATTCCAGTCTTCCTTTTTCCATATTTGTAACTTCTTTCTCCAACAATGAGAAACTTGCTCTAATTATCTAAATATATTTACCTATTTGCTTAGTCCTAGCATATATGTAAAATAATTTTAGAATTGCTACATACCCCTTTGAAAAATTTAGTAACTAGTACATATTATTTGTATACAGTTCTTCTATTTAGTCTTATCCAATCAAAATAGTATTTTTTACAGTTACTCAAATTAGTTCCTTTCTTTGCTACCGTGTGATTATATTGCTCATTTGTAGTGCAGTCAGGTTCACTGGTTACTATTCACTTTGAGTTTCTCCCACATCCCAGTTGGTGTTAACTATTTATTTCTGAGATGTGTGAAACTTATTATGGTTCTCAGAGTCAGAGCTGTACAAAAAGGTATACTCACAGAAGTATGCCTCTCCCCCTCATCCCTTCTACTCTCTTTCCACTACCCATTCTTTTCACCCAATTCCCATCCACCCCTTGTAGGTAACCAGTCTCATTAGTTTCTGATTTATTTTTCCTGTATTTCTTTTGCATGAAGGATTCCTTGTCCAGTCTTAATGGTAAATGGACAAGTGCAATGGCCAAGGCCTTAAAAGGACATGGTAACAAAAGGTAGAGATTTCTAAAGAATGAAGGTGTGAGTTACTCCATTAGGTTACCTGAGTACTTAGATGTGCTAGCCAATGGTGAGGGGAATCTAAAAGAGTAGTCCAGGAGGCGGGTGATGAGTGTCAGTCAGTGTAGCCCTGAGGCCAGCTGTAGCAGTAGCAGTTGTAGTCCATTCACTAGCTATCTTCTGGCAAATTTCTCCAGGAAAGGAGACCATCCAAAATCTTAGGCTATTCCCAGCTGGGATTAGCATGTTATAAGTAATAAGTGGATTTGAGTAGTGCAAGAGGTGGACTGTAGTGGATGTCATGCTGTACCTCCCAGGTTCCCCATTCAGGAAGGAGACTCCCATTCCCTCACCTGTGTTTTCTAAAGCCTCATAAGTACATGACACAGTAGTATGTACATAAAACAGAACCTTACCTTTCTATGAGATTAGAACAGAGTATAACAGACAAAAAATAGCAAAAAGCACAACAATGTATACCTTAATGTCACATGCATATCACAGAGAAGAAAGAGTAAGGTCAGCAAGAACTTGAATAGTCAGCAAAGGCTGAGAGTTGAGACTTGGCTTGAGGCTTGAGGGGTGGAAAGGAACTGGGTATGAGGAATTGAGAAGGAATGGCTCCCCTAGATGACACACCAGAATTGGTGGGCATTTGTAGCTTTCCTCAATCCTTCTCTACCTCCTTCCCCCATTTCTCTCTGCCTGAGACACAGTCCACTCCCATACCCTGTTCTAGCTTTGGCTTCACTCCACAGTTTAGCTAAGACAAGGCTAGACTTTTTAAAAAGGAAATTCACTGTTTGGACTCTGAAGTTTGCCTAGGCCTTCCCACCTGTGGCCACAGCGACGAGTCTCTTTAACAGTAATAGAACAAATCTCCCATCTTCATCACCAAGTGTTTCTTAGCTAGTGCCTAGGCCACCACCACAATGTACTGCACCATTAATAGCTCCTACCTTCAAAGTCTCTGCAGGATGCTCCACCTTAGCACAGTCTGCTTCAGATTCTTCTTCTCAAAGTTGCTGCCCATATGCCAAGGGGGCTGATTCCTAATGTTTACAGAAACAGAAGTCCTAGAGACATCAGCGTAGTTCTGCATTCACTCCAGTTCCCACCAGGCTGAAGGCACAGGATTGTTTACAAAGGTGGGGGAAACGTCATTCTTCATAAGGACTAGCGTGCTAGTCCCTCCAAATCTCAGCTTTCCCCCAGAAACCTTTGCAAAGAAAAAGAAAAAAAGCCCTGGCTGGTGTGGCTCAGTGGATTGAGTGTCAGCTTGTGAACCAAAGCATCGCTGGTTTGATTCCCAGTCAGGGTACATGCATGGGTTGCGGGCCAGGTCCCTGGTAGGGGTGCACAAGAGGCAACCACGCATTGATGTTTCCCTCTCTTTCTCCCTCCCTTCCCCTCTGTCCAAAAAGAAATAAATAAAATCTTTAAATAATAAACACAAAAAGAGTCTTAAGATGGCAGCGTGGTAGGAGGGAGCAGACCCTATTCCCCCTCTACACACGGGAGAAAAACCGGGCCAATCTATGAAAGACCAGAACAGACAAGGAACAGTAACACAGCATATTGGAGAATAAGGTCGGAAATTGTAGCGGACACTGAAAAACAAGCGGTAAGGAGAGCTCTTCGGAACAATAAGAGCCCAGGGTTCCAGCGCGCGGAGAGCGGGGCGGCTGAGGCCCCAGCCTGGCGGTCCGCCAAGCCTGCCCCAGGGCCCTGGGGAGGGAGCTGGGTCAGCCGCTGAACTGGCTGGGAGATCTCAGGGGCCACCTCGCGACTGTGCCCGAGCAAAAGTGGGTGCCCCGCGAGGGAGCGAAAGTGGGTGCCCCGCACCAGGTCACTGCGCGACTTTGAACCGAGTTTTCGTGGTCGCCGGGGGACTACGAAAACACAGGCGCCCCAACAGAGACAGAGGCGCGGGCGAAGTGAGACAGCTGCACGAAAATAGACACCCTCAGGGGACCGCACACGGTCGCGGGCTAGTGGACACTCATGAAAACATAGGCGCAGGCCGCTGGAGACAGCTGTGGAGCCAGAGGTGCCAGGTCATGGGCGGGTGCTCAAACGTGGACAGCTCAGGCCCAAGGTGGAGGCGCCGGATAGCAGCTGGAACGCAGGCCCCTCTCAGAAGCAAATGCAGGCAGCTGTGCCCGAACACTGAAAGCCTCCCAGGGACAAAGGCAGGTGGCTGTGCACGTCTGGAGAACCTAGCACACACCCATAAACTCGGAGAAGTGCGCACACACCAGGAGGCTCAGATCACACGCTGAAAACCCTGTGGGGAGAGGTGCCCACTAACGCTGGGATACATAGCACAATGAGGACTGAGTTCTGAACACAGAGAAAAGCAATAAGATTACCCCTCGGCCATTGCAGCCAGCAAGACCTGAAAAACCGGCTGGCAAGTTTGAAAACAACAAGAGGGTGATTTTTGTTTTTTGTTTGTTTGTTTGTTTTGTTTTTTCATTTTTTCATTTTATTTTTTTAATATATTTTTATTTTTTTTAAATATTTTGTTGTGCTTTGCTTGTTCTTTTTCTTTCCCCCCTTTGGCTGCTTATATTTGTGTGGGGGTGTCTGTGTGCGTGTCTCTTTTTTGTTTTGCCAGTTTGTTAGTGTCTTTTTGTTTGTAAGCCTGTCTATCTATATGAGTTTTTAACTACTCCTTCTTCATTGTTTATATCTTCTTCTTTACTCCCCAACTCCTTTTGCCTCCCTTGAATTCCTTCTTCTCTTATCCCCTCTTCCTTTCTTTTCAATTTTATCTCTTCTACCTTCCCCTTGTTTCCTCTTTCTTCTTTTTTTCATTTCCCCCCCTCTTCTTTTTGTTAATACCCACGAGTGAAACAAAACAAACAAACAAGCAAGCCTGAAACTGTGGGGAAAACAAAAACAAAAACAAAAACCAGAGTTGGCCCCCAAAAGAGGGTATTCCAGCTGATGAGACAGTGAAAGCGGTGAACAACAGGATATCCGAAGGAGAATCCACCACTGAATCTCACAGATATTCTACCACAGAAGGTCATACCACAAACCCAGGGAGCCAGAACAGATCAATTTAAGAAGCTGAGGCTAACAACAAGAGTCTTACAAACAATGGGAAGACAAAAGAACAATCCCCAAACGAAAGGAAAGGAGGAAGCTCAAGAAAGAATGCTAAATGAAACAGAGGCAACTCAACTATCAGATATCGAGTTCAAAGCAATGGTTGTCAGGAAGCTCAATGAGCTCTCAATGAGCTACCATAAACTACAGGGAAGTTATGATGAACTCACGGCAAACTATATCAACATGAAAAAGGAAATAGAAACTATCAACAAGGGCCAAGAGGAAATGAAGAACACAATCTCTGAACTGAAGAACACAGTAGAAGGAATGAAAAGCAGAATCGATGAAGCAGAAGATCGGATCAGCGAGTTGGAGGACAAAATAGAAAAAAACACTCAGAATGAGCAAGATAAGGAAAAGAGGCTTAGAAAGAATGAAGAGGGTTTAAGAGAAATGCAAGACAACATGAAACAGAATAATATTCATATAATAGGGATACCAGAAGGAGAAGAACAAGAACAAGGGATAGAAAACCTGTTTGAAAAAGTAATGATGGAAAACTTCCCTCATTTGGTGAGAGAAAAAGCCACACAAATCCAGGAAACACAGAGAGTCCCAATCAAGAGGAACCCAAACAGGCCCACTTCAAGACACATCATAATTAAAATGGCAAAATTCCAAGACAAAGAGAGAATCTTAAAAGCAGCAAGGGAGAAAAAGGAAGTAACATACAAGGGGGCCCCAATTAGGTTAGCATCTGACTTCTCAATGGAAACGCTCCAAGCCAGAAGAGAATGGCAAGAAATATTCCAAGCAATGAGAACCAAAGGCCTGCAACCCAGACTACTTTACCCAGCAAGGCTTTCAATCAAGATAGAAGGCCAAATAAGGAGCTTCCCAAACAAAAGAAGTCTAAAAGAATACACCTCTACCAAACCAATGCTGCAAGAGATACTAAAGGGGCTTCTTTAAGGGAAGAAAGGAAAAGACAGAGAGAGAAAGAGAGAGAGGAACACGGGTACGAAAATGGCAATGAATAAATACCTATCAATAATAACCTTAAATGTAAATGGATTAAATGCTCCAATCAAAAGACATAGAATAGCTGAACGGATAAGAAAGCATGACCCACACATATGCTGCCTACAAGAAACCCACCTAAGGACAAAAGACATACACAGGCTCAAAGGGAAGGGCTGGAAACAAATTTTCCAAGCAAATGGTCAGGGAAAAAAAGCTTGGGTAGCAATACTCATATCAGACAAAATAGACTTCAAAAGAAGGGCCATAAGGAGAGACCCAGAAGGTCACTTCATAATACTCAAGGGAAGAATCCACTACGAAGATGTAAATATTGTAAATATATATGCACCCAACGGAGGAGCACCTAAATACATCAAGAAAATTTTAGAGGACTTCAAGAAAGATATAGACAGCAACACAATTATAGTAGGTGATTTTAACACCCCACTCTCAAAAATGGACAGATCTTCCAAACAAAATATCAACAAAGATATTGTGGCATTGAACAACACTCTAGAGGAAATGGACTTAACTGATATATATAGAGCCCTTCATCCCAAAGAAGCTAAATACACTTTCTTTTCAAATGCACATGGAACATTTTCAAAGATAGACCACATGATAGGACACAAATCAAGCCTCAACAAATTCAAGAAAATTGAAATCATACCAAGCATTTTCTCTGACCACAAGGGACTGAAACTAGAAACCAACCCCAAGGAGAAAAACCCAAAACCCTCAAAATCATGGAGATTGAATAGCATGCTATTAAACAATGAATGGGTCAAGAATGAAATTAGGGAGGAAATCAAAAAGTTTCTGGAAACAAACGATAATGAACTCACATCGACCCAAAACTTATGGGACACAGCAAAGGCAGTCCTCAGAGGGAAGCTTATAGCGATACAGGCCTATCTAAAAAAGACAGAAACATCTCAAACAAACAACCTAACCCTTCGCCTACAAGAACTCGAGGAACAACAACAAAGACAGCCCAGAGCAAGTAGAAGGAAAGAAATAACCAAGATAAGAGCAGAATTAAATGACATAGAGACTAAAAGCACAGTCCTAAAGATCAATGAATCCAGGAGTTGGTTCTTTGAAAAGATCAACAAAATCGACAAGCCTTTAAGCAGGCTCATCAAGAAAAAAAGAGAGAGGACTCAAATAAACACAATCAGAAATGAAAGAGGAGATATTACAACCGACACCACAGAAATACAAAGGATTGTAAGAAATTACTATGAAGAACTGTATGCCAAGAAATTTGAAAACCTAGGTGAAATGGACAGGTTTCTAGAAAAATATAACCTTCCAAAACTCAATGAAAAAGACACAGAAAGCCTGAACAGACCAATAACAGCTGGTGAAATTGAATCAGTAATCAAAACACTCCCGACGCACAAAAGCCCTGGACCAGATGGCTTCACAGGAGAATTCTACAAAACATTTAAGGAAGAGCTAACCCCTATTCTCCACAGACTATTCCAAACAATCCAAAAAGATGGAAGACTCCCAAACTCTTTTTATGAAGCCAGCATCATCCTAATCCCAAAACCAGATAAAGACACAACAAAGAAGGAGAACTTCAGGCCAATATCGCTGATGAACATAGATGCTAAAATCCTCAACAAAATATTGGCAAACCGCATCCAACAATACATTAAAAAGATCATACACCACGACCAAGTGGGATTCATCCCAGGGATGCAAGGATGGTTCAACATTCGCAAATCAGTAAATGTAATTCATCACATAAACAAAAGCAAAGACAAAAATCACATGATCATATCAATAGATGCGGAAAAAGCATTTGATAAGGTACAGCACCCATTTATGATTAAAACACTCAGCAAAGTGGGAATAGAGGGAGCATTCCTCAACATAATAAAGGCTATATATGAGAAATCTACAGCCAGCATCATACTCAACGGGCAAAGACTAAATTCCTTTCCACTAAAATCAGGAACAAGACAAGGCTGTCCACTCTCTCCACTTCTATTCAACATAGTATTGGAAGTATTAGCCACAGCAATTAGACAAGAAAAGGAAATAAAAGGCATCCAACTTGGAAAGGAGGAAACAAAACTATCATTGTTTGCAGATGACATGTTAGTATACATAGAAAATCCTATAGTCTCAGCCAAAAAACTGCTCGACCTAATAAATGAATTTAGCCAAACAGCCGGATACAAAGTCAATATCCAGAAATCAAAGGCATTTTTGTATACCAACAATGAAACAACAGAAGCAGAAATCAAGAAAAAAATACCATTTGATATAGCAAAAAGAAAAATAAAATACCTAGGAATTAACCTAACCAAGGAGGTAAAAGACCTGTATGCAGAAAACTACACAACACTGAAGAAGGAAATCAAGGAAGACACAAATAAATGGAAACACATACCGTGTTCATGGATTGGAAGAATTAACATCATCAAAATGTCCATACTTCCCAAAGCAATCTACAGATTCAATGCAATACCTATTAAAGTACCAATGGCATATTTCACAGATATAGAACAAACTCTTCAAAAATTTATATGGAACCATAAACGACCCAGAATAGTGGCAGCAATCTTGAGAAAGAAGAGCAAAGCAGGAGGGATCACAATACCTGATACCAAAATGTATTACAAGGCCATTGTAATCAAAACAGCCTGGTACTGGCATAAAAACAGGCATGTGGACCAGTGGAATAGAATAGAGAGCCCAGAAATAAACCCTAGTCTCTATAGTCAATTAATATTTGACAAAGGGGTCAGCAACATAAAATGGAGTAAAAATAGCCTCTTCAACAAGTGGTGTTGGGAGAACTGGACAGCTTCGTGCAAGAAAATGAAACTCGAGCACCAACTTACACCATACACAAAAATAAATTCAAGGTGGATAAAAGACTTAAACATAAGCCGTAACACCATTAAAGTCCTAGAAGAGAACATAGGCAGGAAAATCTCAGATATTCCACGCAGCAACATTTTTACTGATATGTCCCCTAAAGCAAGGGACATAAAGGAAAGAATAAACAAATGGGATCTCATCAAAATAAAAAGCTTCTGCATGGCCAAGGAAAACAGTATTAAAATAAAAAGAGAACCGACTGTGTGGGAAAACATATTTGCCAATGATATCTCAGATAAGGGTTTAATCTCCAAAATATACAAAGAACTTACACGACTCCACTCTAAGAAGACAAGCAACCCAATTAAAAAATGGGCAAAGGATTTGGGCAGACACCTCTCCAAGGAGGACATACAGAGGATCCAGAGACACATGAAAAGATGCTCGATATCGCTAGCTATCAGAGAGATGCAAATGAAAACCACAATGAGATACCACTTGACACCAGTCAGAATGGCCCTCATAAACAAAGCAACAAACACCAAGTGTTGGAGAGGTTGTGGAGAAAAGCGGACACTAGTGCACTGCTGGTGGGAGTGCAGACTGGTACAACCACTATGGAAAACAGTATGGAATTTTCTAAAAAAACTAAAAATGGATATACCTTTTGACCCAGCAATTCCATTGCTAGGACTATATCCTAAGAACCCTGAAACACCAATCCAAAAGAAACTATGCATCCCTATGTTTATAGCAGCACAATTTACAATAGCCAAATGTTGGAAGCAACCTAGATGCCCATCAGTAAATGAATGGATCAAAAAACTGTGGTACATTTATACAATGGAATTCTATGCAGCAGAAAGAAAGAAGGAGCTCATACCCTATGCAACAGCATGGATGGAACTTGAGAGCATCATGCTAAGCGAAGTAAGCCAGGCAGTGAAACATAAATACCATATGATCTCACCTTTAACAGGAACCTAATCAACAAAACAAACAAACAAGCATAATATAACCAAAGACATGGAAATTGGGAACATGCTGAAAGTCACCAGAGGGCAGAGGGGAGGGAATTTCAGGGGAAAAGGGGAAGGATTTACAGGAACAAGTATAAAGGACACATGGACAAAAACTATGGGGGGTGTGGAAATGGGAGGGAGGTGGGGAGGGCTGGGGTGGTGGGTTCGGGTGAGAATAAAAGACAGAAAACTGTACAAGATCAACAATTAAAATAAAAATTAAAAAAAATAAAATAAACACAAAGAAAAAGAAAACAGACTTCCGACCAAGATGGAGGCGTAGGCAGACACACTGTGCCTCCTCTCACAACCAAAATTAAGGACAACAAATATTTAGAAACAAGAAAACAACCAGAACTCATAGAAAATTGAACTGTACGGAAGTCCAACAACCATTCATCCAGACCGGTAAGAGGGGCGGAGTCGCGGTAGGAAAAAGTGGAGGTGCGGACCCAGGAATGCAAGTAGCAGCTGCTCGCAGTTCCCAGGTGCACGGGCGGTGGCTGGCGGTCCTCAGGCCCACAAGCGGCAGCTGGCGGACCCCGGGCACAGGGGGGCAACTGTGCAGACCCAGTGAGGACGCACAAGGCAGCTAGCTGGCTGACCAGGGGGTCCCACATTCGCGCACGCAGATGGTCCAGGCAGAGGGGAAGTGGTGGAAGGGACCGGAGTCCAGAAGAGAGCGGAACAGGCGCCATTCTTCCCTCTCGGACCCCGCCCCCACCTATAGCGTCACAACCCAGCGACTGGGTTGCCCGCCCTGAGGAACACCTAAGGCTCCACCCCTCATACGTAATAGCTACGACCAGACTAAAACCAAACCAAAACAAAACAAAAAACTCCACCAAAAATGGCTCAAACCGGAGGAAAAATGAAAACCCCGGAGTCAATTCCTCTAAGCAAGGAAGAGATAGCCAACCTATCAGATGCACAGTTCAAAGCACTGGTCATCAAAATGCTCACAGAATTGGTTGATTTTGCTCACAAATTAGATGAGAAAATGCAGGCTACAATACGTGAAATGAAGGAAGACGCATGGGGAACCTATAGAGATGGAAGGAAAACTGGGACTCAAATCAATGGAGTGGACCAGAAGGAAGAAATTAACAACCAAACAGAAAACGAGGAGGAAACAAGAATTCAAAAAAATAAGGAGAGGCTTAGGAACCTCCGGGACATCTTTAAACGTCCCAACATCCGAATTATAGGGGTCCCAGAAGGGGAAGAACAAGAGCAACAAGTAGAAAACTTATTTGAACAAATAATAAAGGAGAACTTCCCCAATCTGGCAAAGGAAATAGACTACCAGGACGTCCAGGAAGCTCAGAGAGTCCCAAAGAAGTCGGGCCCAAGGAGGAACACATCAAGGCACATTGTAATTACATTAGCCAAGATTAAAATGAAGGAGAGAATTCTAGAAGCAGCAAGGGATAAGGGGACAGTCACCTACAAAGGAGTTCCCATCAGACTGTCAGCTGATTTCTCAAAAGAGACCTTGCAGACAAGAAGGGGCTGGAAAGAAATATTTGAAATCTTGAAAAGCAGGGACCTACATCCAAAACTGCTCTTTCCAGCAAAGCTGTCATTTAGAATGGAAGGAAAGATAAAGCGCTTCTCAGATAAGGTCAAGTTGAAGGAGTTCATCATCACCAAGCTCTTATTATATGAAATGTTAAAGGAACTTATCTAAGAAAAAGAAGATAAAAAATATGACAATGAAAAGACAGCAAAATCACAGCTATTAAGAACCACACCTAAAACAAAAGCAAACTAAGCAAACATCTAGAACAGGAACAGAACCACAGAAATGGAGATCATATGGAGGGTTAGCAACAGGGGCATGGGAGAAGGGGGGGGAGGTACAGAGAATGAGTAGCATAGATGGTGGGTAGAAAATAGACAGGGGCAGGGGAAGAATAGTATGGGAAATGTAGAAGCTAAAGAACTTATGACACATGGACATGAACTAAAGGGGGGAATGTGGGTGGGAGAGGGTGTGCAGGGTGGGGGGAATGATGGGGGAGAAACGGGACAACTGTAATAGCATAATCAATAAAATATATAAAAAAAAAAAAAGAAAAGAAAAGAAAAGCAAACAAACTCCCGGGCCTGCGAACCAAAAGATCGCGGTTCGATTCCCAGTCAGGGCACATGCCTGGATTGCCAGGCCAGTTCCCGTCAGGGGACAAACAAGAGGCAACCGTACATTGATGTTTCTCTCCCTCTCTCCTTCCCTTCCCCTCTAAAGATAAATAAATAAAATCTAAAAGAAAAAAAAAACAAACAAACTCCACCTTCCTCTTCCAGTCAAAACCCCAACATTTATGCAAATGATGCTGGTGGCTCCACCCACCAATTCCAAGCAAATCTGAATCCTGGTTTAAGTTCGCAAAGGAACTGAACATTATTATAGAAACCTTCTTAAAAAAATGTAAAAAGAAGAAATAATAACAAAGGCCTAGAAAATTCCTGACTCTAACTCAAGGAATTGTGGCCGACAAGCCCACCCAGGCTGGTGATGCTTCCTTGGCATCCTTCTTATCTGTTGGGCGCAAGTCCCCTACTTCCCCAGCCCCAGCGCCTTGTTCTATAGGACTGCCAGCCCCTGAGACAGTGCCTGGCACAGAGTGGGGCACTGTCCCAAATCATAAACATCTAACGATTGAGACAGATGAAAATAAAAGCGGGAATAAGTAAATGGGACATTCCTGCCTGGGGAACTCATCATTGCCTCATCTCAGCCCTGCAGCGCCCAGTGATTGACCTAGCACATGGACTTTCATGTGAGGATGGGGTTCCTCAAAGATGCCCAAAGAAGCCTCCCTGGGCTTCCACATCATCTCGCAGCCCCAAAGTGGTCTCTCTCCACCTGTTCTTCCCTTTTTATTACTATCCTCCCCTCCGGGAGGAGCCCCTGTAGTCCTGCTCCCTCTCCCTGGCTCCATTTCTCTGCGTGTCTTGGGTTTGCCTGATAGAGACCACAGTTGCCACAGTGGTCAAAGCAGGAAGTAAGGCTCAAGGTTCTTCTGCTGAGTTCAACTTTATCTATTTGGCTAACATCTGGGCTTACTCTGATTTGTTAATGTTTTAGTGTGTTCTTTTTTAAGTTAATGTTAACACTGCAATGTACCTCCAATGTTTTTTTCCTAAATAGACTTTAGATTTTAGAACAATTTTAGGTTTGTAAAATATAGTAAAGATAGTACTGAGATTTCCCATTTACCTGACACCCAGTGTCCCCTATCACTAACATCTTACATTTGTATACTGTATTTGTTAATGAGCCAACATTGCTACATTATCAAATAAATTACAGCCAATACTTTATTGACATTTCCTTAGCTTTTACCCAATGTCCTTTTTCTGTTCCAGGATCCCATGCAGGACACCACATTACATTTAGTTGTTGCAGCCCGTTAGGATTCTTCAGACTATCACACTTCCTCTGCCTTTCCTTGTTTTTGATGACATTCACAGTTTTGAGGAGTACTGGTCAGATATTGTGTAGAATGTCCCTCTATTGGGATTTGGTTTTTTTTCAAGGTTAGACTGTGGTTATGAGTTTTGAGAGGAAGATCAAAGAGGTTAAGTGCAATTTTCATCTCATTATATCAACATGGTTTATGAATATTGATGCTGACCTTGAACACCTGGCTGTAGTAGCGTTTGTCAGGTTTTTCTCCCTTTCATACTCTATTCTTCAGAAAGAAGCCACTATGTGCAGCCCACACTTAAGAGAGTGGGGAATTACATTCCCCCACCTGAGGGTGGAGTGTCTACTTAAATTATTTTGAATTCTTCTGCATGAGAGATTTGTCTTTTCTCTGACATTTATTTACTCAATTATTTATTTATATCAGCATGAACTCACCGATATTTATCTGATACCTTGGTTATAATCCAATACTACATTATTTATTTTGCCACTCACATTGGGACTCACTGGGCACTGGGAGCTCTTTCATTTGGCCCCTGTGACCCTGTCACATATTATTATAGACTGAATATTTGTGTCTGCCCCCCCACCCCCACATTCATATGTTGAAGCCTTAATCCCAAATATTATGGTATTTAAAAAATGGTGACTTTGTTAAGGTTAGATGAGTTCATGAGGCCCTCTTATGATGGGATTAATGCCCTTATGAGAAGAGACACCAGAGAGCTTGCTCTCTCTCTCCTGAAGAGGCCATGGGAGCACACAGTGAATGGCGGCTACCTACAAACCAAGAGAAGAAGCCTGAGAATAAAATCTACCTCACTTGCACTTAATCGCGGACTTGCCAGCATCTAGAACTGTAAGAAATTTCTGTTGTCAGAGTCTACCAGTCTACAATATTTTGTTAAGGCAGCCTGAGCTGAGACATAGACCCTCATTGTTTTGCTTTCTGAGCATAGTTCCTTATTTTATGGCACTGCAAAACGCTCCAGGCTTACCTTGTGCATTTCCTGCCTCAATCCTAGAATCAGCCATTTTCCCCAAGGAGCCCAGTTCCTTTTATTGGAGAATGGTATTAAAAACCAAGAACTGGGTCCTAGGTAGCCAATTCTTTTTGGATAAACAAATTATTTTGTGCCTCCTATGTGCCAGACACTATGTTAGGTTTTTTTTTTTATGTCAGTTTACTTAATCCTCATAACAGCTCTATGAGGTCAACCCTCTGTACAGGAACAGAGGTTTAGTTAGGTTATATGCAAGCCAACATCACCCGGATCTGCCTCCATTGCTCATCATGTTGCCGTGATGAAGATTGGTGTCACATATACCACAAATAAACAAACCAAAAAACAAAACAAAACCCACAAACACCACCATCATTTATCATCTGTCTTATGCTTCATAGATACTGCAGTAATTTGAATTACAATAATTCTGCAACAGGTAATCACTGCTTATTCAGTGGAGTGAAGATATAAGAATAAGACCCTCTTGGGCCCACAAAAGATACAGGCTACCTTTCCTGATCTGCACAGATGCCACATCCCTCTTATGTGCACAGATGACATATACCTATCTTTATATTCACAGACCGTAGACATTTAGTCTTATGAGCACAGATACATACAGCTCTTCTCATGAGTGCAGATGGGCTGTACCTATTTTCGTGTGCTCATATAGCCCACACCTGTCCTTGTGTGCACAGATGTCTTGTACAATACTATTATTATTCTTAAATGCACAGATGGTATGGGATCACAAAATCTGACATGTGGAAAAGTGTTTTATAATGGACATTCACAGTAAGTTTAAACTATGTCAGATCTTTCTCTTTAATGCATAGGACTCATGAAATTTGGTGGTGTCCTAAGACAACCATTTAGCATCGTACCTATTACAATTCTAATAGTGCTTCCAAAGGTAAAACTGGAGGTTTAAGTATTCCCCTCAAGGATGGGAATATCACATGGGAAAGAAGAAATCAGTCAGAAGAGTGACATGGCTAAGGCTCCATCAGAGTGACTACAGTGTGATGTGACATTTAAAATGGAGATTGGATTTGTCTGCTTAGCACCCCCTTTTCTGGGGACTGCCTCAGCCATACCATCCATAGCTGCCATGTTAGTACATCATGACATGCTCCCAGCCATTCAATCATTCCTGGTACGAGCACTTAACCTAGCTGGGCCAATCCCAGAATCTTTGCCTAAGGACTATGTAATAGGAACTAAAAAGAGAGTTAGCCTTTCTTTAGTCACCAAAGCTATGAACTCTGAGGCAATGTGAAGAAAGTTTGTGTGCAGGCAGAAAGAATAATGAAACCAATAGACACACACACATACACAGACAGATGAACATGAAGGCACTTGAGCATTTGAGTTCTTGGTTCTGATATAGCCTGGGTATTTTGTGAAGAGTGCCTTAGAGTCTTTGACCAACTCCTTATTTATGTTAAGTATAGTTAGGGATAGCTTTCAGTTACTTCCAATCAAAAATGCGCTAACCAACACAGAATGACCAACAACCACTGTCATATTACGTGTTGCTGATATACCACAATAAATATCTACTAAGATCCAAACCTGACAGATATCTTAATTATCAAACTTTTATAGATATGTTTCAGATCTCCTGTGAAAGTGGTTAATTTGGTATACTAATTTTTCTGAAATTCATGCAAAATACTTAAGTATTATTATAGATACTTAAGATACACTGGAGATAGTTAGATTTGCATAATAAACTTTTATTGATCTGGCTTTCAAACAAGAGATTTCAAATTACAAAATTTTTCCTCCACTCTATGGAAATAAATGAAATGATAAGGTGTGGCAACTAAGGAAACTATTCTAATATCTTTTGGGATACACTACAAGGTCCATATCAACATCTTCAACATGAAGTGTATTTCAGGTCCTGAATCATCAAAGCAATATTAAGGACAGCTTGACCTTGTTTGGAAGTGCATTTCAGAATACTTTAATTCTAGGTTATAATTTGTTTATAATTCACATTCGAGCATCATGATAATAATAGTTAATACTTTTAATCTCCTACTGTGGAGTAGGCAGGTACTCTTGTAGGGCCTAACATTAACTCCTTTCTTCCTCACAGTAATCCTATTGGGTTGTTATCCCCATTTACAGGTGACAGAAAGGTCAAGTAATTTGTTTTAGGTCATACAACCAGTAAGGGATGAAGCTGTGGACATAACAGGCTGACACTAGAGTCCATATCTTTTAGGTAACTAAGGTAGTTAATCATAGTAGTTGTCAGGTAACTAGCATATTCAATTAACAGGACATCCTATTTCTCAAGTCTTTTGGACAGGATTTTATTGTACTGCCTGTTTACAAATTCTTTGGATTTGTAGAACATGCACAATGTTGGTATCAGTGAAGCAGAGATCTATGCAGGAAATTTTTATGATGGCTTGGGTCCCTGTGACTTGCAAGAAAGCAACATGGTATATATATCTTTCCTCATCCCAGAAACAGAGCTTCCACCAAGTTTTCATCATTTCCCTATGGTGAGAACAAGTCTTTCAGGGGCTTCCCATCTCAGAGTAAAATGAGAAACTGTCTTGGGCCACAGGCCCTGCCTTTTTCACCACTCGCCACTGGCACACTGCACTTTAGCCACTCTGGCCTTAATTTTCTCCCATCACAAAGGCCCTCTGATAAGACTTGCCCTCTGACTGGCACATGCACTTCATCTGTGTCACCTCACCAAATTGTATTAATTTTGTAGGCTTTCCCTAAGCCACAGACCAGGTTTGATTCCCTTCTTAAAACCTCTCACAGAATCTTGTACTTCTTACAGTATGGTAACAGAAAAATTGTTTAATTACTGAATGTCTGTCTTTCTGGCTCTAAGCGTAAACTCCATGTGGGCAGGGACTGTTTATCTTGTTTGTTGCAAAATCCTCACAGCTTAGCACACAGCTGGCACCAAAATAAATAAATAAATAAAATTTAAAAAATTGTAAACTGAGCAGAAAAATTACCAGCCGAAATGGAAATAAACACTCTTGTCTCCTTGGCATTGACTAGACCTGCTGAGTGTGGGAGAAGGCCTGCCCAGGCAGACACAGAGAGAATGTTGGGCCAACTCAGCAGAGTGGCTAGCAAACCAAAGGAGAAATGAATACACCTATGCGATCCTTAAGTGATTAGGAAATGGTCAGGGTAAAATTATGATTCTGTGAGTAACAAAATATAGTCCAACTTTAATAGTGCTAAAATCTTGATCAAAGAATTTTCAACTCAATACTGAGTGCCAAAATGAAAGACACATACTGGTTTTGATGATGTGTCATTCTACCAAGTGTGCTTTTATGGTTATAATTGTTTGCCTTTAATTGCAGCCCTTTTATTTTTATTTATTTTTGCAAATGTTTTATCATCTCTTTCCTGATTCCTCGAAACAGTCTTAAGTGGAGAAGTGTTGGCTTCACCATGGCCTTGGCGATGAAGAAATGTTTCCTCTTTCAAAGACTCTTTCTCCGACGATAAGAATTGCTAAAGAGGAAGCAATCAAACCTATCGTGAATGGTTGTCCTCCACCCAGCATGCGACTTCCTGGTTTCTTAATGCTTTCAGATCCTCCTGTGAGACTTTGATAAACCTGGGTTGCCATTCATTTTCTTTGGAGATCACGTCTCTTAATCTCTTCATCAGGAAGACATCACACTCGTGTAACGTGTGGTGTCGTGATGTCGCTCGTGGAAAGTCACTTCGTTTTTCCCAACAACGAACCATAGTGTTACCAATGTGATATCAACACTAATCCTACACTGGGGCAATTTTGCTTTATTCATTTTCAACAAGTCTGCAGCTGTCTTCACTGCTGTGAGGCCCAACACTGCACTCCAAGCTTCACCCGAGTTCGCGGTGCCCCACCTCCCGGGATGCCAAGTCTGGTAGGTCGTTCTGGGAGACTGTCGCTGTGAGTGGGGAAATCCCCGAGGACGTGGTGGAACCGAAACAGAAGTTGGTGATTTTATCAATCACCTCAGGACACTGTGCTTTCCAAAGACAATGCTGCCTTCACAAAGCTACAATTCTCCAGCTTCCACTGACCCTTTCTCACAGCCGGGACCCACAGCTGGCAGCCGCCGAGTGCTAAGAGCGGAGGGACTGCAGGGGGAGTCCCGAGTGATTCTCTTCTCCCACCACGCCCGCCAGCCCCGCGGCGCCTTGGCTAACGCCACCGCCACGTGCCCGCCTCCCTAGCCAGACCGCCCGCGATTGGCTGGCAGTGCTGCCTATTGCGAGTGGAGGGCGTGTCGCTTGCAGGGCGGCGCTCTCATTGGTCTTGCGGCGGTGGTAGCGCGCGGCCGAGGCGAGGAGGGGAAGCCGGTAGCTGAGGAACGGGCGGAGGCTGCCGATTTCGTAACCGTCGCTCCACCTAGCTGACTCGCGAACTGCGAGGACTGGGTCGGGTCGGGCCGCGCTGTGCGGGGCCGCTCGGAGAGGAGGCCGCCTGGGGGCGGGCGGGCTGGAGGTGCAGGTAAGGAGGCCGCGGGCGTGCGGGCGGGCTGGAGGAGCAGAAGGCCGCGGTGGAGCCTGCAGCTCGCGTGGGCGCGGGCCCAGCCCGAGGAGGCACGGCGCGGCCCGCGGAGGCCGGCTGGTCCGGAAGGCCCCGCGCAGCCGGCGTCGCAGGCGGCGGCCCCGTGCGGCGTCTGATGCAACCTGCCGGCAACACCCAGCGGGGCCGCTGAGCTCATCCCTGGCTGCCGCCCAGCGCCCCGGCGCCGCCCGCCGACCCCAGCGCTCCCCCGGGCGCCCCTCACCGCCGGCCTGGGACGGGCTGGAAGCCGAGATGCGCCCCCTCCAAAACCCAGCCCTCAGAAATGTGCAGTTAGGACAAGTCGGGCTCGTATTGGCCCCTGGGGATAAAGGGTGTTCCCAGGATAACAGGAGGTGGACCGTATCTTACTTTACTGCCACATCGGATGTTTCCTACTCTTCCAAAATTGCTCAATGTGGGGTCGTCGAGAATTCCGTTAAGAAGTCAATAAAGTAGTCAGGGATAGCACTTGATATTTAAAGACGCGACTTTACAAAAATACTATTATGTAATTTATGAAGCTATAGTTTGAATACCGTGCAGTTTACATAGGTGAGATGAAGGTGCAGCAACCACGAGTTGAATAGAGAAGAGGCAAGAAACGAAGCGCTTCGTTAACATGGTGGGGGAAACACAGTAGGAAAACAGCTGGCAGAGGTATCTTAGATGGAGAGGATGGAAATACAGCTTTGAGGGGAAGGGTAACATGTTTTTCTTCAGAAGGTTTAAGTATTTGGTTCTTGTCTGAGGTTTATGCTTAATCTGGCATCTTAAAATGTGTCAGTTTCAGAAAGGTTTTAATATTAGGGGTTGCACGAAAATTGGTAGTTCTGTCTTTGAGCCTACTACACAATCGAATCCTTATTTGGAGAGCCTGTTCTTTAGTTTAAATAGGATATGTGACTACCAAAGAAGTTTTGGAAGTAAAATACTGTAAGGGCTTGCAGTACTTAGAAATTCTGCATCCAAATTTTTGATATTTAAAAGTTAAAATCTGGTCAGCTATTACCAGTTGAGTGGTATTTGGGATAAGCTATTCTTAAAGTTGATTCTTTGTTCCTGGAAGAATTTACTGTAAACGAAGTTAAATGATTACAGGATGCTAGTGAGCAGAAGAATTTGTCAATTTCTTGACACTTGTTTCTTGTGGACGTACTTGGCTGATTCAGTCATTTTTAATACCTGCCTTAAAAAACATTGAAACAAAACTTTATTTTGTTTCAGACTATCTTAAATTCACAAGAACACCAACAAAGTTACCTGATCACGGAGAGGTGGTTTCCTCCCTAGGGATTTTAACAGCACCTAGTACGTGCTTGATAAAGACAAATAGGATCTCATGGGGGCTGAATTTAGACTTGAAGTCTAAGATTGTCTCATCTGATCACAGTAATGATAAATGTAGGTAGGCACAATTCCAGGTTTGTTGTGTATTTTTTGAGAGGGGATGGCTTCAATGGGTCCTTGTATTGATATCTTATACTAGTAGGTAAGGTACATTGGTCTCCTACCTTTTAGGCTTTCCAGACCTATCAGTTAAAACAAATTTACATGATCTAATAGGTGTATGTTTATAAACAATGTGCGTGTGTACTATTTATTGTGTATGTTGTAAATCAAACCGAAAGTGGATTTTAAAAAAGACAAATGAACATACATTTCCTTCTTATATTTATGTACTTACCAAAGGTATACCCTTCTTCATGGACCCCTGTTTTGGATCATGAAGCAAGCAGTGCAACTAAATAGAAATAACTACTCGTTTGGGTGTGTATTGACTTCGACTGCTTACTTTGATTTTACTTGTAGTACAGAGTTATCAGGCCCTGTCAATACATGCCTAAGAACTTGAGGTTATTGGAAAACAGTGGGACTAAATAGAAAATAAAGCTTCTTAACTGAAATGAAACAAAGACCAGACAACAATGATGTGTTCACTATGTAGACTGGGGACTTTTATTTTCCTATACACTTTTAAGAAAGACACTGAAGTTTAGGTAGTAAGACTATGATTTCTTAGTAATACTCTAAGAGATTTCGTTGCAGTTGTTTTAAAAGATTGTAATGCTAGAGTATCTCGTTTTTATGTAAGACATTTATTAAAACATGTTTTCTTTCAGCCTTTTGAGACTGTGTTTAACAAATATTTCTTGAGCACTACCACTGCATATACCTACCCCAGCACTGGATGCTGGGCATGTGGAGATGAAATGAAGACAGAGTCCTGCTTCTAGATCTCTAGAGTAGTCTACAAGAGAGACACACTATGGAGCTGACATTGACAAAGAAAACTGGTTAATGAATTGGACAGAAGCACAAACTAAAGAGAAAGCACAGACGTACAGGACTGATGATGGTTCAGTATTGTTGAGGTGTGAAGTATAAGGGAGCAGGGGCTAGAGGGAGGGTTAATTTGATGCTGTTTGTGGGAGCCACAGAAGAATTTTCAACAGGGAAGTGTGTGACACACTCAGGTTTGAGTGTTAGATTGCTCTCGAGACAGTGGTTGGAGAGAACACTGCTAACCAGAGGAGACTGGTGCCCCTGAGAGATGATGTCAGCCTGAGGTAATTCTGTGACACTGGGGTAGAGAAGTATGGTGAATGTAGTCTTTTTGTGGGGTGGGGGTAGAATTGTCACATACCAATGACTGAACAGATTTGAAGCAAGGAAGAAACATCTATAAATATTTTGGAGTATAGACCTTTACTAAGGAAGTTTGAGTAAAAAAATTTGTTTTGGAGGACTAGGGAGGAATATCTGGTTGTACATATGTGGGCAAAAAAGTGACAAGAAAGTTAGGAAAATTCTTGACAGATTTATTTTCCTAAATGAAAAATTTTGATATTTGTTTTACCCATTCTAACACTGAGTTTTCAGCACGTTACTGATTTGAATGAACATTACTTCAGTTAAGAAATCTGAATTTAAAAAATGTCACCTACTCCATTTGTTTTTTTAAAGATCCATTGTTATCTTTAGTAGTGGCTTTCCAACTTCAGTGTCAACAGAAATACTTGGAGGTCATATTAAAACAAGATTGCTCAGCCCCACTCCTTAGGGCTCCTGATTCCTAGATCTGGTGCAGCTTGAGAACTAGTAATTCCAACAAATTCCCAAATGATGATGTCGCTGGTCCAAGGAACATACTTTGAGCGCTGTTGATCTTCAGTTTTTCTACTGCTTCCTGCTTGACTGATTCACATGCAAGGAAACAAGGCACCACCCTGCTTCCTGTAGACTGAACTTGGGAATCTATTCCAATGCGGACTGAACTTTGTCCACACAGGAGCCGGACTTCCATTTAGGGTTGAATATCCAAATTTGAAATAAACTTATTTTTTCCCCATTGTAGGTGCTCATATGTTTGTGGAAGGAACAGAAGCACAAATGACACTGTAAACTGTAAAATGTATGAATTTTGGAGGCAGCTATTTGCTCAGTATAAAAACAAAATTGATAATCTGTTAGGAGTTGTCTTTAAGACCACTTTGCTCTTTGACTCCCTTTACCTGGTTCATTTTCCTTAATGGATATCTCTTCCTCTTCATTTGTTTACATATTAATCTTCACCCAAGGATATAGTTTCTTTTTTGTATTACTGATTTTAGAGAGAGAGGAAATGGGTGGGGGCGGGGAGACAGAGAGACATGGATGTGAGAGACAGATGTCGATCGGCTGTCTCCAGTACGCACCCGCACCCTGACTGGGCATTGAAACCATACCTTTTGGTGTATGGGAAGATGCTCCAACCAACTGAGCCATCCTGGCTGGGGTGAATTATCTCTTCACTTTCTTGGCTTGTCTTTGGTCAAAGTACTTTTTTAAAAAAACTTTTTTGGAGTTCTTTTTATTATCCCCAATTTTTCCTTTCTTACGGTTTTACCAGTTTGATGATAATTTTTTGTTTTTCAAGCTAAAGGGCCCATTTTCAAAACCTGGCCTATTCAGCCTAGTATCTTGCTTGGCAAGATGAGTCAGACTGAGGTAGAAGAGCCCTTTCCTATCTTTGGGTACAAAAATGGGCATGAACGTCACAGAATTTGGAGCCTTTAATAAGAGTTTAGTGATTGCAGTTCATGGTATATTGTCAGTAGGAAGGCATTTTACTGTTCTACATTCCCCGTTGTTGCTGAGTTGACTGTAGAGATTAGCTTTAAAGACTAAAAATATAAGTGGTGTATGAAAAGTAAAAAAATAAGATGATTATGATTGTTGAGATGATCCCAGCAGAGGTGTTAAATGAGTTATTAAAAATTGAGTAAAACAGCCCTGGCTAGTGTGGCTCACTGGATTGAGCACTGGTCTGCAAACCAAAGGGTCACTGGTTCAATTCCCAGTTAGGGCAAATGCCTGTGTTGCTGGCCAGGTCCCTAGTTGGCGTGAGAGAGTCATCCACATGTTGATGTTTCTCTCCTTCCCTTCCCCAATCAATCAATCAATCAATCAATCAATAAATAGAATCTTTTAAAAAAATTGAGTACAACACTTAGGTTCAGTTTATACCAAATAATTACCTAGGGAAATTGTCAAGTGTCCATTACTGAAGATAGACTTAGAGTAGATGTCCCACATGGTTTGGAAGGAAGCTTTATATCTTGCCTTAGTACTGGAGTGAAACAGATGACCCACTAGCTCAAGGCTGCCTGAGTGGCTTAAAAAACAATTGAAAGTAATGATATAAAAAAATTTGGGTTGTCAAATGATGTTTAATTGAAATATTTTCCTTTGTAGTTATTTCGTTAATTTGAGAGAAAGGGAGGGAGAGGGAGAGAAAAACATCAATTTTTTGTTGCGTTTATTGGTTGATTGTTGTATGTGCCCTGACTGGGGATTGAACCCGCAACTTTGGCATATTGGGACAGTGCTCTAACCAACTGAGCTACCCAGCCAGGGCCTTCCTTTGTAGTTCTTTTTTTTTAAAGATTTTATTTATTTATTCTTAGGAGAAGGGAGGGATAAAGAGAGGGAGAGAATATCAATGTGTGGTTGCCTCTTGCACATCCCCCACTGGGGACCTGGCCTGTAACCCAGGCATGTGCCCGAGAATGGGAATTGAACCAGCAACCCTTTGGTTCCCAGGCTGGTACTCAATCCACTGAGTCACACCAGCCAGGGCCCTTTGTACTTCTTAATTAACTAAACATTCCATTGTACCACTGTTGATGTCATGATTGTGGCAGCCATCAACATTGCAGCCCACAGATGGGGTGGTCCCCAGGATCTCTTTAATGGTTCCAGAGAGTTCTCTATCTAAAGATTGGTGCTGTATCTGTCGGACAATGTTGACAGTCTCGTCAAAAGTGATATTTCCACTGTGCTTAATGTTTATTTGGTTCTTTCTGTCTTTTGGTGGTTCTTTGAGGGCTCTGATGATCAGAGCAGAAGCAGAAAGTACTACCTCAGTGTGGGTCTGTCCTGAATGGTGACTTTCACTGTAATCTCAGACCCTTCCAATCACTGGTTGTTTTGGTGATGCCATCACCAACCTTTTTTTGGAGACTGGTCTTGGGGGCCAGGGCAGACATGGCACTGACTTCCCCACACAGTGAAACTCAAGTATATGACTGGTCTTGTGGGGGCTGAACTTTGGAGGCATGGGGGAGGTGGCTGGTGCTGGGTTAATCCAGATCCGGGATGACTGAAGAAAGTTGCACTTAACCTCCTCTAAGCCAAAAACCTAAGGGAATATGGACTTTTTAAAAAAGTAAATATTTTAAAAAGCACATGTATATACAGTGTTTATACAGAAATGGCTGGCTAAAGGTTTGGGTGAAGCTACTGGTGTTTATTAACAGCTTTTTGAGATATACTCATTTGAGGCATTTCATAATTCTGGCTCCAGGTTTCTCCATGATGTAGTTTTAGCAGTTTTGTGAAAAGATAACAGGATAGTTTTATGGTACATAACACTGCTTTCTAAATTTTTAGGAATGCTATGACTTCTTGGGGGACACGGCTCACTCAGCCAGTTTGTCTTGAAGTGGCTTTTCGATAATAGGACAGGTATGGTTTCTGACACATCTTGAGGCAGTTGTAGTGACCTAGTTGAATTTGTAGTAATCCAAACATGACTAGTTTTTGAAACTGTGACTTCATTTGTACAGGCAGCACTATAGTTGTTGCAGAGCTGGCCTGTGCTCTGAGCCCCTTCAGCAGTGATGTGGGTGCAGGCACTGCCTCTGCTCCATTCTGTCTAGCCTGAGTCCCATTACCTGCACTTCCTGGATGCATCATTAGAGCTTTTGTTTCTTTCCTTGTGGTTTTAGTTCGACTATGTTTAGATGTGTTTTTAAATTATGTCAAGAAGGAAAAAAAACACTATTAGAAGCATGGTGGGGTGAGGAAGCAAAGTGGGTTTCTCAGAGCTCCTAAATCTTTGATCCTAGAAATGAATTTAGGAAATCTCTGTAGCTCATAATGCTTGAAGTTATTAAAAAAAAATTTTTAAATGCCAACAAACACCTTTTCAAAATATCCCATGAAATAAGTCAAGTTGTTGATGACTCACTCTCTGCGTGTTGGAATAAGGAACGTGCAGCTCTCATAGTCCAGTATTCCTGGTGAATCCTGGAGTTGGGTCACTAACCCTAACCCTAACCCTTACGACTTCAACCAACAATTGAAACTTTTTTCTCCTTTCATTGCAGGTGTCTCTTCTATCATAATTGAACTCAGCTGTTCCCTGATTAAACCAAACATCTCAAATTTCTTTCTGGCAGGTTGCCAAGTAATATTCACGTGTGCTGCCTAATTAGGGATATTCATGTGTTTTCCTCCCAGTTTTAAAAACAATCACAGATGGGCAGTACCCTCAAGGACTCAGGTGGGCTGAATTTGGCCTTACGGTGCTTCTTTACTAACTTACTTTTCTCAGTTAAATGGTTTAGACTTCTGAAACATTGGAACACTTTGCAGTTCCTGTGCACTTTTCTCAGCATAATCAAATAATGTTGGCTTGCTGTTAGGTACATGCAAGTTTAATCTCATTTGATCTTGTCATTTCAAATTTTTAATGCAATTTATTCTTTAACTAGGTACATGTGAAGATTTCTTGGCAGTGTAGAGTGGAAACAATTGATCACCTTGCCCTCATTTCTGCCTGTTCTGTGTTGGCAAGGGAGAGTGCCCAAATGAGCAAGATATCGCAGCAGAACAGTACTCCAGGAGTGAACGGGATAAGTGTTATTCATACTCCAGCTCATGCCAGCGGCTTACAGCAGGTTCCTCAGCTGGTGCCCGCTGGCCCCGGGGGAGGAGGTAAGGCTGTACCTCCAAGCAAGCAGAGCAAAAAGAGTTCACCCATGGATCGAAACAGTGATGAGTATCGGCAGCGCAGAGAGAGGAACAACATGGCTGTGAAAAAGAGCCGGTTGAAAAGCAAGCAGAAAGCACAAGATACACTGCAGAGAGTGAATCAGCTCAAAGAAGAGAATGAACGATTGGAGGCAAAAATTAAACTGCTGACTAAGGAATTAAGTGTACTAAAAGATTTGTTCCTTGAGCATGCGCACAATCTTGCAGACAACGTGCAACCCAGTAGCACTGAAAATATGACAAATTCTGATAATGCAGGACAGTAGACTGCACCCCTTCCAAACTCCACACCTTGTGGCTTGAACATGAAAGGTGTGACAACCTAAATCACTCATATGGATGATGGAGCATTGTCTTGTTCCTTAGTCAAAGATCCACTGAAGGTTGTTTTCTAGGATCAGCACTGAAGAGTTGATTAGCTAAAAATGTTAGCCATGTAATTCAAATTTCAGGTTTTAAATGTTATTGGGATAAAGAAACAGATTTTTAAGGTATATGGTAAAAAGTCCCAGACCTGGATATTCTTAATAAATCCTGACTTCTCAAGAAAAGCTTTTTCAGGTTGACAAAAGGAATGAGGAACTGCAGGTCATGCAGAAGTTTCTTGGTTTTAATGGATATGGTTAATTGGATTAAGAAAAAGTGAATGTTGTCTGTGTTAATCTACTTGTGATTTTATTCTAAATTACGTATTAAAAATCCTTAGGGCTGTAGAAACCAATCACTTTGTAATGTGGAGTGATTTTATATATAGCATAAACCTTGGTTTAGCGTAATTAGTATTGTTCCCCCACAAGTACAAGTTACTGAGTAGCAATGACAGGTTAGGTAAAGAACCCATTGTATTTTTTTTGGCAAAAAATGGCAGTTTGCAGTCATTTGGCTTAAAAACATAAATAATACTTATGAAGCAAATAGGTTTTTAAAAAATAAAAGTAAAGCATATTAGGATTATGCTTTCAGGATACCTTTGGGTCATTGGATTGGATATTTTTTGTATCCTTAACAAAGAAAAAAACCCAAACAACTCAGTAATTTAGAGAAACTTTACCAAAATTTTAGTTTCTGCAGATGCTAATAAAGTAAGCATTTTAAAAAAATACCATTTTGACAGCCAAATTAGTAAACAAAATGGTTTAATAGTTTGATCACATAAGCTACTGATCAGGGTTTGGAATATCAATTCAGCAGGTAGTTTCTCCTGTGTTTAAATATCTGCCCCCATGGCCCAGGAGTTTTAAAGACAAAAATTTCTTATGAAGGACTATGTGGTGTTTGAACTTAAGTGATTATTAGAAAAGTGCATCATCAACTCCCAAAATAATAGTCTAAGAAAACTTGAAAGTGTAAGGTTTAACCTTTAATTTATTTCACTTAAACACATCTTTTTATATTTTTGTGATACTTCTTTTTCTAGTTAGTGGGCTGTTCTTCCAGACGTTTTATACCACTGTTTCTGTTATATGTATGCTTTTATATCCCATAAATTATTTTAGGAAGAAAATACTGATAAAACTCAGGATATTGACATTTTTATTGAGACTACAAAAATGGCAATTACTAAAGTCAGGAATCTCTAGTCTGATTTATATCAATGTTGGTAGTTTTGATTGTCCTTGTTGACTTTTTTTTAAGCAGCAGAAATCTAGCTAAAATTTGTTGGGCTCTGTGGGGTGTGTCTGTTTCTCTCTCTCTTTTTGGTGCCTGGGCTGGTGACAAGAGACTGAGTCACATCTGATTAAAAAGTTTGTGTACTGGGTATCTCATTTGAACTTAGTCATTTTTGGCCATATTGCTGTTTCATACTAGCACCTGGGAGAATGTAGCCAGCATGTAACTCAAGTTGTACTTTTGGGTCGGTGGAAGAGTGCTCTGTGCTCTTTTCCTGGGTAGAAGACAGACATCACAGCACTCTGAAACCGAGCGAAGCCATTATTAAGGCCATAATCCTGCCATGAGCCTCTTCTGCGAGTGACAGGAGCCCAATGTCCCCTGAGAGGCACTGTCCCAGGAGGGTTAACTCTCAATATAAATCCAGGAGACAGGATAGGTGTTTGTCTTAGGGTCCAACACCAGTGTACTTTGGATGGAGTGTTGATCTACTGATAATAGACGTTTTAAATAACTAACTAGAAGATACCCACAGGTCCTACTGAATCTTTAATAGCTGATCAATGTTATATAATTAACCTAAATGGTGTTGCAGTTGGATCATTTTAATCTTAAAGCACCTATAAAAGGTGTTATAGACATTATAATCTCTTACTAAAACTTTCAGAAGTTGATGCCTCCGTGGAATTAATGGTCACCAATTATATGAATTGACTTCACTGTCTCAGGAAAAAATGCTTTAGGGAAATCATGAACGTGTATTCAATATTTCAAATCAGAACATGAAATTGAAAATTTGGAAAAATGGGTTCAAGCTTTCTTGTTACCACTGCAAATTAAACTTTAGCCCAAGCAGTCCTTTATGTATAGGACAAAAATGTTAACGATTGTCTGGACTCTTACTGAAGTATTTGGGAATGAAAGTTTTTAGTTTGATAGATTTATCAGTATAAAATTGAGGGAAATCAGGTATGGGGAATGGGTAAGTTTAGAGCTTTAGGAACTAAAATGACTTTTTTAACTTCTGTAGGTTACTTATGAACTATCAGGATTTGGTCTGCCTTTGCTGACAGGTCCAGTTGTTTAGGAACTAGGCTTTAGTATATCAATTTCTAGCTGTATCTGAGTCTTCAGGGATAGGTGCTTTCTGACCTGTCTTGGCTGCAAGTGGTGAGGGATCAAGAGCAGCACTTCCTGGTGTCTGCCTCTTTCATTTTTAGGGGTGTGAGCTCAGATACTTTGGACATTCTTACAAGGAGTAGTAAGATTTTAATAAAATATGACCAGAACATGGTCACAGACCAGTCATGAGTGTGAAATCCTCAAATTTACATAAGAAGTAGAAGTGTGTACAATTTAATATTTGATAATAAAGGAGATTGTAGCAGTGTTTGGTATTTCTTAATCCCCTTTAGAGGGCTTGAAACTATGAACCTGAACCACCCACTTAGCACTCAGTGCTTTTTGATGTCTTAGAACTAGGAAAAATTGTTTTTGTTTGACAAAAGCTAGGAAGGAGAAGGTCCCTACAGCTGTTAGACCTGCCTCTCAGGAAAAAGTACTTGTTCCTTTTGTTCCAGCCTTCCTCAGTTTGTGAGATTACTCTATTTTTTTAAATATAATTTTATTTCTTTCAATGAATTTGAAATAAAAAAAACCTTTGGAATACAGAATTTCATTGTGGGTTTCTTTACGTTAGATACCAAGAAAGTGTCCAAGTTGTCTCCTGTTCCTAGCTCGGGGTTGGAGTGAGGCGGGGCTGGGAGGGACAACGGGTATTTTGTTCAAGTCTAGGGAAGTCTAGATTTCCCTTAATGGGTAGGAACATAGTTTCCTGTGAATATAGAATATATATCCTCTTTAGTTATAATTCTTTTGTCACCTGGTCTAATATAAAAATGTGTATTAGAGAAAGCAATAGTGTTCCCGCTTAGATACATAGTATCTCAGTGGGTGGTTTCTATTTACAGAGTGGTAGGAAATTTATTCATAAGGTAGGAATGTTAAAGTGAGGCTTTTCCCCTAATGATACAATTTATGGTGTGTATATAATAGTCTTCATTTACATGAGGCCATGGACTGTCTATAGAAATGAATTCATAAATACCAAGTCCAAGAAGCTGGTTTGAGTGTTTCAAGGTAAGATGCCATTTAGATGCTTTTCTTTTATGATCCTTCAGTTATTTATGTCTTGGGAAGTGTCTACTCACAGCATCTTATAATCATTTCTATGGGTCATAATGTTCCATTTCATTTTTATGAATTAGTTGTAGTTGAGAATCCAGTATCTTAGCTGGGGGAATTTTACAGGCATGATTTGTGAAGGTGCCAGCTCTTTTTTAATAAAAGCACCTTTAGACCTACTGCTCTTTTGACTGTCTGTGAGCGTCTGAAGAGTTCATAAGCATTTTACATGTACTCAAAGGAGAACACCAGCCTTGAATGCTCTTTTCCTGCATTGTGCCCACACTCCTCACAGAGCTCTTGGCCTGAAGGTCACAGCCTTCTAGAGAATTTGGGGTTTAAGAACTAGGCTTGAGAATGAAGTTGTTAGGCAGTCACATGTTAAAACATTTTGGCAGCCCAAATACTGAAGTCTTGCCACTTCCTTTGAAGCAGCTGTTAGAGCCAGATGCCCTTCCACATCTCCACCGTTCAGTTACACCTTCTGAATGTCTCTTGCACCTACCTGTCTGCTTCTCTTCCCCTCCTTCACCTTCTGCGGAGCCATTCTCCTGTCTGCCTGGACTCCCTGGACTGCTGCATGTTCTCCAGATCTTTGGTTCCCCATGGCACACAGGGTGAGGCCCAGCCTCCTTGTGGTGCAGCTCCACTTGATCTTGCTGACTTCATTTCCTTCCATCCTCTGTCTCACATCACTGCTCTGGCTGCAGGATTTCCCAAGCTCATTACCCCGGGGCTGCCTTAGGGCAGCTTTCCTTATGTCTTGGGTAGCCTCATCTCTCACTTCTCACTTTAAACCCTTGCTGTCTCAGCCCCCTGGCTTTTAGACAAGGTGAACCCTTGTTACCTTCCTTCTTGGCCCTCCTCCGTTTCAGACGATATATTTGTGTATGTTTAAGGTGCAGCCTTTTGAGACTACTGGGTCTGAGAGCAAGAAACATGTTTTTATTGCACACTGGCACATAGGAGATGCTCAGTTATTTCTTGAATGGATATATAGGTCCTTCCAGGGTTTTGGAAAGGCATTTAGCGCTGTACAGCTCTTTGGAAGGGTCTTAATGTATTTCTGAAGCTGTACAAATTTCTGCAGTGCTTGGAGGCGACATGGGAACCTGCTACCTCCTTTGGAATGGTGGGTAGAGCAGTTGGCTACTGCTGGCCATCTGAGACCAGCACCTTCATGGACTGCCCTTCAACTTACCAACATGGGCTAAACCAGAGTCACATCTGAAGCACTGAGTTACTGTGATTTCTCTTTGTTGTTTTTTATCACTTGATAATCAGAGAAAACATTCATATGAAATGTCTAAAAGAGAAAGATGTATGAGACAGCTATTTTTTTTAAAATTAACAAAATTAAATGCTTCATTTAGAGCAGGGGTGTCAGTAAACTCATTTTCACCAGGGTCCACATCAGCTTCACGGTTGCCTTCAAAGGGCCGAGTGTAATTTTAGGACTATAAATGTAACTGCTCCTTAACAGTTAAGAGAGAGCTTGGCACTGCTGCTGGGTAGAAGCAAGGTGCTGGACTGGATAAAACAAGGTGGAGGGCCAGAATTGGCCCGTGCGCCTTGTATTTGCCACCTGTGATTTAGTTTCAGCCTAACTTGAAACGTTTTATCCTGGGGCTGGGGAAAATTGAAACCCTAAACATCAGGCTCAGCTGGGATAGAGTGAGATGGGGCAGACTCGAACTCCTGACATTCAGACAAGCAGCCATTACTTAACGGTTCCATGTCAGAATAACTTAGGGAATATATCTGTACACCAGCAGAACTGAGTGTTATAAATCTTAGAAATAATATAAATGGTTTCTTGGAATTGAAATGGTTTTATTTTAATGTGGCCACATCACAAGCATTTTTGTGTTACTGCCATTGGAAGAAATCAATTTCTATTAAACTCTTCAGTGACTTCTCAAAATGTCTCTAGCTTGGGCTACAGACTTTTCCACTACATCATGGTTCATTTTTGATGTCTTTTCTCGCTTGCTCTTCACTTGGCTAGGAAACTCCTGGAAAACAGCATTGTGGAGACAAACCTGGAATGGTACACAGAATTCTGTCCAGGGGGTGGGGCAGTCCTATGGGACCGTGTGGGAATTGGGCAAGAAGAGGTAAGGACAGGTACTTTGCCACTGGTAAGGACCAGGCCCAGCCAGCCCTGGATGGCTCAGCCTCAGGATAGAATTTGGTCAGTGGGCTTATAGTTACAGAAGGCAGATGGTTTCAGTAGAGACGGAAGGAAGCAAGCTCACCTGTGCCGTGGTGCTGCCTTTGTCTTAGGTGCTGTCAACCTATTGGCTTTGCTAGCATGTCCTGCTTGAAAAGGATATCAAGGACAAGGAATCTCTGCAAGTCTCACGTTTTAAATAACTGTGCCTCAAGTGCTTCCTAATTCTGCCCTTAGAATCTAGCTTTGAGGCAGTAACCACATCAAAAAGCCTTCTTACTTTACCAGTTCACCTTTCAGCATGTACGGAGGTGTGATGTGGGACAGCTCCGTGTGTGCCTGACCTTTTAGCCCCAGAGTCTCTGACTAGGTCTAAGTGCATGCTCATCTGCAAAGGGATAAAGGACAGAGACATGCACAAGGGACGATTTTAGGAAACCTTTAATTGCTATGAATGACAACGAGATACATTTTAGTGGCTACTAAAGAACAGAATTTTTTTTTTTTTTTTTTTTTTTTTTGCAAATAGCATTTTAAAAGCCACTGTGATTTAAGCTAAGTATTAACAGATTAGGGTATGATCTTGTAGAAAGTTAGTAAAGTTTTTCCCCCTAGGACATAGCACTATTTGGTGTGGTCAAACTTTGATGCTGGCATGTGATTTCTGAGCTCCATCCCTTGCTGCTGGACACTCCCAGCTGGCTCTACTTTGGGCCAGAGGCCTTGTCAGACCCTGCCATGCACGCTTCAATTTCCTCCACCGTGCGGGGCACACAGGTCAGCAGCTCCATGCCACTCTCAGTCACCACGATGTCCTCCTCGATCCGGACCTGGGTCAGACCAAAGGACTCAGTATTTCTGAGCTGGCCTCATTCTTGAGAGGTGAGGGCGAGCCAGACCCGACAGCTCCAGGCTGACCCCTACTGAGGGGGAGAAGCCCTTTCTGAGGGAGGAGCTGGCTTCCAAGACCTCTGGGCCATTGCTGAGAGGAAGGCTCATCCCATGGAGCCATGTGCTCATGCCGCCTGCCCACCCTCTCCTTGCCCCTTGCCCCTTGCCCCTTGCCAGGTGGATAGGAACCCCTGGAGTGGGCAGGGGTTTTGTAGAATCTGTCTTCTCTGTTGAGGGGTGAGGCACCTATCCAATGACAGACCACAGGAAAGGGCAGGCCAGGTCCTTCTCAAGTGAGAAAGTCAAGACTGTCCCTCCTCCCACTAGGGCCCCTGTCCTGGGACAAAAGTGGCACACAGCAATGGGGGGAGCATTCTGGGAGCAAGGACACAGGGCGTGTCGATTGATACCTACCCCACCAAACCCACGAAAGCGCTGCAGGACCTCGCGGTTAAAGAAGCAGGTACGTGCCGGGTCAGCCAGGGCCTCGTCCAGGAGGTGGTCGATGAAGTAAATGCCTGGCTCCACAGTGAGCACCATGCCTGGCTCCAGGTGCCGTGTGGTGCGCAGGCTCCGTAGGCCAGGCTCATCAATGCGCTGCACGCCCTGTGGTTAGAGGGATGGTGAGGAGGACCCAGATAATAGCTCACACACGGGAACACCCAGCAAAGCTGTCCTCTGCCCCTACAGGCGTCCTTGTGTGAGGGCTGGCTCCAACCCTGTGGGGTCTCCCTGCAGTGGCAGGGAAGGCTTTGTGACTTGGGGGTGGCTCTAGCCCAGACTCACCCTGCGGTGCTGTGCTACAGGCACTTCAGAGAAGGCCTTCTTCTCTGCACACACCACCAGATTTTAGTGTCTCTGCCCCTGTTACCCTCAGAACTGCCTGCGGAAGCCCTGTGGACAAACACATGCGCACACACAGGGCAAGGGGCCCAGGGGGCTGGCTGGGTGTCCAGCTACCCTCACCTGGGCCTTCCCCTTGCCAGGGGAGCAGTTAAAAGCCAAGGCTATGTGGCCAAAAAAGCTCTTAAGGAGGCTGAGGCTGCCGGCTGCATCTCTTCCAGGCATCTCAAGTGGAAACCAGCCCCAAAAGTGCTGAGCCTGGCTCCCCCAGGCCAAGTCCCAGGTTTTCATATGGCTTTTCAGGAGGGGGGACAGGTACTCGCATCACGATGGGCCTACTAGCACCAGCTCTGGTGTATATTTGCACAAATGCACGCATACTCCAAGTATGCTCTGTGCTGTCTGGCTGAGCCTGGACAACAGCGCCCAGCCCTTGAGGACTGAGCAGCAGTGGCAGCTGCTTCTGGCAGAAGCCCCCCCTCCCCTGCAAGTGCACACCCAGCTTGGGCTTATCCTCACACGGGTGTAGCTGACAGCACTGCCTGGGCTGTGAAGGCAGGTGGTGCCAGGGATGCTCGAAGAAATTTCCATCTTCCCCAGGTCCCCGAGGCACCCATCCAGCCCACGGCCAAGGCCTATGAGTGAGTGGGCAGCAAGCTTTCTGCTCCGGCTCCGAGCCTGCCCTACCCTGCTCGCAGCAATCCCCTGAAAGCCCGGCTGCTGGAGACAGAGCTGTCGTTTCTGACTGTTTGGGGGCCAAAAACATCAGACTTCAATTAGTGGTTCATGTAAGGTAACTGAAACAGGCTGGCTCAGCCTCCATGGCTGCGCACGGCAGGGAAGGCTGTGACCGTGACTCCGTGAGGGTGGGGACAGCGGGGCACCCATGGAAACTGGCGTACACAGCCCCTCTGACCACCTGGCGTTAGCCATGCTGGGATGGAGGTAGTGAAGGGACACTGAGGCACTGTGACCCTTGTGGGTCCTGCTCTGGGCTCAGAAACCTGGTTGGTGTGGTATGCAGCCCCACTCCACTTTGGGGGGGGGAGCTGAGTTGGGAGGGTGGAATTGTGGAAGGGTCCAGTCTGGAATGGCAGCCCCTGTGCTCCAGTGTCAGGGGTTGGGGGATGGGAGCCATCTCTTGCCCAGAAGCTGCATGTCAGAGCTAGGAGCCCAGGGTTTCTGCCCCAGCCTTTCTTGCTCCTGCCCTCTGAAGTCTGTTCTGGCCCTGGGCTCTGCCTTCCTGAACCTCACCTTCATGCTACCCCTAAGTGCCTGTCCCCCTTTTCTCACTCCAAGGTTGCCAAAGCCGGGGGCCTGGTGGAAGCAGAGACCTGACAAGGTCACGTCCCCAGTTCCCCTCAGTTGCTATGGATCCACATTTTGCTGTTTCATGGATGTTCACAGGGTGGTATGCTCAAGCTTGCACAGACAGGCTTCCTTCTGGACATATTCAGGTGAGGAGAGGGGAATGGCAGGGACCCCAGGGGTGCATAGGAGGATATGCCTGCCCCAGTCCACCAACCTCCGCCCCTTCAGAGCATTCCTGCTCAGGAGCCTGTCCATGGGGGGTGGCCACCAAGAACAGCCAGGGGCTAGGCCGAGTGCAGGGCAGCTCCCACTCGGGAGAGGCGGAGCCCCAGCCCTGTGGCCCCGGGGACTCTGGCCTTGTTGGGGGTGGGGGTGCTGGCCTCTGCCAGCTTCCACCTAGGCAGAGGGCTTGACAGGCTTCGGCTTTTACTGGGCTCTGAGAAGAGGAGACCCAGATGTGTCTGCAGGCCTGAAATAAAACAAATGACTTTTATAGGAAAAGCCATATTTTTTCTACAATGTTTATCTGTCAGAAGAATAGACTGAGCACAAAGGGCTGCTTACTGGAAAAGATGAAAACAGTTTGCTGCCAATTTTCTCTGGTGGAAAAAAAGGGCTTTGGCGACTAATGAATAACGAACCTCAGTTAACAATGTCTGGAAGGCCCCACTCTTGGCTCCCTGCACACAGTGTGATGGATAGAAATTAGGAAATTAAAACTGATTTTGTTTCTCTAAATTTAACTGTTTACACTTGAGGAAAAAAATAATTGAATAATAATGCTCCTCTTGAGCAACTCCCTCCCCCCACCCCAAACCATTCTTAGTGCTTTCAGAACACCCTGCAGCCAACAGGCCAAGCCTGTCTTGGCTGACTGGCTGGTGGGCCCCAGGGCGTGCACTGATTGCACAATCAGCCCCTGCGCTGCGGGCACCAGGCCAGGCGGCAAGGCCGGGTTCATCACCACCCACCGGCCCAGAGGCTGCAGCCACCTGCCGGGCAGGGCCTCTCCAGAAGGCCCTCTGGGTGGTCTTTTCGAGGATCTGTTGGTAGGTGGCGGAGGGGAAAGCCTAGCCGGAGACGCCCACACAAGCCTCCCTCCCCTGCCAAGGAGATGAAGAGGCCATAGGAGCATGCTGGCCCAGGGACCGGGGGTGGGGGTGCGAACAGAGGGTACCCCAGGGAGGAGCAAGGGATCTGCTGCAGGCTTGTGAGGGCACTAGGCTTAGCTAGTTTCAGGAAAGACCAGAGCCAGCCACCAGCTGGTGGAGCCTTACCCAAATGAAGCCAGAGGCAGGAGGGCATGGCCAGCACAGTGTCACACCCCATCACAAAGACCCAGCTTCTGGGTTCCCACTGTCCTGTGGGCACCCTGCACTGCACACTGACAACCCACCAGCCTTCAGGAAAGGCCACACCCAGTGCACTGCATGGGGCTCACTGTGCAGTGTGCCCATCGCACACCAGGTCCTGTGAGGTGGCCGCTGGAGGTGGTGTGCTCACAGAGGCTCCCCTGCCTTGACCAGGGCCTTTGGGGGTTGGGAGCGGCCTGGGCCAGGACCAACAGCTAGGTGTAAGGGGAGAAGGAGCAGTGGGCCTCACTGGGATCCTGCTCTGTTCCTGCCTGGCTGGTCACCACACTCCAGCTGTGTCCCAGAGCCCTAACCCACCCTGGGGAGTTCCAGGCTCAGTGACAGTCCAGAGGCAGGCCACTTGGACTGACGTGTCCACACTGACCTCTGGGTAGCCTCCCACGTCGTGCACATCAATGCCCAGGAAGTGACCGAGTCCGTGCGGCATGAACACGGCTCCCAGATGGGCCTGGACCATGGCGTCAATGCTGCCGTTCAGGATACCGATGCGGGCCAGCTCCTCCAGGTGGATGCGGTCGGCCAGGCGGTGCATGTCAGGCCACCAAACGCCTGTGGCTCAGAAGGAGGCTGCAGTGAGCTGTGGACACTAGCAGCCTGGCCAGGGCTCCCCAGGGCAAGGTTCGAAGAACACGAAGCCCTCACACTGGCTGAGGCAGGAGGTCTGCAGAGAGGGTGGCGAGGGTGATGAAGCCCAGGGTGGCCCTCCATGCAGGGCTCTCCCAGCCACAGCTCTGGACCTGGAGCTCCTTCCTCTCCACTATGTCCTCAGAGGTAGGCTTCTGTCACCCATGGCCAGGGGCCTGGCCCAGGTGTGCTCCCCACCCCATGCTGTCTGCTCCCGGCCAGTGCGTGCTCCTGGGGCTGTGGGATCTTGGCCAGATCCTCAGGCACCAGGAGGAGAGGGGTGAATGTCCCCGACAGTGGGTGTGGGGCAGCCTCAGGAAACCCCAGGCAAAGCTCAGGCCCCGAAACTGCCTAAGTGCCTCAGGCTACAGGGCCAGGGAAAGAGCAGAGGAGAGGGATGATCCTACACTCCTCCAAATGGGGCTGAATCACTCTGGGAGCCACTGTAGGGGAGCAAAGGTTTCTGGGGTAAAGGTGCAGCTGGCACCCCCTCAAGGGCGGGCTGGCTGGCAGGGGTCTGTGGCTCTGCCTTCTACAAGCCCTGGGTGACCATTTCTGTGGCAGTGCAGACATCCCGGCCCCAGGGTACTAATCAAGCCCATCTGTGCCCCATATTTCTGAGGCATAGGTCACTGTGAAGGGCACTGAGTTGGGGTGAGCAGGCCCTGTGGGACTCTGCAGCTCTGTCCTGCCTTGTCCCATTGGGGGCCTTTGGGGGCTGTAGCCTAAAGCTCTTGGAGAGCCACCCTTAAAGACCCTTGGCCATCCCCAGGGCACACCAGCCCTACCCATGGGCTCCATGGAGCCCCCACCTTCAACTTTGCTCAAGGGCACTCAGCACACAGCGGAAGCACTGGGCAGGACCTAGGCCAGTGAAGTTCCTTGCTCCACCCCACAAGGGCTGAGTGTGGGGCAGGCCATGTGCCTGCCAAGGCCAGTGACCCCAGGACATGCAGGTCCAGGCAGACAGGGTGGGGCCTGCACCTCAATAATGTGCTCTGGCCACAGGATGTGGTCAGCCCTGGTCTGTACAGCCGCATCCATGTGGGTGACAACCCCAGCTCCCAGGGGCCTCCCTGCCATACCCTGCCCTCCAGATGAGCCACTACTGTCAGTCACTGTTGCAAGGGGGCAGCGCTAGGATTCTGGACTGTGAGGGCCTTGCTGGGCTCTGCACTGGCCAGAGCTGAGCCACCAGGGTCTGGGTTCAGGGCTGTGAACCTCTGGCTGGCAGAGGGCAGATGATGAGCTTGAGGGGAAAGAGAGATGAGAACCCACCCTGGGATGTAGGCTGTCACCTCTCAGTTGGGCACCAGTCCCCCTGATTCCCCCCCGCCCCCCGGGTGGAGACAGAGGGCCCTGAGTTGGGGTCTTGGGTGGGCTGAAGGAACAGGGCTGGTCCAACCTCTTGGGTCCCCAGGGCCCAGGCTCTGAGCAGGTGGGTGGGGCTGCACCCTAGGTAGTTCACAGAGCAGTGGGCAGCTCATGGCTGCTCGAGGCACAGAGAGACCCAGGGTGGAGGACACCAAGGCCTACCCCTAGAGACAGAGAGCCTCTGTCTCTAAGGGCAAGCCTTGCTCATTCTACCTGCCTCAGCCCATGAGGTGCTGAGGTGGGAGTGGGGGTGGGGTCTGGCTACAGCCACAGCAGCATGCAGGGAGAGCCCAGTCTGCACCCCAGGGTGGATCCCGGGTGGGGAGCTCTCCCCTGATGGCATGGCATCCTGAGATGGAGGCCCAGGACACTAGATCTGAACTCAGCTGCTCCTCACTGTGTGACCGGGACAAGCGTTCACCTCTGTGAGCCTCAGAGGCCTCCCATATCAGACATGGCCATAGCGCTGCCCTAGAGGGCTGGCTGCAGAAGCATCTACCAGGAGACTGGGTCATATGCCCTGGAAACTGCTGTAAGCCACTCTTTACCCATCACTTTTGGCCAGCCAGACCCCTAGGTTCACTTTCGTTCACTGTACTCACTCATGGGCCACACGCTGAGTCTGCTTCAGCCTCGGGCCCCTGCTCTTCTCCGAGACAGATTAACCCCACCCCTCCAAGGGACCTACCTTCCCAGACTCACTCCCACTCCTCCTGTGGGCCTCTGTGTTGAGGCTTTCTCCAGGAAGCCCTCCCTGACTGCCTTGTCCTGTGCTGTTAGGACACAGCTGTGCCCCGCTTACAGCCTCTGTTCTAGAAGCACACTAAGGTCTTCCTGCCTCAGACCCTTTGCAGACTCTCCCTGGCCTGTGACTTCTCATCCTTGTGGACACAGCATAAAAGTCAGCCCTCCCTGGAGACCTTCTCACCTCCCTCCACTATCCCAGTGACTTCTTTCCTTGCACTTAGTCCCCTAGACAGGTCTGCCTCCCTGTTTCTCATGTGTGTCCCCCTGGAGAGCAATGTCCCACCCGCACCCCTGACACACACCTCCCCTGAGGCCTTGCAGAGTGAGTGCTGGTTCAGGGGAAGGTGCACAGTGAGCATTTGTCTAAGATCTGCTCCCGCCAGAGGCTCCGGGTCTAAAAGGGCCCCAAGCAGCTCTGCAAACCTGGCAGACTGGCCTCTGGGACCGAGGAAGGGTGTCCTATGTGGTAGCTGATACCCCAACCCCAGCGCAACTGTTTGTCTTAGGCAGGGGCCTCTTCCCAATGCCAGAGGAGAGCCCCCAAGCAGCCTGCCTTCAAACCTGGCCAGCTTCCACAGCAGGCTGCGGTCTCGGCCTGGCCTCGGCCTGGCCTCGGCAGCAGGGGGATCAGGTATAAATCATGCTCGTGCTGGCAGCTCAGCTCCTCTCCTGTCCTCGTGGCCCCTCGTGGGGCCGGATGTGTGGGCCCAGGCGGTCCCCATGGCGCCTCTAGTCTTCCTTGCCTGCGGGCCCTCGGGGAAGGCCTTGCACACAGTGCTCTTGGCTGGGAGTGAGAGTTTCTGCCTGTGTGTGGTTAGGGCTGTGACAGTGACTAAACCTCCAGCAACTTGGCCCAGCGTCTGGCCCGGATGGTGGTTACGACACCCATGGCCAGGGCAAGGGTCCCTAAAGTGTGTAGAGGCTGCTGTCCTCAGGCTGTACGGGTAGGGTGGGCACAAATGGGAGGCCGTCCTGCCACGTAAACCCTGCCCTGACTCCTGGACTCTGCGTGCCTCAGCCTCAGCAGCTCTCGGGTCCCTCGGGGCCACACCACCCAGGCAGGAGCTGTCAGCATTCCCCCAGGCCTGCTTATACTGGGGACATCACACTGAGGGTTACACTGCAGAGACTAGGTGCCATCTGCCCCAACCCCCTGCCCCTCACCTCCAGCAGCCACCAAATCTTGTCCTGTCTTCCCGAAACATCTGAACCTGAAGCCTCGTGGGCCCCCACCTCTCCTGGACCTCCACTGTTTTCTTCCCCTCCCTTGCAACACCTTGTCCCCAACTTTGTCCTGCCTAAGGCCTGGACACCAAGGCCACTTCTTTAAAACACAGGTCAGATGGGGCCAGTCCCTGCCCCAAGGACAGAGCCCCGGGTTCCTCAGCCTAGCTTCCATCTCCAGCCTCATCCTCATCTACTCCTGGACCAACTACACTGAGAGCTAGTGCCCCCCTATGCCTTTACTCATGGTTCCCTAACTGGGACCATCCCTCCAAGGGTCCTACCTTCCCAGACTCACTCCCATTCCTCCTGTGGGCCTCTGTGTTGAGGCTTTCTCCAGGAGGCCCTCCCTGACTGCCCTTTGCTGTGCTGTTAGGGCACAGCTGTGCCCCGGTTACAGCCTCTGAGCCCTGAGAGGGCAAGGCCTGGCACACATGTGGCCTGGGCAGGAACCCCAGCCTCTCTCATGGCCCTCTTTCGGCCAGTGCTGTCACCTTGTGGGCCCAGGATTCAGGTGTGCCCCGCCCCCCAGGATGGCAGGGTAGCCTCTGGGTCTGTGCCCCATCATCTGCCTGTTGGCTTCGAGGGACCAGAAACCAGGTGCCCAGGCCCCAGTATGTATCCAGAGCAGCTCCAGGTCACCAGCTGGTCTTCTGTGCCCACCTGGTCCCCTCAGGCCACACCTTGCCCTGGTGGGCTGAGAGCTTGCTGGGCCTGCTGCCTGGGGCGGCTCTCAGAGCCCTAGCCACATTCATCACAGCCTCAGGGCCTCCTGCCCAGAGCATGACAGCCTGGGGGCTCGGAGGCCTGAGCCAAGCAGGGGAGGCAGTGGAAGACCTCCCCCCACTCCGCCCCCCTGCTGCATCCTCACAGCTACTTCCAGACAAAGAGCTCACTTCATCCGAAGACAATGGCCCTCCAGGGATGCTATGTCGCCAGGCCCTGGGGGTGCAGGAGGGAAGGTTCAAGGCAGGGGCCCCAGGGCAGGCCCTGGGGGCTGCAGGGAGCTGCCTGGCAGGCCGAGCTCACCCAGGCCTGAGGGCCTTCAGCCCACTGCACCTCAGACGCCTTTCTGCTGCCAGGATATCTGGGGACCCACTCACCCTGCAGAAGGGAAGGGCAGTGTGTGCCCAAGCTGCAGGCGCCTGGATGCTGAGTTGAGCGTGGCTGCTTTGCTCAGTGTCCTCGTGGTCCTTCCCCCCACCACACAAACACCCTGGTAGAGTGCCCGTAGGAATAAATGAGGCCAGAGAGGGTGGGAACTCCCCCCACTGTCCTGTAGCCAGCAGGGGGCTCTCTTAGGCCAGAGGGGTGACAGAGCCCAAAGATAGCCCTCTGGGTCTTGGCTCCTGCCATAGAGGGCACCTGTGCTAGGGTGGGGTGCTGTTCCTGTCTCTCAGCTTACCCCTGCATTCCTTGACATCTCTGAGGAGAGGCCCGAGGGGAGTCCAGCCCCTGCCCCTGCCCCACGGAGGGCAGCAGAGTCCGCAGAGGCGCCCTGACCAAAGGCCACATGGGCCAGCACAGCTGTCAGCGTGCCCTTTTCCCAGCTGGTCACTGAGGCTCTAATAGCAAGCTCTCCTGTTGTCTGGCCCACTCTGGGGGGAGGCATGCCCCACTGGTGAGAGCCCCAACTTCACGTTGGCAGCACCCTACCACGTGGCCAGAATCCTGATACCAGGGGCAGAGCCAGGAGTTGGCGGCAGTGGCAGATAACCGCACAGGCTGTGCACAGAATGACGATGGCTGTTCATGCCATCGAGCAGACCGAGACACAACTGCTTCTGCAGACCGCAAGGGGCCCCAGAGCCCAGTGCACAGTCTGCACCACCTATGTCGGGGCCAGGGGGTGAGGCTCTGAAGCCCAGGCCAGGGCGATCAGGGTGGGTGGTGAGCAAGGAAGGACAGGGAGGAGCACTGGGTACTGGGTGGGAGGTGAGGCTGCAAGAGACCTGGGTGCTTAAAGGGGACCTCAGTGCTCCAAAGTGACTAGAGAAACCGAGTCTGCAGAATAGCCCTGAGGTGGGCTACCCCAGCCTCCTCCCCTCACGAAGGCCAGGGGTCCCTTCAGCACACTTTCGTGCCCAAGGAGACAGGGTGCTCTGCGCAGGAAAGCCGCACACCCTGACACAGAAGCCACGGAGAGGTTCGATTTCACCAACCAGAAGCCAGTGCATAGCCTGGGGGGTCCGGACAGCCTCCTGTGGGGCTGGCGTGGATGATATTCCCCAGGTAGATGCTGGAGCTGCCTGGCTCACCCCTGCCCACCCTCATGGGGCCCTGTCAGTGAGCTCAGCCCTCCTTCCCTGGCTGAGTGGTAGTGGGAAGTGCCCCCTTGGACTCCAGGACCAAGGGCTGAGGCCCGCCATCCTCAACCCCTGGGGCCGTGTCCCAGGGTCCGGTGTGCTGTGGTCGCCCATCTCTGCCTCTCCTCTGGGCATCTTGCTGGGACCCGACTGTCTACTTACTCCTCCCTGGAAGTGGGCGGGAAGCAACTGTGCAGCCTCAGTGGGTATTTGTCCTGGCCTAGGAGCTGAACCCACAAACCAGGGCACTTCCGTTGGGACAGGGCACGGGGCTGGCCTGGCCGTGGCGGCCTGACTGCTATGCAGAGGCAAACTGCCCCCATCTGAGAGCAACTCTGTGGTTACAGAACCCCTCCCTGTGGGGCCTGCACTGCATGTGACCTCAGCGGAGCCAGGCTCAGCCCTTGGGAACCAGCAGCAAGCTTGTCGTACCTGTAGTAAAGGTGGGGGGTGAAGTAGTAAAGGTGTAGTAAAGGGGGGTACCGTGGGGAATCTGAGGCCCTGGCGCAGGCCCGGTCTGTGTCCCACAGTGTGCTGGAAGGGCCGCCCCACAGTCTGCGGAGACCAGCCTGGCTGGGCCTGGTGCCTTATGCCTGCCTAAAGAGCGGCGTGGCTGGGCAGCCCCACGGGACTGAGCACCAGGCCTTTCTCAGTAGAAAGCAGGGCCCTGGGCACTGGCCTGCCTGTCGGCTGACTGAGCCAGGACACCAGCTGCAGAGATGCCACTCAGGTCCTCCCGGCTGGCTTTCTTGTGCAGGGATCAGGGGGCAGGTAGGGTCGTCCAGGCCTTGGCCACCACCCTGTCTCAGTATCAGGCAAAGACCAGGCAGTGCCAGGGGCTTGGACACTGTCCTTCCAAGGCCCTGTCTGCCTCGCATCTTGCCAAGCGGCTCCCCCAACAGCTATTATGCCCCAGCCTCACTCCACTGGCCCTGCTGTCTCCAGTGTGAAGGGTGGCCGGCGGTAGGCTTGGACCTAGGCAGGCCATGTTCCTTTAGGGGCCTGTGATGGGGTGTGGGTGCATGGGGGTCCTGGAACTCAGGGTGGGCTCCAGCCCCCTACCAGGCCTCTCAGGCAGCAGAGTCCAGCTCCTTCCAGCCTGGGGGCCTGTGCAATGGGACAGCTGATGTGGTTTGCTCAACCTACATGGTGACAGTGCAACAAGGTACAGCTGCAAGGTGGCACAGTGTGGAGGTGCAGGGGAGACCCTGACACCCTCAGGGCTGTGCCCAGCTCAGGGCCATGTCCAGCCCAGGGTCCTCCTGGGAGCTGTACACCACAACCCATGTTCTCCAGCCAAACCCTTTCGCTGTACCTGAAATACTTATTTAAATGACTGATGTTACTCAAAATGGAACAAAACGTGCTCATCCCTGATGAAAGAAAGGGTGTGGAGAGAAGAGACATGCCCTTGGGGTGACTGCGTCACAGAGGCTGGGTTTAAAGATGGGAGTATGAAAAGGTTACAGTGAGCCGACGCCCTTCTCCTCAAGCCCCCACCCCAGCCAGGGTCAGTCCTGTGCCTCCTCCAAGGACTCAGAAGCACATGTGAGTCCACTTCTCACTGCCGCCTTCCTTCCTTTTATGAGAAAGGGGGCCACTGGCCACCCCATCCTGCCCTTGGCCTCACGCAACCATCTGTCCTGGAGTTACCACGTGACCCGTGCAGACCGCTGCTTAGAGGGGGGCTGCTGCTCTTTAAACAGACAAGTAGCCTCAGCTGCTGAGCCAGGCAAGTCCCATCGCCACTGTCCCCCAAGGAAGTGGACTCCTAGGTTTTCCTCATCTCCTTTTGGGGTGTTTCTGAGCTCCCTGCCCGGGGCTTATCTGAGCGCCAGGCTTCGTTCCTGCTGGATGAGTGAGGGTGCGGAGTGGGGCCTGGCGCCCCTCAGCAGCCCTCCCTGGCTCCCCAGCCTCTGGCGGGGGCTCTCGGGGCTGGACAGGGGCCATCCTATTCACAGTGCGCCTCCTCGGAAAACGACAGTTGCTGAGAAGCCTCAAAAGCAGCCCTTGGCTGTGACCCATCCCGGCAACTGTGTGTGGGGCCCCTGGGGCTGCTCAGCCTCAGGCTGAGCCATCGGGTTCTGGGCTTGCAAGAGGCCACATCAGGGGCTTTTACACTTAGGGGCTCAGGATCTTTTCTTCTCTTTCCTTTTTAAAATAAAGTCTCCTCAGAGGGATGTAAATCTAACTGCCACGGCCCCCCTCAATTTAGTATGAACTCAGAGTCCGGCCTTCAGGACTTGTCATGGCCAAGACCCCAGATGGCCTTGCAGCCTCTGCTCCCCACCCCCTGAACACTGGAGACCAGCCGAGTTCAGGGGGTAGGGAGCAGAGGCTGCAGCCCCTGGCGGACCAGCCGTGGCTGCTGCTCCTGAGCAGGAGGGCATGCCACGTCCTACCAGGCGCCGGGGTGAACTCTGCTTTGCCTGCAGTGAACTCTGCTTTGGGACAAGGCAGGGGACATGTGACATCCCAGTGGCCAGCGCAGACAGGACACGTGCAGGTGGAGATCAGATGGGGCATGGGGCGACCTTGGGCTGAGCGCACTGATTCCCAGTTCTGTCCCTGCTTGGCAGCCAGCCCCCTTTTCTAGGAGTGACTCTGGGGACCTGACACCATCCAGTCTCACTGGCCACGCATGTGAGGCAGGGAGAGACTCAGTGGTAAAGTGTAGGGCCTGCTTCTCTGAGGCGCCCGGCCACAGCAGAGGACAGGCCGGCCGGGTATGCCAGTGCCTCGCCAGGCGCCCCCACAAGCCCCCAGCCCTGCCCTCACCTGGCTTCACGGCGCTCATGATGGTGCGGGAGCTTCGCAGCACCGCCTCATAGATGGCCCTCTGGTCTTCGGTGAACTTGCCGTTGGCAGGAAAGGAGCACGTGATGTCAGAAGAGAAGCAGTAGTACTCGCCACCCATGTCAAACAGGCTGTGGGGAGAAGGGGCATGAGGCCAATGGGATGCCTGGGGACACCGCAGCCCAACTCTTTCCTCTCACTCGGTGCTCAAGGGCAGCCTGCAGAGTCCTGGGCCTGTCAGGATGCTGAGGCTGTCTCACTATGTGACTGGTTCAGGCAGAGTCAGGAGCCCCCCACACTGGTGTCCACAGGAACCACAGGCCATGCTGGGGGACCTCTGACCCCAGAGCAGGGAAGGCTGGGGGTAGTGAGGCTGACCCTGCACTCACACCCCTGCCCTCCCGTGCCTCTGCTGGCTGGGCCACTGGCTGCTGGGCCATAGGGACTCACTTGGAGAGGGAGGAAGGAATAGAGATGTCCCCAGGATGCCTTCTACCACCATGGTCTCCATGTGAGCACTCCCATAGGCCCTCCCAGCACTGCCCCGCTCCCAGCACGGTGCACGGGCATCGCCACAAGGCAACATACCTGCGACTGGACAGCGGCATCAGGACGGACATGCCACCCGCCTCTTGCAGGACCCAGCCGCCAAGTGAAACCCAGCCAATGGCTCTGCTTCCGTTCTGGCATTCCCTTGACCAGAAGAAAGCAACCCTCCCTGCTGGGATGGGACAGATGTGCTCTGCAGGGCCTGATGGAGGGGCAGGGAGGACACCACAGAGGACAGCCCTCATGTCCAGCAGGGCTTTTCTGGGGCCAGGCCAGCCGCACACTGCCCTTGGGGCCACCTGGAGCCCAGCATCCCCCGGGGGCAGAGTGGGGACCAGCAGGCCCAGATGAGGGCTCGGAGAGCCGGAGGACCGAAGAGGCCTGGGCTGACGGACAAAGCCGTGAACCAGCAGCAGAGGCAGGCTGGTGCTGGGACAGACAGGCAGCCCTGCTGAGTCGGGAGGGCAGACCCAGCTGACCTGCCTTTTGGACACCCCGTGATGGCGCCTGGCGCGGTGAGGCTGGAAGTGGGCTCAGCTGCGCTGCCACGCCCTCGCTGTCGGGCAGCTCGCGCAGGGCCCCCAGGCCTCCGAGCCCTCGCACCCCCCACAGTGGGATGGGCCAGGGCACACAAGGGGCTGCGGGGTCCAGGCATGGCTCCCACGGGGTTGACAAGATGCCTGGGGCTCTGGGTGGGGGGGTGGGGTGCACAGGCTGAGTGCCCCTCTGGCCCTGTCCCACCTGAGTGCCCGAGCAGGCACATTGCCTCAACAGCAAGCACAGAGTGGGGACCCGCCTGCCCCTCAGCCCCTTCACAGGGTCATGGCCAAGTCCTGATGCTGATGGTGACAAAATCAGCTAAGGGACATTGATCTAGCCTCAGGCCTTAGATCCTCCTGCATCCTCAGGGCCACCCCAGAGCCAGGTGGAGCCGAGGCAGCGGGGGCTGCCCTCCTTGACCAGTGGCAACCCTGCTGCGCCTCCTGTGGGGGTCACTCTGCAGTCACGTGCGTTCGTTCCAGCAGCTCTGAGCCCAGGCCGATCCACGCCTCCCACCACGGGGGCCTCTCACCCAAACCTGGGTTCTAATGGCGTTCTAGAAGCTGCTTGTGCCTTCGGGGGCCTCTATCCCAGAGCACCGAGTTGGGGTCTCCAGACGTGCTTGTGGGACAAGGACTCAGGCGTGACAGGGAGCACCAGAACAGGTTTTTAAAGGACAAACTCGAATGCTCAGTTCCCCGGATGTTTTGCCGGAATCCAAGGTTCCCAGCTGGGCACTGTTTACCCTCCTGTCCTTTTCCGATTGCAGCTCACCATGGGCAGGGCCAGCAGTGCACAGAGCGCCAGACGGCCCTCAGGTGACTCACAGAGGGTGGAGGGAGCGCCCCCACCAGCACAGCAGGAGAACTTTGTGTTGGGTCAAGGTCACAGACTGGAGGGGAGCCTGCCTGGGCTGGGCCACCCGGGGGAACCCCGTGTGAGAGCTGGTGACGATAAAAAAGAGAGGCCCTGGGCAGACTCACCCAGGCGTGTGCTCCCCGGGAGGCTGCAGATGCAGCGGCGCGCTGGGGCCGGCAGCTGTGTGCAGGTTTAGTCTTGCCGGGGCACGCTCCCCCAGGGCTGGCCAGGGAGGTGGGCAGATCTTGCCTGGCAACTACAGGGAAGCTAAGGCTCTGAGTTCGGGGGTCGGCAGCTCAGAGACCAGACAAAGATGGGCTCTCCTGTCCTGGCTCCAGCACTTGGCCTTCAGAACCTCGGTTTTTCCACTTTCAAAATGGGGACAGCAACAGTGCTGCAGGTTTGTGTCCTCGGGCGCCCGCGTGCAGGCAGGCGTGAGGCGCGGAGCTGCGTGGGGCCGTGGGCCAGCTGCGCCCGGGAGCAGGGTGTTTTCATTCCGGCTCCTCGGAGGCAGCACAGGAAACAGCTCCCAGTTTGCTGGTTCGGAACACCCAGGAATGGCCTGAGCACACAGAGTGGTCAGGAGTGTGGGGGACACAGGGGCCGGGGGCCCCCACATCAGAAGGGGACCCACAGTAGCGCCCCAGACAGAAAGATGTATTGGATGGTGCTGATCTCAAAGAAAAACAGAAATTGCACTGTTTTAAAAACCAGGAAGCCCACCAGATGCTGGAGGCATCTGTAGCAGTAAAAACTCGACTCTTCCCCAGGCAGACAAGACAACCAAGTTCTCCAAACTCTCCTCACAAACTCAAAGAGCGTGGGGTGGCGGCGGCCTGGAGTTCCTCGGCCAGCCTGGCTATACCACTGAGATTCTAGAAGACTTCAGCTGTATTTTTTGTCTTAAAACCATCCGCTTTCTGCAGAAGGAAGTGCAGCACCAGCCGGCAGCTCCGTCCTGCCCAGCGACGCTCAGGCCTGGGGGCTGGAGGCTATTTTCGTGCTCTCGGTTCCCTATCTTTCAGGGGTTTTTTTTAATCCCCCACAGAGTTCCTACACACATAAGTTATTCAGACTCAGGCCACTCTGGAATCCAGGGATGGAAGCCATCTCTTATAAATCACCTCCCTCCAGCTCCTTCGTGTGCACTCGGCCATCCTCCGAGTGCAGGCGGACGGTGGGGAGCTCACACTTCGGCTCCACCGAGAATGCAGGGCCCCCCTTCCCGGCTGCCTGGGGACACCACCAGGAACCCTACCATCTTTGGCTGCTTGAACGCGTGTGATAATCTAAGACATCTGGGGAGATATTACACATCTCCGAGCAACATGCTGGCCTCTCTTTCCTCACATGTGTTCATCTGCTTCTATTTCTGGCTGGGAGGAGAGGTTCTGTCTTCCATTGGCTCCTCCCGGGCAGCTTCATGCCCGGGCTACCTGCCACCACTGGCCCACCCAGACCCTCCCCAGGTCCCTCGGCTCCCTCAGTCCCAGTGCAGGGACCAGCCAGCCCACAGGCAGAAAGCCTACAACATGGTTTGGCCAGTGATGTGCTTGGGAACAGTTGGGGAAAAAGCTACAGTGCTTATTCAAGGGCCACTTTGAGCTGAAGTCTGTAGCTTCGTTTCAGTCCCCCTGAGCGGTGGCCTCTCCCCCAAGACTGGTGGTCTGCAAGTGCCCATGTGCAAGCACACGGGCCGGGCCCCGCAGACAGGCTCGTCTCAGACCCCAGCGTGCAGCCGCCCAGTCTGCGTTCGGGCCAGGCCAGGGGATTTCTGAGTGGGAGGAAACCCTCACTTCCCTTCAGAGGTTGGCGTGAGACAGAAAGGAAGGAGGACCCGTCACTTCCCAGCTCATGTGCTGCCATGGGCAGACCCTCCAGATGAGGCCCCTGAGCCAGCCGCCTGCTCCCAGCCAGACTCTCCGTGAGGGCCCAGCCCTGGGTACAACCAGCGGGGCAAAGAACTTCACTTGGAGTCCTAGAGGTTCCCTCAGTGCCACGGGCTGACCCACCAAAGCAGGCCTCTCTCTGGTGCCTTCCGGGCATCCCTGCTTCCCAACCCAGCCACGTGACAGCTGTCCCGTGGACAGATGGGAAAGTCAAGCACCAGCTCCAATGGCCAGCAATCCCAGCGCACGTGGGGATAAGAGCAGGCCCATGCTGGGGGCCTCCTGAGTGTCTGCAAAGAACCACTGTTACTGCACTACAGGTGGCGTGGGGTGGAACAGAGCAGCAACATGGGTCCAAGTCCCCAGGAAGGACACTGCACAGCACCTGGCCCAGTGTGGGGGTGGGGCCTGCCGAAACCACAGCACAGTGGGGCAAGGGCTGGGTGTCCGGACAGCGGCCTCCGTGGGGGAAGAGTGAGTCGGCGTCACGCGCGCAGCGCATGCCACAGTGTCCCATGATGTCTGTGAGCACCCAAGCTGTCTGGACTGGTGCTTTCAAACTGCGGGTTGTGGAGTCAACTGAGTGGGGCGGGGGTAAGAAACATAAACAAATCAAAAGGGTGGAGAGAGAACACATGGTCAGGGTGTCTGGTTGCAATCTGGGTGCGTGTGCACGCATGAACGGAGCTTCTCGCTGGACAGAGCACTCATGGCCACGGCCATGGCCACGGGGCTGGACAGATGGCTGACTAGGACCTGGCCCTGAGGACTGGGCACATCCTTAAAACCATGAAATCCCCAGGATGGGGCTGGCTGGTGACAGCCAGACGTTCCTCTGAAGAAACAGTGGAGGGGCCCAGCCTGGCCTCAGGGCACAAGCCCTGGGGATGACACTCATCCCCCAGCACCCACTGAGGCGTCAGGCACTGGGAAAGTGGGACTTAAGAGGCCCCCCATCCCAGCCCCTACACCAGCTGGGGAGAAGCCTCTGGGCCCAGCCTCACACCTCTTCAGGCCACAGTGCGTGGACACCGGACATCAGACTGAGCAGCCACAAGCAAGCAGCATCATCCCATCGTAGCCTGTGGGAGCTAAGAGATGCCAAGGGTGCTGCTGGGGTGCTGGGTGAGCGGCAGCACCTACAGTGTGCAGGGCGGGGGTAGATGTCTGTGATGGAGACGCAGGCTGCTGTCCATAGACAGGGGGCAAGATGGGGGGGTGACCTTCATGAGCAGTTGAAACTAACGTCTAATCCACTTACAAGCTGTGGAAAGAACAGGGAACTCACTTAAGAGAAAAAGCAGGAAGGAGCCAGGTGGTACAGGTACTACGAACAGGAAAAAGATGGCCAGGTAGGGAAAGAGCCTGCCCTGGCCATGACCCCTCATCTGCAGGAGGAAAGGACGGGGGAGCTCTGGGGTGACGGGGGCAGAGAAGGGCTCTGATGCCGCCTCCTCGGCTTGGGGACCTTCCCGGACAGTGGGATCGGCAGCATACCACCCTCACGCCAGCCAGGGTTCAGGCGTCTTCAAAGGCTTCCCTGGGAGGAAACTGGTGGCCCTTACTGGTCTGGGCAAAGAGAACTGGGGCTTTGGTGGAGGTGAGCTGTGTTCCCACCTTGGCTGGTCAGCACTTCAGGCTGAACATTACCAGGGCAAGGGGACAGATGGTGCCTCAGCCCCACGGCAGGGTTGGAGAGGGGAAGCTGACACCGCCTGGCTGCTGAGTGTGGGACTGGGACAGGTCTGTTCCCCTAACTGGGCTGGCTGCACCCCTACCTGGCTCAGGATACAGAAGATAGAGGCCAGCAGGGAGGAGGCCCAGCCCACACATCCTGACACAGTGCTGCCCTCTTCTGGCCAGTGCTGGGAGGTCTGGTTCACTACCCACCAGCCACATCCTGCCAGCAAGGCGGGCAACCCAGGTCTGGGAATCTTTAGATTGGTGCTCTGGAAGGTTCTGAGAGGGACCGCAGGACATCCTACCCCTGGAATCACTCCTCCTGTCACATAATCAGATGGTGGAAGATAAAGGATGTGGCAGATGAGGAGGGGTATTCCAGTTGTTTTCTAAATCGGAGCCCACTGGAGACATACCTTGGATCCCTTCCCACCTCTTCCCCCTTGGGGTGAGCCTGCTGATGGGCCCAGGAGAAGGGGGGAGTGCCACAGGTTGGCCTCAGACCCCCAAATTCAGCACAAGAGTGGGCTTCTCTAGGTACACTGCTTCCCAGTGTATTTAGACACGGACAATGGCGCCCCCTGGTGGCTGATGGGCAACACGCCAGTTCTTGGTACCTCCACCCGCACTGGGGGCTCTCTCCAAAGCCCAGGCTGTTCTGGGAGGACTGGGCAAGTGATTCAGGGCTCAGAGGACAAGCAGGGTCAGGATGATAAGGAGCTGACATGGTGTGAGCGGTGCACCTTGAAATGCTCTCCTCAGCTCCACAGGCCCCAATTCTTAGGGTGCTGAGTGAGGCTGACAGAGGCTACGACCCAGCTCTGGGTAGGTGCCTGGTACTGCAAGGACAGAGGCATGGGAGGTGGGCCCGGCCAGCTCTGGCTCCCCCTGGCACACACCTGGGGGACAATTTGGGGGCTGAGGACACAGAACAGGCAGGCCATGTGCCTCAAGAGCTCCTTGGGAATAAACCCAGCCTAGTGGCCTCCACCTGCAGCCTGTTTTGGAACCAGCTGCAGGAGCACAGGTGGGAGGGGCCCGATCTGCTGGTTCTGGGGGGAGATGGCCCCTGTGTTGCAGCTCGCACCTGCCTAGGCTCATGCTGTTCCAGGCTCCAGACTCAGCATTTTTGCCCTGTTATCACTGAATCCTCCCAGAGCTACGTGCGATGTTACCCCCAGTGACTGAGAGAGAAGCTGGGGTTGAGGGACAGCCACTCAGCAGGGACTTGCACTGGGGGGCCTCTCTGCTTATCCTCACACAGCCCCGCCTCTCACAGGTTCCCTGTGGCGGGGGAGGGGTGTGGGAGGCAGGGAGTGTCTAAGAAAGGCTGGCTGAACACACTTCCCACTCTCCACCTTCTCCATTTGAGTCCGACTCTCCTGGGCCAGCTCTGCCCCCAAACAGCCCCATGGATGGAATGTTAAAATACCTCGGGGGTATTTTCACCAGACATCAAGGAACTGAGGTGCTGACCGTGACTGCTCTGGGAGACTCAGCTTCGGGAAGCATTCTGCACTAGGCTCGTATTTCGGTTTCGTACCTTATGATGAAGTACCGTGGTTTTTATGTTGAGATAACAGAGTTATTTATTATTTACCAAATGCAGTGGGTGCTCGGTAGATCAATTTCAATAAAACAATGGCTTATAAACACCACCAGCAATCTGGCAGGAGCAGCAATCAACAAAACATGTTGTTCTAAATCCTGCGTAATAAATTGACTATAATAAACTCATAATTATTCTACTGGCTACATTTCAAAGTTGGCACTAGAAAAATAAAATCACCAATTTGGGCTCAGCATTAACATCCGAGGAATTCCTTGGATCACTTGTCTCTAAAGCTGTGACCGGGGACGCAGGTGTCAGTGCTGCCCAGGAGGGCTGAGGCCACAGCACCTGGGCCAGGTGGAGGCCTGATGGCTACTGTGCCCTGGTCAACCAGGAACGAAGCTGGGACTGGCCTCTCCCTGGGCAGAAAGATGGGAGTGGAGAAGCAGCCACCTTTTCTGGGGAGCACTGAGCCCACAGAGGAGAGATGCTCATGGCCACATGGCCTGCAACAGGGTCCCCTAGAGGTCCAGAGCTGTCCCCGGACAGCTGGGACTCTGCCTGGGGACTGACTTCCCACATCCTGTCCTCCCGGCCAGAACGGGCCACAGAGTCAAAGAATATCAGGAAACCTTACAGCAACCAGAGGCCTTGAAGCGACCAGGTGGTCTCTCTTTGGAGCCAATAGCGCTCAGCCACGGCCCAGAGGGCAGGGACGGCCGCTCTGTTTCCTTAGTCTCCAGCTGAGCCAAGTTCGAGGCAGCCAACCCTTCCCCAAATCCCTCTGGCCCTGCACTTGGACCTGGCACCCTTCTGTGTCTCTGTGACCTCGCCTGCATGTGGTGAGGGGAGGGAAGGTGAAACACCTGCTTTGTGGAAGCAGGCTGTGAAAATCTACATCAACTCTGCTGGGAAGGTGGCTTGGGGAGCCTTGCTCAGGTGCTGTAGCAACAGGAGGGAAAGGCAACGAAGTTCCACCTGGGTGGGACGGTGAACACACCGCACCCTGCCCCTCGTCTGTGCGTCCACGACCACAGCACAACGCCTGACGGCCCAGACAGGGCAGTCCTGGGGGGCTTGTGGCCTCTGGGCAGCTCTCAGTGGCCTCAGGCAGCCTGGACTAGCCCTGCCTGATGACCGGGTGGTGAAGAGGATGGGGTGGGGGTGGTCCAGGTCAGTGAGGCACTCACAGACCCCTGGCAAAGCCCAGTGTGGAGGCCCAGCAAGGTGGGGCCTAGGCCTAGCCTGAGCTCTACAGGCCGGGCGTCCATGGACAGGATCTGAGAGCCCGCCAACAGGGGACGGTGCACGGGGGTGGGGGTTTGGAGCCGCAGGGCCCACCGTGCCTGCTTAGTTGTGGCTCCATGAGGAGCTGGGAACACAGCAAACTGTGCTCAGAAAATGCGCTTGAACAGCCTTGGGGGTGAAGCACCACCTCTGACCTCCCGAACTGATGCCGCTTATGCTGAGGGGCCCTGCCACTGGGGCTGGCAGGTTTCTGAGGGGGAGGGGCCCCCTAAGGGGTCTTCTCTGCTCCGGACTGAGGTGCCCACCCTCCCAGCGCGGAGACAGAGGCGTGAATGTGGTGGGTGCTAAACGCAGAGGACAGAGGGCAGGGGCTGGCGGACGCTTCCGGCCCTCTTCTGAGAGCCCACGGTCCCGCGGTCGCACAGGACTCGCCCCATCCCCAGTTTCTGGTCCCTGTCCCTGTCTCAGCGCTTCCTGGCTCCTGGAGCCAGGGCACCATGCAGGCCAGCGCCTGTGGAAGGACCAGGGCCTCGCTGTGGTCAGCCCTCTCAGGCCGGACCCAAGAGGCCCCAGTTAGTCACTCCTGAGGTCGGGTCCACTGCGGACCTGCTCGGTCGGGCAGGGCCTGGGCAGGGGCAGCTCGGCTGGCCGCACTCACCACATGTCTCCATCCTGGATGGTCCGGTCGTTGGGGGCCCCAGCATGTCCGTAGTGCAGTACGGCCGAGTTCTCACCACTGCAGAGTGTGAGGGGAGCTCAGCAGTTCATCCTCACCCACCAGCCCCAGGGGCTGGCGTCCCAATCCCCCGCCCCGTGGGCGGGACTCCGCACCCCAGGGGTGGCTGGATCAGGCCTGTAGCCTGAGGAGGGGACGTGGGGCATGGTGGCCCCATCACCCCCAGCCACACACACTGGTGGGCAGCCTCTCAGCTCAGGGGACCCTCCTATAGCGCTTCCCTGGCTGATGCTGTGCAGGCAGGTACCCCTGGGGCCCGGGGTGTGGTTCTGACGTGAGCAGCATGTGTGCAGAACGGAACGGGAAGCGAGGTCTATGGGCCTGGAGGAGGGGCCTGGGGAAGCCCTCCTTTCCTGGAAGGGGCCGGGGCTGGGTCAGGGTTCCTGGGAGTCCCCCTGCGGGGACACAGAGTGGGTGCCAGTGGCTCTTCGCTCCTCTGCTCAAGGGAGCTTTCCTCATGAGTGGTTCCTTTAAGAAAAAAGGACTTTTAAGTCTGTCCAAGAGAAAAAAAAAAGGCTCACCTGGGTGTAATATTTATGGCCTTGTTCGGGAGTTTCAGGAATCATAAAAGTAGAAATAATGATTTTTCTCTCTATCTACCAGAGAACATTTCCAAGGGCTGAAATGTTCACATGTATTATTCATTTGCCGAGGGCGTGCACATTGCCGGCTCGGTCCTGGCTGAGCAGGGGCCCGGCCGTCTGTCCGGAGGGCACAGCGTGGGGAGATGAGATGGGCGAGCCCAGGGGATGAGGAGGCCACCCACACCCAGGACATGCCCCTCAAAGACACACCTATACTGAGACTCTCCTTCTCTCTCTCTCTCTCTCTCTTTCTCTCTCTCTCACACACACACACACACAGCTCCTTCCATCTGCACTGCGCACAGAAGCCGTCACAGCCTGGCCCCCACCCTGCCGGGCAGGTGGCCATGTGGGAGGGGTGAGGAGGGCCAGTGACAGCCAGGTGCCCTTCCTCACAGCACTGGCCAGAGCAGGCAGAGGCAGCCTCAGCTCCTGAGGCCGTAGGAGGAGAAGTAACTTCCAAGCTTAGGTGGGCACTGGTGTGGGCATGGGAGTGAGCAAGTACATCTAAGCTAGGGGATGGTGGGACCCCTCCCTGCTCCCCAACGTCCCTCCACAATCACCCCCACGCGGCCCAGGAGGCCCACTCACCTGCCGCAGATGCAGGTATAGGAGCTGTGGCGCATGCCACCCCGGGAGTAGCAGTAGTGCTCGAAGAGGCTGCAGGAGAGGGGAGACACGTCAGGGTAACCGAGTCCCGGGCTGGCACACCCCCAGCAAGGCCTGAGCTCGCCTGAACTCTCCAGTGTGGGTCTGTGAGGCTTGTAGCTAAAGCCGGGGGCAGCCACAGACCACAGACGCACAGAGGTCAGGGTGGAGGGCACAGGGCCAGAGGAGCTTGCCACCTGCAACACTGGTACTGCCTAGCTGCCCAGCCTATCGGGAGGCCGGCCCTGGCCCTGCGGGACGTGAGCTGATGCAGGGCTGGAGGGAGTGTCTCCCAGACGCCCACCTCCAGTGCCCACACCCTACCCCACTAGGAGGGGATGGGCACACAGCCAGGGAGGAGCACAAAAGCTCTCCCAGCCCCAGCACTGGACTCGCCTGGGGCCTTGGGCCTGACCGCAGGGAAGAGCGCAGAGAAAAGACAGCAGGAACTGCTGGGCACTGGCCTGGAGGATGGGGGCGAGGGACCTGCAGATGGAGCTGGGCAGGAGCAGGGTGGTCTCAGGGAGGTGGAGAGAGGCGGGGCCTGGGGGCAGGGGCAGGCCCTGCCTCTCCCTCCTTGGGACAAGCCCCCACCCGCCACATCCACACCACATCGGCAGTGCTGAACCCTTGGAAGCCATGATGCCGACCGAGAACTCGGGGAAGGCTAGGATGCCATCCTTCCACCCACTGTGCCCCAGAACGCGGGGGTGGGGCTTGTTTCTTCTTGGGACTCTGAGCTCCAAGGGCCTGGCCTCAGTAGAGCCCAGTCGGGGAGGTGGGCTGTCCTCACCCCTCCTGAGGCCTGGGGGCAGCTCAGGCCCTGCTCTCTGGTGGCCCTGGCTGAGAAACAGGTCTAGGTGGGCCTGCCCTGCCCACCCCCTACCAAGGCAGGGGTCCAGTCACAGGCCCGTGCTGTGGCCCCATCTCCAGAAAAGCAAGGCCCCCTGTGAGCACATTAAGTGGTGATTCTGCTCTGCGCTCTCTAGGCCTGTTTTAGAGAATGCCTGTGCAGAGGAGCCTCATCTTCCAGGCACTGTAAACAGAAGTTCTGTGTAATTGTTATCACTGGGTATTGAGCAACTGTTAGTCAGGAGTGGTTCCATTGGCTTTTGGACTTGCTATGACCCTCGGGATAGCTGGGTCACGATGGCAGAGCATGTGACCAGAAACCCTCTGCCTCCAATACCCGGAGACGCTGCATAAAACAGAGTGAGCAGAGTTCACAGGACAGGAAGAGTGAGGCTGGAAAGGAAGGCGGTCCGGCAGTCCTGGGAACCCACCAGGACTTGGCTTTCACTGCCATGTGGGGACAGCAACAAGACCCTGGGCACACGAGAGGTAGGGGACTAGAACTGAGCCCCACCCCCAAATAAAGTTGGGGCCCAGGTAGGGGTGCACCCTCAGCAAAAGTGTAGATTTGGGAGAGCATTCACAAGCATCAAAGGAGACAATCAGGAAGCTTGCTTGGGCTCTGGGAGAATAAAGAACATTCTCTCAGATTTCATAGCATGGGTCTGACTTCCATGGGGTTCAAGTTCAGGTGTGAACTACCTACATGGTTTGGACACCCCCAAGCCAGGAAATTAACAAAACAATTGGTCCCTGACTGGTGACACCCAGAGCACCTGACAAGGGCAGACACAAAAGCCAACTGGGCCGCTGCACCCTCAACCCAGGCCAGCCAGGATCTGCACATGTGCACACACACTTGCGCGCACACATGCACATCACAACACACACCTGCACACACAGACACATGTATATACATGAACACACACCTGTGCACACATGCACACACCACACAGAGACACACGTACATGCATAAGCACACATACCCACAGATACATGCACACACTTGTGCACATGCACACACATCACAATACATACACACAGACATGCACATACATGGATGCACAAGCACACACATGTGAACACAACACAGAGAGACACACACAAACATAAATGCACGCACATGCACACACAGGCACATGTGCGTACATAAGCACACACATGTGCACATCACAATACACACATGCATACAAGACACACACACATAAATGCACACACGTGCACACACTGACGATGAACTCACAGTCTGAATGCACTTCACAAGAGCTGTAAGACACAGCAAGCAGGAGGCTGAGACTCCAAAGAACTTGTGATAACAGAACGCTCAGATGCAGACTATACACACCCAGGAAATCATTACCACCTAAACTTACAGTGTGAGAAGAGATCGGGCTGACTTTATGAAGAACCAAAACAAAACTTCTAGAAATGGGCAGTCTATCAGAGGGCCACAGACAGGAGGACAGGCGGCGGGTCATCGGCGACCCCGGCGACCCCCTCCCCGGGTCTCTCTGACAATCTGTGACTCTCATGTGCAGCACATGTGTGGTGCTGGGCCTAACCGCCCCTGCCCGCCGGGAGGCAGATGGGGTGGGAGCACCGGGACTGGGAGCGACCGTAACCCACCCCCTTCCCCAGCAGCAGGAGGGAAGGGTGGGGCCTACCCATGTCCCTGCCGGCAGCCTCACAGACTCCCTGCTGCTGTGTGGTCCCTGAAGCTATCCTCCATGTGGCCATTCTTCTAACATCCTTGCCTATAAATTCCCATGACCGAGGCACAGGTAGAAAATGCTCTGCATCCAGGCATAAATGAGAGCCTTGAAGTGACCTGGGAGAGTCTGTGCTGCGAATAATGAGGCGAATGCCGTCTCTGCTGCAACAGAAGGGCAGGCGCGTTTGCCAGAGTCGGAGGATGACTAATGGGGCAGGGGCAGCGGATCCCCGGGTGCAGGTCTGCAGGGGCTGTGACTCCAGGTGCAACCCCACTGGGCCTCCCCAGGGGGAGGAGCCTACCTGGGCCCATGGCCCAGTTCCCGGCCTCTGAGGTTTATCGTCTGATGAGCAGATAGACCATGTGGGTTGCCCCGCCAGCAAGTATCTCAAGCCATCAGCACAGCAGGTGCCAGCCAGGGTGCTCAGCAGGGGGCCACATCGGCTACATCGCCCCCCTGCCAGGCCGGGCCTGGGTGCACCTTGGGTTCCCGAGGCTGGGCCAGGAACAGACGCATGCACAGGGAGATGGGCGGGGCAGGGGAAGCCACTCGGCTGAGCAGAGGGTCTAAGAGGGTGAACAGGCCCAGGCGGGAGCCCACCCTCACTGTCACTGCAGTCTCCTCATGGCTGGCCTCCCTGCTTTGGGCCTGTGGGTTCCCCTCTGCCCCACCCTGCAGTCCCTGACCCAGGCCCCATGCCCAGCCTCCCCGGGCACTGCTGAACATCAAAGCCAATGCCAAATCCCGGCTCTGCCTCTTACTAACCAGCTGTGTGGCTTCTCCATGCCTCAATTTCCTCATCTGTTAAATGGGACAACAGTACCTCATACAGGCACAACTGGCACACAGATCCACAGCCTGGAGCCCTGCACGTGCCCAGCGGGGCTCTCTGTGGGCGTCCTCCAGCCCCACATGCAGGCCAATGTACATCCAGCAGCTTCAGGACAAACGCACTCGGGGCTTCCCTTGACACAGGGCAGCTCAGCACAGGGTTCCTTCCCGGCTGCCTCTGCCCACTCCCAAGCTGAGGGCTCTGCTCAAATTCCCGGAGTCCGAGCTCTTTTAACAGAGTTCTCTGTGGGCCTTCTGAGGAATGGCGAACCAGCAGGGGCCGGGGGTGGATGCCTACCCCTCCTCTGCCCCAGGCAAGGAAAGACCCAGAACACGAGAGGCCATGACTGAGACTTTGAGAATGTTTCAAATAAGCAAATGGCAATCAAATGGTCTGTCACCAAGAAGGGACTGACTTAGAACCTTGGACTAGCCCCAGACATGCATTATTAATACACCAGTGCTCACGGCACAGCCTGCCTGTGCAGCAGGCAATACCAGGGACACAGAGGGCCACAATGGTTGCAGTGGCCGTCACCTCCCCCCCACCCCCACCCCCCGCCACCGCCAGCAGCTTTCTTCCTCCTGCTGCCCCCCTCCCGGTCCTGGACCAGGGCCAACATCACCTGCCGGCCCAGGGCCTCCCTTAGGGGTGTGTGGGGTATGTGGTGCTGGACATCCTGGGCCTGCATCGTGGACCATTTTCACAGACAGATGGATGAGAACAGACTCTGTGAGCCCCACTTCCTGCCCAGGCCCCGCTACCGAGTCTGCAGCTGCTGCCAGTACGCCCTCTCCAGCACCCTGGATCTGAGGGTCTGCCCTGGAGGGCGGGGCAGGGCTTGGGGCTCATACAGAACTGAGCCAATGCAGGCCCTGCTGCCTGCTCGGTCTGAGAAATGGGGCAGGTGACACGGCTCCTGCGATAACAAAAACCAAACAGCCGCCGGCAGCATTTGCCATTACAACAACCCCTGTGGGAGAGGCGCAGTCCCCTGCTCCCCGGATGAGAAGACTCCCACTCGGAGCGGCAACATGCTGGCGTCAGGGGCCCCACCGGATCCATGTCGGGGCTTGGGGTCCACGTGCAGCTTCCGACTCCAGTGCCTCCCAGGTCTGGGGTCTGCAGTGGTGGGGGCCTGGGACGGCACCTGCCAGCAGGACAGGCCTTCATGCTCCGTGAACACTGGGGCAGCTGATGCTCTGCCACGACCTTCCAGAGCCCCGGCTCCCCGCCTGAGCTGAACGGGGGTCTGCCAGGACAAACGGCCCTGCACAACCCCAGGATGGTGGTGCCGTGGGTAAGCTGGTGGAAAGCGGAGCTGGTGCCCCGGAGAGGCCTGGGGATGCAGAGGCCCCGGAAGGGGAGAACCCACCAACCAGAGGCAAGGACAGCGGAGAGGCACTGACGGCCACTGGTCACGGCAGGAAGACGAGGAGCCCCAGAGAGAAGCCACTCACTCTGTCCCCAAGAGCAGCCTATCAAGTTTTGAGATAATTAGCATTTTAATTGGATAATTGGGAATTCTAAATTGCCTGTCTTGTATTAAGCATAACTGAGGATATAACATGACTCTCAATGAACAAATATTCCCTTTTATTCTTGACATGCTTGATTAGGCGGAGTTTCTGAGTTCCTTGGTATCAGTTACTGGGTAAAACACTCCGTAGCCATCGAAGCCCTGGCCGCATCAGACTGCTGGTAAACTTAAATGCTGACGTGTGTGCGCACACACACAAATGGAAGCGATCTTAGAGATTCTCTACACAAATAAAATAAAATAAAATAAAATAAAATAAAATAAACATAAAAATCACCCATAATCTTATTCTCCAGAGATAACCTCTGTTAAATTTCCATTGACCATCCTTCCAGGCCCTTTTATTTATTTTGGATAAGCACAGATTTAAAAAAAATTGCCCTGGCTGGTGTGGCTCAGTGGATTGAGCGCCAGCCTGTCAACCAAAGGTCACAGGTTCGAGTCCTGATCAGGGCACATGCCTGGGTTGTGGGGCAGGTCCCCAGTTTGAGGAGTGCGAGAGGCAATTGATGTAATCTCTTACACATTGATGCCTCTCTCCTTCCTTTCCCCCTCTCTAAAAAGTAAATACGTAAAATCTTTTTAAAAATTAATTAAAAATGGTAAACTTTGACTGAAGTCTGACACACATGCAGAAAGGGACAGAAACCCTAAGGACCCAGCCCAGCGGCCCGACACAGCCTGCGCACCCGCAGCCCCCGAGGCCACCCTCCCTCCCCGCACAGCCTGACCCCTCACACCCCAGGTCAGCGTCGCCTCATCTGAAGCTCACGGAAACGGAATCAACCCGTCCTCTGTGTTGGCTTCTTCAGCTGCGCCACGCTGTGCCGGCGGAGCCCAGGGCGGGGAGCTGTTGCCTCCTCATTCTCATGGCGTGCAGTGGGGTGACTGTGCCCCAGAGGGCTTCTGCAGTCTTCTGCTGGTGAACATTCTGGTTCCTTCCAGATCACAGCCACTGCTGATAGTGTTGTCCTGGACGTTCTTGCCAGTCTTTGGAGGCAGTGCACCTGTGTCTCCACTGAGCTCATAGCCGGGAGAGGAAGTGCCGAGTCCTGGGATTTCATGCAGGTTCAGCTTAGCAGATGAAGCTGGTACTTCCAGGTGTTTGCCTCAATCTATTCACTGGCTTATAACCTCTTCTACTTCGTACCTGTCCACAGGGCCCAATGGAGTCAAGAAGAATCTGAAAGGACAAATGGCCCCACCCCATCCTGGAGGTCTCAGGGAAGGTCGCTGCTAAAATGCTAGAAACAGTAGATGCAAGGCCACGTTTTCCTTTCGAACGCTCTCCCCGTGCCCGGATCAGACTACTTCTCCCCACTCACGCCGCTTGCCCCTGGTGCAGGCTGCCATCTCCTTTTGCCTGGTCAACGGTGACAGGGGTCCAGCTGCCCCCTTTGCCTCAGGTCTTGTCCCCTGCAGGGCGTGCTCCGCAGAGGGTCACATCACAACTTAAGGAACTCCTCTGTTCAAACCTGGCCCTGGCTTCCCGCGAGCAGTCTGCCTCCCTCTCAGCCTGTCTCCTTGCTGCTCCGGGGGGCCACGAGGCAAGCTCCCACCTCAGGGCCACTGGGCCAGCCCCGTCCTTCCTGCCTGGAGCGTCTGTCCCAGAGGTCCGCAGCCTGCGCTCCCCTCCTCCCTGTCTCCCCTCCTTCCTGTCTCCCCTCCTTCATTTCCTTCTCAGGGATGGCCCCCAGGGAAAGAGTAGCCCTCCCCCTTTAGCCCTCACCATTGTCTAACACAGTACCCATCTGTCAGTGTGTCTATCGTCCATCCATCTGTCCATCCTGTCTCACCTCCCAGTGGGCAGGGGTTTAGTGCATTTTCTTCACTGCAGGCGCCCCAGAGCCTGGAGTAGTGCCTGGTGCACAGGAGGTTTTCAGGACACTTCTGCTGAGTGACTGCTTAAGTAAATGGTGGCGTGGCGGTACCACAGCCTACAATTGACTTAACCAATTTCATGCTGTCAGATGTCTAGGTTGTGATGGACACCCACGGCCATATGCCTTTCCACTGTCTTCAGGCTAAATTGCTAAAAGTAGAGTTACTGAGCACATGCACATTTTGGAGTCTCAGGTCGTGCTCCCCAGGTGGACCCCAGAAAACCCATCAGGATTGTCTCAGGGCCCACAAAGCACGCAAGGGGCTCCTGGGGCCTGCGGGACCGCCAGGCCAGTGGGCGAAACAAAATGCTGCCTCCTTCCGTCGTGATTAACTGGCAAGTTTGGATATGCTTTATATTTATTTCCTCATATTGCCTCCTTTCTAAATGGCCTGCTTCTTTCTCAGAAAATTGAATGTTTATCTTTTCCTATCGATCCTTAAAGGGTTTACATAAGAAGGATACCAGTGGTTCTGACCAAAATCTACGTAACAAGCCGCGGCCCCCTCGGGTGCTCTCCAGTATGGTACCTTCTCTGATGATTCCCCAAAGGACAGGCACCTGGGGCAGGAGCTGCAGACCAGGGCAGTGTGTGAGGGGGGCCAGAGGGCAAACCCTGGGCCCGCAGCACGTGGCTCAAGAGGGAAACCCTCCGCCTGTGAACCCAGGCCCCTTGGAGCCAACGCCGCCGGGCAAGGGAGAGGGCCTGGTGCCGGAGGGCCTGGGGGAGCTGCCGAGCGTTCTCCGCCTCATTCTGGGATCGGCGACTGCGCACAACTGACCCATCTCACCAGTCCTTGCTGATGTCGGCAAGAACACATTTTTTGGCCCCGGATGGAAAACTCTCCTTTTGAAGATGCACCAGGGTGCCCTACGAATCATTTAGGCCAGTGACTGGGGGTGGGTGGAAGGAGAGAACTCTGTTTAATACAATTTAGAGGCTACTTCCCCACCCAGGGACACAGCGGAAGGCACAGGGAGGGAAGCCAGGTGTACAGGGAGCCTTCTCAGGGTGGGAGTGGGGGTGGTGAAAGGCCTCGACAGGATGGGACCTTCTCTGAACTAGTGGTTCCCAAAGCATGGTAAGAACCCATGAGATGGGGTACACCAATACATATATTTTATGCATTAGATATTTAGAGTTTTAACCTTCTATTTATGGTGAATCATACTGGGTTTCACTCAAGACAGAAATGTAAAACTTTCCTTTAAAATATTTGTTTTTAAAAAGTGAAGAAACTATTAAGCAAATAAAGTGCTACCTGTGAGCACTATGGCGGGGCCTGTGAGGGTGCCACGTGACTGACATGCTGCAGATTCTGCTCGAGGCCTCGCAGAGGACGCTCCTGCTTCTGGTTCTGGGTGGGGACACTCCGGTCCTGAAGCTCCCCAGATGGCATGGGTACCCTTTGGAAAACAGCTGGTGGAGCAAGCTCCAAGAGAACCCCAGTTCTCTCCTGTGTCCCAACCCTCTCCCATCTCCAGCTCAGCAGCCTCGGACACCAGGTCAGTGTGGACCCTGGAGACAAAAGGCCAAACAGGCCCCTCAAGGAACAAAGCCACCTCCAGCAAAGCTGGCTGCTGAGGGCCTTGGACATGTAGACACCGAGCTCCTACCACAGAGAGCAGACAGCGAGGGCTTCCCTCGGCTCAGAGTCCTGGCCGGAGTCGTGCTTGGCCATGCTCCCACCTCCCTTTATCTCACAGCTCATCCCAAGGTCAGGCCATTTGATGGAGTCTGGATGGGGCAACGAGGCCCCCCTGGGCTGCCCTTGTGGGGCCAAGGCCGTGCAGCACAGTGGGTGCTGCCCAGGGCCCCCCACCCCATCTGGGGCATCCATGCAGGCACCACCTGCCACGACCTCCACTGCCTCTCCAGTGGAAGAGACACAACCGGAAGCTCCCACCTGACGGGTGTTTCCTAAATACCAATCCTGCAGGAGACAAGCCCGGCCTCACCCAGTGAGAGCAAGGAGGAAGCCCCTAGTCGTTCCTTCTGGAGAAAGAAAGAGCTTTGCTTTGTGAATCTCTCAAGGGTGTTCTGTTTTATTCCTAGACTCCAGGGCTACTTTATTTCCAAGCATCAAACTCCTTTCTCCCAGACTTACAATTTTGAGACATTTCTCACCAATGCATCATTTCAGATAGAACATTCTCTAGAAAGCATCATTCTATATCAATGCCTCTCAGAAGTGGCCGTCTGAAGCCCCGACTTGCCTTCCCCAGAGTGCTCCAGCCCTGGGCAGCCCCCAGGGCCCTCCTCCTCTGCATCGGTGGGTTGCCTGGGCCCCAGCAGAAGCAGAGTGGGGCCCACACCCCGGCCCACCCGACCGCTCCCAGCTGCCCTGTGCTCACGGCTCTGCGGGGAGACAGGTGTGGCGCCAGCCAGGCTGGTGTGAGCCACTCCAGGTGTTTTAAGCACAGGACACAGAACACCGGGAACTGGATCGGGGAGGGTGTTGGTGTGTAGCAGGAGGCCGGGGATACTCCCTGGCTGGAGGGACCCCAGGGAGCAGTGTCACTGCAGCCCAGGATTCCTGACCTCCTACAGGTAGTGAGGAGCGTGGATGCCTCACTGGGTGGGCACTACCCTGAGGACGATTCCCCTCAGCTCCCAGGAGTCAGGAAGCGCAGGTCAGAGCTGCACCAGCAATGGAGGGAGGCCCAGACCCTGCCCGAGGGCTGAGCCCTGTCCCCCCACATGCAGCTGCGCAGGGGCTGTCCAGTTCTCTGAACGTCCCTTAGTCACACGTGGCCAGAGGAATGACAGGAATGCTATTTGTCACTTTGAAAGGCTTTATCCACTTACCAAGACAAGTGGGGGCTATGCACACGTTGCCCCTACAGAAGGATCAGCTCGGAAAGAGGTGCTGCTGGTGGGGACACTGCCAGCATGGGTGGGGGCTGGGGACAACAGGGCAGGGCTTCGCTCTGGCCAGCGGTCCCTCCCGCACAGTAAGGGCCGCATCCGTGTCCCCCAGGACTCGGTGGGGCCTCAGCCATGGCTCAGTGTGGCGAGGACACGCTCAGGGAGTGACACCGCCTTCCAGGTTCTCGTACCCTCTCTCCCCTCAGAGGCAGAAGATGGGGAGGTGAGAGAGGCCCCATGGCGGCGAGGGGTCCACACGGCGCCCACAGAGGGCAGGAGAGGCGGTTTAAGAACTCACTCACATGCTCTGAATGTACCCACTGCCAACATCCCAGAGATGCGGTGGGTCCCTAAAAATATATTCTCCAACCCCCATGAATGTAAATTTTTGGTAACTTAAACCTATTTATCAATAGCTAATTAACAAGGTCTAAGTCCTATGATGACAGGGTGATTAAACTGTTTTTGAAATAATCCATTTTTAATTAAAATGCTATCCTCTCTTGGTTTCTGGATAGCTTCAAAAGAGAGCCTTAACAGATGTCTTGATTTTAAATACACATTACAGAAAGCCAATCATTAGAAGAATTCATGCTTTTAATTACATTTTAATTATTCTTTGCCTATTGATGCAAAGTGAATATTCTTTCTTTATGGTACTAAAACTGCTAACCAAAGCCAGCAGACAGCGAGCAGGAACTCTTCCATGTGTGAAATGCCACGTCAGGGAGCCGTGTGACGGCAAAGGTGCTCGCCAGAACTGTCTGCCCTGGTCCCTGCGGACGCTGACCCGCCTGGTCCGGAGATGCGCTCCGGCTTTAGGCTCCCGGCTCCCGGCTCCCGGCCTGGAAAAGTCATGCTCCAAGGTGGGAGTGCGGGCTGTGCGACGAGGTCCAGGCTTCCCCTTCTCCTATTCAGCCTGAGGCAGACTTCTCCACTCCCCTCCCTGCACACACTCTGAAGCATCTCACTGGGGCACCTGTGTTAGCAACCAAATCGCCCACTGAAATTCAGAAAGCTCACAGAACACAGGAGAGCTTGGAGGATGAGGGAGAGGGGGCTGCACTGTGAAGGTGTGCTTTCCCCTGGCCGGGCCGGGCCACTGGAGGGGCCTGGGCACCCACACACCACCCAGCAGGCCCTAAGTACGCCCACGACCACCCACCGCGGGGCACTCAGGCAGGCCCGGGTTACTGCGGCCCCTCCTCACAGCTCCCCCAGTCCATCCGGCTGCCCTGGTGGCCTTTGAACAGCTTCCCTCGTGGCCTACCTACCTACCTACCTACCTACCAGGAGGTGATGGCTGGAGGGCCTTCTAGTGGCCTCTCCCTCCTCTCACCATCGAAAGCCCTTCATAGGTAAGGCCTCCCACACCTTCCACACCTCCCCCCGTCCCTCTCTCTCTCACCTCCCCTGCTGGATTTTAGTGTTGTGTATGGCTGTGCTGCAGCACCTGACCCTTCCCTGCCAGTCTCACAGGGAAGTTCCAGAGGTGGGCCCAAGTCATCCTGTGCCCTGCTGCATGCAGAGAGGAGCATACAGTAGGTCCTCAGTGAACCTACAGGAAAGGTTAACAGACGGCAGGGAGAGTTGGCTTGAATATGCCTAATGATCAAAACAGAACATGCACACACACGCACGTGCATGCATGTTTGTGCACGCACACATATGCACGCACAGCCTGAACCCCCATCTATCTGAGGGGAGCCCTGGTGGACCCTGGCCATGTGCTCACCACTCCACTTCCTTTCCCTGGGCACATGTCTCAGCCACGCTGCAGGGAGCCGACTGTCGCCAACGGGAGTGTGAGGGGGAGTGCTGGGTGCCGCTCCCAGGCTAGGCTCCTACGAGTGGGCATGAGACCTCTGTGCTTTCTGTCTCCCTTCTCCAAGGGCACAGGGTCAGGCAGTCCCGACGCTGTTGGAGGAGAGCCACGGGCTGCCTCCAACTGCAACATGAGCAGGCAATGAATGTCACTGGACTAAGCCGCTGAGATGTGGGTTTGCGTTACTGCAGCAAAGGCTGCCCTATGCTGACTAACACTGACAGGAATGTAGAATATGGTAAAGGAGGAGTTTTAAGTCAGCGGGGCAAAAATACATTCCAAAGATATCAGATCAACTGTTCACTTTGAGGGGACAAATTGAAATTCCCCCCAGCAATTCCATTTGCAAGAATTTACCCCAAAGAGATTATCAGTTAACTACCTACCAGGTGAAGCGATAAGGCTGTCACGAGTGGGAAACCGCCTCCTGCTGTCCCCGCGGACTGGTTAAGCACATTATGGGGGGCCCCACAGATGCAGGGTGCCCTAGTTCACTGCCAGAAAGAGATTTCTGCTTCACACGGGGGAGGAACAGACACCGCCTGGTGCGATGCCAGCAGATCAAAGCCTCTCTGTGCTCCTGGAGACACCCGGGAAGCTCGTCTGCCAAAGCCACGGGGGTTGGTGACCCTCTGCATCACAGGGTATCTTTCATGTCTTGTTTATAATTCTCTGCACTGACTGAACTTCTACTGCCATGCGTAATACCTTTTCATCAGCATAAAGGTATTTTCATTTTGAAAATACTTTTTGGAAGAAATAAAAAAGCTGTCAGTTAAACACCAGCTCCCCTGGACCCAGCCACCAACCAGGTCTCTTTTCTGATGATGTCCGAAGTGGACACACAGCTGCAATCCAGGGCAACTACATGGAGCTGCCACAAGGGGTCGCAAGCACACACCACTGGCCATCCACACAAAGCACCTTGAGAAATTTTCAGCCTGGCTTGCGGGACCACAATTCAGAAACAAAGTCTGTAGGCAAGAAGACTCTTCGGTATGAGGTGTGGAGAATCCAAGCCATGAGAGTGTTGGCTTGGCTCTGCTTTAAAAGCCCACTTATCTTCCTTCTTTGGCATCGGATTCGGTGGCAAAACATCCACCTGCATGAGTATCCCCCTTGCAGTGTGAATGGGATGTCCTACAGCAGAGACTTGGTGGCAACCGGCCTTGCCTTCTTCCTCTGGCTGCCCACACCACACTTGTTGCCCTCTGGGGACCGCCTGCCCCCAGGGAAACGTGAACGACTCAGCTCCCACTGGAGTAGAGGGAGCCAGAGACAGGCTGGGGCCAGACATGCAGCTCTGAAGGGCCAAACCGAGAAGCAAATTTGCCTCTGGTGTGTGGCTGGGAGAACCCCAGCTACTTAGCTGCCCTGGGGGCAGAAGGCAGCTTCTCTACCAGGGAGCCTGCCACTGTGGATGGGTGTAGCAGGTATAGGGCAGCTCACTAGAGTGTATAAAATGTGACACTCACTGAACGCCCCAGACAGAAAATGGGTTCAGCAAAGAGGTTGGATCTGAATGGGTTTCCTGCACAGCTTCTAAGTCCCTGGATGAAATGCACTGCTGTGCAGCAAAGGTGGGAAGTGAGGGCTCCCTGCACATGTACCCTAGAAACAGTGACCCTGACCTTGCCTGAGGTTACCTTGGCCCCCCCAGCTGTGCTGCCTGCAGGGCCGTGGCAGGCCCTGAACTCTGTGCTGCAGCTGGGTGTTCTGAGGGAAAATACCTTAAGGGACTTGCTTCTACTCCCACCCTAGTGCTGGACCCTGGAAACCATACAAACACTTGCACAGGGCCCCCAACCAACACCAAGCCTTGTGAATCCAACTCTCTATCCTGGCCTTCCTCACCTGGGGCACCAAACAAGCTCAGTGGTGCATCAGGGTGTCACCCTCTGCAGAAGCTTCAATAGCCAGGGGAGAGGTTTCCTTATGAAATCTCTGTAGTCTGGTTGCTAGATCTCACCTGGTCTAGCGTGAGCAGGTGTCTCACCCTCCACTGACAGGACTGTAGCTCCCCCTCCCTGCAAAGTGGGGCTCCCACTCCACAAACACACGGGGGTGCGCCAGGGCCCTTGAGACTGCCTTAGAATGATGATGCCCACTCTGTGCCTCTGAGGGCCTTCACTAATTTATAAGGCGATTTTAATAATAGCTGTATATTAACTTTACATTCCCTTTCTTCCTATTTTGGTGGCTATGAACTATTAGGAACTAGGTGATATATTACACTAGGCTTCAGGGACTCTTTATTAACTAATGCCCCATATTTAAAAACTTTCTTGTCAAAGAGAAACATTAAGGAATGCTGTCCCTTTTATAATTGCCTCTAATAGACTCGCTGTTCAGGTCCTGGCCTGAACAGACAGCCCAGGTAGTGCTTTCCTAAATTGCATTTAACTTTCATTTTCTTTCTGTCACCGGCCAACAGAATAATTCTGAAAGCACGCAAGCGGTCGTTTCACCGTGCCAGACTGTAGTTCCCGACCTGCCTGTCAATTTGGGGGGTACCAGGGCCACTCAGGGTGGACGAGCAGCAGCCTTTCTGTCCCGACTGTCACCGCAGCCCTGCTTTAGGTGCTTTGGGTTTATTTTTCTGTTGCTGAACCTATTTATTGAAAGACACGTAAAGGGCACACACACTGGGTCCCATCGCACGGCCTGGGAGGCTCGGTGAGAGTGCCAGGCCAGCGTGTGCGCCCTGGAGTCTGGCTTCTTTCCTGAGAGCCATCCGTCCACGGTCCCGGGGGCAGGGCCAACCTGTCTGTTCCCACTGCTTGAAGGTACCTGCCGTGTGAGACACCAGAGTTTATCCACCTCCACGGCTGCGCTGGGTCCCCTGTTTTAGACGGCTCCCAGCCTGCATGCAGAGCATTCCCACACGTGTGTCTTCTGTGCGTTTGCCGAGTGCCAAGGGGAATCACTGGGCGCCAGGCACGGACTGCTCAGCTTCAGGAGATGCTGCCTGTTGTCTTCTGGAGGCTGTCCCAGCATCTGCTTTCTGTTTGCCATTTTTTCCCCTGGCAGGGAAAAAAACTTTCAAGCCCATTACTTTATGAACCAGAGACTTGAATCCAAGTGTGGGGCTTCGGAGCACCCCACTGGGTCTGGAGCCACCTGTGCCCTCCCACCAGCCTGCAGCCTCCCAGGCAAGCACCTCCCTTGGCTGTCTGGGGCCAGCAGGCAGAAAGGGCCTTCTAGTGTCAGACCTATCCTGTGGGATCTAGCACATCTGGCCTTCCCTAGGCCCCAGGGACACAAGTCCTCCAGAGAGCCGCAGACAGACCCCAAGGCTCCACCCCCCAACCCCTGGCCCAGAGGTAACTGCCTTTGTACAACACAGACCTCCACAGAAATGGGAACTTCATCAGGGACGGGATGGGGGAGGGGCAGTGGCAAACACAAAACCCTTCGCCTAGGGGAGAAAGCTGCCAGCTGAGGGTATCCAGAATCGGTTGGAAAAGGTCATGGCCTTTGGGCTATTGTTGAGCCAGGAAACAGGGGCAGTCAGGGGCCAGCAAGAACAGGTGAGGGCCAGCACTCCTCAGGCCTGCCTTGCCTGCTCCGAGTGGAGGGCTGACACAGAGCACTCTGGTGGCACCCACTGGACAGGCACCGACATGTGAGGACAGCCTGCAGAGGAGGGAGACACCCCCCTGCCCCCCCACAGCCCCCATGCTGCTGCCACAGAAACGCCCCAGGGTGCAGCAGCCCGAGTGCCTGGGAAGATCAAAGCGTGGGCTGCCACAGGAAGCTGAGGGGTGAGGTGGGACGGCTGCGGGACAGCTCCCTCATCTACCCAGCCGTTCCAGATGGAGGAGAGAAAAGGCCCAGCCTCCTCGGGCTGCTGGAGAGCCACAGAGCTGGGAATCCTTTGTTTTTATTTTGAAAAGCAAAGGGACCCTGGCTGAGTGTCTAATCCTGACTCAAAGCCACAAGGGGACCCCTGGGAAGCCCGACACAGAGGAGCCTCAGCTGTGGCAGCCCAGGGACCTTGGGAAATTGAGGCCCAGAAGTTAGTTTTAGAAGAAGTTCATGAATAATAAATACAATTAAATTGGTGGAGAACTGAACCTGGAAGCCAAGCTGAGGCCCCAGGGCGCGTGACTCAGGAGGTGGGGGCACTAAGCCCTCACCTGGCCACAGCCCAGGTCAGAGAGCAACTGGGGCCTGGAACCAGCTGGGGAATAAAGGCCCCCAGAACCTACCCCCTTGTTTGGTCCTGGGCAGGGCTTACCCTGCTGGTAGGGTTCTGGGCCCCTGCGCATGCCTCTCTGGCCTCAGTGCCCTCAGCTGTGAAATGGGAATGATGATCATGCTTTGGATTGGATGTTGCCATGCAAGCGCTGTTCCTATGACCTCTCACAGTAGCATCCTGGGGGCCAGAATCTCCAAGGGCTGCCGGCGAGGGCTGCCCTGGGCCCCTCACACCACATTCCCACCATGTCCCTGCTTGGTCTCTGACACTGGTCTCACTGAGGGGCTTGCACTGGTCTAAGGCCAGTTTGCACATGGGTGTCCCACCCAGGTCCTCTGCCTGCCTGGTGTCTGGCACTGAATATTCACTTAGCAAACGTCAGAGGAGGGTAGAGCAGGTGTGGAGGAAGAGGCCTGGACTCCAGAAAGCAGTGAGAAGGAAGAAAGGTAATGGAGCTGGGGAAGCAGAGGAAAAGCCTGAGGTTAAACTGGCCCAGAGCTCCCTCTGGCCACAGGCCTCCAGTGTGGTTTCAGGGTGCCACCTCTGGCCTAGAGGAGCAGGGGAGGGGAGAGGAGGCAGAGAAAGGGGAGGAGGAGGTGAGGAGGACAATGAAGGGAGGGGTGGGAGAGGAGGGCGGGGGCTCCCAGCACTTCACCTGGCCCAGGACAGGGCGTTCCTGCCTGAGACAGCACGGGTGAGGGCTCCGGTCCTCTCAAGGCAGAGGACACACCTGCCCCCACCCTGGGCCATGAGCCTAGTAGAACCAGGGAGGCCTCAGTGGCTGCCACAGATTAAGTCATCCAGAGACATGCTCCTCTCTCCCCATAGCGGGTGCAAGGGCCTGTGAGGGAAGATGGGTGAGATATTGCCAGGAAGGTTCTCTTACTACAAATTGCACCTTTATGGGAAAATCAATGATACTACCTCCCAATCTTCCGCACTGTTGCTGATCTACAGTAATTATCCTGTGGTCCGACAAGCCAGAACTGGGCTGGTGCCCCAGGAACGCCTACCCTGCAGCCCAGGGGTGCAGGAGGCAGGGCGAGAAGAGAAGCTGTTGGGAGAGATCTGCCATGCCCAGTTCCCTGGGAGCTCAGGAGGCCCCTGGGGTCCGTCCATCAGGTCTGTCCGCAGCACCATGACATGCCTACTGTGCGCCAGCCGTGAGGCGCTGTGATCACAGGGTGAGCAAGGCAGACCCTGGGCTTCAAGTCCTCTGAGAGACAGAGATCCCCTGACTCGCTGTGACAGTGTGAGGTTGGACAACGCAGAAGCTACCTGCTGGCACAGCACAGCCACAGGGGAGCAACTCGTGAGAGGACTTCCTGGAGGAGGGGGTCTGCAGCAAAAGGCAGAGCAAGTGGGCAACCCAGAGGTGGAGAACAGCAGGGTGGGAGAGAAGAGGGGCAACAAGGCCTGAGGAGGCAGCCAGGGCTTGGGGAGCAGCAGGGAGATCGAAGGGAGAGGGGCCCTGGGGCTGGAGAAGGGACACCCCTCCCACCTCCCCCTAAGAACAGCAGTATTGCTCATGCCTGGCACAGCACGCTGAACATTAACTTCTCAGACAGTCTACTTTTATTTCTTTCAAGATTTTTTTAAATGATAGCTTGTTTAACTACCAACATCAATTGGCCAGCAATTCCACGAACAAATGGTTCTCTGCTTATCTCTGAGTTCAGCCACTTTTATTTGTCCCCAAGTAGTTGGCAGGAACCAGGCACATCAATAAAGGAACATCAATTTTTAACAGCCACATGAGACGCACCAGCTTCAGATGGATTTTCCGCCAGCGAATGGGGAGCCTGGAGGAGCGGTTATTAACAGCCATTAGAGACACACAGGCAGGCCTGGGAGTCAGGGCGCCGGCAGCAGACTGGATTAAGGAGACACTGTAGGCACTGGACCTATAGACGTCATAAATAATGCTGAAATTTTAGACCGTGGTTGAACTCTCTGTTGTCACAGCTGTTTAGGTCACGGTGTGTTTGATGTTGTATAGCAAAATGACAGATCTCCTTCTCTACTGCTAAGCGCGTAGAGCCCATCGGAATAAATCCAACTAAACTGCCCACCACAGGTAAGCAGACAGCGGCACTGCGGGGAGATCCCGAAGCGGGTGGTGGTATCAGACGCAACTTGGACTGATTTCCAGAGGTGCGTGGGTTGTGCAGTGAGCTCCCTGGGCCTGGAGAGCTGGCGGAGAGGCAGGGATGCTACACCCGGCTCTCCCAGGACCCACTCTGTGTCCATTCAGCAGGAGGAACAAAGCCCTTCTTCAATCCCACCCTGGCTCGGAGCCTGACAGCATGCTGGCTGCTTCCTCTCTGGGGCCAGACTGGCCCGACTCTGGCTGCTGGAAAACGGATCCTGCAGGGCGCCAGGGGATGAGGCAGGTCGAGGGTTCCACGGGCCTGTTAGCCCTGTTACATGAAAGGCCAAGACCCGTGCTAGGGCCCACTGTGGCCCCAGCCTGGCCTGACGGCGAGTTCCCCCATCATCCGGCAAGCCAGGCCAGGACTGGGGCGGCCCCTGGGTAAGGAGGTGGGAGCACGGTGTCCCGCCTGCAGTGGACAGCCAGGAGGCAGGGCAGCTGTCCCAGAGGAAGATGTTCTCCCCAAGCTGGGAGCTCTCCTGGAGCACAGCGGTGGAGCCTCAGCATGGCGGCTCCAGGACGAAGGGGCGATCCCTCCCTACTCTGTTACTGGAGTGGAGGAAACAGGCCAGATGCCGTTTAGCAAAGGGGACCTGAGCTCCAGTGCAGGCTGGTAGTGCAGTTCTCTCTGCCAGGCACAAGCGGAGGTTCGAGGGGCTACTCCGGACTGGTCATGGCCTGAGCAGGGAAAAGCGTCACATGCCCAGGGAGCTCCCACAACCTAGGCACCTCTCACATGCACCCACGGCCCCCACAATGCACCAGCAGCACCGGAGTCCAGCACCTCCTGGCCCCCCACCTCTCTTTGGCTGGGCACCTAAGCCCAGGGGCCACCCCAGCACCAGACCCTCCAAATCCTCTCCTAGAGGGGCTGAACCTCAGGCATAGGTGGGTCACCTTTCTCCCCCTGCCCACATGGGAGTGTGCGGATGTGGGGCTGAGCACTGGCAACCTGCCCGGCACAGAGCAGGCTGGCCTCTGGGTGGGCCAGCTGGGATGACCATCGAGCCTTCCTCAGCCCCCAGGGCTGCTCAGCAATGCCCCAGGACCCATGCCATCATCGGTTTTAGTTTCCTGGGAGCTCTCAGCAAAGGCAGCTCCCCAGATGAGAGAGAGGACCACCACAGGGGGTTCCTCAGGTGTGGCACATCCAGCTCTGCCTAAGGAATGGTGACAGGTGCTGCCAGCTGTTGGCCCCCCTGGCAGGTGCTGCTGCTCTTGGGCCTTGATTAATGCCTTTCACAAGCTCCCCAGAGCAACTGCCAAACTTTACAAGACAAGGTTCTAAGAAATGTTCTTTATGATTTTATGCTGGCTTTTCTTCAAGCACAGCAACAGTGCATTTGTAAAAATCCTAAATGGCATCCAGTGGGACCCATCCCAAGAAGGCTGAAAACTCCCTGGAAGTGACCCGGGATGGAAACGGATCTTCCCCTCACGCTTCTCTGTCCCCACCCTGCTGCCTTGACCCCCCTGCGCACAGGGTGTCCCCAGTCTTCTCTACCTCATGCTGCTCATACAGTAGCAACTCCATCCTTCCAGGTGCTCGCGTTGAAGAGCCTGGAGTCACCCCCGATTTGACAGGGAGTCCTGCTGGCTATACATTCAGAGTCAGGCGTGGACCAGACCTCTCCATCACCACTGGGCCGTTGTGCTCACTGGGGCCAGGTAAACCATGCCCAGAACCTGCCTACTTCTCACCGGGGACACTCAGTCACCTCTCACACCGCAGGGGCCGCCTCGCCGGGCTCCCCGCCGCTGCTGCCCTCACCCCTGCAGTTGCTCCTCAGCACAAAGCCAGAGGCTGCTCTCCACTGGCACCAGACCGGGTCCCTCTGCTTGGCTGCGCCGGCCCGGGGGACCTGCCCCTCCCCTCTTGGACCTCGGCCCATCCTCGCTCCTGGACTGTCTGCTCCTTGGCTGTTCCTTTCCTCTGCCACCCCACGGCCTGGCCCCGTGGCCCCTGCAGAACTTACTCCACTTCTCTTATGAGAGGCCTACCACCATCTTCAAAACTGCAAATCCCTTCCAAGACTCCCTCTCTCATCTTCCCCGGTTTCGATTTTTTTCTGGAGTATTTGTCGCCATCAAATATGCTGCACATGTGACTAGTTTACTTTGTTTACCTGTCCTCCAGGGCTTCACAGGCAGGCTTCCCTCTGTCCTGTCCCCTCCCTGGGACATGCTGGGCACCTGCCGCTACCAATAAGTGTTTGTAATCCACCAAAATGGCACAGGCAGCCCGGGAACGAGACAGACTGGGCAGGATGGTGTGGGCAGGGGGGCACGGGACCCACGGGCGGTCTGCTTGCCAAGGATAGTCAGGCGGTGCATGGGGGCATCTGTCAGCCCGCTCAGCCAAGAATAGCATGAGGGTCAAGAGGGCTTCTGCTGTACTCTGGTCAAATCAGAGCTCTCTGAAATGGACAACCTGAAACGTACTTCCTAGCCAATTGGGCAGGACCTAGCACACCTGGTCTTAAAGAGACAACTGTGGTTTCTGCAGGTTACATCCCGCCCAGGAAGATCAGGCCTCCTCAGCATCACAAGCCTATCTTCGGAAACACCCTGCCATTTAACGCCCCTCTGGCGAGGCTGGCATTGGCCTGGCCCTGGGCCCGCCCACCTGCTTGTGAACAATCGTCACATGCACCGCATTGCAACACCAGCACACGCCCCTTATCTGCCTGCCCAGGGGCACAGAGCTGATTCTCCGATAACCACTGGACCATCAGGGTCACCAGGGCGGTGACCACATCCACAGGAAGCGAGGCCACCTGGAAAAGTGCACAGCCCTGGGGTGGAGATGGCACATGACCTTGCTCTGGCATGCACAACTTTGGGCCCAGCCTGGCTGCATGCTCCTTCGACCTGGAATCCTCCAAGTGCTCAGTGAGGAGCCTGCTGAGTCCTCCTTGCCCACCACCTGAGAAAGGAATAGCCCTGTTCCTTTTCCTCCTCAGGAGCATTTACTGAGTGCCTGCCAGGCCGCCCTGGCCCTGCGAGGATCCCTGATGGTGACCACTGTCCACCCCGGGCCCCTCCCGCATCTCTACCCCTGTCCAGCCCAGCCCTTTTCTCTGGCCCCGTGGTCTCCAAAGGGCCACAGAGAGAATGGTTGTAGAGACAGGAGCAACCTCTGAAGGCCACACTCTGTTCCCTAGGTGATGGCCTCAGGACTTCTGGCTGAGCTTGGTCATGACCATGGAGTGGGGGGTGTCGTTGTGCCTCCTGACTTTCTTTAGCAGTCTTTCCGCTTCAGGTGGTGGAATCTTGCCCCTAGAGTTGGCCAGATTCTGCCCAAATGGGGGCATTCAGTAGGTATTTGTCCTTTTTTATCTTTGTAGGCATTTTTAAAACCAGAACTATCCCCAAGGACATGCCTTTCGGTACCCTACCCTGCCACATGACAACTGCAGGGCTGAAAGAGGTGGCCCCTTTCCATCAGCTGAGGTGGCCTGGACAGAGGAGTGTGGGCCTGAGGGCTGATGCTCAGGGCTCGGATCCTCGCTCCCTCACTTGCCAATGGTGTGACCTTGGCCAAGCAATTAGCTGTCTGGTTTCTCACTTTCCTTGTCTATAAAAGGATCTCAATAACAGTCCTGAGGCTCAGGGGTTGCTGTGAGGGTGAATCTGGTGGAACCCTCATTTGATTGCCACACCGGCGGGGCTCAGGCTGCCTGGCATATGGTCTGACCTCAGCAGAGGTGTGCGGGGCTGCTGCCGCTGGGGGGTTGATGCCCGCTGCCTTTCTCCCCCAGAACTATGTTCCATGGGAGCAGGGCCTCTCCCACATCGCTGCATCTCCAGAGCTCAGAACCGGGTCTGGCAAACAGTAGGTGCTTGATAAATGCTTACCGAATACACACATGGGCTGAAAGTGGAGTGCTCTGACTGAGGGAACTTGCCCTGGCCCCAGGGGCTTTGTGCCTTATGTGCTGGGCCAAGAAATGCTCAGTCCCCCAGTGCCGCTTTGCCTCTCTTTGAAAACAACCAGCTTCCTGCCTGCACATGTGACTGATCCCAGAGCAGCTGCCTGGCTCCTCCTCACTCCTCCACCTGGCTGGTGATCCCACCTGTTTGCCCCGCCCCCCTGAAGACCTGTCTCAGTGGGGTCAAGACCGCTCTATCCCCTGGCCTGGCTCCTCTGCAAGGGCGGGGCCTATGGACTCTCAGGTAAGCAGAATGAGGGGGCCTGCTTAATGAGTGTGCAACCCCCACACACAAACACCCTGTGTGCCCCCAGGCAGAGTAAGGGGCTGCTTAATGAGTGTGCACACCACACACACACACACTCAAGGCAGAACAGGGGATACAGCCAAGCCCCAAGGGCAGAGCCAGGGCCCAGGGTTTCCGCCTGTTCTCATGAAAGCACAGCCCAAGGGCAGAGCCTCTGCATCTTAGGCAGGAAATGCAATGAAGGGGAGGCGGGAGGCAGGGGAGACAGTGAGCAATCGCTCCTCTTCCCTCACCCCCAACATCCAACCCATCAGCAAGTCCTCAGTTCCAGCGCCAAACTCATCCTCCAACCTGCCCTCTCCTCCCACAGCCCCACCCCTACAGCCTCCTCACTGCCCCCTGCTGCCCCCTCCATCCACTGGCCACCCAAAGCCATAGCTTTGGCTGGTCAAGTGACTCTTCAGCTCATAGAAACCCCTGAGGGGTGTCTCACTGAGACTGGCCCTGCCACCCGCTCTTTTATCCCCTGGGTCCTCCCCTGTCACCTACCAGGAAAGGCCTGGTCCTCTTGGCAGAAGAAAGAGCAGACCCGCACCCAGACCACCCCTGGTTGAGGTTCTCCCCCTCCCTCCCCCCAGAAGGACTGCCAGTCTGAGGCATCCAGACGGCAGCCTCTTGGAGTTTCATTTCTGTCCTTTTCAGAGGATTATAGATTGACTGTCAAGTTTTGCCGTAAATCAAAAGAAAGTCACTACTCATTACCTACTTAGAATTCCCCGAGTTCTCCCTGGGAAACCATCTCTCAGCCGGTGGATCCCTGAGCCACCAGCACTATCTCCACGCACGCCACCCATCACCAGAGCCGCCAGATGCTTTTTCCTTCCAGGCTCCTTTCATAGCACCTAGATGAATTTCCACCTTTCTCCAGTTTCAAGAAGAGCTGCCAGGATAAATGATTCGAAGACTCCATCCAGCTCAGCTGAAAATACACAGACTGCTAGAGCCTGTTCTGCATAACCCCAGGTTGGGGAGAGAAGCACATTCCCTTTGGATGGGTCATGCTGGCAGCTGGGGCCCCAGACTCACTCAGGGACCTGGGCACTCTTTCCTGTGTCTTTGCACCTGTGGGACAGTGACACTTGTCCAGCTTCAGCCAGCACTAGCACCCATGCCTACCCCTCCTACCTCTCAGTGCCTAGGGGAGCAAGGACGTGCCCCACTTGTAAACTGTGCATCCAGAAGGAACCCCTTTCCCAGGCCTGCAGCTGGTGCCACTTTTCCAAACATCCCTTGCCCCCAAAGGCCTACTCAGCACCTAAGGGGGCAAGGGTTCAGTGGACATCAGCCCCCACCCATGCAGGGATCCCATCTCCACAGTCACCAGCCCAGCTTCAGGAGAAGCAGTCAAACTCCACTTCTCTTGCTGGGATGAACTGCAAAACAAAGTACAACAGCAAATCCAAAGCCCACCAGGTCCTGACCCTAATGGCTACCAGGCATCTACTGGGGCGGGGGCAGGGCCATCCAGCAAGCCCCAGTCACCCCAAGACAGAGGGACAGCTGTTGTGCACCTGGCTGGGATGCGCAGAAGAGCCACCTGAGCTGGCCATGAACAGAGCTGCTCCTGAAGGTTGTGAGCTGGCACAGGCCTGGACACGGAGAATGGGTTAGCACCTGCCACTCACGAGCACGGCCCCAGGTGCTGTCACAGGTGCAGTCCCTTGGGCTGGCGTTGTGTGTGGCACTCACAGAGCAGGCACCGCTGCACAGAAAGGAGCAGCCAGGTTGAGGAGGGGTGGGCCCTGGGGCTCTGTGGCCGCAGAACTGGCTTTTCAAAGGAAACGATGGCATCAGCATGAACATGGCTGGGCCCGGGATCAGTGGTAAGCACAACCCCAGATCCCCTTCCTGCAGCCTCACCAGGTTCCTGCGGGTGCCGGGGCAGAGAGAGGCCGGCCTTGTGGCTAGGGCCTCGCTCAAGAGCAGAGGCCATCTCTCATTCAGCTCAGAGAAGCAGGGGATAGGAGGAGGCCTTGGGCCACAGCAGTGCTGGGGGCCCAGAAGCACCCCAGGGCCCTGCATAGTGCTAACGCGCTAGCCAAGAGCCCTCGCCGAAGGTCTGTAGCTGAGGCAGGGCATGCTCACAGCCATTGGCACCCCAGCTCCCTGGGTGCCCCCGAACCTTGATAACAGTATGTGGACAGTCCCACACTCACGTGTGAGCCAAGTGGGCAGAGCCGCCGGGACCCATCTCCCGACCGGCCACGCTGACCCTGCCCCATTCCTTGCCCTGCTCTAGGACAGTTGTGGGGATGGAGACACGGCTGGCACTGTGGCATGCCCTCTGACAACCGCCAGAGGAAGCTCCAAGGCCCACACCACCCCCCTCCTCACCATGACCGAGGGGGCCAGGGCACAGGGCAGAGGCTGTCCTGGCCAGCAGGCTTGCGTGGCTCAAGCCCGGCTCCCCAGCGCCCGGTGGAGCCTGTGTCAGGGCCTCTGAGCCGGAAGGCCCTCTCTGTGGTTTTATCGTAAATTACCTCCAGGTTTCAAGAGCAGAGGTGCCTGCTGGCAGATACAGAAACAGGATTTCAGAGTTCCTGGATTAAACCCTTCATGACATCTACAGAATTCAGAGTTAGGAGGGAAAAACTCCCAGCCCAGAATAATTGCTCCCACAGGGAGCATCCTTCTGCACCAGCAGGTAATAGGTCTGAACGAGAATTTTCTAAAAACCGGCACCAAACCTCGCAGCATAATCGCAGCTGTCTGCCTGCTCTGGGAGGCGACCCCGAGTAGCGGCTCCCACGGGACAGTTCCTCACGAGACGCTGCCGAGACGGAGCTTGCTGACGGTCAGAACTAAACTGGACAGACGCCCCGAGATGGGCACCTGGCCCCCACAGCCACCCCCGCGCCTGCCTGCGTGCCGCTGGGCTCCGTTAGGAAAGCCTCCTCGGGGTGGCAGGGAGGGCCAGGCCCAGCTCCAGGGCGGAGGCACCCGGCAAGCAGCCTGTCAAGGGGCAAAGCACGAGAAGCAGGTTCTTTCCATAGTTCTCTCTCCCAGTTTTTCTTGAACTACGTGACCCTTAAACCATCTTTTATTTTTCTCTCTTTTGATGAAGACACTGGTATGAGAAACCTTTCTCATCTGTAAGAGGACCAATGTGTGAGGCCGATGAAAGGGGCAGTGAAAGGCTGCTTCCGTGTCCGAGGGCGGTGAGCAGCGGGGTGGGCGGGGGGCAGCTCTTCCGGGGCCCCCAACGCCTACTCAGCTCCCATGGGCTGCTGCTTTGTGGGAACCAGCCCAAGGTTACTAGCTATTTCACTTCCTAGAAAAAGCCAGAAAAGTCTCCCGATTTTAAATTGTTGACTTTGAACAAACCTAGCCGCCCCCCTCCGCCCCTGCCCCTTGCATAGGCCAACCTGAAGCTGCCTGTGCAGTGGTACCAGCCCAGAGGCTACCAGCTTACAACCTCTGGTCTTTGTCTTCTAGAAAATTCCTCCTGAGAGTGAGACCCCATGGTCTCCCTGCTAACACACACACCAAGTCCTTTCCCTGACAGAAGCTTCTGGAGGCCCAAGGGGCCCCAGTGGAAGGCAGGCCATCTAGTGAGCTATGGCCAAGGCCAGCCGTGGGCAGCGAGCCCACAGTGGGGAAGCTGCCTCCACCCCCCAGAGGGGGGGTGCACCCCAGGTGTGGCTGGCACCCCTACCTCCTCAGCTCCTCTGCGTGGCTCATCTCGCACAGTGAATCCGCAGGCAGCTCAAACCTTCCACCCCCTTTCTTCTGGGCCTGAGCAATTTCGATAGCACCCCACATCTCAGGGTTGCTCAGACAGCTCTGGGTCAGTGGGCAAAAGAAGCCAGGACCAGCCTCCCTGTGGGAAGTGGGAGGAAACCGAAGGACAGTGTCCAGCTTGTGTTTTCACGGGTCCATGTGGACGAACAGGACATGGAGAATGGGCCAGAGGAGAAAGGGCCCTCTCAGATGAAAGGCAGGTTACAAAAAGGGTGTAACCAGTGGGCAGCAGAGCCAGGCGGAGGGAGTTACAGGAAGTGAACGGGAGACAACTTGAGGACCTTCCACTGACGCAGAAGAGGGAATTATAAGAGAAGGGAAAAGAGCCTGGAGAAGGTGTCCAGGGGACACAATACGTGTGGAATAGGAATTTATGTATGTTTATTTTTTTTAATTTTTATTTATTTCTTTCTAGAGAGGGGAAGGGACAGAGAAAGAGAGGGAGAGAAACATCAATGTGTGGTTGCCTCTTGCGCACCCCCCACTGGGGACCTGGCCTGCAACCCAGTCATGTGCCCTGACTGGGAATCCAACTGAGGACCCTTTGGTTTGCAGGCTGGCACTCAATCCACGGAGCCACACCAGCCAGGGCTGGAATAGGAATTTAAAATAAGAGCCTGAGGCAAAGAAAGGTGTCATGGCTTGGATTAAAGAGCCAGTTCCTAGACCATCCTGGGAGCTGGCAGGGACAATCCCAAGCCTGCGTGCACAGCTTCTGCCCTGCGATGAGTCGCCACATCAGCTCCCGTGACTGAGAAGAGCCACAGAACACCGGGGGGGGGGGTGGAATCCATCAGGGTGATGTGGTAAATACTCACATCACAGGTCTCAGGTACCATGACCCCAAGGAATAAAGGCTTGCCCCTTGGGGAGTGGCCAGTGGAATAATTGACAGAAAACATGCATGCAACACTCCCACTTGGGTGTTTAAATGTCCACTGTTGCTGGCCAGTCCTCTGCAGGCAGACCAGCCCCGCTGACAGCCGAGCTGTTCTGACTCCCCAGAGCGGCTGCCGGGTCATGGTTGGCAGGCCGTGTCCTCCTGCACCTCATCCGCTCCGTGTGTCAGGCGCAACTGCTTTGCTCTGCCCTCACTGGCCTAGGTCAGACGACCCCTGGCCTGAGTCTTGCCACTTGAGGTATGTGGCCGTCTGCGGCCACCCAAGTTGTGGACTGGCTAAAGAACTTTGAGTTAACACAACCCAGCTCACACCTGTTCTCAAGGGGTTGCCTTTACCTGGGCCTCTGACCTGGCCTTGAGGCTGGCGGGGTTTTGATGCCCAATGTACTGAGATCCTCAGAAAATAGTTACTCTCAAGAATAAAGGCAGGATCCTCTAAACATCAAGGAAAGAAAATAAAAAAGTTCCTTAGAAAAAAGAATGAAGAGAATTTGCCTAAGATCTCCAGCAACAATGGAGGGAATGGTTTCACAGAACAAAGATGCAATTCCCAGCGAAGCCATCCTTCACAAAGGAGGCAACAAAAGGACTCTCAACGTGCAAGGTCAAAGTGAAGCATCAGAGCAGCGATTTTCAACTGGCGTGCCGCAAGAATTTTTAAAACACGAGTATCTGACTGTTTAGTCAGGGGCACTGACCTCTCTTCCCTTAGGTTGTCAAATGAAAAACTGACAATAGCCAACAAAGCGATAGCTGTCCAATGGGAATAAATCAAAATTACACCTGTCAGATCGGCAAAAAATATATTTTGGGCGTGTCACCAGGTTTTAGTAATCAGGTTATGTACGCCGTGAGATGGGAACGGCTGACCGCCGCCACACTAGGGGAAGGGGCACCCTGGCAGGGTGGCCCGCGCTGGCTTCACTAAGGCAGGGCTACATCCACGTCACTTATTGAAGTGATTACAAAACAATGCACGTGTTGAGCTGACTGATGGAAAGAGAAGTTATATTTAGAAAAAAAAAAACAACTGGCAAAGAGGGGGGAAGTGGATAAAGAGTAAAACCATGCTAAAGTTTTCACTCTTCAGAGTGAGTCAATAGTTTTAGACTTTTTACCAAAGGTAGAGAACATAGAGAAATACAGCTCATTTTTTCATAATGTAAAAGTAGTTCTGCACCAAAAGTGGAATGCATACAAAAGAAAACAAAGGAAATTTTCCTACTTTCCAACGACAGAAAAACTTTTCAGAGCCAGAAAGGTAGAACAGAAACCAGAAAGCACCAGGGAGATGAGAGGTCCAAGCCCCGGTCAGCACGGCAGATGCTAAAGGCCCTGCCAGGGCAGGAGGGGCTCCCATTTGGACCAAGGAAGCTGACACTGGCAAACAAAGTTAAAAACAAAGGAGTAAGCACCGGTAGACCAGGGAAAGTGCAACAAAAAGAAAAAATGTAATGACAATGCCAATATCAGATAAAGTCAGACTCAAGACACATGGATTAATTAGGTCAAAAGGGATTCTTATAAGCTGTAAAAAGACAAAATACATAATGAAGACATAACAATCATCAACCTGAATGCTTCAAACAACTTGGTAAGGAAATGAATAAAACAGAAATCTGTTTAGAATCACAATGAGGAGTTCATAAAACCACCTCTCCTGATACTAGAGAAAATGTGCAGATGAGAGAGAGAGGGAGAGGCAGGTGGTGGATAACTAGAGTAAGAAACCTGATTTAAGGCACACCGAAGTGTGTGCACTAAAAATTAGAAAAAAAGTTTCCAACACATGTTTAATGTTTAACTTTATTCCATAAAATACTGACAAAAACATTTCTAAATAGGCCACAAAGAAAAAAATCTCAAGATAAAGAAAAATAAAATTTATATACACTACATTTGCAAACTACAATGGTGACAAAACCAGAAGCTAACAACAAAAAATTAACCAAGAAAGTGAACCAACCACCTCTACCTGGAAATGAGAAGAAATGCTCTTTGTTCCTGTCATGTCAAAAATCAAATCAATCAAAACTTCTCAGGATGTGGTCAAAGCAGCATTCAAAAATGTATTGTCAAAATTCATCTCTTACTAAAGAAGAATGAAAATAAGCAAAGATTCAATTAAGTAAAAGCCAAATGTTCCAAACAAGGCCAGGAGGGGAGGAGAAAGGAATTAATAGGACTGGGACTCCATGAACTAGACAGGCAGGATCGCTGACAAGTACATTCGAAAGGCGAATTTATGAGAAGACCAATGAGATGGATGCAGTTCTGGCGATGCCGCGGCACAGTGAAAGAACACACGTGTTAGAATTGAGAAAGGAAACAGAACTACAGACGCAGAGGAGGCACTTTTCAAAGTCACGAAAATAAAATAACTGCATTCTAACGAAGCTGAAAACTCTTGGTGAAAACGAACCCTTTGAGGAAGACGCACCGTGCTGACTCAGAGGGAGGGCGTCCGACTGCGGCAACGCCCAGGACGCCTGGGACATCATCGAAGACATGCTCCCCAAGGACACAATTTCTGGTAGTATCAGAGGACTTCTTTACACCTTCAAGAACAGAAAGCCCTGTGCTTTCTAAATTGTTCTAGAAAACAAAGATGTGGAGAGCCTCCCATCATAATTTAAAACATCCTGACCTCAAAATATGGCTAAGAGATTTTAAGGAAAAATGTAGAGCTCAAGCCCCTATTTTGAGTCTACATAAAATGCTAGTAAAAAACAATCGCATTATAATACTAGCTAGATGTCATCAGGCCTGGTCAATCCACTGTCCATATATTAATTCACCAAATCCTTCTAACTATCTCTGAAGTGCTAATATCATTCTTTTTCCAGATGAGAAAACTGAGGCACAGGAACTGGCAAGACACCAGGCTCTAGAGACCATGCTCTAACCATTAGGATATACTGCCTCCCCATTTTACTCCTGCAGCTTTTTAGGATAGTAACCCACCAAGGCAAAGCAGAGGGTGTGCCACAGACGCCACGATGGCCAGACAGCAAGAAGTCTGGTCACGAGGTCCATCTAAGGCACACCAGCACTAACGCTGTTCTCCCATAAAAGCAGCCCGGCTCCCAGGAGACATGGCTGATCCCAGGGCGGAGTGGGGCATGCCCGTGATGAGCTGGGTGTGTCTGGTGGCGGCAGAAAGAAGAGAGTGTTCAAAATCAAAACGATGGGGGGAGGAGGGGTGTCAGATGACCCAGGAGCCAAGTGAAAGCATCCCCAGTGACCCAAGTTGGGATGATCCAAGCGACAAATTAAGTAGCTTAATATGAAGTTGTAATCCAAGTACAGAATGTATATCCATATAGATGTAAAGAAATAAATGGTTGAATAAACACATACATGGGGAAGAAGAGAGCACTCTCCTGCACAGAATTACAATAGTGTGTGTAGATACTCGTCCCTTGGGGAGACAGAGCGGAGTCCGCCCCCCTTAAGGGCAGGCTGGGTTGGAGGCGGGGCTGCAGAAGTGACTCTGCTTGGGGAAGCTGACACACACTCCCTCGGGCAGGTGCTCAAGGTCGACATCAGCGGTAAGCCCTGTTGACAGCAGGCACCCTTGACATGAGGTGATGGAAGTGGCACTGGGCCTCTGTGCTCCTCCTCCCAACATCCCCGTGGAACCCTGAGGAGACCATCAGAAAAACAAACCCTGAGGGATGCTCTGCCAGCTCCGTGACCAGCACTCCCAAAAACTGCCACAGGCTCCAAAGCAACGGAAAGCAGAAACTGTCACAGCCAGAGGGGCCTCAGGGGACAGGGCAACAAAGTGTAATACAACACACGGTGCTCTGGAACGGAAGAAAGGACATTAGGCGAAGCTAAGGAAACCGGAATGAAGTGTGGACTTCAGATGACAAGGCATCCACACTGTTCGTGAGCTGTGACAGAAGTGCCAGGGACGTGGGAACGGCAGGGGGCAGGGTACGTGGGAACCGTCCAGTACTCCCGTGGCCTTTCCATGACAGGAGCTATTCGAAAATACAAGTGTATTAATTGCTTAACAGGTGCAGAGACACACAAGGCCAAGGGAGGTGCCAAAAAGGCAGCTGATAAAATTCAGCATCCTTTCCCGATAAAATCTCCTAGCAAGCCAGGATAAAAAACACTACTTCCTTAAACTGGCGCTAAATATTTATTGGAAATCAACAGTCAAAATCTGGTTCAAATGTGAAGCACTGGAGTCAAATCACAAAGATGCCCGCTGGCACCACTGTTACTTAACGGGATTCTCTCGAGGGGCAATTCCCCTTGCATTTGAGAAGAAAATTTCTATTACCTTTGTCTTCAACAGCTCTCCCTAGGGCTGCATGGGCCAGGCTGCCTTTCCCTCTGCTTTGTTCAGCTTTCCAGCTGAACACCAGGCTGGTTTACGCCCGCGTGTGCCCATTTCTCAATTCCTGAGAGGCAAAAGGAGCTATCCCCATGTTAAGCCGGAACCCCACAGCCTTTCCTCTGCCGAGGCCCCAGCTACACTCTCCGACACCAGGCTCCGCGGAACTTCACAGAGAGCGCTACTCCCTGCCCTCGTGTCAGGGCTGGCCACGGCAGGCTGGATGGGCATGCGGGACTGTTCCGCCGTTGTGGGGCAGTCCGGATGAAGCACAGCCTTCTCTGAACTCCAAGGAACTGTCCACCCAAGACGACCCTGGATCTTGAAAAGGGCTCAGCTTGCTGAGGTGTGGCCAGCCGGGTGCAGGACTCAGAGCTGCCTTCCCAAGGGGGCACCAAGCAGACAGGGGTTTCCTGAGCCCTCGTGTGGTGGCCTAGTGTGGCCCATGTCCAACAGTCGAGGAAGTGCTGGCAGGAAACCTGCACCAGCCTCACAACACAAGGCAAAGAGCGGGTTTCACCACATCCAGACCTGGGGTCTCGGAGGCCCTTTTTGAATGACCCATGCCACAGTCTTGTCCCTCAAGGTGGCCAACAGAGAGAGGCTGTATCTGCTATGGAGGGCATACGGCACTGCCCATGGACAATGGCCAGGCCCACAGAGAAGGGTCCATCACATCTGTTCTTACCCAGGGGTCCGGGTCTCAGAGGCCCCACAGCTCCCAAAGGCCCCAAGCAAAACTCTAGCACTTTCACGGGGGTAGGTAAACTGAGGGTGGCCTCACGGACACTAAGGACTATCCAGGCTGAGGCCAGTGTAGGTCGCACCACTCCCAGGTGCCTGGAAGCTAGCTGTACATCTCCAGAACCTCCAAGAAGGAAGGAAATAAGAGCTTCTTGCTGCTGTCCATCATCATTGAAAACTGGGTCCTCTGCATGGTTCGTGGGGGTGTGGCCAGGGGCAAATATGACCACCATGCCCAGCAGGGAGAGCTCTGGGCAAGACCTAGAGTGAGAGAGGGGCCCAGGCCTCTGAGATGGTCCTTCAGTGGTCACAATGCCCCAGGAGGACCAACAGATGCAAGAGGAGGGTGCTAAGCCGAGCGGCAGCTGGAAATGCAGACAGTCCACATCAGCTTGAAGGTGAGGGGTATAGGAGAGAGGAAAGTGGCTCAGGTGCCTCCACTGCCAGTGCCTTCTGCAGTCAAAATCACCATGGGTTAGTAGGGTTCTAGGGTTTCCTAAAATTCTCCCACCTTCCAATTGTGTTCACTGGAGTTGAAATTTCTAAATCTCAAAAAAAAAACAACCAAACAAACCCCAAAATGGCCTTGTTTAGCAAGAACACAGTAAGGGTGGGGGGTGGGTAAATTGAAAGACCAACCACCTGACCCAGCACCCTGTGGCTTAGGTGTGGTGTGTGTGTATCATGTGAATGTGAGTGGTGTGTGATGTGGTATATATGTGAGTGTGGGGGAGGTGTATGTGTGTAGGGGGTGTCTGTGTGTGTGTGCATGGTGTGATGCATGTGGCGGGGGTTGTGTGTGAGTGGTGTGCATGTGTCTGTGTGGGGAGTGTTGATAAACGTGTGGTATGGGTGAGAGGTATGGTGTGTGTGTGTGTGTGTGTGTGTGTGTGTGTGTGTGTGGCATGTGTGTAAATGTAGGGTGAGGCTGACAACCCCCCTCAGAAGAAACCCCTCAGGTTGGGTCCCTGTCCTTCACCCCCAGTTGGGACCCGGGGACACAATGAACACACAGAATCATGACTTGCTCCATTTGATCAAAGGGCAGAAAAAAACAAGGAGACTTTTTAAAAAACCCTCCCCCAGGGATATGCTAATTGATGTCAGAGAGAGAGGAATATCTATCAGTTGCCTCCCTTATGCATCCTGGCTGGGGATCAAACTCGCAACCTTTTCGTGCACAGGACGATGCTGCCACCAACTGACCCACCTGGCCAGGGCAAAGCAGGGAGCCTTTTAACCCACGGAAGCAGATCTGGGCAAGTTCTTCATTAACAAGGGAATGGAAGGAAACCGGAGGCTGTTGTTGGGGGCCGCTGTCTGTGTTGAAGAGCAGAGGAAAACCCAGCCTCCACCAAGGGTCTCCAGATGGGCTTGGGGTGTTTGCCAAGAAGGGCCCCAGCCGAGGGAGGAGGACAGCACCACAAGGCTCCCCAGCACTCCTCACAGTCCCTCTGCCTTTCAAACGACTCCGCAATCCCCACAGAAGCTGTCATGGGAAGGCCCAGGATGCCCTGTTCACTGTTTGGAGAGAGAGAGAGTAATTTCAATTAAGGTCCCAGGCTGTCAAAAACATCAACTTATTAATCTCCTTGTGGCAAATGTGAACCGGGACCTGCTTACACAGCCAATTGAGCATGCTCTAAATTAGTGTTTGCAGGTAATTGATTCAGCTGCCAGCCCCATGCCAGCCGGCTACAAGCTGGTTACGCCACTAACATTAAATAATACGAGCAGTAAAGGGGCCTGCAGTCAGATGCTGTTAGCGCCCAATTTACCCAAACATTACGTCTGATTGGTTTAACACAATTTACTACACGTCAATTGGGGAGAATGGTTCTCACTTCCCTGAAACTCTACTCATGGGCACAGAGCAAAGGAGGAGGTGTCTTAATAAATGCCATCAGCACATCCTTTTTTTAGCATGCCCTCAAGATTTTATAACAAACTTTGGATAATAAAAAAATTTTTTTAAAAAGCATAGCCCTAGCCAGGTGGCTCAGCTGGTTGGAGTGTTGTCCTGTGCACCAAAAGGTGGCAGATTTGATCCCTAGTCAGGGCCCATACGGGAAGCAACTGATCGATGTTTCTCTCTCTTTAAAATCAACAAGTATATCCTTGGGTGAGGATATTTTTTTAAAGTGTAACTCCTAGAACTGGGTCTCCTGGCCAGCATCTCTCAAGTCTGGGTCTGAGCACCATTGTCTTGGTGGTGGTGGTTTGCCCTCCTTGTAGAAAATCAGTGCCCCTCCCTATCCTGCCACCCCTACCCCTACCCTCCCTCTAGTCCTGACACACTGGCAGCCCTGCCCTTCTTGCCCTGTGTCCCTCTGTGGGCTGGGGGTGCCAGGCGCTCGGGACAATGTCCCGCTGGTTCTAGGGATGTGCTTCTAACCCAGAAGTCCACAGCTCTCCCAGGGGTAAGTCCAGCCTGTGCTTAAAGGGCCACACCCCATGGGGGACTAACAATTCAGATGGGGCTTCAAATGCTTCACCTAGTTGAGAAAAGAAGGCTCAAGTCCACAGTGGCACCGAAAACAGCAGGAAAACAGCTCAGGACACTTCCTTCTTTCTCTCCCCCATCCATCCAGTGCACCCGCATGTATGTCCTGACAAGAACCATGGGGCAGACACTGCAGATAAATAAGACCAACTCTCCAAGAAGCAGCCTCCAGGCTCCCAAGGACGCAGACTATGGAGCTGTGCCCGCCAGCTGCCCGGCAGTGACAGAGAAATGTGCCCATGGGGAGGCAGCTCGAGGCAGAGTGAAGTTGCCCATCTCAGAGCTGCAGGTGCTCCTGGAGGCTTAGGCTGGCACTGGCAGTAGAGGGTGCCCTCCTCACATCTGGTCAGGGGTGCCCCCAAACATGACAATGTCCTAGCACAATCATCTTCCTACTGTCTTCAGGGCAGTGACACCCTCTGCCTGCAAAGGTCACCCCCGCCACCTGTGCTTCAGAAACAGTGTCCATCTCTTGGTCTTGTCGTCTATGCTTCAGCTTTTCCCAGAACAGTCCCCAACCCCTCCCCACACTCTACCCCAGGAGCCCCTGCTCTCAGCAGTCAGGAACCCACAGGCCGATGGCTCCTAGGGCAGGCACACAGATGCACATCAGTGCACATGCCTGGCACATTACACTGCATTAATGACGACCAGTGCCCTCAGGCCAGCTGCTTTTGGCTGCAATCTGCAGGCTCATTTCTCTGAGAAATATCCCTGATGCAGAGGTGGAAGCAGCGTGTTGAACACAGGAATGGGGGAGGGGTGGAGGCTGAGGGGTTTGAAGACAAAGGTGATCCCCCCCAGGGCTCAGCGTGAAGAGACCCTCCTTCAAGCAACAGCCAAATGCAGAGACCCTCCTTCAAGCAACAGCCAAATGCAACCCGTAGACTTCGGATCCCGATTTGAACAAACCAATTCTGAAAAGATAGTTTTAGACCAATAAAGACTAGATATTGAAGAACTATTGCTAATTTGGTTATTTGTAATAATTACACGGTGGTTATGTAAAGGGGAAAATATCCTCATCAACTGAGACCCCTACTGAGGTATTATTAGGGAGAAATGAACATGATTCTTTGGGAAGAGGGGGTGTATTAACAATTTCCTATTAAAGCGTAAAAAAAAAAAAGATTGTTATTACCGTGGTGGAGGGGAGGGTAAGGAGGTGGAGGAAGTAGCCCAGGGCAGCCCCTGATACAGAGCTCACACACAGGCCCGTCTGGCTGCAGCAGGGCTGGGCTCTGGGACATGGGGCCAGAGAACAGCTCAGGTCCCTCCTAGGAGTCACCTTCGGAGTTCAGCTCCCTGCAGCACTGGGCACAAGGCTGCCGGTGTGCAGCAGACGGCAGGGTTCCACACTGGGGCAAGCTAGTCCTGCTCCAATTTCTGGGTTATTTTTATTTGAGACATCAGCTGTGGGTCACCTCTAGGTGACCAATTCAGGTGAGAACAGATTTCTGGGGCAGTGCCAATCTCAGGGTCTACTGCCCGGCCCATCTCCCAGGTAGTGGGGCAGAACTCTTCCTGTTCCAGACAGATCCTTGGGAATCAGGGATGCTGGGAACCCTGAGCTGACACCGCACTGCAGCTCGGACCATGTGGAGGCAGAGGCTGGGCATGCCCTTCCCCACCTCCAGGGTCCTCTGAGAGGCTCTCCTTTGGCCCCTCCTGGAAGGCCAAAGCAACCAGAGCTTCCAAGGCCATGTTAACCCCTTACCACCCACAGTAAGAGGGGAGAAGCACAGAGGTTCCCTGTCCAGGACTCCTTTCAGGGTCAGACTTTGAAAACGACACCCACCCCTGAGCCAGGTGACCATGAACATCAATGCCCATGCTGCCCACCGCTGACTCCGCCTGCTCCTTGCCCTTCCCCAGTGCTGACAAAGCACAGGCCTGAAAGGCTGGGATGGGGACTGGAGGCAGAGTGGGCCCTGGGGTGCCCCGACGGACTTGGGCCCTGCAAGGTAGGCAAGGGGACACAGTGCTAAGCTCTAAGGCCAGGTAGGAAAAGGCAGTCTAGGATCAGGACAGGTGGGGGCAAGGATAAAAGGTAAAACTCTTTTTCCTGTGCTCACCACACTTCTGACACCAAATGTGGAGGTTTTGCATACAACCAGTTCTCTAATTCTCTGGGGACACCACTGGGGTGTCCTGCAATGTACTTCTGGCACCAGCTTCCAGAGTCCCCACAGACCCCACAGGTTGAAGGGCTCAGTCCCACAAGACTGTCCCCACTTCAGACATAAGTCCAGGCCTCCCATACTTCTGACTGACCGGCTACAAATCGGACGTTGGGATGGGGTGTCCCATGACATCCTCTTTGGGTTTGATAATTTGCCAAAATGGCTCACAGAACTCAGGGAAGCACTTCATTTACTGTTACCACTTTATTATAGAGATTACAACTCAGGAAGAGCCAGATGGAGGAGATGCACAGGGCGAGGTATGGGGGAAGGGTGTGGAGCTTCGATGACCTCCAGGGTCCCCCTCCGAGCACCCCCACTGTGTTCACCAACCCAAAGCTCTCCAAACCCTGTGGTTTAAGGTTTTCAGAGGCTCCATTTCACCGGCACAATTGATTAAATCACTGGTCAGAACACAATCTCCAGTCCCTCTGTCCCAGGGGTTGGGGTCCAGGCTCAGAGTTCCAACCCTTCAATCACAGGGATGGATCCCCAGCCCCTATCCTCAGGAGTCATTAGCATAACCTCGGGCCTGGTTGAAAGGGGCTCATTATGAATAACAACAGACACTGTCACTGGGGGAATTCTGAGGGTTTTAGAAGCTCTGTGCCAAGGACTCAGCAGAGATGAAAGGTAGATGTTGGGGGCAGGGGAGGGGGGTGTGGCAAATGGCAGCCTATTCCTTGTCCTCTCCCTGGGGGAGCTTGCAGATGGTGCAGCCACTGGTGGGTGACTCAGGATATGGGTGGAAGGGGAGCCATTGGAGCAGTCTGGGTCTGACCAAGGGCTTCCTCACACCACGAGCAGCAGTATGCTGACCACGGTCCTGGAGCAAGGCCGAGGACTGGCCATCCACACCCACGGAGGCTGGGCAGCCCCAGGAAGCACCAGGCAGCACTGGCTCGCTGTAGGCCTATTTGGAGCCCTAGGCCAATGGAGCTCTCCAGAATACTTTATGAGCCACTTAACCATCCTGAGACCCAATTGTCCAAGCACAGCAGATGTAATGACAGTGTTTACACATAAAAATGGCAAGCTGTTTCACTAGTGCCTTTCAGAGTCACAATAGCAGCTCTTTGGTAAAGTTTCCTGCAAATTGCACAAACACAGTCCAGAGGCTGGAATGATGGGGCACTAAAGCAGCCTGAAGAGCAATCACAGGCCATTACCATCAAACACTCTGCCAGGCGCCAGCAAGGTGGCCATCGCTGGAGGAAAACCCTCTTCGCTCAAGATGCCCAGGCCCTGCTGGAACCCCACTCGACCCGCGCGAGTCACGGAGGCACCCCGCCTGATACTTGCTCAGGGAACATAAATCACTGTTTTCACACTTTAATCTTCACCCAGAGAAACAAAGCAGCTTACCTTTCCATCTCATATTCTTTCATTCCCACTTTTACAGCCTTCATCACCTGGAGGAGAGATACGGAGCAAAGACATTTGTATCATGGAGGTAAGTGGCACCGTCTCATAAATTCTGTAGAGTACTTTTTCAAAAGAATCTCCTTAAAAAAAAAAAAAAAAAAAAAAAAAAAAGAGTGGTATGTGCACACAGTGGTGCAAAAAAGTCCTAAAAGTCACACAGTTTATTTAAGCCACCCTGAAGCACTCCCCTTCGGGGGCTGACAGACACCCAGCACAGGTCAGCGGCAGGCTGACAGCAGTGAGCACCCAACCAAGACATCTGCAGACACTCAGTGTTCAGAAAGCCACAGTGACGAGCCTTAAAGGTTTCCTTTGTTTAACTTCCATGGAAAGAATGCATGCACCCCTATGTTCACTGCAGTGTTAATTACAATAGCCAAGAGAGGGAAGACCCCAAGTGTCCATCAGTAGACGAGTGGATAAAAAAGTGGTGGTACGTATGTACAATGGAATAGTACTTGGCCATCCATAAAAAAGAATGAAATCTTACCATGGATGGACCTAGAGGGTATTATGCTCAGTGAAGTAAGTCAAAGACAAATACCGTATGATTTTACTTATATGTGGAATCTAAAGAACAAAATAAATGAACAAACAAAACTGAAAGAGACTCATAGATACAGAGAGCAGACTGTTGGTTGCCCGATGGCAGGGGTGCTGGGGAGCTGGTGAAAGAGGTGAAGGGATTAAGAAGGACAAATCGGGAGCTACAGAACAGTCACGGGGTGTGAAGCACAGCACAGGGAGAACGGTCAGTCACATCGCCAGAACCGCGAGTGGGGCCAAGCCCGCATGGGAACTCTCCGGGGGGGGGGGGGGGGGCCTGTGTAAAGTAGGTGACTACGCTGTACACCTGAAAGTAATACAGGATAATACTGAGGGTAAACTGTAATTGAAAAACAAAATAAAACAAAGAAAATGAACTTATACAAGAGATTCTGTTGTCCACAAAGTGACCCATGTCTGTCTCCAGACACAAAGCTGTGACTGTCACCAAGCAGGCACCATGCTGTCCCAGTCGCCCTGACAGCCTCTCTGAAAATACTCCTCCTTACTTGCTCCCACTGCTCAGGGAAAGTAAAGGGGGAAGGTTTGGGAAAGAATGATGTGAGGACATCTAGCGAAGGGCAGTAATAACTGTGCTTGGACCATGGGTAAGAACCAAAGATTCTTTACAAAGGAGCTGGAACTTCAGGAATTCCAGGAAGGAAAACCCCGCCCTCCTGGAAGTGGGGCCTTCATGCTGGGGAATCAATTCCCTGAGGGTGGGTGGCTGAGCCTCTGCTGTCCCTGCCCTGTCCCTGCCCTGTCCCCACTGAGGAACGGAGAAAAGACCGCCGTGTACACGGCCTGCAGCGGTGTCTGCTCCACTGGCATTCGAGACTGCAGCCACCCTGAGGCGTCTGTCTGGATGCCGCCCTCTCGCCTCCCCCCACAGCAGTGTGCTTGCCCCCCACCCCCGCCCCAGCCAGAACAGCACCCAATAAGCCAGGGCCCTGCTTACCTCCCGGTGAGCCTCGCTGGAGATTCTATTGGTATAGCGCAAAACCTCCAGCTCCATGTCCGTCTTGAAGACCCGGCTTCAGGGAAGAGAAAGACAAAGGGGCAAATCAGGGAGAAACTGGCTGGAGCCCTCCAGAGAGAACCTGGAGGCACCACACCTGCACAACCTGGGAAGCTTCACAGGGCCAGGTGGTGCCCAGTTAGGCTGCAGATAAGCAACAGATGGGCTGGCTGCCTGGGTGTGGGGGTGGCAGCAGGATGGACCACTAATCTGAAGGAGTGAGAGCAACACGAAGCACTGCCCATCCTCAACGAATGGCAGCCTCAGGTGTGCAGGCTGTTTCCAGATCTGGAAGCTGCTGTGGGTGGTGGAAGAAGCCCAGGTTCTTCAGCAAGACAAGCCTTGCCTCACTGAGACTCAGTTTCCTCATCCATCAAATGGAGGGAAATCTACACGGGTGAGGCTGTTAGACCTGAATCTTAAAGTGTGCAGCCTCTCAGAGCTCTGCTTCGTTGGCTGAAGAGCCCCCCCATTCCCTCCCCACATCCGTGGGGACTCAGGCCACTGCCTGAGACAGAGGTGGGAGTGGGAATGGGGGGGCATGTGGTGCACCCACTTCTAGCCTAAGTGCAGGAGTGAATGTGGAAGGAGCCAGTCTGCAGAGAGAAGCAGGGGCTGAGGGGCAGACACCAGAAATACAGCAAGGAGAGAAAGGGTTTATGGGGGGCAGGTGGCGCAGCCAAGAGACCCTGCTGACTGGTGGAGATCCCCTGTATTTCTTGCAACTGGACGCCAGGGGGCCCTCACAATAAACACCTATTAATTTGTACAAATATGGTTAAGGGTTTCTGGCCTTTGCAATCAATCTCATCCCCAAGTAAGACCCACACAGAGAAGCTAAATAAATATTCCTTTTCTACCTCCACCATATCCAATGAGCAACTCTAGGTCACGGGCATTTAAGTGGCAGCCTGGTCTGTCATCAGGAGCACAGAGTCCTCAGCCATCCCTCCTGACCCACTTTCAACAAAGCCACCTCTCCCTGCCTCAGAGAGAACACACTCGGGCGCCCTCGAGGGCAGCACAGCCAGCCTGTCTGACGACAGCAGACCAGCACCTCCCTTCGTCCGTGCGCCTCTCATCCAGCCACTGGCCATCCTTGGAAGCCTGGCTGCCCTGAGCTGGCCTCAGCGGAGGTAGACAGGATGGCAGGGAGGACATCACAGAAACAGCCGGAGCTACCGCCTTGCAGTCTCCATGGTACCATCCAGCCAGGACAGCCAGCCTTTTGCTCCTGGGAAGCGAGGAGGGCATTGGACAGCACAGTGTTGCCCTCTTAGGAGGGTAAACCTGCTGGGGAACATAGACAGGGCAAACCCCCAAGCCCGCTGAGAGTTCTGCAAACAAACATGCCTTCTCCCTGAGGGGCAGACATGGAGCCTAACTGCTCTTTACCACCATAAAGATGCCTCTGGTTGTGCACCAGCACGCTGGGAGCAGCCCCACCTGGGGAACAGAAAGCTCATTCCTGGGCCCTGGAGGGTCCAGAGCCACAAACGGGACTCAGAGGAGCAACCTGGGCACCTGAGGTCCAAATCCATTCGTGGGATGACCTAGCAGCCTCCGGTGCTTTGGTCCTTGCTGCTGCCCTGCTCGGCACCAGCCTGAGGACCTGGAAAGGGGTGAGTGGGCCTCTCTGGGATGGCCAGCGTGACAACACAGATGGAAAGAGGCCCAGGCCGCATTCGCCTCTGGCCCTCTGCCTCTCTATTCGGCTTAGATCCTGGTTCATCCTTCCAGCTACCACTCTTCCTGACAATTTAGACCTCGAGGCCCTGCGCCCAGCTATCCAAACGGGCTTAGCCAAACCCCAGGAGGGTCAAGCCAGAGCGCATGCCCATGACTGTGTGCTTCAGGGCTGCGGGAGCTGTGGGGAAATCCTGCTGGTGGATGAGTGGATGGCACAGCAGCGGCTTGTCTCCAGCCCCACAGCCTCCACCGGCCCCAGGCCTGCCATGAGTTGCAAGGGGGCATGGAGGACTACTCTCAACTTTCTCTACCTTCCCGAGGTCTTCCCCCTCCCCACTGCAGTACCCCTACCTACCCCTTCTCAGAGGATGAATGAACTCATCTCCTACTTCTCAGAGAGCACAGTAGCCAGCAGGTGGACGCACTCCACCTCTTCTCTAAACCCGGCCTTCCCCCTCATGCTCGCCTCCCTCCCTTCTAAGGGAAGGGGTGTCCTCTTCCAGATGAGGCTCAGACCCTGGCCTCAACCTCCTCCATCCACCTGCCCCTACTACTGAACACCTCATGACCAGTCACTCACCTCCCCTCCTCTAGCCAAGCTTTATCGACGCCACAGTTCTGGAAAGGAAACTGAAACGGTCCTTGCCATGGGAGAGGGTAGGAGCAGGTTTTACGTTTTACTTCGAACCTCTTCCTTCTTCATCTCCTTCCCTCCCCTTTCCCTCTTCTCCCTTCAGCCCCACGCCCTGCCTGCTGCCCACACCAACATGTGGGATAATGACCCCAGCTGCCAAATCCAGAGGCACCCTTGACCTCCCTCGGAGAGGTACTGCTCCCTGTCTCCCCTCCTGGTGTCCCTGACAGGTCCTCCCCTCCCTGCCCCTCAGCCTCACCTCTGTCCTAGCTTCCACACCCCTCTGGCACAGGCCCCCAGGCACCCCCAGTGCAGTGTGTCAGGAGCTCCCACCCATCCACATGCCCATCTCAGCTCACAGCTCTGATGTCCCTGCTGCTTGAAACATAATCGGACATCATCCCAGATACTCCCCTCTGGTCTGTCCAATGCTCCCACATCCAACTGACGACCAAGGACTGTGAATCCACCTCTACAACCTCTCTCAGACCATCCGTTTCTCTCCATCCAGACCCCATGCCCTCCAGCCTGGATAGCCTCTCCTGCCTCTGCTGGCCTCCAAGCCTCCAACCTTGTCTGCTCCCTGACAGGCAGAGGTTCTTTAGGGGATGCAAATCTGACCTTGCTTGTCCTTGCCCAAAACCGTCAGTGCCCTTTAGATGTCCTGGGGATGAAGTCAAAACTACAAGGTGACTCCTGACGCTCTCCAGGCTCCACCCCCACGGCACACTCCTCTGCCTGGAACTTGCTAGGGCCCTTCTGGCTGACCTTTCATCCTCCAGCTCCCACTGGAGAGGCACCTTTCTCAAGGTGGAGGAGGGGCCCCTTCATTCCCCCACACCAAGCTAGGCCGGCTCTCTCCGTTCCCTGGCCATCTATAGGAATCCTCAGCGAACTCTCACATTTGCAATCTCTTTTTCACCTAAGTCTCCTCCAAAACCATAGCCCTGGAGGACAGCCCAGGGCCAGAACAGTGCCTGGCCCAGAGTAGACGCACAGAGAAGCTTCGGGTTAGAAATAGCATCTGGGCACTGCACCAAAGCTGGAAATACTTTCACTGAGGAGAGATAATGGCCTCATTTCAAAAGAAAAGGAGGCCACCCCTCCCCCGCCCCAGGGGGAGTTCACCAGGTCAGTGTAGGGGGGGTGGGGGGGGGTGCTGCTCAGTCTGGCTTGCCCTGGGCAGGACAGGGACACTGGCAGCCCAAACTACATTGCCATCGCCCACCCCCAGCACAGGTGGGAAGGAGCAGCCCCAGGACTTGACCCCCGAGGAACCCACCCCACAGGCTCTTCTCTCGGCCTCCTCCCCACGGCCAGAGCGCCCTGGTCCCGGAGATGAGCAGGGCAGAGCACACGAGCAGCCTGAGGAGAAAGGAGACAAGGAGTCCAGACCACGCTCTCCTCCCTTCAGAGATGTTACGCATTTTCAGCCATCGAGGACCAGGGTCCTGGTTTCTTTTCCAGTTTTACTCTGAGAAAATGGCAAACTAGGCTTCTTGCTGATTTCCTCAGAACTTATGTTTTAGTCCCATTAAAAAAAATCAGATGGAACCACAGTGGATTACCCCACAAAGGCAGTTCTCCAGAGAAACCAGCCTGCCCAGCTGACCCAAACTTTAAAGGCCCTGAAAACAGCCATCTCTCTGTGCAGACTTCCCCACTCCTCCACAGGGCGCTCTGGGCCCAAAGTCGTTCCCAGTTTTCTCCACGACACAAGCTCCGGAAACTTGTGAGATGACTGCAGCGAATAAGATGACTTGCCAGCATATTGCACAGCTTCTCCCATCTTTAGGAGGAGGGTACAGCCCTGAATCTGATGAGGTTATTTCCATGGCTCCAGAGCACAAAAAAAGGCAAGGAAAGGGGGATTCCACTATGGTCCTGCCCTGCAGGCCAGATGGCAACTGGAGTGAGGGGGGCTTAGGCCACACTGCGCCCCGGCCTTATCTGGCCCAAGGATGTGTGAGGTCATGGTTCTATCCCCAAGACAGGATGAAGGCCACCTCCTCCATGAAGCATCAAAGGACCAAGGCTCAAGACAAGATAACACCCATGACACTTAAGAAGTCTGGACAGAAGGCAAGTCAGGCTCGTTCAGCAGCAGGAGGTGCTGACGTGTGTAGGAGACAGCACTCACATGGCCTGGCTCCTGGCCCAGCCAGTGAGCGTCAGCACAGTGGGGGCTGCTCCCGCAAAGAGGCGGCACCATGGGCGGGGCAGGGAGGCGGAGGCTCAGAGTCCCCAGCCGCAGGCCCGAAACCCTACAATGACAAAAACTGGACTAGGCTGAGATTCATTTGTGCAATCCCCACCCCCCCCCCCCCGTAAATATTCACGGGTCACAAAACTGCCTCTGGATAGTAAACCATGACGAAGACACCAATTAACTGAGGTCTGATGCTCCAACAAAAACAGTAGTAAGACAGGATGGAGTGTTTCCAAAATCAGCCCGTAGGCATCAAAGCGCCACAGTGTTCACCAGAACCCAGTGGGAAGGACAGGAACTCCATCTCTCCTGGAGATGAGTGTATGGGGGATGGTTCTGTGAGAGAGAGCAGTGAGCATTCAATCCCACAGGACCCCCAAGACCATTCCTTCCACCTCATGACCCAGTGATGCAAAGGGTAAAAACCCCAGAACAGCAGCAGGAACAGAAAAACAGAGCTGGTTAGAATTACATGTTTTCAAGAGGCTCAATCAGTAAGTCCTCTCAGAGAAACCGGAGCCACAAAGTAATGATGGCTTAGTGTGGCTGTGAGCCCAGTGGGCCTGAGACCTGCCTGGGCCAGGCTGACATGGGCCACGTGCAGGGAAGTGTGGGACACACACCTCCACGCCAGGGCCAGCACCTGATGCTACCACATCCTGCCTCTAGCCTTCCAGTGCACTGTATGTCAAGTTTTCCCTCTACTTAGAATCCCACTTTCCACTCGGGTTTCTCATCAACTTATGGTTAAATGCCTATCCACTGGGAGACAAAGACAGCAAACCTACTGGAATACTTTTCACATAAACACCAAAGATCTAGGTCATCGGCGACATACCTTTTCTAATTTGGGACATACTGCCAGGACCTAAGATCCTGGTGGGCTTCTGCCCCTGAACCATCCACAGCTCCCCATCTCCAGGGAATGGACAGGGGTAGAAACAGATCTGTTACCCCACTGCCTGATTAATACAGACAAGACACCTTTGCTTGGGGTAATTAACAGTTCTGAAACTGACCTATGACTCAATTTCAGTCTCACTTAAAACCCAAGAAGGCACAACTGCACTTGCCGACATGCTCACTCTCCTGCATCGCTTCTGGGGGTGCCTCGCTGAAATCCACCGCACTGCTAGACGGTACAAAAGCATTGCCTTTTGTTTCCCATCCCGCCCTCAGATCAATTTAATCATCTGCAGAACAGAAAAGGAGAACCACAGCCTAAATTATGGAAGTGAGATGCCTGCTCTTATTAAGTTTCAACTTTTGACCTCCTCATTCAAACTGCAATACTGGCACAAGAAGAGAAATTATCAGTTATAATCTCATGTTTGTGGAGAAGAGTATGATTATAGAGGAATTTACAGGAAATCAAAAAGGCACTGCTTGAGAGAATGGAAAACAATAAAGCAGTCACCAAAAGGAAATGAATGACACCCAAACAAAAACGAGAAAGGAAGCTCAGGGAGCAATGAGAGAGGCTGCTGGCCGCCTCCCCATCAGACAGGCTCCGGGAGGCACTCCAAGCCCCCAACCCCGTGGCTAAGCAGGGGCTGGGGTGCGTGTCGGTGGCAGGAGGCGTGGTGCACCCCCCCATACCCTGGCCACACACAAGATCCACTCTGGGGGCTCTGAGCACCCCTGCATGTCCAGTGGCCTGGACAGAGACGCTGACACCCAGGTGGGCCCCCACTCTGGGATGCTCCTCAGAGCTGTGAGGGGCAGCACAAGACCCCAGAATCATTGGGCTGGCTCAACTCCCAGGTTTTTCTTGGGCAAATCCCTCAGTTTTCTCATCTGTAGCATTGGGATAATCAGAGTACCTCACTCATAACATACAGAAAATATCTCTTTAAAGAGGGTAACATGTGTCAAGTGTGTGGCAGAACACCTGGCACACAGAAAGTCTCAAAAGGTGACAGCCATTGTACTAAACAGCTCAGGTGTGTCAGCTCTGGTGCTCTCACCGAATTCCTCAGCCATCCATCAAGGGAGACCACTCCTACTTTGTAGGAGAGGAAACTGAGGCTCGGTGCCACAGACTGAGTGCTTGTCTCCCTCCGAAATTCATGTTGAAATCGAATCTCCAATGTGTTGGTATTTGGAAGTGGGATCTTTACAGATGGAGAGGCTGGGGCTCAAAAAAGTTCAGTGACTTTCTAAGGGGAGTGGACTGGGGTTAGAATTTAAATTTGCCTGAGGGGGTGGTTTATCCATTACGCCAGGAAGCTTCTCTCCATGGGCCTAGAGACAGATGATGGCAGAAGCATTCAGGACCCAGGGGCCCAAAGATGCAGCAGTGAGCCATAATTTAAGGTTATGAAGAGCCCCTCCCTCCTGTAGATGAGGGACCTGCCACCATCCCACCCAGACTCCTTCCCGCAGCAACTAGAGGAGGGCCACCACGGCTCTCACTGAGAATGCTGCCGTCACTACCGACGCCAGCACCCACACTATTAAAACACACCCCTGAGGCAGGAAGGACAATGTGACATTTCTAAAACAGTTCTACTACCATCAAATGCCAAATAAGTCCTTTCTGCTGCTGGCTTTAATAAAGTTGGGAAGTGTTCTTATGAACACTGAATCCACTTCCAAGCCTTGGAAATGTCATTAGAATTAAAGAGTGCCTGTTCTAAAGTGACGAACTAATGACACGTCCCTTCGGAGATGCTGGAGCGCACAATTTAGCTCTCCTCTATAAGCGTCCAACTCTAAGCAACCACAAGAGAATGCCATGTGTGAAGTGTAAGTGGACTCAGTCTATTCCTGAGTATCCAGGATTTATTCTTCTATCAGCGGGGGGCTAGAGATGGGCCAGGCATGTGTTACTTTATAGAAATAAGAGGCAGCCATGTACTGGAAGGACATAGGCCCCACCCTCAGAGAGTGTGGCTGCGATGGGCCCTGGGCCAGAGCTGTTGACCAGCTAGGCTGGTGGGCCTGCCCTGCAGCTCCCCGGGGGGGTGGTACCGACGCCTGTCTACAGCCCCCAGATCTTCACCTCTGCTCAGCCTCTCTTCCACTGGCATCTGACTCAAAATCAACATACACCAGACAAGTCCCTGATCTGTCACAGAATCTGTCCCTCCCAGTCATCCCCATCTTTTGTCCCCAGCTGTTCAGGACAAAAACCCAGAGTCACTTTGAACTTCACCCTTCACTCAGCTGTCGAATGCTCCTCCCAGGAGCGTTTGCCCTGACACTTTACGACTCGAATCCATCACACTGCCCTCCATTGCCCCCTAGGCCCTGCAACAACCTCCTATCTGGCAGCCTATTGGCAGCCTGTTCGCACCCTTGCCCTACAATTGAGTCTCAATCTAAAGCTAAAATGATTTTTTAGAATGCAAGCCTGACCCTATCCTTCCCTTGCTTAACTCAGTCAAAGGTTTCTTTTGGTTCCCATTACTCTCAAGACAAAGCCTAAATTGACACCATGGCCAACCCAGCTCCTGCCCAAGTCTCCAATCACCCACCAGAGCCACTCCCCCAGTGTGTGGTTCTACGCTGGCCACACAAGGCCATTATCCTTTCTCCTGTCTCCAGCCATTGAACAAGTGGTCCCTCAGACTGTATTATTCTCTCCTTCTCCTCTGCTCCATGCTTTCCCCAACCTTACCAGCCAATTCCTACTCATTCTTTAGGTCACTGTTCCCAAGTTCTAAGACTAGGTGAGGGAGCTGTCCCAACTAGATGGAGAGATGTGACCAAATGGCCTTAGATCAGACATGAGGAGTCTGCACACCTCCCTGTCAGGTGATGATGTGGCCAAGGCCCTGCCTTACCTCTCCACTACATTCACAGTAAGTGCAGCCATATAACAAAGAAAAGCGTTTTGGTGCTATCAAAGGGCAACTCAATGACTAGGAAGAAAACTCAATGATTAGGATGGCACACTAGAGTTGGAGGGTCACTCCCAGGGTCCACAGATGCAACAACCAACCTGAGAAAGCTTGTCTTGCTTTGACCAACCAGAAACTGGTTATGCTGCAGGTAGAGGCTGCCAACATCAAGGGAAGAAAGTAGGCAACATAAAAACATGTATAACAGGATGCCAACTACTCAAGACAGATGCTTGGCATGAGGAAAACATATTTACCTTTCGATAATAGGATTACATACGATATTTATTTTTACTCTTCTCACTATCTACTTTAACTGAGCTACATAAGGTTGGCTTATTTATAGTAGGAGATTTAAAAGACTAAAAATAAATAAAAAGAGAAATTTAATTGACATTCAAATGACTCATGTCCTTTCAAAAAAAAAAAAAAAACACAACCAACTGACAAACAAAAACAAAGAAGAGAGTCTAAGAGAAGAGACTCTGGAAACTGGCTTGTCTGATGGGCACTCTGAGTTGGAGCAGGCAGGAACAGCAGGGTCTTTCACCTTCCCAAGCTGAGCACAAGGAACAGCCAATATAGCCACAGGCTGTACTTACCATTCCACAATCTCTGGATGAAGAATAGTGTTGTTAACATTAAACCTATAGAGAAAAAAAACAAATCAAGCTTATTAGTTCAATGATCTGTCATCTCCCAGCAAGAAATACCTCATTGAAGATATATACACATGACCAAGAGGGGGCCATAAACTTTAATTTAATGACCCGCTGCCCCTGAAGAAGGCCTGCTGCTTATTCTTGCAGCAGACAAGGAAGCCCAGGCCATGTCTTCTAAGTGTAACCAGCCACCATCTTCCAACCTTGCTAGGCCAAGAGTTTAGCTTCCACAAAGTACAGCAACATACGCATAATGGGAGTCTCAGAAGAAAAGGAGAAAGGAGCAGAAGAACATTTGAAAAAATAATGACCTAAAACTATGCCAATTTAATGGAAAACATTAATCTACAAATTAAGCTAAATGAACTCCAAGTAAGATAAAACGAAAGAGATCCACACCTAGACACATTGTAATCAAACTGTCGAAAGACAAAGAACCTTGAAAGTAGCAAGAGAAAAGCAATTCATCACATACAGAGAATCCTCTATAGGATTGGAGGCTGCTTTCTTATCAAAAACTAGAGGCCAGAAGGCAGTGGGATGACATATTCAAAGTGCTGAAAGAAAAACACTGTCAACTGAAATTCTATATTCAGCAAAGCTGTGCTTCAAAAATGAAACAAATTAAAACAGTCTCAGATGAACAAAAACCAAGAGAATTCATTGCTAGGAGACCTATCCTATGAGGAATACTAAAGGAAACCCTTCAAACCACAATGAAAAAACACTAGAGAGTAATTCAAATCAACACGAAGGAAAAAAGAACACTGGTAAAGGTAGTGACATGAGCAAGTATAAAGACAGTGTAAGTGTATTTTTTGGTTATGATACCTTTATCCTCCTAACTTAAAATATAACTGCATAAAGCAATAATTGTAAATCTGTTTATAAACACAAAATATACAAACAATTGATCTGTATACAATAACAGCATAAAGGAGAAGGAAAATGGAGCTATATAGGAGCCAAGTTTCTGTATACTGTTGAAATTAAGTCGAGTTAAAACAAAGTTGATTTTTAACTTCTTGTCAAGATAGTGGTGTAGGCAGACATGGCCTGCCTCCTTGTATAACCACATCAAAATTACAACTGAAATATACAACAACCATCACTCAGAACCATCAGAAATCAAGTTAAGGGGGGGAAATAGAGACAACTATACTTGAACAACAATATTTTAAAAAAAGAAGAACAAATAAAATCTTTAAAAATGTAAAAAAAAAGAAAAAGAAATCAGGTTGGATGGAAGTCTGACAAGTACAGAATTAAAGAAACCACATCCATCCAGAGCGGTAAGAGGGGTGCAGACATGCAATGGGCTGGTCCCTCGCCCATGTGTGGTGGATAAAAATTGGGAAGGCATATCTTGGGAACAAAGAGTCCCAGGCCCCCTAGCCCAGGGTACCAGTGCTAGGAAGGTATGTCCCCACAACTTCTGGCTGCAAAAACCAGTGGGGATTGAGTCAGTGGGAGAAACTTCTGGAGCCACAAGCAGTTCTTAAAGAACCCATACAGGGACTCACCTACTCAGACTGACTCCTTCTGAGCTCCAGCACTGGGGTAGCAGACTGAGAGGCACCAGTGGTATACAGGGAGAAACTAAACTGTCTGGCATCAAGGGGAGCAGAGGCCATTGTCCCTTTTCTAAACCCTTCCCTGATAGAGCCATTAGACTGGTCCCATATCTGAGACTCCATCAACCTGGCTAACACTGTTTGGCCCACCTTGGAGACCCCCAGAGGCTCTGCTCCACCCAACTTACAGGCCCACCCAAGCTGCTTTTCCATATGAATCTGGTTTGGCTTATGCTTCACAACTTCCTAAATCCTCTCAAACTAGCAACAGCTGGCCTCAGTAAGCCCCAGGCCTGGCACTACCAGCAACCAGCCTAGATTCACAGCTTGACTTCACCTGGGAATCTCCAAGCCCAGCACAAGTAGCATCCATCTTAGATTGCGTTATAGCTCAGGCAGTGTGGCCCCAGGTAAAACACAGGTGGAGGCTGACCTTGGCCTGTACCACCCAAGAAGCCCCAGGGCCAACATACCCAGTGGATAGCTACAGACCACTTTGGAGAACCACCACTCTACCCCTGCACAGCTGATCCTCCACAGAAGGTGGAGGTTGGTGGTCAGTGGTCACAACCAGTCTTTGCAGCTTACTGACCTGGGTAAATTCCTCCCATTAACCTGCCAATAGCAACCAAGGCTCAAGTATAAGAGGAGGGTGTACTTAGCTCACACAAAGGGTGCAACTCGAGTGCCCAGCTTGGGTGATAAGTGAGGCTGTGTCACTGAACCCTACAGGACACCTACTATGTTAGGCCACACTATCAAGACATGGAGTCAAAGCAGCTCTACCTAATACATAGGAACAAACATAGGGAGGCTGCCAAAATGAGGAGATAAAGAAACATAGCCCAAATGAAAGAACAGAACACAACTCCAGAGAAAGAGCTAAATGAAATGGAGATAAGCAATCTATCACATGCAGAGTTCAAAACACTGGTTATGAGGATGCCAAAGGAACTTAGTGAGGACCTCAGCAGCATAAAAAAGATTCAGTCAGAAACAGAGTCTACAATAAGTGAAATAAAGAATAATTTACAGGGAAACAACAGTAGAGTGGATAAAGCCAAGACTCAGATCAAGGATTTCGAACATAATGAAGAAAAAACCAACCAATCAGAACAAGAAGAAAAAAGAATAAAAAAAAAATGTGGAGAATGTAAACAGTCTCTGGAACAACTTCAAGAGGTCCAACATTTGCATCATAGGGGTGCCAGAAAAAGAAGAGAAAGAGGAAGAAATTGGAAGTCCTTTTGAAAAAAGAATGAAAAAGACTCCCACTAGGGCCGTGGAGAGGTGAAGCCAGAGCTCCACACACTTCCTTCGATCCCCTCGGTGCTTGCCCTCACTGCCCTCCCCGTCCCCATGGAGAAAACAAAGCTGATCCAGAAGGCGAAGCTGGCCGAGCAGGCCGACCGCTACTACGACATGGCCACCTGCATGAAGGCTGTGACAGAGCAGGGCACCGAGCTGTCCAATGAGGAGCACAACCTACTCTCTGTGGCCTACAAGAACGTGGTCGGGGACCACCGGTCCGCCTGGAGGGTCATCTCGAGCATCGAGCAGAAAACCAACACCTTGGACAAGAAGTTGCAGCTGATTAAGGACTACTGGGAGAAAGCGGAGTTGGAGCTGCGATCCATCTGTACCACGGTCCTGGAATTGTTGGATAAGTACTTAATAGCCAACGCAACTAATAGAGAGTAAGGTCTTCTATCTGAAAATGAAGGGAGATTACTTCCGGTACCTTGCTGAAGTTGCATGTGGCGATGATCGCAAACAAATGATAGATAATTCCCAAGGAGCTTACCAATAGGCTTTTGATATATTTCCCTGTGTTCTACTACGAGATCCTGAATAACCCAGAACTGGCCTGCACACTGGCTAAAACAGCTTTCGACGAGGCCATCGCAGAGCTCGATACACTGAATGAAGACTCGTACAAAGACAGCACCCTCATCATGCAGCTGCTTAGGGACAACCTCACACTATGGACATCAGACAGTGCCGGAGAAGATGGAAGGGGCAGAGAACTAACCGCATGCAGGGTGCCATCCTTCTCCCTCCAGAAGCCTTTGTACACATCTCCATTCCTTACTCCATTTGGGTTTCCTAGAGCAAAGAGCCCCATTCATGTGTATGGAATCAACTGTTTATAGTCTTTTCACATGGCACCTTTGGGAAAACTCCATTCCTTGATTTGTGTTTGTCGTGGCCTTCCTGGTGTGCAGTTACTGCTGTAGGAAAGTATTAATAGCTTCATTTCACATCAACATAAGTAACTTCCAAACACTTACATAGAGGACTAAAAATGTATTAATCCTTAAAGGTATTTAGGTAATCTGAACCAGCTCTGCAAGTGACTGTGTTTTGTATTACTGTGAAGATTTGAAAATGTAGTTAATTACAATTTAAAGAGTGTTTTACATAACTTCTTTCTACATTTCCTCCCTTGCTCTTCTTTGGGAGCTTCCTTTCAGTAAGCAGCTTCTCCACGTTCATCTATTCCTTTTGCATAGGACTCCAGAAGTTTTAGATTGAATGAAAACGCATTTGGCATTTTCATTCAATGCCAAATTGAATGAAATTTGCCATTGGGGGTCACAAATTGGAATGTCTCCTGTGTCAGGTGGTGGAGGGCCTGCATGTCTGTGGCAACAGGGGGTTTCTTTCTTTACTCTTTATTTGCTGCTGTTTCAGTTGACAACTTCCCTTCCTAATAAAAATTCACTTATACCTCTTGAAAAAAAAAAAAAGAATGAAAGAAAACCTCTATAATTTTGTGAAGGAAATAGACATGGTCCAGGAAGCACAGAGAGTCCCAGTTATGATGGATGCAAAGAGGCCCACTCCAAGACACATCATAATTAAAACACTGAAGTTTAAAGATAAAGAGAGAATCTTAAAAGCTGCAAGAGAAAAGCAATTAGTTACCTACAGGGGTGTTACCATAACACTGTCAGCTGATTTCTCAAAAGAAACTTTGCAGGCTCGATGGGACTGGCAAGAAATATTCAAAGTCATGAAAAGCAGTGACCTACAGCCAAGATTGCTCTACCCAGCAAAGCTATCATTTAGAACTGAATGGGCAGATATAGAGATTCCCAGGCAAGAAAAAATGAAAGGAGTTCATCATCACCGAACCATTATTACATGAAATGTTAAAGGGAATTACATGAAAATAAGATCAAAACTATGAACAATTAAATAGTAATAAATAACTATCAACAATTGAATCTAAAAAACAAACTAAGCAAACAAGAAGAACAGAGATAGAATCATGGATATGGAGCATTTTGATGGTTGCCAGATGGGAAGTGACTAAGGGGGAATAAGTGAAGATGCGAGGGGATTAAGCAGTACAAATAGGTAGTTACAGAATAGCCATGAGGATGTAAAGTACAGTATAAGAAATGGAGCAGCCAAAGAACTTATACACATGACCCATGGACATGAACAGTGGTGTGGGGATGCCTGAGGTAATGGAGGTGCTGGGTGGAGTGGGGCAAAGGGAGAAAAATTGGGACAACTGTAATAGCATAATCAATAAAATACAATTTTTAAAAAGTTATACGTATCTACAACTTCTGGCCAAGATGAAGGTGTAAGTGGACACTGTGCCTCCTCGCACAACCAAAATTAAGGACAACTAAGATTTAGAAACAAGAAAACAACCAGAACTTATAGAAAATTGAACTTTACGGAAGCCCAACAACCATTCATCAACACTGGTAAGAAGAGCGGAGTCAAGGCAGGAAAAAGTGGAGGTTGGCGGACCCTGGCACACAAGCAGCAGTGGCTGGCAGTTCCCAGGTGTGCAGGTGGTGGCTAGCAGACCCCAGGCACACAGGTGGCAGCTAGTGGACCCTGGGCACGGGGTGGCAACGGTGCAGACCCAGTGAGGCTGCGCAAGGAGGCTGGCTGACCAGGTGGTCCCACATTTGAGAGCAGATAATCCAGGTGAAGGGGAAGTAGCCGAAGGGACTGCAATCCGAGAGAGAGTGGAGCAAGCGCCATTGTTCCCTCTTGGACCCCGCCCCCACATACAGCATCACTACCCAGCAACTGGGCTGCCCCACTCTGGGGAACACCTAAGGCTCCACCCCTCACTACATAACAGCCGCAACCAGACCAAAAACAACCATAAAAACAAAAATGGCTCAAATGGGAGAACAAATCAAAGCCCAGGAGCCAATTCATCTAAGCAACCAAGAGACAGCCAATCTATCAGATGCACAGTTCAAAGCACTGGTCATCAGGATGCTCACAGAATTGGTTGATTTTGCTCACAAACTAGATGAACAAACGAAGGCTACAATAAGTGAAATGAAGGAAAATGCACAGGGAACCAATAGAGATGGGAGGAAAACTGGGACTCAAATCAATGGAGTGGACCAGAAGAAAGAAACAACCAAACAGAAAAGAAGGAAGAAACAAGAATTCAAAAAAATGAGGAGAGGCTTAGGAACCTCCAGGACATCTGGGACATCTTTAAATGTCCCATCATCTGGATTATAGGGGTACCAGAAAGGGAAGAAGAAGAGCAACAAGTGGAAAACTTATTTGAACAAATAATAAAGAGAACTTCCCCAATCTGGCAAAGGAAATAGACTTCCAGGAAGTCCAGGAAGCTCAGAGAGTCCCAAAGAAGTTGGACCCAAGGAGGAACACACCAAGGCACATTGTAATTACATTAGCCAAGATTCAAATGAAGGAGAGACTTCTAGAAGCAGCAAGGCATAAGGGGACAGTCACCTACAAAGGAGTTCCAATCAGACTGTCAGCTGATTTCTCAAAAGAGACCTTCAGGCAAGAAGGGGCTGGAAAGAAGTATTCCAACTCATGAAAGTCAAGGACCTACATCCAAGATTGCTCTATCCAGCAAAGCTGTCATTTAGAATGGAAGGGCAGATAAAATGCTTCTCAAATAAGGTCAAGTTCAAGAAGTTCATCATCACCAAGCCCTTATTATGTGAAATGTTACAGGGACTTATCTAAGAAAAAAAGATGAAAAATATGACAGTAAAAAGACAGCAAACTCACAGCTATTAACAACTACACCTAAAACAAAAGCAAACTAAGCAAACAACTAGAACAGGAACAGAACCACAGAAATGGAGATCACAGGGAGGGTTATTAGCAACAGGGGAGTGGGAGGAGGAGAGAGGGGGAAAAGGTACAGAGAATAAGTAGCATAGACGGTGGGTAGAAAATAGACGGGGGAGGGCAAGAATAGTGTGGGAAATGTAGAAGCTAAAGAACTTATGACACATGGACATGAACTAAAGGGGGGAATGTGGGTGGGAGGGGGTGTGCAGGGTGGAGGAGAATGATGGGGGAGAAATGGGACAGCTATAATAGCATAATCAATAAAATATATTTTTAAAAAGTTATACATATCTACTTGGAAAATTTAGAAAAGAAAGATATAAAAGAACAAGGAAAAAAGTCAAGATAATTGCCTAACTTTAGACTAATGTAAGTGTTCTGAGCAATTTTAAAGTACGCTAAGCTAAGCTATGATGTTCAGTAGGTTAGGTGTATTAGATGTATATTCAACTTACAATATTTACAACTTAATAATGGGTTTATTGGGATATAAACCCCTTGTAAGCCAAGTTGCATTTTGCAAACAGAAACCAAAAAGTAGCTCAGATAGCTTTATAACATCAGCCAAAATAAGCCTAAAACCAAAAGTTTAGGAAATACAACAAAATAACATTTTATTTTGATAAAAAGGTAGATTCATGAAGTATATATAATAATTCCAAACATATATGTGCCTAACAATATAGCCCCAAGAGATATGAATCAAAACCTAACAGAACTAAAGAGGAAATGGACAATTTAACAGGAGTTGGAGACTGTAATACTTTGCAGTAATGAATAGAACGACTAGATGGAAGAGCAACAAGGAAACAAAAGACTTAAAGAACACTATAAACCAATTAGACCTAACAGTCTTTATCCAATAGCATAATCCTTTTTCCCAAGAGCACATGGGACAATCTCCAGAATAGGTCACATGTTAGGCCATAAAATAACTCCCAACAAATTTAAAAGGTCTGGAATCATGCTAAGTATGTCCTCCAACCACACTGCAGTGAAATTAGAAATCAACAACAGAAGGAAATTTCAAAAGTATGTAGGAATTAAATTATACACTCCCAAATATGGACCAATAAATAGGTCAGTGAAGAAATCACAAGGGAAACTAAAAATACTATGAAACAAATAGAAACAAAAATACAACATACCAAAATGTATAGATATAGCTAAAGCAGTGGTTGGAGGGAAATTTATAGCTGTAAGTGGCTACATTAAAAAGGAAGAAAGTTAACTGAAATCAATGACCTAGCCTTCTACCTTAAAAACTAGAAAAGAGCAAACTAAACACAAAGGAAGACAAAAGAACAAAATAATAAAGATTAGAGTAGAAATATGTGAAATAGAGAATAGAAAAACAACAGAGAAAATCAAAAGTTAGTTCTTTGCAAAGATCAACAAAACTGAAAGTCTTAGCTAGGCCGTCCAAGAAAGAAAGAGAAGGCTCAAATTACGGAAATTGGGAATAAAAGAGGGGACACCACTACTGACTTAACAGAAACCAAAGGACCATGAGGGAATATAACAAAGAGTTGCATGGGAATGAATTAAACAACTGAAATAAAAGGACAAATTCCTAAAGCCACAAACTACTGAGACTGATACAGAAGAAATTAAAAATCTAAATAGATCTATAAAAATTAAGGAGATTGAATCAGTAATCAAAACACTTACGAAGAAAAGTCTAGGATCAAATTCCTTCACTGGTGAATTCTACCAAACATTTAAAAAAGAGTTAACACCAATTCTTCATAAACTCTTATAAAAACTAGAACAGGAAGAAACAATTTCAACTCATTCTATGAGGTCAGTAGTACTCTAATACCAAAACCAGACAAAAACATCACAAGAAAACTATAGACAAAAATCCCTTAAAAATGAAGACACACAGACACAAAAACATCTTCAACAAAATCATAGCAAACAGAATTCACCAACAACAAAATGGATGTACACTGTGACCAAGTGGGATTTGGTCCTGTGACCAGGAACATAAGGTTACTTCAACACATGAAAATAATCAATGTAATCAATATTAATAGAATATGGGACAAAACCACATAGATGTAGAAAAAGCATCTTACAAAATTCAATGCCTTTTCATGATTTAAAAAAACACAATAAACTGGAAAGAGAAGGAAACTTCCTCAACCCGATAAAGTGTAGCTATAAAAATCCCACAGCTAACATCAGACTTGACGGTCAGAGACTAAAGTCTTTCCCCCAAGATGAGGGGCAGTGCAAGGACGTGCTCTCCCTCTGCTTTTATTCAGCATTTTACTGGGAATTCTAGCTGGGTCGACCAGGCAAGGAAAAGAAAGAAAGGGCACTGAGACAGTACAAAAAGAAGTTAAACTAGCCCTGTACATTACATAATCTTGTAGCTAGAAAATCTAAGCAATCCATACACACACACACAAAAACATATATTAGAGTTAGTAAACAAGTTCAGTAAGTTTACAAGATATATGATTGACATATAAAAATCAGTTATATTTCCATATACTAGCAATAAATAGTCTGGAAATGAAATTAAGAAAACAATTCCATTTACAATGGCATCAAAAAGAATAAAATACTTAGGAATAACTTTTAACAAAAGAAGTTCAAGACTCAAACACTAAAAATTATAAAACATCATTCAAAAATAATAAAGACAGTCTAAATAAATAGAAAAGCATCCCATGTTTGTGGACTGGAAGAATTAATTTTGTTATGATGACAATACTCCCCAAATTGATTTAATGCAGTTTCAGCCAAAAACACAGTGGGCTTCTTTACAAAAATTGAAAAGCTGATCCTAAAATTTATATGGAGATTCAAGGGGCCCCAAATAGCCAAAACGATCTTGAAAAAGAAAAAGAAAATTAGAGGATTGACACTCTCCAACTTAAAAACTTACCATAAAGCTAGGTAATAAAGACAGTGTGGTACTGTCATAAAGATACACACACACACACACACACACACACACACACAATTTAGAATCTAAAAACAAACACATAAATTTATAGGCCATTGATTTTTCTTACTGTGGTAAAATACACATACACATAAAATGCACCATTCAAGCCATTTCTAAATTTTATTTTTCATTACAGTTTACGAGTCATATTATTTCATATTAGTTTCAGAGGTACAGCATTGTGGTTAGACAGTCATCTACTTTACAAAGTGTTCAGCCCAATATTTCCAACACCCACCTGGAACCGTATGTGGTCACTACAACATCACTGCCTGCTCCCCTAGGCTGTACTTCCAGCTACTTTTAAGTGTGCAGTTCAGTGGCATTAAGTACATTCACACTGTTGTGCAATCATCACCATGGTCCACCCCCAGCACTTCCTCAGCATTCCAGACTGAAACTCTGTCCCCATTAAACACTAATTCTGCACCCCTTGTTTGCCCCAGCTGCTGGTAGTCACTGTTCTATTTTATGACTCTATGAACTTGGCTATTTCATGTCAGTGGAATTATGCAATATTTGTCCTTGGTCAATTGATTTTTGACAAGAGTGCCAAGAAAATGCAATAGGGAAAAGACCATCTTTTCAACAAATGATGCTGGAACAACTGAATATTCACACAGAACAGAATGAAATTTCATCCCTACCTCACACTATATACAGAAATTAACTCTAACTAGACCAAACACCTGAATGTAAGAGCTAAAACTATACAGTTCTTAGAAGAAAGAGGCAATAGTTTCTTAGATAATGACAGCTAAGGCACAAACAACTGAAGGAAAACAGATAAACTAGATTCATCAAAATTAAAAACTCTTGTGTATCACAGGACACTTTAAGAAAGTGAAAAGGCAACACACAAAATGGAAGAAACTTTTCAGAAATTATATGGTGTCGTATCCAGAATATAAACAGAACTCTTACAATACAACAATAAAATTACAACAGAATTTAAAAATGGGCAAAGGCACTGAATAGACATTTCTCTAAAGGAGATAAACAAATGGCAAATAAACACAAGAAAAGGTGTTCATCATCGGCTACCAAGGAAATACAAACAAAAACCACAATGAGATACTACTTCACAGCCACTTACACGCTACAGTAAAAAAGATAGACAATACAAGTGCTGGTGAGGATGTGAAGAAACTGAAACCTTCAGACGTTACTGGAGGGAATGTAAGTTGGTACAGTCACTTTGGAAACTAGTTTGACAATTCCTCAAAAAGTTTAAGACAGAGTTACCATGAGACTCAGAAATTCCACTCCTAAAAACATACACAAGGGAACTGAATATATATTCAATATACATTCAATGAACACAAAGACTGGTACATCAATGCCTGTGGCAGCATTACTCTTCACAGCTAAAAGGTAGAAGCAAACAAACGTCCATCAACTGATAAACATTCAAATGCAATGTGGTATGTATCTATCAACTGGGATATTTTGCAGCCATAAAAATGAGCAAAATTGTCTCATGCTTCAACATAGATGGATGAACTTTGAAAACATGCTAAATGAAAGAAGCCAGATACAAAAGGCCACATACACGATTCCATTTAGATCAAATGCTAGAACAGGCAAATCTGTGGAAACTGAAAGAAGATTAGTGGTTCCTAGGGGAATGGGGATGACTTCCTAATGGGTATAGGGTTCCTTTTGGGATGATGAAAATATTCTAAAATCGATTGTGATGATAACTGCACAAATCTATAAACATATAGAAGCTGTTTAATTGTGCACCTTAATGGGTCAACTATAATATATACAAATTATATTCCAATAAAGCTGTTTTCAAAACTTACTGAATTATGCACATAAGGAATCTTATTGTGTGTAAATTTTATTTCAATAAAGTCCATTTATAAAGCTGACAGAATGAGAGAAGAAATGAACCCATAAAGCAAAGTTTGAGATTTGCTCATACATCTGTGGTGATAGAACAAGCAGATAAATCAGGAAAGATGCAGAAGATACAAACAATTAGGATTAATCAACCTGACTTAATTGACATATAGAGAGCACTACAGCCGACAACTACACAACACGCGCTCTCTTCAAGTACCCAAGAAACATTTATCTTAATGATCATATGCTGGAAGTTTTAACAAACTTCGAAGTGATGAAATACAGACAATGTTCACTGATTACACTAGAATTGCCATATTTTGACATGTATAATGTACACTTTTTTGCCCAAATCATTGAGGGAAAAATAAGGATGCACATTATACATGGGTAGTACTAATTCCATACCTATATAAATGTTTTTAATTATGTTTTATACTTATGTTTTTAATGTTTTATACTTATGCATTAAGTGTAACTCTAGAAAGCAATAAGGATATTTGTATGCAAACTAATACCCTGGAATATGATAATCAGTTCTGTTTCTAAATAAAATAAATAAATAATTGAATTTAAAAACTAAAATGAAAGATTTTTTCCCTGAGAGTTTAGGCCAAAAATGTGGGTGCATGTTATACACAGCAAAATATGATAAACTTGAAATCAGTAACAGAAAGAATATAAATCCCAAATTGTTTGGAAATTAAGATTTCTAAATAGCCACTGTTCGAGGAAGAAATAATGGAATTAGAAAATAAAAACATAAAATATGACTACTGAAATGCAGCTAAAACAATGCTTAGAGGAAAATGAATAGCTCCAGATGCATTTAGAGGAAAAGAACACTGAGAACAAGATCTAAGCTCCATCAAAAGAATGTCCCTTCTTTCTTTCTCAAGAAGCTAAACAACAAATGAACATAAAGAAATTCGAAAGAAATTACAAAGAGCAGAAATCAATGAAATAAAAAGCAAACGTAAGAGAACTGCCAGAAAATCAAACTGTATGGAAATCTGATGACCGAGGGGTTAAAGAAGAAACATTCGTTCAGACCGGGAAAAGGGGTGGAGACCGGCAGCCGGGCAGAGATGATTCCTGGCGAGGCAGTGGCTGGAGGACCGGGATGGGCAAGGTAGCAGCTCACGGATGGGGGAAGGTATTCAGCTGGCAGAGCAGACAGTCGCAAACTTGCATGCAGATAAACTGGGAGGAACAACTGGGAAGTGAGACAGACCTCGAAACCCAGGGTTCCAGTGTAGGGAAATAAAGCCTCAAAATCTCAGACTAAAAAAATCTGTGGGGGTTGCAGCAGCAGGAGAAACTCCCAGCCTCACAGGAGAGTTCATTGGAGAGACCCACAGGGTCCTAAAATGTATACAAACCCACCCACCCAGGAATCAGCACCAGAAGGCCCAATTTGCTTATGGGTAGCAGAGGAGGTGACTGAAAACCGGCACAGAGAGGAGCAAGTGGCACTGTTCCCTCTCAGACCCCTCCCCAACGTGTAGTGCCACAATTCAGCAACATGGGTTGCCCCACTCTGGCAAATACCTAAGGCTCCACCCCTCATACCGTAACAAGTACACCAAGACAAAGAAATATGGCCCAAATGAAAGAACAGATCAAAGCTCCAGAAAAAATACAACTAAGTGATAAAGAGATAGCCAACCTATCAGATGCAGAGTACAAAACACTGGTAAACACAGGATGCTCACGGAAATGGTTGAATATGGTCGAAAAAGAGAGGAAAGAGTGAAGGCTATAAAAAGTGAAATAAAGGAAAATGTACAGGGAACTAACAGTGAAGGGAAGGAAACTGGGACTCAAATAAATGGTTTGGACCAGAAGGAAGAAATAAACATTCAACCAGAACAGAATGAAGAAACAAGAATTCAAAAATATGAGGAGACGCTTAGGAACCTCCAGGACAACTTTAAATGTCTCAACATCCGAATCATAGGGGTAACAGAAGGAGAAGAGGAAGAGCAAGAAATTGAAAACTTATTTGAACAAATGAGGGAGAACTTCCCTAATCTGGCAAAGGAAATAGATTTCCAGGAAGTCCAGGAAGCTCAGAGAGTCCCAAAGAAATTGGACCCAAGGAAGCACACACAAAGGCACATAATTATATTAACCTAAGATTAAAGATAAGGAGAGAATCTTAAAAGCAGCAAGGGAAAAGGAAAGAGTTACCTCCAAAGGAATCCCCATAAGACTATCAACTGATTTCTCAAAAGAAACCTTGCAGGCAAGAAGGGACTGGAAAGAAGTATTCAAAGTCATGAAAGGCAAGGACCTACATCCAAGATTGCTCTATCCATTCGATTCCCAGTCAGGGCACATGCCTGGGTTGTGGGCCAGGTCCCTAGTGGGGGCCATGCAAGAAGCAACCACACATTGATGTTTCTCTCTCTTTCTCCCTCCCTTCCCCTCTCTAAAAATAAATAAATAAAATCTTAAAAAAAAAAAAAGAGGAACTGCTTGGGACTCAGAAATTAAAAAAAAAAAAAAAAAAAAAAAAAGATTGCTCTATCCAGCAAAGCTGTCATTTAGAATAGAAGGGCAGATAAAGTGCTTCCCAGATAAAGTCAAGTTAAAGGAGTTCATCATCACTGAGCCCTTATTATGTGAAATGTTAAAGGGACTTATCTAAGGAATAGAAGAAAATAAAAAACCATGAACAGTAAAATAACAACAAACTTACAACTATCAACAACTGAACATAAAACAAAAGCAAACTAAGCAAACAACTAGATCAGGAACAGATTCACAGAAATGGAGATCCCATGGAGGATTATCAGTGGGGAGGGGAAGTGGGGAGAATGGGAGAAAAGGTACAGGGAATAAGAAGCATAAATAGTAGGTACAAAATAGACAGGGGGAAGTTAAGAATAGTATAGGAAATGTAGAAGCCAAAGAACTTATATGTATGGCCCATGGACATGAACTGGGGGGGTACAGTTCAAGGCGGAGGGGAATAAAGGGGAGAAATGGGACAACTGTAATAGCATAATCAACAGAATATATTTTAAAAAATAAATATCTTTTTCATTAAAAAAGCAAACATACAATAAAGATAAATCTATAAAGCAAAAGTTGTTCTTTGATAAGATGAACTGAAAAGGGGACACCAGAATATAAATAAAAGGGTCAGATTGGGGCACATTCTTGACACTGTGTCAGGTGTAATCCGCAGCTCAAGCTATCAGTGAGACAGCTGGGGAAGTGCCACACGGCCTAGCACAAAGGACAGGACTCAGCAGAGAAAGCTGGGCAAGCCCTCACCTCTCTGCATCCTCAGCCCTGTCACATCTTGGGTCAGGATATCACACACAGGGCACACAGGCCTGTAACCAGCCAGGGACTCTCCATGGCCTCATTACTGGGACTTGAAAACAACTACCCACCGCCACAGCTGGGAGCTGGCACACCCAGTCCTGGCCGAGCCTGACGCGGACGGTCAGCAATGGGGAGAAAGGAGAAAAGGGGGTATGGGCAGGCAGATGGCCAAAGCTTTGGGATTCCTAACTACATAAATAAGCCTACTTAATTCAAAGTCAACCAAAACATTGCAGAATGAAAGCCCTCCTTGTGAAATATCAAAGAGACCACAGACAGCCAACATGGTTCGGCACGAAGAACAGAGCAGCAGATGACATAAATCAAGGCGACAACACAGACTCTGCCTCCCATTTTGCCAAATGTCACTTTGACATTAGGAAAAGCAATGGCTTATCTCCTCAACAGCCAAACACGCCAGTAAAATCTCACTTCACGAAATGAACGTGTGTGTACACACACGCACCCACAAACCCCTGGCAGTAAAGTGACCCAGCGCGCGCACACACACACACACACACACACAGATAATGTGAACATAAACACAACAGACAAAATGAACTCATACACACACAGTACACACTCAGAGAAGGGGAACATGCAGACACACAGATGTGTGTAGAACAGATACACTGAGACACACGGATGCACATAGATGTATACTCATAGTCACAGACACATATATGCACACAGACTCAAGCGCATAAGCTCAAGAGACATGCAGACATACACACCAGACAGGTATACACAGACTAACGCAAAGATCCACACCCAAATATATACATGTACAGAAACACATACACTAACACAAATGTACGCTCAGACACAAAACACGCAGACAGAGAAACACCTGCAGACACACACGGAAGAGTCCAAAAGACATTCCCCGCAGTGTCGACAGACTAACTCAGGGCTATGAAGTTCCGCTATTCCTTGCTTTTGTTGCTGTGCTAGTCAGCATTTTCTGTGATGAGCATGCAATTGTGTAAAAACAACAGCAAACAACAAGTGCCTGAGAGTGGGAGGTGTCCTAGAAGCACAGGGCAATTCCCCGGCGGGCTCCACCTGTGGGCTGGGTGCTGCAGGGTTAAGTAGCATAGGCGCAGCCACCGCTGCCCTGGCCGCCTCCAGTTTGTAACCCAAAGAGCAGGCCCTAGGAGACTCCCACTCCTCATCCCTCCTAGGGGCTGAGGCAGGTCCCTGTCCCTTCGGGATCCATCCCCTCATGGAGAGTCTATGGGCCTTACTGAGAAGCCCAATCCTAAATACTAACTTGATACACAAGTTAGCAGTAATCAGAAAGCCGAGGTCCCTACGCCACAGACTAGCATTTTGCCATAATTGTCAGGTTTTGATAATGTCCCTCTCCTTCCTGGGTTTTAAAATTCACATCTTTGAATATTAATATTCCTACATTAATGACCCCCAAATTTAGCAATTTCATTTTTAACTGCTTATTTAAATGGAATTAATTTGTAACCAATGGACTTCAAATATGCAAGGCAATTTAAGTAAATGCCAAAAGATAAAAAATAGGAATATTCTGAATAAGCAGCTGATGCCAAATACTGACCACATTCCTGTGACACAACAGTATGAAACAGCTCTGTGTAACTCGCTGTGTAAACCCCGCCCCACTGGGCCCCTGGGCACAAAGTCTGCTTGGTTTGGAGAGGGCTCCATTCCAGGGAGGTGCCCCCATTAAGCTGCACAAACTCGATGGATGAGCGACCCCAGCTCAAGCCACCTGGGCCCCCACAGACCATATGGCTAGCATCTCTCTCTCAGGAAAATCTGCTCTAAAGTCCACCTCCCCAGGTGCTAACAAAGATTCCTCCCGACTGACTTCACCCCCAGGCTGCAGCAACCAACTGTTCCAGGCTGCCACTGGGCAAAGCCCACAGAAGGAAGCCTCCGGCCCTCCTGGCTACAGAGCAGACCCCACCCCCACTTCTCCTACCCCCCCAGCCCTGGACCTGCCAGCCATGCTCTTACCAGGCCCTGACCATGAACGCCTGACCCCATCCTCTGGCCAGAGCCCACAGAGAGGCCTGCTCCTTGTACCCCTTCTGGGGACTGTCCCTGCCCCAATCCAGCCACATGGGAGCGATGGCCTGGGCCAGGGCCAAGCTTGGTCTGAGGCCTGCACACCATCCCCACAGTCTCCCTTCACCCCTGGTTCCCCAGGGAGGACAAAGCACACCCATTGAGTCCAAGGAGCCCAGGCCATGGGGAGATCCTGGTGTGTGTCTACCACCCCCACCCCATCTCTGGCTCTGTTCCCTCTGCCCCTGATCCTCTACTGACCCCACTGCTGCAAGACTGGGCATGCTCCCTGCTGCAGGCAGCAGGTTCTGATCTGGGGAGGCAGAGGAAAGTCCAAGGTTTCCCAGGACCAAACCCACAGCCCCACCAAGGCTGAGCCCAAGTGGGATGGAGCCAAGGCAGTCAACCCCAAGAAGCCACACTTCAAAGGTCACAGGCCGCTCGCCCAATTGGACCAGGTCCCAAAGGGTCTGGCACGAGGGGACAGGTGAGGCCACTGTTCTACCCTGAGTCCCTCCTCTCCCCAGGCCAAAGGATGAAGGCAGCCTGGGATGGCTCATCAGCACAAACTGAGGGGCCAAACCTGAATTTCTGCTCAAGCAGGTCAATCAAAGATCCAAGATGGAAGATGTTGCAGAGAAGTTCAAAAGGGCCCTGACCAGTGTGGCTCAGTTGGTTGGAGTGTCCTCTCACAAACCAAAAGGTAGCAGGTTCGATTCCCAGTCAGGGCACATGCCTAGGTTGTGGGTTCAGTCCCCGGTCGGGACATATGTGAGAGGCAACCAATTGATGTTTCTCTCTCACATCTATGGTTCTCTCCCTCTCTCTCTCTCCCTCCCTTCCCTTATCTCTAAAAAATCAATAAGCATGTCCTCGGGTGAGGATAAAAAAAAATTTCAAAAGGGCCAAACCCCAACATTACCAAAAATTCCAGGAAAAACACACTTCATTAGGGCAGTGAGAAGTGACCTGTGATAAAAGCAGTTGAGCAGCAGAAAGTAGGACGACAGCAAGATTCATCTTGCTTAGGAGACAGGCTATTATCATCCCCACCAAACAGCTGGAGCTGCTCACGGCAATGAGGTGAACACGTCACTGAGGCACAGTGGCCCTCAAGGACAAGGGCCTACCCAACCTGGCACAGAAGCGAGGTGCTAGCAGCTGGTGCGGGTGGAAGGTACTGGCAGGCAGTTGGGGCTGGGGTCTGTGCCCATGGTGTGTGGAGTGGAGGCAAAGCTGTACTGCCACAGTGGGGTGGGGGGCCCAGAGGGAGGCATAGAGCACTAGTCACCAGGGGACAGGAGGGGAGGGAGCACCACAAGCAGCCCAGGGGACCTCAAAAAGCATAGACACCCACAGGAGAGATCTCACATGCAATATAGCAGCCAAGTCAGAAAACTGAGCCCCACACGTCGGTGTGGGAAGGAATCCCTGGCTCAACACTGAGGGGCTGGGGAACACCCTGAGTCGGACCCCTTTGGATCGGAGCCTGGGTTGGAGAGAGGCCAGTCCAGAGCCTGGGGAGAATGTGCAAAGTTAGGGCAGTTACTGGTTCTTTAAATTGCCTCCCAAGTACTGACCAAGTGGGTAGGGGTTTGACAAGCACAGGACCCTCTGGGCCCTTGGCAGGAACCCAGAGACTCAGGGAGCAACAGGAAACAGAGGTTGGGATCATAGCAGGACTGCTCCCGGTGGGTAGGGATGACAGTGATGATGTCCCTGGGCCCCTCAACCCCATCTCTCTCCAGAAAACTTTAGGGAACAACTAGCAGCACTCTGCTCTCAGGGGCTACATCCTGAGCTCCCCAAGAACCAGGACTGCCACACCAGCACACCTGTTCCTGGGGCTGCAGGGGAGAAGGATCTCATTTCACTCCCACCACAAGTCCGAGCATACTGCACTGGGGGCTCCAAGGCTCGGAGGGCGATTTCTACTAAGGTCGCAGAGCTGGCCAGTAAGGGTGCCATCAGGGCTCCGTCCTCCTAGCTCAGGGCCCTCCCCTCAAGGCAGAGAACAAAGCAGAGGCTGGAAGGGCCGGCCGATGGACCATGGGGCCATTTGCATGGTGTTGGTGGAAGCACCTGGCAGTGCAGGGTGATCACAGGAAGCCTGGCCTAGGCCAGGTGGCAGTGGGTTATGCCCCCCCGACACACACACTCTCCAAGGGTCCAGGGAAAGTCAGCAGGTCCATGGCCAGCATTTCAATGAGCTGGGCTAATTGCAGGCAGAGTGGGAGGCATGGCCGCTCTGGGAAAACTCCCAAGAGGATGCGGAGATTTGAGCGATGAAGAGAAGCAAACCTGACACCGGCTCCCCCTGCCCCATTGCTCTTATCACAGGGAGAGTGATACATATTTATGAGCTCATAATCCTTCCTAATCACCCCTACATCACACATATACACAAACTCCTGTGGCTCAGGCTCATACATAATTATAAGGCACTTCCTCTATCACTGCCTCAGTCCACCAAAGGACAAAGGACAAGAGAGGATGCAATGGTGCAGAGTAAGTGTGGTGGGGGAGGGGCTGTGATCAAGGCACAGGAGGCAGCTGGGAGCTGTCCAGCCCAGCAGCCTGGAGGAGGAGGTGCGCCTTCCGGCTTGCAGCCGGGCTTATGGGCTGTAGCCTTGGGCTAGCATCCCAGACCTCAGGATCAACCAGCCCCAGCCCAGACACACAGCCTCCGGGGGACACAGCATGAGGGTGGCAAGGAGGGTGAGGTGCTGCACTCTGTGTGCCTGAAACCTGCCCTCCTGCCTGGAGAGACCTAGCACTGGAAACAGGGCTTGGGGAGCTAGGCCTGGAGCTGGACTGAGGAGCGAGGGCAGGTAAGGGGTCCCAGCCTGGGTCTAGGGCAGCAGAGGCACAGGGGAGGTTGCGAGCAGGGCTGGGAGAGTTTGGGGGCTGGGAGTGAGGAAAGGGGGTTAACAAGAACAAAGACCATGGAGCCCAGAGCAGGTCTGAGAACCGCAGCATAGGTGGGGGCCTGCCTATGCATACACAGCGGCCAGGGCTCCCTTTGCACTGGGTGGGCCTGCGCTTTTGTTACAGAGCTCCAAACAGAAGCGGTTCCTGTTCCTTAAAGTAAAAGTTGAAGTGAATTTAGGCAAATTATTTTTCGGAGCATTTCCTCAAAGCACCCAGTCTGACCCTCTTTGGGCATCCTCCTGTTTGTGTATTTCGTGTCTAGGCTGTAGACTGGCAAAGGCCTGCTGGCGAAGATGTGAGCTGTGGAGAATGCAGAAAGGCAGTTCCTGGGCCCCACGACTCACTTGCTGATGCCCTCGAAGGAGGCCTCCCTGCAGACGCTGCCGCTGTCGGTGTTGACACCACGCTGGGGAGAGAAAGGGAGCGTGAGGACACAGATGCAGCACACGGGGCTGCATGGCATCCCCACAGCCTGCACTGGAGGGCCTGCCTCCCCAGCCAGGCTCAGAACGCGGGAAGGACCTGGAGCCGCCCCCCCCACCCCCGCCTGGCAAAGCCATTCCTCCCTGCGTTTCGGGTAATGCCAGGCTGAGCCCCAACACAAGGGCAGGCCCTCCTTTCTGATGCATCCTGAAAAGCAGAGAACAAGTCGTCCTCTGTCAGAACATGTTGCAGACACTGGGTCAGCTGCTCGGGCAGGGAAGCGGGGTAGGGCTGGGCAAGAAGAGCTGGGCCAGGCCACTGCTACCACGATCCACTCCCCAGGCTAGCCCCATCTCTTGCACATGCGTACACACGCACTCCCCACTGACTCTGCTGTAGGGCTCTGTCAAATCCAGCCCTTCTGGAGATGCTGTGTTACATGTCTCTCCTTTCCCTGATTGTGAGGAGATTCTAGGTGGAACTTGGACAGGAGCAAAGACAAAAAAAAAAAAAAAAAGATAAAGATTTAGAGAAAAGTGTGTCATCCCCAGAGATGGAAGGTATTTTAAACACTCACTTCTTTCCTAGAAACTGCAGGTCAGCATCTAATGCCCACCCCCCGCCAACAAAACACACTGGATCGTCTGTGGCCACAGTCACCTCATACAGCTTTCCTTCTCAGCCACCAGAACAGCGGAGCCGGAAAAAGAGACCATGTGAAGCGCTAACAAAAATAACCAGGAAAAACGACTTCGGTGAAGATCAGTTAACAAAGGAGAGAAGGGTCACTTTGGGAGGAAAAAAGGGTTTTACACTCTTCATGCCTGAAGCTCCCTAAGGGCAAAGAAGTACAAGAAACCAGCCTTCTTTTCTGCATCCTTCCCCAGCCCGGGAGCCCCCACAGGTGTGAGGGCACCAGGGGTCCCTGTGCAGCCCGGCCGGGCCCCAGGCTGTGGCAGCCATCAGTCATTCAGAGCCCGCGTTCAAAACCTGATGGCATGCCACTCAGCACCCTCACTGGCAGATGCCGAGGGTGTGTGTTTCAAATTCGATTAACAATGGAGGAGACCTAGGATGGAAGCAAATTGATATTCTACATCCACAAGCGCCACAAGCTCAGCCCGACACAAACACATTCCCCAGCTGGGTTTTAGCCCTTGGAGTGGGTGTGGTGTCTTGTCCACAGTGGCCTCATGGCAGGACATCCCAAGGAGATAGGGAATTGAGGATGTGGTCCTGGACATGTCCAGCCTTTCAGACTGAGCGGGTGTCACTACTTATCACAAATGACCATTCCTGCTGGTTTTTCAACCTTCCCTGACAGTTCTGACCTCTGCAGAGGTCAGTGGCTCCCTAAAGCCCCTCCCCATGCCCAAACATGTCCCAGTGCCCAGGCACCTGTCACTTACCAAAGTGAGGAGAACAGAGGGGCTCTGCGAGGTTAGGACAGTGGCGACCTGAAAGGCCAGAAAGGAAAATCCACGTTACAGCATCCCCAGGAAGCCGGATGGAGACAATGCACAATGCCAGCATTAGTCAATAGTGACAGCTCATGCTTACTGAGCAGACCTTAAAGCAGGTGGCGCTGATGTTGTCCCCACCCAGCAGATGAGGAAACTGAGGCTAACAGAGAATAAGGGACTTCTGAAAGCCACGCAGCTACCAAGGGGCAGAGAGGAGTTCAAACGCAAGCTGGCACACTTCTCCGCATGCCGCCCTGCCCCAGGACCCCAGACCTGCCCACCCTCCGAGGCCAGCACCTCTGCTCACCCGACAAGTCCCTCCTGAAAGACCTGTTCTGGCAACCTCTTAGGCACTGGCCCCACCTGCCTCCCAGCCCAGGGCAGACACTTTCCTCCCTGCCCCCTATTACTCTACTAGACCCTGGAATGTTAGCCATCCTCAACTCCCTCCCCACCGTCTGTCCCCCAGCCCGCAGCCCGGCTCTCCATCCTTCCACCATGGCCCACTCCGGCCTCACACCCCCGTGCACTGCTTGCTTCCTACCGCAGCCCCGTGAATGAGCGCACCATGCCAACTCGTCTCTCCGTGCCAGAGCTCGGGATCTTGCTGCAGCCTACGATGCCTTCTCCCCATCTTAGCTATGTCATCGATTCGTACTCAGGACTGAGGCCCCTGCCCCCAACACAGGTTCATCCACTCCCTCCTCTACGGGCCCACTGACTGACTCCATTCCGTTGGCCAAGTGCCCACCACACTGCATTCAGCCATGACACCTGTAACCCAAGGTGCAGCTACCACGGTGGGAGCACCTTCTTCCTCTCCCGGCCCCCTCAGTCTGCTCTGCGTCTTGGCTACTGCAGCCCCTACTGTGTGAGCCCCCAGGGCAGAGAAGTGTCTCCTCTCTGCAGCCCCTGCCGCTGCCCACACACCCACCCTAAACTCCTTAGCACCCTGACACACGGCGAGAGTGAGGAGGATCTGTTGTTTGTTGTTTTTACAGCTTTGTGGAGCTGCTGCTGACATATTCTACACTGCACGTATTTAAAGTGCATGTTTCGATAGTTTTGACATGTGTATACATATGCTTTTTACTACTGAGAGGCTCACAGAGAAAACCTGGAAAATACTGAAAACCATAAAAAGGATAAAATACACCTACAGTCTCATCCCCAGAGACCTTTTACCTCTGCACATAAAAAGAGAGATCCGTAATGATATTCGGATCATGCAAAGTTACATGCTTCACTTATTCCCGGTCATTAAATATTCTTCACACCCGCGATGTCCACCGTCCCCACCACAGGGGTGGAAGCATCCAATGAGCCCTTGTTTTGGCCTGTGCTGGGCACTGCAGACATCTCACTTGACCACCCACCAGGCTGGTGCTGCAAACATCCAGACTTCACAAGTGAGAGAGGTTCATGGGTTTGATCAGCTGCCTGGGTTTACAGTTAAACGAGAGCAGAGCCCAGAGTTGAACCTGTGGCCGTGTGATACTCTCGTACCAGACGTACCCTTAGTTATGCATTCCTCTGTTGGACACGAATTATTTCTTAGGATTAATGATTATAAATAATGCCCTGGTGAACATCCTTCTACATCAGCCTTTATTTGCTTAAGATAAATTCCTTAAAGATGACCCAGTGAGACTGCTGGGTGGAGAACCATGTGCTTCGCCAGGGCTCCTGAGGCTCAAGGCCCTTCCAGATCAAACCAACCACCCTCCTTCCGGCAGAGCCTGAGCCTCCACTCCCTGGCACCCCTCACTGACTCAGTGGCAGCTCCGAGAGCCACTGAGTCCCTTGGATTGTCTTGGCTGACTCCCTGCTACTCCCCAGGCCCCCTGGAGGAGGGGGGAGGCTCATTAAAAGGAAAAAGAGCTGCGTGTTGGGCAATGGGTGTATCGTTACGTTGGTGAAGGGTCTCCATTCATCAGCACAGAACATTCCATCCATTATGACAGCACAACCCAAGAGCAAGCGGGCACCTGGGAATTGTACGTGCAACTGTCCTTGGGAGAGAGGAGCAGGATAACAAATGCGCGAGAGGATGGTTTTTCTCTCAGCAACAACTCAGAGTGTGCTGCTTAGCAATGGGAGAGGAAGCAGCCCTCTTGGTGCTGCCTGATGTGCAGACAGGTGGAGGCCGGACAGAGCAGGCTGGGCGTCGGCTCGTCCTGGCAGGGCCCCGTCTCTTACTGATCACAGCTGCTTGAATGGGTCCTGGTTACCTCTACAGCTGCCGAGCCTCCCCCAGCCTGGCAGCTCCATCTGCCTGTCCCCTTCCCGTGGGGACCCATCATCAGTGCTACGCTCTCATCAACACAGCCTGATTCCACACCTCGAAAATTAAGGGGACGTGACATGGCTACGCGCTGCCAGCTTGCAGCGCAGCTCGGGCACGTAGGACGGCACAGCTCTGTCAACACAGGGCCTCATTTCCGGGGTGTGGGGTCACCGGGGACCATAGGCTGTCACTGGCCAATGCCGCATCGACCTCCCAGGCAGCCCGGCCTCTCCAGCAGGTCGAGGTGGACAGCATATGCAGGTCTCATTGGAGCCCTATGGACCGGGGTCCTCCCCTGGAGATGATCAAAGGCTTCCAGGGGACACCTTACATGCCTCTTGCCCAGAGCCCCAAACAGCCTGCAGGCCCGTCTTCACAGTGATCGAAAGAGGGACAACCCGTGACTGCGAAGAGCTGCACTGCTCCGGGGATCTGGGCGTCACCACGCAAGAACCTAAGCTTCTGAACGAACTGCCTTCCATGGCAGTCTGCAACCGGTGTGCAAGGGTGTCCGGCAATGCGTTTAAAATTTTGAACTTGTTTCTAAAGCTTAAACACCAGGAAAGATCACACACAGTACGGAATCACAGCCACTCTTGAACAATCCGAGTATCTAGCAACCCCAGGTGGCAGCTCCACATGCAGCCACCTCACAGACGCCACCACACCCTGACACCTCTGTGCACCGGGGCCAAGGGGCAGGTGGCAGGCGTCCCTGTGCTGCCACAGTGGGTTCTTCTACATCCATCCTGCCTGTATCGGAGCCAGTGACCCTGGTGCACCCCCGACTTGCCCGAGCATGAAGAAGAGCCAGGGCTCACCACGCACCCTCCACTGCACCAGCCCCCACCCCGCTATGAATGCCGGCCTTCACAAGGCACCCAGCCTGGGAGAGCCTCTCAAGGTTCTCAGTGCGTGCCCTTCTCAAAGGAACACCATTCACTCTACCTCCTCAATAATTTAACTCAGGGTCCTCTGTGGGGAGGAAGGGAACTGGAGAGCCAGGTTTGCTACATCGGAGCATTTTATTCTTGATACCAAGTAGCCAGCCATGGCCTGGGGTTGGGGGCCTTCCTATCTTCTTTCAGAGGAGACAAATGTCAGCTGTTTCCCATCTGTGATTGGTCACAGATGACCAGGGCTGCCTGAACTTAGATGGGAGTGCCACGGATGTGAGTGCTGCAGAACTGTCCCCTTCCTGTCACCTTCCAGGATGGAGGACACCTGGGTACCTGTCCCGCCTCCAGCTCAGGTGCCTCAGTCGAGCAGTCTGTATTTTGGTCAGGCTCCATTTCGAGTCACAGAGAATCAAAGGCACTTGACAGCCTGTGTCCCCTCCATAGGTGTGTCCTCAGCCCTGTCTCATTTCTATGGGGTGAATGCAGAAGTGAAAGGCTGGGCCTCTGGGGTCCAAAAGTCCTGGGGCCACATCCCAACCCTGCTGCTCCCTGGCTGCGGGGCTGTGGGCCTGTGGCTGAGCCCCTTAACACATGTCACTGAGCCTTGGCCTTGCCCTCTGTGCCGGGGTGAGAGCGGTGGGCCACCACGGGCCAGGCCGGGGTGGGGGCACTGTGGGAGGGGAACGAGGGTGCCCGTGGGAGTTGGCAACATCACCAGAGCCAGCAGGAGCCATCCCAAGTGAAGAGCCTGTCTCACTGTCAGCACGAGCCCCCGTTTCCAACAGGGACCACGGCGGCAGCAGTCAGGACCAAGCGGATAAGTGATGACAATGACGACGACCTCCGGAAAGTACCTGAGCCTGAGAGTCTGCCCTCTCAATGCCACAAAAGCCTTCTTGTAAGGCTGTTTCATAAATACAGACTCAGGACGAGCTGGGCTGTGGGCTGTAATTCTACACTGTCATTATAGGCTTTCCTGTTCTGACACTCAAGACCTCCTCTGTTTCACTGCATCTGGAGGCCAAGTCTCCTTCCTCTCTCCAGAAATCACAGCATAAGTGAGGCTGGGTTGTCCCCCGTCATAAAAGCAAAAGTGCCTGACTGCAGTGGGGAAGGCTGAGGCACAGGGATGCTCTGAGCCAGGGGGCTGAGTCCTGGGACCCATCCCAGCTGGCCCTCCAGCTTTCACACTGAGGAAGCCTGGAAGGTCAAGTTCACAAAAGGCAGTGATGTTGAGATGCAGTTTATGGAGGCAGAAGGGATACACCTGCCAAAGGAAAGGGTCAGGAACAAAATTAGAGGTAAGGATGAGCAGGCTCCTCCCTCTCTAGCTCTTAGAAATGCAAGGTAAGTGGCAAATGACCCTGTTAGGGGCATGCAAATAAATGTTGAGACTGTCTGAGATCCTGTACCCAAAGAGATCAATACAACAGGTCACAGGGTATTAACAGGCACTTTAGATGCTAGGAGTCACTCCCCGATAACTTAACATTGAAATCACATGACTTGAAATAAAGATCCATCAAAACCCGTCCCTCCGCAGTCCAACCAGGCGGGAAATGCTGCAGGAACAGCCCCCGTGGCCCTTGGGACGTGAGCTGCATTCCTTCACCGAGGCCTCCTGATGGGGCACCACCACACTGTGGTGACTATTCACCCACACTGTTACTTCTTCATCAGACCCTGCCCCTGCCTGCTGACTTCGGCTCTGGGCTTCAAGCAGCTCTGATGCCTACACGTCCCTGGGCCTGGGCCGGCAGACAGTGTGAGAGTAAAGTCTGGGGGGAAAGGATGCTGCCTTAGTGACAAATACAAGACAGTCAAGGGCAGGGTACAGATAAGAACACAGGGTCCACCACGTCTATGACTTGTCCCAGGAGCCAGGGGAGGGGCGCCTGCGTGGCCTGAAGTCAGCAGGGGATGTGGTGGGCTGGCACGAGGCCTCAGACGGCAGGACAGTCAGAGGAGTGGGCCAGGCCTTCCAGGACAGCAGAGCTGGAGCAGGACGGTGCCTGGGAACGGGACGGCACTGACGCTGGCCTGCCTAGGAATGGCCACACGTGTCCATCGAGGTCAGCTGTCTGTTCCTGACGCCAGGCTGAGACACACTGGTTCCTTGCAGCCTTCTGGGTCTGGTCAGGATCTCGGGGAGCCCTCCTTCCACCCAGCACTGCATTCCCTGACACGGCCTGTGTGCTGCCCAGGGGGTTGGGGAGCTGCTTGGCCTCCAGCCTCCTGGCTCCTGTGGCTGCTTCCCCACTGCAGCCCCAGCTCTGAGTGCACGTCCACATGCAACCTCTGGGGAAAAGTGGCATGGGAGGGTCCAGTCCAGCTGACCGTGCCAGGCTGGGGTGAACCTTGAGCACTAGGCACCGCCCTCTTGGTCTTTCTGTTCTGCCAAGCACAAACCTGCAGGGAGCATGGGAGGTGTGGCAGCATCCAGGACAGGGCAGAGGGCCTCCTGAGTGCCTGGTGGTGGCTGCAGTGTTAGGAGGCCTGGGTCCCACAGGATACAACGAGAGCACAGAGCTGCATTTCTCCCCTGCCACAGCCCCGCCCCATCAGCAATGAACATCAGGGACAGCCCCACTGGACTGCCTGGCTTCCGAACAGATTCAAAGCCCGAGGATGACAGTCGCACACCTACCTAGGCCACACATCACCACTGGGCAACCACCACACATGAAATCAATTAAAACCAGGGACCTTCACCTCCACCCCTCCCCACGGTCTCTTGAAGCCTAGAGGGTTTCTGCACTGGCATCTGCTGCAGGTGAGCCTGTGGGGATGGCCTCCCGACATGGGAAGGCCCAGGCTGAGCCTGGGGGGTGCTCAGATAGGACCTTCTCAGAGACATCCTCCCCTGTGCAGCTCAGCCACCAGAACCCAGGCACCAGACCCTTCCTGCCACCGAGTCAGGGGCGCTGCCCTGGTGAAGGAGGGGGCTGTCTCCAGGGAGGTCTGAGGTTCATGTCTCCTGCCTGCTCTCTCCTGAGGGGCTGGTGGTTGGGTGGTGGTGGCCTGCAACGCAATGCCAGCCAGGCTGTGGCAGTGGGAGGAGAGAGAATCGAGAGCAAAAGGGTAACTGGAAGCCCTGAGCCACTCCAAGACGGGGAAGCGGCAGCTTCTTACCTCGTCAGCATACCGGATGTCATCCACAGCATACTTCTCCTTGAAGTGCTCCTTGGAGTGGATCCTCAAAGGGAAAAACCAAGAACATCCCAGTCAGGGTGTGGCCGTCTTCCCAAGCCCAGGTCATGAAGCCCAGGCCCATCCCTGCTCCGCTGGTACCTGGCACCAAATGGGTCTGCCCAACACAGATTCAGGGACAGAGGTACTGGGCCACCAAGTGACCACTGAACCACACCTACCCGCCCCCCCCCCCCACACTGACCTCCGCTCCTCCTTCAAGTCGGTGACCCAGACCATTGGGGATGAGCAGCTGCAGACAAATCCCCCTCCACCGCCAGTGAGAGCCTACCAGGCAGCCAGCTAGCACATCCCACCCCTTGGGACATGAAATAAGCTGCTTCACAAGCCCCCACAGAGATTCTTTAAAGGAAAGTTAGAGATTTAACATTTTAAAGAAGTCAATATCAGTATTACTCACTGTGATGAGAAACATTCAAGCTTACTCATCAGCCCTGAAAAATCAGCCAATGAGAAGACAGAGACACAGGGCAGAGGAGGTTGGGCAGTCCTTGCCCACCACACAAGGGGTTCCTGGCCAGGGCTGCTCTGGGCAGGGGTCTGGCAAACACCACCCTCACCCCCAGCCCCAGCCTCTTGGCCAGGGGATGAGTCAGTGACACTGCCTATGACAAGGCTCCCAGGGGGAGAAGCACTAGCCAAGTGAGGGGTGGGGGGCTGCTGAAAGCCAAGTCTAATGACGCATACCCACGATCCTGCACCATCCCACACCTGGGTACCACGTCAGCATGGGGCATTTACCCCCATCCTGCCTATGGTCAAGTGGTATTCTAGTCACCAAGTGTTAGAGCCAAAAGAGGCCTCGGGAAAACAGCAGATGGTTTCAGACTATGCTTTCTGGGCTCTCAAGGGTGAGCAGATGACAAGGGGGTGGGTGTACTGGGCAGTGGGCTGGGGAGGCTCAGAGGGGACAGGGCAGGGAGCGCACTCTGGGACTTGGAGATGGCTATCTCCAAGAGGCAGCTCCATGTGCCTTTGAGACACCAATGTCTTTGAGACACATTCAGACACCACTGCCCAGGGAGCAGAATCCCTCCCCCTCTCAGAGTCCTGCACCACTTCCCTATCTACCCAGCCAAGCATCCCAGACCAGACTGTGGCCACAAAGCACAGAGCACAGACCTGGGACAGGTGGGTGGACCTAGGGGACCGGCAGCAAGGTGCTCACAGCCACACACAGCAATCTGGGCTGAGGAGACGATGATCTCACTGCAATGGGCTGCTTGGGGCCCCGGAAAACTCTGTGTGATCTCCCTTTTGGGGTCTCTGAGGTGGGCAATGGTGTTAAGCTCCTACTGTGGATCTGGCAGCTTGCATCGTTGAGACAGGACTCAACAGTTAAATGGTCAAAGTCCGATGCCTCCACCAGCACCGCCCAAAGCAGCCAGGGCAGGAACTGATAACAAGCACCTTGTCTGGACACTGGACGCCCCCGCTCCAGGCTTATCAGAGAGCATGCTGACCCTTTGCTACTAAGGGGTGAATGACACTCTCAGCAGAGAGCTGGCACGGCAGACATGTACAAAAGCACATGCGAGAGGCTCAAGAGGCAGCACCATCAGCATCAATGCCCTGTGTCCTCAGCAAGTCCCCAAACTACCTCTGGTCCCCAGTCACTTAATCACTTCCAGCTGTGACAAGCATAAAAAGTAAACTCCCAAAAGATTCAAACAGTGCCAAGGACCCACTTTCAAAGCCAACCCCGATGCTCCCTATGGACAGGCACCGTGGTGTTAGCCTTGACACCGACTTTCCACCTCCAAACCTGACGGGGACCCTAACCCTCCCAGCTCACCCAAGCCACCCTGCCAAGGGGTGCCCCAAAAAACATGTTCCTGCCTGCCCTGCCTGGGAGTCTTGGCAGTCAGGCCTCAGCAGAGACCTAGGAGACTTGAGACCTGGGAACATATCTGCACTCAGCCTGAAGTCATGGTCATTAACAACGTGGAACTAGAGGAAGTAGGGGGAGGAGGGGGCAAAGGGAAGGCAAGCACGAGGCAGCTGTAATCTATAGGTGGCCCTGGAGCCGTGTGCTCAACTGTCTACCCTTCACCTACCAGCCACAAGCCATTCCATTTGCCCGGGAGCCAAGCAGCGCCAAGAGCCAGCCAGCCCACGGGAGAGCCTCCGCTGCACCCTGGTGTCCGGGAGGAAGTGCGCGTCGGTGTCACCCCACTAAATGCCCTTTCTCCTTCTCAAGAGCTGGGCTAACATGGTCCAGAGCACACACTGGGCTTCAAGGGCCAAAACCGCCCAAGCAGCCAGAGGTGCAGCTTTCAACAGGAATACCCATTCGATAAGCACAACCCGAGAAGGCTGCAGGCATCTCTTCTCACACTTGGCACGTCATTCTTTTCTAAAGGGCAGAGATAATTAAGTTTGAATAGTACTTATTTTTCATGTTTTAGAGCTAATTACAGTAAAAGCCACTTAAATATCACCCTGAGGAATAAGTGTATCTGGCTACCATGTCAGGCCAGTGACAGAAAGCTCAGCAGCCACAATTCGGTGGGACTGTCAGGAGCAGGAGCGGCACGTTTGCCCACACGAGCCCTGCAGAGCTGGCTGGAGGGGTCACTGGGCAGCTATAAGCCCGCTGAGGGGCCAGGCTGGTGGTGGCCACACAGAGGGCTGCACCCTGCCCCATGGAGTCTGGGGTCCAGCAGGCAGCTTACACTGGTCCCGTCACATGGGGGATCCAAAGAGAAGCAACTGGGCTAGAAAAGGTGGCTCGGCAGGAAAGCTGACCCCACCTAGAAACTCTCCTTTCGGTGGGAGGGATAGCGTTGGCAGGAGAGAGGACGGAGTGCCCCACTCACAGGGTTGTGTCCTGCAGACGGAGCCAGCGCCCAGGGACCTGGCCCGCCTCATGAGTTAGAGGAGGCCTTTCCCAGCAACGAGGGTCAGGGCTGATGGGGCACGTGCCAACGCCTGTGTGAGGCCTCCAGCGGGAAGGAGACATTACACGAATGCCCATGGTTCAATTTCTGGAAAATGAAATTGCCAAGCACAGGTCTGGCCGGCTAGCTGATCACCTGCCTGCGGTGGATGAATAAGTCACAGCGATGTTACAGCAGTCACCCTCAGCTTCCAGTGGCCGGAACCTGCCTCCAGCTACAAACAACGCTGCTGCCTTTCAGTCTGTTCTCCGCACAGGGCCCCGTGCTTGCTCTGGGATGGCAGTCAGCACCCTTTTCAAGATTCCACCAGCTTGTCAGAGAAAAGCAGATCTCTCCAAAGCCTTGCAGGCTGCTCCTGGGGATCGCTCCCGCAAGTGGACGGCCAGCAGCACTTCTCAGAGAGGCTGGGCAGCAGCGGAGCTGGCAGCTCCAGAGGGAGAGCTGATCAAAAGGAGGCCAGTGGTCAGTGGGCCTGGGAGAAGTTCCCGACTGGGGATCCTAGCAAACCCCTAGCCAGGCCTCAGGCTGCCCGGGACCAGGATCCCCGCAAATCACCATGGGTAAGAGCCCAAGGAATTCCCTCGGCCCTCCTCACAAAGGCCTGTGCCCCAACTAGTGCCTTGAAGACAGAGAGAGACAGAACGAAGCCTCCAGACAGGCTGAGGCAGCCTTGATCCTCGTGACCCCGATGTGTACAGGGTGGGGGGCAGTGGCTGTGAAAAACCACATAAAACACACACACACCTCACCAATCCCACAGCCCACCCCAATGCACACACACCCATGCACAGACACACACAGGTTCCCACCTCAAACAGCAGTGCTCAGGGCCTCAGATCTGCATAAATTCACTCACGCCACTCCTGGGTGGTGCCCTCAGTAAGGGAGCACCCTCCTCCCTACATACCCTGAGCCAAGCTCACTGTTGCAAGCTCCAGGCCCGAGGTCTCAGCCAGGGACAGCAGCAGAATACAGCCAAATTGCAAAGGCTCTAGGAGGGTCCCCCAACTTGGCCCAAAGTTGCTCACCCTCTGTGAGCACTGAAGCTGCCCAGGGTGTTTTCCTGGCCTGCTCGGAGAACCCAACACCCCAGCAGTCAAAGCGGCCACCAGCTAAACCTGATTTTGACAGAAATGATGGGAAACACTCTCACATCAGAGAGGCAGAAGACTTTTGTAAGCAGAGAGTCCAAATAAAAACAAATTCGAAACTACCACACTCCTGTCCCAAAACAGCCCTGGAGTGAGGGACAGGCCTGTCACCAGGCTCCCCCCCATGCCCCTCAGTGCCTGGCACCAGGACAGGCTGTTTATGCAGGAAGTGGCGGATCTGGAGATGGAGGTGTTGTTTCCCTGAGCAACTTTATCTGCCAGATGGATTTGCAAAAGCCATCAGATAGAGACTCAAAAGGAAGCTGAGCAGCTGAAGGTCAAATGCCCATCTGGTGGGTTTTGATTGCGAAGGTCAGGTAACCCCGTCAGCCTCACTCTTCCCGAGCTCTATGGGTTATGAGAGCACCTGGGAACAGCCTCACATGATCAGATCGCTTCCCAAGTCTAGCTCTACACGACCAGGCCCTTAGCTACTGCCCTGTTACGGTCATGCCTTCTCTCTCCAAGGCTCAGGACAGGAGCCTAGGAGACAGTCACAAGAGAGCAGAGGAAGAGAAAGGCTGCAGTGGAGAGCCAGGCCTGCAGGAGACAGAGGCTGAGCCCTCTGCACTGTAGCCCGAAGACCCTTGGGACCACCATGGTCGGTCTGCTGCCCAGCGTGCACATGAAGTCTTTATGGCAGGGAGACCACTCTGCAGACACATTTACATCCTCAAAGCTCAGCTACGCCTACATGTCCACACCAGACAATCAGCTGGCTTGGCAAAGCAGGAACTAATGCAGAACTTGCAGCCGTGACTCTGAAACCCAGCTGTGGCCACAGTACAGAGCATTACCCCTGTATCACTGAAGATTCCCTTTCAGAAGAGCCAACTGCTAATAGCTGTTCCCTGACCAATCAGGTTCTGGGTATGAACCCTCAACTCGAGTGTCACGTGGCTCCCCAGTTGGTGTCTCTGGTGAGATCTGTTCAGGTTTCCCCCTGGACAGTGGAGTCCCTGATGCAGGGTCCAGGTTTCTCCTCCCATAACCTTGGAGGATGCCCACTCTTCAGGACCGGAACTCCCCAACTTCTCCCAAGAGCCAGCTCTGTGTAAAGAAGCAGACAGACACAGATGAGGAGATGCGCTCAGAGCCCCTCAGTGGAACCAGGAGGCAGGACCACAGGGAGGCTGAGAGGGCACTAGCGCCACCCAGGCACAGGGGCCCTGGCTACTCCTGGACGTGCCACTGGCAGGAGGAGCTGAGGCCACGGTTGTGTGATCATTCCAGAGTGAAGGAAGGATTCTGGGAGAATCCTCTTACCAAGATCAGATCTAAGCTCTCACCAGGAGAGTCCTCACTGTGGCTGCCCCAGTTACAGGGCTTCATCACAAACCACCCCGACCGGAAGGGTGTACGAAACGTTCACAGACTCGGAAGGGCAGCGCTTGGATCCGAGCCCAGAGAGGAGGATGGCCCCTCAGATCTGGGACCTCGGCAGGAAGACTTGGGGGCTGGGGCTGGCCCCCTGCTCTGGTGGGTGGTGCTCGCCATGTGGGTGCATTTGGGCTTCCACACAGCGTGGCAGAAGCCACGGTGCACTTTACGGTCCAGCTGCGGAAGTCTGACGGTGACCCTGCCACTTTCACGCGTCAAAGCAGTCGCTAGATCCCAACCTGAGCCAAGCAGGAGGGAAAAGATTCCAGCTCTCCACAGGGAATGGCCCCAAGTAATGCTGCGGCCACTTCTGGAAATTACAAACTGCTTGTTCCCGGCATCCTCACCACCTCATTTCAGCATCACAGATGTAACCATCTCCACAATGACCGGTGCCTCACGAGTGTCATTCCATCAGTTCCACAGAAATGGAATCGGAGGCCCCCAGCAGTGGCCAGACCCAGACCACCTCTGAGGAGAGGCCACACTCAGCTGTCAAGCAAGCTTCCAGCATGACCAGGCTGTGGGACCTGCATAGGCCACACCGCCACTCTGGGCCCGTTTGCTTTTTAAAACAGGGTGGTCACAAGGATCCAGCCAGGAACAGAAGGAAGGATGCCAGTAAGGGCCACAGCAGGATGTGGAAGCAAGAGCTGGGCACAGCCGGGCCACCTTCCCAGGAGCACCCACGGGTCCTGGCCTGGATCTGCTGAGCTAGCAGGAATGGCCTGTAGGAGAGGCCCCGGGATGAACGGACTGGTAGGAGCCCACCCCTGGCTAAACCTGAGGCCGATTTCTCTGCAGGTGCAAGACTCACTCTGGTAAGGCAGGCAGTGTAACTCAGAGGCCTCCTGCAAGTCTCCCTCCGCATCCCACCCTGGGCTGGGGCAGCGAGGAGCCTCTGGGGGCTCTCACTGGGCCCTGCTCTGCCATGCCCAGCGCCCTGCCCCTCCCTCTGGGAAGAAGGCAGCAGACCTCCCGGTATCCCCGTAACACATGCATGGAGGCCTGTGGGGACCTGCTCGTGACACAGCAGGAACACGTTTATGCCATCTGCCCCAGGGACCTCTGAGAGGCCCAAATCTAAGTGGCTGCCCAGCCAACTACCCCAAAGGTCAGCGGGATCAGGCATGTCTACTCCCTGCCCTCTTTCCTCAGGGCCAAGCCAGGTAAACACACCTCCAGGAAAGGCCCACCCACTTCTCTTACGCTGCCAGTTCTGCCCAGAGCCAGGTCTTCATAGCAGTCAGAGGCTCGGGGCCAGGGACGCTGCCAACGAGCTCAGAGCAGAGAAGACAGCAGAAGAAGTACACGCCAGGCCACAAAGGAGGCTCTGGGTTTGGCACTGAAGGGCCAGTGGAGAAGGGCAGCGCACGAAGCAGAGGGAGTACAGGGGGCCTGCCCTGGCCCTCTGCACTGAGCACGTCCCTACAGCAGCCAGGTGCCTGTCATTCAAACCAGCCACAGACCCACCAACCTACCTGGTAATGAGCGTTTGGGGACTCTAGGCAGTGAAGACTGTAATTTATACATTCGCCCAGAACAATCACTCTCCAGGCAGAAATGACACACTGGAAGCGGTAAGCATGGAGCGGGTCCTCCAATCACCTCATGCATCCCCAGTTAAGCACAGCTTCTGCTTCAGTGCCTCTGAGCAGGCAGAAATGGTTCCCAGGACAGGTGGACACGGCCAAGGGCCCTGGAGCTGGCAGGTGCCATTAGTGATGAGGGAGGGGCAGCTCAGCAAGGCCCAGGCCTCTGGTTCCACACTTCTCACACAGTGCTGCCCCATCTCACAGGTAAGCCAGCCAAGGCAGGTTATACATCTATGGCCCTGCAGAGCTTAGCCAAGAGGCAGGCACATGGCAGGCATCCAGTAACGGCCTGCTGTTAGCGATGGGCCTCAGAGAAAGACCTCAGGTGGGGCCACCTCCTATGGATGCCGTGCAGGTGCACTGGTCCACTGGGGCCAAGGCCTGAGGCATTTTCATAAAGCTGGGAATCCTGAATTTCAAGAGGAATAAACAGCACCTCTCAACAAACGTAAGCACAGTATGCGGCTCTGCCTCCGACACCCTGTACCCCAACCCAGAGAACAGGGCTCTGGACCAGAGCAGGCTATCAGCGGGCCTCCCCGCCAACCCGCCCCTCAATACTCCTTCCCTCCTTGTCCTCCACAAGCTGGGCCCTGCACCACCACCCCTGGCCAGCTGGTGGTCAGCAGGCATGGTCACGTCACCCAGATTGCTCCTTACTTTCCCATCCAGGTGGCATAGTGGTCAGGAAGCCTGGGCACAAAGAGGGTGGACTTCCCAGTGTCGACATCAATCGCACCATAGCAGCCTGGCTCAGTGACTCCAAACGCCCAGTGAAAGAAGGACTCCTGTGGTAGAAACAAGGACCAGCTTACCCCGTCAGCAGGACAGTAACGTGAGGTACAAGGTGGGAGGTGGGGAAGCCAACCGAGCACCCGCCTTCAGGCCCACCGCCCTTGAAGAATGACCCCCAGCCTCGCACAGCCTTCCACCTCAGCACTCTTGCCCCCACTCCAGCTTCGGGCTGCCTGTCCCTTCCAGGGTTTGGCAGGGGGCAGCCTGGCTGACTTTGAGCTTTCTCTGATGATGCGGGATTCATGCCCCAGCCCCACCAGCACCCCCACCTCATTGGCCACGCCCCTTGGGCCCTTGATAGAGCACATGGGTCACCAGTACCCACAAGCCCCTCAGGGTCAGCTCAGCCCTGCCCATGCCTCAATGCCACCCAAATCTCTCTGCAGCCTCCGTGCCTGCAGCCAGGCAAGAGACCACCTTGACTTAGACACTGAGGCTGGACATCTGCACGGAAATGGATTCCTCCATTCGGGACTCCTTACTTCCTTTTCCCACCCCCGGGGCTGCGGATGACTTCAGTGTTTAGCAATAAACACTGAGCTAAAATATCGTTAGAAAGGTATCGAGTGGAGGAAGAGCTCTTCTAAAATTAACCTTGCAGACATCAGCAAGGGAGGCAACAGCTGAATTTAGGAGATTAGTTTTTAAACCACAGAATATGTAAACCTCAAGAGGCATCAAGACAAGTCAGAAAAACTTTAGAGCTCGTCTCTAGCAACCAGGGATTGCAGCTTAGGGAAACCTTCCAGCAGGAGGCACTTCCGGTAAAAAACACTGCAATCCCTTCTGGCAGCAGATCGCAGCCAGACTTTGCCCTGCGGAGTGGACAGTCCAGCTGGGGAGGCCATCCTTGCCACCCCTTCTCCACACTTGGCTCCCCTTCACACTCCCCTACCTCCTCCCTGCTCAGGATGCTGGATGGCCATGTAGGCCCTGCCTGCCCCCAGGGAGGTTCTGGAGTTCCCAGTGTGTCAGGCCCCAGCTCTGGGCATGGCAGGTTGGAGAAGAAAGCACTAGACTTGGAGTCCGGAGATGGGGTTCTGATTAATCCCAGCTCCACCCTCGGAGCCTCGGTTTCCTCATCTGTAAAGCAGGTGCAATGCTAGGATCAAGGAGAGTGGGGCCAGCTCAGGACTCCCCGCCCCCCCGCCCCCAGCTTTCTCAGTGGGCTCCTCTGTCGAATGTCCTAGCTCCTGTTCCTGGGAACTGAGTTATGTCAGCGATTCTCAGCCAATGCCACCACCTCCAGGCTGGCTTCCTAGAGCTGGGGCATCTGCCACCCCACAGGTTTCCAGAACCTCAAGGAGCCCCTGGACATTTCCCAGGTGAGGGTCACAGGGTTGGCATTGGCCAAGCCGGAACGACTGCCCAGGCCTCCGGCGCCTGCGCGGCACCCTGCTCACATACTCCCTGCAGGCCTCCGCCACCCCAGCCCTCCGTGCTGCTGGTGGAAGGACCTGAGCCCTCCCAGCTGCACCTGTCTCAGCCCACAGAAAGCTGCCTGGCCCACCTTCTGCCACCCACACCTACGGATACCATCCCCCCACCTGGAGCACCCACCCCCATCAAAATTCACCCTGGCCTTCAGGGACCATAACAAATGCTGCCTCCTCCATGATGCTTTGCCTGCTGGCTTCCTTAGGAATATTATCCTTCTGTACTCAGACCTGAGAGCTGAGGCTGCCTGGTGACAGCTCTGCCACCAGTGAAGGTGGGCTTCCTGAGTGTCCAGGCCTGGGCCTGCCTTCAGAGCCTCTCAGGGTCCCCCAGGAAGCAAAGCCGCCCACGGCCTACCAGGCCAGATGCTGGAGGAGGACAGCCAGCCAAAGGAGACCGGGAAGCAGCAGGGCTGGGCTCACCTGGCGGAAGAGGACCCCGGTGTCTGTGCAGTAGCGCTGAGTCTCCTCCCCACCCTGCAGCAGCACAACAGAGCCAGCCCGCACGGCCTGGTTCCTTCGCAGACGCTCACATAGGCGCTGCCTGTTCAGGGCGAAGAGAGCCAGTGGCACCTTCAGGGTTTCGTTCCCCAGCCAAAAACATAGTCTGCAAAGACAAACACACACACCGCCACACAGGCCTCTGTCAGCGCCACCAAGCCTGGCCACCACCCAGGGCCACCACCCATGGACAAGTGGGCCAAGCCTGCCCTGGGGCCCCCATTAGCACAAGGCTCCTCACCGGGCCTCCCCAGGACCAGAGGGGTTTGTCAAACAGAGCCTCCCCTGCTGTCCTTGAGCACCGGACCACAAGGGTGGATGAGGGACAGCTGGGCCTGTCACAGAGGGCAAATGAGGCACGTGGAGGGAAAGCCTGAGATCATGTAAAGATGTACTTACTCAACTCCTGCCCTCAAGGAGCTTACATCCATGCCAGAAAACATGCCCTGGCCCATACAGCGCTGGACCCCTGCCCAGGCACCGCCATGCTGCCATCTCCTCTGCAAGTCACAGACCTGGCAACCAGGGCTGGCTGTTCCTCACCTGGCAGGGCACCTGCCCACCCCCTACACACACACACACACACACACACACACACACACACAGCCCCCAGCGCCAGCCCAGGAATGTGTGTGGAATGACCGAGTGGAACCCTGGCAAGATGGGCCTGGGAGTGGCGGCCCCAGCGGTGCTGACCTTGAGGAGAGCAGCCTGCAGTGGACGAGCTGCTGAGGCTGCATGGGAGGCTGGGCAGAGCCAGGCCTGGCAGAGCAGATGGGTGTCTACCCCACCTCCAGCCCTGCGCTGGCTTCCCTCTTCACTGAGAAACTCCGCTTATCCTGCCAGCACCACTCTCTTCTGCTGCTCCCACCTGAGGCTTCTCCTCCCCCAAGACAGGGCCTCCCCCCACCCCCATACCTATTCCCTGTGTTGCTCCAGCATCAATTTTCCCCTCTCAGGAGCATTCTCAGCAACCAGACACACAGGAACCTTACCTGGCTTGAAAAAATAAAAATAAAAACACTTCCCTTGACCCCCATACCCCCAGGAGTCTCGCTCTCTCCCCCCTTTGCAGTGAGTATCCTCTGAAGAGTCACCTAAGCCCACCATCCCCGTGCCCCAGCCCCCCTTCCCCTGCACTCCTCAATCCACTCCATCAGGTCTCAGCCCACCCCCTCCCTGCACTGCAGCGCTTACAAGCCTGTGGGTGCCCAGGACACCGAGTGAGGGCCACACTCTCAGATGAAACCCTGCCCAGCCCCAGCCCCTCCAGGCTCCCTCCCTGCTCATCTCACCCTCCATGCCGGATCCCCATCTTCCACATGGACAACTGCAGGGAACTCTCAACTGCTCTCTCAGTCCCAGCACTCCACCCACCCCCCTCCCCGAAGTCCCAGCTTGCACCCTTCCAGGGGGCCCTTTAAAAATGCAAATCTAGCCCTGGCTGGTGTAGCTCAGTGGATTGAGCGCGGGCCTGCGAACCGAAAGATCGCGGTTCGATTCCCAGTCAGGGCACATGCCTGGGTTGCCAGGCCAGTTCCCGTCAGGGGACATACAAGAGGCAACCGCACATTGATGTTTCTCTCCTTCTCTCCTTCCCTTCCCCTCTAAAGATAAATAAATAAAATCTAAAAGAAAAAAAAAATGCAAATCCAAGTAGGCACTCCCCTGCTCGAGCCCCGCAGCTTCCTAGTGCATTCAGGACACAGTACTCCCTTACTCCCCAGCCATGGAGAGCTGAAAAGCCTGAAAAGCTGGCCCTCAGTCTGCCACACAAGCATCTTCTCTCTTCCCAAAACACCTGCACACTCCCCCTCAAGGGCCTTTGCTGCTGCTGTTCCCAGTGAGGAGAGCTCTTCTCCCAGTGCTGACGTCCTGGGCTTTCCCAGGCCTCTGCAGAGACACGCCTCTTCCCAGAAGCTTTTCCAACAACCCATCCAAACCTTAGCCCCTACTTTCTTCAATCCTGTCTAGAGCTCGTGTCACTGCCTAAATCCCATGTTTACTTGACTGTTGCCTCCCCAAGTAAAATATAAGCTCCAGGAGGGCAGGGACCCTGCCTCCTTCTGAGCACCTAAGGATGCTTAATGCCTAAGTGCAGGAAGGAAGGGCAGTCCCAGCAGGTGGGGTTGCTCAAGGGATTGAGGGGGAGTGGAATCAGGCAGGTGCTCTCTGGCCGGTGGGGAGGGTGGGCATGGGAGCTGAGGAAGACAGGTACTGCTCAGAACTGCTGTGGGAGGGGCTCTGCCTGGGACCGCAGTGAGAGCTGAGCCAGGCACACGGAGCCTTCCTTCACTGCACTTCGCCTCACGGAGGCCATGGGCACCTCCTGCACTCCCCCAAGGGGATGGGACCCTTGCTGGCAGGGACACTCCTGCACATCTTGGTTCCAAAGCCACCTTTTCAGGATGGTCTTCCCTGGCATCCCTCTCCCCTGCCATCCCCACTTGGAACTGGGCTGGGTTTCCTCCGCTCTCCCAGAGCTGCCCAGGACTTCCCCAGCAACCTTCTCCATGCCTCTGTCCTGCAGGTGGGTTTAGCCCACAGGAGGCACCATGGGAGATAGGACTGGGGAGACGAGAGGAGGTAAGGAGACAGGGGAGAACAGACAATCCATTCCCTCGCTCCCTCCCTGGTGGAATCGGGCACTATGATGGCTGGCAGTCCCTTCACATAGGGCCACAGTTCCCCCAGGCCGCCCTTCCTACAGCTCAGCCCTGGATGGTTCCTGACCAGCTTCCCTCCTCTTCCTTCCCAGACTCCCTAAACCTGCCCAGAGCTCTACAAACCAACCCTGCAGGCACCCTCCTCAGTCACTTCTGAGTCAGCTCTGCCAGGTCCCTGGCTGCAAGGGCACACTCCCCTGCTACCACAAGTGTGGCCTGTGTTTACTGGGGCTCATGAGCGATGTCTGCTTCCACCCACTGTGAACCCCATGAAGACAGAGACCTGGGTCTGCTCTGTTCACTCCTGTGCCCAGTATCTGGCACCGTCCTTGGCATACAGCAAGTGCTCAATAAATATTTGCTGAGTGAACAACTATCACAATGTGGGGCCACACACACAGCTGTGCAGATCAGAAGTTGTCACATGAGCCTCGGCAGGGCAGGAAGCAGAACCCTCAGGCCCCAGCCAGGTGGGACAGCTGGGGGTGTCATGCACAGCCTACACGTGCTGACAGGACTGGAGCCTCCCTCCCTTCCTTCCCCTCCCCAGCATGGGCCCCCACTCACCCTCCCAGGAGGGTGGACACATGGGTCAGGGTTCCCCCTAAGTCAGGCCATTTCCTGTCAGGCTCAGCCACAAGAATGAAAGGGCAGAGACGACAGCTCCCAAACAGGCCTGCATCCGAGCTGGCCACGCTGTCAGGAACTGAAAGTGTGGCCGCCAGCATCCCTGCAGTGCCACCCTTTCCCCTCACTCAGCAAAGCCTGTGGAGTGGGTGGGGACAGGGAAGAACCTCATCTTTACAGACTCCCCAGCAACACAGAGGAACTGACCACCAAGGCACAGCTGCAGATGGCCTGGCCAAAGATGCTAGATCCAAAAGGCCTCAACAGCACAATTGGCTGAAAATGCCTAACCTCAGCATGCAGAGTCCAGCGCTACCCACCTCATCCCCCTCCATTCTTGGCCCCTCTGGCACAGCCTCCCTCCTCAAACACACCAGGTGCCCACTCCGCCCCACCGGTGAGGCCAGCACCCTGCCACCTGGAAGGCTCTCAGAACAGCTGGGCTTCCTCTTGTCTAGAGCCTTCTGAAAGGCCTAAATCCCTCAGGACACCCAGACTGTGGCCTTCTGACCTGACGGCCAAACAGCCCAGGTCGAGACAGACAATTTGGTAAGGCACCTCTCCATGAGCATCAGCTGCTACCACAAGGAATATCTACAGTAAATACTGCCTGATGTGGTGCAGCTCAGAGAAGGGTAGCCCAGCCCAAGCCACCAGGCAGGCCACTGAGCTGCAGTCATCCATTCCTGCAGGCACCCCCAGGATCAAGGTTCATAGAGACATGCCCTTTGGTTTCTTGTGGCACAAGCCAACCCCCTCAGAGAGAATGTTGGGCCCAGAGCTAATGTGGGTGACTTCTCTCTGCAAGTTCAGCAGAAGCAGCATTAATAAAGCATCTCCAACTGGTTCCTGCTAGAACTTTTAACTGGCACCAGAATTTAAAAGGCAAAAGCCAAGTCAACCCCAAATCCAAGCATAGGCTTGGTTTCTCGCAGGTAGCTGAGGGTGCAGGCCACACCCAGGGAAGACAGCAGGGGCTGGCAGACAATGGCTCCCAGGCATCAAACAGTCCCACAGAATAAGCTCTGGCCCCCACTGGCCAGCCAGCCCAGGAAGCTGCCAGTGACCAGGAGTGGGGCAGCCCTTGCTGCCCCTGTAACCCATTCCCATACCCCCAAATTGTCCCCTTCCCCACAAACAGGTACTAAGCCACCTCCTCCTTTGCCTTCGATGGCTACCTGCCAGTGGAGTTCTCACCCAAGGCCCAGGGTCCCCTGCAGATTCATGCATAGAATTTAGGGACTCCATCTACTTGGAAGGGGAAAAAAACTATGTTTATGTTCTCTAACCCCTCATTTAAATTTCCTTCAAGTATTAATGCAAACAACTAACCACAACAGTATCAGCAGTGCGTGACTGTCACAAACAAAAATCACAGGTAGTTGAGCCCTGACTGGTGTGGCTCAGTGGATTGGGCGTCATACTGCAAACTGAATATTTGCCTGTTCAATTCCTGGTCAGGGCACATGCCTGGGTTTTGGGCCAGGTCCCTAGTTGGGGGCATGTGAGGGGTAGCTGATCAAAGTGTCTCTCCCTCTCTTCTTCTCTCTCTAAAAATAAATAAAATCTTTTAAAATTTTAATTTCAAAGTATATTTTATAGATTATGCTATTATAGTTGTCCCAATTTTTCCCCTTTTGCCTTCCAGCGATGTCCACTGCACTGCCCCGCCTTTAGTTCATGTCCATGAGTTGTACATGTGAGTTCTTTAGCTTCTCCATTGCCTATACTGTTCTTAACCTCCTCCTGTCTATTTTGTACCTACCCCAGTGTGCTTCTAAATCCCTATGCTTTTTCCTCCAATCTCCCCCTTCCCTCTCCCACCTGAAAACCCTCCAAATGATCTCCATATCTATGATTCTGTTTCTGTTCTGATTGTTTGCTTAGTTTGTTTTTGCTTTTTAGATTTGGTTGTTGATAGTTGTGAGTTCATTGACATTTTAATGTGCATAGTTTTGATCTTCTTATTTTTCCTAAATAAGCTTCGTGATGATGAACTACTTTAGCCTTACCTTGTCTGGGAAGCATTTTATCTTCCCTTCCATTCTAAATGACAGCTTTGCTGGATAGAGTAATCTGGGATATAGGTCCTTGCTCTTCATCACTTTGTATAGATCTTGCCAGTCCCTGCTTGCCTGCAGTTTCTTTTAAGAAATCAGCTGACAGTCTGATGGGAAATCCTTTGTAGGTAACTCTGCCTTTCTCTTGCTGCTTTTAAGATTCTCTCTTCATCTTCAACCTTTTGTATTTTAATTATGATGTGTCTTAGTGTGGACCTCTTTGGGTCCAACTTGTTTGGGACTCTGTGCTTCCTGGACTTGTATGTCTATTTCTTTTGCCAAATTAGGGAAGTTTTCTTTCATTACTTTTTCAAGTAAGTTTTCAATTTCTTGTTCTTCCTCTTCTCCTTCTGGTTCCTCTATGATTCAGATGTTGTCCCTTTTGGAGATGTCCCAGATTATTCTTAAACTTTCCTCATTTTAAAAAAATTCTTGTTTTTTTTTTCCTTTTGTTCTGGTTGAATATTTATTTCTTCCTTATATTCCAACTCATTAATTTGAATCCCAGCTTCCTTCCCTTCACTGTTGGTTTCCTGTGGATTTTTCTTTATTTCCCTTAGTAGAGCCTTCATTTCTTCCCTTATGCTTTTGCTGTAGTGAATGAGACTTTTGAGCATTCTGACCACCACTGTTTTGAACTCTGCGTCTGATGATAGGCTGGCTATCTCTGCATCACTTAGCTCTTTTTCTAGGGTTCTATTCTTTCATTTGGGCCATATTTCTTTGTCTGCTGATTTTAGCAGCCTCCCTGTGTCTGTGTACTAAGTAGGAACACTTTGATTCTGTTTTAGTGCACCTGTTAAGTCACATGGAGCAGAGCCTTCGGTATTTGCCAGGGTGGGGCAACTGTGGTTCCATGTGTCGGGGAGGGATTGAAGAGGGGACAATGCATGCCTCTGCTGGCTGACTTCTGGGGGCTGGCCTGGCCCTCACCCCATTTCCAGTTACTTCACCCACTTTCCATATGTAACTGACATCCCTTCAGCTGTTGTCCTGGTTGTGGTTCCCAGGGTGGATGGGTTTGGGGATGTACCAGCAGTTTCTCCCACTGCCCCAACTCCCACTGAGTTTAGAGCCAGAAGTTATGGGGCTTTATTTTTCTGTTGCTGAGGCCCTGGGCTACACGGTCTGGCCTGGGACTGGGCTTGCTCACTCACAAGGTGTCCCCTTGATTTCTATCCACCACATGTGAATGTGGGGCTGCTTGTTCACCAGCCTGCACTGCCTCACCACCTCTCCACCTCTCTGCCCAGCTCATGCAGCCACACCGAGTCCTCCCTGCCACGACTCCCTGTCCGGACGAATATAGCTGCTTTAAATCCTTGGTTGTTCGACTTCTGTACAGTTCTGGGTGTTTTTCTGGGCGATTTTTCTGGAAGTTCTGGCTATTTTTTGTTTTTAAGTTACTTGTGTTCCTTCTTATGGTTGTGCAATGAGGCTAGGTGTGTC